>OX101752.1:112807600-114127604 GCA_944452675.1 Tachina lurida | reverse complement strand
GTCTGCACCTAGGGCGAGGGGCTGCTCTATATTTCCTAGTCCATTGAAAATGCAAAATGTTAAATTCTTACACCACAATTCTGTTGTTAAGAAATTTTTTGTTTGTGTTTTTTTTAATTTCTTCTTTCATCTACTCATTCTACAACAACTAAATTAATTAACAAAATACTTTAAAGTTATATTTATTATGTATTTTTTTATTAATAAGCTTTTGAATATTACATATTGAACTAACATATTTCAAGCACGTTGGCATACCTCAACTTTGACTTGCTCTAGACCAAAAAGTAATGAAGATATGAGGCTGAAATTTCAGGGAATTGTTACTCATATATCTGTTAATATACTGTGAAAATTTCACCCAAATTGGACGACACGCTAAAAACCATTTTTTGCCGCGGTTACTATAGGGCTGTCTCACTGTGCGCCGCTAGAAAAGATAATAATGGGAAATAAATGGAAACGTTTTGAAATATTTGTGGCGAATTTGACATCATCATATAATATAATTTTATTGCATTGAATTTAACACATTAAGTTTGTTTTATACTATGTTCACACTTATGGTTTTAAACATGTTTAATACATCTTCACACTTATGTTTTTAAAAATTTTTAAGACGAGTTTTCTAAGAACTAAACACACTCGTTCACATTATATTTGAGAAGTTTAAGGTTGACGTTTTGTGAATAAATTATTGTGTTTGTAAGAAATTTCGAACAATTATGCTTTTTGTTTTCTTTATTATTTTGTGTTCCAAATAATTTTTTTAACGTGCCGCAATTTAATTTTTTTTTTTTTTTTTTTTTTTTTCATATACATATTTATTTATTGTATCTTCAAAAATGAACTAACAATAAGTAATCAAATCTTAAATCTAAATATAATTATTAGGCCCGACCAATATCGGACATAAGCTTAGTGATAGTTATAAATAATACATAAGTAGTGATAATCAAAAAGAAGTATTTTTAAGCAGTCGCATCTGGAGTGTTGGGTATAAGAGCCCTTGTGTCCCTCTTTTTTAAGCGGATGTGTCCAGTAAAGCTCAATATATTAGGGCAAGCGGATTAGGATGTGACTCGAGTTTAGTTAAATATTTGCCTGCGTATTTTGCAATTTCTTCACTCACTAGTGGCATATTTAAATCACGATGAATATTTGAGTTTTTAACGTACCATGGAGCAGATGTTATCAAACGTAAAATTTTGTTTTGCCTTCGTTGGATTCTCTCGACATTTGAAGCTGAAGCAGTGCCCCACAGCTGAATTCCATAGCAAAATATTGGCTTCAAAAGCGACTTGTATATCAAGAGTTTGCAGTCTAGGCTGAGTGTTGAATTTCTGTCAATTAACCAATATATTTGAGTCAATTTAAGTTTCATTTGGGTTAACTTAGAGTCAATATGATATTTCCATGTAAGCCTTCGATCAAGGTGTATGCCAAGGTATTTGACTTGAGAATGTTGAGGAATATTTTGATTGTTGATTCGAATGGGGGAACAGGTATCTTTTCTTAGGGTAAACGTTATATGAACACACTTTTGTTCATTGACTCTAATTCTCCATAAGTTCAACCATATTTCAAGCTGGGTAATGTGTGCTTGGAGATTGCGGGATGCCTTATCAGGATTTTTGTGAATACTCAAACAGGCTGTATCATCGGCAAATGTAGAAGTGTGGATGTTATTGCTCACAGGCATATCACAAGTATATATTAGATACAAGACTGGCCCCAGAATACTACCCTGTGGCACACCAGAAGATATAGATTCGGGTACACTCATGAAGTCTCCTTCCACAACAGTAAACTTTCTATCGAGAATATAACTTTCCAAAAGCTTTTGTATATTTATTGGTAGGTATGTCTTCAATTTTAAAACTAGGCCTTTGTGCCATACTTTGTCAAATGCCTGAGAAACATCAATAAAAAGGGCAGAACAATACTTCTTTTCTTCAAAAGTCCTCCTTATAATTTGAAGCAATCTATGCGTTTGCTCAATAGTGCTATGCTGACTTCTAAAGCCAAATTGATGGTCCGGGATGCACCCAGTATCAGCTAAAATTGTGGACAATTTAGTCATGAGCAGCTTTTCGAAAAGCTTTGAAATTGTTGAAAGTAAGCTTATAGGCCTATATGACTCAGCCTTGGTAAGATCTTTGCCTGGCTTTGGAATCATTTTAATCTTGGCAAGTTTCCAGTTATGTGGAAAATACTGCATTCGTAAAATGGCATTAAAAATAAATAGCAAAATTCTTATTGCAATATGAGGCAAGTTCATCAGCATCTTGTTACTAATGTCATCAATACCTGGAGCTTTCTTAGGGTCGAGTTCAGCAACTATTTTTTGTAGTTCATGCATCTTAAACCTTAAGGGACGAGGGGGTAGAGAGACTACACTCGGTAAATCGGCAGCACCCGTACATGAATTGGGAGTGATTACAGATTTTAAATGCTCAGAAAATAAGTTACCTTTCTCACTATCGCTTCTTGCCCAGCCTCCAGTCGAAGTACGCAATGGTGATTTGAGATCAACGGGTCTTTTAAGATTTCTAGTAGCGCGCCATAAAGAGTAATTAGATGTTGACGTTACATCAAGACCTTCTAAATACTTTTCCAGTAATGCAGTCTTTTCCGACGATAGCAGCTCTTTGAGTCGTTTAGTACATTCTTTAAGTCTGATTTTATTTAGGGGTGATCGGTGTTGTTGCCATTCTCTTCTAGCTCTCCTTTTTTCTCATACGAGACGTTCAATATCCGTAGAATAAATTCTATTAAAGCCAGTCTGCGGATAGGAAGTAGTGGCATGTTCAGCAGCCTGTTTAATATATTCGGTAAGATTGGCAATATTAAATTCAATATCATCAGGTGATCTTAGCTGAATGTTTTCTACGCAGTGACTACTAATATATTTTTTGAATCCTAGCCAGTTGACCCTATTAATCGTTTTCGCATATGAGTTAGTTAAATCACTCCTTAGTGGGTTGAAAATTGTAACTATTGTGGGAGAGTGATCGGAGGACAGATCTAGAGAGCCCTCAACGTGAATTAAGTCCCTATGGATATTTTTCGTGACGCCAAAATCTATAACATCTGGAATTTTTCTTACGTCAGTAGGCCAGTAAGTAGGCTCCCCACTCGAAATGACATCTAAGCCCATTTTTGAATCTTTTTGATTATCACTACTTATGTATTATTTATAACTATCACTAAGCTTATGTCCGATATTGGTCGGGCCTAATAATTATATTTAGATTTAAGATTTGATTACTTATTGTTAGTTCATTTTTGAAGATACAATAAATAAAGATGTATATGAAAAAAAAAAAAAAAAATTCTTGCAGTAAAACTGGAAACAAACGTTGAGGTACTTTTAAAACCAATTTTATACATTTAAATGTATCAAACTGCATGCGATTTGGCTATAATTTGGTATTAAAGACCTCAAATCGTTAATGCTAATTGTTTTTGATGTTTCATCAGTGATTTATTGGAACACTACTACATTCGATTTAATTTCGACCAGGTATATTTTCTCGATTTAAAAACGAGTAAAACTATATGAAAAAAATGATGTCATCAGTTTTTGGCCAACAGCTAATTCAGACTTGGTGACAGTTATAAGCTATCGCCCATGTTCTGGAAAACACATCGTTTTCAAATCGCTTACAGTTTGAAAAACGCATTTCAGCATATTCTAAAATCGCCGCTATTTGCTGGCATTTGAGCTGTTTGTTGAAATCGCCAATTTAAAGTAAACAGTTGACACACTCCATTGACAAAAAATAGTGCAGTTTCATAATTTGGTATTTTTAATTGAAACTGTGTAAAATTGTTTTTAATTTTTGTTGAAATAAAAAGACAACACATTAAATTTTAATTGTGCATAATTTTATTTTCTCTTTAAGGTTTAGTTTAAGCAGATTCAATCAGTTCGCTTCAGTATACATATGCGACTTGATCGCATATGTATCGCTATTTTCAGGTGATATGCGTTGGCCAGAACACCTTTTTGGCGACTTCAAATCGCAAAAACCGACTTTTTTCGATATGCGTTTTTCAGAACACCCAATTAGCGTTTTCAAATCGAAAACGCTAATTTTAAGCGAATTGCGTTTTTTAGAACATGGACGTATGTATGTATATATGGTGAAAATGTAGCGAAGAGTCACCGCACAGATCTTGTTCACATTTTGTGCCATAAAAAGTTTTCTTCGTGGACTTTTTTTTACGTTTACTACAGGGTCTGCCAAGTTTCTGCTAATATTAAGTAAAATTATGGCTGCCGTAGATTTCAGTTTGATTAAAATTAACGGAATATAAAGAACAAAATTGTTATGCGGAACACAATAATGTAATTATTAAATGCATATGGGCAGTTCCCACACGCAAAGAAAAGATATGGTTGTAAAATGGTTGAGAAAACAATATTATGTTCTCTGAAACAAATGTGTGGTCGTTGAAAACTAGTTATTGTTATTTTAAACATTAATTTCGTTACGCTAAACACAGTAATGTTTGAATTTAATAATTACATTATTATATTTATAGAAAGTGCGATATGATTAGAGTTTAACAATATAATTTTGTTAAAAATTTATGACTACAATACAATTTTGTGTTATTGTGTAAAAATAATATGATGTAAATAACAATATAATGCTATGCAAAACCATACTATGTTAAGTTCTTAAACAAATCTTTTTCAGAAACATCTTCTGTCAGTTCAGTGTTTCGTTTGTAAGCTATCGGTAGTGCACGCGTGGTGTTAAATAAATAAAAAAAAGTATATACAAAAGGGTAGATAAATAAAAATAATATGTACATATGAATGTATGTATATCTCTTTATAGAGATGTGTCTGTATTTCGTGTATACACATATATCTGTGGACTTTTGACAAAACAACTTCTCTCGAAATAAGACATTTTTGCAAGATTTTTATATTAAATATAAATTTTCAAGACGGTTCTTTTTGTGTGATCCTTGCATTTCTACGCCATTTGGTTAAAAATCTACAGTTATTGGCAAATCAACTTCTTTCATTATATTTGGAAAACATATTTGATAAAATATCTTATCTGAAAGAGTTTAAAAATTTTCTAAAATGCAAGAAATAAAATTGTTATATCCTTTTGACAAAACATCTAAATTGTATTTAATATTTTTTTGCATATATACATTTTGTTTTAACAAAACAACTTCTCTTCAAAGAAGTTGTTTTATCAAAACTGAAATTTAGAAAATATGTAACTTGGCTTGAGATAAGCGCAAAATATGAATCATGTTTTTGTTTAAAACCATTTTAACAAAACAACTTGTGTAATGTAAGTTATTTTTTTTTTGTTGAAAACAATTTCGACAAAACATCCTATCTTTTTAGTCTTAATTTTTCTGAAAATCTTTTGGCATTAGAATAGAATTATTCATATCTTCACTTCAATTTAGTATTTAAATTTAATACTACACTTTCACTTTTTCACCAAATATTTCAAAATCAATGTTACTAGATATTTTATCAGTTTTTTCATTCTCCTGTAAAATTGCAGTTTTTGAAAGAGGTTGTTTTGTCAAAAGTCCACAGATATGTAAGTACACATTTCTATATATACATACATTTTATTTCAACAATATTAATTTATTTTTATTTCGGATTTACAGCACAGCTGTTTTAAACAAAAGATTTGCCAATAAATATCTGATTAAAAAACAAAATATTATTATTACATAAAATAATACTGTGGTCATATTTAACAATATTATTATAATATTAGAACATGGTACGGTAAGTCTCAATTATATTTTAGTCACATCTAACAATAGTATTGTCTTATTTACAATAATAAGATTAGGTATAACAAAGTTAATTGTTTTTGTAGATAATATTATTAGTAACTCAGAAAATAATATTATTTAAACTTTGCTTTTCCATTGACAATAATATGATTTGACTGCAACCATATAATTCAATCATAGTATGTTGCTGTTTGATTATGGTTACCTCAACCATATTTTTTCTTTGCGTGCAGGCAACGGACACGACATTCGCGACATATTTATAATTCAAAATTGGTTTTTATGTTTTGTCACGTACAGACAAATATTGTTACGCACAGGACGTAGTTAAATTTTTATATCAAAAATAAACAAACATAATAGTTTAATACTGTTTTATCTACAGATAAGCTATATTTTCTGCATTCCACGACTTTTGCATTTCATAATCATATTATGTCTAACTAATCTTATTATATTTCCACTAATTCTATGGTATAGAAAAAAAGAGTTTTCTCAATTTTCACTCAACATTGTGTTAGTTTTACCACATAACAGTTATAAAATTCTGATGAAGGACAATCGCTGCAAATAATGTATTTGTCCTGATCTGAAGGACTGTCTTTAATAAGCAACACTTTTTTCACCTCAGACTACAAAACTTTGAAAATTTTATCGTAATTTTCGGCTAGACCAATCTTCATTTTATGCTCTAGTTCGGTTAAACCCCTTTATTTTATTTCTTGGTGATTGGAACCTTTTGAACAGCTTTACATAAAGTTTTTTAAGTGTAGATTCGGTACTTACAGAAGGTCCAGCAACATTATGATATTGAACACACTTCTAGTCTCTTTGCAATGACTAATTCTCTTTGGAATAACTAAAAAATGTCCCTGCTGGGGTAGGTGCATTATGACTAGTGATTTTCATGAGTAATATTAAAATAGATAATTACATGGAATTTTTAATATTTCTAGGAGGGGGGGAAAAGCAATTTTTTTTGAATATCCTTTCTACGACTATGTTAATCTTTGGAGCTTTTAACTTACTTTCCGATATTATTTTCTCTTCTTCGCTTGCATATTATTTTAGTTTCATTACTGGTGATGTTCAAATCTTCTTCCTTACGCTATACGCGAAATTTTCGCACACGGCTACAGCTGGTTGATGTTTCTTCTCCACTCATATTTGTGTTATATAAAGTTGGTAGGCAGTAATCAGTTTACTCTAATAAAATCGAAGCACATTATATTTCTTATATCTCGGCGTCACGTACAAACATTTCTTAATCACCAAGGATCAACTACTATTAAATTGTTTATATACAAATTTTTTTTCTTCATGCCAATACTTTTTAGAAAATATACTGCTGAACTGTTGTTACTGTTACTCCACTTCATATATTTTAATATTTTCCGTTACACTGATATCATCAAAAGTATTTTTGCGCTTTTTTAATGTAAAGTTAATATTTGCTCCATTATATCGTCAGTGGTTCCGTTTGAAAAGTTTTATTTAACTTTATTACAGCTTTTATGAGCAACCCTTAATTCTTCCGAAATAATTTGCTTTGCGACAAAATTTCCAATTTACTACTTTTAACACCCTAAAATTATCACTAAATGCCAAAGTTTTCAACTAGCAATAATCGCACCTCAGTAGAACTTCATTGGTTACGATATCGCCTCTGCGCAAAGCTCAGTTCTCGTTGTACCTTCATAGTGAACAGACGTATTAGCGGATTTATTTTTTACATACATAATAAAAAAAAAATCATACAAAAAAATATTTGTAGTACATAATATTCGTTGTACATTAACTTTGATAAATAAGCTTTTTTTGCTTTGCTAATATTTTTTTACATAGACAGTAATAACTAAAACAAAAATAAAACAAAAACAACCGTAAACAAAATAACTCAAAGTGCCCTTGAGGAATACACTAACAAAGTGCCCTTGAGGAATACTCTATATGAGTACCTCAAAAACAAATAATTGTGAAGTGAGTGATAACGGCAGAAATGCCTATCTTACTGTGAGCTCTGATGATCTTAATGATAACAATAAAAAATCTGATGATATACTTACTGTGAGTTCTGATGCTCTTAATATAAACAAAATAAATAAAAAACCTGATGACAGACTTTTTTTAAGGGCTAAGCCAATTTTTCGTCAGCGATCAACTTCGCTTTGTCCAATGTCAACTAGTGATTTGTTAACATTACAGTTGCCTACTACTTCGTCATTTAAATCAGCGATATCATCCGATTCAGGCTCGTGTTCATCACTTACCCAAATTGTCAATATAAATAAGAGTAGCCCAAAACCCAAGGTCCAAGTCGGAATGGACCGATATATAATGGTGGGAAAGCGCGGGCGAAGCCCAAATTCTAATAAAATTGCATCTGCTTCAAAGGTATCTTGGGATAACAGCGCATCCTCCACTAATCGTTTTCAAATATTGCAAGATGACAACGACACACCTGATATATCTGAGAAAAAAACCTCCAAGCCGCCACCAATATATTTGAGAGAAAAAAATTCAAACGCTCTTATTAAGAAATTAATTTCGGTCATTGGTGAGAAAAAATTTCACATTGTTCCAATAAAACGTGGCAATATCGATGAAACGAAAATTCAAATTTATGACGAAACAGATTTCCGTAAAATGGTTTCTGAATTTGAAAAAAATAAAACAAGTTTCTACACATACCAGCTCAAGAGTGCTAAAGGCCTGCAGATCGTATTGAAGGGCATAGATTCTTATGTTGTTCCCGAAGAAATAAAAGACGCACTCGTCCTCCAGGGATTCAAGGTAAAAAATGTTTCAAATATAATAAATAGGGAGAAGATCCCCCAGCCTCTATTTCGCGTTGAACTTGAGCCGAATGATATAAAATTGAGAAAAAATGAGACGCACCCAATTTATAATTTAAAATATCTTTTATACCGAAAAATAACAGTTGAAGAACCACACAAGCGTTCTGGACCCGTACAGTGCCATAATTGTCAAGAATATGGCCACACAAAAACTTACTGCAAATTACCTACAGTTTGTGTTATTTGCGGTGAATTGCACGGTACTGCTAGTTGCAATAAACCGAAAGATCAAAGTAACAAAAAATGCAGTAATTGTGGAGAAAATCACACTGCTAACTACAGAGGTTGTCGTGTATATTCTTTCGTTAAAAAGACAATGGGGCAAAAACCTAAAGTAGCTCCAGCACAAACAGCAAACACTTACTCCGCCACTCTTGCCCAAGTGAGCCAACCAGTTAATTCACGTGTATCGTATGCCGATGCTGCAAAAACAAGCTATATTCCCACACATAATGTTTCACGGCCAAATACTTCTATAAATACAAACTCAGGCTTTAATTTTAATCGCCTTGAAGCTACTATTGAAAATCTGGTGCAAACTATAAACAATTTTACAACAAGTATGACTAGCATGATGCAAGAAATGCTGCGAATGCAGAATACTCTGCTTCAAGCAATACTTAATAAGCCATGAACACGTTAACAATATGTTTCTGGAACGCAAACGGCATTCGCCAACATAAAAATGAACTTGAGCACTTCCTCACGGAAAAAAATATTGATATAATGTTGGTCTCTGAGACTCATTTGACTTCGAGAAGCCTTTTTAAAATTTATGGCTACACCTTATATGATTCAAAGGACCCGAGAGGAAGAGCATGCGGTGGATCAGCAATTTTAATAAAGTCAAGACTCAAGCATTATATTATTGACAACATTTGCGAAGAACATTTACAAGCAACGAATATTTGTATCGAAAATTTTTGCACTAATTTTGTCATATCATCAATTTACTCCCCTCCTAGGTTCGCAATTACTGAGGACCAATACGAGAATTTCTACAAATCCCTTGGCCCTTGCTTCGTAGCAGCTGGCGACTACAATGCAAAACATACGTTCTGGGGTTCGCGTCTTATTACACCTAGAGGTCGGGCATTGTTCAACACAATTTCAAAAATGGGCTTGGACGTCATTTCGAGTGGGGAGCCCACTTACTGGCCTACGGACATACAAAAAATTCCGGATGTTATAGATTTTGTAGTCATGAAAAATATTTCTAGGGAATTAGTTCATGTTGAAGCGTCTCAAGATCTTTCCTCCGATCACTCTCCCACGATCGTTACAATTTGTAGCCCACTAAGTAGTGACTTACCTCACCCGTATGTGAAGACGATCAACCGTGTTAATTGGCTGGGGTTCAGAAAATATCTCAGTACTCATTGTACGGAAAACATTATACTAAGAACATCCGAAGATATTGAATTTAACATTGGCAATCTTATCAAAAATATAAAACAGGCTGCTGAACATGCGACTACCTCCTACCCGCAGACTGGATTTAATAGAATTTATTCTACGGATATTGAACGTCTTGTAAGTGAAAAAAGAAGAGCTAGAAGGGAATGGCAACAGCACAGATCACCACAACATAAAATCAGATTTAAAGAGTGCACTAAACGACTCCAAGACTTGCTTGCATTTGAAAAAACTGCATCTTTTAAAAACTATCTGGAAGGTCTTGATGCCACACCAGCATCTAATTACTCCTTGTGGCGCGCTGCTAGAAAGCTTAAAACACCTGTTGCGTTTAAACCACCTCTGCGTACATCTACAGGGGGTTGGGCAAGAAGCGATACTGAAAAAGGTAAACTATTTGCTGAGCATTTAAAATCAGTATTTACCCCTAACTCGTGTACTGGTGTTATTGATTTGCCGAATGTAGTGGCGCTACCCCCTCGACCCATAAAATTTAGAACGTGTGATGTACAAAAAGTAATTGCTGAACTTAACCCGAAGAAAGCTCCGGGTATTGATGGAATTAGTAACCAGATGCTAATAAAGTTGCCTCGTATTGCAATTAGAATCCTATTATTTATTTTTAACGCCATTTTACGACTGGAGTATTTTCCAAATAGCTGGAAGCTTGCCAAAGTTAAAATGATTCCAAAGCCGGGCAAAGACCTTACCAAGGCTGAGTCATACAGGCCAATAAGTCTGCTATCAACAATGTCAAAACTTTTCGAAAAACTGCTCATGACAAAATTGTCCCCAATTCTAGTTAGTAATGGGTGCATACCGGACCATCAATTTGGTTTTAGAAGTCAGCATAGCACCATCGAACAAACTCATAGATTGGTTCAATTTATAAGAAGAACATTTGAAGAAAAGAAGTATTGTTCTGCGCTGTTTATCGACGTTTCTCAGGCATTTGATAAAGTGTGGCATGAAGGTCTTATTTTAAAATTGAAATCATATTTACCAATAAATTTTCTGAAGCTATTAGAAAGTTATATTACTACCCGGAAGTTTACGGTTGTGGAAGGAGACTTCATGAGTGTGCCCGAATCTATATCATCCGGTGTGCCACAGGGGAGCATACTGGGGCCAGTTTTGTATTTGATTTACACTTGTGATATGCCTTTGAGCAGCAATATTCATACATCTACGTTTGCCGATGATACAGCCTGCCTTAGTATGCACGAAAACCCTCACGAGGCTTCCCGATATCTACAAGAACATATTACACAACTGGAAATATGGTTAAATTTATGGAGAATCAAAGTAAACGAGCAAAATTGTGTCCAGGTAACATTTACCCTGCGAAGAGATACTTGTTCCCCTATTCGAATCAACAATCAAGTTGTTCTTCAACATTCACACGTAAAATACCTTGGTATACACCTTGATCGACGGCTTACATGGAAGCCCCATATTGACTCAAAGCTAACACAAATGAAACTGAAATTAACTCAGCTACATTGGCTGATTGGTAGAAATTCTTCACTCAGTCTAGATTGTAAACTTTTAATATACAAGACGATTTTGAAACCAATATGGTGCTACGGAATACAGTTATGGGGCACTGCTTCAGCTTCTAATGTCGAGAGAATCCAACGAAGGCAAAACAAAATTTTACGCTTAATAACATTGGCTCCATGGTATATAAAAAATTCAAATATACATCGTGATTTAAATATGCCACTAGTGACTGAAGAAATTGCAAAATACGCTGGCAAATATTTAACAAAACTCGAGTCACATCCTAATCCGCTTGCCCGTAATATTTTGAACTTTACTGGACACATCCGCCTAAAAAAGAGGGACACATGGGCTCTTATTCATAGCACTCCAGATGGGACTTCTTGAAAATACTTTATTTTTTTCCTTTTGACTATCACTACTTATGTATTATATATAACTATTACTAAGCTTATGTCCGACACTGGTCGGGCCTAATTATATTTTTAGATTTAAGATTTGAATACTTATTGTTAGTTCATATATGAAGATACAATAAATAAAAAAATCATGCATTCAAAAAAAAAAAAAAAAAAAATGCCAAAAAATATGTATATAAAAGATATAATTTTAGGTGGAAAATCCCTAACTTGGCAATACTGAAACAACAATATATGAAATAACAGTCTTGCTTGTTTAAAAGCAAATATAACGCATAACAATTTATTGTTTGTTTTATTGTCATTTAAATCCCAATTCAAAACGCTGCTAATTTTATTGTCAGCATAAACCGTCTCATAGAATGTACTCAACATCTGTCAAAAAAAAACTCGAGTTATGACAGAATAAAAAAAAATTAGATTTAAACATGCTTTTATATCCTCCCACACCACTGGAAATAATGTCCGTACAAATAAACAAGTAAGAGTGCTGTATTCGGCTGTGCCGAATCTTATATACCCTTTACCAACGTACGTACATATACATATATAGTATTCAGACACATGCATACATATTTGTTTTGTAAAAAAATTTATAATTTTTTTAAAGTTTCCATTTTTGGAGCTATAATTTTCATTTTTCAAATTTCATACGCCAAACTTTTCTTTCAGAAGCATAAAATATATTCAATTTATAAAGAAAAAGAAAAAAATTTTTAGACCTATTTAATTTTACATAACACAAAGAGTGTGAGTTTTCCAACCCTGGAGTCATAATTTTGGATTTTTCTAAATATTGATACCAATCTAGTTCTTTAAAAAATACATAAAATATGTTAAGTGAACGAAGCAAAAGCGAAATAAGAAAGAACATAGTTTTATTTAATTCCTTTAATATTAAAAAATTCAGTAAAGTGCGACTTTGAATCGCGCACGAAAGGTAGGCTTTTTTGCTTTTTTGAAGTTTTTTTCAGCTTAAACGATTTTTTCAGTTTTGTCGCTTTTTTCTCATTTTTGCGATTTTTTTCTGTTTTTGGAGGTTTTTTTCATTTTGGCGATATTTTTCTGTTTTTGGCCTTTTCTTCATTTTGGAGATTTTTCCCATTTTGACGATTTGTTTTTCATTTTGGCTATTTTTTTCTGTTTTTGAGTTTATTTTTATTTAGGCGATTTTTTTCATTTTGGCAGTTTTTTTGGGGTTTTTTTCGTTTTGGCGATTTTTTTCATTTTGGCGATTTTTTTTTTTCATTTTAACGATTTTTTTTAATTTTGGCGATTTTCTTTCATTTTGGCGGTTTTTTTTTGTTTTTGGGTTTATTTTTATTTAGGCGATTTTTTTTTTGTTTTTTTTTCATTTTGGCGATTTTTTTTCATTTTGGCGATTTTTGTCTGTTTTTTAGGTTTTTTTTTGTTTTGGCGTTTTTTTTCATTTTGGCCATTTTTTTTTTCGTTTTGGGAATTTTTTTTGTTTTTGGCGATTTTTTCCTGTTTCGGGGTTTTTTTCATTTTGGCAACATTTTTCTGTTTTTTTTTTTGGTTTTTTTCGTTTTGGCGATTTTTTTCATTTTAGCGATTTTCTTTCATTTTGGCGATTTTTTTTTCATTTTAGCAATTCTTCCGTTCTATGCGATTTATTTTAGCTTTAGAAATTTTTTTTTAATTTGGTGCTTTTTTTTGTTTTCGCGATTTTTTTTTTTTGTTTTTGGCGATTTTTGTCGGCTTGGCGATTTTATAATTTTTGTTTTTTTAGTTTTACCGTTTTTGAAAATTTCAAGAGTTTTGCTCTTAAGGTTTCCAAGATACAGCAAGTTGTCAAAATTGCATATTCAAAATTGCATTAACTGATGGAACACCCTTTAAGTTAAATTTTTTTAAATTTTATTGTTAATTTTTGTAGTCTGTATAAAAATTCACTAAACTTAAAAATTTCAAGTGTATATATATACATACATACAATTGTATGTATATTACATGGGATTTTAACATTTTTCGTTGCTCGTTTTGGAACACCCTTTAATTTCCAATTCTCATGTATTTGTTGTTGTAGCGGCCAGAGGTCTTCACACTGTGTCCAAATTTCAGGTCTGTAGCTCTTACGGTTCTCGAGAAAATCCTAATATAGTTTTAGACATAGTTAATTTTACATAACACAAAAAGTTAAAGTGTTCCAACCCTGGAAACGTTTTTTTAACTTTTTTCATATTTTTTTAATTTAAAATACCAATTTTAGTCGTACTGAAGTGTAAAATAAGTTTATTTATTAAAAAAAATAAAAATTTGTTTTCGGTAGTGACTTTTATATGGCAAAATAAAGTTTAAGTTTTCCAGCTCTGCAATCGTCTGCTCGATTTTGCTGAATTTCAATACCAATCTATTTTGGAAAATTTCTGACACACCAGTCCAAGAACGAAGTCTCTAGCTTTTCTGGGAGCTTCGGAAAACCGATTTCACGTACAGACAGACGGACAGACGGACAGACGGACAGACGGACAGACGGACAGACGGACAGACGGACATCGCTTATTCGTCTTCCCTATGCATAAGGATCCAGAATATATATATTTTATGGGTCGCTTATTGATATTATAGAAATTACAAACGGAATGACAAACCTATACATACCCTTTTACCATTTTTGTTGGTAAAGGGTATAAAAAATAACATGATAGAGACATAATCAAAGAGCAATATTCTATTAATGAATTATAAAGCATATGATTATGAATATACTATTGATAGAAAAAATTTTTCTAAGGGAGACAGAAAAACGGAATCACTTGCAATTGCGCTTTTATAATGCATGATCTTTGTTCGCGGTGAGCTACTTATGCCCAAGTTCATAGTCATTAGTTAGCTAATAGCCAATAATATTTCAATACAGAGCTTTTTGTTTACAGTTAGTTAAACCGCCAAATGTCATTTGTTAACAAATAGTTAGGCATCAGCTGATTCGTTGTAAACTATATTAGTATTGTTGTTTTGTAAAAATTTTAGACACCTTTCACACGTACGTTGTCAAGCATCTTCTTTATACCCTTTACCAAAAAAATGGTAAAAGGGTATATATAGGTTTGTCATTCCGTTTGTAATTTCTATAATATCAATAAGCGATCCATATAATATATATATATTCTGGATCCTTATGCATAGGGAAGACGAATAAGCGATGTCCGTCTGTCCGTCTGTCTGTACGTGAAATCGGTTTTCCGAAGCTCCCAGAAAAGCTAGAGACTTGGTTCTTGGACTGGTGTGTCAGAAATTTTCCAAAATAGATTGGTATTGAAATTCAGCAAAATCGACCAGACGATTGCAGAGCTGGAAGACGTAAACTTCATTTTGCCATATAAAAGTAACTACCGAAAACAAATTTTTTTTTTTTAATAAATAAACTTATTTTACACTTCCGTATGACTAAAATTGGAATTCTAAATTAAAAAAATATAATAAAATTAAAAAGATGTTTCCAGGGTTGGAAAACTTTAACTGTTTGTGTTATCTGAAATTAACTACATGTGTCTAAAACTATGTCTGTCACAGGGTATTTTCTCGAGAACGGTAAGAGCTACAGACCTGAAATTTGGACACAGTGTGTAGACCTTTGGCCGCTACAACAACAAATACATGAGAATTGGAAATTAAAGGGTGTTTCAAAACGAGCAGCAAAAATGTTAAAATCCCATGTAATATACATACAATTGTATGTATGTATGTATATACACTTGAAATTTGTAAGGTTAGTGTATTTTTATACAGACTACAAAAATTAACACTAAAATTTCAAAAAATTTAAATTAAAGGGTGTTCCATCAGTTAATGCACTTTTGACTATGCAATTTTGACAACTTGCTGTATCTTGGAACCCGTAAGAGCAAAACTCTTGAAATTTTCTAAAACGGTAAAACTAAAAAATTAAAAAATTATAAAATCGCCAAACCTAAAAAAATCGCCAAAAACAAAAAAAAATCACCAAAACGGAAAAAAGCACCAAATTACAAAAAAAAAAAATGTCTATGACTAAAATAAATCGCGAATAACCGGAAAAATTGCTAACATGAAAAAAAATCGCCAAAATGAAAGAAAATCACCAAAATGAAAAAGAAGCCCAAAAACAGAAAAAAATCGCCAAAATGAAAAAACCCCAAAACAGCAAAAAATCACCAAAATGAAAAAAAATCGCCAAAATGAAAAAATTTTCCCAAAAAAAAGACCCAAAAACAGAAAAAAAAAATCGCCAAAATGAAAAAACCCCCAAAATAGGAAAAAATCGCAAAAAGGAAAAAAAATCGCCAAAAAACAGAAAAAATCGCCAAAATGAAAAAAAAAATCGCCAAAATGAAAAAAATCGCCAAGATGAAAAAAAATCGCCAAAATGAAAAAAATCGCCAATACGAAAAAAAATAAAAAAAAACAGAAAACAAGTAAGAGTGCTATATTCGGCTGTGCCGAATCTTATATACCCTTTACCAACGTACGTACATATATATAGTATACAGACACATACATACATATTTGTTTTGTGAAAAAATTTATAATTTTTTTAAAGTTTCCATCTTTGGAGCTGTAATTTTCATTTTTCAAATTTTATACGCCAAACTTTTCTTTCAGAAGCATAAATATATTCAATTTATAAAGAAAAAGAAAAAAATTTTTAGACCTATTTAATTTTACATAACACAAAAAGTGTAAGTTTTCCAACCCTGGAATCATAATTTAGGATTTTTCGAATTCCTTGTACCAATCTAGTTCTTTAAAAAATACATAAAATATGTTAAGTGAACGAAGCAAAAACGAAATAAGAAAAAACTTAGTTTCATTTAATTCCTTTAATATTAAAAAATTCAGTAAAGTGCGACTTTGACTCGCGCACGAAGGGTTCCGTACATTCGGTTCTGAGCACTTTTTAATGTGGCTTTTTTGCTTTTTTGAAGTTTTTTCAGTTTAAAAGATTTTTTCAGTTTTGTCGCTTTTTTCTCATTTTGGCGATTTTTTCTGTTTTTCTCGGTTTTTTTCATTTTGGCGATTTTTTCTGTTTTTGGGGCTTATTTTCATTTTGAAGATTTTTTTCATTTTGGCGATTCTTTTTCCATTTTGGCGATTTTTTCCTATTTTAGGGGTTTTTTCATTTTGGCGATTTTTTTTTCATTTTGGCGATTTTTTTCCTGTTTTTGGGCTTTTTTTTCATTTTGGCGATTTTTTTCTGTTGTTTGGGGTTTTTTTCGTTTTGGCGATTTTTTTTTCCATTCTGGCGATTTTATTTCATCTTGGCGATTTTTTTCTGTTTTGGGGTTTTTTTTATTTTGGAGATTTTTTTCTGTTTTTTAAGGTTTTTTTTCGTTTTGGCGATTTTTTTTCAGTTTGGCGATTTTTTTTTCATTTTGGCGTTTTTTTTTTCATTTTGGCGATTTTTTCCTGTTCTGGGCTTTTTTTCATTTTGGCGATTTTTTTCTGTTTTTCTCGGTTTTTTTCATTTTGGCGATTTTTTTTCATTTTGGCGATTTTTTTTTATTTTGGCGATTTTTTTTTATTTTGGCGATTTTTTTCTGTTTTTGGGGCTTTTTTTTCATTTTGGAGATTTTTTTCATTTTGGCGATTTTTGCCTGTTTTGGGGTTTTTTCATTTTGGCTATTTTTTTCTGATTTTGGGGCTTTTTTTTCATTTTGGATTTTTTCTGTTTTTGTGGGGCTTTTTCGTTTTGGCGATTTTTTTCTGTTTTTGGGGGTTTATTTTCATTTTGGAGTTTTTTTTTCAATTTGGCGACTTTTTTTTCATTTTGGCGTTTTTTTTTTTCATTTTGGCGATTTTTTTTTCTGGTTTTGGCGCTTTTTTTCATTTTGGAGATTTTTTTTCATTTTGGCAATTTTTTCCTGTTTTTTGGGTTTTTTTTCATTTTGCGATTTTTTTCTGTTTTTGGTGTTTTTTTTTTCATTTTGGATTTTTTTCTGTTTTTGTGGGGTTTTTTTCGTTTTGGCGATTTTTTTTCATTTTGACGATTTTTTTTCATTTTAGCAATTTTTCCGGTTATTCGCCATTTATTTTAGTCTTAGACATTTTTTTTGTAATTTGGTGCTTTTTTTCGCTTTGGCGATTTTTTTTGTTTTTGGCGATTTTTTTCGGTTTGGCGATTTTATAATTTTTTGATTTTTTAGTTTTACCGTTTTTGAAAATTTCAAGAGTTTTGCTTTCACGGTTTCCAAGATACAGCAAGTTGTCAAAATTGCATAGTCAAAATTGCATTAACTGATGGAACACCCTTTAATTTAAATTTTTTGAAATTTTAGTGTTAATTTTTGTAGTCTGTATAAAAATACACTAACCTTACAAATTTCAAGTGTATATACATACATACATACAATTGTATGTATATTACATGGGATTTTAAAATTTTTCGTTGCTCGTTTTGGAACACCCTTTAATTTCCAATTTTCATATATTTGTTGTTGTAGCGGCCAAAGGTCTACACACTGTGTCCAAATTTCAGGTCTGTACCTCTTACGGTTCTCGAGAAAATACTAATATAGTTTTAGACATAGTTAATTTTACATAACACAAAAAGTTAAAGTTTTCCAACCCTGGAAACGTTTTTTTAATTTTTTTATATTTTTTTAATTTAAAATACCAGTTGTAATCGTACTGATGTGTAAAATAAGTTCATTTATTAAAAAAAATAAAAATTTGTTTTTGGTAGTTACTTTTATATGGCAAAATGAAGTTTAAGTTTTCCAGCTCTGCAATCGTCTGCCCGATTTTGCTGAATTTCAATACCAATCTATTTTGGAAAATTTCTGACACACCAGTCCAAGAACGAAGTCTCTAGCTTTTCTGGGAGCTTCGGAAAACCGATTTCACGTACAGACAGACGGACAGACGGACAGACGGACAGACGGACAGACGGACAGACGGACATCGCTTATTCGTCTTCCCTATGCATAAGGATCCAGAATATATATATTTTATGGGTCGCTTATTGATATTATAGAAATTACAAACGGAATGACAAACCTATATATACCCTTTTACCATTTTTGTTGGTAAAGGGTATAAAAACCCCAGAGAGAAAAAAATCGCCAAAATGAAAAAAACCCTAAATCAAAAAAAAAATCGCCGAAATGAAAAAAAATCGCCAAAATGAAAAAAAACTTCCAAAATTAGAAAAAATCAAAGTCGCACTTTACTGAATTTTTTAATATTAAAGGAATTAAATGAAACTAAGTTTTTTCTTATTTCGTTTTTGCTCTGTTCACTCAACTTATTTTATGTATTTTTAAAGAACTAGATTGGTATCAATAATCGGAAAAATCCAAAATTATGATTCCAGGGTTGGAAAACTTACACTTTTTGTGTTATGTAAAATTAACTAGTTCTAAAAATTTTTTTCTTTTCCCTTATAAGTTGAATATATTTTATGCTTCTGAAAGAAAAGTTTGGCGCATAAATATTAAATATTAAAGTATAAAATTAATTTTTTTCCTTCTTTGTTCACTTAACACACTTTATAAATTTTTTAAATCAGAAAAATCTAAAAGGTTGATTCCTGGATTGCTAAATTTATTGTTTTTTTTACAAAAGTGACTAGGTCAAGTTAGTTTTTTCTTTTTGTCTATTCCTGTAGGAATAAAACGGTTACATAATACCACGATGTATACTATTTGCAATGGGAACTTTAAATCAAGACACTAAGCAGTTTTGCAACATCAATGATTATTAAACACGGGAAAATATAAAACAAGATAGTTTACTTGGTATGGACATGCAATACGAAGACTATTTTAGAGTTATGAAATAGCAGCACGGTTTTTTAACATCTCGAGAGCGAGTAAACAAGCCCCAATATTTTGGTAATGTATTGACGTGCCGTCGATTTTGACTGAAATAAGAGTGAATGTAAACTATATCTTAACCACAGAGTTTAGAGTAAAATATTCAACAATTGCTATTATCGAAAATAAAATAATTGAATCAAATTCTTTAATCGAAAAATACTGAAAGGTCACTTACTATTAATTGCTTCAGAGAAAAAAATTATAAATTTTTTCACAAAACAAATATGTATGTATGTATGTGTCTGTACACTATATACATATATGTACGTACGTTGGTAAAGGGTATATAAGATTCGGCACAGCCGAATATAGCACTCTTACTTGTTTTATTTAGTACAGCTAACCGTAGAGAAATAATATGAGTTCACTTGAATATAAATTATTTACTGGGTTTTGCATCAGTTTCAAAGCCTACTAAGCTTATTTTTTTGTGATTTTCAGAAATATTATAATTTGAGAGATAAGAGGTTTATGACTGTTCAAAATTTGTGGTTGAAGTCTACTGATGATTTGTTTGAAGCACCAATGGGGTATGTATATAGACATGCTAAACCAGCAGCAAATAAATATCAATTATTGTATGTACACTTCTGACAATATGTAAAATAATAAATTTCTTCAGCATTAATAATAATTTTATTAAAAAAAACTAGACTTGTATCGAACTCTTTCAGTAGCTCGTTTTTGACACAAACCAATGATCAAACCCATGTAATTTAAATGGGTTTGATCATTGGTTTGTGTCAAAAACGAGCTACTGAAAGAGTTCGATACAAGTCTAAAAAAAAAACAAGCAAGAGTCTATATTTGGCTGTGCCCAATGTTTTATAACCTTCACCAACATACCTATTGAGTACAAATACATAAGTACATACATACATAGATTTTGTTTTCTAAAATAATCCCACACCAAAACAAAGTTAACTTCTTTCATATTTTTCGGTATTTAATAAAGTTCTTTCGCTATTAATGAATCCGATGTTAATCCATCGACAAATTATGCATATACAAAGAAGCCAGATATAAAATGGCGACGAAAGAACTCTAAATATGACCCTATTCCACTTCAATGTGAAAATATTGAAAGCCATGAAGATGAGAAAACACCATATCAAATTTTTCAACAATATTTTACGGATGAACTATTTCAAAATTTTGCTTTCTACAAAAATTTATATGCAACTCAAAAGAATGTAGGATACTTCAAAAATACTGATTGCAGCGAAATTAAAAAATTATTTGGCTTGCACATTTTGATTGGTAATATGAAGTTTTCTAGGCTCAGACTTTACTGGGATCCATTGCTTGGCATTGAAAGCTTTCGAAACACATTAAGTTGTGACAGGTTTTGCCAGTTGCGCAATAATTTACATATCGTAAATAATTTGGATATAAATAAAGATACTACTGACAAATTTTGGAAAGTCAGACCTGTTATTGATGCCGTCAGAAAGAGGTGTTTAGAGTTAGAAGTAGAAGAAGTACTATCCGTAGACGAGCAAATCATACCATATACTGGAAAATTGTCAACGAAGCAGTATATTAAAGGAAAACCTAATCCTTGGGGTGTAAAAGTATATGTATTAGCTGGCAAATCTGGGATGCCGTACGACTTTTTCCTTTATCAAGGAAGTTCTACAAATATTAGCACCAATAATTTATCCCAATTTGAGTTTGGAGCTTCAGTTGTTCTCCAATTATCTGAAAGGATTAAAAATAAAGGTCATACACTATATTGTGATAATTTTTTTACATCGTACCAGCTATTGGAAATACTGCGTCAAAAATATGTAAATGCAGTAGGAACTGTAAGAATCAATCGGTTTGCATCACCTCCCCTAATAGATGACAAAGCATTGAAGAAAAAAGGACGAGGAAGTTCAGATCAGGTGGTAAGCAGGGACGGAAACATATTCTTGGTGAAATGGTATGACAACAAACCGATACATTTGGCATCGAATTTTATGGGATCACAAGAAGATGAAATTGTTAAAAGGTAGTTCTATACGACGAACGTTATCTTCAGTTCTTATTTACATATATATTATTTTATATTTTACATACAGATACAATAAGTCGACTAAAGCTTTTGAAGAATTCAATCGTCCCAACATCGTAAAGCTATATAATTCAGGAATGGGTGGAGTTGATCTCCTCGATCAATATACATATATCCTACTATAGGGTTTTCTTGAAATCCAGGAAATGGGCTCTTCGGACAATAACACATTTCCTCGATTTCGCTTTAGTTGCTAGTTTCCTCGAATATCAAAGTTATGCCTTAAAACAGGGAAGGTCAAAACGAGAGATATTAGATCTTATGCATTTTGGATTAGAAATTGGGAATGCTCTTCTATACAAAGGTCAGAAGTCGGTACCAAAGCGGGGACGCCCTTCGAATTCTAATCCTTCAAGTCCTTCAACTTCATCACCTGTTTCATCTAAGAGAAAAATTGAGAAAAGACTGATTCGAGATGAACAATTGGACGGCATGGATCACATGCCATGCCATGACGGCAAAAAAGAAGCAACACGATGCAAAAATAATTGCAAAACAAGTCAAGGAGTAGCTGGAAGAACTCATTTCTTTTGCCAAAAGTGTAAAATTCATTTATGTATTACTAAAGAACGAAATTGCTTTCTACAAATGCATACCAAATAATATTTTTTCAAATATTTATGTGCGTATTTACATACATACATACGTATACATACAAACATATTTCTATCGTATTTTTTATGTATATTTAACCTTACAATGAATTTGTTCGTATTTTTTTAATGAATTTTTAAATGTGTTCCTTTTATATGTATACATTTTATGTACATACATATGTATACAAAAGAAAATAAAACCAATAAAAAAAATAAAATAAAAATGAAAAAGTGTATGTATTGAAGCGGATTGTACATTAAAATGTACATCTTCAAAACCCATTTTTTAATAAAAATTTGTCCACACAAATTTTTACACATGTTTTTTGGGGCCTATTTAAGCTATAAGAACCACATATACAATTTTGCAATGGCCAGAATTAATTCCCGTGTCAAAGGGATATACTTTATGGGTCGCCCCTTTACCATTTTTGGTGAATTATTTGTAGTATGTTTATAGGAAAATGTCCCTAGACTCTTAAAAATGCGACGTGCAATAAAGCCGAATAGCGGCAACTAGGGATGGGCAAATGAAAAAACTGTATCGATATATATCGCATCGATATTTTTCAACAGTATCGATATATATTTTTTTAAAACATCGATATATCGATGTATCGATATTTCTTTCCTACAAATGTTGCCAAAATATTCCAAATCTAAAATAATTACACATACTAACATATTGTGCCATAACCGCCAAAAAAAGTTTAAGCGATATAAATTTTTAACAACTATTGAGACCTTATGGGTTTTAAAAAAGATTTCCATAAAAAATGTTGCTGACTAAAGATGTTAATCATTGAAAAAGGAAATAAATTGATCCATACATTTGTATGTTTAATTTGTATTATGAGATAATTTCTGAAGAACTGCATTCATTTCGAATTTACAATTAGACACTTTAAGAAATTTAATACAAAGGAACTACGTTTGTTAAGTTATATGTAACCCACTGCAGCTCCTTAGGGCTTCATTATTCTTTATTTTATGTTGATATTCTGTGCTGTGCCGTTCTATTTCTAAATTTTAATGGTTACTTTTTCTGTAATAAATTAGCTGTTTCTGTCACTGTTTTCCACTAAATTGATGAGTTTTTCATCGTCCATTGTTATGTTTCAATATAGTGTTTATGTTTTTGTGGTAAAACTAATTTTTTAAATTGTTAAAGCACAAATACAGTTTATTTCGAAATAACTTAACAGTTTTTTTTTCAGAGTTTGAACCGAAACAGAACGGGGGCCCGTTTCTCATACAAACAAGTTGTAAATTTACAAGTAAAATAGACATAAGACAACAACACTTTTACAAATTTTATTGTTGTTTTATGAGTATTTTATTTTTAGATTTGTAGCTTGTTGATATCAGAAACGGGCCCCAGAACAAAAGAGAATAACTAACGGCTTGTATAAGATTTCTATAAACAAGAAAGAGGTAGCTGATTCGTAACAGAACAGAAAGTGAAAACTAATTCTGTCTACAGAAAGTGAAAACTAATTCTGTCTACTCACACAAACCAAATTTGGCATTCAGCTTAGTTAACAAATAAAAGTCACCTGGCTTAGTGGGGTCACCTTATGGATGCAACTTGTTATTATGAAATTTGTCTCTTTTTTTCGCAACACTAGCAGTGATGCCAATATCGTACAGTTAAAACCTGGCTAAAATCTGTAGAGCTTTAAAAAATATCGAAACCACATACTCGTAAATAAGAATCGATATATCGGTTTTTGAAATATTGGCGATATACATATATCGATATGTATATCGATATTTATTTTCGCAAAAATCGATGTTTCAGTATATCGATATTTTTGGCCCATCTTTAGCGGCAACTGATGTTACAATAGCACCACGCGGATCAACAATTTTCAAAGTTTAGAATAAGAACAAAAATTGTTTAGTATTCTTAAGATTTACATATCGTTAGTGAAGAAAATAGTTACTTAGAGAAGCTTTATTCATTGATTACAACATAATTGTATGGTAGTTGTTGGAACCCATAAATTCAATTGACGACAAATTTGGTCGTCGCAACAAATGTATATATCGATCGGGCCATAGATATGTATTTATTTTTTAATTTTACGTCTTTATATGTGCACTATGCTCTAATATAGATATGTTAACAATTTTCAGTGCTTTACATATCAAATTTTATTTAAAAAGGAACTTTTATTTCTGGTTTATGGAACTAAATTTTTCTCTACGACGCATTTCATGAGTTTTATTAGTACTTAAATAAAATTGGAAATTTATAGAGAACATAACTTTACTAATTTAGAAGTTAGTAATAAGCCAAGTGTTGGAAATTCCTCTTGGAATCAAGAAAAAAATTTTGTAGTAAAACTAGTTTACTTTAAATGTGCATTTCTGTTGGAAATTAAACAATTAGATATTTACTTGCTATCAATTCTCGCACTAAGAAAATTCGTCATCTTAAGTTCTTACCTTCTCCAAAAAACTGCATTAAAATTTATAAATGTGCAAGTTTATTTCCTCAAATAAACTAAGACCAAAGGAGTATAGAAGTTGAACATTTTTATGTTCATACAAGTACATTTAATTATCCTTCTTCTGGCACATTGTTTTGTTCTACAACATCATCTAGTGCTTGAAAGGAACCAAGTAAAAAAAAAACAATAAAAATGAAAACACGAAACAAAAACCATTTTTCAAACATGGATTCTTAATTAGCTCCAATGTTCCTTTTTAGAGTCTAGTATCCTTAAATAACTACAAAAAACACTTCCGCTATGTTTCATTAACCAAAGCAATGAAAGAAAAGGAAAACTCCTTCAACCACAAACTCCACCAACAAAATATATAAACCAAAGAAGCAGATATATTCGCATACTTGTGTAAAGCGAAACACAATTTAACCACTTGAGAAATAATGAGCTTTTTACCCCCTTTTTTGGGATTTTCTAACAATAGAACACATAAATAGTAGTTGTACGAGTACTTATGAATTATATTTGACTAAGAATTCGCATGTTTTCAGTGCGTCTCATAATGCGCACTAATTAATCCTGCAAGGATCCAATTTAGCCAACATAATTATACTCAATGTTGTACTTTCTCGTGCTTACCAACACACTAAATGTCTTATAACTAGAAAATTAAAGACTTACCCTGCAGTATGTGAAAATACTTAAATACAGTTGGAGTAAAAAAGAAAATTTTAAGCTCATACGGTGTTAATTCTGATCAATTGTGGTATATTAATATAAGCATTTTTTATGGCTCAGCAGAGAAGAATTTAAATATGGAGCCCATATCTCGCTTAGAAAACTCAGCCACATTGCAGTTATGAGTTATTCGTTTAAGCTCAACTTTTAGGTACATTTTACCTTTACTTTTTAAAACAAGCTATTCTAGAACAAATAGAAAATTAAGCTTTTTGGAACACATAACAATATCGGTGCTGACATGAATTTCAGCAAAAGACACAATGTTGTAAAAATTATTTAGATGTTCACATAATTTACCAGCATTATTGACGGCAGCGTACATGCTGGAAAAATGTAGCTTACTAGTATTAGAGAGAGAGAGAGAGATTGGAACCAGGTATTGATATCACTTTGATGACCAGCGATGCCAACTATTTATAACCCAAACGCGCTATACCCCTCCTCAAAACGCGCTAGAACGCGCTAAGTTACAGCATTATCAAGAATTTATAGTCAAAACGCTCTATTTTCCTACGCGCTAAATTAAATTTTAATAAAGATCGGATGTATCTATTAGTAAATACGAGTACAATTAACTCTTTTTCAGATTATGCAATACTGCTTCTTCGAAATTATATCGTAAATAACTAAAATCATTTAATACAGAATCAGTCTCGCCTTCCAAATATTCGAAATTCTTAGTTTTGATTTTAATTTTATTTGTCAAACTTTGTAACAACTTATATAAATTGTCGAATAGTGTTGCGATTCATATGCTTTTTGAAGTACAAAAAGAATAGATGCTTAATAAGTTATATACATTTTTTGGGTCACGAGTGCCAGTACATATTTTTAACTGTGAAATTTCAAAATATTTGCCATTTACAATATGAAAATGCATTTTTAATTCTAACCACAGTCAAGGGAATTTTATTTGCAACATCTGAATCATTAACGAATTTGAACAAAAAGTTAAATTCTGGATATTAGACAAATGTTAAATTTATACAAAAAAGTAAAAACATATTGAGCTGAAATGAAATTTTTGACTTTAATCAAAACGCGCTAATTTAGCGCTTATTTTATTAAACGCGCTAAGACGAAAAAAAGCGCGTTTGGCATAGTTAAAACGCGCTAAAACTAGCGCGAAAGGCGCTAAATTGGCATCGCTGTTGATGACATCATTAAAATATCGTTAAAAGATACCGATCAAAGAACTCCTCACTGAACTGAACTTCTGGCAGGTAACTTTACGAGACAATACCTTCTATAATAGTCAATAATACGGGTATTTACCAGTTTCAAAAACTGTGTATGATCTGGTCTTATGATATTACAGTTAGATTGAAGGTACGTATTTATTTGGAACTACGAGTATATGTATATTTTATTACCGTCATTACACATTCGTATTATATTTAATACTCATTGGTGTCTGGTTGTATATTCTATTAGAATTTTTTCTTCAATTACCACGAGTCTATAAGAAACCACACAGCAAGAAGTTTTCAAGATTTTATAATGGGTAGTAGTACTCTTTTATTGGCTTACAAAGTAAGTAAATAATGAATAAAATAACAACTTATTTAAGTCATTACGTGAAAGCACCTATTGTAGAATTTTCCATTTAATAATGAAATATATCTAGAGAAACCTTTATTGATCGTAAAAATTAGCTTCGAAAACAATAAAATTTTTGGCTCACTATAATATACATATTATATATTCAAATATTTTCTTTGTAAAATTATGATTTTTAATAATCCCAAAATAGTTACAAGTTTTATAATTTTGATACAAAATTCTATTAAGTTTTATTAGAGCAAAATTGCCAATTAACTTTTGAATAATTTTAGGCAAAAAGTAATCTGCATAAAATTTTGAATATTTTAGGCAAACAGAAATCTATTAATTTTTTGATGTTTGTAAACAAAAATAATGGGTTATTCAGTCAAATTGCAAGTACTTACAGAAAAATACAATGGGGTTAACGTTGGCAAAGCGTTTCCTAATGTGGTTCAAACGTTGGCAAAACATCACAAGTACTACTTTTGAAGTGTTGTGCCAACACACAAATGATAACCTCATTATGGTGTTGGCCAACTTTTTTTATGTAGTTGGCTAAACACTATGAAAACCACAATTTAAGTGCTTTCCCAACATAATTTTTTTGTTAAGTGTAATATATTTCCAATACTTGAAACAATTACTTCAAAAGATAATTGTAAAGAATTCATTCTCTTACATTTCACAAGAAAATGTATCAGCGCTTTAAGAAAACTTACTAATGGTGTTCAAAAATTTACCTTTTGAGTTTTAAATAAAATCATGCTATTTAATGAATTTAGCAAACTGGGAAGCTACACAATTCCATTTCTTCTTGTTATATGCTGGTGCAATTACTTAAAAATATTTATAATACGTTGAATTATACAAGCTTTTTTTAGTTTTATTTACTTCTTGTCGTATTTTGTCGTCAACCAAGTTAGCCACATTAAAATCAAAATACGTTCAAGGTTTTTTAAAATCATTTCTTGAACTTATGCCTCGATATTACGGACTTAATTCGCAAACTATAAATATACATAATCTAATTCATATACCAGATGATGCAATTAAAACAGAAGCTTCTTTATCACAATTTTCAGCTTTTCAAAATAGTTTGGAGTATTTAAAGTCAACTACAAATCCAATAGCGCAAATTCAAAGGAAATTGCACATTTTCCATACAAATAGTTTTTCAAATAATATACCATTAGTATTTCCTCGTATTAAAAACAGAAAATATTCACTGGGAAAACAATAGACACAGTTGAATCGAAAACACTATTTTATTTTTCAAAATTAAGGTCTGTTTACTAAGTAATGTAAATGTCATGGTTATATCAGAAATTTTTAGTAGCAAACTTTCTCTTTGCTAGTATAATCTTTAGCTTACAAGTACATTTGTTGTGGCAGTTCTTTATATCCTTTCTTCCTAGTTTTGCCACGAACATCGACTTCATTTCTTAAAAAGTGGCATTTCCTCCATCCGACTGAACTATTAATTCCTTACTTTCTGTTGTTAGTATAACTAGACTTCGTTAACGCTATCGTTGTACCTATTATATTCCCCTGTTTTATATTACGGGCTTTGTTTTATATCGTGATCTTTTTTTGTGCGGGCTCATTTTCAACAAGGATCCATTGTGCGAACGAGTATTATACTCCTTCTCGCTAAAGCAGAGAAGAGGCGACATTAATAAAAATACAAGTATAATTTCAAATGCTGATTATTGAAAACATAAATGATTCGAATTATCAAACAAGCTTTTTATGTAAACATGTAATGATGTGGGATATCAATTATACAAATGTTACAAATGTTATTTACAAGGAGTTTTAATTTTTTTAGTAAACAAGAATAACAAAAACAAGATGTTTCGGTCACTCATTACGATTGAAATCTAGTTTTACTTTTTTATTACTATTTATTAATTTTTAATGCCAAATAAAAATACAAACGCTTAAAAGATTTAATATTTTTTGGCAGATGTTAAGATATTATTTCATAATACGGACCATTGTTTTTTCTGTGATATTTTTGGCTAATACGAAATTTAAAATTTTTATGACTATGCCCAGTATCACTTTATGCTACTACTGAAATATACATATATTATATAATGCAATGAAGTTGCTATTTAACAGCTCTGTATTTCTTATGTTGTTGCTTTCTTATTTTATATGTTTTATTAACTTTGTTTTTCATGTTTTTTATTATTTTTAATATTTAGTCCTGTTTGAAAGAAATTAATTTATGTTTGTTGTTGCTGTGTTGTTGTTGTTTTTGTAGTTTCATTGTTACGTTTATGGCTTATAATCATGCAAAAAGAAAGGATTTTTTCATCCATATTTGGAATCTTTGTTGGTGCTAAAGGATGGATGCTACAAGCTGACTACAAGAACAAGGATATTAAATTATTTTTAAGTGCGAGAAACTCATCAACGAAAGTCGTGGTGTAGAATTATCTTTTCTCATGTTGCACCTCACATGCTTGTGTATGTGTACTTCTTGTTCCATTCCACATTTTGGCTGATAAATTATGAAATATAAACAGATTTTTCTTGTTACAGTCACACTCATCTACTGATACATCAGACCTAATAAAAAATTGCTTTTTTAATTCTTTGTTTTTTATGATTAAATTGATTTAAGAAATTATATATTGTTTGTCTGAAGTAGAAAGGCTCTAAGTCAAATAATTGTAACTTTACAGGAGAAGATCAAAACTGGTTTTAAGGCTTGTAAAAGCGGTATTTATACACAATTGCAATAAATTTTGTAACAATTTGAATTTGTGTGCAATCACTGGTTCACAGAGAAAAAACTGCCTCACAGAATCAATAAGATTTTCTCTATGAAACGTTTTTAGGCTAAGAAGTATCCCAGCAGAAAGAAGCGAAGAGTTTTTCATAGAGATTCCTTATTGTTTTTATGTGGTAAGTCTTATTAATTTTATCAAGAAGAAAACCACATAAAATCAAGAAGAAATCTCATTATTCACAACTTTTTTTACTCAATATCCGTTATTTTTGGCACCAAAAAAACAATCCATAGAGAAAAACTTCTTGATTCTATTAGGTTTTCTTATAAATTGTAAATTATAGGAATTTCTTATTGATTTTTTCAATAAGGTTTTTTTCTTGATTTTATTAGGTTCCTATATGAGTATGTGTAAGGCATCTTATTGATTTTTTTAATAAGGAAATCTTCTTGATTTCATTAGGTGTCTTGTTATTTCATATCTATAAATAGACATAGCGACAATTTTTTTCATGATCTTTTCAGTTTTGTATACGAATGTTTGCACAATAATTTCAGGCTGCTTCTTAGCATATTGGGTAGAGTGCTTGTCTATCAGGTAGAAGTTTGCTGGTTCAATACTTGGTGAGTAAGTTAGTTAAGAATATAACCTAATGTGTATGTATGTATGTATGTATGTATAAATAAATAACATCTACAATATACTACATACATACATACATATGTATATGGTATAGATATTAAATGAAAATACATAAATACAGAGAATAAAGACGCAATTGTTTTTATTTTTTTATTAAAAAAATCAATAAGATAACCTCATAAAAACTACAAGATTTCTTCTTGATTTTTTCAAAGAGGTTTTCTCTATGAAATTAATAAGATTTCCTTATTGAAAAAACCCATAGAGATTTCTTATTAATTTTGTTCTATTTTATGAGGTATTTAGTAGGCACTGTTTTCTCTGTGTTAACTTAATTTCGTAAAAAATACCATTTAAATCCTTTCTACCTGAGATCATTGATATATCTGTGGCCAAAACGAGTTATTTTTGAAGCTGCGTTCTCAGTAACAAAATTTTTAAATTTTTTTACATGTAGATATAGGTAGTGACAATATTCCAAATAATTTTTAGGAAACATTTTTTCAAGGATCAGATCATAGAAAAATTATGAAATAACAAAATATTATAAACATCGAAATTATGTTCTGACAATATAGGTTATTTTTGTCAGAACAAAAACTAACATTTTAAGGGTAATTTTCCCAAATTTCCGTTAGCTAAAGGCAGGATTTTGTCTGCACGATAAATGACTTGGTATTGTAAAACATTCATTTATAATTTTCTTACCCATTAAAATTATTATTATTTGCAATAATAACAATAAAAAGTTTAAGTTGTAATAATGCCAAGATATTTATCGGGCAGACAAAATCCTACCTTTAACTAAAGGCAAGTTGTGCAAATGGCCTAAAATGTTTGTATATGTACATACATGCGGGATATAAACTGCATAAGCCTTAAAACAAGGATAAACACCGTATAAAGCACACTTATGACTAGAAAAGACGAAAAACGAAAACAAAACTGATTATGATTTCTTATTAACTAAAGAACTATCAAAAATTAATTTTCCAATGTGTTCAGATAAAACGACTTAAGTGAGGCAGGGTTTCTTTGTAAGAAAATACCTCAGTGTTGAAACTTATTTGAAAAAACGTAGAAGTTGTGTTAGAAAAAAATGATATAGGTATATATATACAGATATATAGATAAATCTACATCAACTTACACCACCCACAGTCGACCAAACACAAAGAGCGCTGATGATGAAGGTGTAGTGGCCTTCGAAAACAGCTAGTTGTTGTTGTTGCGTTCCGTTCTACTACGTGTTTGTCAGAATATTTACGATTAACCTTGGTGTTAATTGTTCATTAATAATTATCACATGTCATTTGGCTTCCAAAGCGATACGAACTTTAGCCTGATGAAATTATGAAATTATAGATATAGGTCCATATTTTTGAAAAATTTTAGTCCTGTATAAAAAGAATTTAAAATATAACAATTTGACATCATAAACTCGAAATGAGTAAAAATTAATATACGATGTTATTAATGAAAACCACAGATATATTTTAATTTATGATGTATTTAAGTATCTAAACAGCTACGTTCAATCCATATACACAATGTGCAAACTTTTACAGAAGGGCTTTTGCGCTTTCACACCGACGAGGGTACTACAGCCACAACAACAACACACCAGACAACAATGCTTGCTCTTACTTTGCAAAGAAACAAGAACATATTTAAGAGATTTCAAAGCTGTTTACCTCAAATGCAAATATCAGTGTATGCGTATTTGGACGTAGCTGATCAACAACATAACGTGTTTGCGAGTAACAGTTGATTCTAATAATTGAATTGGTGCAAGTAAGCGTTAAGGTCCCGTACAGTGCCATAATTGCCAAGAATATGGCCACACAAAAACTTACTGCAATTTACCTGCAGTTTGTGTTATCTACGGTGAATTGCATGGTACTGCTACCTGTACTAAGCCAAAAGATCAAGCTGAAAAAAAATTCAGCAATTGTGGAGGTAAGCACACCGCTAACTACATAGTATGCCCTGTATTTACTTTCGTTAAACAGGCTATGGGTCCAAAACCTAAATTAGATCCAGCTCAATCAGCAAATACTTGCTCCGCCACTTTTCCTCAAACTATCCAACCAGTTACTTCACGTGTATCGTATGCCGATGCTGCTAAGACTAGTTCTATTCCAACACAAAATATTTCACCGCCAAATAATGCAACGAACGTAAACTCAAACTTCAATTTTTACTCGCCTTGAAGCTACTATTGAGAATCTGGTGCTAACTATAAACAACTTTACTACAAATATGACTAGCATGATGCAAGAAATGCTGAGAATTCAGAATACTCTGCTTCAAGTATTAGTCAACAAACCATGAACACATTAAAAATATGTTTCTGGAACGCAAACGGCACTCGCCAACATAAAAATGAAATTGAACACTTCCTCATGGAAAAAAATATTGATATAATCTTGGTCTCTGAGACTCATTTGGCTTCGAGAAGCTGCTTTAAAATAAATGGTTACACTCTATATGATTGAAAGGACCCGAGAGGGAGAGCATGCAGTGGATCAGCAATTCTAATTATTTAAAGACTCAAGCACTATATCCTTGACAACGTTAGTGAAGAATATATGCAAGCAACGAATATTTTCGTAGTAAAATTTCGTGATATCATCAATTTACTCGCCTCCCAGATTTTCAGTTACCGAAGATCAGTATGAGAAGTTCTACAAATCACTTGCATCTTGTTTCGTTGCAGCTGGTGACTACAATGCAACACATACGATTTGGGGTTCGCGTCTTATTACACCCAGAGGTCGAGCATTGTTCAACACAACTTCAAAAATGGGCTTGGATGTCATTTCGAGTGGGGTGCCCACTTATTGGCCTACTGACATACAAAAAATTCTGGATGTTATAGATTTTGGCGTCATGAAAAATATCTCTAGGGATTTAATTCAAATTGAAGCTTCTCTAGATCTCTCGTCCGATCACTCTCCCACGATCGTTACAATTTGTAGCCCATTAAGAAGTGACTTGCCTCACCCATATGCGAATTTGATAAATCGTGTTAATTATCTGGGATTTAAAAAATATCTTAGTAGTCATTGCACGGAAAATATTACGCTAAGAACACCTGATGATATTGAATTAAACATTGCCAACCTTAATGAAAATATTAAACAGGCTGCTGAACATGCCACTACCTCCCATCCGCAGACTAGGGCAACATTCGCCAACATAAAAAGACTAAGGCAAATAGAATTTATTCTACGGATATTGAACGTCTCATTACTGAAAAAAGAAGAGCTAGAAGAGAATGGCAACAGCACAGATCACCCCAACTTAAAATCAGATTTAAAGAGTGTACTAAACGACTCCAAGAGTTGCTTGCATTTGAAAAAACTGCTTCTCTTAAAAATTATTTGGAAGGTCTTGATGTCACACCAGCATCTAATTACTCTTTGTGGCGCGCTTAAAATACCAGTGGAGTTTAAACCACCTCTGTGCACATCTACAGGAGGTTGGGCAAGAACCGATACTGAAAAAGATAAAATATTTGGTGAGCATTTAAAATCCGTATTTACCCCAAACACATGTTCTGGTGCTGTTGATTTACCAAATGTAGTTGCGCTACCCCTTCGTACAAAAAATAATTGCAGAACTCAACCCGAAAAAAGCTCCGGGTATTGATGAAATTAGTAACCACATGCTGATGAAGTTGCCTCTTATAGCTATTAGAATCCTGTTATTCATTTTTAATGCCATTTTACGAATGGGGTATTTTCCAAACAGCTGGAAGCTTGCCATTGGTTAAAATGATTACAAAGCCGGGAAAAGATCTTACCAAAGCTGAGTCATAGAGGCCTATAAGCTCACTGTCAACAATGTCAAAGCTCTTTGAAAAGTTACTCATGATAAAATTGTCCCCAATTCTAACTGATAATGAGTGCATACCGGATCATCAATTTGGTCTTAGAAGTCAGCATAGCACCATTGAACAAACTCATAGATTGGTTCAATTTATAAGAAGCTATTAGAAAGTTATATTACTACCCGGAAGCTTACGGTTGTGGAAGGAGACTTCATGAGTGTGCCCGAATCTATATAATCCGGTGTGCCACAGGGGAGCATACTGGGGCCAGTTTTGTATTTGATTTACACTTGTGATACGCCTTTGAGCAGCAATATCCATACATCTACGTTTGCCGATGATACAGCCTGCCTTAGTATGCACGAAAACCCTCACGAGGCTTTCCGATATCTACAAGAACATATTACACAACTGGAACTATGGTTAAATTTATGGAGAATCAAAGTAAACGAGCAAAAGTGTGTCCAGGTAACATTTACCCTGCGAAGAGATACTTGTTCGCCAATTCGAATCAACAATCAAGTTGTTCTTCAACATTCATACGTAAAATACCTTGGTATACACCTTGATCGACGGTTTACATGGAAGCCCCATATTGACTCAAAGCTAACACAAATGAAACTGAAATTAACTCAGGTACATTAACTGATTGGTAGAAATTCAACACTCAGTCTAGATTGTAAACTTTTAACATACAAGTCGAATTTGAAACCAATATGGTGCTACGGAGTACAGTTATGGGGCACTACTTTAGGTTCAAAAAAACCAACGAAGGCAAAATAAAATTTTACGTTTGATAACATCGTGATTTAAATATGCCACTAGTGACTGAAGAAATTGCAAAATACGCAAGCAAATATTTAACAAAACTCGAGTCACATCCTTATCCGCTTGCTCGTAATATTTTGAACTTTACTGGACACATCCACATAAAAAAGAGGGACACAAGGGCTGTTATACTCACAAGGGCTCTTATACTTTTTCCTTTTTGATTATCACTAGTTATGTATTATTTATAACTATCACTAAGCTTATGTCCGATACTGGTCGGGCCTAATAACACTGTACAACAGCCAAAATAGCCTTTAGATAAAAGTATGCGGACTATATGGATTTCGATGCGTTAAATTCAAATCTGCTGTCAGTTTTTCTCTATCACGTAGAGATTTTTTTTATGGGCGTGGCTAATTTTGGCACCTAAATTAGTCGGCCATACTAATATATTTTACTATAACTCGAAAACCGCTATTTCGATTTTAATAGATAATAAACCAAAAGACGCGCCACAAAATTTTGTTAAAAAAAATTTATAATCATTTTTTTCCTATCTTTTATGGTTTCGGAGTTATTCAGAATTTAAAAGAGAAAAAAGTTTTTTTTATGCAAAAATCGCGTAATTTTTTTACATGAAAATTGCAATAAAAAAATCAGAAACTCAAAAGTTTCATATTTTTTACATTTTTCTTAAAACCACATATCCTAGGAATAAAACAAGCTATAAAACGTGAAAATCCAGCAATAAATCTTGATTTTATTCACAATTTAAAGTTCTGTTACCTGCCCGCAATGCCCTTTCAATAGCATTACCAGATGTCAGTGATGGGAAATGAGATTTGCATTTCGGTATCAAAAACAAATTTTTTTTAGTACTTTTTTGATCCCGAGAGTACCAAAAATTATAATATTTCTTATTTATAATACTGTTGGAACATAAAGCTTGCCCCCGTATTCCATAGCTCGCTAAAGCTAAAGCTAAATACGACCGCTAAAATGCTGAACAAATAGAAAATTTTAAATTTTTGGCGATGACATAAAACAATAAAATTTCGGCGAATAACATTTATAAGCCATTACCTGATTTATCAATACCCGTTTGAAAATTGCATTCGTAGCCGAAAATCGACAAATTGGATTCTTAGCGATAGAGATTTAGCTTTAGCGAGTTACAGAATACGATGGCTGTTGATTTATATTTTGTTTTCATGAAATTTTGGTAAGAGAAAATCCTTTCGACATTTACAGAGGAGTGAGGCATGGATAAAATTCCGTAAGCTACTCTCGATATATCAGGAAACATGTATTCATCTAATGCGTTTTTATATAAGCCAGTGCTCTATATTGGTTGTTAATATTTCAAATTATTTTTCTTTTCTTTTTTTTCTTTTCCCTGGGAACATTTTAATTAAAAGTGGTATAATGATATTGGTTTAACAGACAAAATACTTTCAGGAGGAAACTTACTAAACCAAACTAACATTTTATTGTCAAAGTCCACATTTGCCCTTAGAACTTAATATAAACTTTTTAAAAATGTCTTTAAACTGATTTAAAGCAGTTGTTTCAATAGATAACTTCTGTGCCACATAAAATATCATTGAATGAAATATGGTTTTCGTTGATATTTAATTGTGGTTACACTTTTCTAAAAGATCTTAACTAATAAAGCTTCGTTCCATTTGTCGAAAAAACAATTTAATTCTTGGCAAAATATATGCATGCGCGAGTCTTCTGACTGCATTTCTAAGTTGCCCGTGAGAGTATCAAATTTCTTAGGGGAGTACTACGGTACTTTTTCATGTCAAATAGTATCAAAAAAAGTACGATCGTACCAACTTTCCCATCACTGCCAGATGTAAATGGGACTGCATTTAATGCATTACACACATTTTTCCATTTTTAGGTACCTGCTTTAAACTGTGAATAAAATCAAGATTTATTGCTAGATTTTCACGTTTTATAGCTTGTTTTATTCCTAGGATATGTGGTTTTAAGAAAAATGTAAAAAATATGAAACTTTTGAGTTTCTGATTTTTTTATTGCAATTTTCATGTAAAAAAATTACGCGATTTTTGCATAAAAAAAACTTTTTTCTCTTTTAAATTCTGAATAACTCCGAAACCATAAAAGATAGGTAAAAAATGATTATAAATTTTTTTTAACAAAATTTTCTGGCGCGTCTTTTGGTTTATTATCTATTAAAATCGAAATAGCGGTTTTCGAGTTATAGTAAAATATATTAGTATGGCCGACTAATTTAGGGGCCAAAATTAGCCACGCCCATAAAAAAAAATCTCTACGTGATAGAGAAAAACTGACAGCAGATTTGAATTTAAAGCATCGAAATCCATATAGTCCGCGTAATTTTATCTAAAGGACAGCCAAAAAATGTTATTTTGTTGTACAGTGTAATTATATTTAGATTAAAGATTTGATTACTTATTGTTAGATAATTTTTGAAGATACAATAAATAAATATATATGAAACAAAAATATTTATTCTTGAATGATCACGCACAACTAAGTTAAATATGTTTCAGTTTCACACACTCTTACGCATGAAAAACATTTATTTAAGTTGTCACTCACTCTCACGTTAAAATATATATAAGATTTTTTTTATTTCTGCTTTTAACAGTATTAGTGACATTGTATATTTGTACATACATTTTTTAAAATTTTTGTGCTCCTTTAAGATAAAAAAGAATCTGAGTAAGGAACAAATGAGTTATTAAATCCTTTCCTTTCTGACATTTTTGTGATTGGCCTCTAATAATAATATCTCGTCCATGAATTAAAATTTTGTGTACAGTACTTGGCATATGATACCATCCATAATGAATTAAATATATATTTATAATCATTTTTAAGAAGTCTTTGAAAGCTTTTATGTTTATTTGCAAGCCACATGATAGCACTCTTAGTATAACATCAAAATTGCTAATAGTTTTTTTTAAGCAGTTATTTCGACTGCTACAGCACTATCTGAGAAAAAGTGACGATCAGTATTTCTGTCATTGATATTACCATGCCGAGACTTAATTTGATCTATTATTAATATTAAGTATGTAATTTTTTTATTTTTCTGAATTTGTCTAAAAAACATTTCCTTATTATTCTTACCAATTCGCCAGATTTTATAGGCAATCCGGTAAGAAACGTGCAATAAGCATTCGAAATATGTTATTAAGCAGTGAGGTACTCAGAGACGGAATTTATAAGTATCCGTATTTGGAACTTTGGAAAAATGTATAATTACACATGTTCGTTAGAATTGCCTTGCAATTTAAACACAAGATTGCAGAATTTGTATTGCTTAAGATATTAGGAACCGCAACATTTACCATTGTATAATGCATTTCGTGTGAAACATCTAAAACAACCCCATTGATATAAAAGACTTTAAGTTTCAAGTTTATAATATGTATTGCAATCACTTTCATTAAAAACCTTTCTTATAATATTTTGATTGTCTCTTTCTAAAATAAACTTAATCTGCCGGCCAATAAGTATATAGATGTTCTATTCAACCACAAATCTTCCTTGATGTTGTTATTATCATCATTTACAATATGAATAATGAAATAAAATTTACTTTTAAAAATTTTGATGCAGTAAAAATCACAAATGAGAATTTAATTTTCAAATATCTGATTATACTAGCTATGACCAGAGCAGCCATCCATGAATGGCAAATTAATGTGAGATTATTCACCTTTTCGGATGTATTCCAGAGTTAAATTATACTTCCCGGGGTGCTACTCGTTAAAGGTTTTAAGTTCACTTCTGCTAAATTTTCATGCACAAATGCAAGTGGAACAATTTTACTTTCTCGCGTATATATTTGCATGTTGTATATGTATATGATTTTACCGCCCCATTTTAGCTTCAGAATACAAGAAATTAACTTTTTTTTATTTTTTTACTAAAAATTTATTATCCTCTTTTAAGCGTACTAAAATATTTTTTTATTTCATAATTTGTTAAGGTTTTTTTGTTATTTACTAGTTTTTGAAAAGTGGGTAAAAAAAACAAAATATGCAATTTTTGAATTGTCTCTTTTTTAAGTTGTGATTCTATTTTCATAATTTTATTTTGCAAATTTATAGAAGACACTATTAAACTTAAAAAAAAACAGGAAAAAACCTAAAGATCATATTTTTCCTTTTTTATATATTTTCAATCAAATTTTAGGAATATTTTTCACTCTAAGTCAATTACATTCGATTTTTAAAGCAATAAAAAATTATTGGAATGCAACTTTTTAACAACAAACAAACTTCTATTCTTATTTGAAAAAACATTTTTTTGCAATTAATTTTCTAAAACGTTAAAAACTACATAATTTGTGACTTGAGCGCCCTCTTGTAGCGTAAAAAATGGGGAGAATACAATTTTTGTTTCATACAAATTTAAAATTTTTTATCATTTGTTGCAAACAGTTAAATAATTTTAATTTTTTGAAATGCTTTTAGTTTTTTTACTTTAATCGCTTTGAAAAGTGGAGAAATTCGATCCAAAATTGATAATTTGGGCTTGTAAAACAGTACATATTTTTCAAAGTTGTGGCAAAATTTTCAAACAGTTTTTTTTTACCAATATTTTAGAAAATTTAACAAATAAACAAAAACAGAAAAAAACCAGAAGACCATATTTTTTGTTTCTTTTTAATACTCCATTAAACTTGAACGCTTTTTAATTTTAAGTTGAATAATATAAGTTTTGTAATGCAAAAAACTATCAGTTAAAAAAAAAATATTTATTAAAATTGGTAAAACATATTATTTCTTATACATTTAGCTATCAGAAAATTTAAACTTAATAAACTGATGTTAATACAATTGTTTGTATGAAACAGTCAAAACTAAACTTTTTTCTTAGTAATTAAGGCACAAAATTCACTGACTTTTACACCCTCTGGTGGGGTCAATAAGAACTAAGACTTCAAAATTCTTTTAATGTCGTTTGAATTAGATTGTTACCTATCGAACAACATAACTTTTATTACAATATAAGACATGATTAGTTTTTGTATTTTCGTCCATGGGACAAAGCGCTGTGCGTCGTGACGTGTCGTTAAATAATTTTACGTTTTCCGCCTTTAGAGCGTGCAATCGTAGAAAAGGGATAACGAGAGCTTATGATATTTCAATACGCCCAGAATAATTGTAGTTTGACCCACACCATTTTCATTTTCAATATAAATTTAATGTTGAAATTCATTATTTTATATATAGTTAAAAATTTACTACATGCTTTGTTAAATAAAAAATCGCATTTATTATTATTTTCGACTTTCTTGTGTTGTTTAGATCGGTTGCTTGCTCCGTCCATCCGTCTGTCTATGATAAAGTTGGAAAAGTTTTCTCTCTACAAACATGTATATAGATACATACATGCATATATACATATATAATTACATATAAATATATGTACGTACTTTTTTGTATGGTCGTGTATAATCAATTGGAACGCATCCAAATTGTAAGTTTTCACCCCACTATTTGATTTCAATATAAAAACTAAAATAAGGCGCTCATTTGTCGCGTTTGGAAATTTCTCTTTACATGATGCGACAGATTTTTATTTCGAGTATGAGCTTCAGTTTGTGCACTTGTGGGTTTTTGATGTCATTCCTACATTCTTCACATTCAGCTTGTTTTGTTTTGTTTGTGGAATTTTAATTTTTCTACAAAGATATTGAGCGAGTTGCAGTTGGCTCGAATGAAAAATAAGAATAAAAAATATATGTACATATAATGAAAAGAAGGAAAAAGTTTAATGGAACCAATATAAAAGTCTACAGAATATGTAATATCGATATAGTTATATGTATGTGTGTATATTATTTTCAAATACACGTAAAGAAATAAATTAATTACCAGCTGGAAAGTTTCTTAGACTTTTGTTTTATGTTGAACTTATTAAGAATTAGTGTATGTACATTAGGGTGTCCCAGACTATAAGGAAATTTTTCTTTCGAATTTTTTTTTCCATTTGACTTTTTAACTGAAATAAAAAATATTATTGCGACCGGTACTGACTTGATGTCAAACCCTGGACATAAAAATTAGTATGAAAGCCATAGCTTATGTTTATGTTTATGGTGACATTATTTATAAAATTTCATTTTCAAAGTTTGCTTATTACTAGCAGATTGTCAATATCTAAAACATTCAGGTATGGTAGCTTTTCTGCGCAGTTTTGTATATATTTATCATCGACAGTTTTTTAGTTTTTCGAAAATTTTTGATGAGTTGAATGTCAGGGCTTGTAGTCACTAGGCTAATTTTAGCTTCAAATAAGCTTTTTACTACCATTTCGTAAACGCGATTTCGGTAGTAAAAAATAAGTATTTCTCTGTTTAGTTTCTACTCTAGATATACGCAAGCACCATTTATACGACTTATTTTTGAAGCAGTAGTATCACAGCAGAGAATCTGTGCCTTATCTTAAAGATTCTAGTCAATAATAGCGTTCCAAGCTGCGTCTGCATGTTCTCTTCCTAATGAGTTGTCCAATATCGATACAGCGATAAGTTGTTCTTTGTTATCGCTAGAAATAAACAGCGTTAGACGTTCTTTTTTAAATATGTGTACATCTAAGGTTGGCTACATTTTTCCATCCCAATGAATATCGATACAGCGATAAGTTGTTCTTTGTTATCGCTAGAAATAAACAGCGTTAGACGTTCTTTTTTAAATATGTGTACATCTAAGGTTGGCTAAATTTTTCCATCCCAATGCATAATTACAATATCCGGTATTTCGTCTTGGAAATTAGCTTTTATTGCTTCTGCGCGCTTTTCCCGCTCTTCCGAACGTGTGCTTTGCAGGCATGACTAAATTATGGGATATTCATCAGTATCGTGACCGAGTGCGGACATACTTGATTCTATAACAAACGCAGAATTTTTATCCTTACCAGACGACGAATTTTCTGGAAGTGTATCATAAGATGTTAAGGATGCAGCATATGTATCAACCCGCTTTTGCTCTAAGATACGCCTTTTCCTATTTTTTTGCCAGTTTTTTGTCTATTAAGCCTAAATGACCAAGTCGACCTGGCACTCTCTGCTTTCCCTAAAATATCCTATGTTCCTATGTTAATTGAAAAGCATCGGCATGTGCAATGTCAAATAAATTGTTAAAATATTTAACAAACTCTTGGCGAAGCTGTTTAAACAATTCTTGGGTTTTGTTTGCATTCTTTATAGACCTCTCCTCTCCTAACACAGTTAGATAAAGATCTACTTGGTATAATACATTCATGAATAATAAGATTTGTCCTTTCATTAGCACTTAAATTCACTTTCTGGATATTATAGAAAAAAAAACGAAAGTACGTTTTCATTCGAGGGAAGTTTTGAGCCGGTATTTTGATATCTTATGTACCCTATTAAAAATATTCCTTTTTTAGAACTCCGTAACTCCACTGATATGTTTACTAAATGAAAGATATGCTCTAACTAATCAAATAAATCAGTGTTTGAAAAACTGCCAGCAAGACTAAAAAAATTGTTGCTTTAACTTTGAAATTTAAAACTGTTCAGTTAGTGTGCTTTAATTTCCGAAGCTATAAATTAATACTAAATAAATACCTTAAACAAAAAATTCATATTGTTGATTTATTTATTTAAGAAGTTGTGCTTAGCTAAAACAAAGTGACTGTTGAGTAGTGGGGCAAGTTGCCCAATGACGATTTGCAGTTAATATATTTAACTAAGATTTTGAAATAGTTTTCAATGGAAAAGGTGTCCTTTCTTCATTGTGCTGATTGCTAATATACGCTGAATTTTTATACCCTTTACCAACAAAAATGGTAAAAGGGTATATATAGGTTTGTCATTCTGTTTGTAATTTCTATAATATCAATAAGCGACCCATAAAATATATATATTCTGGATCCTTATGCATAGGGAAGACGAATAAGCGATGTCCGTCTGTCCGTCTTTCCGGCTGTCCGTCTGTCTCTACGTGAAATCGGTTTTCCGAAGCTCCCAGAAAAGCTAGAGACTTCGTTCTTGGATTGGTGTGTCAGAAATTGTCCAAAATAGATTGGTATTGAAATTCAGCAAAATCGAGCAGAGGATTGCAGAGCTGGAAAACTTAAACTTTATGTTGCCATATAAAAGTAACTACCGAAAACAAATTTTTATTTTTTTTTAATAAATAAACTTATTTTACACTTCAGTACGACTAAAATTGGAATTTTAAATTAAAAACATATAAAAAAATTAAAAAGACGTTTCCAGGGTTGGAAAACTTTAACTTTTTGTGTTATGTAAAATTAACTATGTCTAAAATTATGCAGGGTATTTTCTCGAGAACCGTAAGAGCTAGAGACCTGAAATTTGGAAACAGTGTGTAGACCTTTGGCCGCTACAACAACAAATACATGATAGTTGGAAATTAAAGGGTGTTCCAAAACGAGCAACGAGAAATATTAAAATCCCATGTAATATACATACAATTGTATGTATGTATATATATACACTTGAAATTTGTGAGGTTAGTGTATTTTTATACAGACTACAAAAATTAACAATAAAATTAAAAAAAAATTAAAATAAAGGGTGTACCATCAGTTAATGCAATTTTAACAACTTGCTGTATCTTGGAAACCGTAAGAGCAAAACTCTTGATATTTTCAAAATCGGTAAAACTTAAAAATCAAAAAATTATAAAATCGCCAAACCGAAAAAAATCGCCAAAAGCAAAAAAAAATCGCCAAAACGAAAAAAAGCACCAAATTACAAAAAAAAATGTCTAAGACTAAAATAATTTGCGAATAACCGGAAAAATTGCTAACATGAAAAAAAACCGCCAAAATGAAAGAAAATCACCAAAATGAAAAAAAACCCAAAATGAAAAAAAAATCGCCAAAATGAAAAAAAATCGCCAAAATGAAAAAAAATCTCCAAAATAAAAAAAGCCCTAAAAACAGAAAAAAATCACCAAAATGAAAAACCCCAAAACAGGCAAAAATCTCCAAATTGAAAAAAATCTCCAAGATGAAAAAAATCTCCAAAATGATAAAAAACCCAAAAACAGAAAAAAATCGCCAAAATGAAAAAAAATCGCCAAAATAAAAAAAATCGCCAAAACGAAAAAACCCAAAAAAACAGAAAAAAATCGCCCAAATGAAAAAAAGCCCAACAGGAAAAAATCGCCAAAATTAAAAAAAATCGCCAAAACGAAAAAAAACCCCAAAAAACAGAAAAAAATTTCCAAAATGAAAAAAAGCCCCAAAACAGAAAAAAATCGCCAAAATGAAAAAAATATCGCCAAAACGAAAAAAAACCCCAAAAAACAGAAAAAAATCGCCAAAATAAAAAAATCCCAAGACAGGAAAAAATCGCCAAAATGAAAAAAATCGCCAAGATGAAAAAAACCTCCAAAATAGGAAAACATCGCCAAAATGGAAAAAGAATCGCCAAAATGAAAAAAATCTTCAAAATGAAAATAAGCCCCAAAAACAGAAAAAATCGCCAAAATGAAAAAAACCGAAACTGAAAAAAAACTTCAAAAAAGCAAAAAAGCCACATTAAAAATGCTCAGAACCGAATGTACGGAACCCTTCGTGCGCGAGTCAAAGTCGCACTTTACTGAATTTTTTAATATTAAAGGAATTAAATGAAACTAATTTTTTTCTTATTTAGTTTTTGCTTCGTTCACTTAACATATTTTATGTATTTTTTAAAGAACTAGATTGGTATAAGGAATTAGAAAAATCCTAAATTATGATTCCAGGTTTGGAAAACTTACACTTTTTGTGTTATGGAAAATTAAATAGTTCTAAAAATGTTTTTCTTTTCCTTTATAAATTGAATATATTTTATGCTTCTTTGATTTTTTTTTAATATTAAAGTATAAAATTAATTTTTTTTATTTCTTTGTTCACTTAACACACTTTATTAATTTTTTAAATCAGAAAAATCTAAAAGGCTGATTCCAGGGTTGCTAAATTTATTGTTTTTTTACAAAAGTAACTAGATCAAGTTAGTTTTTTCTTTTTGTTTACAAGTTTTATATATTTTATGACTTAGAATGAAATAGTTTGGCGTAGAAATTAGAAAAATAAAAGACATAGCTCCAGAGCTGGAAAAATTAAATTTTTTCTGATATATAAAACTAATTATTACTTTGGTAATTACATATATTCTATATTTTATAAAGAAACTCAGAAAAATGGTTCCAGGGTTGGAGCTTAAAAAAAGTTTCGGTAAAAAAATAACCAAAAATATTTTTTTTCAGTTAAACAGATTTTATGTTTTAAGAAAATCATTACTCAAGATTTTTTATGCTTGGTTAATTAATTAATTGGTTAATTTTTTTATGGATATCTAAACTAATTGAAGTATAAACGAAGGTTTGTGCTTATTGTGCTCTCAGCATAATAACTTTTAATTTTTAGTAAATGGAGATAAAACTAAAATTTATCGCTAAGGACATAAAGGACATGTTCCGTTTCATTTTCCTGATACCTTTCCTTTCTGCTGAACAAATTTCAAACAAATCCTGTAGGAATAAAACGTTTACATAATATCACGATGTATACCATTTCCAATGGGAAATTTAAATCAAAACACTAAGCAGTTTTGCAACGTCAATGATTATTAAATACGGGAAAATATAAAACAAGTTAGTTTACTTGGTATGGAGGTGCAATACTAAAATTATTTTAGAGCTATTAAATAGCAGCATGGTTTTTGAACATCTCGAGAGCGAGTAAACAAGCCCCAATATTTTGGTAATGTATTGACGTGACGTCGATGTTGACTGAAATAAGAGTGAATGTAAAATATATCTTAACCACAGAGTGTAGAGTAAAATATTCAACTATTGCTAATATCGAAAATAAAATAATTGAATCAAATTCTTTAATCGAAAAATACGGAAAGGTCACTTACTATTAATTGTTTTAGAGAAAAAAATTATAAATTTTTTCACAAAACAAATATGTTTGTATATGTCTGTATACTATATATATGTACGCACGTTGGTAAAGGGTATATAAGATTCGGCACAGCCGAATATAGCACTCTTACTTGTTTTCTTAAACCTTTTAAACGCTGCCTTACCACCTCCTGGACATTTTGAAATTACGTTGGGTGAAAACCCAATCCATGTGCTTTTTCGCACATTCCTTTTTTTAAACATGTAATAATAGTGTTTGGTGTAATAATTTAAATAAAAAACATCTGCGTACAATTATTAAATAACAAGAATTAAAAATTTTAAAAACCCCCGATATATCTAGAAAAGATGTGACATCTTCTAAACGGCTAGACCGATTTTCTTCAAACATAGTTAAGAACCATCTCGATCAAGGCACCTTTCAAACGGTGCAGCCGTTTGGGCTGTACGTGGACACGGACAGACACACAGATACACAGATGCACAGACACACATTACAAACTTATATCACACCTTTTTTTGGTCGGGGATTAAAAACAGAACAAAGGATAAAATTTCCAAATATCTAAAAAAAATTCCGCAAAAACGTGAAACTTTTTTTTCTCAGTTTAAAATTAGATGTGTTAATTTTTGTAGAGAGGTATACGATTTTTAGGGTAGGGTCTTCCTTCACTTTCAATAAAAATCCTTTTTTTAATTTCAAACGAATTATTTTATCATAAAAATTTAAAATAAAGTTTTTTTAACACCCGTGTTCTAAGCTCTGTGACAAAATAAAAATTATAACAAATGACAATTGCTTAAAATACAAAAATTGTCATTTGTTATCATTTTGTCATTTGTCACAAAGTTCAGAATAAGGGGGTAAAAATTAATATAAGTTATTATACACACAAAAAAATAATATGAATGCTTTTGTAATATTAATTCAAATTTTTGTAATATCAATTAAAAATTAATTTAATTTTCACCTATAAACAATTTGATAACATCAATTAAGTTTTTTCACTCAAATTAATTAATACAATTAAAAATGTAATTGAATTAATTAAATTCATTATATAAAACATTAAATGGTAAAGAAAACTTTTTTCTGTGTAGCCTTTCACAGAAAAAAGTTATGTAAACTCATTATTAGTTTAGCCACAAAAAATACAAATTGCAAAATTGCTCAATTCACAACCTATTGTAAGTGTAGAAGATCGTCAAGCTGTAGAATAGTTGTAAAATGTTTTAGGTAATTTCCATAGAAAAGTTTGCTTCTACACCTACAACAGTTTTCCCTATGTTTGATGAATATCGTAGAATGGCATCAGGAATGCATAAGCGTTTAAAAGTGCTAATGTTTTTTAATTACATTTACCTTAATTTTTATTTATTAAATTATTAAAAATTAGTGCAATTATAAATGCAAATAAATAAAAAAATTCGCGAAATGTCGAAAATTGGCAAAAAGCTACTAACAGCAGTACTCGTATGACAACAAAGTCTAATAATGTGTTAAAATTTTAAACAATCCATAATATAATGCAAAAAATTCGGCAAGAATCGCGAAAATTACGTAAATTTGCAAAAATTTATTAACAACGGGATGATAATTTTTTAAAATCGGCAAAACTGCCAAGAATCTGAAGACATGTAAAAAGTCGCTTTTATCGTGATATTTTTAAACAAGCCATAATATTGATTAAAAATCGCCAAAAATGTAAGGAATGCAAAAAAAAACCAATAAAAATCGCGAAAATTACGAAAATTCGGAAAAAGTTACTAACAGTCTAAATTTTTTTTTAAATTTAGGATGCTAAAGGTATGTAAAAGTCGTTTTATCGCGAATTTTGCACAAAATCGAGAGAAGTTGCAAAATTTTAAACAAGCCATAATATTCAATAAAAAAAACGCGAAAATTCGCGATGATAACAAAGTCTAATATTTTTTAAAAATCGGCAGAACTGTTAGGAAACTGAGAAGTTGCAAAATCGGAAGCAAGCTAGAATAAGTGTGATTGACTTCTTTAGAATCGCCTGAAATTTTTTAATTTTTTATGAAATTGTAATTTTCCTTATTTTTTAATTACCCGAATCCACTAGTAACATTTCTGGATTATATTTTTCGCATAATGAAGAAACTTTTTTGTTTTTTTTTTTTTGCTTTTATTAATTTCAAACTATTTTAATTATTTCTCTTCTTCTTTTTTAAATGTTCGACATATTTAAAATTCTAACAACACTTACAACAGGCCGTTCACAACTACCATAGTTGTAGCTATTACGATCTACAATCTACAGTAGGTTGTGAATTGGGTAATTGTAAACCTCTCAAAACAAAAAAAAAGTATGCAATTCATTTTCCTGACCTTAACGGTGTCCTAAAATGACAAATCTCAAACCTACACGATGCAGAATTTTGTTGGCTGCTACTTAAATTTTTACATTTCTTAAATTAGATTTTTAGCCTAATGTCCTGCTAAATTGCCAAATATCCCTATGTACGGCGGCTGCAACGGAATAATGATGTTTTACTTAACCGTTGTCGTTAAATTTTTCTTACGGCAACCTCCTTTTTAGGGTTCCGTACACCAAAGGTGAAAACGAATCCTATTGTTTTCGCTACGCTGTCCGTCTGTCCGTGTGTCCATCTGTCCCTCAGTCCGCCTGTCCATCTGTCGGTCACAAGCTATTTTCTCGAGAACCGTAAGAGCTACGGACCTGAAATTTGGACACAGTGTGTAGACCTTTGGCCGCTACAACAACTATATGAGAGTAAAAAATTAAAGGGTGTTCCGAAACGAGCAACCAAAAATTTTACAATCCCATGTAATATACATACAATTGTATGTATATACACTTGAAATTTGAAAGGTTAGTGTATTTTCATATAGACTACAACAATTAACACTAAAATTAAAAAAAACTAAATTAAAGAGTGTTCCATAAGTTAACGCAGTTTTGACAACTGGCTGTATCTTGGAAACCGTAAGAACAAAGCTCTTGAAATTTTCAAAAACGGTACAACTAAAAAAACAAAAAATTATAAAACCTTCAAACCAAGAACCAATCGCCAAAAACCAAAAAACTTAAATAAATCACAAAAACCGGAAAATCGCCAAAATGAAAAAAATCGCCTAAATGAAAAAACCCCAAAAACCGAAAAAAATCGCCAAAACGAGAAAAAAGCGAGAAAACAAAACAAATCGTTCAAACTGAAAAAACGCTAAAAATGCCAATTAAAAAAATTCTCAAAAGCGAACTTACGGAACACTTCATGCGTGAGTCAAAGTCGCACTTTACTGAATTTATTTTACTATTCGTTTCTTATTGTACGTTTTTGTATGAAGGATTTGACGCAATCGCCAAATAGTGGCGCGTATATCAAAACACACCTATTAAACATTAATATTTCAAAAACCATAATTAATTTGGTGAGCCCGTTTTTTATTCAGAACGAAAGTATTCATAATATATATACTGCATAACTAACTATATATTTTTTAAATGATAGTGTCCTCATTTTAGTTCACTTTTAGCACCTTCTGGGCTCACATGCGGGAGTATACTATTAAAGAATTTGTATTCTCTGTACCTAATGTATCAAACAAAAACAATCACTAAGCAACATTTCATTAAAATAAAAATTTTAAAAACCTTTAAGCTTTGCAAAACGCTTTCCTTTTTTTTCATCACCTGGGAACTGATAGATAGAAGAAAGTGTCACATGAGCTGCATGATACCAATATTTCTTTCGAGATTAATGGAAATTTCATGAGAACGAAAATGTTTCTTCTAATTCACTAAAGGACTGGATATCTTTTTATTACAGTGATTAGTCTCGATAATGATAAAATTTCTAATATTATGTTACGATATATCAAATAAGTTCTTTAAGTGTATTTTTAAGTTTTTTCTGTCATACAATTTTTTTCTTCTTTAGTATTATCAAATGAGGGTAACATCACAACGACAAGTAAAAGCTATTTATTATTTTGTTTCTAACAGTTTTTGCGTTCTGCTGTGTTCCTTTTTTATTTTTATTTTAATTTTTTGGCTACAACTATCAATGTAGTCAAGAAAAAAGTTCGTATGGAAAAAGTGCGGAGACAAAGATTGTGAACGAGCAGCAAGTGTATAAAAGTTAGTTTATGAATATTGCCTTTTAAGTATGTTGCTTAAAGGAAGTTCTACTCGTATTTTAAAACTAGTAGTTACATACTTAAGAGCTGCCACAATTATATAAGAAGGACTGAAAATAGACTCAAACTTTTCTCCTTTCCTCAAAAAAAAACAATATTCTATAGTCTTAGTATTTATCATCAATGAAGTATTGAGAATACAGCGTCTCATTATGAACTTCCTGCTAATTTATAAAACCATGATTATTTATGTGTTTAAGATATTTTTTTCATTGCAGAAAATTTTCTTTTTGAAAAAAAAACACAAATAAAACTTAAAATTAAAAAATGAAAAAATTGAGGCCCTGCAAACAACTTCAATTCATATGGAGAACGTCTTTATTTCAATTTAATTGAAATTCTTCTTCTACCACAATTGTTAAACTCTGCCACACATTCTTTCAAAAGGCATAATTTATGTGGAACATCTGATTGTTTGGAAACAGCCAAAAAGCCAATTTAATGGAAGCAAAATATTTTAATGGATTTCATAAATTTGTTTTTGTTTTGCTGTTTTTTGTCGCTTTTGCCTTAGCTGACATTTTTAAGTGTTTTTTTAATTAGACTTAATAAGCGATGTGATTGAAAGCATCTAAAACGTTTTTGGCATGGAAATTCATTAGGTTTCATTTATTTCGTATATTTTTCAATATATATTTTGTGATGAAATATTTAAGATTTTCTTAAACGGATACATATATAAAATAAAGTGCAGTGTTATAATTAGTTTCATGTTTATTTTTGGATATGAAAATAGCTCAAGAATTGAACTTATACATACAAATAAATAAATAAATAAATAAATAAATAAATAAACTTCATACAGACCTTATTTTTAACTGTAACCAGTGTCCATGTTCTGTAACTTTGGTGAGAATTTTTGGCGTAAAAAATATGTGAAACAAAATATTCAATCGTTTCTCGAAAAGCGAGAAAAAAGTGTGTCTGCAACCAAAGAATATAAATCATAATTTATATTCTTTGCTGCAACTCATGTCGAAAACTATCAAAAGTGATTAAGTCGTTACGTTAGAAATGTCATAATATACAACAGATATATCACAAATGTAAAGTGCGAGCGAATCCCAAATTCACAAAAACTTTCACCGGTTCCCAAGATATCCAGGACGCCTTATCAATTAAACGCAATAGTTGTGTTTCACTATTGCAGGCTAATAATAACCAACCCGATGTATCATCGACAAAAACCTCCAAACCACCACCAATATATTTGAGGGAAAAAAAATTCTAACGACCTTCTTAAAAAATTAGTCTCGGCCATTGGTAAGAATGAATTTCACTTTATTCCAATAAAACGTGCTAACATTGAAGAACCTAAAATTCAAATATACGAAGAAAAAAATTTCCGCAAAAAAATGACAAAATTTAAAAAAATATAAAACAATTTATATACGTTCCAGCTTAAGGGTGCTAAAGGTCTGAAGATCGAATTGAAGCGCATAGATTCTTATGTTAATCCCGAAGAAGTAAAAGATGCACTCATCATACAAGGACTAAGGTAAAAAATTTTACTAATATAATTAATAGGGAAAAGATCCCCTAGTCCCTTTTTCACGTTGAACTGGAGCCGAATGATATGCAGGTGAAAAAAAATTAAGTATATCCAATTTATAGCCTAAAATACCTCTTATACCGAAAAATCACAGTTGAAGAGCCACATAAGGCTTCAGTTCCCACACACTGCCATAACTGCCAAGAATATGGTCATACAAAACTGTAATTTAACTACTCACGGAAAAAATAATGATATAATGTTGGTCTCTGAGACTCATTTGACTTCGAGATGTCTCTTTAATATTAATGGCTATACCTTATATGATTTAAAGATCAGCAATTCTAATAAAGTCAAGACTCAAGCACTATATTCTTGACAACAGTTGTGAAGAACATCTACAATAAACAAATATTTGCGTTGAAAATTTTTGTACAAATTTCGTGATATGATGAATTTACTCCCCTCCCAGACTTACAATCACTGAGGATCAATACGAGGATTTTATAAATATCTTGGACCTTGGTTCGTAGCAGCTGGCGACTTCAATGAAAACATACGTTCTGGTATTCTCATTTTATTACACCTAGAGGTCGAGTGTTGTTCAACAAAATTTCAAAAATGGGCTTGGACGTCATTTCGAGTGGGGAGCCCACTTACTAGCCAACAGACATACAAAACTTTCCGGATGTTATAGATTTTGACGTCATGAGAAATATCTTTAGATATTTGAGCTTCCCTATATCTCTATTGCGATCACTCTCCCACGATTGTTACAATGTGTATCCTACTAAGAAGTGACTTACCTCACCCATATGTGAAGACGATCAACCGTGTTAATTGGGGCGTTCAAAAACTATATCATTCGTCATTGCACGGAAAACATTAAGCTAAGAACGTCCGATTATATTGAATTTAACATAGCCAACCTTAACAAAAATATTAAACAGGCTGTTGAACATGCCACTACCTCCGATCCGCAGACTAGGTTTAATAAAATTTATTCTACGGATATTGAACACCCCGTATGTGAAAAAAAAATCTAAAAGGGAATAGTAACAGCACAGATCACCCCAACTTAAAATCAGATTTAAGGAGTGCAATAAACTACTCCAAGAATTGCTTGCATCTGCAAAAACTGCATCTCTTAAAAATTATCTGGAAGATCTTGATCAGTGATGCTAACTTTTTTGGCTCTAAAAGCACATCAAAATTAAAAAAAAAAACACTAAAAAGCGTAATTTTGAGATACATCTAAAATGCGTAAGAAGCACTAACGTGAAAAAAGTGAAGATTCAAACGAGTGAAGTTTAATTGTGCTAAGTATTTTCTAAGATATTCTCTATTTCGGCAAAAGTATCATCTTAAATGAAATATATCAGACGAAAAAAGTATGATTTACACTGACAAAATAAATACATCAAGTTTTTATTAAAGTAATTTTAAGAAATACACAAATTTCTTAAAAGCACTGTTTAGCAGTAACGCTCAAAATTTGCCATTTTGAGTCTTCCAAGCCAATAAATATAGTGCCAAAGCACCAAGTTGGCATCGCTGATCTTGATGTCACACCAACATCTAATTACTATTTGTGGCGCACTGGTAGAAAGATAAAAACACCCGTTGAGCTTAAAGCACCTCTCCGCACATCTACCGGAGGTAAAAAAGGTAAAATATTTGCTGATCATTTAAAATCCGTATTTACAACAAACACATGTACTGGTGTTGTTTAATTGCCGAGTGTAGTTGCCCCCTCGATGTGTGATCTACAAAAACTAATTGCTGAGCTCAACCCGAAGAAAATTCCGGGTATTGATGGAATTAGTAACCTGATGCCTTGCCTCGTATTGCAATTAGAATCCTGTTATTAATTTTAATGCCATTTTACAACTGTGTGGATAACACAGCTGCAAGCTTGCCAAGGTCAAAATGATTCCAATCCGGGCAAAGATCTTACCAAGGCTGAGTCATACAGGCCAATAAGTCTACTACCAACAATTTCAAAATTTTTCGAAAAACTGCTCATGACGTTTCTCAGGCATCTGATAAAGTATGGCATGAAGTTCTAATTTTAAAACTGAAGACACTTAAAGTTACATTCTTGCCCGGAAGTTCACTGTTGTGGAAAGAGATTTTAAGAGTACGCCCGAATCTATGTATATATTCCTGTGTGCTACAAGGGAGTATACATGGGTCAGTTTTGTATTTGATTTATATGATATGCCTGTGAGCAGTAATATCCACACTTCTACATTTGCCGATGATACAGCCTGCCTTAGCATGGACAATAACCCTCTCGAGGCATCCCGATATCTTTAGGAACATATTACCCAGATGGAACTATGGTTAAAATTATGGAGAATAAGGGCAAATGAACAGAAGTGTGCCCAGGTAGCATTTACCCTACAAAAACATACTTGTTCCCAAAGTTAAATCAAAAATCAAATTGTTCCTCAACACTCACCTTTGGAATACCTTGGTATACACCTTGATAGAGGGCTTACATGGAAACACCGCATTGACTCTAAACTAACACAAATTAAACTCAAACTAACAGATACATTGGCTGATTGGTAAAATTCAAACCTCTGTCTAGATTTTAAACTTGAAACTCGCTTTTGAAACCTATATGGTGCTACGAAACTCAGCTATGGGATACTACTTCAGCTTCAAATGTAGAGAAAATCCAACGAATGCAAAACAAAAGCTTACGTTTCCTAACATAAGCTCCATGGTACATAATAAACTCAAATTTCGTGATCGTGATTTAATATGCCACAATTGACTGGAGCAATTGCAAAATACGTAGGAAAATATCTAACAAAACTCGAGTCTCATCCTCATTGCCCGTAATATTTTGAACTTTACTAGACACATCGGCTTAAAGAAGGGGTACACATGGGCTCTAATACTCAACAGATGAAACTGCTTGAAAATACTTTTTTTTTGCTATCACGACTTATGTATTATTAATAACTATCACTAAATTTATTACGTCGTTTATACGCAAATCTTATTTGCAAATAAAACTATTTGGTACACTAAATACTGAACTCACGGTTTATACGTATATAGCATACATTACTACTCGTATCTGTGAATTATATTGCCACACATTGTTAAATATGTATTACATATCTTACAAAACAAAAATAATTGGCAACATTTTACACCTTATTTGCAAATAGTGCGTTATTTGCAAATAGTTTTCGTGAATTATTAACTTACAATAAAGAAGTTATATGGCAACGCTTTCCAGTTTTATTTGCAAATAAGTGCGTATAAACGGGATATATGTCCGACACTGGTTGGGCCTAATAATTATATTTAGATTTAAGATTTGAATACTTATAGTTAGTTAATTTTTGAAGATACAATAGATAAATATAAGTATGTATTAAAGAAATAAAAACAAAATATAGTGAATTATGTAAGGAACTTATTAATTGCAGTAATTTTTATATACATAAGTAAAAACCTCTGTGCTTGCGATCACTTTCAAGAACAAACAAAAATCGTATATCATGCATAGCCAAAAAGTTCGTTAAAAAAGTAATTTATTGTGCATTTTTAATACCCAGAATTTTTTTTTACATATTTGAAGTATCACTTCCTGATGATCAACCTAGTTGTTCAAAGAAAAAGAAAAGACGAGTTAAGGAGTTCAATGATTGCAAAGACCGTAGTAAATAGAACCAAGCTGGCGATTCAGCATCACAGTACACGCAGCAACAATTAACAAGTGCAGAAACGGATGCAAAAATTAAACAGCCATATATTCCTTCGTCAATTGCACTAGCCTTAATGTTGGATGCAGAGTTATTAAAACATCAGTACGAAAAATAAAATCTCGTTTGATTATTATTGTTCCAACTTTATTTGTTTCTATATTTATGATTTGATTATGGTAAGGTTCGTATCGCTTTGTAAGCCACATGTGATAATTATCAACGAACAAATAACACCAAAGTTAATTGTAAATATTCTGACAAACACTTACAAAGAGAGGGATATGATATTTTACCACCTCATATAAAGGGACTAGATGAGTAAGCTTGCAAAGTTCGATAGATCACACCACAAAACGTCTTTTTGAGAGTTTTTCGCACGAAAATGTTAATTCTAGTACAAATTTCAATTGCATTCTTATATCGAACTGGGGTTGAGATGGCTTCTCTGGTCATGCAGAGTACAATCAGAGTTTACCAACAAATGTAAGCGACAGTAGTCTGATATTAGCGTCAATGGTGCCTTTAACTTTAAAATCAAACACTGAGGAGGAATACTGAAGTAATAAAAGTTCATCGTCAACAAGGTTTTCATTAACTTTTGCGAGCTCAAAATTAAGATTTGGGCACGGTATGGATAAGAAGTTTAACTTCCATTGTGTCTGTGCACAGAGAAAACAGATTCGTTGAGACAACCAAATTTGTTGCCAATCGAATTTTGGTGGTTGCACCAACTATATAGATTTCTGGTATAACGACTGCAATTTTCTTGTGGTACCACTATATTTTAATTATAACCCTTAAACAAATAGTTGCAGCAACAGAAAAAATTGGTTAACAGTATGAAATTTGAAAAATAGTTATTCTTGCTACCGAAAATGTGGTTAGTATAACTGAAACAATATCATAATTGGTACCTGTGAAAGAAAAATTGGCCTTCCTTGCTGAAATAAAATAAGCAATAAACGCAAATAAAAATATACAATTTAAGAAATTTATTATTTAACATATTGTAATAAGTTATTTTTAATTGAAATTTATTTATTTTAACCACACATTTTGAACAGCCACAAACCTGTTATCTTATGCACAGACTTTCAAAAACCATTTGAGAATTCATAAATCATAATATCTTTGAAAGTCACAAAAGTTAATTTTTTAATTTGCTGCAACGAGTATAAACTATGAAGTAGTTAGTTGCAGCAACTGATAGAAAGTGTTTATTTTAACCTCAATATAACTAGAACGACAATTTTTTAGTTGCCAATACCAAAAGTTGTTAGTAACATCCAATTCATAATATTTTATTCGGTTGTGTTAACCAATCAATGAGTTAGTCATGGCAAAAGCATACGCTCAGTTGATGCAATCAATTTAAGAATTGTCAGAATCATATCTTTATTACAATTATGGCCTTATGGCAATAAACATGGATTGTTTTTTGGATTAACAGAAAATTTATTGTGTGAACTGAAATATAGTTTATGCAAATGATATTTTGTTGGCCTAACCATTTTCCAACCAATCTTTTTTCTGGGTGTGTGACTGTTAACAAAGTATCTCTATATTCAAATAAATAAATACATTCTATTTCTTCTTCACTTAACTTACTGTGATCACTTGGTTCGAAAAGTATTATGTACCAATAACATATAACACTGATCATATTTCCTATTGAGATTCAGTTGTTGCCTGAATGTAAAAAAAAATTATTGACGTTTTGAAAGGTGAAATAAATTTTAGACTGCAAAAGTACCATCCTTTGATGATTTTTGATAAACACTTTCATTCCCATTGGTAAACTATCCCATTTCTATTTATAAGTATGTCAGCATTCTGTCTGCTTGGCTTTATTTATTTATTTCTATGGGAAATTTGTCAAATAAGCCTGTAATAAACCTAAAATATTTTTTATGAATACGGTAGTTAATACACCGAAAGAATTTTACTTCATAATTTTTTTCGCAAATCTAATGATAATTTCACAAATCCAATGAAAATTGCACGAATATTGGAATTGCTTCATTGGTATTTTGGTTTCGTAAGAATATTTTATTGGATTTATGACAACAATATTTTCTAATTATTAGACCCTAATAGTTAGGGTCGATAATATGTACACTGAAATGAAACCCTTTATTCAGACAATGAACGTCTTCATTGTAGCAATGAAATTTGTCATCATGAAGCCTTTCATTGCATAAATGATGAATGATGAAGTTAATTTTGCGGCCATGTCGTAAATATAATTAAAATATTTTAGTAGTTCAATACCAGCAAATATTACTGCTTGGCCGTAAGCAGGTTTGTAAGGGAATGTCAAGCTGATTTAACTTACGAACCTGCTTACGTAGAGCATGATATTTGTTCGCGATGTCCCACTTTAGAGCCTTTAATTTTAATTGTTTATTTTATTGCAATTAATATGTAGTGAACTCATGTAATATTAAATCCTCCACACGTTCGAACTGTCATCGTATTATGTTCGTTACAATTTGTAAAATTAAAAATTTTAATTATTGCCTTACACTAGTGCTTTTTGTTATGTATTAGTGTAAAGGAATGTATATAAAGATTGTATTTTAATTTTTGAAATTTTATTACTTTTGGAATCTAATAACTCTATAAACTGCAAGTTTTGGAAAGATTCAAATATTGTTTCCATTTGTGTATTTAAAGCAGCTACGTCCAAGACATATGCACAATGTGCAAACTTTTACAAAAAAGCGTTTGTGCTTTCACACCGACGACAACACAACAGACAACAATGCTTGCTCTTACTTTGCAAAGAAACAAGAACAAATTTAAGAGCTTTCAAATATGTTTGCCTGAAATGCAAATATCCCCAGTAAAAAAAATTGGAAGTCATTCTAAAGGAACTACATTTTCATTGCTTCCAAAAAATCGATATTTTTAATTTGCCGATAGTTAGCAGAAAACCAAGTAGAAGTTTATTTTAGTTATACATAACCTTGTAAGTCCTCAATAGTTTTAGAAATTACTCACCAGAATTTAAAAAAAATCGATATTTTTGAAGAAACTTATGAACTAATTTTGGTCTAAAATTTTGAAGTTATTTGCTTAAATTTACATGAAAATACTGTTTCACGTTTAAATTCCTATAAAAAGAAACTAATTGTTAAAATAAGTAAGTATTAACCATTTTTCCTAGATGAAAATATTATCATAGAACACAAAAAAGGAAATTTTTCTTAAAATCGCTTCCAATTCGGTGACCAGGCATCGAAAAAGAGAACTTCTTGCAATGACAACCCTATGTAAAAATCATTAGATCGGATCGAAATTTGCACTACTTCCAGATCGCAAACTCTACATTTTCATGACTTTTTTGGAGTGTCTTTTTTTACTGGGTCAGTATGTGTGTTTGGACGTATGCTGACTTAGAGCATAGCTGCCCACAGTAGCACCAGAGTGCCGAACATCAATCGTCTTCTTATACATATGAATACACACACGCGAATACATTACTTCATGTTTCCCTTTGTGGACAGCATTGATTTAGAGAAGCGATCCCCATACACATACATTCATACTTATGTTTGTGTTGGTTGTTTGTTTTTGAGCATAATTTATTTTTCGCTCATTCTACCAGGATTGCCAACATTTATTTGTCTCTGACCCCGTAAAAATTCCAAATCGCTCAATAATCTCAGGCTTATCGCGTCTAAACGTGTTTTAAAAAAGTCAGCATTGGTTAGTGCAGCTGCACTTTTTTAGCACCTGATGGCATCTGTATTGAAATGCTTCGGTGAGAAAGGAGTCCAAATGCAGAAAACGATTAATGATATTTATATGTTCTCTAATACAAATGCAAGACGTACTATCTGGCTTAAGCTGGACAGGGGTTACAGTGGGCCCAAGTTGACCACATGGGACTCAAAAAAATTTCTGAGGCTTGTAACTTTCAGAAAAATAGATCGTTTTGAAAATATTCATTCATTTATTCCAATATTAAGGACAGAATAATAAGATGAATGCACCGATATTTCTGACATATGCCAATTGATGGTATACATACATATGTATGTACGAGTATGTATGTAAGAACTATTGACAATAATTTCGAAATCCATTAAGAAAAAAATAAATTATTTTCTGACTGATAGTATTAAAGTAATGGTGGACAAAAAAATTGGGTTTCGTGGATTCGTACATCAACAGCCTTTATTGTCGAAAAATTTGAATTTGATAAATAATATGTAAGCTGCCCATCGAAAATGCTGAATGCGGCCATATATTTTATTATTTATATTTACAAAATCCTAGTGATAAAATGTTCTTGCTAGTTAGTCAGTCAAGTCAGGAGCTACAAGGTACAGTCAAGGTAGAAGAGCTTAAAACGGACTTTAGAAGTTTTCAATGAATTTTCAAGTAGCAAAATAACAAAAGATTTAGCTATACCACTTGCGTCTTATGATTAAAAAATAGACTTTATTACATTTGATCAGAGTTTTTCATAACGTCATCAATATTGATTTCATATGGGCAGTATTTAATTCTAACAAAATTTTCTACATGTTCATCAATTAGTTTATTTCTGTTTTTACTTCTAATTATTTTTAACAACGAAAATGAAGATTCGCAAATATAAGTTGAACCAAACATCGAATACAATTTGTAAAATTAATTTTTTGCTTTTGGATATATATACTCGTTAACATGTTTCCAGAACTCCATTCCTTTTGCAAGTGGTAAAACTAAATCTTTCCTCATTTTTATTAGCTCTTCTTTAATGTCGCTGGTTTGATTTTCAATATTGCATAGCAACGGATTATCATGTAATTCTATCATATGTTCAATTTTGATGAAATCAGTAAAACAGCTATTGTAGCTTGCCAACAAATTTTCAAGAACATTAATATATTCAGCTATTTTGCTACTTGAAAATTCATTCAAAATTTCTGAACTTCATTTTAAGCTCATTAAATATTTTGTTCATTGTTGTCTAGTTAGAAGCAACCTACACAACCTGCTCACATGAATAGTCTAAGATCAAAATTGTAACCCTGTTTACACAAAATAAGCGACTACACAACCTACGCATATGAATGATCAAACAAGCAAAACTAAATGTTTTTGTAGCTATGCTACTTATGGGGCGATACAGGGGTTAGAAAATAATTTTCGTAACATAAATAATCGACACTATTACAGTTATAAATTTATTTTTGTTTTGATTTCTTTGTACTTAAACCAGAGCACGAAAATAAACGAAATAAATTGTTTGATTTTCTTTTGTTTAATTCTTTGGAGTGAGAGAAACAAAAACAGTGAAAACGATTGCTCAATTTGTTCAAAGAAAAGAGAAAAAATTTTGTTGCTTTGCATTTGCGTATATACAGTGAATAACGACAACAAACTAATAAGACAAAGTTGTTTGTGTGTTTCGTATTGCTGGTGCTGCATGTGTGCATGTGTATTTCGTATTGCTAGGACTGTGTGTGCTGTGAGCAGTGATGGGAAAGTTGGTACGATAGTACTTTTTTGATACTATTTAACATGAAAAAGGACCCTAACACATTTGATACTCTCACGGACAATTTAGATATGCAGTCAGAAGACGCGCGCATGTATATATTTTTGAAAAGAATTAATTTTTTTTTTCGAAAAATGGAACGAAACTTTATTAGTAATGCTCTTTTAGAAAAGTGTAACCTTTCATAATTAAACATCAACGAAAAACATATTTCACGCAATGATATTTTATGTGGCACAGAAAGTTATCTATTGAAACAACTGTTTTAAATCAGTTTAAAGAAAATTTGAAAATTATATTAAAATTATATTAAGCTCTAAGGGCAAAAGTAGACTTTGACAATGAAATGTTAGTTTGGTTTAGTAAATTTCCCCCTGAAAATATTTAATCTGGTAAAATCAACATCATTATACCACTTTTAATTAAAATGTTCCCAGGGAAAAGAAAAATTTTTAAAATATGGACAATCAATACAGAGCATTGACTGTATGGAAGAACTGAAACCATTACCAACAGAGAATATACATATGCAGTTTCTGGGGGGTTATTATGTAATCCGAATCGAACGGAAATGTGTTCGAATTCCAATGTTAATAACATACAAATTCGAACAGTTTTCGTTTCGAATCGAATTAATTATAAATTATAAAATCAATTTATCGATTTTCAGCTATGAATGCAATTTCCAAACGTGTAATGATTAAACAGGTAATGGCTTAAAACCGTAATTCGCCGAAATTGTATTGTTTTATGTCATCGCCAAAAATTTTAAATTTTCTATTTGTTCAGCATTTTAGGGATCGAATTCAGCTTTAGCGAGCTACGGAATACGGGGGCAAGCCTTATGTTCCCACAGTATTAAGTCTAATCCAGGCTAATATACCTATTTGTATATTTGTACTTATATGTTCCCATTTTATATACATATTTGTAAATAAATTTTGTATACGTTTTTGTTAATAAAATTTTAATAGAAAATAAAATTTATGGTATTCTCGGGATAAAAAAAGTACTCAAAAAATTTTTTTATACCGAAATGCAAATCTCATTTCCCATCACTGGCTGTGAGTATTGAAAACCAGCGTTACCATTTGTCAAGTTTTCCCTTTTCTTTGGAATTTTTTGATGATGTATGAAAACCCGAAACAAATATATTGTTACGGAAATGGCCGTCGGGTTAATATAAGTGTTACGCAAGAGTATTCGAACAGGGCCAATATAAAGAAACATCCAGAAGTATTTAAATAGATAACTAAACGTACACTCGTATTAACATACAAGCACTATAGCAAACAACTATATACACATGCGTAGCACATACATACGTGATTAAACGTAAACAACCAACAACAACTACAAGCTTCTGCTTGTTATGAAGATAGACATGGCTACATGCATACATACGTACATGCCTGACAATTCCAACTAAAGGCAGAAATAAAAGTAAACAACCACTTAATGATGTATGCATATACACACGTATGTACATAGTTACCACATGAACTTAATTACGCGCTTTGTAAACAACATTGAAGATAATGAAGATTCGGTCTAGACTTTGCAAGAAAATTCTAGTGGTTGTTGTGCGAAGTATAAAAAGGGGTTGACGCATCCAACAGCAGTTCAGTCGCGATCAAAAGTTAGTTGGGAATAAGTCAGTTGCGAAGAAGCTCAGTTGCTAATAAGAATTCTGTTGTTAATCAAGTGAGTTGACAATTAAGTTGTGCGCAGTCCGTGATTTGTGATACAACAGTGAGTTGATATTTGAGTCTGTGCTTTACAATACGTGAGTTGGAAATTGAAGAGACTATAGTACAGTCTATAGTGACAGTTAGAGTCTGTCGTGATTTGAGATTATTGTGGAATCCCTTGAGTAAAGAGTAAGGGAGCAGTGGAAGCTGATAAAGACGTGTAAGTGAAGCCAGCGAGTCTTGATTAGTGTATCAACTGTGAGAGTCTGCCATAGAGTTGTTATTGGTGTATCAACTGGAAGTGTCGGCAGAGTGAGTCTTGCGAGTGACGAGCAACAGAGAAAGCAGAATTGTGTCAACACTAGCGCAGCCAGTGGTCTAAGACGTACGTATACAACAGCGAAGAAGGCATAGTGGTAACCAGTTGTGAATATTGAAGTAACCTATGTGTTTGTATTTAAGCTCTTGAATTGGATTAGTATAAGTGGTATTTATTAGTAAATAAAGATTGTATCATTCTTAACCCTAATTAGTACACTGGGGTCTTTTATTTATTGCAAATCTACGAATCTACGGAAAAGCGTTTTTAACAGAGAATAAAAATGTAACATTTGGTGTCAGAAGTGGGATTTGCAAATAAAAGCGGCACGTTTAAAAAAAAAGGTTAAACGTAAAGTAAGAGTGATACGAAAAGGAAAACCTCACACGTTTGAAAAGGTTAAACGTGAATAAAACCACAAACGTTTGAAAAGGTTAAACGTAATAATTGGTTTTGAGGAAAATGAAATTTGAAGAGCTTAATGTGGAGCAACTCAAGGAAGAGTTGAATAAGCGGAAACTGTCAACAACTGGTGAAAAGGTAATACTTCAGAAGAGATTACTGCTAGATTTCCAGCGGCGCAACATCGAAATCGAGACATATGAGTTCGAAGAGGAAGAGGATACAAGCGTTTTGGAATATAGGGTAAAGTTAGATGGCTTTATGAGAAGAGTAAGAGAATTGAGAGCTCAATTTGAAGCTGACAATAAGAAATTTATGGAAAGCTCGAGAGAAACTTCAAGAGCCAAAAAAGGGAGAAAACGAGTTCGAGTACGAGAAGCATCTAAGGCCACAAATAACACACTTGACAAGTGGAAAGCGAAAATTATGGCAAACGTTCAAGAATCATCTGGAGCCAGCAATGAGAAACCCCAAGAAATCGCTGAAGCTGTAAACACGCGGGCAGATGGTGTAGAAATGCAAGTCAGTAAATCAGACGAAGAGATTTCTGACTTGGTAAACAGTGTCAACGAAGACATTTCTGGCACAGAGGAAGACGCTGACGAAAAACTGAAGACAGAAGATGAAATCAGCAGCGGTCAGTGTCAACAAGTTGAACGTGACCGAAGTTTTCCGGGAGTTTCCAGCAAAGTAAATGAAGCTCGTGACCTAGATAATAGTCAAGCAGTTTGTGACACGGGGGAATTAGCTATTGAAGAAATAGTCTCGTGTGCTCAAGACGAGGTAAATGCTGAAGTGACATCCAGACCATCAGCAAATAAAGTACACAATCTAGAAATTGGTGGTGTTCACGAGAAACTTCAAGAATTTGCTGAAGCCGTAAGCATACGGGCAGATGGTATAGAAATGCAAGTCAGTAAATTGGACGAAGAGATTTTTGACTTGGGAAACAGTTTCAACGAAGAAATTTCTGGCACAAAGGAACACGCTGACGAAAAACTGAAGGCAGAAGATGAAATATACAGTGATCAGTGTCAACAAGTTGAACGTGAGCGAAGTTTGTCAGAAGTTTCCAGCGAAGTAAATGAAGCTCGTGACCTAGATGATAGTCAAGTGGTGTGTGACACAGCGGGAATAGCTATTGAAGAAATGGACTCGTTTGCTCATGGTAAAGATACTGCTACGGTATATGAAGTACGCAGCAGAGAAGCAGTAAGGAAGAAAAAGACAACTTCTATACAGAGCCTCAAGCGTGTGGTAAGGCAAACTCTAGTCGAGGAAAAATCTAGAGTCGGAGCCAAAGGCCATAAATGTGGAATGGTAAGGCAAGCTCTAGTCAAGGGACAAGGTAGAGTCGGAGCCAAGGGCCATAAATGTGGAATGGTAAGGCAAGCTCTAGTTGAGAGACAAAATAGAGTCAGAGCGAAATACCACAAATGTGGAAGAAGTTGTCACCTAAAGCGTAAACTACGGCAAGCTGTAGAGGAAATACGAAGCAGATTCAGTACCAAGGGTTGCAAGTGTCAAGGAAGGTTCCAGCTCCAGCATACGGCAAGGCAAGCAGTAGAGGAAATGCTAAGCAGAGTCAGTGCCACCAAGGGCTGCAAATATCGAAGAACTAATCTCCAGCGCATAGTAATACAAGTCCCAGTTGAAAGCCGAGGCAGAGCCAGAACTAAAGCCAACAAATATGGAAGAGGTAGTCGTCTTCAACGTAACTACAAGGCGTATAGAAAACGAAGAAAAAGAAAGGCAATGATGTGCCTATTCGGGACGAATAGGCTTAAGTGGGCGGCAGTGTTACGGAAATGGCCGTCGGGTTAATATAAGTGTTACGCAAGAGTATTCGAACAGGGCCAATATAAAGAAACATCCAGAAGTATTTAAATAGATAACTAAACGTACACTCGTATTAACATACAAGCACTATAGCAAACAACTATATACACATGCGTAGCACATACATACGTGATTAAACGTAAACAACCAACAACAACTACAAGCTTCTGCTTGTTATGAAGATAGACATAGCTACATGCATACATACATACATGCCTGACAATTCCAACTAAAGGCAGAAATAAAAGTAAACAACCACTTAATGATGTATGCATATACACACGTATGTACATAGTTACCACATGAACTTAATTACGCGCTTTGTAAACAACATTGAAGATAATGAAGATTCGGTCTAGACTTTGCAAGAAAATTCTAGTGGTTGTTGTGCGAAGTATAAAAAGGGGTTGACGCATCCAACAGCAGTTCAGTCGCGATCAAAAGTTAGTTGGGAATAAGTCAGTTGCGAAGAAGCTCAGTTGCTAATAAGAATTCTGTTGTTAATCAAGTGAGTTGACAATTAAGTTGTGCGCAGTCCGTGATTTGTGATACAACAGTGAGTTGATATTTGAGTCTGTGCTTTACAATACGTGAGTTGGAAATTGAAGAGACTATAGTACAGTCTATAGTGACAGTTAGAGTCTGTCGTGATTTGAGATTATTGTGGAATCCCTTGAGTAAAGAGTAAGGGAGCAGTGGAAGCTGATAAAGACGTGTAAGTGAAGCCAGCGAGTCTTGATTAGTGTATCAACTGTGAGAGTCTGCCATAGAGTTGTTATTGGTGTATCAACTGGAAGTGTCGGCAGAGTGAGTCTTGCGAGTGACGAGCAACAGAGAAAGCAGAATTGTGTCAACACTAGCGCAGCCAGTGGTCTAAGACGTACGTATACAACAGCGAAGGCATAGTGGTAACCAGTTGTGAATATTGAAGTAACCTATGTGTTTGTATTTAAGCTCTTGAATTGGATTAGTATAAGTGGTATTTATTAGTAAATAAAGATTGTATCATTCTTAACCCTACTTAGTACACTGGGGTCTTTTATTTATTGCAAATCTACGAATCTACGGAAAAGCGTTTTTAACAGAGAATAAAAACGTAACAATATGTATTTAGTTAAATATCTCAATTAGTAGGTCACACGTGGTCAAGTTTTATATACCATTGGATGGTGATTCAAAAACTCTTCGATGATACAAAATTTTAATTATGTCGTCTTTGGAGCAAAGTACAAAAATATTCGAAACATATCAAACTTTATTTTCAGCGGGGTAACAAAAGCACTTTTTCTCTTCCATACAAGTTGAGTCGCTCTAATATTTATTAATGTATGTGATATTTTTTTTTAAGATCTCTAAATCTAAATATGAATTTTCTATTTTTTTTATTATATGTTATGGTTTTGATTTTAATCGGTTTTATATTTTTAAATAAAATAAATTCCAAATACAATTTTATGTTTTCTTTTAAAATTTTGATACTTTTGTAGAAAAAAAGTTTTTGTATTTGAAAAAAAAAATATTTTTTTCAGATTTAAGAAGTTTTTTAAAAAATATATATGGTAACGCTGATTGAAACACACAGCCACGGCTGCCAGATGTGACGATTTATCGTCATTTCGACGATTTTTGGTGCCGAAATAGCAAAATGACGATTTGACAATTTTTTCCTTAAATGGACGATTTTTCAACAGTTGAAATGGGTAGCTTTTTATGAAAATCTACTTTTAAAATTCATATGTATATGCATAACCAATAAAAGATTTTGGTGTAATTTTGGACACTCTTTCTTAATCATTTATTGTTTAATTTAAAAATATTTCTTTGTTGATGCTTTAGGGTTCAATTCAGAAGAAATTCTGAGCCATTAGTAAAATTTCTTTTGGATGAGTTTGATTTAAAAATAAACAATGATCCATTACAACATATAACAAAATGCAATACCACTATCGATGCAATTTTTTCAAAGCACCTTGAAAAAATCCAATCGCTAACATATGTATCATATTGTAGCTAACACAAACCAATTATTACTACAGTAGATTATAATGATTGAGTTTTTGAAAGTTCTATAAATGTTAAAAAAAATTTTTATAGCTATTCTAAACACAAAAAAGTAATAGGTATGAATAATTTTGATATTATAAAATTAAAATATTTGTAATGTCAATTAAAACATTAATTAAATGTATACCTATAAACAATTATTATATAATATAATTTTATTGCATTGTTATTTAACACTTCAGTTTGTTTTATATAACCAAGCAGCATAGCTACAACCGGGTGTCCTAAGACACCTCTCTTCTTTTTTTTAATGAAAATACGTATTATCTTTCATTGCTCTCTTCATTACTTTTTTTTAACAAACACAACCCGCGAAGCGATTAGCTTGTCTGCAGAAAACACCCAGGATCTATGGAGGGAATCGAACCCACAACCTCTGGACTTAGAGGCTAGCGTCGCTACCACTCAGCCACAGGGGCACCAAATGTGAGAGCTGACTTAGAGTTTCTATTATTTTATAAAACAGAAGTTTGTAGAGTAGTCTCAATTTATCCAAACTTTCATTTTGCTTAGCAACAATGCAAACAAAATATAATGTTTTTTCGAAGTTAAATGTATCATCAAAATTTTATCTCTTTGCTAATATTGAACAATATTGAATTGACTCAGGTCAATTCTAACGACAAAAATGCATAATAGTCACCCCCTGGAATGAAATATATAAAATATATATGAATAACCTTTCTAAGCCAAAACATTTTTCCCAACGCTCCACCGTGGGGACTTTTGCAAAATAAATGGAATTAAATCTTGAACTTCTAAAGTACTGATTAGATTTATATGAAACTACGAACATCCGTAGAGGAGGACTTAGGCTTTATAAATCATGTGTTGCAAACTATCTGGCTTAAGCCCGACAGGAGTTACAGTGGGTCTAAGTTGACCACATGGGACTCAAAAAAATTTCTGAGGCTTGTAACTTTCAGAAAAATTATGCGATTTCTGATAAATCATTTTGGGCTAATCTTAACATTTTTAACAAATAATGTAATAAGATGTGTTTTCGTATCTCTCATAACATAATAAAAAAAAATTTTTTTTGCCTTTTCTTTTTTTAGTAATTCACCTACAACATTTTAGTCTATTGTTGGATTTTAAATTAAAAGACAGCATTAAATTTCTGATAAAATTTTATATAAAAATAAGTAAAAAACTTATTAATGTGTGCAGTCGGGAAAAGGCAAAGAATTCAAAGTTTTAAAATTTTCCTGAAAAAGGCACGTTTTTTTAAGAAAAATTATCTTCATTATTTTCAATTTTGTGAAAAACTTTGTTTAACACATGCACTTTTAAACCACACAGTGCTAAAAACAATCTATTCAGAATATGCTAAGAGCCAATTATTTTGTATTTTGATCATGCACCCTACACTCAGCAGTGTCCAAAAATTGCCAATTTTAAAAATATTTTTTGTGCTTATGCGCTTATAAGAAGTTGTAACGGTATATTTTGAAAGTTTTACCTATAGCATTTAATTGCTAAGATAGTTTGCAACATGTCAAACTTAAATTTTTGACAGTCTTTTCATAAATGCGAACATACGCGCAAATTTTCTGAAAAAAGTAAAAATTTTGGAAAAATGTTGTTTTGTACCAAAAAAATATATATAAAAATAATTTTCGTTTCTTTTGTTGGAAGTTTTAGCTTTCATATGAGTCTTTTTACTTCTCCTGAGATATTCCGGTTGTAGGGTGCAATTCAAAAAATATGTAGAATGCGCTTAACTTTTTTCCCTTTATTCACACATCAGCTGTTTAAAACTTTTATGAATTCTGAAATTCAACCTAAATTGAAAAAAAATAAATTTGGAATGTTGTATAAAACAGCAGGGTTCTTTTATAAGAATAATAACTCTATATTTAACTGTTATGGAGATTAGTATTAAATATAACGCGGTATGTAAACTTCTATGGGAATACGTTCTTGTTAGTTTATTGCGCCAAGAAAAATGTTCTTAAATCATAGATATAATTGACAACTCATTTGGATTAAAATTAAATGAAGATGCTGCTAAAAAAACAGAGAACTTTTTGGTAGCGTGCGAAAGAAAAATGAAAGAATTAAATTATAAAAAAACTAAGTTCCAAAAACAAAATGAACAATGGCTAAAAACCGAGATAGTTACACAGATTGGTATGAAACAATTGGGAAGGCCTAATAAATTATACGAGGAACTTCAACCAAGAAGCCAGAACAGAAAGCAAGAGGACTTCATTGAAAACCACTATTTTGGCCTTATAAAGGATGCCTTTAGAAGCGCCTTAACCAAAAACAAACTGAAGGAAGTTGGCCAAATTGTAGATGCTCTTCCAAAAGCATCTCCAAAGAGAATACAACGTATCGTGGAAAGCATACCAACGTCTAAATCTAAAACAGATTTTACTAATGAAGATGCATTAGCCGTTATTCTAAACTTGGGTCCAACAAGGAATAAATATGAAATATTAAGAAAAGCTATGACTGAAAAGAAATGGGGAAATTTGCCATCTACAAAGTCATTGAAGGCAACAAAGGATGTAATTTTGCCATCGGTTTTGAACGTTAATAGCACGGGCGCTACTATTGAGTTATCCAGTCTCCTAGAAAATACTGCTTCTAGGATAATTTCAACCTTTAGCAAAGAAGACATAAGTAAATGCCACAAGTTCGAGCTAGTATTAGTTTGTAAATTAGGTTGTGATGGGACTACTGGATTTTCTGAATATAGACAACAAAGCGAAGATAATATATCTTTTCATCGTTATTTATGTCTATGTTGGTACCTTTTAGAATGCGTTTATATACAAATTCATCATCATCATCCTCTGTACCTGCATTTGAAGATGTATGAATAGATAGGACGCCAGCATCAAAATTATTATATCGACCAATAAAATTGGAATATATGAAAGAAAATAGAAATTAAACTCAAAATATTGTGGTTACTATATCAGAAGAAATAAGGAACTTACCAAATATTGCAGTAAAAATTTCTGACTGCATTATAAATGTCACATTTGATTTACAAATGACTATGATAAATGGAAAACTTGCCAATGCCCTAACGAATACCAAGTCATACTGGAAATTCAATAATGTGGGAAAAAAAGCTCTTAGTTTGAAGAGAAATCTGATGAAACTATAAAAGAGGAAGCCCTTAAATTTGGAATTTCCCCAATTCATGCTCGCATTAGATTTATGGAGTATTGCTTGCATCTATCATATGATATAAAATATAGAAATGTCAAAGGTAATGAAACTGTCTCCTCACGAAACAACAAAGACTTAGCAGAGACACGAAGAACTGAAAAGAAAAGGATACAAGATGAATTTAAAAAGCATGGGCTTATAATTGATAAGCCAATTAACGGTTATGGTAGCACGAATAATGGAAACACTGCTAGACGCTTTTTTGAGGATCCTGAGACCACATCCTTGATAACCGGCTTGGATAAAAAACTAATAAGAAACTTCAAAATAATACTGGCAACTATTAACAGTAAAAAGCAAACCAATGCAGAAAAATTTTATGCTTATGCTAAAGAAACAAAAGTACTGATAAAAAATATATATCCGTGGAGATTGATGACGCCAACTGTACATAAGGTATTATATCATGGAAAAGATATCATTGAAACCAACATCCTACCTCTGGGAGAACTCAAGAAGCAAGGAACAGAGATGTAAAGCAGAACAGATTATTTAATAGTCGAAAGTGTTAAAAATTAGCAGAAAATTATGATTTAATGCTTCACTTATTGTTATCCTCAGATCCAGTTTTATAAGCAATACGATTCAAACGGTTACCAAAGATAACAAAAGAAATAGAGAAAGACGACAGTGAAGTAGTTCAAATAAATAACTTCTTAAGCTTCGATATTTCGGATTGTTTTCCCAAAAATAATTGAAATAAATATATTGTAAAATGATGGTAATTAACATAGCCAAAACATGTAATTTAGAAATAAATACTTTATTTAGTGTTAAAAAGTTTTTCTTAGTTATCGCGCAATATTAAATATATTATCTATTGGTAACTAAAAAAAGAACAATACATACAAATAAAACTTTTCAAATTGTTTATACAATACAGCATACCTTATAAGCACCTTTGCTAATTTAGTCTAATTATGTGGTACTGTGAAGTGTTATTTATTTTAAGTAGTAGCACCTCCCGATGCCGCTGTAAAATAATACGCGAAACCCCTTTTTAAATTCATTAAAAATGTGTGTTGTTATCCAGCGTTGTCAACTTTCAAATTTTAAAAAGCACTGAAATCAGGAAACACGTGCTTAATTTAAGTAAAAAAGCACTAAATTTAAACAAATTTTATTTTTATTATTATTGTACGTATATAAGAAATAAAGGAATCTGTTGATCTTGCATCCCGTTCCTAAAACGTCAAATTATAGGCATTCGATACACATTTAATTCTATAGGAATCAGTGTATTCTAAAATCAATTGGTGAAAACTTTTGAAGTTATTATAAAAAAAATTTTATTTATTTTTTGCCAAGGAAAAAACGAATCACTCGAGTTTAGTCAAGATGGAAGTAATCGACAAGTATTTATGAGGTTAAGAGCTGATTACATTTTGAACTCGATGGGTTTAGTAGTTCATTCTTTTTAAATCAAGACTTACCAAATTTGGTTGTTGTTAAATTATGCTGTAATCACATTATTTCTGATGCATCTGAAGGTAATAAATTTTGAACGAAATAAAAAAGGTGTCAAAAGTATTGTGCAGCAAACGCAATATAAATAACAAAGTTAAAAATAAAAAAAGTGATTTGCAAGTTTATAAAGTTATATACAAAAATATTTATAGCAAAAAAGTAACCGAAATGAAAAAATATTAGACATTGTGAAAAATATTTATCAATTTTGGTTATAATTAACCAAAAACGGCAGCTCTATTCCCAACAAAATTGTCTCGTTTCAGGCCGATTTGTATATAAAGCAAAGTGTTAACCAAGTGTAAGGACATTCTGTTACGTAGTTTAGACTAAAATACAGTCATAGAGGTAAAAGCGCGATCAACATCATGGTTTAAATATGGAAGTGACAGAAGTTTGATGCTAATGCAATTTTTGATAATGCCTCTAACGAGTTCATTTCAACTGAATCGCTATTAGATTTTACTTCTGCCCAAAACTCGATAGTGGACTCAATACTTGTATAATGTCTTCTTTGTTGTGTGGCAAAACAATGCTTACATTAATTATACTTGAAATTTTAAAATTTGAGGGTAATATGGCTCTTATTTCTTCAACCAAGTCTTGTACAATCATATTAGAATTTTTTGAAATACTCCATTTAACTTCAGAGCTTATGTTTTTTAAATGATAGACTTCCTCGAAAAATAAAATAGATAAGGAAATTTCGCTTTGAATTTTTGATTTAGTGCACCGAAAATGAATTTAAAAAAGCACTGAGCACTGACTTTAAAATTTTTCGCGTCGAAAATTTCAAAAAGCACTAAGAACGGTGCGAAGAACACCGAGTTGACAACGCTGTTGTTATTCGTTAAATGCTTACCTGTTATTAGCATTAACTACACTTACATAGAAAATCATATGGTATAATTACCATAAATATTTTTTATTGCGAAAAATAAACATAGACTTATTGGATAACATTCCAAATTTATTTTTGTTTTATTATTATTTAGTTTGAATTTCAGAATTCATAAAAGTTTTAAGCAGCTGATGTGTGAATAAAAGGAAAAAAGTTAAGTTTTTTGAATTGCACCCTACAACCGTAATATCTCGAGATTAGTTAATTATATTGGAATAATTTTTTCAGAAGACTCATATGAAAGCTAAAAATGCCAACATAGGAAAAGAAAATTATTTTTATATATATTTTTACAAACAACATTTTTCCAAAATTTTTACTTTTTTCAGAAAATTTGCGCGTATGTTCGCATTTATGAAAAGACTGTCAAAAATTTAAGTTTAGCAAGTTGCAAACTATCCTCACAATTAAATGTTATAGGTAAAACTTTCAAAATATACCGGCACAACTTTTTATAAGCGCATAAGCACAACAAATTTTTTTAATATTGGCAATTTTCGGACACTGCTGAGTGTAGGGTGCATTCCCAAAATAAAAAATAATTGGCTCTTAGCATATTCTGAATAGATTGTTTTTAGCACTATGTGGTTTAAAAATGCATGTGTTAAACAAAGTTTTTCACAAAATTGAAAATAATGAAAATACTTTTTTTTAAACATGCCTTTTTCAGGAAAATTTTAAGATTTTGAATTCTTAGCCCTTTCTCGATTTCACGACTGCAGATATTAATGGGTTTTCTCTAATTTTTATTTAAAATTTTATAAAAAACTTAATGCTGTCTATTTATTTAAAATCCAACAATATACTAAAGAGTTATAGGTGAATTACTAAAAAAAACAATAGGCGAAAAAAATTATTTTTTGTCAAAAATTAAATATCTACTAAATTAGGAGAGATACGAAAACACATCTTGAAACATTATTTCTTAAAACTGTTGAGTTTAGCTCAAAACGCTTTATCCAACAAAAATCAGAAAATTTTTCTAAAAGTTCCAAGCCTCAGAAGTTTTTTTTTAGTGCCATGTGGTCAAATTAGGCCCACTGTAACTACTGTTCAGCTTAAGCCAGATAGCTTCCAAGACTTGTGTTATAAACCCTAAGTCCTCTTATACCGATGTTCGAAGTTTAATATAAATCATATTAGTAGTTTAGAAGTTCCAGATTTATTACCATTTATTTTGCAAAAGTCCCCACAGCACAAAATTTTTAAATATACCGCCGCCATTTAAAGTCCGAACTCAACATATCGTATATAATTGTTAATGCTTAGAATAGGCTTCAGTTTTCACGATGAAGGTTTTTTAATCTAAGAGTATTTTCACACTGACATGGTTTTAATAAAAGTTGGTTTTAACGTTAAAACCAACTGTTAAAACCTAGTTTTACCATACAAATTCTTTTGTTAAACCCAACTTATAATCATTTTTGAATTGGTTTTAAGTTGGTCTTATGAAAAGCAACCTTGTTTTTGCTGTGCCAAATACAGTGCATGTTTATGCTAGTGAATAACAATAGATGTCGCTTGAAAGATTTTTAAATATTTTCATTGGCCTTTGGGAAGTGAAAATAGACTGACATCGACTGATATCGATCCGCCGATAAAAAAAAGTTTTATTTAGTGATGTTTTTGTGCATTTTTTATATACAACAACTTGATTTCCAAGCACTTCTTCACTTTGTATTACTAGTTCCATAATTTTGAAATATATTTTTTTTTGCAACACATTTTAAAATTTCCGAGTTTTTCATACAAACAAAAACAGTTGTTGTACAGTTTGTCAAATAAGTGTTATAAGAAGCAGAAAAAAATACAGCAACAAACACACGCATTTCAGCAGGAGATTTATTTTACCTTGAGAAAAGTTATTAGACAACCTGACTTTAAGCCAGATCAGCTGTTTATGGATCATTCCCGTCTATTGACCAATTTTTCATAAATGGAAATAAGCCCTTTTAAAACTTTTCTAGTAAATTAAATACTAAATAGATAAAATAAACATAAATTAAAATAAATTTATAATATCAGCCAAGTAACGAAAGAGAGATCTACAAAGCTCAGACACAAGAATGAATGAATGTATTTTATCTTAACTCGTCTGCGTGATGTGGAATGTGTGTATATAATTATGTATATGTCTGAACTTAAAAATGTACTTTCGATTACATGCCAAACATAATTAAGTCATTTAATTTATGTTTATATCTGTATCAACAAGATGTTTTAATTTTTTTCCTCTTGTTTTATTTCTTCTCCCATTGGCCTTATGTTCATCTTTTTATTATCAGAGAACAAGAACATTTGCGATGCAACAATAGTCAAGATACATGAATTCACACTCGCACATCCATCTACACATCAAAATATATCTAAAACAATTTTGAGAGGGTTTAAAAAAAAAATAAACAGCAAAATGATAAAACACGAAACATCCTCTCGAATAAGACTAACTAGAATACAGAAACAATGAAAATAGCCCCACACGCCACAAACATATGAAATTCCCCAACAAAATACATACATATTTATTATTTAATTTTATTTTAAGATAAACAGTGGCTACAAACAAGCAATAAAATAAAATAAATTCTTTTCTTCTTTTAAACTACGAGTGTGTACTGCTCATTGGCGTAGCTAGACATTTTTTCTGTGGGGGGGCCGCAAAATTTGTTTTTTTTTTTTCTTATATTTTATGCGGTTATAGGTTTTCCTAGTATGTATTGAGAATACTACTTAAATAATCGATTATTTTTAATAACAGTGCTTTATAATTTTTATTAAGTGTGTTCGTTTACCCAAAAATTTGCAAAATTGTTTACAAATTTCTACTGAATTTTACTGAAATGCGTTCGTTTACACATAAATTTTCAAAAGATGACATTAATTGAGAGATTAAAGTGACATTTGTTTGACTGACACTTCCCAATTTTTTAATGGACAAATTTATGCCAGTAAAATCCAGTAGAAGAGAAAAACCTATGACTCAATCAAATAAAGAAACAAAAGTAAGCAATCAAAAAGAATACAATTTTTAATAAAAGGGTTTAAAAGATGGAAAACTGAATTAAAAGTACAATAAAAACTGAAAATAACTATTTGACATACATCCTAAGCAAGTTTCTTATCACTTGGTATGTTCCAGAAGAGCATACAATACCGGGTCTTCTTTTCTTCGCATCCATGGCAATAATTTTGTTTTAATTGTTTTATTTACATAAATGTTTTAGAGCTGTAAAGCTTATAGTTATTTGAGTACTTATTACTGGATATTACGATATTTAGGGTAGCGAATGCTTAATATCAAAGCTTATGTATTTTCGTGTGCCACTTAACCCGAAACAAAATTCAAAACCGTGTACATTGATATTTTGCCACGAAGTTTCAATTATAAAAATGCATTGTATCAAATACCAAAAATATGTATGTACTGGGTAGTAAAAACAACACATATTTTATAACGCTACGCTATATAGTGATCAGCTGTTTTGAATTACCTGTTTTGATTTTCCATTCGCGTACTTTCTTGTGCAAGTTCCATCATTGAGAGCAAAATTTACAATTAACCCAGAATTTATTCAACTACTGGAATTGACTGGAAAAATAAACAAACGGAGCTATTTTTGGAAGTTTTATATCTTCGTATGCATTTTTTACAATTATTATGACTTGATAAGTACAAAAGAGGAATAGAAAAATTTGATTTCGGCCACTGTGAATAATATAACTGTGCGTTTTCGTTCTTTTGTGTTATTACTTCTTTTTATACCACCGTTCAGAGTCAAAGGCTGGTTTTATTAAAATGAAATATATACTGTTTGTAAAGCTACTAAATTAAGCGTAAAATAGTGGATCTGATCGTATAAAAAGTGACAAAGTTATAGCGGATCTAAGTTTAAATTCTATAAAAATTTTTAAGTTTATTTAAGTTATCATTTCGGACGCTGTTTTGTACTACAAATAATAAAAAAATTCATAGTTTTATACGGCCCGGTTCTGTAAACCAATCGATTTGAAACCGCACGATTTTAGAAAACTAACTCCCACAATAGAAATATTTTTTTAGATTTTTTTTAAATTTTTTATAATATACATTCCCAAATATCATATCTGAAAGAAAATTATCGTGTGTGATTTTAAAGACGTCTGCAGGACTATTAATAATTTTTTGAAAACGAGAAATTTACTCGGATTCGGTTTTAGGAACGAATTTTCCATTCGATTATAAAAATGTTAAGCCAGAATGGACTTAAATCGGGTGCCAAATAATAATATTATATTTTGTGTTTTATTATCTAGCATATTTATGGTCAGATTTTTTCTTTACCTTAGATGCAAATATGACAATTTATTCCATCTTTGTACTCAATGTTTCATCGGTTTTTTTTCGACGTCTTCAGGAGAATATTTTAATCCACTTTGGGTGGTGCTGTGACTCTAGGTGGTAATTTAAGGAGAAGCAAATATATGCACATACATCGAAAAACACAAATAAACCTTTATATGGACAACGGCTGAAGTGAATTTTTTTTCAAAGCATATCCTTCCTAACTACTCTAAAAAAATGCATTAGAAAATTTAAAAATTTTTGTTGTAAAGCTGTGTAGTTCTTAAAATGTGTTTAATGAACAATTCACAACCTGCTTGAGTGATTTTGTGTACACCCAGAAAAAAGATTGGTTGGAAAATGGTTAGTCTAATAAAATATCATTTGCCTAAACTATATTTCAGTTCACGCAATCAGTTTTCTATTAATCCAAAAAACAATCCATGTTTATTGCCATAAAGGCATAATTGTAATAAAGATATGATTCTGACAATTCTTAGATTGGTTGCATCAACCGACCGTATGCTTTTGTCATGACTAATTAACCAATTGATTAACACAACCGAATAAAATATTATGAATTGGATTTTACTACCAACTTTTGGTATTGGCAACTAAGAAATTGTCGTTGTATATTAAGGTTAAAATAAATACTTATTATCAGTTGCTGCAAGTAACTAGAGGTTGAGTTACATATCATAGGTTCAGTTTTACTCGTAGCAGCAAATTAAAAATTAACTTTTTTGTCTTTCAAAGATATTATGATTTATGAATTCTCAAATGGTTTTTGAAAGTCTGTGCATAAGATAACAGGTTTGTGGCTGTTTAAAATGTGTGGTTGAAGAAATGCATATAGACATGCTTCACCAAATAAATAAATTTCAATTAAAATAAACTTATGGCAATATGTTAATTAATAAATTTCTTAAATTGTGTATTTTTATTTGCGTTTTTTGCTTATTTTATTTCAGCAAGGAAGGCCAATTTTTCTTTCACAGGTACCAATTATGATATTGTTTCAGTTATACTAACCATATTTTCGGTAGCAAGAATAACTTTTATTTCAAAATCCATACTGGTAACCAATTTATTCTGTTGCTGCAACTATTTGGTTAAGGGTTATAATTAAAATATAGGGCACGACAATCAAATTGCAGTCGTCATACCAGAATTATAATTTTGGCAACCGCCAAAATTCGATTGGCAACAAATTCGGTTGTCTCAACGAATCTGTTTTCTCTGTGTACTTTACATAAAATTTTATTTCAATTATTTTTTGACATAACATATTTTCTATGCATTCTTCAAGAGAAAATTCTAAGCATACACTGCAGAACAGAAAAACGTTTGGTTTTTATTTTATCTGATCCTGTTTAATTCTTTTTGAATATCACGTTACGGACTTTTGCGAAATAAAATCATTTGGACTCAAAGTCAAATTAGTTCGAAATAATCACATCAAAATATAAAATTCGCTGTTTCAAGTATAGAGGTGCATTAGGGACGTAACGAATACCAGTTTAGCGAATGCGAATGCGAAAACGAATAATACATTTTAACTTTTGTGAAAGCGAATACGAATGCGAAAGCGAATGCAAATATTACAATACGTTAAAAAAATCACATGAAAATAAATTTATCTAAGAACGTGAAGTTGTCTTGTATACATAGATCTACTTGAGTCTTGAATTCAGCAAATATTTATTAATTTATTAGAAATAAAAATTGTTAAACTGAAAGACATATGAAATCATATTAAAATAAGTATAAATACTATTAAAAATAAATTTACAAAATGTTAGGCAATCAACCCAGTCGTACTTTGGCCCTAAGACCTTGTACTAAGTTCAACATTTCCTGTAAAATGCTACTAAAATACATATTAAGAAAAATTGGAATGAATTGTTCATTTTGGGAAAAACATATGAAATATAATATGAGTGGCACTTGTTACGCAAAAAATTTACAACAAAGAAGGATTAGTTAATATTTTTGCATTTAAAATTTTTTGAACGAAGTAATTTCAAAAGTTTTAACAGACTAGTGTTAAGTAGAAAATATTTTCGCGCAATTCAAACACCTTTTCTTTTTAAAAAACTGGAAAATATTTCCAATATTTTTGTCTTTAGTATTCGCTTTAAATATTCGCATACATTTTAGCGAATGCAAATATCAAAAGTAAGCGAATTATTTGCGAATGCGAAAGTGAATGCGAACATTCGTTTCATCCCTAAGCTGCATAATTAAACTAATGAATACACTTCGCGAAAATTTTTACTTGCCGCGAAATTAGCCTTGGCTTAATAGTTCAATAAAACCTAAATCATTTCATATACATATGTATTTACATATATCAAAGTCAAAGCAAACAGTACTCAATATTAAAGGAATATTTAATTTTAAAATAAAAGGAATTGTATTTAGAATAAAATTTAGAAATTGTGAACTACGATTTTCTTGTATTTAAGGGTCGATATAAAGTATTGGATATCGTGGGTCATACATACATACATACATATGTACCTTGCAAACTTTTAACTGATTTTTTATTATTTTTTACGTAGAAAAGTTAAAAAATCGCTAAAAAAAGTTCCCATCCTCAAAATAAAATAACAGAAATTAGTTAGGAGTATCTACTGAATAATTTTCAGCTATTTGATTTCTCATGCTACTAACGCTTTCAGCCTATTAATAACGTAATTTCTTCACCTGAAAAGTTGTTAAGCCAGTTACGTGTCTTCAAATTATGACCATAGATATGAAAGTTTTTATACCCCTTACCAAAAATGGCAAAAGGGTATATATAGGTTTGTCATTCCGTGTGTAATTTCCACAATATTAATATTTGACACATAAAATATATAATTTCTGAATCCTTATGCATAGGGAAGACGAATAAGCGATGTCCGTCTGGTGTACATGAAATCGATTTTCCGAAGCTCCCAGAAAAGCTAGAGACTTCGGTCTTTGACTGGTGTGTCAGAAATGGCCCAAAATAGATTGGTATTGAAAAAATCGAGCAGAAGGTTTCAGAGCTGGCAAACTTAAACTTGATGTTGCCATATAAAAATAACTAGCTAAAACTAAATTTTATTTTTTTAAGTAGACATATCTTATATTTCAGTACCAACAAAAATGGTATTAAAAATATGAAAAGTAAATAAAAAAATCAAAAAGACATTTCCACTGTTGGTAAACCTTAACTCTTTTTGTTATTAAAAATAATCTACTAAAACTAATTTTACTGTTTTGGTGTAAGAAATCGTATTTTCTGATTTCTTACACCAAAAAAAAAAAAGTATGATTCTAGGGTAGGGAAACTCACACTTTTTGTGATATATGAAATTAACTAGCTCTAATTAATTTTTTTTTCTCCTTTATAAATTCAATATAGATATTTTATGTTTTGAAAAGAAAAGCTTGGTATAGAAAATAGAAAATAAAAATTTAAAGAAATTTATTATTTGACATATTGTCAGAAGTATACATACAATAATTGAAATTTATTTACTGGTAGTTTAGCATGTCTATATACGTACTTCATTGGCGCTTGAACCAAATCATCAGTAGACTTCAACAACAATTGTTAACAGTCACAAACCTCGTATATAGACATGCTAAGCTACCAGCAAATAAATTTCAATTATTGTAGAAAATAAAATTTTTCAGAGCTGGAAAATTGAATTTTTTTTTTGGTATTTAAAGTAACTAAATAAAACTAAGTTTTTCGTTAATTCCTAATTGTCTTTGTTCGCTTAACATATTATATATATTTTTAAAGAACAGTATTGGTATAAGGAACCCGAAAAATCTTAAAGGTGATTCCAGGGTTGGTAAACGTACACTTTTTGTGATATTTAAAACCAATTAAATAAAAAGAGGCATTTCTTTGGTTATTAAATATATTCTATATTCTATAAAGAAATAAATTAGTATTTAAACCAGAAGAATCAAAATTATGGTTCCAGGGTTGGAAATTGAAAAAAAATTTTAAGGTAATTAATACCCAGAAATAATATTTTTTTTCAGTTAAACAAACGAGTATTTCATGTTTTAAGAATATCTTTACTCAAGATTTATGTTATACATATATATGACAGCGCATAGAGAAAGGGACCTAAGGGTAAAAAAAAATCAATTTTCACTTTTTTTTTATGTGGACAACATCTGAGCATCCAATGAGAGATATGCGCGTTTTGTGAAATTGAAGTCGACGATTCTAAGGTTATGTGAAAAAATGTTCGTACTAACAGAGTGATATTCACGATTTAAAATAATTATAAATGAGTATTTATTATAATTCACAATTAATAATTTCAGAAAATAAACCTGGATTCGAAAAAACACGAGTAAAATTGATAGCAAACTCATGGAAACAGCGCGCTAGGTAGAAAACTGTAAACACCAATTACACAAAACAAGCGGTAGGGACGACCTACCCGCATTTTCAAGGTTGACCAATACCTTCCTTACGTCACGAGATGTGCCGCTTTCAAATGAAACCAATACAAACACGCTCAGTTATGGTACACCAAAATTTAAATCTTTAAAATTGCTCTCGTGAACAAAACCGGTTTTTACCCTTAGGTCCCTTTCTATTTTGCGCGTCACATATGCTTAATTTTTATATGGATATCTAATTTAAGTATAAATGCAGCACACAGGTATGTTTCAAATCGATGGTCTTTAGTTGACACCTTGTGACGAATTCTTATTAATGTTTGGTAAATGGAGATACAAATTAAATTAATCGCTAAAGAACAGTCATAGCTATAAAATAAATTAAGGGCATGTTCCATTTCATTTCCCTGAAGCCATTCCTTTCTGCCAAACAAAATCGAAAAAATTATTTAGTAATAAACCGTTTACATAATACCTCGATATATCATTTGCAATGGGGGATGTTTTTTTGGTATGGAGGTACAATGCTAAGACTATTTTAGGGTTATTAAATAGTAGCATGTTTTTTGAATATCTTGAGAGTGAGCAAACAAGTCCTAATTTTTGGTATTATATTGACGTGACGTAGATGTTGACAACTGGAATAAGGCGAATGTTAAATAGTTCTCAAATATAGAGTGTAGAATCAAATATTTAACTATATCGAAAATAAAATAGTTGAATCAAATTCCTTAGTCGAAAAAAAAACCGAAAGGTCACATTATAAATTTTATCACAAATCCAATATTTATGTATGTGTCTGTATACCACATATACACTCAGGGAAAAGCTAATTCAATAATTTTCAATATAATAAAAAATGTATATTAAGATACTTAAAAATTAAGAAAATGAATAAATTAATACTGTAAACTAATATTTTTCCATATTGAAATAAGAAATTTCAACATGACTAGACTTTTGTTAATGTTTCTTATTAATTCAATATGGTTTTTATTGATTTTCAGCTATTTTTTCTCTAGGTGTACATACATAGGTGAAGGGTATATAAGATTCGGCACAGCCGAATTTAGCACTCTTACCCAGTAAAAACAATTGGAAGTCATTCTAAAGGAAGTACATTTTCATTGCTTCCAAAAAATCGATATTTTTAATTTGCCGATAGTTAGCAGAAAACCAAGTAGAAGTTTATTTTAGTCATACAAAACCTTGTAATTCCTCTCTAGTTTTAGAAATTACTCACCAGAATTTTTAAAAAAATTATTTTTTTGAAGAAACTTATGAACTAATTTTAAATTCCTTTAAAAAGAAACTAATTGTTAAAATAGGTAAGTATTAACCATTTTTCCTAGATGAAAATATTATCATAGAACACAAAAAAGGAAATTTTTCTTAAAATCGCTTCCAATTCGGTGACCAGGCAGCGAAAAAGAGAACTTCTTGCAATGACAACCCTATGTAAAAATCATTAGATCGGATCGAAATTTGCACTACTTCCAGATCGCAAACACTACATTTTCATGACTTTTTTGGAGTGTCTTTTTTTACTGGGTACTTGTTGGAACTGTTAAAGATTATGTCACTGATGGGGTATTTATTGGACTAATTTTATGAACAACTGGACCCAGCATAAAGAGGTTTTTAAAGTGTTGTATATACTACATTTTATATTTTGTTATAGAAAATACAAATATATGTACCTATATACATATGTATATCAAAATAAAAACGCATACACGTACGTTTTGTTTACGGGTTTTACATAATAAACGAAAATTTTGCAATTATTGCAAACTAAATTTTTATAAAAAGTCTAATGATTTCTGTAAGTAAACGGGATACATTTCCGAATTGAATACTTACATGTATGTATGTCTTTCCAAACATAGTGAAGTTTCCAATAATTTTTGTTTAATATTTCAGTAAATCTGGGGGAGTAAAATCAAGTCTGATGGGCTTTTCCTCCCCCCCCCCCAAAAAAAAACCTCTCTACACCAATTGTACGGCTTATGTTTGTAATGAATGTTTGAATCTGTATGTGATTCTTCAAGTGTGAGAGGAAGCATACATCCATAATGTATATTTTTAAATATTCCTTTATATGGGTGATTGTATGTTCAACTTTATACGTCATAGCTTCAAATATGCAAGAACAAAAACACAGAACATGAGACATCAAAAGCTGATCGAATTTTAACGATTTGTTTTGATATTTTTATGATTATGGCATCATTTACACTACATAAATAGAACATAAAAATTCACAAAACATAGCGGGAAGCACGCACACACAGATACTTTATCCACGTTGCGCATCCATTTGAATTCAGAAGATACCAATGTATTGCTTTCATGTCTAGCTTGGTGGCTGTATGTATTCTGTAGTTAATGCTTCTTTTGTTGTACTTCACCATTTTAGTTTGTGTTTTGTTTGGTGTTGTTTTAGTAGAATTTAGCCTAATATAGAGCACAGGCACACATGTAAGTCAACAATGAGAAACCATTTGTTGAAAAAGGACATGTGTTCGAGAAGGTGCGTGTATGAATGTGCGGGCGTCTGTGCAAGTAATAAAAATGCTCAAAATATTAATTTTATCTGTTTGGGAGGTTCTAAATTAAATTATTATTTAATTTACGAATTCTTATCACGCATAAAATTACGAGTATTTAGAGTTACATATGTAGGTACATATGTATTTTCCAATTAAAAGTTATATTTCATTGATCATTTTTTTTTATACATATTAATACTCGTAGATTAAAAAATTATGAATTATTTTTTTTTTAATTGTATATTAACGTCATCATGGCCAAGATTTGCGTGGGATAATATCGTATACATACATATAAATATATGATATGAAAATTTCCATCACTTTAAAAAAAATAACTAGTACATCCAACTCTTTTTTAATCTATGTACATATAAAAATTCGAGTAAGAAAATCATTTGTTTTTATATTTGAACCGTGTCGTTTCAAAATCGTGTAAAGAAAGGCCTTTTAAAGAATGAGTACATAAGCATGTACATTAGAGTGGCCGTTAGTTGTATGGAGAACTTTTTTTCCGATTTCTTCTACTCTCACCCCTTAATCGGTTCAGTTTTATTTCAAAAAAATATACAAAAAAAATTCATACCGATAAGTTGCGTTTGAAGGCCCAAGCCCATTTTTCCATGTAATTTTTTACATATTTGGCCGGTGGATTGCTGCCGGGCAGCATTGTTGGAATATTTAATTTTGAACCAAGTTGAAAGAAAGTAGGAGGTAATATTTAATGAAAAGAAAATAAATTGAGAATACGAGTATAAGGAATTTAAAATCTTAAAAAAAAAACATTCTACAAGAATATAACACATAGCAATATGTTAGCTCTTCATGTCAACAACATTAGTCTCAAAAAAAGTTTTTAGCTAAAATTAATATTTTAGAAAATATTGAGGAAAATAACCAACAAAATACCATAAATTTTATGTAACAAAATTATATTTATATGGAAATTTTTTATTTTAAGCATAAATAATAATAAGAGCTTATATATATTAAATTATTTCATACATATACATATAGTCAAAAAATAACTAAACAAAAAAAAAACAAAAACAACTTTGAGGGCCGGACTAACCCCCTAAAACACAAATTATGGCTATGAAAGTTTTTATATTTTTTTACATAAAACTGAACCGACGAAATAAAAAAATTAAAATAAATAACGGCCACCCTAATGTACATATCGCACACTAAGTCATAAAGAGTCACAACTCAATATTATAAAAGTGCTTTTCCTTTTTTATAAACCAATTAATTTAATAAATCTATAACGACCTCAACAATTTCTTTCGCAATACAGTCTTTTTGAAGAATATAAAATACCGTTATGCTTGTTTTTATGTCTCATACTTGCGTTATATGTACAGTATCAACAGTTGTTTGCAACTACTCAGTATCTGAAATTTTTTGAGTTGTGACTCTTTATGATTTAATGTGCGATATGTAGCTAAGAAAGGTAACCGTTTATTGAAAGACCCTTTATTTATGTATGCATGATTGTATACTCGTTTGTATTGCTGGTTTACAAAAAATTCGATTTGTTATACCCTTTACCAAAAAATGGTAAAAGGTATATAGGTTTGTCATTCCGTTTGTAATTTCTATAATATCAATAAGCGACCCATAAAATATATACATATATATTCTGGATCCTTATGCATAGGGAAGACGAATAAGCGATGTCCGTCTGTCCGTCTGTCTGTACGTGAAATCGGTTTTCCGAAGCTCCCAGGAAAGCTAGAGACTTCGTTCTTGGACTGGTTGTCAGAAATTTCCCAAAATAGATTGGTATTGAAGTTCAGCAAAATCGAGCAGACGATTGCAGAGCTGGAAAATTTAAACTTTATTTTGCCATATAAAAGTAACTACCGAAAACAAATTTTTATTTTTTTTTTAATAAATAAACTTATTATACACTTCAGTACGACTAAAATTGGAATTTTAAATTAAAAAAATAAAAAAAAAATTAAAAAGACGTTTCCAGGGTTGGAAAACTTTAACTTTTTGTGTTATGTAAAATTAACTATAACTAAAACTATATTAGTATTTTCTCGAGAACCGTAAGAGCTAAAGACCTGAAATTTGGACACAGTGTGTAGACCTTTGGCCGCTACAACAACAAATACATGAGAATTGGAAATTAAAAGGTGTTCCAAAACGAGCAACGGAAAATTTTTAAATCCCATTTAATATACATACAATTCTATGTATGTATGTATATACACTTGAAATTTGTGAGGTTAGTGTATTTTTATACAGACTACAAAAATTAACACTAAAATTTCAAAAAATTTAAAATAAAGGGTGTTGCATCAGTTAATGCAATTTTGACTATGCAATTTTGACAACTTGCTGTATCTTGGAAACCGTAAGAGCAAAACTCTTGAAATTTTCAAAAATGGTAAAACTAAAAAAACAAAAAATTATAAAATCGCCAAACCGAAAAAAATCGCCAAAAACAAAAAAAAAATCGCCAAAACAAAAAAAAAACACATAATTACAAAAAAAAAAATGTCTAAGACTAAAATAAATCGCGAATAACCGCAAAAATCGCATTATTTTAATTAAAAAAAGTCACCAAAATGAAAAAAATCTCCAAAATAAAAAAAAGCCCCAAAAAAGGAAAAAATCGCCAAAATGAAAACAAAATCGCCAAAATGAAAAAACCCCCCAAAAATAGGAAAAATCGAAGAAATGAAAAAAAATCGCCAAAATGAAAAAAATCTCACAAATGAAAAAAAATCCACAAAAACAGAATAAATCGCCAATATGAAAAAAAAACCCAAAACAGGAAAAAATCGCCAAAATGAAAACAAAAAAAATTTAAATTTTGTAAGATTGGTGTATTTTTATACAGACTACAGAGCTTAACACTAAAGTTTAAAAAAATTTAAATTAAAGGGTGTTCCATCAGTTAATGCAATTTTGTCTTACAATTTTGACAACTTGCTGTATCTTGGAAACCGTAAGAACAAAACTCTTGAAATGTTCAAAAACGGCAAAACTAAAAAATCAAAGAATTATAAAATCGCCAAACCGAAAAAAATCGCCAAAAATAAAAAAAATCGTCAAAAAGAAAAAAAGCACCAAATTAAAAAAATGTCTAAGACTAAAATAAATCGGAAAAAACCGAAACAATTTCTAAAATAAAAAAAAAATCGCCAAAATGAAAGAAAATAACCCCAAAATGAAAAAAGCCCCCAAAACAGAAAAAAATCGCCAAAATTTAAAAACCCCAAAAAACAGAAAAAAGTTGCCAAAATGAAAAAAACCAAATAACAGAAAAAAATCGCCAAAATGAAAAAAAGATCGCCAAAATGAAAAAAATTCCCAAAATGAAAAAAGCCCCAAAGAAAGAAAAAAATCGCCAAAATAAAAAAACCTCCAAAAATAGAAAAAAATCGCCATAACGAGAAAAAGGTGCCAAACTGAAAAAATCGTTTAAACTGAAAAAAACTTCAAAAAAGCAAAAGAGCCAGATTAAAAAAATGCGCAAAACCGAATGTCCGGAACCCTTCGTGCGCGAGTCAAAGTCGCACTTTACTGAATTTTTTAATATTAAAGGAATTAAATAAAACTAAGTTTTTTCTTATTTCGTTTTTGCTTTGTTCACTTAACATATTTTATGTATTTTTTAAAGAACAAGATTGGTATAAGGAATTAGAAAAATCATAAACTATGATTCCAGGGTTGGAAAACTTACACTTTTTGTGTTATGTAAAATTAAATAGGTCTAAAATTTTTTTTCTTTTCCTTTATAAATTGAATATATTTTATGCTTCTGAAAGAAAAGTTTGGCGTATAAAATTTGAAAAATGAAAATTACAGCTCCAAGGATGGAAACTTTGAATTTTTTTTGATATTAAAGTATAAAATTAATTTTTTTTTATTTCTTTGTTCACTTAACACACTTTATTAATTTTTTAAATCAGAAAAATCAACTATTGCTAATATCGAAAATAAAATAATTGAATCAAATTCTTTAATTTAAATACTATTAATTCCTTTAGAGAAAAAAATTATAAATTTTTTACAAAACAAATATGTATGTATGTGTCTACTACTACTACTGTGTATACTATATACATATGAATATGTACGTACGTTGGTAAAGGGTATATAAGATTCGGCACAGCAGAATATAGCACTCTTACTTGTTTAATTTTGCTTTGAAGTCAAGGCACAGGTAATAGCAGAGTTATTCAAAAGCTATACAGAAACTTTAACAATTGTTTACGAAAAAGAAATGTAAAAGTTTTAAAAAAATTTTAACATGAAAAGTATTTTTTAAATATAATTTTTTCAAAAAATTTTGAAAAAACAAGTAAAAGTGCTATATTCGGCTGTGCCGAATCTTATATACCCTTTACCAACGTATGTATATGTAGTATACAGATGCATACATAAGTACATACGTACATATTTGTTTTGTGATAAAATTTATAATTTTTTGTTATAGTGCAATTTTTAGTAAGTAACCTCTTGGCTTTTTTCGACTAAAGAATTTGCTTGAGTAAAGATCTTCCCAAGATATGAAACAGAAAAAATAAATATTTTTGGTTAATTTTTTACCCAATTATTATACCCTTTACCAACAAAAATGGTAAAAGGGTATATATAGGTTTGTCATTCCGTTTGTAATTTCTATAATATCAATAAGCGACACATAAAATATATATATTCTGGATCCTTATGCATAGGGAAGACGAATAAGCCATGTCCGTCTGTCCGTCTGTCCGTCTGTCCGTCTGTCTGTACGTGAAATCGGTTTTCCGAAGCTCCCAGAAGAGCTAGAGACTTCGTTCTTGGACTGGTGTGTCAGAAATTTTCCAAAATAGATTGGTATTGAAATTCAGCATAATCGAGCAGACCATTGCAGAGCTGGAAAACTTAAACTTTATTTTGCCATATAAAAGTAACTACCGAAAACAAATTTTTATTTTTTTTTAATAAAAAAACTTATTTTACACTTCAGTACGACTAAAATTGGAATTTTAAATTGAAAAAATATAAAAAATTTAAAAAGACGTTTCCAGGGTTGGAAAACTTTAACTTTTTGTGTTATGTAAAATTAACTATGTCTAAAACTATATTAGTATTTTCTGGAGAACCGTAAGAGCTACACACCTGAAATTTGGACATAGTGTGTAACCCTTTGGCCGCTACAACAACAAATGCGTGAGAGCTGGAAATTAAAGGGTGTTGCAAAACGAGCAACGAAAAATGTTAAAATCCCATGTAATATACATACAATTGTATGTATGTATGTATATACACTTGAAATTTGTAAGGTTAGTGTATTTTTATACAGACTTCAAAAATTAACACTAAAATTTCCAAAAATTTAAATTAAAGGGTGTTCCGTCAGTTAATGCACTTTTGATATGCAATTTTGACAACTTGCTGTATCTTGGAAACCGTAAGAGCAAAACTCTTGAAATTTTCAAAAACGGTAAAACTAAAAAAACAAAAAATTATAAAATCGCCAAACCGAAAAAAAATCGCAAAAAACAAAAAAAAATCGCTAAAACGAAAAAAAGCACCAAATTACAAAAAAAATTTCTAAGACTAAAATAAATCGCGAATAACCGGAAAAATTGCTAAAATAAAAAAAAATCGCTAAAATGAAAGAAAATCGCCAAAATGAAAAAAAACCCCAAAATGAAAAAAAAATCGCCAAAACAAAAAAAATGGCCAAAACGAAAAAAACCCCAAAAATAGAAAAAAAAATTTTAAATGAAAAAAAGTCGCCAAGATGAAAAAAATCGCCAAAATTAAAAAAATCTCCAAAATGAAAAAAAGCCCCAAAAACAGAAAAAAATCGCCAAAATTAAAAAAAACCCCAAAACAGTAAAAAAAATCGCTAAAATGAAAGAAAATCGCCAAAATGAAAAAAACCCCTAAATGAAAAAAAATCGCCAAAACGAAAAAAATGGCCAAAACGAAAAAAAACCCCAAAAAAAGAAAAAAATTTAAAATTAAAAAAAGTCGCCAAGATGAAAAAAATCGCCAAAATGAAAAAAACCCAAAAACAGGAAAAAATCGCCAAAATAAAAAAAAATCGCCAAAATTCAAAAAATCTCCAAAATGAAAAAAGCCCAAAAAACAGAAAAAAATCGCCAAAATTAAAAAAAACCCCAAAACAGTAAAAAAAAATCGCTAAAATGAAAGAAAATCGCCAAAATGAAAAAAACCCCAAAATGAAAAAAAATCGCCAAAACGAAAAATATGGCCAAAACGAAAAAAACCCCAAAAAATAGGAAAAAATCGTTAAAATGAAAAAAGTCGCCAAGATGAAAAAAATCGCCAAAATGAAAAAAAACCCAAAAACAGGAAAAAATCGCCAAAATAAAAAAAAAATTCGCCAAAATTAAAAAAATCTCCAAAATGAAAAAAGCCCCAAAAACAGAAAAAAAATCGCCAAAATTAAAAAAAACCCCAAAACAGTAAAAAAATCGCCAAAAAGGAAAAAATCGCCAAAATGAAAAAAATCTCCAAAATGAAAAAAAAACCCAAAAAACAGAAAAAAAATCGCCAAAATGAAAAAAAAACGCCAAAATGAAAAAAAATCGCCAAAATGAAAAAAACGCCAAAATAAAAAAAATCGAAATATTAAAAAAATCGCCAAAAGGAAAAAAATCTCCAAAATGAAAATAAACCCCCAAAAAGAGAAAAAAATCGCCAAAATAAAAAAAATTGCCAAAATGAAAAAAAATCGCCAAAACAAAAAAACACCCAAATAACGGAAAAAATCGCCAAAATGAAAAAAAATCGCTAATATGAAAAAAATCTCCAAAATAAAAAAAGCCCCATAAACAGAAAAAAAATCTCCAAAATGAAAAACAAATCGCCAAAATGAAAAAAAAATCCCAAAATAGGAAAAAATCGCCAAAATGGAAAAAGAATTGCCAAAAAAATCGCCAAAATGAAAAAAAAGTCGCCAAAATTAAAATAAACCCCCAAAAAACAGAAAAAAAATCGCCAAAATGAAAAAAAAAAAACAGAAAAAAATGGCCAAAATGAGAAAAAAGCAACAAAACTGAAAAAATCGTTTAAACTGAAAAAAACTGCGCGAGTCAAAGTCGCACTTTACTGAATTTTTTAATATTAAAGGAATTAAATTAAACTAAGTTTTTTCTTATTTCGTTTTTGCTTCGTTTACTTTACATATTTTATGTATTTTTTAAAAAACTAGATCGGTATCAATAATCAGAAAAATCCAAAATTATGACTCCAGGGTTGGTTGGAAAACTCACGCTTTTGTGTTATGTAAAATTAAATAGGTCTAAATTTTTTTCTTTTTCTTTATAAATTGAATATATTTTATGCTTCTGAAAGAAAAGTTTGGCGTATGAAATTTGAAAAATTAAAATTACAGCTCCAAAGATGGAAACTTTAAAAAAATTATAAATTTTTTCACAAAACAAATATGTATGTATGTGTCTGCATACTATATATATGTACGTACGTTGGTAAAGGGTATATAAGATTCGGCACGGACGAATATAGCACTCTTACTTGTTTTTTCTTATTTCTAACCCTGGAACCATAATTTAAATTTTTCTGGTTTTGATACGAGTACTAATCTATTTCTTTCTAAAATATAGAATATATTTAATTATCAAAGAAATAACTAGCTTTATTTAGTTACTTTTATATGTAAAAAAAGTGTACTTTTCCCAACCCTGGAATCACCATTTTATATTTTTTGGTTCCTTATATCAATATTGTTCTTCAAAAAATATATAAAATATGTTAAGTGAACAAAGAAAAAACGAAATAAGTAAAATACTAGTTTTATTTACTAACTTTAACATCCAAATTAATTCAGTAAAGTGCGACTTTGCCTCGCGCACAAATTTTTTAATGTGGCGTTTTTGGTTTTTTGAAGTTTTTTTCAGTTTAAACGATTTTTTAAAGTTTGTCGCTTTTTTCTCGTTTTGTCGATTTTTTTCTGTTTTTAGGGACTTATTTTTTATTTTGGCTATTTTTTTAATTTTGACGATTTTTTTATGTTTTTGGGGTTTTTTTATTTTTGGCGATTTTTTTCCGATTAAGGGATATTTTTTGGGCAATTTTTTAATTATGACGGTTTTTTTTTATTTGGCGACTTTTTTCTGTTTTTTGGTTTTTTTTTAATTTTGGCAATTTTTTTTTGTTTTTGGGTTTTTTCATTTCGGCGATTTTTTTTTAATTTGGCGATTTTTCCTTTTTTTTTGTTTTGGCGAATTTTTTTGTTTTTGGCGATTTTTTTTCGGTTTGGCGATTTTATAATTTTTTGATTTTTTAGTTGTACCGTGTTTGAAAATTTCAAGAGTTTTGCTCTTACGCTTTCCAAGATACAGGAAGTTGTCAAAAATACATAGTCAAAATTGCATAAACTGGTGGAACACCCTTTAATTTAAATTTGTTTAAATTTTAGTATTAATTGTTGTAGTCTGTATAAAAATACACTAACCTTACAAATTTCAAGTGTATATACATACACTTTCGTTGCTCGTTTTGGAACACCCTTTAATTTTCAATTCTCATGTATTTGTTGTTGTAGCGGCCAAAGTTGTACATACTGTATTCAAATTTCAGGTCCGTAGCTCTTATGGTTCCCGAGAAAATACCCTGTGATAGACAGGTAGCGAAAACAATAGGGTTTCTTTTCACCTTTGCTGTACGGAACCCTAAAAAGGTTAAATTTTCCAGCTGTGGAGCTGTGGTTATTATTTTTCAAATTTTTTATACCCAAGTTTTCTTTCCAAAACATAAAATATATTTATTAATGAAAATATAAAAAAAAATTATTAGACCTAGTTAGTTTTATATATCACAAAAACTGAACGTCTCCCAACTCTGGAATCATAATTTAAAATTTTTCTGATTTCTTACACCAATCTTTTTCTTTTAAGAATTTAAGATATTTAAAATTTGTAGATAAAAAGGAAAAATTTGTTTTAGTACGTTATTTTTATATAACAAAAAAGTTAAAGTTCCCAACCCTGGAAACGTCTTTTTAATTTTTTTTAATTCTTTCATATTTGTAATACAAATTTTATTCGTACTGAAGTATAAAATAAGTTTATTTAACAAAAAAATTAAACAAATTGTGTTATCTAGTTACTTTTATATGGCAAAATCAAGTTTAAGTTTTCCATCTCTGAAACCGTCTGCTCGATTTACCTGATTTTCAATACTAATCTAAGTTTGACCATTTCTGACACACCAGTCCAAGAATGAAGTCTCTAGCTTTTCTGGGAGCTTCGGAAAACCGATTTCACGTACACCAGACGGACAGACGGACATCGCTTATTCGTCTTCCCTATTCATAAGGACCCAGAATATATATATTATTTTGGTCGCAAATTAATATTATGGAAATTACACACGGAATGACAAACCTATATATACCCTTTTCCATTTTTGGTAAAGGGTATAAAAATACTGAAAAATTGTAAAAGTTAATGTTTCATATTAAGTTAAGGCCGTAGTACACTACTCGTATCCTATATAATCGTAAAATTTTTGAGAAAATACAATCCTGGTATAATGGAATCTATGAAAATTGTCAAAAGATAGTCAGCCCAATCATAAATTCGCGGGGAGCTGTTTCTCTTTCCTATCATTTGTTCCCGAGGAATTATCCTCCTAACTATTCAAAATAGACGGGGAATAAGGAACTACGGGAGAGACTAAATCTGGATCACCTGTTTAATGCTTATATATTATTCTGCAATAAAGCAAGAAGGCTTTTTAAACAACAGCTGCTTATTATAAATAAAAAAAGTAAGGTTATCAAAATGAAGAAAACTAAAATTGCATAAAAACACATTTTATGAAACAAAAAGAGCATCGGCATTAAATTTTTTTATTTATTTTCCATGATATGAAACTATATATTGTATATGTTATATATTTATGAACTCTAAACGAAATTCCTTTTAATACGATCACATGATGTTCATGTACATGTTTTCAATAAACACACACAAGCACAATAACATAGGGATACTCGTGAAACTTAAGTGTGATTTAAGCACACAAGTTGGGCACTTAAATGCCTCTCAATTTTGAACTGAAAAAATGATTTCGGTACTTAAGTGGAACTTAAAGATAAATGACATATAATTGGGAAGTCAGTTATTGGGAATAAGAGAAAAAAAACTGACTTTCGTTTCTCTATCTTACTTCTGTACCAACTTTTACTCGAGTGACAAGTCGCAAGAAAACGTAAGAGTTGTCATACAAAATTGCATACCGCTAATTTGAATGAGTTGTCGAAAAAGCGAATGCAGAGGCAAAATTAAGCTTTTGCTATTTTACTTTCGGCTAGTAAGATACCTGGGACGTGTTACTATTTTTCTGGTAATTAAGAACAGATTTTGTACGAATACACGCATATTGTTCAGTCCCACCACATTGCGTAAATCGGGGGTTACCTGCACTTGTCTGATGGAACACATTTAAGAACTTCTTATGTGAATTTAGGATCAATAAATAGTTCCTTTTAGTATTAAAATATTTTTTTTTATGATATCATGTTTTAGACAATTTTGGGAAATTAGTCTGGTAGTAGTTTTAGGGCCAATTTGACCAGCCTTATTTAAATATCAATTCATATTTAAATGTCGATTTTTATAAATTTTTGCATGAAAAAAGCACATTTAAAAATGAATGGATATTTAAATAAGTTATTTAAATGGAACCTTTGTTTCTAAAAGAACTAGAGTCGTTTTTTGAAATGCAGACCATTTAGAACCAGATCAATAATTTCACTTGAGTATAATCCTTTTCGAATTAAACTGCAATAAAGGAAGAAAAAACTGTAACCAAAAATTAGATATTTCCCTCTTTTCCTCATGTGAATAATCCATTAAAGGCCAAAAAGCTGTCCATTTTAATAACAAGAAAAATATTTGGTTAGTAAAGTTGTTTGTTAATTTTTTTCCTGATAATAGTTATAACTACAACATTATTTCTCTAGCTTGGTACAACATGCACTTAAATATTACTTTCACTCTACCAAAATGAAAAGGGCTTTTGTTTATTAATTTAAAAAACTGTATAGTTCAAACTGATTTTGGTATTTGTTTACTTAATAAAATATAAAAATTTTAAAATAATTTTGATGTTTTAAAATTTAAAAATTTTAGTTTGGTATGCTTGAATTGAGACACTGAAAAGTATTTTTATATTAAAGTTTACTTGATACCGGAAAATATGAAATCAGTTAGCTGATTTTGTACTCGTATGTAGGTACAACATTACAATTATTTAAAATTTAGTTGGATTTTATATGGATCAGTTTTCGTAGCTCAACTTTTGAACTTAGAACCAGAAAGGAAAAGATAGGCATACAAAAGTGATATATTCTCTCTCTCTCTCTAGCACACAGAATCAAAACTTATGCATCAAAAAGAGATACATGTAAAACGGCGCAGATTTGTCACTAGGAATGAAACGATATTACTAAGGTATCGATACTTTTACCTGAAACGGTATCGGTTCAAAAGAATCGATACCTACTCAGTATCGAATAAAAAGCATCGATACTTACTTGTATTGGTCAAGTTTTTCATATTATTTCAAATAGTGAAAGCAAAAGTATATATAAATAGCACACACACATATTTAAGTATGTATGTATGTATGTACTTCCTTTGAAATATTTTCATCGGCAGGAGTATCAACCAGCGGGAAAAAGAAGGAGTAAGTATGCCTTCTAAAGGCCTTCTTTTATATCAACAAGGCCTGATCGCTCCATTCTACGCTCATATATTTTTTGAACGTCTTTTCAATGCGAATTAGGACTTCGGACTCTCTCTTCTTGCGCCAGAAATTCTGAAAGCCCTTGAAATTTATGAATTTTGCTTTTGCTTTGCTTAGAAAAAAACGAAACATGTTACTCCTGCTCTTTTCCATTCTCATAGAAGTGTATGAGAACTGTTTATCTTATATTGTACACGAAAGAGTCGAGGCCATCTATAAGACATTCTTTAGCAGTTAGATATGAATAATAATTGAAAAAAAATATTCTGAGCAGGCCTTTAATAAGGCCTGATTTCCCGAACTTATTTATTTTTTTATTATTTTAATCTTATAAATAAATTCTAAGATTAAATCAAAAATTGCAGCGAGCATAGATGCCGGGGCAATCAGCTCATAAAATTAAACATAAATTTATAAATAATATAAATAATATGGGCAAATCAAATTTTGTTAAGCTGGCGTCATTTTCAACATTGTTGCGGCCACTAAAAAATTTGTATTTTTGACCGATACGAGTACTTTTTGCCGATACCTACTCGGTAATCGGTAGAAATATGTATTTCGATACCAAAAGTACTTGGATTTTTAGAAAAATTAACGAGTACTTACTCGTATCGTTTCATCCCTACTTGTCACAAGCTTGGGCAAAAATGGTTAAAGTCGATGCAGGAAATTTTATTAATTTTTTAACTAATTTTCAATGCTATGTACTTTTTATCAGTATTTGTAATCAGTATTCGCGGCGAGTATTTTTTCATTTAAAAAAATTTTCTTTTACACCCAAAATATTGAGTTTTTTTATTCAAAGCATTGATGTGCATAGCGTGCCATTAGAAATTTACGTTCCAAAAAAATTAAACTATAAGAGGTCTTTCAGTGGTGATTGCTCCACTGAAAATATTACAAAATTTGCAAGGTCCGTAAGAATTTCGACACAAGCATTTATTTATTTATTTATTAAACATATTATACAAAGTAAATTTGCATAGTATGACCATATGCCCAAGATGTTATTAACAGTATTTTCAAAAAAGTTCCGTGACTGACTGTACGACCTATGCCTTCACATAGGAAATAGCAACGTGGTTGTTAAGGAAATTCCACAAAAAACCGCAAGATTATACGGTTATCCGTGGCAGCTCAGTCAACCACTGCGAGCGAGACGAAAAACTCTCGAAGGCCTAACAACAGACATAAGCCTGACCGCACTTAAGAAATAATTACGATGATGCGAAATGATGTTCTTCGACCCACAGCTGCTTAACGACTGACAAGCATTTATAATTTTTGTGATCTTTGGAGCTACCTTGTCCTCAACAGGGGGGTCTCTAAGTGCAATACTCAGATATATAACACTCCTTTACTCCAAACGGTTGTTTTAATCGAAACCAACTGTGTGTCTAAAAAAAATTGTTTTACATAAATCGAGCTTTAAGTTTTCAATTTACAAATAAGTTAATTGAAGAAGAAAATTTAAATATTTATTTGTTGATGGTTTAGCACGTCTAGATCTGAGCTGCCCAAAGTAGCACCCGAGTACCGAACTTCAATCGTCTTCTTATAGAAATAAATACATATACACCAATACATTTCTCTCGTGTTTCTCTCTGTGGCCAGCTCTGGTCATCTCAATCAGCGATGCCAATTTAGTGCCTTTAGCACTAGATTTAGTGCTTTTTAAAACATAGCAGTGCACATTTTTTTCAAGTTGGTGCTTTTTTAAAATAGGCACTAAATTGGTGCTTTTTTAACTTTGATTTTAGTGCTTTCAGGGCATTTTGCAATTAGAATAAATATTAATTTGTGATAGTCTAGTAGCTTTATAAAAAACGCGAAATAGGAATTTTCCACTTTTTGGAAACTCTAAAATTAAACACATACACACATAATCAATGAAAATGTAACAAGGTAACTGCTTCTTTGAATATAATGTGTTTCCTTCCCAATTAACATGTTTCCTATTAAAACGCTGAAAAAACATAATAACAATATTCTGTTTGCTTTTTAGATACATATGAAATTTGAGAATTGGACGTAACGTCTTCGTTGTATGCATGAAACAATAATATAAATTTTGTTTGTCAAAAAATATCTGATTAGACACGTTTTAGATACGCAAAGTTTTATTTGCAAGGTCTTTATTTAATTGGATGAAAGACAGATAGGGAAACACTTTTTCATTCACAGTGTGCAAAAATGGCTATCACAAAAAAATTAATTGAACTTAGAGCTAAATCGCTACATAATTTTAAAATTCTAAAAAAAAAATTTGAGAAGCGTTAAGAACATATTTATAGAAATTTCAGAGGACACATAGACGTTATAAAATAATATAATAACAAACACGGTGAAGTTGAAGAAATACAGAAGAACGAAACATTATAAATTTAAGGCTACATAAATGGATAAATTTGCTCAGAACTGATCTATTTTGGATTGAAGTTCATAATTATAGAAATTTAGCTAAATTTTTCGAAACCTAAATTTTTGCTCTATTACCATTAACATTACCATATTCAAATGCTGAGGTGGAAATTTTTTTAGCGCTACGAATTATTTTAAAAATATAACTAAGGCACTCAATAAGGACCAAAATTTCGAAACATTTCCAGTTAAATTTTATTCAAGTTTTTTGATATTTCGACTATACTGGATGATTTGATTTAATATATAAGAGAGGAAAAATTAAAGTTGAATTAAAATCTTTATCCTGTACATACAATCAAACATATTTATTGCACATAGTGATTTTTTCCTGAACAAACAGTGCTTTTTGCTCTGAAAAAGTTGGCATCACTGATGCCAATGCTGCTAAGCAAGTCGTGTTAAATAAAAATAAAATATTGAAAACGAAATTCTCTCTCAAGAGTTGAGAATACAAGAATAAATAAATTATTAACTCGGAAATCGCATTCTTGACTTGTGATCTTTCTTAAGCAAATGAGCGATATGTTGCTTCATACTATAAAATTTATGGTATAAAATGTATACCCACTTATGAAAATTAAAAATTAATATACATATCAGATTGGAAACCAATGCTGATGCTCTCACTCTGCCCAAAAGAATAATTTAATTCAATAAAGCATCTAACCTCTAACAAATAAAAGTGTGTTCTAATTATTGCAGTTGGTAGATTTTATGCTTCACGTATTAACTTTCTCTCACACTGTGCCATGAAATTAAAAATATAAAATTCAAAAATATTAAAGCTCTCTGCGGTAGTTAGAAAATTGTCGCTATGTGTGGTCGGGGCACGGATGTATCACGCAATTGTCCTGTTGAGATCTCTCTTAAACTGTAACAAAAGTGTGGTGTTTGTTTGATGCAATTCAAGTTGTCGTTTATTTTCTGTTTTTCCTTTCTGCATTTATAATATAGTTGTTGTAGCGATTCTTGCATAATCATAAATTACGCTCTGCATGCTGATTTCGAAAGTATGAAATAAAATATTATTTAAACTTTTAAGTGAAAAAAGTGTAGTTATATACTGTAAATTATTTTAATTTTTCCCTATGTAAAATATCGTTCAGTTTGACAGAGTAAGTGAATAAGCCAACACATGTTGATGTTATTTTTAACGTATGCAAATAAGTTGTATTTATTGCTTTGTTACAATAAATACTATGTCCAATATTTTTGTACACAACCGCATATTGCATATGACTTGAAATGATCTAGATTAGTTGAAGAGCTCAGAAACAGTAACAAACAGGGAAGGAAAATGACTTCTTGGATTTTGTACCAACTGTCAAAACAAAATGTACTTTTTGGACCATGACGGTACCATTTTTTTTAATATTTATTAATAAGAACGGAAAAGTGAAAAAATGTGTAAGAATTCAGAAGTAAACAATAACAAAAATTTTAAAAACCCCCGATATATCTAGAGATGATGTTATATCTCCTAAAAGGCTGCACCGCTTTTATTCAAACATAGCTAAGAAACATCTCGATCAAGTCACCTATCAAACAGAAAAAACTAAATCAAAATCGGTCTAGCCGTTTGGTCTGTACGTGGACACGGACAGACACACAGATCCACAGACCACACTACATACTTATAACACCCCTTTTTTTGGTCGGTGGTTAAAAAAAGAAACTTAACAAAAATGTGTATACAAATTGAGTATAAAAAATAAAAAATAACATAAAAAATATTAAATATTACATTCATAAGGGTACATTCGTAGATTAGACTTGTTAGAGATCGGTTATTTTTAAAAATTTTGCTTATTAACAGGCCTGTTGTTTTCAAGCACTATAAAATCTAAGTTATGCGCATAAAAATGCGCGATAAAACCTAAAACACACTATTGAAGTAAGTCCTGATTCACACACGTCAGGTCTGAGTCGTCAAGTCTTGAGTTTTTAGGAGAGAGAGGAAAAGAGAATGGAAAGGGGTACATACTTGACCGTACCAGTCAAGTTTGCTTTTTCGTTTTGTTTTGTCATTCGTAATACTCTACGACAACGCAAATTGATAAGACTTGATGACTTGACTTGACAGTGTATATGAACGTAAATGCAGGTTCAAAAGAAAATTAAACAAAAACTGATCAGCTAAACCTGATGTGTGTGAATCAGGACTAAAGGAACGATGTAGTTAACAAAAATAAATAACCACAGCCAAGGCGAGTTCATGTACGAGGTGCTGTCAAGTTAACAGGTACAGTTAAGGTACTAGACAAAATTTTTTTGTTGCAGAGTTGACACCACCTGGTTCATGTACCTTGCCTTGACAACAGCATTGCAACAAAAACATAGAAGCTGACCGTCTAAAATAAAACACACACAAAAAAATTAAATACAACATAGGCAAAACTAATGTTACCATATAGTGAAATAGTGGCATTTTTAAACAGGGAAATTTCTCCCTTTTCCAATTAGAATTTTTTGTTTTCCCTATCACTTGCCATTAGTTGGAATTGTTCCCTGGGAAAAATTTCCCTGGGAGTTTTATTCATAATTGCCCTGAAATTGTACCAAGTAACTCGCGGTAGTACCACGGTACCAACGAGGTCAAAAATGTACCATAAAAAGTACAATTGTACCATGATTTCCATTCGTGGTAACAAATGTGAACCAAGTATACAAACATATATTTCATATATTCATATTTTAACACGTCCTTGCGCACGAAGGTAAGTTCATAGACGTGTGTATCAGTTGCCTGACTTAAGCAAATGTTGGCCTACCTGCAATTATGTTTTGCTATTTCCTTGAACTAGTGGCTTAGTTTTGTTTTCCAGTTTTGAAACTAGTGTTACTTTTTGACATCGGTTTTGTTGACGATTAATATTTTCATGATTTATGGCTTAACGGATTTGTGAACAAAGGCAACCAATTTTGACTGAAGTATGAATAAGGGTCAACAGGAAAATATCAAAAAGGAAAGGAAAATTATATAAAACAAAAGCGTTAAAATAAATGTGCCCTTAATTATGAAAGTGGTCCATGTCTTATGAATTTTTGTTTCGTAATATTAAATAAATATTAAAAAAACGTCAATAAATATTAAGTAATTTTATATTAATAGAGACAAACACAACTCTAACGATTGTTTCATAGCCTGCTTTTAGCCGGGCTTAAGGATTTTCTGCATCATAGTATTTCCCGGAACGGCGCACACTGTCGCGAGGGCGGTCAAAAATTAAAAAAATTTGTTTCGAATAAAAGCTTTGTTACATGTGCAATATTCGAATTAAATAAAATAAAAAAGAATTTTCTAAAAAAAATTTTTTAAAGACTTTTGATGATTCAAAGTCAACAGTTTTAGGCCAATATGCAACTATTTGAAAATATGGTACGGACACATGCAAACTTTAACAGGTTAATTAAAATTTTTTTTAGATATTGTAATACAACTTCTAATAAAACATAAGGGTAATATTGTTATAATATGGTTACAATATATTTTTCTGTATTTTGTAACTCATATGCGATATAATGTAATGTAAATGTAAAGAAAAACATCTGTGAGTGAAAAAAGTACAAGTTAAGTGGTTTATAGAAAAATAAAATTTTTTTGATACTTTTGCATTATATTTCTACAAGTAGATTGCAAATTTTTTTTATTCTTGTCCACTTTTCCCCTTACATTTTAATTTTATAATATTTTTAAGTTAGAATTTGTATATTTTCAGTATATTATTTAGTTCCAGAACATTTGGGAAGGACACTACTTCTTGAAATTTAAATGGCCTAATTGTAGGTGTAATTTATATTTATATATTGTGTTTAGTTAAACATTTAACTCACTATAAGTAAAGACAATTTGTTTTGCTCCTTTTTACTATTTTGAAAAATTACATTTTTGGGGTATGCGTTTTCTTTCTATTGTGTTTAGTTAAACATTTAACTCACTATAAGTAAAGACAATTTGTTTTGCTCCTTTTTACTGTTTTGAAAAATTAAAAATTATGCGTTTTCTTTCTACATATATATTGACCGAAATTTTTACGACGCATTAAATATCCCAGTAAAAAAAATTGGAAGTCATTCTAAAGGAACTACATTTTCATTGCTTCTAAAAAATCGATATTTTTAATTTGCCGATAGTTAGTAGAAAACCAAGTAGAAGTTTATTTTTGTCATACAGAACCTTGTAAGTCCTCTATAGTTTTAGAAATTACTCACCAGAATTTTAAAAAATCGATATTTTTCAAGAAACTTATGAATTAATTTTGGTCTAAAATTTTGAAGTTATTTGCTTAAATTTACATGAAAATACTGTTTCGCGTTTAAATTACTATAAAAAGAAAATAATTGTTAAAATAGGTAACTATTAACCATTTTTCCTAGATGAAAATATTATCATAGAACACAAAAAATTACATTTTTCTTAAAATCGCTTCCAATTCGGTGACTAGGCATCGAAAAAGAGAACTTCTTGCAATGACAACCCTATGTAAAAATCATTAGATCGGATCGAAATTTGCACTACTTCCAGATCGCAAACTCTACATTTTCATGACTTTTTTGGAGTGTCTTTTTTTACTGGGATGTTAAAATTAGTGTCTCTAAATAGTTTCATTGAAATACAGTTATTTTTCTCTCTGCTATGATAATTTTTTATTTCAGGATATATGTGGAAGGACACGAATCCTTGGAAATTAAATGGCCAAATTGTTATGTGATTATATTTTACCAATTAAAGCATGTGTGCAAAATTTCATTTCTTTACGATAACTCCTTCTATTTTTGGACACTCCCCAGTAAAAAAAATTGGAAGTCATTCTAAAGGAAGTACATTTTCATTGCTTCCAAAAAATCGATATTTTTAATTTGCCGATAGTTAGCAGAAAACCAAGTAGAAGTTTATTTTAGTCATACAAAACCTTGTAATTCCTCTCTAGTTTTAGAAATTACTCACCAGAATTTTAAAAAAATCGTTTTTTTTAAGAAACTTATGAACTATTTTTGGTCTAAAATTTTAAAGTTATTTGCTTAAATTTACATTAAATTACTGTTTCGCGTTTAAATTCCTATAAAAAGAAACTAATTGTTAAAATAGGTAACTATTAGCAATTTTTCCTAGATGAAAATATTATCATAGAACACAAAAAAGGACATTTTTCTTAAAATCGCTTCCAATTCGGTGACCAGGCAGCGAAAAAGAGAACTTCTTGCAATGACAACCCTATGTAAAACTCATTAGATCGGATCGAAATTTGCACTACTTCCAGATCGCAAACTCTACATTTTCATGACTTTTTTGGAGTGTCTTTTTTTACTGGGTCGTTATATAAACTCACCACACTGTTCCACGCAGCCTAATAAAGATTCTCTGCCTTGCAAAGCTTTCCTGTCTAATATCGTTTTCTTGTACTGTCGGCCTATTATTATACTATTAGATTTAAATCATTGTTACTTTATTTCTGTTGTGGGTTCTCGCGCGAACTTTCCGTAAAATGTCAACGGAAATAAGTTAACAGTGACTGAAATCAAATAATACCGAAACAAGTAAGAGTGGTACATTAGCTGTGCCCAGAGTTGGGCCAAATACATGGCTTTGGTTACAAATTAAATATAAATAAAACTACATTTTCCAACCATGGAATCATCATTTTGGATTTTTCTAATCTCTTACCCAATCTATTTCTTTTAAGAATGAAACATATGTTTAATTTATAGAGAAAAAGAAATATTAGTTTTAGTAGGTTGCTTTTATATAACAACAACAGTTAAAGTTTTCCAACCCTGGAAACGTCTTTTTGATTTTTTTATATATTGTTTTTAATACCAATTTTATTCCTACCGAAATATAAAATAAGTGTATTTAACAAAAAAATAGTTTTAGCTAGTTAAATTAAAGTATATATATTCTGGATCCTTATGCATAGGGATGTCCGTCTGTCCTTCTGTCCGTCTGTCTGTACGTGAATTCGGGTTTTTGAAGCTCCCAGAACAGCTAGAGGCTTTGATCTTGGACTGGTGTGTCAGAAATAGTCCGAAATAGATTGGTATTGAAAATCAGCACCGAGCAGACTGACCGACGGATATTGCTTATTCGTCGTCTTCACTATGCATAAAGATACAGAATTTATATACTTTATGGGTCGCATATTAATAATATTGTGGAAAATACACACGGAATGACAAACCAATATATACCCTTAACCATTTTTGGTAAGGGGTACTCATATAAACATAATATAAGTTATTGTAATGTAAGAAGCACCAGCTATGAAATAGCTTAAAAACGCATTAATGATGGTACAAATGGTAAGGTTTAATGCACCATGGGAAGCCGCTTGAAAAAATGTTCTAGATGACGTACTTTTTCTAATTATTTTGTTTTTGGAGATAATATGAAAAAATTTGAAAAATATACATTTTTTAGACACGATCCAGCTCACAAACGGTCATCGCTAGACACATCGAATGCTTTGGGAGTCCCCATTAAAAAGACCAATCTGTGATTTGAATGGGGTAACAAAGTCTCGGTTTCCACCTCTATACAACGTGAGTCATTTTAATAATGTATATGTATTTTAAATTCTAAATTCGACATTGGCTGCCAGATATGTTTCCCTTAAATTTTTAAATATTGAAAAAAATTTTAAGGAAATTTTTCACATGAAAAGTAACTTCAAATTTGTATGAAACAATTTTTAGGCGTTTTTCATTTTTATTTTTGGGCCATTTTTCATGGAGCCGATTTTTTGTTTATATTAAAGTTAGATTTTTTTCTTTTTTTTTGTATGTACATATGTGTGTAAATATGAAAAATATTTTTTTTTAATGTGATAAATTTCAGCGAAGAAGGGAACAATTACGTAAGACCAACTGACGTAATGTGCTTATATATTTATTTGTGAAACGATGTGCTTTGTTAAAATAATTCAAATAAAATAAATGTGTTTATATTTATTTCATATACTTTACGCACTAACAAACATCGCTCTCTATTATAAATATTTTCTACAAGACCAACCAACGAATGCTGGTTATATTTTACAAGCCCAATGGAGAAATTAAGACTAAATATTTGGCAAGCGAATGAAAAAATTTTAGAAAACATAGATTTGTACACTCAGCGACAAATAATTATTCGCGAAGATATTAATAAGGTTTAGGAGAAACTTTCGATAATGTAGACTGAAGCAAAAGTTACTCGTTTAGACAATAAAATGGTAAAATTTAATATTCTTCATTAATTAAATGAAATTTTATAATAATACAGTAAACAAATATGTTCAAGACATAAGATCCTTCAGAATTTGCTCGTTTTCGAAAATACTTTCGTTGTTTAACCCTAAAATGCTCCACTTGGTCTGGTGAGTACAAATCTGGCTTTTATGCGCAACATCATTTCCTTTGATCAAATGTATAAGAACGGAAGACATGAATTCTATAATTAAAGTGTGAATCGAATGAAAGTATTTTTTGAAGTCGATCAAAGTTCACTGAAAAAGTGAAATTCTCAAAAAAAAAAAAAACAAATTCATTTAATTCACCTCAAGGTCTGTTTGGACAACAATGTGTTTTTTTTTTAATGTATGTGTATATATGTATATACGTTTTATGTTTGCGAGTGGAAATAACATGGCCAATAAGACGTTTTTCAAATAATTTGAATCACTCTACCGACAGTAATGCAGCTGTTAATAATGGTAATGGAAGTTAATTTCATAAGATTATTGATAAGCGTTAGTACAAATAAGTGCTGCCTCTACTGGTCCAAATAAAAATAAACAAGCTGAAAACAATTATGCAGAAGAAGTAAAATATAAAAAAGCGTTCCTTTTGACCTTTTGAATATGGTATTTACTTGACTATTGCTTTTGGCCCCACCATACCTTGGTTCATGCATATGAATATACTGGGAGTCAACGTCAAATAATATTGCTTATCTTCTTCCTCGTTATCTAACAAACAAAAAAAAAATAATTAATTCTCCTGATAGTAACTTTATATTATATATCAGAATGATCAGAGCCACATGCACTCCAGGCTACAACGAAAACTAAATGCTTTTTTTAATAAATATATTTATTTATTGTATATTCAAAAAGGAACCAACAATAAGTATTCAAATCTTAAGTCTAGATATAATTTTTAAGACCAACCAGATCATTGTCAACTTTAATTTCTATTAGTTTCATTGTGTAAAACAAATATGACACCTGTTTTATTGATATTGTAAGTAACCAACTACACCCGACAACTTACAATAACATTATCACGAGTACACCCAGAAAAAAGATTGGTTGAAAAATGGTTAGGTTGATAAAATATTAGTTGAATCAACTACATTTCAATTCCCGCTATAAATTTATTATGAATCCTAAAAACAATCGTTCATTAACGTAAGAGCTAAATTGTAATAATGATATGATTATGACAATTCTTCAATTGGTTAGATCAACCAATCGAATGCTTTTGTCATGACTAAATAACAGAAATGATGAACACAACCAAATAAAATATTATGAATAGAATGTTGGTATCAATTATTGGTATTTGCAACTAAAAATATTGTCAATCTAAGTTTATTTCAAAAAGACGACTATTAATCAGTTGTTGCAATTAAATGATAGTTAAACCATTAAAAGATTTACAACCGAGCTCTGTGATGTTGCAGCAAAAGCGAAAAGAAATATAAGAAAGGAGTAGCAAATATTTTTGTTAACAATTTAACTATAACTTTCATATTTCGGTGTTTTTTGTATCTAAAAATATATAACAAATGATTACACACTTTTTAACGCCATTTTTGTATAGTGTTTTATTGATAATAATGCCAAAACAATATAATATAATTACTCTGTTATATTCTTTTTGGTAGTTCCTTTGTTACGAGTTTAAATGATTAAACAGATTAAGGGCTAATAAATCAGTCAACGATTAAACGCTGGTTTAGTTAAACTAAGCTAAAATTTGTATGTAGTTTAAACTCAACAGGAGTAAATCAGTGATCCATGCCTTATGTGTAGTTTAAAAAATAATATTGTGGCAGCACTAGAATAAATGTCAAAAAAAAGGACTGTTTTGCAGCAAGCTATCAGTTCTCTCCACAATCGGAAAGGCAAAAAAGTTAACAAATTGTAATTAAAGGTCGTCAAACTTTACTGAGAAGGGAATTATATTTATGCTTGGTGAAGTGGCATAGTATAAAAGAATAATAGAATGTAAGAAAACAGGTGGAACAAGATCTGAAGAAAAAGTAATATAGATTAATTTGCACTGATTTATTAGCACTAAGTCCGCAACTTAAGAAAAACCGTTGTCAAAATAAAATAGATTCTAACTATCGACTGATTTCTGAGGCTGCTTTTTTGTGTCAATTTGTATGGAAAATGTGTTTATGCCCCAATTCTGTTTGATCACTAAAATTTGTGTAAAAAAATTGTTAAAAACTATGTATGGAAAAATTGCTAAAAATAGCTAAAAAATAAAATAAAACTGGCTAAAAAATAGCTAATGGCTGAATTAATTTTTCTTCTGGCTAAATGGGATGAAAAATGGCTAAATTGCCATCACTGCTTGTGTCTCTCTTTTTTAAGCGGATGTGTCCAGTAAAGTTCAATATATTACGAGTAAGCGGATTGGAATGTGACTCAAGTTTTGTTAAATATTTGCCTGCGTATTTTGCAATTTCAGCAGTCAAAAGTGGTATATTTAAAGTAAATTTTAATTTTTGATGTACCAAGGAGCCGATGCTTTGCCTTCGTTGGATTCTCTCTACATTGGAAGCTGAAGCAGTGCCCCATAGGTGAATTTCGTGACACCGTATAGGTCTCAAAACCTAAAACTTTTATATTAAAAGTTTACAATTGCCAATCAGCCAATCTGAGTGAATTTAAGTTTCATTTGTGTTAGTTGCATCTGAGTAATATGTTGCTAAAGGTATCGGGGTGCCTCGTGAGGTATTTCGTGCATACTAAGGCAGGCTATATCATCAAATGTAAAACTCTTTTCTGCTGTGGCAGAAAGTTTACAAAGTTTACAAAGCTTACCTTATTAAAAATTACAACAAGTCTTGACTCTTATTTTGGTTGGATTTTGAATGTATTCTCATTAATGTCTAGCCAGAACAAGAACTGAATTTGGTTTTGGTTTGTTGCTGACATTACGCATCATTGAATAAATTCACCACTGAAAAAACTAACGACAGTAGATTTGTACACATATTGAATGAACGAAAACAAGATCTTTCAGTTTTTCTAGGTATGTGTTTTTTGGTTATACGGTAAAAGCTCTTTCTACGTCGAAGTGTATAAACAGACGAAGGCTTAAAGCCTTAAGCTTAAATTAGACGTGACATAGCCATAACGCCATAACCATAACCAAACCAAAATTCAATTGGTTTCTATGGCGAGAGTTATGGCGAGTCTCTCTCACTCTCACTCTCACCATAGAAATCAATTGAATTTTGGTTTGGTTATGGCTATGGCGTTATGGCTATGTCACGTCTAATTTAAGCTTTAGGCCTTATAATTTTTTCTTTAAACATCATTATTAGCTTACCAACGAAATTCATAAATACAATAAAATATACACAAATCATTGTATGACTTTATTTTGCCGTCAGTTGTATATTCATACAAATAAATTTAGCGTATTTAAATATAAATTATTTATATTTTTATGTGGATAGACAAATAAATACTTTGCAGCCATTTTTCAGCTCACACCAACCAGCAGTGAAACAAAATAATACGCTTGATTTGATAAAATTGCTTCGTTTGTTTGTTTGTTTGTGAAATTATTTCTTATGTTTTCTATCTCGATATTTTTTTCTTTCTTTCTTTTTCAAATATATGCATGCATACATACATATCGTTACCTTAATATAGAAAGGCGCTAACTAGAATTTTTTTAAAATAGAGTTTTTGGTATATTTTGATAGAAGAACATCTAATGCATAGAAAAATTCGAAAATCTCGAGTTCAAAAAAATAATGAGCTTGGGCCTTTCTATATTAAGGTAACAATATGTACATGTACCGTCATATTAAATGCAAACGGATGTAACTACACAAAAATATGAAATCGAGATTTTGATTGATTACACAGTGTGACAAAAAAATACATGTGAAGTGTTCCTATTTTTCTGGTAGGTACTGTCGAGCATAACAATAATCTTTATTTGAAATTTTCCAAACACATCCAAAATCTTGAGTTACAGATAAAAAATCCGGGTTTTCGCAACCGTAGGCACTTATCAACATCTAACTAAAGCTATGTACAGACGGTTGTCAGATCTTACAATATTGCCAATAAAATGTGCTCAAAATTTCTTACAACCGTGTGAACTGGCAATTTTTGTCAGACGTCGTTGCCAGAAAAATCATTGTCAGTCCATTGCAAGACTAGCAGCTGACAACAAATTGTCAGACATCTTACAATCGTGTGAACACATTGTAAAATTATTGCCAGCTATTTGTCAGACATTTTAATATTGTCAGATGCGCGAAGTTCGTGCATCTGACAATGGCGTCATTGTAAGAGAATTATTTCTATGGGCAACACTGTACACGCTTGATTTTAAAGAAAATATATTTAATAAAATATATGCAGCCAAAATCATTGCAGTTGCTTCTTTATGGTCCATAATAATTAATATTTTCACTTTTTACATTTAACACCACCACAAACGATTGATATTTAACAATTTCTAACAAGCGCTTTGAGTCTGGCAACGCATAATAATGTCTGGCAATTTTTGCATATGACAACCGTGTGAACTTACAATTTTCTTGCTGACGATTTTGTCAGCTGATTTTATTGTCATACAATCATCTAGCAATAAATTGTAAGATTTCCTGACAAATTTGATACAACCGTGTGAACTGTCAATCTGCCATACACTTGCAATTTTTGATTGTCAGTACAATGTCAGCACATTGCCAGATCTAACAATATTGTAAGATCTGACAACCGTGTGTACATAGCTTAAGTTTAATATCAACCGATTTGAAATTTATAAACGGATTTTGAAAGAAAATTATCAAATTATATATATTTTATTTCAGTAAATTTTAGATTTAAGTCTGTATTTTTCCACCAAATATATTTTTGGTTTTGCGTCACTTGGGTCAAAAGATCCTAGTCTCTTCTTTCTAAATTCGTTTATAAATTTTAAATCGGTTGATATTTAAGTTATTTAGAGGTTGATAAGTGCATACAGGAAGGGAAAAATGGGTTTCCATCCGAAACTCAAGATTTTGGAGGTGTTTGGAAAATTTCAAATACAGATTATTGTTGTTGTTTTCATTAAAATTTGTCACACAGTGTTATGGTTCATTTTATCAAACTACATGTTTACGGAAATATTTAGACCTCTGCAATCAAAAATGCCGACTTAATTAAAAAAATTCAAACGTAGCTAACAAAGAACGTAACTAACGTAAAAGCTTAAATATATATAAAAAGGAAATAAATGGTTAAAAACACATAAATATCCATACTACAAGTAAATTTCGAAGAAAATTTTCAATAACACTTTATTTATTTATTGATTTTGAAACGTTTTTTGTTTCTCCTGTAAAAAATATAAAAGCGTAGTTACGTCCGTTTGCATTTAAGGTGACGGTATGTATTTATGTATAAAAGCGCTCGAGAATTTTTTTATAAAAAAGAACAAGAAAAATAATTATTTTCTTCACAATAAATAAATAAATGAAAAATAAAAAAATAAATAAATTGATGGATGAGACTTCTTGAGGAAGAGTGCAATGGTTTGCATGACGATAGTATCTCTGCTATTTAATTAGCTCTTCTTGTTATCATGTTCAAACTTAAGAAAAATTAAATATATCACAGCGGGCAAAACAACAATAATACTCTCATTCATACCAGACGAATAACAAGTCTAAACGCTACAGTAATGATAAATACATAAACAAATACACCTCAAAATGGATTTTAAAATGTTTGTTGTTGTTGTCTGTGCGCTATTCTTCACTCGGTGGCTTCTGCAATTGCAATAGGCGATTCCTACTACACAAGCAATTAAGGTGAAAACAGCTCACAGATTTCGGTTAAAATGAGGTGCGAAGATTTGCTTGTTTATAAAGGCGCTCAATGGCGTTTAATTATCCGAAGGGGGTCATTACAAATATTATTGACGATATGAGTCCAAATAAATATTTTATTGATTTTTTACTTAAATATTTAAACAAATGCTGAATGTATTGTTTGAAAAGAAATAATTAGAGTTTGCTAAAAATCGAAAAAATGAAAAACCGCGGTTTGGGATTAAAATTTACTTAAACCATCCGGTTTTGGTTTCTTAAATTTGGGGTTATTGTGTAATTCAACTCGAAAAAAACTGTTTGAATTTGTATCCTCTAACATAGAAATTTGAAAGCTTTTTCTCTGCCTTATGAATACTATTTTCATAAACGACATGCATTAGTTCAAGATTGGTTTTGTGAGCCAAACATAATTAAAGTTTGGTTCACTTTTCCAATCTAATCATTGCTGCTTCATTGGCAGTACAAACCATAATACCCGAACCCAATAAAATATCGAAGTCAACTATTTGTTGACGTACAAGACATTTGTCATTTGAAATGTGCAAATTGACATTCATACATTGTCTACCCCAAGTGCTAGCCCATTTATCCATTATTAAACTGTATTTTTGATCATCCGATTTTTCATAACTCAGGCGTGCTACAATTTTTTTTTCTTTTTTTTGCTTTCAAAGTCATTTAGTATTAACTTCATTACAGTTGACTACACTGTGTGACAAATTTTTATGACATCGAGATACCTGCGAAGTGTTACTATTTTTCTGGTAGGTATTATAGAGTATAATAATAATCTGTTTTTGAAACTTTCCAAACACCTCCAAAATCTTTAGTTACGGGTGAAAAACCGGTTTTTCGTACTCGTAGGCACTTATCCACCTCGAACTAAGTGAAGTATCAACCGATTTTAAATTTATAAACGGATATAGAAACAAAAGACCATATATATATATGTTTCAGTGAATTTCAGATATACATATGTCTGTATTTTTTCACCAAATATAATTTTTTCGTTTTTTTCGACGCTTTTCTACTTTGGACTTGTTCTTATGCAGTATTTTTGTACTGGGACCGTACTGTTTATAACTTTATTTATAAAACATAATTGATTAAGAGTACTTTTGAGGTTTGTTTTAAAAAATTCCCTCGAAAATTACTGAATTATTGAACATTTTATTAGAAGACTTTTTGTTAAAAAAACAATCTGTATGAAGTATTTCGCCTGTATTACCTGTATTTAAGCTTCCAGGATGATTAAAGTTTATACAACAAAATGTATACAACAGTAGTCGCCAAAGTTTTTTTCTTGAGAACCACATTTTTCATATATATTAACCTTAATAATCGTCAAAACTATTATTAATTATAGCATTTTTACATAAATTAAGCTCTCTTTGAAAATTTTTGAAACCAGTCTAACTTAAATTTAGTATAAAAGTGATTTGAAACTTGCGGCCCTCAAGCTGTACAAATCGTATTAATTATTATGGGTATAGGGTACTAACTATTAAGATATTAAGATACAATGCAACTAAAATACCAGATATTTTCTATTGCAGTATATGTAACAACGATGCCCACACCGAAATAAATTTTAATTTGATGCAATTTAGCGGAATATATGGTTGGTGATGTGAAAAATGTGGTTCTGAAGAAAAAAAGTTTGGTGACCACTGTTGAACCAATTTTGTACTCTGTGTTGATATACGTCTATTAAATTGTACTTTCATCATCCTAGAAGCTTAAATACACAGAAAGCGTATAAATAGAACGAGAAATACTTCATACAGGTAGTTTTTCAACAAAAAGTCTTCTAATAAAATGTTCAATAACTCAGTAATTTTCGAGGAAATTTTTTAAAATAAACCTGGAAATTACTCTTGATCAATTATGTTCTATAAATCACTACATAGTATAAAACAAAGTCGCTTTCTCTGTCCCTATATCCTTATGTATGCTTAAATCTTTAAAACTACGCAACGGACTTTGATGCGGTTTTTTAAATAGATAGAGTGATTAAAGGGGAAGGTTTATATGTATAATAACATCCATTAAATAGTGGAGAAATACTGTTATTTTTGAGGTTTCTAATGTGATGTCGTAAATAATTACATTTTTCCGCTTACTTTGCAAATACAGGCTGAACCCTACGAGATTTATCCAAATAATGTGCTAAGTATTGTATACATTGAAAAGGTCTACAAAAAACTCCGCTATGGTATATGTCTATCTCTTATGGATATCCCACAATAACATTTTTAACCGACTTCAAAAAAGAAGGAGGTTATCAATTCGTGTGTATTTTTTTATTTTTACTTTTTTTTTAATGTTTGTACACGCATAACTCGGTCATTTTTAAACCGATTTTCGAAATTCTTTTTTTTGCTTGAAAGGGTTTGCCAACAGTTGGGTCCCATAATTTTTTTTTTGAAAATCGGCAGGGAAACTTTGTTCCCCTTTTCCATAACTCTGCTATTTGTGAACCGATTTTCAAAATTCTTTTTTGGATTGAAAGAATTTTGCTTAAAGTTAGAACAAAATTTTTTTTCCGAAAATCGGAAGGGGAAATTTGTTCCCTTCTGGCATAACTCGGTCATTTATGAACCAATTTTCAAAATTCTTTTTTCGTCTGAAAATGTTTTGCCTTAAGTTAGAACCCATAATTTTTTACGAAAATCGGATGGGGAAATTCGTTCCCCTTATGCATAACTCCGTCATTTATGAACGGATTTTCAAAATTTATTTTTTGTTTAAAAGGGTTTGCCTGCAGTTTAGTTCCATAATGTTTTTTTTAATCGGTCGTATATGCAGTGATGCCAACTTAGCCATTTTCGGGCTAGATTTAGCCCGTTTTGAGTCACTCAAAACGCGAAAAAAATTTTTTGGCCCGAAACTAAAAAACGCGATAATCTAGCAATTTTTACAATTATCTTTCAGCCCTTTTAGCCCCTTTTTACTTTTTGCTCGATAAGTCTACATTTGAATTTTTAAGAACTTTTTTCTTCCTTTAATCTAGCAATATCGACTTATGAAATAACGTGACAGCATTGTTTTACTCATTTTCTTCTGTGAGTTTGGTTTACCAACTCAAAAAGAGAAACAGTAAGGTATAGTGTTCTATTTCTTCCAAATTTTTTGTGCTTTGAAAGATTCTCAGTATAGCCTACAGACAGATTTTTATTTAATAACGACAAATTTTAAATTTACTTACCTGTACATATGTATGTATATGTGTGTCTACAAGCTATCGGCCTGTCCCACAATGTCACCAGAAATCGTTCGATCGAAAACTTGTATTGCAAACAACAATAATATTAGAACATTTGTTGTTGTTTTCAATATAAGTATTCGATTGAACGATTTCTGTTGACATCGTGGGACAGGTCGTACAAGTATAATTACTAGAATAGCAAGCAGTAATGCAAAAAAGCTTAAGGTTGTTGTGTAAAATTACTAGTGCTGATAAGTTTAAAACTAGCCCCTTGTCGCGCTTTTTTCAAAAATTTGACTTAATGTTGCGCTAAACGTATATTTTTTCAGTTTAGCCCTTTTTAGCCCTTTTTTCAAAAATGTTTACGCTTTTTGAGTCTCAAAAGTTGGCATCACTGCATATATAAACCGAAACAGAGCAATACAGGAAAATTGATGCATGACTGCTCATTAATAGTCTGGGACGAAGCTACCATGTCAAACAAAACGTCTGTGGAAGCACTGGATACGACAATACGCGATTTGCGCAACAAAAATTTACCTCTAGGTAGATGTACAATTCTGTTCTCAGGAGATTTCCGTCAAATTCTACCAGTTGTGACTCGAGGAACACGTGCTGACGAAATAAATAGTTCCTTTAAATTAGAGCTTCAAATTAATATGAGGGTTTCGTCATCTTCGCGTGAGAACAGCCTATTTCCAGAGATGCTGCAGGCTTAGATTTTAGCGTTGACTGCTTGGCCAACTGTATGTCGTTCTTTCAAGAGTAACCTCTAGAGAAAACATGTTTGTATTGTCTAATGTCAAGAAAGCTGTGAACGTTGTATATAAAGACATTCTGCAATATATTAATTGTTGTAAAAATAAAATAAATAGGTAAAAATGTAAAAAGTTAATAAGTAAAAATGTAGTGTATGAATTTAGATATTCCAAAGATAGCAGAAAATATTATGGTTTAGGGAAAGAAGAATTTTTTTACCCTAAATTTAACGCGTGCGGGCCACGGGCAGTAATAAATAAATCAAAACTTCGCAGGTATTTTTTTTGTCACACTGTGTTATCTTATAAATTAAGATTGAGTTATACTTCTAATTGAAAACCCATAAATCCATTGCGTGCTTTGAAACAATTGTTTCTTATGAATCGTCTTACAAATGCGTCCACGTTGTGTTAGAGCTTTGAACAATTTCCTCATGAGCTTTGCCTTTTTAAACGCGAATATAATGGGCCTAAGATTACAAGTATCGTATTTCGACTACGACTACGATGATTTTGTACTAGATTAAGGAAAAAATGCTTTAGTGTTCTGATGACCCAGTTTTCCCAAACACGTCCACGTTGTGTAAGAGATTTGAAAAATTTCAGCATGAGTTTTTACTACGACTACGACAATTTTGGGCTAGATTAAAGAAAAAATGTTAGTCTAGTACAAAATTGTCATAGTCGAAGTCGTAACACGACACTCGTTATAAGACCCAATATACCACTCTTAAATCATTACACAGGTCAACAGCAAAAAAGGCTCGAGTAACCACTACAGATGAAGATTTTATGCATCATGGCTAAAAAGATTACAAAAATTTTTAAATTTTTAAACTCTATGGATAATTTTTGTTAATAATTTTTGAGTAAAATTGTCAATTTTTCGAGACATTTCTCCACTTATTGTCAATAACTCAACTTACAAAAGTTAGAATTTTCACAAAATTTAAATTTTTTGTTTGATATACATAAGATTTAGTAGTTATTGTTCTTCTTACGATTGATTGAATTTATAAGACATTTTCATCATGCTATGTAAAAATTTGTACATCAAAAAACCATTACATAGTAACATTCGTGCATTTTTTTTTTGCAAAACCCTACCTACAATACTGATTCTATTATTCGGAAACACATTTGAATTGGGTGAGTTTAAATGTATTTTAGAGTAGAAAATTTGAATTTTATTATTTAAATTTATTATAAAAAATAAAATTAGAAAATAAATAAATAAAAAATAATTTTATATTAATAAATTTTATTTATTATAAACTACAAACTCTTGAATATATATATAAATAAATATTCTGTGTTTGCACAATACTGATATACAATAAGAAACCTTCTCCAATAGTATTTATATTTTAACGCTAAGCCGCCATTGTGAGCAAAAAAATATAAATATAACTATAACTATAATATCAAAACCCAGCATAATGAACACATACGATATAGTCAGTGAAATAGGTAATTTGATTTCATATATTTATTTCGTTTCACATTTGTAATGTAACATTTATCAAATATTTGCTCCCGTCACCTAAAAAAGCGGTGTTCCATTATAGTATAAACGGCATAGCTCTATTCGATCAGCTGTCCAGACTGCGCGCAGCTTGTTGACTATAGATAGTGCAAAAAATGTTATGATGGAATAAATGGCAGCAATTATTATACCCTTTGCCAAAAATGGTAAAAGGGTATATATAAGTTTGTCATTCCGTGTATAATTTCCACAATATTAATATGCGACACATAAAATATATAAATTCTGAATCCTTATGCATAGGGAAGACGAATAAGCGATATCCGTCCGTCTGGTTTACGTGAAATCAGTTTTCCGAAGCACCCAGAAAAGCTAGACATAACAGTCTTTGAGTAGTGTGTCACAAATGTTCCACAATAGATTGGTATTGAAAATCAGCAAAATCGAGCAGACGGTTTCAGAGCTGGAAGGCTTAAGCTTGATCTTGCCATATAGAAGTTTTTTTTTTTTTTTTTTTTTACTACATGATTTTTTATTTATTGTATCTTCATATATGAACTAACAATAAGTATTCAAATCTTAAATATAAAAATATAATTAGGCCCGACCAGTGTCGGACATAAGCTTAGTAGTAGTTATATATAATACATCTGTACATAAGTATTTATAATCAAAAAGAAAAAAAAAATTATAAAAAATAAAAGAATTTTCAGGAAGTCCCATCTGGAGTGCTGTGAATAAGAGCCCTTGTATCCCTCTTTTTTAGGCGGATGTGTCCAGTAAAGTTCAAAATATTACGGGCAAGCGGATTAGGATGTGATTCGAGTTTTGTTAGATATTTGCCTGCGTATTTTGCAATTTCTTCAGTCACTAGAGGCATATTCAAATCACGATGTATATTTGAATTTTTTATGTACCATGGAGCCGATGTTATTAACCGTAAAATTTTGTTTTGCCTTCGTTGGATTCTCTCGACATTAGAAGCTGAAGCAGTACCCCATAGCTGAATTCCGTAGCACCATATAGGTTTTAAGAGCGATTTGTATATTAAAAGTTTACAATCTAGGGCGAGGGTTGAGTTTCTACCAACCAGCCAATGTATCTGAGTTAGTTTAAGTTTCATTTGTGTTAGCTTGGAGTCAATGTGGTATTTCCATGTGAGCCTTCGATCAAGATGTAAACCAAGGTATTTCACATGTAAGTTTTGAGGAACAATTTGATTATTGATTGTAACGGGGGAACAACTGTCTTTTGTTAAGGTAAATGTTACCTGAGCACACTTCTGTTCGTTTACCTTTATTCTCCACATGTTTAACCATAGTTCTAGCTGAGTAATATGTTGCTGAAGATATCGGGAAGCCTCGTGTGGGTTTTCGTGCATACTAAAGCAGGCTGTATAATCGGCAAACGTAGATGTATGGATATTTCTGCTCAAGGGCATATCACAAGTATAAATCAAATATAAAACTGGCCCCAGTATACTCCCCTGTGGCACACCGGATGAGATTATTTCAGGCGTACTCATAAAGTCTCCTTCCACAACAGTGAACTTCCGGGCAATAATGTAACTTTCCAGCAGATTTAGAATATTTATTGGTAGGTAAGTCTTTAATTTTAAAATTAGGCCTTCATGCCACACTTTATCAAATGCCTGAGAAACGTCAATGAACAGCGCAGAGCAATACTTTTTTTCTTCAAAAGTTTTTCTTATAAATTGAACCAATCTATGAGTTTATTCAATGGTGCTATGCTGACTTCTAAATCCAAATTGATGATCCGGTATGCACTCATTATCAGTTAGAATTGGGGACAATTTTATCATGAGTAACTTTTCAAAGAGCTTTGACATTGTTGACAGTAAACTTATTGGCCTATATGACTCAGCTTTGGTAAGATCTTTGCCCGGCTTTGGAATCATTTTAACCTTGGCAAGCTTCCAGCTGTTTGGAAAATACTCCAGTCGTAAAATAGCGTTTAAAATGAATAACAGGATTCTAATAGCTATACGAGGCATCTTCATCAACATATGGTTACTAATTCCATCAATACCCGGGGCTTTTTTCGGGTTGAGTTCTGCAATTATTTTTTGTACATCACGCGTCTTAAATTTTATTGATCGAGGGGGTAGCGCTACTACATTTGGCAAATCAACAGCACCAGAACACGTGTTTGGGGTGAATACGGATTTTAAATGCTCACCAAATATTTTACCTTTTTCAGTATCGCTTCTTGCCCAACCTCCTGTAGATGTGCGCAGAGGTGGTTTAAACTCAACTGGTGTTTTAAGCTTTCTAGCAGCGCGCCACAAAGAGTAATTAGATGCTGGTGTGACATCAAGACCTTCCAAATAATTTTTAAGAGATGCAGTTTTTTCAAATGCAAGCAACTCTTGGAGTCGTTTAGTACACTCTTTAAATCTGATTTTAAGTTGGGGTGATCTGTGCTGTTGCCATTCTCTTCTAGCTCTTCTTTTTTCACTAATGAGACGTTCAATATCCGTAGAATAAATTTTATTTATCCTAGTCTGCGGATGGGAGGTAGTGACATGTTCAGCAGCCTGTTTAATATTCTCGCTGAGATTGGCAATGTTAGATTCAATATCATCATGTGTTCTTAGCGTAATATTTTCCGTGCAATGACTACTAAGATATTTTTTAAATCGCAGCCAATTAGCACGATTTATCAAATTCGCATATGGGTGAGGTAAATCACTTCCTTACGGGCTACAAATTGTAACGATCGTGGGAGAGTGATCGGACGAGAGATCTAGAGAAGCTTCAATTTGAATTAAATCCCTAGAGATATTTTTCATAACGCCAAAATCTATTACATCCGGAATTTTACGTATGTCAGTAGGCCAATAAGTGGGCTCCCCACTCGAAATGACATCCAAGCCCATTTTGGAAATTGTATTGAACAACGCTCGACCTCTGGGTGTAATAAGACGCGAACCGCAGAACGTGTGTTTAGCATTATAGTCGCCAGCTGCTACGAAACAAGGGCCCAGAGATTTGTAAAAATCCTCGTATTGATCCTCAGTAATTGCGAATCTAGGAGGAGAGTAAATTGATGATATGACAAAATTAGTGCAAAAATTTTTGACACAAATATTCGTTGCTTGTAAATGTTCTTCACAAATGTTGTCAATAAAATAATGCTTGAGTCTTGACTTTATTAAAATTGCTGATCCACCGCATGCTCTTCCTCTCGGGACCTTTGAATCATATAAGGTGTAGCCATAAATTTTAAAAAGGCTTCTCGAAGTCAAATGAGTCTCAGAGACCAACATTATGTCAATATATTTTTCCGTGAGGAAGTGCTCAAGTTCATTTCTATGTTCGCGAATGCGGTTTGCGTTCCAGAAACATATTTTTAACGTGTTCATGGTTTGTTAACTAAAGCTTGAAGCAATGTATTCTGCATTCGCAGCATTTCTTGCGTCATGCTAGTCATATTTGTTGTAAAATTATTTATAGTTTGCACCAGATTATCAATAGTAGCTTCAAGGCGATTGAAATTAAAGTTCGAGTTTGTATTTGTTGAATTATTTGGTGGTGAAACATTTTGTGTATGAATAGCATTTGTCTTAGCAGCATCTGCATACGATACACGGGAACTAACTGGTTGGCTCACTTGCGCAATAGTGGCTGATAAAGCGTTTGGTGATTGGGCTGGGGCCAATTTAGGTGTTTGCCTCATAGTCTGTTTGACGAAAGAGTACACAGGACAACCTCTGTAGTTAACGGTGTGATTTTCTCCACAATTACTACATTTTTTGCCACTTTGATCTTTTGGTTTATTGCAACTAGCAGTGCCGTGTAATTTTTCTGATTTCCTACACCAATATTTATGTTTTAAGAATGTAAGATATTTTAAATTTATAGATAAAAAGGAAAAATTAGTTTTAGTATGTTAGTTTTATATAACAAAAAAGTTAAAGTTTCCAACCCTGGAAACGCCTTTTTGATTTTTTTAATTTTTTTCATATTTTTAATACAAATTTTATTCGTACTGAAACATAAAATAAGTTTATTTAACAAAAAAATTAAAAAATTGTGTTATCTAGTTACGTTTATATGGCAAAATCAAGTTTAAGTTTTCCAGCTCTAAAACCGTCTGCTCGATTTTGCTGATTTTCACACGGAATGACAAACCTATATAACTAATTTTTTACTTAATTCCTTATTTTCTTTGTCCACTTAACATATTTTATATATTTTTTAAAGAACAAGATTGGTATAAAGAACCAGAAAAATCTAAAAGATGATTCCAGGGTCGGAAAACGTATACTTTTTGTGGTATATAAAACCAATTAAATAAAACTAAAAAAATTATTTTTTGTATAGGGACCCCTTTAATGGTTGAAGATAGACGATAAGTACGTTGAGAGAAAATCTTTTTATTGAAAAAATATTGGACATTGGTCATACATTTGACTTCGATAGGTACGCCTTAGGGGAAGTTAGAGCCCTGCAAGTAAATTTTATAAAAATTTCCCTTTTGTAAAGGAACGCCCTTAAGGAGAGGAGTTAGGCGGTCGGTGTCTTTAAAAAAGATGTTGGGCTGAGAAAATTAAAGGGTGCTGGTCATAGATTTGATCCTTGACTCTTTTTTTTCGAACCTTATAAAATGAGGGGTTCTTTGAAGTCGAAATCGATAAATCGTCCACTTATACCATACCTAATGTCCAACGATGTGCACTTTTATATACATACATCACAAATCACAATCACAAATTTATTTAAAAAAGTCAGTATTTCATAAACTTCCTATTCATAATGTGCACATTTTGAAATAGAAAAGTTCTTATTAAAAATAGATTAGGAGTTGGAATTTCTTACCGATTAGATACTGATCCAAGTTTTTAATTCCATTAAATTGAGAGGAATATCATTTTCGAAAACTTTATTCCAATTGGAAGTTTATTCCACTGACTCTCATGCATCAAGGAATATTTTTGTGTCTATGAAGTTAATTTTAATTCTATCTCATCACTTACGAAACTACTATTTGTTAAACATTTTTCAAATTCTGATTCGAACTATACGCTGCGAAGTGTGGCCAAACCACATTTTTCACGGATTTATTCATATCTCAGCAAGTATAATAGTAAGGATCACTAAATTTAATGTGAATAACTCTTAGAATAAATTTTATGTTTCGAAAAAATATTGGCAGTGTAGGATGTGGGAAAGGGGTACCCCCATTCAAAGTAATTATTATTCTTCTTATATCTGCCAAACAACACTTTGAAGACACCGATAAAAGTGCAAGGAAGAAAAAAAATATAATAATAATAGGAACAAGTAAGAGTGCTATATTCGGCTGTGCCGAATCTTATATACCCTTTACCAACGTACGTACATATATATAGTATACAGACACATACATACATACATATTTGTTTTGTGAAAAAATTTATAATTTTTTTAAAGTTTCCATCTTTGGAGCTGTAATTTTAATTTTTCAAATTTCATACGCCAAACTTTTCTTTCAGAAGCATAAAATATATTCAATTTATAAAGAAACAAGTAAGAGTGCTATATTCGGCTGTGCCGAATCTTATATACCCTTTACCAACGTATGTACATATATATAGTATACAGACACATACATACATATTTGTTTTGTGAAAAAATTTATCATTTTTTTAAAGTTTCCATCTTTGGAGCTGTAATTTTCATTTTTCAAATTTCATACGCCAAACTTTTCTTTCAGAAGCATAAAATATATTCAATTTATAAAGAAAAAAAAATTAGACCTATTTAATTTTACATAACACAAAAAGTGTGAGTTTTCCAACCTTGGAGTCATAATTTTAGATTTTCCTGATTATTGATACCAATCTAGTTCTGTAAAAAATACATAAAATATGTTAAGTGAACAAAGCAAAAACGAAATAAGGAAAAACTTAGTTTCATTTAATTCCTTTAATATTAAAAAATTCAGTAAAGTGCGACTTTGAATCGCGCACGAAAGGTAGGCTTTTTTGCTTTTTTGAAGTTTTTTTCAGTTAAAACGATTTTTTCAGTTTTGTCGCTTTTTTCTCGTTTTGGCGACTTTTTTCTGTTTTTGGAGGTTTTTTTCAATTTGGCGATATTTTCTGTTTTTGGGAATTTCTTCGTTTTGGCGATTTTTTTCATTTTGGCGATTTTTTTTCATTTTGGCGATTTTTGTTTTAATTTTGGCGATTTTTTTCTGTTTTTTAGGTTTTTTTTCGTTTTGGTGATTTTTTTCATTTTGTCGATTTTTTTCATTTTGGTGATTTTCTTTCATTTTGGCGATTTTTGTTTTCATTTTAGCAATTTTTCCGTTTTTTTACGATTTATTTTAGTCTTAGATATTTTTTTAATTTGGTGCTTTTTTTCGTTTTGGCGATTTTTTTTTTCATTTTGGCGATTTTTTTTCTGTTTTTTGGGGTTTTTTTCGTTTTGGCGTTTTTTTCATTTTGGCGATTTTTTTTCATTTTGGCGATTTTTTCTGTTTTTAGGGTTTTTTTTCGTTTTGGTGATTTTTTTCATTTTGGCGATTTTTTTTTCATTTTGGCGATTTTCTTTCATTTTGGCGATTTTTGTTTCAATTTTAGCAATTTTTCCGTTTTTTTGCGATTTATTTTAGTCTTAGAAATTGTTTTGGATTTGGTGCTTTTTTTCATTTTGGCGATTTTTTTTTTGTTTTTGGCGATTTTTTTTTTGGTTTGACGATTTTATAATTTTTTATTTTTTTACTTTTACCGTTTTTGAAAATTTCAAGAGTTTTGCTCTTACGGTTTCCAAGATACATCAATTTATCAAAATTACATAGTCGAAATTACATTAACTGATGGTACACCCTTTAATTAAAATTTTTTAAATTTTAGTGTTAATTGCTGTAGTCTGTATAAAAATGCACTAACTTTACAAATTTCAAGTGCATATACATACATACATACAATTATATGTATATTACATGGGATTTTAAAATTTTTCGTTGCTCGTTTTGGAACACCCTTTAATTTCTAATTATCATGTATTTGTTGTTGTAGCGGCCAAGGGTCTACACACTGTGTCCAAATTTCAGGTCTGTAGCTCTTACGGTTCTCGAGAAAATACTAATATAGTTTTAGACATAGTTAATGTTACATAACACAAAAAGTTAAAGTTTTCCAACCCTGGAAACGACTTTTTATTTTTTTTTTATTTTTTTAATTTAAAATTCCAATTTTAGTCGTACTGAAGTGTAAAATAAGTTCATTTATTAAAAAAAAATAAAAATTTGTTTTCGGTAGTTACTTTTATATGGCAAAATTAAGTTTAAGTTTCCCAGCTCTGCAATCGTCTGCCCGATTTTGCTGAATTTCAATACCAATCTATTTTGGAAAATTTCTGACACACCAGTCCAAGAACGAAGTCTCTTGCTTTTCTGTGAGCTTCGGAAAACCGATTTCACGTACAGACAGACGGACAGACGGACAGATGGACATCGCTTATTCGTCTTCCCTATGCATAAGGATCCAGAATATATATATTTTATGGGTCGCTTATTGATATTATAGAAATTACAAACGGAATGACAAACCTATATATACCCTTTTACCATTTTTGTAGTAAAGGGTATAAAAAAAAATTTGTATACCTATTTAATTTTACTTAACACAAAAAGTGTAAGTTTTCCAACCCTGGAGTCATAATTTTGGATTTTTCTGATTATTGATACCAATCTAGTTCTTTAAAAAATACATAAAATATGTTAAGTGAACAAAGCACAAACGAAATAAGGAAAAACTTATTTTCATTTAATTCCTTTAATATTAAAAAATTCAGTTAAGTGTGACTTTGAATCGCGCACGAAAGGAAGGTTTTTGGCTTTTTTGAAGTTTTTTTCTGTTAAAACGATTTTTTCAGTTTTGTCGCTTTTTTCTCGATTTGGCGATTTTTTTTTGTTTTTGGCGATTTTTGTCGGTTTTGCGATTTTATATTTTTTTGTTTTTTTAGTTTTACCGTTTTTAAAAATTTCAAAACTTTTGCTCTTACGGTTTCCAAGATACAGCAAGGTGTCAAAATTGAATTAACTGATGGAACACCCTTTAATTTAAATTTTTGGAAATTTTAGTGTTAATTTTTGTAGTCTGTATAAAAATACACTAACCTTACAAATTTCAAGTGTATATACATACAATTGTATATATACTACATGGGATTTTAAAATTTTTCGTTGCTCGTTTTGGAACACCCCTTAATTTTCAATGCTCATGTATTTCTTGTTGTAGCGGCCAAAGGTCTACACACTGTGTCAAAATTTCAGGTGTGTAGCTCTTACGGTTCTCCAGAAAATACTAATATAGTTTTAGACATAGTTAATTTTACATAACACAAAAAGTTAAAGTTTTCCAACCCTGGAAACGTCTTTTTAATTTTTTTTTATTTTTTTAATTTAAAGTACCAATTTTAGTCGTACTGAAGTGTAATATAAGTTTATTTATTAAAAAAAATAAAAATTTTTTTCGGTAGTTACTTTTATATGGCAAAATTAAGTTTAAGTTTTTCAGCTCTGCAATCGTCTGCTCGATTTTGCTGAATTTCAATACCAATCTATTTTGGAAAATTTCTGACACACCAGTCCAAGAACGAAGTCTCTAGCTTTTCTGGGAGCTTCGGAAAACCGATTTCACGTACAGACAGACGGACAGACGGACATCGCTTATTCGTCTTCCCTATGCATAAGGATCCAGAATATATATATTTTATGGATCGCTTATCGATATTATAGAAATTACAAACGGAATGACAAACCTATATATGTATACCCTTTTACCATTTTTTTGGTAAAGGGTATAAAAAAGTGCTTATTATTGCTCAACTCAATGTGTGAGGCTTTAATAGTTCTTGTATAACTTCCCAGGCGCACCGATGCGCAGCATGAATTTTTCTAGAATTACGCAATTCAATATTTAAAACAAAATTAAAATCTCTGTTTAATCGAGTCCAATTTATGTTTATGTCAATTTAAACTGAGAAAATCCATTTCTTTTATTGCATTTTAAATCTAAACGTTGAAAATAAGAGCACTTCCACAAATAATTTATTGTACAAATTTCAGCAAAATATTTGAAGGAATACATGAACTTGATGACTGCTTGGTTAGATTCAGTACCTTTTCAAAATTACTTGGATTAAATAAAATTTAATTACGCAAACTTCTTTTCTTTTTTGTGGTTATTTTTCCAGTTTTCTGTCACTTACAAACTTTAACGAGTCATTTCAAAAGAATCGCTATCTACATGACATTAATTTTTTGCACAGTAATGAATTTTATGCACTTTAAGTGAGTATTTTCAGTCCCTACGGTACTTGAATTTTTTTTTAATTAATTCGCGAATTTTGTGATTAAAATTCCCCTAAGTTGGGGTCATAACCCCCTTACCTGCAGCAGAAGCTAATATATGAGGAATAAGAGAAGCCGACGTAAAACTTTTTTCCAAGTATAACAACGATATATATGTTTGTAAAGAATGGTCATACTACACTCGAATAAAGCCAGTGTGTTATCTCCGGACTTAAACCCCATAACGAACCAGTTGCTCTTATAAGGGTGTTGTGGTTAGTGCCTCGGGTACGTTGCAAATGAAGGTATTTTGAGTTTGCGAGTTCGATTCCTATCCAAACACAGTCACATAAATATTCTGAAATGCATTGAAGTATATGCTAACGCATAAGACATCGCTTGAACACCTTCGATTTTTGTGACAATGAATAGTCAGCGAAGTACTATAACTAATCAAATGGCTATATGATGTAATATAGCATAATAGCAGAGTTAACTTTTAACAAAAATTATAGTCAGTTGAACTTAAAATCAAAGCGAATTTAGTGAAAGTTAAAGTACAAAGTTATTGTGCTTTGTAAGTTAATATAAAGATTACAAAATTTTTGTTATAAAAGCAACTTTGATTAATAACCGTAAAGTACTTAAATAAGTACTTTCTCGAAATTTTATAAATAAGTGATTATTTTATACATTACAAGGTAATCATTATTTAACATAAGAAATAATAAGATAAACAACTATTATTCATTACTTTCTAAGATATTAAAAAAGTATTACCCGTTTGAAAGTTTTAAAAAGTTTTTGCTTATTTCGAAATATCTTTATTCTGCGGTAGCATTCAATATATATCACCCATGTCATTCACAAGCAATTGGTTGACAAAAGCGCAAAAATATGTGCACATTAACAAGTTTTCAATTAAGAACTTAATTCATACAATTAAATTTTTAATTGTATAAAATAATTTTAGTGGAACAACTTAATTGATATTATCAAATTGTTTATAGGTGAAAATTTAATTAATATTTTACTTGATATTACAAAATTATTCATATTTCTTTTTTATGTGTACAAGTTTATTGATTGATATTTTCTAGGGTTTTATAGGACAATAAGGAAATAAGTTTTAGAATACTCTCACTAGATATAAAGTGTGGAATTTCACATTTTATATTTTAATAAACTAAAATAGTATCGATGTTATAGTGTAAATATCGTCATTTTAAATTCAAACGGACATAACTACACAAAAATTCGAAATCGATTTCATCATGTGGTTCATTTTATCAAACTACATGTTCTGCGATCAAAAATGACGACTGTATTAAAGAAATTCATACGGACGTAATTACGAATTCATCTATTTTTTATTGCCAAGAATGTAACTAACATAAAAGCTTAAATATCTATAGATAAAAATGAAATAAATGACTAATAAAATATAAATATATATATTAATATATATACTACAAGAAAAATTAAGAAGAAAATTTTCAAGAACACTATTATTATTGATTTTGAAACGTTTTTTGTTTCTCCTGTATAAAATGTAAAAGTGTAGTTACGTCCGTTTGCATTTAAGGTGACGATATGTATGTATATATCAATGTACATATATGTATACGTGTCATCATCTTCAACACAACGGACTTCCATTGTCAAGGATATGCATGATGACAAATATACAGCAATAGTTATCGAAAATTTTATTGGTTCGATGATTGCCTGTCTTAGTATACATATTTACATCTAAAATCCAAAAACAAAAACAGAATAATTTCTGTTGCTGCAAGACTGAATATTATCACGAACACAATGAATTTATTAGATATTTTTAAGTCTTTGATTATTCAGACATATGTAATCAATTTGTTTATACTTCAGTTATTATATGTAAGTTGTGTTGTATTCCTGCGATCTGAATAAATTTAAATACGTACTATGTACAATATATATACTTACATATGTTTGTACATTAGTCATTAATTAATTGTTGTTTTCTTTATTACAAAATGTAAGTGAACTTTAAAAATTTATTTAATATACATACATACATATGTATATACATACGTATTATTGACCTGCACAAGACCATTTATAAGACCTTTCAAGACATGCGACATTTTTCAAACGCTTTACTACAGCGAAATATTCTAAAATAAACGCTAAACAACACTGTTGACAATATTTTTTTTTGAGTTCTTTGTCTTGCCAACAGTGTTTTTTAGCGTTTGTTTTAGAATATTTCGCTGTAGTAAAGCGTTTAAAAAATGTCGCATGTCTTGAAAGGTCTTATAAATAGTCTTGTGCAGGACTTTAATACGTATGTCCGTTGACAGCAACTATTATAAACTTCAAATTGTGAAATTATAATGCAACAAGGGCGGATGTTTGCTATACTTAGAGGGTGTTTGTAGTTTTGTAGGGTAGGACACCAGACATGTTTTTCGTCGAAACTGGAACACACAAATGCGCAGAAACAATACATTTATGTACCATGTACATACCTATATACATATATGTACGTACATATCTTAACATATTTTGCTGTGCATTTGGAGAATTAATTGTGTTTTCTAATCTATTTTAAATTGATATTCAACAACAAATGTTTTGAGAATTATGAGACTTAAAATCAATCTACACGTGACTTTTGCTTAATTGTCAAGTTTACTACTCTTAGAAAAATTAAACATTTTCAGTTTATGCATGAATTCATGATACGAATGTACCTATGTATATTGGAAGTTAATGCGAAGGAAAATATGTTACCTAAAGAAAACTATTTAATATAAGAAGATCTTCTCACTGTAGAGAACCAAAAAAAAATTTGTTTCAACCTATCTCATTATCGATTTGCACAAGTATATATCCAAAATTTTAATAAATAATAGGATGATTTTGAACTTTTTGATTTTTTGGTAAACATAGCAGCAACCCAGCAACTGAGGGAGGCCATGCACGCATTGTTTACTTGATAACATAAGCTTCGAAAAATGCTTCTGAAAAGCTCTAACGTATGCGGGCGGGCTCCCTAACAAAGTATAAAATTATCACAGAAAATTTGGAAAACCAGTAACTTTTGTATCTGAGTACAGGCAAATCTCGTTATAACGAATCTCTCTTTACCGAAAATCCGATATAAGGAACGTCGAAATATTTTACATTAACAACCTTATATAGCGAATAATATCGTATTTTTATTCTGGATATAACGAATGATAAAGAAATAATCGTAAAATAGAAACAAAAACTTGCTAGCATCATATTTCTAACATTTAGTTCTACTTTATATAGCGAATGTTTTGATAAGGGTGTGCTCTGTATAACGATCGGCAAAAAATATATTTATCAAAATCTACAGCAGCAGTAGTAGGGAACTGCCACTCCGGGGACAATTAAAATTTTGAAATTTTAAAATTTTAATTACCCAAATTTTAAAATTCTTGGAAATTTGTGAAATTTGATACCCTACGAGGGTGGGTCAATAAGTCCGTCCAACTTTTTGTTTACATAAGGAATTTTTTTTTTACATAAGGGGTTTTGTTTGTTTAATACATACGAGGGTGGTTTAATAAGTCCAGTTTTTTATGACCGTAGGAATTTGTATGTGTGTATGTTTGTGGGGTGGATTAAGGGGTTTCATAAGATTAAGATTTCATAAGTAGTTATATATGCCGACGGGAAAATCATGAAATGATTTTTCCTAATACTAATGGGGATGAAATAGTGAAAATTAATTTTTCCTAATGCCGACGGCAATACATGATTATTTTTCCTAATGTCTACGGTAAAACATGAATATTATTTTTTTCAAATGCCGACGGCAAAACATGATTATTATTTTTTTCAAATGCCGACGGGAAAATGATTTTTCATAATTCCGACGGGAAAAACATAAAAGTTATTTCTAATGCTAATACAGGAGTTTAAGGCTGGCCGTGATTTGGGTGGGTGGAGCTGTTGTCGTAATACATAACCGAGGGAGTTTATGGATGTGTCTGTCTGTCTGTCTGTCTGTTTTGCGAGGCTGTGATTGGTCGGGGGAGCGTGGTGTAGTAGAGGTAGATGGATTGAGTGTGTGTGTGTGTGTATACCTGTCTGTTGGAATTTGTGTGAGGGTGTGATTGACAGGGGGCGGGGTGCAGTTGAGGTAGATGGATGTGTCTGTCTGTCTGTCTGTCTGTCCGTCCGTCTGTCTGTTGTGCGAGGCTGTGATTGGCCGGGGGAGCGTGGTGTAGTTGAGGTAGATGGATTCAGTGTATGTGTGTATACCTGTCTGTTGGAATTTGTGTGAGGGTGTGATTGACAGGGGGCGGGGTGTAGTTGAGGTAGATGGATTGAGTGTACGTGTGTGTGTATACCTGTCTGTTGGAATTTGTGTGAGGGTGTGATTGACAGGGGGCGGGGTGTAGTTGAGGTAGATGAATTGAGTGTACGTGTGTGTGTATACCTGTCTGTTGGAATTTGTGTGAGGGTGTGATTGACAGGGGGCGGGGTGTGGTTGTGGTAGATCGACTGCGTGTATGCAGGTGTTGCAAGTCTGTAGGAATTTAAGGCTTTGGGGTAGGTGAGGGTGTTGTTGTAGAAGTAATATGTATCCATGGGAATTTGTGGATGTGTCTGTCTTGGGGAATTTAAGCGAAGCTGTTATTAGGAGGGGGTGTGGTGTAGTTGAGGTTGATCGACTGCGTGTATGTATGTCTATATGTTTGTAGGAGCTTAAGACTGATCGTGATTTAAGAGAGGTGAGGATGTTGTTGTAATATGTATACGTAGGAATCTGTATGCATGTTCGTAGGAATTTAAGGTTGGCCGTGTTTTGTGAGGGGTGGTGTGTTGTTGAAATAATTTGAATTTTTCTTAGATGAAATCTGGTATATGTGCGTGTGTGTGCGTATGATTTGCTCACGCTAGTTGTTTTATGTACGTAGAAATAAATTGTATTCAATATCGAGATTTGGTTCTATAAAATATTTTCATATATCTGATACATATACATAAGTATATTTTCATACTCAAGGTTGCTGGGTATTTTGTCATGCTTAAAATTGTCCAGCTTTAAAGTCTGCCTGCGAGAAATTTGTTTATATTACAGATTTTGTTTATTTAACTACGTCCGGCTTCTTTCGCTGAACTTCTTTTCATACGATCATGGAAATTTATAGTTTCTCTGTCCATAATAAGGTCGTTTAGCTTGGGCATGTGCTCTGACTGAATGGTTTGCGTTGTTCATATATTTTTATGATGTAGATATGTAAGTGTGATTGTCAAGATCTAATAAATATTTGAGTATTGATAAGAAATTTGATATTATGTGTACATACATATCTACAAATTGATTTTATGTATGTATGTACATATGTATGTACATACAAATAAGTGTTTGCCTCCGTGTTTGAATACATTTTTTTGTTTTTGTTGTTGTTGTAAATATTCGCCTGGTCTTTTATGTATAGATGTCAAATATCTTCATAGTTTTTTTTTTTTTATTTGAAATTAAAAAAACGTTGTCTTAACTTTTATCTGTATTTACTTAATAGTTTGTGAGGATTTGCTGTTTTAAGTAAAACTAAATTCCTTAAGATACATACTTTAGAATAATAGTAACTATAATAGAAATATTTCCTATATTTAATTTACATTTGTTTAAAGTTGATGCAGCTTATCTTCATTCTTAGAAATATTTTGATATAAAATTTTTTCCAGCCGTAGGCTTTTTTCATCACCTTTTACATTTATTTTAGAACATCTTGCATTGCCTTTTATACATTTATAAACATTTTTAAATGAAACTGATCCAGCAGTCCAGCTTATGTAATGATAGTTTTTTGTTAGCCAGCTTGCTTCTTTTTTTTATTTTTTATTGATTATTGAGTTTTATAATGAAATCATTATATTCGTAATTGTTGAAAACAATCTCTACTTCTTTTGCGATGAAATCATTTGAATTACTTTTGAAACATTGTACGTATATAAAAATTATGTTGTTTTCCATATTACTCAATTTATAAGACTTTTCGAACTTGTCCTTTGATGGGTATATACATATGTATTCTATTATACGATCATGAATAAGAATACAGTAAGCTGATTTCTTTGCTTACTATTTCAAATTAAAATTTTATTCAATTGCCCCGCTATTGAATAAAAGGAGCTTTTATCTTAAACTCTGGTACAGGTAGAAACGCATGAGATTCTTTCATATACTACCTTTGCTGGAATCTTAGATACATATAATAACTATATAGAATTGCATTACGTTTATTTTTAAATTTTATGTTAGGATTATCATCATATGGATATGAGACTGAACTTAAATGTACTTTTAAATTAGTTAATTCATAATGAATAATCTTATTTTCTTCTTGAATAGCGAACAACAGAAAACGAAGTCGTTTTCTTACAATTTAGGTCTAACCTCTCAACTGGTCCTCTAGTATACAATATGACTTTATATGTCAACATTTCTGTCTCCTCTTTGTCAGCGTTAGGGATAATTAAATTTTAAACTTTTTATTCTTCAAATTGTGTTACTTCATACTGATAATATGTTTAAGTACATTAATAATGTACGAGTATATGTTTATTTTATGACGGGTCCCTATGGCTTTTATTTGATGTTCTAGATGAAGTGATTTTTTTTTTCTAATTTTATTAAAGTTTAGCGTATTGCGTATATATTTCTAATATATTTAAGTGAGCTTTTTGTACCTGTCAGACAGAGTGTACGTATCAGTTGATCAGTCAGTCTCTCTTTTTATTTTAGTAATTTTTTCTTCTAATGTGTCACTACTATTTTTTCAGATTTTACTACTTGAAATAGAAAATATTTATATAATTTTAAGAGTATTAATATATACATACATATAGGTAAATATATGTATGTACGTAAAAATTAGTTCATATACAAAGAAATACATCTTTAATAATCAACTATTCTAGAAAATCGATCTAAGATAACACATTTACCTCCATCATCATTTCACCGTCAGTGTTTTCATAAAGTTTTAGAAACATTGGAATATCTATGTTTAGGAGAATTTTTACTTCAAGTGTTTCTATATAAGATTTGGTGTTTGACCCCTTGACGTTATTGTGGTTAACGTAGGCTGCGTTGTATCACATTCAGATCTAATAATTTCTCACTTAGAAAAGGTCCTCATTACCATCAATCATACCTGTATATAATACATTCATGAGTTGAGTTGATCTAGATACAATTGCTGTCTACAAATTAATGATTAGAAAAAGCTTTCTCATCACATTCTAAGAGGTTTAATATTTTGCTAGCATGCATGCTTTAGCATGCTATTCTATCAATAGTGAGGCGAGAGTCCGACATTTAGTGGTGTTTCAATTAAAAATCTATACAATTAGAATTACGAATTCACTCTTTTGAATTTTTAACAAAGTAGATACATATGTATGTATGTATTTCATTTGCCACAAACTCTTAAAATTTCTGTACTTATAAAAGTATGATGTCAGGAATTTTTTTAAATCATACATGCCTCGGCATGCTTCCAATATTTTTCTCGGTAAATTTATTTCATACTCATACAGATACAGATATAAAGTAAGATCTGTTTACATTCCATTTTACAATTTATGCATGCTTCAGCATGATTCTAGTTGAAGTCTGTATTTATTTAGTAAGTTTGTTTGATACCCATTCATACACATGTACATTGTTAAAGATTGGATATCAAAATCCAATTTTCTTAGTTTATCTAGAAATGAACAAAGTGAATATCTTTTATAATAACCATATTCACACTTTAAAATTTTGTGTGCTAGAGCTTTCGAAATGGAAAATGTACACCTTTTACTACAAAAAGTGATAATATGATGTGTTGCTGAATATTTTGAACTCTTAAGTTTTCACAATATTTCATACAGACCATCAAGTTTAGAGAATTCTAGTATATTAAGCTATTTATCTTCCCTGAGACCTAAAATTCCTAATCAATCCTTCAAAAAACCAATACAAATTAGATTTATCCTTTTTAATTTTATTTATATTTTCATTGAATTTCAACATTTTGTACCTCTTCAAATTACTGTATACTGTATTTTGCACCTTTTTCTCATTCGTTGAGTTAACTTTAATCGCAAATATTTTAATGATGTGGTGAACTTTTCTATTGTAGGCATTAAGTAAATCTTTGTGTATATCAATCCACTTATATGAACCATTATAGCTAAATTCTTAACACATAATTCCTTTTAATGATCTATTAATTTATTCTACTATTGATGCTTTCATATTATGAAATTTCTAATCCTCTGTTTATACATGAATTTTGCAGTGTTTATTAAAAATTCTTTACCAACATCTATATGTATTTTTTTGTTTTGATACTCATATCATTTCAAAAATATTTTCCATTGCCTTGGTTTTTTTCGAGTGCAGCTTTTATTTTCAATGATACTCACAATATAAATTTTGAGAATGTGTCAGTTACAGTCAGCAAAAAATCAATAATTTCTATTTTCTCTAGAATAGCTACCCAGTTCACCTAAATCAGCTCCATAAAAGATCATCTATTCCATTCATTACATCACTACAATAGACAAACAATTTTATAAATTTATTATGGATTACGTTTACTAAATTTCTTTTTAAGGACATTGAGTTGTTTTACAGTTTTTTGGCGAGTGTTGTGATCTACTTGATACATTTTCAGATATTTATACTAAAATGTAGTTAATTTTCCAATCTATAAATTTTATCGCTCAGCTCTTCAATTTGCTTGTCAAAAGATGATTTAATTTTTAGAATGTCTTTTTCAATTTTATACCTATCTTCTATCGTTAATTTTATTTCACACTCCACTTATTAATTCATCCTTTAGTTTCTCGATTTGAGTTTCCAGAAACAATTTACTGATAACATTGTTCACCGTCAGTGAACATTGTATACATTGGTAGAAATTATATATTTTATTTAGTTTTCAAAATCAAATTTGTCATACTATTTTCACGTTTTATCAATCATTAAAGAAAATAAACCCACTTTTAAGCCCCATATTTGATCATCAACTTGTATTTTATCTTTATTCAGTTTTAGATTTCTATCACCAAATTTCCACTCATTATTGAAGTCTTTATGTGAGTCATAGTTTGTATGTAATTCATTTCATCCTTCCCAGACTAATAAGTCAATATAAGCATCTTCGATGTTGGAAGGCCGTGAGTAAAAATCATCTTCTTCTTCTTCATCGTCATAATCATTCTCAGTATTAGCATCATTAAATAAGATGGTATTATCAAATATTGTTCCTTTTGAAAGTTTCTTTAACTTGTCTCTATCTTGAGTGATGGTTTTTCAGACTTTAAACTTGTATTATTTTCAACTTCTGTCTTCATTTTACTTTGTTCTTTCTTGTGTAATCTTTCAATATTTTTAGAACTATTTATGAATTCTTTGAGAGGTTCTGTTATAGGATCAAATATATCTCTTAGTTGTTCACGTGTATCTATTTCACCAGTTTTTATACTACGAAGCTTTTTCTTCAAGACACTTCTTATCAACACCGTTTTAAAATTTTCTCATCCATGTTTAATAATAGCAAATAAGAGGTATCAGCTATTAGATCAGGTATCACCTATTAGATCAGATATCAGCTATCAGATCAGCTTATCAGGAGCTGCTCTGGTTTTCAGATCATCTTATTAGGAGCTGGTCTGATTTTTAGATCAGCTTATCAGGAGCTGGTCTGGTTTTCAGATCAGCTTATCAGGACCTGATCTGGTTTTCAGATCAGCTTTTCAGGACCTGGTCTGGTTTTCAGATCAGCTTTTCAGGACCTGATCTGGTTTTCAGATCAGCTTTTCAGGACCTGATCTGGTTTTCAGATCAGCTTATCAGGAGCTGGTCTGGTTTTCAGATCAGCTTATCAGGAGCTGGTCTGGATTTCAGATCAGCTTATCAGGACCTGATCTGGTTTTCAGATCAGCTTTTCAGGACCTGATCTGGTTTTCAGATCAGCTTATCAGGAGCTGGTCTGGTTTTCAGATCAGCTTATCAGGAGCTGGTCTGGATTTCAGATCAGCTTATCAGGACCTGATCTGGTTTTAAGATCAGGTTATCAGGTATCAGATCAGGTTATCGGACAGCTGATCTGTAAAATAGATCAGGTTATCAGGAGCTGTTAAGATTGTCACATCAGATTATCTGTTTTAAATTGGGTCATCAGATTACAAGTAGCTGGACATTTATAAAATTTAGATGAATGAAATTTAAGGCCAGATAAAATGCGAAAAACTATACTGTTATGTAGTCAAATTGTTTTCTATGACGATCATCACTTAATTCAGTATCTTTCCTTATAATCAAAATTCCATATTTTTAATTCCAACACGATTTATATTTTTCTCATATTACTTAAACATTCTAACTACATTATGATTATTTCCTATCAAATATTTGGTGATTCTAGTATAAGTTTGACATTAGTAGAATGCATCAACATTCTTATCTTACCCCATACAAAAATATGCTTCTCACACACAACATGGTTAAATATCGTATTGGTATTACTTCTAGATTTCTTAAAAGAAATAACAGATTCATTATCTGTAAATGTGTAATACCCATGACTTTCATTAATGAAATTAATTTCTACAGGTATTTATATTTAGGTTGTTAGAGAGATTTTGAGTTTAAATATGAAGATGTTTTCAAGTTTTAGTCCTTTAGAACTGTCTAGCCAACCAATCATAATATTATTATTTTTTTATTTATTTTTTTTTTACCAATTTAACAGACCAACTATTCTTGCACGAATAAAAATTGATAGAAGGGATCTATGATTTATTTTTGAGCTAACGTTTGATGACTCATCAAAATTTCATACCAAGGTATTTTTATGTTGTTTTGACTATGAGTATGGGTCAATATTTATGAAATACCTTTCTTAAATATTGGTGCATGCACATAGTCAAAACAAAGTATGCTTTAAGTGTTTAAAACCAGTATTACCATAAAAATGGTGGTTTTAAACTCTTAAAATATACTTTGTTTTACTAACCCCATTTTGTAACTAAATACATTTCATAAATATTGAAGCATACTCAGAGTCAAAATATCCTTTGTTTTGAGTATGAGTATGGCTCAGAGTCAAAATATCCTTTGTTTTGAGTATGAGTATGGCTCATTATCTCTTATTATAGAAAAAAAAATAGTATGATTATTTCTATAGTAATAGATAATATTTATAAAATGTATTTAGTTACAAAATGTGGTTAGTAAAACAACATAAATATACCTTGGTATGAAATATTGATGATTCATCAATATTTCGTACCATCCTATTTTTAGGTTGTTTTGACTATAAGTATGTACCAATATTTATGAAATGTATTTCATAAATATTATCACTTATTATAGAAAATATAAAATAATATAGCTATATGATATCAGAAAATATTTTCGGGTATCATATAGCTATATTATTTTATTTTTCCTATAATAAGAGATAATGGTACCTACGCATAGTCAAAACAAAGTATATTTTAAGAGCTTAAAACCAGTATTGTCATACAAAATACTGATTTTAAACTGTTAAAATATACTTTGTTTTACTAACCACATTTTTTGTAACTAAATGCATTTCATAAATATTAACGCATACTCATACTCAAAACAAATGATATTTTTATGTTGTTTTGATTGTGAGTATGGAGCATTATCTGTTATTATAAAAAATAAAATAATGCAGCTATACGATTTTAGAAAATATTTTCTGAAATCGAATAGCTGTATTATTTTAGTTTTTTATAATAAGAGATAATATTTATAAAATGTATTTAGTTACACAAAAGCGGTTAGTAAAACAACCTAAATATAGGATGGCACGAAATTTTGATGAGTCATCAAACGTTAGCTCAAAAATAAATCATAGATCCCTTCTATCAATTTTTATTCGTGCAAGAATAGTTGGTCTGTTAAATTGGTAAAAAAAAATAAATAAAAAAATAATAATATTATGATTGGTTGGCTAGACAGTTCTAAAGGACTAAAACTTGAAAACATCTTCATATTTAAACTCAAAATCTCTCTAACAACCTAAATATAAATACCTGTAGAAATTAATTTCATTAATGAAAGTCATGGGTATTACACATTTACAGATAATGAATCTGTTATTTCTTTTAAGAAATCTAGAAGTAATACCAATACGATATTTAACCATGTTGTGTGTGAGAAGCATATTTTTGTATGGGGTAAGATAAGAATGTTGATGCATTCTACTAATGTCAAACTTATACTAGAATCACCAAATATTTGATAGGAAATAATCATAATGTAGTTAGAATGTTTAAGTAATATGAGAAAAATATAAATCGTGTTGGAATTAAAAATATGGAATTTTGATTATAAGGAAAGATACTGAATTAAGTGATGATCGTCATAGAAAACAATTTGACTACATAACAGTATAGTTTTTCGCATTTTATCTGGCCTTAAATTTCATTCATCTAAATTTTATAAATGTCCAGCTACTTGTAATCTGATGACCCAATTTAAAACAGATAATCTGATGTGACAATCTTAACAGCTCCTGATAACCTGATCTATTTTACAGATCAGCTGTCCGATAACCTGATCTGATACCTGATAACCTGATCTTAAAACCAGATCAGGTCCTGATAAGCTGATCTGAAATCCAGACCAGCTCCTGATAAGCTGATCTGAAAACCAGACCAGCTCCTGATAAGCTGATCTGAAAACCAGATCAGGTCCTGAAAAGCTGATCTGAAAACCAGACCAGGTCCTGAAAAGCTGATCTGAAAACCAGATCAGGTCCTGAAAAGCTGATCTGAAAACCAGATCAGGTCCTGAAAAGCTGATCTGAAAACCAGACCAGGTCCTGAAAAGCTGATCTGAAAACCAGATCAGGTCCTGATAAGCTGATCTGAAAACCAGATCAGGTCCTGATAAGCTGATCTAAAAATCAGACCAGCTCCTAATAAGATGATCTGAAAACCAGAGCAGCTCCTGATAAGCTGATCTGATAGCTGATACCTGATCTAATAGGTGATACCTGATCTAATAGCTGATACCTCTTATTTGCTATTATTAAACATGGATGAGAAAATTTTAAAACGGTGTTGATAAGAAGTGTCTTGAAGAAAAAGCTTCGTAGTATAAAAACTGGTGAAATAGATACACGTGAACAACTAAGAGATATATTTGATCCTATAACAGAACCTCTCAAAGAATTCATAAATAGTTCTAAAAATATTGAAAGATTACACAAGAAAGAACAAAGTAAAATGAAGACAGAAGTTGAAAATAATACAAGTTTAAAGTCTGAAAAACCATCACTCAAGATAGAGACAAGTTAAAGAAACTTTCAAAAGGAACAATATTTGATAATACCATCTTATTTAATGATGCTAATACTGAGAATGATTATGACGATGAAGAAGAAGATGATTTTTACTCACGGCCTTCCAACATCGAAGATGCTTATATTGACTTATTAGTCTGGGAAGGATGAAATGAATTACATACAAACTATGACTCACATAAAGACTTCAATAATGAGTGGAAATTTGGTGATAGAAATCTAAAACTGAATAAAGATAAAATACAAGTTGATGATCAAATATGGGGCTTAAAAGTGGGTTTATTTTCTTTAATGATTGATAAAACGTGAAAATAGTATGACAAATTTGATTTTGAAAACTAAATAAAATATATAATTTCTACCAATGTATACAATGTTCACTGACGGTGAACAATGTTATCAGTAAATTGTTTCTGGAAACTCAAATCGAGAAACTAAAGGATGAATTAATAAGTGGAGTGTGAAATAAAATTAACGATAGAAGATAGGTATAAAATTGAAAAAGACATTCTAAAAATTAAATCATCTTTTGACAAGCAAATTGAAGAGCTGAGCGATAAAATTTATAGATTGGAAAATTAACTACATTTTAGTATAAATATCTGAAAATGTATCAAGTAGATCACAACACTCGCCAAAAAACTGTAAAACAACTCAATGTCCTTAAAAAGAAATTTAGTAAACGTAATCCATAATAAATTTATAAAATTGTTTGTCTATTGTAGTGATGTAATGAATGGAATAGATGATCTTTTATGGAGCTGATTTAGGTGAACTGGGTAGCTATTCTAGAGAAAATAGAAATTATTGATTTTTTGCTGACTGTAACTGACACATTCTCAAAATTTATATTGTGAGTATCATTGAAAATAAAAGCTGCACTCGAAAAAAACCAAGGCAATGGAAAATATTTTTGAAATGATATGAGTATCAAAACAAAAAAATACATATAGATGTTGGTAAAGAATTTTTAATAAACACTGCAAAATTCATGTATAAACAGAGGATTAAAAATTTCATAATATGAAAGCATCAATAGTAGAATAAATTAATAGATCATTAAAAGGAATTATGTGTTAAGAATTTAGCTATAATGGTTCATATAAGTGGATTGATATACACAAAGATTTACTTAATGCCTACAATAGAAAAGTTCACCACATCATTAAAATATTTGCGATTAAAGTTAACTCAACGAATGAGAAAAAGGTGCAAAATACAGTATACAGTAATTTGAAGAGGTACAAAATGTTGAAATTCAATGAAAATATAAATAAAATTAAAAAGGATAAATCTAATTTGTATTGGTTTTTTGAAGGATTGATTAGGAATTTTAGGTCTCAGGGAAGATAAATAGCTTAATATACTAGAATTCTCTAAACTTGATGGTCTGTATGAAATATTGTGAAAACTTAAGAGTTCAAAATATTCAGCAACACATCATATTATCACTTTTTGTAGTAAAAGGTGTACATTTTCCATTTCGAAAGCTCTAGCACACAAAATTTTAAAGTGTGAATATGGTTATTATAAAAGATATTCACTTTGTTCATTTCTAGATAAACTAAGAAAATTGGATTTTGATATCCAATCTTTAACAATGTACATGTGTATGAATGGGTATCAAACAAACTTACTAAATAAATACAGACTTCAACTAGAATCATGCTGAAGCATGCATAAATTGTAAAATGGAATGTAAACAGATCTTACTTTATATCTGTATCTGTATGAGTATGAAATAAATTTACCGAGAAAAATATTGGAAGCATGCCGAGGCATGTATGATTTAAAAAAATTCCTGACATCATACTTTTATAAGTACAGAAATTTTAAGAGTTTGTGGCAAATGAAATACATACATACATATGTATCTACTTTGTTAAAAATTCAAAAGAGTGAATTCGTAATTCTAATTGTATAGATTTTTAATTGAAACACCACTAAATGTCGGACTCTCGCCTCACTATTGATAGAATAGCATGCTAAAGCATGCATGCTAGCAAAATATTAAACCTCTTAGAATGTGATGAGAAAGCTTTTTCTAATCATTAATTTGTAGACAGCAATTGTATCTAGATCAACTCAACTCATGAATGTATTATATACAGGTATGATTGATGGTAATGAGGACCTTTTCTAAGTGAGAAATTATTAGATCTGAATGTGATACAACGCAGCCTACGTTAACCACAATAACGTCAAGGGGTCAAACACCAAATCTTATATAGAAACACTTGAAGTAAAAATTCTCCTAAACATAGATATTCCAATGTTTCTAAAACTTTATGAAAACACTGACGGTGAAATGATGATGGAGGTAAATGTGTTATCTTAGATCGATTTTCTAGAATAGTTGATTATTAAAGATGTATTTCTTTGTATATGAACTAATTTTTACGTACATACATATATTTACCTATATGTATGTATATATTAATACTCTTAAAATTATATAAATATTTTCTATTTCAAGTAGTAAAATCTGAAAAAATAGTAGTGACACATTAGAAGAAAAAATTACTAAAATAAAAAGAGAGACTGACTGATCAACTGATACGTACACTCTGTCTGACAGGTACAAAAAGCTCACTTAAATATATTAGAAATATATACGCAATACGCTAAACTTTAATAAAATTAGAAAAAAAAAAATCACTTCATCTAGAACATCAAATAAAAGCCATAGGGACCCGTCATAAAATAAACATATACTCGTACATTATTAATGTACTTAAACATATTATCAGTATGAAGTAACACAATTTGAAGAATAAAAAGTTTAAAATTTAATTATCCTTAACGCTGACAAAGAGGAGACAGAAATGTTGACATATAAAGTCATATTGTATACTAGAGGACCAGTTGAGAGGTTAGACCTAAATTGTAAGAAAACGACTTCGTTTTCTGTTGTTCGCTATTCAAGAAGAAAATAAGATTATTCATTATGAATTAACTAATTTAAAAGTACATTTAAGTTCAGTCTCATATCCATATGATGATAATCCTAACATAAAATTTAAAAATAAACGTAATGCAATTCTAAATAGTTATTATATGTATCTAAGATTCCAGCAAAGGTAGTATATGAAAGAATCTCATGCGTTTCTACCTGTACCAGAGTTTAAGATAAAAGCTCCTTTTATTCAATAGCGGGGCAATTGAATAAAATTTTAATTTGAAATAGTAAGCAAAGAAATCAGCTTACTGTATTCTTATTCATGATCGTATAATAGAATACATATGTATATACCCATCAAAGGACAAGTTCGAAAAGTCTTATAAATTGAGTAATATGGAAAACAACATAATTTTTATATACGTACAATGTTTCAAAAGTAATTCAAATGATTTCATCGCAAAAGAAGTAGCGATTGTTTTCAACAATTACGAATATAATGATTTCATTATAAAACTCAATAATCAATAAAAAATAAAAAAAAGAAGCAAGCTGGCTAACAAAAAACTATCATTACATAAGCTGGACTGCTGGATCAGTTTCATTTAAAAATGTTTATAAATGTATAAAAGGCAATGCAAGATGTTCTAAAATAAATGTAAAAGGTGATGAAAAAAGCCTACGGCTGGAAAAAATTTTATATCAAAATATTTCTAAGAATGAAGATAAGCTGCATCAACTTTAAACAAATGTAAATTAAATATAGGAAATATTTCTAGTATAGTTACTATTATTCTAAAGTATGTATCTTAAGGAATTTAGTTTTACTTAAAACAGCAAATCCTCACAAACTATTAAGTAAATACAGATAAAAGTTAAGACAACGTTTTTTTAATTTCAAATAAAAAAAAAAAACTATGAAGATATTTGACATCTATACATAAAAGACCAGGCGAATATTTACAACAACAACAAAAACAAAAAAATGTATTCAAACACGGAGGCAAACACTTATTTGTATGTACATACATATGTACATACATACATAAAATCAATTTGTAGATATGTATGTACACATAATATCAAATTTCTTATCAATACTCAAATATTTATTAGATCTTGACAATCACACTTACATATCTACATCATAAAAATATATGAACAACGCAAACCATTCAGTCAGAGCACATGCCCAAGCTAAACGACCTTATTATGGACAGAGAAACTATAAATTTCCATGATCGTATGAAAAGAAGTTCAGCGAAAGAAGCCGGACGTAGTTAAATAAACAAAATCTGTAATATAAACAAATTTCTCGCAGGCAGACTTTAAAGCTGGACAATTTTAAGCATGACAAAATACCCAGCAACCTTGAGTATGAAAATATACTTATGTATATGTATCAGATATATGAAAATATTTTATAGAACCAAATCTCGATATTGAATACAATTTATTTCTACGTACATAAAACAACTAGCGTGAGAAAATCATACGCACACACACGCACATATACCAGATTTCATCTAAGAAAAATTCAAATTATTTCAACAACACACCACCCCTCACAAAACACGGCCAACCTTAAATTCCTACGAACATGCATACAGATTCCTACGTATACATATTACAACAACATCCTCACCTCTCTTAAATCACGATCAGTCTTAAGCTCCTACAAACATATAGACATACATACACGCAGTCGATCAACCTCAACTACACCACACCCCCTCCTAATAACAGCTTCGCTTAAATTCCCCAAGACAGACACATCCACAAATTCCCATGGATACATATTACTTCTACAACAACACCCTCACCTACCCCAAAGCCTTAAATTCCTACAGACTTGCAACACCTGCATACACGCAGTCGATCTACCACAACCACACCCCGCCCCCTGTCAATCACACCCTCACACAAATTCCAACAGACAGGTATACACACACACGTACACTCAATCCATCTACCTCAACTACACCCCGCCCCCTGTCAATCACACCCTCACACAAATTCCAACAGACAGGTATACACACACACGTACACTCAATCCATCTACCTCAACTACACCCCGCCCCCTGTCAATCACACCCTCACACAAATTCCAACAGACAGGTATACACACATACACTGAATCCATCTACCTCAACTACACCACGCTCCCCCGGCCAATCACAGCCTCGCACAACAGACAGACGGACGGACAGACAGACAGACAGACACATCCATCTACCTCAACTGCACCCCGCCCCCTGTCAATCACACCCTCACACAAATTCCAACAGACAGGTATACACACACACACACACTCAATCCATCTACCTCTACTACACCACGCTCCCCCGACCAATCACAGCCTCGCAAAACAGACAGACAGACAGACAGACACATCCATAAACTCCCTCGGTTATGTATTACGACAACAGCTCCACCCACCCAAATCACGGCCAGCCTTAAACTCCTGTATTAGCATTAGAAATAACTTTTATGTTTTTCCCGTCGGAATTATGAAAAATCATTTTCCCGTCGGCATTTGAAAAAAATAATAATCATGTTTTGCCGTCGGCATTTGAAAAAAATAATATTCATGTTTTACCGTAGACATTAGGAAAAATAATCATGTATTGCCGTCGGCATTAGGAAAAATTAATTTTCACTATTTCATCCCCATTAGTATTAGGAAAAATCATTTCATGATTTTCCCGTCGGCATATATAACTACTTATGAAATCTTAATCTTATGAAACCCCTTAATCCACCCCACAAACATACACACATACAAATTCCTACGGTCATAAAAAACTGGACTTATTAAACCACCCTCGTATGTATTAAACAAACAAAACCCCTTATGTAAACAAAAAATTCCTTATGTAAACAAAAAGTTGGACGGACTTATTGACCCACCCTCGTAGGGTATCAAATTTCACAAATTTCCAAGAATTTTAAAATTTGGGTAATTAAAATTTTAAAATTTCAAAATTTTAATTGTCCCCGGAGTGGCAGTTCCCTACTACTAGCAGCATTTTCCCCCAAAAAATTGTGGTACAATTAGTTTGTATTTGGTAGCTTTAAAAAAATGTGCCTCATTCTTTTTATTGTATTGCATCATGTATACAGTAATAAAAGTTGAAATAACACTTGAAAAAAACTTTGCGATATAACGAATTTTTCGCAATAACGAATGGGCCTGACATTATATCGTTCTTTATACCGGGATTTGCCTGTATTAGTTTTTTGAAGCTGAATGTATTGCTTCTACCCGGCTCATCTCGAACAAAAAATTCCTTATTCATGCTCTACAGCAAGTGATTCTGTAACATTGCCTCCCTTACAAATACGCTTCTTGGAATCAGTAATTTTTGCTGGGAAAATTCCAGATCACTAGAATTTGATAAATTAAATATATAAAACAGAGTTTTTTATCTTTTGGGTATATCGTTCGCTCATTATTTTTTGCAACTCAGTACTTATGTTTTAGGTAGGACGTATTTCTTGTGTGCGAAAGGCTCTGCAGGCGGGACTTGAACAAGAGGGTTCTGAGTATACTGATAGGCGCACTGACCGTTGAATGTGTGCTTTTGCTACATATAAAATTTATAGCAAGCACCGGCAGAAATAAAACTGTCAAAACTGTAAAAGCTACCTATGGTATCAAAATGCTTTACCTATACTCGCGTTATTTTTCATAATGATGCCAATTTTTATTGAAAGTTAGGAAAGGAAAGTTAATATTATTTTAAGGTCTTTTAAAAATATTTTTATTGTTTTGCGTTGTGCAAAAAGACCTGAGGCTTGGGACAATTTTCAAATTTTCAAATTGAGCCTTTATTTCAATTTATTTCGCTGTGTCGTCTATTCTCCTTAGAAGTTGAAAAAAAAACAGTAAATAAAAAGTTTCTAGCCACCCAAAAAATATTAAAAATTAACTTTTGTTTATCTAACCAATGCCACCTATGTACGAGTATGTATTTATGTAGAAAAGTAATTTGCTTAAAAATTTAAGATTTTATACTCGTAATTGTAATTTTAATTACAATAGCTCTTGGCTTTTGAAAATTTAAAATTTTTCGAAGGTGTGTCGACAATTCTATTTTGATATTTTCACACCTGCTTTGATGACAACAGAATGTCTAATTAAAGCAATTCAAATTTTAGGTACTAAACATTAAACAGCAATCAAAAAAGTAAAATAAAACACACGCGCATACACATACAAATAAGTAATACATACACAGCTATTTGCATAAATCTAACAACAATTATATTGTATACAAACGTGTTGTTAAAATGCAAATTCATGTCCTTAACTGCACAACAAGTACAATCATTACAACTATGATCATAGTGATGATGACGACTACAAAATAAATAAAATGAAATTTCAACAAAAGGATTAAAAGTGTCACAGTGTCATAAAGTCATCATAATTTAGCACTTTGGTTCTTATGAAAAAGACACAACAATAAAAGTATTAACCGAACGAGCCAACGAATAGACAGATGAATGGACGAGGACAAATAGAGGAAGGATAAGAAAGAAAAGGATATTTTGCACTTAATAATCGTAACAATAGAATTTTTGAGCATTCGTGTGTCTTTTTGTCTTTGATCTGTGTGTTTGTGTTTGCAATAATTAACTACTTTTATATGCAAAGCACCCACAAAAAAACCGGACTACTGCTTCTACATCAACTAGTTTAAATCGTGTCCGCCCATTATCTGCTATACGACACAATCAACTACCACAACTGCTTGAAAAAAGGACTATGAGGTGTGTGTGTGTGTGTCTGTGTAAAAATCCAATTATCGTTATCTTCACACAAACACACATTCCCATAAACAGAAAAATTAACTTGAAACTAGTTGCAAGAACAGAAATAAGTATTGAAACTAAGTTAAGGTCCAATTTTTTACTTTTTGCTTACATTTTAATTTGTTTATTTTAATTTACATTTAAGTTTTATTTAACTACAGTTTAACTTTTTCTATCGTAAGCTTAAGTTGTAATGTAGATATGATAAAATTTGCATTGGTTCTTGTTTTATTGTTCTGTTTAATTAGGCTAAAGTTCATATATAAATCACGCAAATAAAAAAAATAAATTCGAACTGAAAGTTAAACCCAACTCAAATTAATAGGTATTGGACCGTAGCCATATTAAACAAATGCTGTACTTAAGTAAGAAACTAAAAAATGTGTTGTATGTAAAACAAAAATTAGTACATTAGCATCCATGTGCATAATTATGTAGCTGTGCATATGCCTGCACAGCGGAACTCACGGTGTATGTTATAAATATAAAATCCGAACGTTTCTTTTGTATTGTAAATAATTTTTATCGTTCAATTAACAAGAGAGAGTCTGTGAGTATTTATATGCACTATATTGTTCTTCTTTTGTACCAACTCTTTTAAACTAATGTAATTACAATATCTACTAGTTATAGTTTTATAATGTTATAGATGATAGTAAAATAAAAATAAAAATAAAATTCGATGTTTTTTACCTTTTACCCCTGTCCATAGGTATCAAACCTTTCAAAATTCAAGGAAACAATCATCATTACATAGTTGTGCTAGTCCTTGTCAAAATAATATATGTCCAATTCTCTTTGGTGTAATTAGCGGCTTTGAAATGATCACATGTGATTTGGCGTACAGAGCGAAACGAATTTTACCCAAATCGAATCATACACAGAGAGACAAAATTAAACAAAAATGTTCAATCATAATTTTAAAAGAAAAGGTGAATCCATTATTTAAAAAACAATAAACTAAATTTATATTCATACACAAAATTTAACTTAAGAAATTAGATTAAAAATTAATGCAATTTTGAAAGAAAAAACAACTATGTTTTGTTAGTCAGAATATTTACAACAAACTTTGGTGTTATTTGTTCATTAATAATTATCACCTGTGATTTGGCTTACAAGGTGATACGAACTTTAGCCTGATCAAATTATAAAATTAAAGATATAGAGTGCATATTTTTGAAAAATGTTAGACCTTTATGAAAAGCATTTCAAATATAACAATGTGACATCATAAACTCGAAATGGAAAAAATTAATATATGTACGTATATACGTTGTTATAAATGAAAACCACAGATATATATTAAAGCGGGCGTGGCACTTCTTATATATAGCAAGTATTTATTTTGAAATATTTAGGGAACTAATACGGTAAGAAATTTTAAATTTTGTAGAAATTGTTCCACTGACCTAATAAGTTAGAAAAAAAAGAAAAATTCGGAATAAATACACATTTCTTTGTACTTTTTTTGTGAACTTTTATGTAAATAACGATTTTTATAATCACCCTTATCAACAATAAAAGTTTACGAGAAATGTGTTGCATTTGCCTAAAATTGCGATGGCCAATGTTAACGTTGTTGTTGTGTCAGTGTACTATTTTCAAATTCTGTTCAAAATTTTTTGGTCATGAGATATATTTCACGCGAACAAAATGTTTGCCTTTTATTACCGATAACGGTGAATGTGCGTTGTATTTCAAAACAAAAAGCTTTTATTTGACATGTGGAGGTGACACGTCCAAAAAATAAAATATTTACTTTGAGATATCTGGAAAACTAACATAGGGAGAACGTTGAAATTTTGTAGGGATAGCTATGTTGATCTCTTGCATTGTCTGTGGAAACAATTTCAAAGTTTAAAAAGTAGGCATGGTGCCTCTCATATATTTGAAAGTTTTCGATGTTGCTGATTTGCTTACAGCGTATTGCTGATGGTCCAAAAGGAAGAATATGCTGTTAATAGAAAATTCCGTTATTTTCTATAAAATTAATGACTGAATGAAGGACCACAGTGTCTTAAATCGCTAGAAGAATGTTTTTTTTTTTTTTTGTTATCATTTAAGAAAACATTTAGGCTGTACGTATACACAATTTTGCATACTGTATGTATTTTGTAATACATTTCCAATTCACGAGTGATGAAAAAGAGAGAAAAAGATCGAGTTACGCATATATATGCATATATTTCGATATACTTTGGCCCACATATCAAGAGCTTCGTAATTAAATTTACATATATGAGCTCATTATTATAATACATTTCATATATTAGTGCATATATCAATGCATATATACCGCCGTGTTCTGCCCGTATATATGATGCGATGCGAGTTGAAATCTAGGTGTTCTAGAGTTCAAATCGCAAGAATTTTGGCGAGTTCAAATCGCACTGATGAGTGAACTGATATATTAAGGCTAAACCAAATTTGAACGAAACCTTAAATCTAAATTATTAATACATGAAATTAAATATGTTTCAATATGGCGAACAGCAAGCAAAACGCTTGAATTACCGAACAAGCAGAAACAAGTTTTGCGATTTGCAATTCACATGCGATTTAAAATTATGAGAGTGTCAGAACATACTTGATAATATTTACCATGCATATTCCTATATATATGTATACATGTTAATTTATATACATTCATATCTTAACAAGTAATAGTACTATATTCGGCTGTTCCAAATCTTATATACCCTTCACCGACGTATGTGTATGGAGTATATACACATGTGGACAGAAAAATAGGTGTGAAAAAATTATTGCAAAATTTTTAAATTTTTCTATATATTATTTTATAATTCATAATTTATTCATTAAGTTAATGAATGTTTGGCACATAAAAAATAATTTAAAGCTAAAATAACAAAAACAAAATTTAAAATAACGTAAATTCCAAAAATTTTAGGATTTTGATGTGGACAATAAAATAGGTGTATACGAAAAAACTTAAAATTTAGATAACTTTTTGTACATAAAGGTTTATTTTTTAAAATAAATATTGAAGCAGGCTATTAATATCCAGTATAGCCACCGTTATTTTTAAGAACGGCATCTATTCTTCTAGGCATGGATGATATTAAATTACGGCAAGTCTCTACTGGGATACTATACCACGCCTTTTGAATATTTTCCCATAATTGTTTTTTATTACTGCAGGGAAGTTTGGAAATTTGTCGCTTTAATTCACCCCAAAGATTCTCGATGGGGTTCAGGTCGGGAGACTGGCTTGGCCATTCAATAACACTCAAATTGTGTTGTCTAAACCATGCACTCACCAGCTTTGATGAGTGCTTTGGGTCTGGCATCGTTGCCAAACAAATTTATTTTAGTTTCGTCGGCCCACAGGATATTTCGCCACTTTTTTTCACCTTCTGGCCCGCACCATGTTTTATGATCCAAAGCAAAACTTTTCCTTTTCTTCAAATTAGCCTGTCTAAGCAAAGGAATTTTTCTAGCTATTCTGCCTGGTAGTTTTGCATCCAGCAATCTTCTTCGGACCGTTCGGGATGATACTACATTTCCAATTTAACTTGAAATTGCCTTAGAGGACTTAAAAGGGTCTCGTTTAGCTAAAGTTACTATGCGGTTATCCGTAGCTGGAGATGTTTTTTTACTTGAACCACGTCTCTCAACATTTGGTTTTGGTTTTAAAGCATTGGTTACAAAATTTTCAGACCGTCTTAGCGAGTTGGCAATAAATTTGTAAGTTTTCCCTTGCACCCGTAGTTGATGAACAAGACGTCTTTCTTCTTCACTGCAATGATGCCCACGACCCATCTTAAATGCTTTTTAATACAATTTTATGTCTTTGTTTATTTCAATTAATATTATTTCACGTTCTATCTCACTTTTTGACAAAAAATTCCAATTTTCACAACTTTACACAATTCACACCTATTTCACTGTCCAAGCCGAATAGCACGCAAAACAAAAAATTCGCCATATTTTTTACAACGTACGTTTCTATTAGTGGGATTTCCGTTTTTCTTCTTTAAATAGTGATGCCAGACTTATAATTTTCAAATTATTGTTATAGGAGAACCTTATTACAATTTCTGCTAAGATTAAAAAATTTAAATCTTTACACCTATTTTTCTGTCCAGATGTGTACATATATATCGCACTTAATCAACATGAGGGTACGAGCATTGACTCAAAATTTTTAAAAATTCCACTTTTTGCAATAAATCAACACAAAACTAACAACATTAATATCTATCTACTGTAAAAATTTCAACGTATTCTGTAGCTTGTTTCTGTATTTCTCGCATCGTAAAATTTCCCTCATGAAACGAGGGAATCGTAACAAAAATAGTGTAAATTTAAACACAAAATAGCTTTTTTCACATAAGTGTTTCTGTATATTTACTTTACGAGAACTATATGTCATTTAAATAAATTTCCAGCAATTATTGGAAGGATGTGAGAAAAAGTGTTTCTGTAACAATATTTTGTGAAAAGTTTCTCGAAAGAACTGTCAAAACAACTCGCATTTTAAATTGGTGCGAGAACAACCAAATTTGTACATAAACATATGCATTTTTGAATTTCTGTGTAAAAATCTGAAAAATAATCTAGTTGAAAAGATTTGAAAAGAATTGTTGTACTAATATATTTTTAAAAATATTACATTTTTATATTTATTTATTAAAATTATTTTGTGTACTTGTCTTATGTAGTAGAGGCATTTGATAGAAACAAAAATTTTTTATGAATGTAAGATCATTTTATATTCATCATCATTATTTTATTTTCTTTTTCTTGTAAATTATTTCTTTTTTGTTGTTGAAATAATATTTTTGTGACATTTTGTTTTCATTTGACTCTCGATTATTGGAAATATTCCAGTAAAAACAGAATCAGTGTTGTCTGTTTTCGCATTCAAATACAGAAACACTTTTTTCTCACAAATCGAAAAACGATGGAATTTTTTGTTTCATACTTCATGTGAGAAATTTTACGATGCGAGAAATACAGAAACGGGCTACTGATTACTCTTTCATCTCAAAAATAACATTTAAGACCATTTTTGTGAAAGTGTAGGGACTACTTTTATATCACCAAAATTTATTATTTTGAGTTGATACAAAAGTGGACATAGAAATATTTTAAAACTCTTGCCAGCCACACCATATTGATACTGACACGAAAAACTGAATATATACATATAAAAAAAAACTCTAGATCTTCCTTCTAAACCTCTAAATATCTTCCTAAAATAAAATATGTTTAACGAAAAGAAAATGAAAATTTATTTCGTTACTTTGTTTATCAAATATTAAGTTTCAATTTTTCAACCCAGGAAACATATTTTTAATTTTTCGGATCTTCAATATTAAATTTTTTCTTTCTAAAACACAAAAAAATATTTAATTTATAAATAAAAAGATATAAACTAATTTGCCCAAGTTACTTTTAAATACCAAAAAAAAGTGTAAACCATTCAACCCTGCAATCATCCTTTTAGATTCTACTAAAATATAAATATGTTTCATTTATAGAGAAAAAGAAAAAATAAGTTTTAGTTGGTTACTTTTAAATACACAAAAAAATAAAATTTCCCAACTCTGGAAATGTCTTTTAATTTAAATTTTTTTGTTTTTGATTTTGAATACCAATTTTATTCTTACTGAGATATAAAAACGGTTTATTTAAAAAAAAACATCAATTAGTTCCAATACCAATATATATATATATATATATATATATATATATATATATATATATATATATATATGTATATATATTTTGTACCATTTTTGACACACCAGTCCAAGACGGAAGTGTCTAGATTTTCTGATATCTTAGGAAAATTGATTTCACTTGCAGACAGACAGACGAATGGACATCACTTCTTCGTCTTCCCTCTTCATAAGGACTCAGAACTTATATATTTTCTTGGTCGCATATGAATATAGTGGAAATTACACACGGAATGACAAACCTTTACCATTTTTGGTGTACGGTTTAAAAATGTATGGACCATACATATTTTTTAGCTTGGTAAATAAATCAATAAATGACAACAGTGAGTATCACATAAATTTTTGAAATTCGAAAGTATATGAAAGAAAATGCAAGAACTGAGAACTATTTTCAGCCATCAATCCTTATGATTAGGTCAGGGTGTTACTTAAATTGTGGTTGAAGTTACCCCTCTCTCGCCATTTGTGCAGATTGGAGAATAGACATTGGAAAACGTAAAACCATTGGATTTGAGTTATAAGTTGTGTTACATGAAGGTAAAATTTTACGATTAATTTTGTTATGCAAAATGATAACCTTTATTCGAATGCATATTTTGACCTATCAAAAGAAGGTCAAAAATGTATTGAAAATTCTTCTAGATATTTGCCTCAAAGTATATAAAGAGATCCATATGAGGAAGAGTTAAAGTATTTAAAAACCCATAAAATTCTCCTCATAAATATATTTACATTTTTCTCTTATCTCCTTTAGAAGATTATAGTTTTTATGTTGTACTACTTTTTATGTTGTACTACTTTCCATTACTTTTTATTTGAAAATGTTTCTTTGACAAACAAAAGTAAGAAAGTTATTGAATGATGTATTCAAATGAATACTGTATAAGGTATATTTATTAAATTGAATCCAGGAAAGTACTATGTTAGCAAGAAACTGCGGCACCAAAAAATCTATGTCACAAATTGACTCTTCTTTTTTTTACTTTTCTCTCCTTAGTATTCCTTTCATATTTGATATAAGCTGTGTTGGCAATTGGAAACACTTTTCTATTTGATTTGATTATAGTTCTATGCTCCGATGGGAGTTAATCGGATAGAAGAAGAAGATGCTATAAATCGCCTCCAATATTAATGCTTGATGTCTTTCGAAGGGACATCTGAACAAAATACAATATTTGAGGAGCTTAAAAGCAAAGGTTTACAAGTGCAAGAAAAGAAACTTCTGAATAATTAAGCTTCAAAAAAAATTTTTTTTTCATAATAACTTGTTCCTAGTAGTAAAACTTTCGTTCAATAAAATTCAGTTAAGTCTGAATATTTATAGATTATTTAAATTAATTAATATCAAGTATTAATTTCTCCATTGAACTAATTATTTTTAATTTAATTATTATTTTTCGAACTGTATTTGTTTCTATATTCTTATGAATTGAATAGGCTAAAGTTCGTAACGCTTTTTAAGCCAAATTACATGTGATAATTATTAATGAACAAATAACATCAAAGTTAGTTGTAAATATTCTGACAACAACACATAGTTGAACGGAACAGCCAGCCGTTTTCGAAGGCCACTAAACCTTCCTCATCAGCGTTCTTCTGTGTTTTTGGTCCACTGTGTGTGGTGTCAGTTGATGTAGATGTCTGCCTTATATACGTAACTTTATTGCAAATGGAATATGTGAATTTGTTTGATTCATTGCATTTCAATTTGCCAATGTGTTTCGTAATTATTTTTAGTTTTGGCATTTATATCCCTTTGGTTTTAAGTACAACATTTATATTAGTGACAACCCCCGAATGTAAGAACCGTCAAAGTAACTCTAGTAGCTATCGGGTTTGCTCGGTACTGCAATGCCTTTACAGCTTTATCTCATATAAAATCGTCAATAGATACCATGTAATAAATAAGGCTCCAGTCTCCTCCTTTAATGTTGAAAGGCTTATATTTTTATAATCACGATTATAGTTATAGTTTGGAGTGATCTATTTATTGCAGAATCATGAATCCTGAAGATAATATCATGCTTTAATATATTATTTAATATAATATAATATTTTCTACTCGTCGTATATAAACAATATATCGAGTATTGTATTGCATGAAGAACTAAAATGTGTAGGTGTATTTGTTTTAGTTGGGAAAAGTCCCAGTGCTTTCATGTTGTTTATTAGGTGTTTTTCGATTAGGATATTTGAGTTGAAGTCCCCTGCAATAATTATGTCATTATACGATGTTTTCGTAGTTTCCAGCATGCTTAAGAAGTTATTTATACTAATATGCCTATTAGGTCTGTATACACTGCCAATTAATATTTTATTCATCTTAGTGATTAGCTTAATGAATATATATTCCATTCTGTTGACATAATTATGTACATCATATCCAAAGTGTGCACCTGGCATTGTTGTTTGATCATTCGACGTGCACACGACGTTACAGGTTAAATTATTTTTTACGTATATGGCAACCCCCCCCCCCCCCACAGTTCATTCTATCAGCTCTATATACTATGAAGCCTTTGAGGGTCACTAAACTGTTGAAGTTGAAATATCAGATCAAGTTTCAGCAACTGTCGCGATATCAACACCAGAATCATTAAAAACCAAACTGAACTCCTCAAGTTTATTATTAAGACCTTGAGCATTTATGTGACATATTATAAGACCATTACGTTGTTTGGAGAAAACGTTTACCATATTTGCGACCACTATCCGACGATATCATTATAATTATGGATGTTTTACACTGGAGCAACTCTACTAATACAATCAATTACGAAGAAAGATATTGCTAAGATCAATACATGAAATATTTTAGTTTTTAGAAGAGAAGTTAAACTGTGGAATATATAGAATTTGTAAGCGTAAAGGTAAGGAATATTAACGAATTTGTTCATCATTGCCATCTGCGCGAAATACGTGATTAAAATCAGTTAACTCATCAATTAAGACGGGCTCATCCGAGGGATTCAGCTTCGCTTATATCAGACCACGCCTAGAGAAAGCTGCAGCAACTTGTTTACTCTTACGTAGTTTGATTGCTTCGTAGTAAGGTTTTCATTTATGTAGAAATTTACATTAGATGGTGAATAGCCAATGTCCTGAAAAGTGAAATTGAAATGTTTAATTTGCCTTTCGGATTATCGCTAGAGATTTCAAGAAGAAATTTTTGTCGTAAGGAGACAGCATTCTGACGATAATTACTGCAACTCGAGAGAAAGTTTTCAATTTATTATTTTCATGACATTATGACCTTAAGACACCCGATGGAATATCCCAATAGTTCAGATAACAAATTTAAAATTCATATTCCTATGAAAAAAGTTCCAAAAAGTTGTTATTTTCTTAATTTTTTTTTGCATAATTACCTTTTCAATAGGTAAGCCTTATTTCAGATACCCTAAATAAAGTGTGTGAAGTCAAGCCAAGAGAAATACATAAATAAGTATTTTACGAATTAAACCAATATTTTTTTAAGTATTTCAAGAAGTTTTCATAGCATTTTTTTGTCAGTTTGTTGATTTTGCTTTTGAGCTTTTTAGTTCCGTTTTCCGGTGTGAATCAACTTTGTCTTCTGGGATGTTTTCATATTCATTGTTTTAAATCCTCTTCATTCATTCTCTCAACTTTCTACAAAAAATAATAAAAACAACAATAATAATAACAATCTATCCAAGCACTGCTGTTCTGTTTTGTTTTCTTGTATACTCTTTCCTTTTTTTAAGTAAACAAATACATATATACAATGTTTATATGTATGCATGTTGTTCATTCAATTCCTCTAATTTTCGATTGTGAGAACTTGTACGTGTGAGTATTTCCTAACAATAAGTTTAGTTCAGTTACAATTATGGCAAATTACTTTATTACATCCGTAATTGTGTGACCATGGAAGCGTGCAGTTTTTTTCATCGCATAGTTAAATTAAATAAAACGCCACAAGTAGTTCGTTTGTTCATTCGTTCTTATGCTCCCCAAAGCTGTAAAAAACAACAGCAGGAAAGAAACGTACAAAACATACAACGAAGTCATCGGCAAGCAAGTTTTGTAATTGAGGTAAAATTAAATTCAAGTAGTTTTTGCACCAGATTTGGGTATGAGTTTAACAAGATTTTGGTACGTTACAAGTTGTTATTACTACCTACAAGTACCCAAGTTGAAGAAAGAAATTACTTGTTTAGAAACAAAAGAACATGTTAACGGGTTAACAATCTCTTTTAGCTTTTCTTTAAGGCTTCCGTTGAACGAACTTTATTGTTAAGTAAGTTATAGGAATATGTGTATATATTTATATATATACATATATGTATATATAAAACATGACAAATCATGTGTTGGATCATGGGTTCAAGTGATGACGCATTGGTTCGATTTAGGTGAAACATGCATGATTTTTACATACTCGTAAGCTTGTCATTGTAGATCATGTGTTTGTACGAGAATTTAAATACTTTGATATCCATTCAAATGAATGAATTAAAACCCATGCAAGTTCCTTGATTCGATGATGGTTTTTCACGTAAATACAAAACAAATAAATAAATAAGAACTTTTGTTGCATGATACGAACCGTGCTGTTCTCACCCTCAAGGCACACTCTCTACCACTGAGCTACTGTACCCTTGTCATTTATTGGAGATAAAACTTGTTATATGAAAATGTAGCAATGTGATGATTTAATTCCGTTTTTGCATGCGTTTTTAATGAGTTAAAAAACTATAGCATTATTTACGATTTGCGGTGATATTCAGCATGCATTCGAAGAAACAAATGCTCAAGAAAGCATGAAACAGTATATAATTTTGAACGCGTTCATTTATTTTTTGCTGGGTATATACTTATATATACATACACAGAAAAAAATATCATCAAAATGCAACCAGCAAAACAAATTGTTCATAATTAATTTAAATTGAAATATATATTTAGTTAATATAAAAAATTCAGTTGTTGATACGACAAACACAGAAATTTTTTTCAATAAACTGAACTAAACAAATTTTATGTTATAAATGGCGCAAAAACTCAAAAAATTTTGAATATTTTTTTTATTAAAAATGTCAACTTAAGATTTTGATGCTGCTTATTGTTTATATAACAAACTTACATTTTTCTAATCTATTAAATTACTCAACAAAATTATTGGTTAAATTATATCATAATGGAATTCGCACATGTAGAAGAACTCGTATTTTGTGTGTATTCATTATTTGCTTTTCTAATAACGATTTGCTCTTTAGCTGAGTGGTAAGTACGTCAGTCTATTAGTCAAGAGATCGCTGGTTCGATTCATCCCAAACAACTTAAAAATTTAACACAAAACCAAGTTCTAGGAAAAAATAAGAAACAAACAAAGAAACAACACATTAGAATTTGAAAAACAAATTCATTAAAAATTTTTCTTTTTTGTTAACAACTCAATTGTGAATAGCACAATCATTTTAATTGGAAATAATTGAGTTGATTTTGTTTTCTTATGTTACAAATGCGTGTTTGTATTTACAAAAATTATTGTAGGTGCCTTTCTAAATAGTATTTTAATTGTATTCACAAATAAATTACTTGTATTTACAAATCTTTTTTTTCTGTGTACATACATATAGTATATATGTGTATATACATATGTACATGTGCATATATATATTATTATAACTTACTTAACAATAAAATATATATATATACGTATATTTTAATTTTCTTTAACTCCATATTACAATTTCATAAAGAGCGGTAACATTTATTAACTTCTTCCTCCTCCAAATATTGTAGTACCAGCAATAATGCGAATTCCCCGTTTTTAGAAAAAGTTCCCCTATAGAACTCCCTGACTTGAATATACGAGTATCATAAATGGTTGCTATATATTTTTAAATTGATTAAATATTTCTTTCTTTGAATGTATAAATTCATTAAATTTTCTTTTGTTTTAAAAATACGAACAAAATTGTATTTCGAAAATTATAAATTGATTTTATAATCTAAATAAAAAATGGATTTGACCATGAATAAATTAAAAAAAATTTCAGTCATTTTAATATAAATTGATGAAATTCAATTTTCACATAACAAATAATTGTTTGAATTGTCATAATTTGTAATTTGAAATAGAAAATAACAGCCTGTTTTTATTATTATCCATATTTCAGTTCTCGTGGTACCTTCATAGCGAACAGTCGAATAGCGGAATTTTACTTACTTACCAAACAAACAAATATTATACAAAAAAAAAAATATTAGTAGTACAAATTATTCGTAATAGGTACATACATACTGTCTTTAATAAATAAGCTTTATGCTTTGCTAATATTTTTTACATAGTAAAAATAACAAAAACAAAAAAACCGCAAAAAAACTTAAACAAGTGATATTGAGGAATACCTCAAAGTCAAACAAACAATCATAAATAACAAAAACAAAAAATACCGAAATTAAAAAAAAACATAAACGAATAACCCTTCAGGAATTCTTTGTATGAATTCCTCAAATACAGAAAAACTTGAAGTGAGTTCTAACGGCAGAAATGCTTATTTTACTGTGAGTTCTGAAACTCTGAATGAAAAAAATATAAAAAATAAATCTGATGAAAATCTTTTGTTAACGGCAACGCCAATTTTTCGTCAGCGATCAACTTCGCTTTGTCCAATGCCAAATAGTAATGATGCATTAACATTACAGTTGCCCAGTACTTCTTCATATAAGTCAGTAATATCATCCCCTTCAGGCTCGTGTTTATCACTTAACAAAGTTATCACTACAGATAACAGCGGCTCGAAACTCAAGGTACAAGTTGGAATGGACAGATATATAACCATAGTAAAGCATGGACGAAGCCCGAATTCTTCAAAAATCTCATCTGCTCCAAAAGTGTATAGGGATAACAGCGCAGCCTCAACTAACCGCCAAAACCGCTTTAAAATTCTTCAAGATGACAACGACAAACCCGAGGTATCCTCGAACAAAACATCCAAGCCGCCACCAATCTATTTGAGACAAAAAAATTCAAATGCCCTTATTAAAAAATTAATTTCGGTCATTGGTGAGAATAAATTTCACATTGTTCCAATAAAACGTGGCAACATCGATGAAACTAAAATCCAAATTTATGACGAAAAAGATTTCCGCAAAATGGTTGCTGAATTTGAAAAAAGTAAAACAAGCTTCTACACATACCAGCTTAAGGGCGCTAAAGGCATGCAGATCGTATTGAAGGGCATATATTCTTATGTTGTCCCCGAAGAAATAAAAGATGCACTCGTCCTCCAGGGGTTCAAGGTAAAAAATGTGTCCAATATAATAAATAGAGAAAAGATTCCCCAACCCCTATTTCGTGTTGAACTAGGACCTAATGATATAAAATTGAAAACAAAATGAGACGCATCCAATTTATAATTTAAAATACCTCTTGTACCGAAAAATCACAGTTGAAGAGCCACATAAGCGTTCAGGTCCTGTACAGTGCCATAATTGCCAAGAATATGGCCATACAAAAACATACTGCAATTTACCCTCTGTTTGTGTTGTGTGCGGCGAATTACACGGCACCGCTAGCTGCAACAAACCAAAAGATCAAAGTGATAAAAAATGCAGTAATTGTGGAGGTAATCACTCCGATAACTACAGAGGTTGTCCTGTGTACTCTTTTGTAAAGAAGAATATGATGCAAAAACCTAAATTAGCTCCAGCTCAATCAGCAAACGCTTACTCTGCCACTTTTCAGCAAATGAGCCAACCAGTTACTTCCCGTGTATCTTATGCAGATGCTGCTAAGGCTAGTTCTATTCCGACACAAAATGTTTCACCGCAAAATAATTCAACAAATACAAACTCAAACTTTAATTTTAATCGCCTTGAAGCCACTATTGAAAATCTTGTGCAAACTATAAACAATTTTACAACAAATATGACTAGCATGATGCAAGAAATGCTGCGAATGCAGAATACACTGCTTCAGGCATTAGTTAAGAAGCCATGACCACGTTAAAAATATGTTTCTGGAACGCAAACGGCATTCGCCAACATAAAAATGAACTTGAGCACTTCCTCACGGAGAAAAATATTGATATAATGTTAGTTTCTGAGACTCAGTTGACTTCGAGAAGTCTTTTCAAAATTTATGGCTACACTATATATGATACAAAGGACCCTAGAGGAAGGGCTTGCGGTGGATCAGCAATTCTAATAAAGTCAAGACTCAAGCACTATGTTCTTGATAACATTTGTGAAGAATACCTACAAGCAATAAATATTGGCATTGAAAGTTTTTGTTCAAATTTCGTTATATTATCAATTTACTCCCCTCCCAGATTTTCGATCACTGAGAATCAATATGAGGATTTCTACAAATCTCTTGGACCTTGTTTTGTAGCAGCTGGAGACTACAATGCGAAACATACGTTCTGGGGTTCGCGCCTTGTTACACCCAGAGGTCGAGCATTGTTCAACACTATTTCAAAAATGGGCTTGGATGTCATTTCGAGTGGGGAGCCCACTTATTGGCCTACTGACATACAAAAAATTCTGGATGTTATAGATTTTGGCGTCATAAAAAATATCTCTAGGGATTTAATTCAAGTTCAAGCTTCTCTTGATCTCTCCTCCGATCACTCCCCGACGATCATCACAATTTGTAGCCCTTTAAGAAGTAACTTACCTGACCCATATGTGAAGATGATCAATCGTGTAAATTGGCTGGGGTTCAAAAAATATCTCAGCAGTCATTGTACGGAAAACATTACGCTTAAAACACCCGATGATATTGAATCGAACTTTGCCAATCTCAGCGAAAATATTAAACAGGCTGCTGAACATGCCACTATCTCCCATCCGCAGATTGGGTTTAATAAAATTTATTCTACAGACATTGAACGTCTCGTACGTGAAAAAAGAAGGGCTAGAAGGGAATGGCAACATCACAGATCACCACAAAATAAAATCAGATTTAAGGAGTGCACTAAACGACTCCAAGAGTTGCTTGCATCTGAAAAAATTGCATCTCTTAAAAATTATCTGGAGGGTCTTGATGTTACACCGGCGTCTAATTACTCCTTGTGCGCGCTGCCAGAAAGCTTAAAACACCCGTTGAGTATAAGCCACCTCTACGCACATCTACCGGAGGTTGGGCAAGAAGCGATACTGAAAAAGGTAAAATATTTGCTGAGCACTTAAAATCCGTTTTTACGCCAAATATATGTACTGGTGTTGCTGATTTGCCGAATATAGTCGCTCTACCCCCTCAACACATAAAGTATAAGATGCGTGATTTACAAAAATTAATTGCCGAACTCAACCCGAAGAAAGCTCCGGGTATTGATGGAATTAGTAATCAGATGCTGATGAACTTGCCTCGTATTGCAATGAGAATCCTGTTATTCATATTTAATGCTATTTTACGACTGGAGTATTATCCACACAACTGGAAACTTGCTAAGGTTAAAATGATTCCAAAGCCGGGCAAAGATATAACCAAGGCTGAGTCATATAGGCCAATAAGTCTACTATCTACAATGTCAAAGCTTTTCGAAAAACTGCTCAAAACAAAATTGTCCCCAATTCTAATTAGTAGTGGGTGCATACCTGACCATCAATTTGGTTTTAGAAGTCAGCATAGCACCATTGAACAAACTCACAGATTGGTTCAATTTATAAGAAGAACTTTTGAGGAAAAAAAGTATTGTTCTGCGCTGTTTATTGACGTTTCCCAGGCATTTGATAAAGTGTGGCATGAAGGCCTAATTTTAAAATTGAAGACTTACTTACCAATAAACATTTTAAATCTTTTGGAAAGTTACATTATTTCCCGTAAGTTCACTGTTGCGGAAGGAGACTTTACAAGTAGGCCTGAAACAATTTCATCTGGTGTGCCACAGGGGAGTATACTGGGACCAGTTTAATATTTAATTTTTACTTGTGATATGCCTGTGAGCAGTAGTATCCATACTTCCACATTTGCCGACGATACAGCCTGCCTTAGTATGCATGAAAACCCTGATGAGGCATCCCGCAAACTCCAGGAACACATTAGCCAGATGGAGCTTTGGTTAAACTTATGGAGAATCAAGGTAAATGAACAAAAGTGTGTTCAAGTAACATTTACTTTACGAAGAGATACTTGTTCCCCCATTCGGATTAACAATCAAGTTGTTTCTCAACATTCACATGTGAAATATCTTGGTATACACCTTGATCGACGACTTACATGGAAACACCTCATTGATTCTAAGTTAACTCAAATGAAACTTAAACTAACTCAGGTACATTGGCTGATTGGTCGAAATTCAACACTTAGCCTAGACTGTAAACTTTTAATATACAAGTCGCTTCTAAAGCCAATATGGTGCTACGGAATTCAACTATGGGGCACTGCTTCAGCTTCAAATGTAGAGAAAATTCAACGCAGGCAAAATAAAATTTTACGCATGATAACATCGGCTCCATGGTACATCAAAAATTCAAATATACATCGTGATTTGAATATGCCTCTAGTGACTGAAGAAATTGTAAAATACGCTGGCAAATATTTAACAAAACTCGAGTCACATCCTAATCCGCTTGCCCGTAATATTTTGAACTTTACTGGACACATCCGCCTAAAAAAGAGGGACACAATGGCTCTTATTCACAGCACTCCAGATGGGACTTCTTGAAAATACTTTTATTTTTTTCCTTTTGATTATCACTACTTACATATGTATTATATATAACTACTACTAAGCTTATGTCCGACATTGGTCGGGCCTAATTATATTTTTTAGATTTAAGATTTGAATACTTATTGTTAGTTCATATATGAAAATACAATAAATAAAAATCATGCATAAAAAAAAAAAATTATCAATATTTAACTGTCAACCACACCACAAATTTTTTTAGTATTGACTCAAAATAAAGTCCAAGGTATAGGAAAATAATTAGTTATAATAGATAACGGAAAATACGAAATACAATGAAAATCTATATTAAAATTGTAAATGGTTTTCTAATTGAATGCTAAAATCAGTTAATAACAAGTAAGAGTGATATATTCGGCTGTGCCGAATCTTATATACCCTTCACCGACGTACGTATAAGTAGTATACAGACACATACATACATATTTGTTTTGTAAAAAAAATTATAATTTTTTGTCCTAGTTCAGTTTTTAGTAAGTGACCTCTCAGAATTTTTCGATTAAAGAATTTTATTTTCGATATTAGTAATAGGTGGATATTTTATTCTACACTTTGTAAAAAAAAATATTTTACATTTACCCTTATTCCAATCAACATCGACGTCACGTCAATACAATATCAAATACTTGGGGCTTGTTTACTCGCTCTCGAGATGTTCAAAAACCGTGCTGCTATTTAATAACCTTAAAATAGTCAATACCAAGTAAACTAACTTGCTTTATATTTTCCCGTATTAAATAGTGTTGCAAAACTGTTTAGTGTCTTAATTTAAACATCTCATTGCAAAGGGGATGTTACGGCATTTGATATCAATCGAAATCTAAAAATATTTCTCTACAAGCTGTATTAAAATATTTCGATCGATATTGATATTGCATGTATCCCGGTATTATGTAAACGGTTTATTCCTATGAAATGGAACATTTTCTTAAATTTATGTTATAGTTATGGCTGCTCATTAGCGCTTAATTTTATTTTTATCTCTATTTACTAAAAATTAATAAGAACTCGTTACAAGCTTTTTTTAAAACATAAAGTATATATAATTTGTAAAAAAAAACTAATTTGAACTAGTTTCTTTTATATACATAAAAATTAAATTTTTCAACCCTGGAATCATCCTTTTAGATTTTTCGAATTCCTTATACCAATCTAGTTCTTTAAAAAATATCTAAAATGTGTTAAGTGAACAAAGGAAAAAGGAAATAAGAAAAATATTAGCTTTATTTAGTTACTTTAATATTAAAAAAGTTCAAACTTTCCAGCTCTGGAGGTGTGGTTTTTATCTTTTCTAATTTTCTGCACTAAACTTTTCTTTCAGAAGCAAAAAATATATATAGTTTATAAAGAAAAAGAAAAGAAACTAATTAGACCTAATTACTAGTTACACAAAATGTGTAAGTTTCCCAAACCATGGAATCATAATTTTAGATTTTTCGATTTCTTAAGCCAATCTGTTTTTTAGGAATATAAGATATGTTTAATTTATAGAGAAAAAGGAAAAATTAGTTGTAGTAGGTTACTTTTATTTAGCAAAAAAGTTTTCCAACCCTGGAAGAGACTCTTTGATTTTTTTAATTTTTTTTATTTTAAATATTAATTTTATTCCTACTGAAGTATAAAATAAGTTTATTTAACGAAAATAAAACAAAAATTAGCTTTAGCTAGTTACTTTTATATGGCAAAATAAAGTTTAAGTTTTCCAGCTCTGAAACCGTCTGTTCGATTTTGCATAAGGATCCAAAACATATGTATATGCCTTATGGGTCGCTTATTAATATTGTGGAAATTACTCACGGAATGTAAACGTATGTATATGCCTTATGGGTCGCTTATTAATATTGTGGAAATTACTCACGGAATGTGAGTGAAGGGTATAATAAAATTTCTTACCCCCTTATTCATAAAATTTTAAATTAATTTGAAATGAGTTTGATTTAAAATTTTTCATAGAAACTGTTTTTTAATTTGTTTTATTCATTCACTGTACTAATTTTGTGAGTGTTCATTTTTGGTGATACCTAAGAAGCTCTTTTTATGTCAAATTTAAAATGAAATTGAAATGTATTTTATTTCAAAATTTTCATACAAAATTTTCCTAAATTAGTTTCAAATTCATTTTATAATGTAATGAATATGAGGGTTAGAACATGTTTTGTAAAAATCAAATTTTAAAAGTTATTGTTTACAGGGTGACCGATGACATTTTTCAAAAAGTGGCACCAAAAGGGGATTTATCAAAAAAAGGGGCAAAATTAAAAAAATAAAGAGAAAACTACATTAAACTTTTTATTTTTAATATATTTTTATATAACTCACTCTAAAAAAAGAGAGAAAAAGAGTGGCAAGGCAGTCAAAAAAGTGGCAAGGCAGTCGAAAAAGGGGCAATTTGCCACTTTAGTCGGTCAAACGGTCACGCTGATTGTTTATAAACGAAATTCCTCTCTCTCTCTCTCTCTCTCTGATATATTCTTGATATTAAAACTACCCAGAGTTTCCAGCACACAATAGCGAAAGAATAATTCGAATTTTCATTGATATAACGGCGTGTGGTTAAAACTATCATAACGGCAACACTGAACGCTTTCACAGATTAATTTTTAATCATAATTATTATAAAAATTTTACGAAAATAATGAAACCATTTTACAATCAGCATTCACCTTCAGTAGTAGTTGGAATCTTCTTCCTCGATGTTTTTTTGTTGTAGCATCCTAGTCGGAGTTTAGAAGGGTGATTATTTGAAAGAAGGACATCTGGAATTCTCTTTTGTTGTTTCCTTCGCGTTCACATAGACGAAAATGTTTCCGGCAACATTCCAATATTAGCTCCTTTTCTTTACTTTTTTGTGTCAAGTTCGATAAAATAATATACTAAAAAGCAGAAAAGTGCGGAAACGCGGAAAAACCAAAGTTTTTAACATGAAAGGAAACGTCAATGCATGTATGCATATAAATATATATGTGACCTGCTCCACGAAAAGGGACCTCTGCGCCGAAAAGAAGTTATTGAGAAAAACGCGTTCAAAAAAGCGCTTCGTTTTTCCGTGTTTTACGCATGGTTATGCCACTCTTCCTTCAACCTGATCATCTGGCGATGTATTTCGACTCTCTGGTACTTTGTACGATGTTCACTATGCAGTGTTGCCTCTATGAAAATTATTTTTGTAATTTTGTACCTTTTAAATTTCAAATATTATATATACGACTATTATCTGTTTATATCACATTTTTAAATTTTTTCATTAATTATGTTCATCTTTACAGGTGAGTTGTAAAAAAACTAAAAGACATAGAAACTTGCGGTTTGCGGCATTTGAAAGAGCGTTTTTTTCCAGTACAAATCACTCAAGAAGTAAAAAAAATTTTTTCGTCGCAGAGGTCCCTTTTCGTGGAGCAGGTCACATATACAAATAGCTAAACACGATTCAGCATATATATGTTTTCTTTTTTTCATTTCATATAAAAACTTAAACAACTTTGATCACCTCTAGTTTTTAAATATTTTGTAAAAAGTTTTTTTAAATTTTTTAGTGCTTAGTCATCGTCCATAAAGTGAAACATTTGCTGCGAAAAATTTTTGATTTCTCTTTTGAAACTGCATTCGTGTCCACGCTGTGAAGTTCTTGTTTTGCAGCTTAATACATCTTCTCATATATTGCTCATGAGAATGAGGCAATAATGACGAACTCAACAAGAACTTCGTGTACATGAAACAAAGTACCCTTTTCCATTCCTCTTTCCCCTCTCGTCAACAAACTCAAATGGTTTGCAGGAAATGTTTCACTGTATGGACGAGGACTTAGGAAAGTAATATTTTTCTGTGTGCCAAAACTAGCACGAAGAAAAACTACGAGCTGTTTCATGCAAAAAAAGAAAAACATCACTCATAAAACATCTCTTATTTGCCAATTTTTGGATACAGGAACGCTTTTTCAACAACGCTTTTCCAACAACGCTTTTCCAAGTTAAAAAACACATCTATTATTATTGGATAACACAAACCATATATGCTTATGTATATATGTATATGCAGCAAAGAATATGTCAACAAAGCGTGTCGCCGAGTACTGAACAAAAAAAATTATTCCTTCTTCCCCACGCGTTATATGCTCCAAACTAATGGTTTCCCGTCATGTGATCTTCACTTGTTACAAAAAAGATGTTTACAGTCAGAGCTGCTATGTAATTTTCGTCTCTGAACCCAAGCCTTAAAGCACTTGTAAAATCCCCACATTTCAGGCAAAATCTCCGCTACTGACAGCCCTGTTTACAGCTCTCATTCTGTTAACAAAAGACTTTTCCATTTAAAAGACAATGATGACAATGATTTTGCATGACCCCAAATATTGAGGATTTCATTGGTAGGAAAATCATGCACATAAATTTCTTTAGTTGTTTCACTATAATTCAACTTATGTTTCGAAGACCTCAAGTTGGCATTATTTAGTTTTGATTAAAACTTTACAACAATGGTTGTAATTAATTGTTGAATTAAGTCAAACGGTAAGCACAGGACACTGCGACTAATGTACATCTATTGTATCGCATGCCAGGTGCTAGTGCATCTCATCTAGAACTAATCTCCTGAATTTCCAGTGGGTCCAGATTTGGCAGTTCCCCATCCTTCAATTGGTGCTTGCTCAATTTGCTACATCTTCTGTGGCATAACGCTTCACAGTCCTTCAGAATATGCTCTAGAGCTTCATCTTCGTGATCACAGAATATGCACAGGCTGTTACTCTCAATACCAAGTCTACTGAGGTGTTTTCTCAGCCTACAATGGCCTGTGAGCATTCTTAGATTGTTTTTACTCAGGGACATGAAAACTATGAAAGGATTTCGGTTATACGTTCCAATCATTAGCTTTGCATGCCTCAATCCTGGGAGATTGAGCCCGAGGTGTTCCCTATTACTCTTGATCTCCGTCGATAGATCTTCCCGGATTTTATCCAATCCGAGCCCACAAAATGGTGCTGGTCCGACCATGGGTGTACTAGCCTCCTTTCTGGCCATATTGTCTGCATTTTCATTTCCTAGAACACCGGCGTGTCCAGGAACCCAGCAGAGTGTGATCTTATTCATGCTGCTTAGCTGATTTGACTTAATTCGGCATTCCCACGCTAACTTATAGGTAAACTCATATGAGCTTAGAGCTTTGATGGCAGCCTGACTATCCGAGCAAATGGCTATTTAGTTTTCTCGGTAGGACCTATCAAGATTGAATTGTGCGCATCTCTCAATGGCATAAGCTTCCGATTGAAAAATGGTAGGAGATTTTTCCAACGAATCGTGGTTGTTGGTCTTTGGTCCTACAACTCCCATACCAGAACCTGCGGGCGTTCTTGAAACATCAGTGTACCACCTGATGGTGACAGTTTGAAAGAAATACCGGGGTTCCATTTTCCGTATTAACTTCTTTTGGCCAGAACAGTTTCAAACCTCTTGTCGAAGTCATACACTTTATTCATCACGTCAGGCACAAGTAGAGGAAATCATCTAGCCAGGGATGATTGCTCCCATTGACTAATTAGACAGTCCCTGTGTGTTCTTTTCTCGGTGATTCTGATTACTTTTTGTCTGGCAGTAGCCTCTATCACAATTGTCAGAGGTGTGAGTTCAATGAGGACTTCCATAGCCCCCGTAGAACACGTCGTCATAGCTCTTGTTATACAAAGGCATCCTAGCCTCTGTAATTTCTCCAACCGATCTCTGGTCATAGCCAGCCTGACTCTGTCCGACCAGGCAACAACACCATAAGTGATGATAGGTTTCACTATCATGGTGTATATCCATTTCAAAATTTTGGATGTTCAGACCCATGCTTTTTCCTACAACAGATCAACAAACCATTAGTGCTTTTGTTGCCCTGTCAACAGTCGCCTCTAAATGCTGTTTCCATAACAGCTTTGAGTCAAATATCACTCCCAGATACTTGACCTCCGACTAACTTTCTATTTGAAAATTGCCCACCCGGATGTTTTGCCACCGTGGAAGTGTTCTCCTCCTTGTGAAAGGACAATGGTAGTCTTTGCAGGGTTGATATTCAGTTCTACAGATAGGCACCATTCCTTTACTATCCTTAACCTGTTCTGTATTATATCACACGACGTCTCCTCAAGTTTTCCTCTTACAATGATAACAATGTCATCGGCATATGCTTGACATTCTATGTATTGCTCGTTCATCAACCATTAGGCTCCACAAAAGTGGAGACAATACACTGCCGTGGGGGCATCCCCTGGTCATCTTTACAGCATATAGTCTTCTCAACTTCTTTCCTTCTAAGCGCAGATGCAGCGGTAGAGCACTCTGTGTTGTCGAAGGCCCCTTCAACATTCATAAATGCACAGGCCGTGACTTCCTTAGCGTCTAGACAGCTACGTATTGTGTTCGTCAGTTGATAAAACGTAGTGTCCCTTGAAAGACCCATCCTGTATGCACGCCGCCGCTCCTGTAAAGGCTCCCTGCACAAGGTAGTTGATCGGATATAGTTGTCAATAATTTTCTCCATCAGTTGAAGTATGAAGGAGGTTAAAGTTATGTGCCGGAATGGCTGTAGAAGTGCAATATCCCTCCTACCTATGAAGATCACTCTTGCCCTGCTCCATGCCTGTGGTATGTAGCCTAGAGCTAAGCTGCTCCTTGTTAACTTTATTAGGTGGGGCATTAGCTCCCTTTTCCCCTGCTGGAGAAATATAGGGAGGATAACATCCATCCCTGGAGACTTGTACGGTTGAAAGATTCCAACAGCCAGTTCTATGCGTTGTTCGGTGCATAGTTTCCGTGCACCGTCCCAGGAGTCTCTGTTCGCTCTAAGTCCAGCAGACGGTTCTGGTGTCAGCCCCTCTTTACTTCCCGGAAAATGAGTCGAGAGTAGCAGCAGCGCCTTCTCTCTTTCATTTCTGGTGTGTGTCCCATCCGCCCTTTTCAGTGTTATTGATAAGTCCGCATGGGCTTTGGCCATGGTTTTATGTAATCTGGTCGCTACTGGGGTGGTTGACATTTTCTCACAAAAGATCCTAAACTAATTTTTTTTCGTCCTCCGAATTGTGGCGTTGTAGGCCGTTAGACTTTCGGTATCGGTGCGCTAGTCTCGTGTCCGCTTTGCCCTATTAAACATCTTACGATTCAATTTATAAATCAACTTTCTTTGGCAGGACCATAACAGTATCGAGAGCACTACCACCTTGGTTTACGTTTAGACCTCTTGCCAAAAGGCGTATCGTGTAAATAGCTACATATTAAAAATTTTCGAGATTTGAAGGCTTCATAATCCGTAAATTTAATTGTGATTCGGTCTACTGTTGCGTTATACAGTAATAAACAAGTTCGATGTTGCTGATTTTAAGTAGTGGTGGTAGTTGAACATCTACTTTGCCAGATTTCCATGATCTCCGTTCTGGTCCCTAGCTTATTTATCTTGTCCCTGTATTCGACTTCACGTTCCCTCTCTAACAAGTTTACTGGAAATACACCCACTATGACAAACGCAGTCTCGTCGAATAATGTTCTAAAAGCAAAGCACACTCTGAGATCTGGCAGTCCATAGACTGAGTTCAGTCTATCACGGTATGTACAAAACTTCATCGAGCCTGCCTACAAATATAGCGTAATGGCAGCATATAGCATACTGCTTCTTACAATGCCCGCTAATACCAATCGCCCCCCAGCCAACATGAGTTTCGAAAATAAACGAATGTTCGCTGTAGCCAACAATTCTCAAAAGATTCTCGTTAAAAAAAATTTTAGCAACAAGAAACAATTTGTTTTTCTAAATTTTTTATTTTTTTGCTTGTACAACACAAGAGGAATAAGGTTTTTTTGCTATTTAGAAGCAATGAAATCGATTGCTAATGATATTCCTAAAGATTCGCTATTGATTCGTCAGCGAAACATCGAAATCGAAAGACTTGCTGCCACAAACTGAGCGACGAGTGAGCTCTAGCAGCACTTTCTCTTTCCGTTTACGATAGTCGTTATCGAGTGTTTTATCCGAGAAATGTTTACGCAACATTCGAATATTATTTACGAATGTTTTGGGTAGCTGGGCTATAATACTTTTCACGAAGTACTCATATTAAACATTTGTACATACACACATACGTACATACATTCATACATATGTACCTTAATGTCTATGAAGATATGGCGCTATAGATTCATACAACCCATTTTATTATGCCGTCGGTTAATATAGTAGCATCAGCACTTAGATGTTTTGCAAGTAGTATTTTAGTATATTCATGTACATACGACACTGCTTTTTGTTTTTCAGAAAATGAATTTAAAGTTTTGAAGTTACTAACAACTCGATGGCAAAATAAAACATAAGAAGTAGGTAGGTATACAAAATATTTGTATTATATTTTTACACAATATACCTACAAAATGATATGATAATTAATTTTGTGATCTTAACTTAAAAACTGAACTTTTTAAGTTATGACTTTTATCCATGAAATTCAACATTCTTGAAACATTGTAGGATTTTTTACAAAAATGACACGACGAAAACCAGGTACATACATACGTACATACATACACACATACATATGTATGCAAATTCATATAGTACATAAAATATCCATATATTCACAATACATTCACATGTATTTATTTATACTATTTACATACATTCTTTCACATGCAGAAAAATTTTTAATAAAAAAAATTACTAAACAAAAATGTATAAAGAAAAATTCTAAACTTTCCGCAAGAAAACTCTTTTCGGCTTTGCACTTGTGATGTGCACATTTGAATAAATCAAATCAAATGTAAAACGCGCCAAAAATTTTTCACTTGAAAATACGCAAACTCCTCTATAAAACAATATTGTTAACTTACCCAGTTCTGAACGGGCGATACGATGGGTTCATAAAAAAAACTACAACCGTTCAGCCATGTTTATTTATGATGTAAACAAACAATTAAGGAGAAAAATTACGAGCTCTGTAGCAGAGCAACATACTTCTGCCACTGCACAGTTTCTTAACAAATCCAATTGCTGAATGCGTTACTGTTGTACGACGCATTTACTGAGAGCTGAGCTGCCGAAGTTCACTCAACAAATAAATCTCATTTAGTATCCTTAAATGTAGTTTATAGCCTCATTTTGTCTCTGTCATATGCTCGGCAGTAAGGCTACAACTATTTCTTTCCCACAATGTTTTATGGCTGCCGGGAATGCTTTATTGCCCATGTGCGTGCCATAACTGTTGGTTGTGCTGTTGTTTATTGTGTTTTACTTCTTTGTTATTGTTTGTGCGCGGCGAGTACAGAAAGTGAGAAATTTCAAATTTGTAACAAATACTCTCTTTTCGTTTCCTCTCTTGGCAGAGGAATTCTTAGCAATGAGAAAATTTACGATGTGGTGTACTAATGTGTGCGAGTCGTTAAGGCCAGCTGTTTTTAAGATAAACCATATGTTGTGTAGAAAATATATATAAGAAAGAAAGGAAAAAGACAGCAATGAAAAAGAGAGATTCACTGTAGCAAAACAAGCACCGAAAATTGGGAAAAGCCTAAATTTATGGCCTCATAAAACTCCGCCCCTTTAGTGTTGCTAAACGTAGAGAATTTGTTTAAACAAATACAAGTATGTATGTATGCATATCAAATATTTTCTCATTGATACTGTGCTAATACTTATACTAATATACAAAAAAAAAGAAATATTATTTTGAAATATTCACATAAATTAAGTGTTATTTTATAACTTTGCAACACTGCTTTTGTGCGAGAAATGACCTGTTAGAGTTTCAATATTTTGTCCAATGGCAGCACGTGTTTCTTAAATTTATAACCCATCTTTTGGCATCCCAGCAAGCAAAATGTCTTACCTTTCAGAAAGGATTTCTATATGAACATATCGTGCCATAAACGGCAAAAAAGCTTAAGCTACATAATTTTCGAACTTAATTTTATTTACCAAAATCTATCAAAACACGAGGCCATTAAATCGGTTATAAAATCATGTACATATTTTTTTCTATTTTGTTACGAGCTATTCTAAATCAAATGTCAAGCTTCATTACTCTACTAGGTCCTAATTCTCACATTCGATTGCGAGCGAGTTATTACTCGAATAACACATATCGAAATTTCTCATGACAGCATACGATAACATTGCATATATTTGAATGCAACTGTTCGTGTTTTTACTCGCAAGCAAAAATGAATTCGAAATAACGTTTAACATAGAAAAATCGAAGGAAAAGTAAATGTATGTTCAATATTTTACTTATTAATTTATAGATGAATGTATGCACATACATACATACATATGTACATACATATGTACGTATAAAAAAGTACAAATATAAATAATATCCAATAGCCAATGTAGTAAAGTAAGAAAATAAAAAACATGTTGATTATTGAGTTCTTGTTTCAACTTTGTTATTTGTTGAACTTCTCATTTGTTTAAATGAAAGTTTATAACATAATAACTCTAGTTGTTCTAAGATTTTTGGGTAAAGGTTCCCTGATGATTTGCATTAGCAACAGTGAAATGCGCATAGGATCCAGCTAAACCCCTCAATAATCAATTTAAATGTATTTTTAATAAAAAAAATTATTTTACTAATTAAGTAATATAATAATTTGGGATTATTAGTGCGTTAATAAACGTTAAACTTAAATAATATCTAGTTGTCTTTAAATATAACAAAACACAATGATTTGGCAGATATTGTTTTGCCCAACAGTTGCCAGGGAAAATAAGAAACTCAACCAACTTTGGGAGCATCTATGTATGTATATAATAAATTAACTGCTTCTGGTCAACAAATAAAATGATCCAAAATGTGGCTAGTGCTCTATTCTCTAACTTTTCACTAATTAATTATTAATAAGTTATTAATTAAATGAAAATGAAAATAACATTTACATATATACATACATTTATTCTTTTCTTTTTTTCTGCATATACCTAATTGTGTATGTACTAGTGTTGTCATTCGAACAAAAATTGTTCGAATATTCAAACAACTTTTTATAATTTTTGTTCGAACGAACAAAATTGTTCAATTTAGAATAAACAATTATTCGAATCATTTTTGTTGAATATTCGAAAAATTTCCATAACTACTATGTATAAAAAGTATTTTACATTTCAATCCTTTTTTAATTTGTTAACAATACGATGTTAAGTAATCAAATTATTCCAAATAATATATAAGTACTTGCGTAAGCTTGTTTGTATGTTTATGTTCGCTAAACGCATCTTTTGTTTTCTTGCAGGGAAAATATAATGCCTCTTTAATGGAATTAGAATTACAATTCCTGATAAGGAGTTCTGAAAAATGTTACTGCTTTTTTCTAATCAAAAACCTTACGGCCCTATGTATAAGCAAAAATTGGCATAAAGTTAGCATAAGTGACGAAATGGAATCAGTTGTTAACGAGTTCCTCCATACACTTCGACATTAAAAATGGTCGTATTACCTATTTTTAACGCAACTCTAAGTACTAGCATGATTTTTAATGTGAAGTATCATGGCAAAACTCTTTACGATAATGATCAATTTTGCCACTTAAGCTAACTTCATGCCAATTTTTGCTTATACATAGGGCCTTTAGGAATCGAATTATTAAACGACGTAAAAAAGCATTAAATGCCTTAATATTATTCCTCGACTTTCCTATCCAATAATTTCGTGATATTATCATCAACATTAACAATTTGCGAAAGAAACTTTTCTACTTGTTCTTTTATTAAAAGCAAAAAACAGAATCGTCTGCAAACTACGAGTAAAAAGTGGGATTATCTGGGGTTTCTAAATGATTTTTTAAAAGAAATCAATAACATATTAAAAAATGTTTGTAAATATGTAGAAATGTGTGTTAATTTTTTCTTTTTTATTGTCGGCTGATTAGTTGTCAAAACAATACAACGCGCTAAAAAGTTGAAAGTTAACCAACTTTCTGCGGCAAACGCGTCAAAGAGTTTGGTATGTAACTTGTCGTATGCAAAAACACTATTTCAACTTTTTTTGACAGATGCCTACAGTTCGCATGCGCACTAACGCGTGTTATGTAACTTCACCTTAAGAAATAGAAAACTACAAAAAAGTTTTAAAAAAATTTGCTATTGGTGCATTTAATTTTTCAAAACCCAGCATTTCTAAATCGACTCGATTTACAGAACAGGCAGTAATATTTCTAAGTTTCCATGAAATTAGTTGCATGAAAAATTTTCATTTGTCAATAGGAGGCCAAAGGAGCAACTAATATCAAAAAAGTTCCCAAAAATTAATCAGAGATTCATTCTCAGTAATTTTTTATATAAAATTCTCTTCTATAGCTCTGCAATTAGCAAATAGAAAAAGTTTTCTGCAACTGAAAAAATGCTTAATGTATATTAAAATGATTTGTTTTTCTTGTGTAATGAATTATTTTTCGTTTGTTAATACAAAAATATTAAACTAATATACATGCGTGTCGATTTTTGCAAGGTTTTTTCAAATTATTCGAATAAATTTTCTTATTCTTTATTTGTTCGAACAAAATTTCAAAATTATTCGTCTGTTCGAACAAGAAAAAAATTATGAAATTTCATTCGAACAATTATAAAAGACGAATAATTAACAACACCAGTATGTACGTACATAAATATGATTTTGCACACATCCATATATACAAACATATGTTTTTGCTTACAATTTGCTCAGTGTTGTAAAATGAATTTATTTGCCATTTTCCAACCCTGAAACAAAAACTCTACTCGCTTGGTATCGAGCGTCATCATCGGAAAATTTCTGGCTATCGAAATTAATTTCTAATCGAACGCAATTTCAATCACGAGTACAGGAATTAGGCCCCTGGCTGTAGTAGGTATCGCTCATAGGATACTTTTATATATTCAAAACTTTTACTTCACATTATTCAGATTGCGTAAAAATCTTAAAACATGATCACATCTCTTAAAATTGTTTTATCTATTAAAATACATATGTATTTACATGTGGTATGTATTAGTATAATATAACTGACCTATTTAAAAAAAACTATTATTATGCTTTCATAAATCAATGAAATTTATTATGAAAAATACCTTAATATGTTTGCTGATAATACTGCATTTGCATATACTATTATGAAATTATAAATGATATTAGATAGTTGCATGAAACTGATTGTCTTTAAAAGGCGTTGCCATCAAAAAAGTTTCTAAGAAATATTTTCTGGTTCTTGCTGCTTCTATATCACATTACAGCGGGAAAAGGTAATTAATAAGAAACGAGAAGGTAATGCGTCCGAGGAATGAGTTCTATAATTAATTTGTTTATCAAATTAAAGTACTTATGCATTCTTTAACTAATTCACTAAATATACATATAAGTAATTAATTATTTATTCATTAATTAATAGAATCAATATAGTATGTTCCTTCGTAATTTGCTAACAATTTTATACAGTGAATAACTTATAATACAATTTTTGCAAAAGTTATATGTAATGGGTGTTTTTATTGAGGTATAGAACTTTAAGTTGGCATCACATTTTTAACTGGCGGCCATTTTGTCAGCTGTCAAGTGATTAATATTTAGTTTGGTTTGCCATTTCATCATGAACAGGTTGACAAAAGAACAACGCTTGCAAATCGTGCAAATTTATTTCGAAAATAATGGTTCAGTTCGCGAAGTTTACCGCAAGCTCCGTCCATTTTATTGTCGACATAATCGTCCATCAGAGCAATTAATTCGGTTAATCATGGATCGTTTTCGCACTACGTTTACTCTATGTGATAATACGCATCCGCAGAGACGTCGAACAGTGCGCACCGAAGAAACAATTGCCGCTGTAGAGCAAAGTGTTGAAGAGGACCCGAATGAATCGATTCGCCACCGTGCACAGCAATTGGAGCTGATAACCGACTATTTTGTTCCCGAATTGGATGGCATGAATGTGGATGAGTTGTGGTTCCAACAAGACGGCGCTACATGCCACACAGCGCACGTCACAATCGATTTATTGAAGGAAACATTCGATGAGCGCATAATTTCGCGGAATGGACCTGTCAATTGGCCACCAAGATCGTGTGATTTGACACCATTGGATTATTTTCTTTGGGGATATGTGAAGTCGCTCGTCTACGCCAACAAACCAGAAACGTTAGGGGACTTGGAAGCCAACATTCGTGGCGTTATTGCCAACATACGGCCCCATATGCTCGAAAAAGTGGTTGAAAATTGGACCTGTAGAATTGGCTTTATTCGAGCCAGCCGCGGCGGCCACATGCCCGAAATCATATTTAAACATTAATGGCATAAAATTATCCTTCCAATAAAGCCAAATTGATGGACATTAAAACGATTTTCTTGTGTTTTATTTCAATTCGAAGTTCTATGCCTCTAAAAAAACACCCTGTATATATAGTATACAGATACATACATAGATACATACATACATATTTGTTTTGTGATAAAATTTATAATTTTTTGTTATATTGCAATTTTTAGTAAGTGACCTCTTGGTTTTTATCGACTAAAGAATTTGCTTGAGTACACAGAAAAAACTAATTTTCCATTTCAAACACAAAATTCTGTGAATCAAATATCAATTTTTTCAATTTAGGTCCTACAAAGAAATTTGTAAATTCAAATACAAAATTTTGTAATAATTTGTTTGAAAAATAAGTTAGTTGAGTAAAAAAAACAAGCCACGACGTTTTTCGGCTTCTTGTCCGAGTTCACACGTATACAACACGAGCATTTAAAGAAAACAACAACATCAGCACATGTCCACGTTGAGTCAATGAACAAGCAAGGAAAACACCAACACAAGCAAATGAAATTAAATGATACAATTTTTTATATAAAACCAAATAGAAACAAATAATTTACTGGAACAGTAAAAATATTTACCGAAACTAAATTTTATTTCAAAACAAACGTTTGTTTGAAATTTTTTGGGAATCATTTTTTCGGTGTAAAGATCTTCCTAAAATATGAAATATGTTTAACTGCAAAAATAATTATTTTTGGTTATTTTTTACCCACATTTTTTTCAATTTCCAATCCTGGAACCACAATTTAAATTTTTCTGGCTTTAATACAACTAATTTATTTCTTTCTAAAATATAGAATATATTTAATTATCAAAGAAATAACTACCTTTATTTAATTAGTTTTATATATAAAAAAGTGTACTTTTCCCAACCCTGGAATCATCATTTTAGATTTTTTTGGTTCCTTATATCAATCTTGTTCCTCAAAAAAATATATAAAATATGTTAAGTGAACAAAGAGAAAAAGAAATAAGGAAAATATTAGTTTGATTTAGTTACTTTAATATCAAAAGAATTTCAGTAAAATGCGACTTTGACTCGCGCACGAAAGGTTCCGTACATTCAGTTTTGAGAAATTTTTTAATGTGCCGTTTTTGGTTTTTTTAAGTTTTTTTCAATTTAAACGATTTTTTTTTAGTTCTGTCGTGTTTTGCCCGTTTTGGCGACTTTTTTCTGTTTTTGGATTTTTTTCATTTTGGCGTTTTTTTTCATTTTGACGTTTTTTTCTGTTTTTGGGATTTTTTTTTGATTTTGGCGATTTTTTTTCATTTTGGTGATTTTTTTCATTTTAATGATTTTTTTCATTTTGGCGATTTTTCCGATTCTTCTCGATTAATTTTAGTCTTAGAATTTTTTTTTTTTAATTTGGTGCTCTTTTTCGTTTTTGCGATTTTTTTTTTGTTTTTCGCGATTTTTTTCGGTTTGGCAATCTTATAATTTTTTGATTTTTTAGTTTTAACGTTTTTGAAAATTTTAAGAGTTTTGCTCTTACAGTTTCAAAGATACAGCAAGTTGTCAAAATTTCATAGTCATAATTGCATTAACTGATGGAACACCCTTTAATTTAAATTTTTTGATATTTTATTGTTAATTTTTGTAGTCTTTATAAAAACACACTAACCTTACAAGTATGTATGTATATTACATGGGATTTTAACAGTTTTCGTTGCTCGTTTTGAAACACCCTTTAATTTCGAATTCTCATGTATATGTCGTTGTAGCCGCCAACGGTGTACATACTCTGTCCAAATTTCAGGTCTGTAGCTCCTACAGTTCCCGAGAAAATACCCTGTGATAGACAGACGGACAGCGTAGCGAAAATAATAGGGTTCCTTTTCATCTTTGGAGTACGGAACCCTAAAAAGGTTAAATTTTCCAGCTGTGAAGCTCTGGTTTTTATTTGTCAAATTTTCTATACCCAACTTTTCTTTCCAAAACATAAAATATATTTATAAATAAAAATATAAAAAAATATTATTACACCTAATTAATTTTGTATATCACAAAAAGTGTACGTTTCCCAACCCTGGAATCATAATTTAAAATTTTTCTGATTTCTTACACCAATCTTTTTCTTTTAAGAATTTAAGATTTTTTAAATTTATAGATAAAAAGGAAAAATTAGTTTTAGTAGGTTATTTTTATATAACAAAAATTTTAAAGTTCCCAACCCTGGAAACGCCTTTTTGATTTAATTTTTCTTAGGCCCAATTCATACGATGATTTAAAAATCTTGTTTTATTTTAAATTCTCTTTAAAAGTTGCTTCCAAAAACATTGTACATTCATACGATGATTTTTTCCATGTTTCTAGGTTTGTTTTTTTTTTGCCCTCAAAAATGGTATCAGTGTTGCCAGTAGATTTTAAAAAATCCATTTCCCCTACATGTTAAAAAAATGTTCACATACGAAAATCTACAAATTTCATTAATTTTAATTTAAAAAAGATTAATTAAAAACATTTAAGTCCTAATTTTGACATACATATGTAGTTCTTGTGTATTAAAATATTTAAAGTGACTACTTCTGCGTTCAAAATTAATGCATACTTCTCTACAGATTTTCAGAAATGATCTTATATATAATACAAATTTAACATAAAGCTGCATTTGAGATTTCTCCATTAATGGAGTTTATTAAGATTTAAGATATATTGATGTAAGTGTAATTTCTTTAATTATTAAATCCTTGTTTAATTGATGCCCATATTCTATTTCCTGAGGTGCCTGCCATTAGATAAAAGTCTGTGTAATTTCGCGCAAAAACAAATTTTGAGACGGTTTATGAGCAAAAATATATTTTAATTATAGTTCTTTTTTTATTTATATACAAAAAAATGCAATCTGAGTATAAAAAATACCTACGTTTTGTCAAAGTATTATTAATACCTATAAATAAAGAAACGTTTTGGCAAAAATAAAATATTTGTCCGATATTCCCTATACTCCTATATTAGCGACAAAATAACCTACAGGTAACACTGTTTTCTATTATAAAAAGCTGTTGTCGCATTGAATGAAAAAATAAAATAAAGCAACATACCAAAAATTAAAATATGTGTAAAGAAAATTTGAAAAAAAAACTCGGAAAACGAAAAATGTGATTTTTTTTCTACCCCCTTTGCTTTTCTATACCGTTCGCCTACAAACTAAAAAAATCGTGTTTCAAAAAATCATTGAAAAATCAACGTGTGAATTAGGTGTTATATTTTTAATAAAAATTTTATTCGTACTGAAATATAAAATAAGTTTATTTAACAAAAAAATTAAAAAAATTGTGTTATCTAGTTACTTTTATATGGCAAAATGAAGTTTAAGTTTTCCAGCTGTGAAACCGTCTGCTTGATTTAGCTGATTTTCAATACCAATCTATTTTGGACTATGTCTGACAAACCAGTGAAAGACCGAAGTCTCTACCTTATCTGGGCGCTTCGAAAAACCGATTTCACGTACACCAGACAGACGGACAGACGGACATCGCTTATTCATCTTCCCTATTCATAAGGACCCAGAATATATATGTATATTTTATGGGTCGCATATGAATAATATGGAAATTACACACGGAATGACAAACCTATATATACCCTTTTCCATTTTTGGTAAATGGTATAATAATTGTTAGAGATGTGCACATGAGCGTTTTTTGACTCACGACACGCACGCTCACGCGGAAAAATATTTTACTCATGCACTTCACGCACGAATGATATTGCAAACTTTCACGATCACGTATGCTCACGAATAAAATATTCATAATCTCGCACGAGTGGTTTACAGCTTATCACGATCACGCACGCTCACGAAAAAGTGCACATGTATGAATGCACGTGTATATTTAAAATTTAAATTGCATAGTGGTAAATGGTAATAAATCTGGAACTATTAAACTACCGATTGGATTTATATGAAACTTCTAACATCCGTAGAGGAGGACCTAGGCTTCATAACACTTTTTTTTAGTATTTTGCCTATCAATTTTCAGTTTATTGCTGGATTTTAAATTAAAGGACAAAAATTCTAAATAAAAATAGGAATAAAAAACTTATTAATATCTGCATTCGTGAAAGCGTAAAAGGTTAAGAAATCAAATTGTTTTTTGTTTTTCTAAGTATCTTCATTATTTTAAATTTTGTAAAAAAAACTTTCTTTAACATATTCACTATTTAACCACTTAGCGCTAAAGGCAATCCAATAAGAATGTGTCAAAAGCCATTTATTTTGTATTTTGGACATGTATCCTACATTCAGCAATGTTCCAAAATAGTAAATTTTAAAAATATTTTTTGTGTTTAAGCGCATATAAATAGTTGTGACGGTAGATTTTGAAAATTTTAACTACCACATTTTATTATGTAAAATTTTCTGAAATTTTTCTGCAAAAAGTAAATATTTAGGGAAAATATAGTTGTGTAACATAAGAAAAATATTAAAGTAATTTTATTTTCCTAAATTGGTATTTTTGAATTTCAAAAGAGTCTGTTTACTATGCCTGGTAGGGAGTAGATGGTAGGGTGCTGTTAAAAAAATATATATAGAATGCGTTTAAACAAAGAATATAAATCATATAGAATGCGCATCTCATACAAGCTAAAATTTTCTATGCGGGCAGTGCTGCCAGAATGATGATTTTATCATATTTTTGATGATTTTTGGAACAAAATATGATTTTAAGATTATTTTTCTCGAATGATGATTTTTAATTTTGCAAATTATGATTTTTACGTTCAATACATATGTATGTACAATTTTCTCTGTTGTTCTACAATGTATATCAATAGCTATACCTATAAAGAAAACATTTTTGTACCAGCGAAAATATTCGTCTACATGAAAACAGGAGCACAAATTTCCCTCCTCCTCTGGGGCGTTTGAAAAAAAAGAATAAAAAAACGTCACTTTACAAGCAAAAATAAAAAGAAAAGTCATCTTAAATGTAATAATTGTTAAGCATTTCATAGTATTATAAGTTAAGCCCTGTTAATAATCATTTTTTGATAGAAGCAGTAAATTCAATTAATATAAACATATATCCAATTAAAATATTAATCAATAATATTATATTTTATAAGCAATCACTTAATTGAAAAAAAAAATTCAACAATAATTTTTTCTGTGTACTTTATATGATAAGAATATTAGAAATGTCGAATACTTTTTTTTTGAATTTCGTAACTAATTTATATTAGTTACTTTAATGATCTAATTTTTTTAATGAATACAATTGGAAAATGCTTTCTAAGTTCTTTTTGTAAAATAAGATAGCAAATAATTTTTATTGATGAAAACAAAATAACTTTGGCGTATGTCGAATAGTTTTTTTGTCCATTGTAAATATGTAAATTCCCAGCAAAAAATTTTCATGTATTTTGAAGCAAGAAGGCAATAAGGGCATCATAATTCGCTTTAAAGTATGAGCTTGTTAAGAAGCAGTGAACGTATATGAAGCAAACCACAGGAAAAAGTGATTTAATAGCGACACAACAATGCAGGTTTTAAAGCTAGAAAGTTATCTAATGCACACACATCCAATATTATATACACGATTTCACTTTTACACGATTATTTAGGATTTCGTGTAAATTGAGAGATTTATGAAATACCTCGATTTACACGATTTTTTATGTGTTTTATTGAATACTTTATTAATTTTGTTTTTGTTTTTATGAATAGCATTCATTTTTTTTAATGAATAAAGGTTTATTTTTATGTGTTTTGAGTAAACGCTTCTGATATATTAAAAACTAAGTTGAAATAAATATAGTATAATTTCTTAATAAAATAAATTTTTTACGCGATTCTGCCTTTATTTTCGATTTACACGATTTTTCACACAAAAATTTAAAATTTCGATTTACACGACTTTCTCAGTAACGTGTCTATCGTGTAAATCAAGGGATAGGTGTACTATATTATGTCATGTACATATGGATATGCATTAGAAGATTTTTGTGATCTAGGTTGTGAAATGTATTGTAAACCCAAGAGCAAATTACTCAGAAGCAATTTTCAAAACAAAAATTTAATTTTTCTAAAGAAAAATTAATAAAAATTAACATTTAACTGTTTTTTGCATGTTTATTAGATTAAACAAAAGCGCTTTTGTGAACAAACGTGTAGTACTCTAAACCGGGAACTCGCCATACAAAAATCAGCAGCGATATCAGCAGGTTTGTCAGCGCTACTTTTATTCTCTAATAGAAGAAACATACTTTATTTGAAGCAAACTTTTTACTGTGTTGTTACATTTTTATTAAAAAGAAATTGGACTTGTGATGATTTTTTTCTTCAAAATATGATTTTCTTTCCGACAAATGATGATTTTCGTCGCAAAACTTATGGCAGCCCTGTATGCGGGTATTTCCAGTAGAACACGTCAGCATACGTGCTCTCATTTCTTTCTGCAGTGTATGCTGCGCTCGCATTGCTGAGAGCGAAAGCATGTGTGTATTTATGTTTGATTTTTATTATTTTGCTTTTTACAGTCTCGTAGACAGCGTATGCAATGATCAGCGTTGCCGCTTTAGTTACTTGTAACCAAAATTGGTTACTTTTTTTCCAATGTGTACTTGTGAACTTTTTTCCATTTTGGTTACTTTTTTTTAACAGAAAATTAACAATTTTTATATGGTATTTAAATTAGAAGAGAAGATTATTTTTATAATATTCAAATTTGTTTCACATAATTAATTTTCGCTTACGATAAAATTTTACAGCCCGTATAATTTATATTCTTTGGTTTAACTCATTTCCTTTTATTCACACATTAGCTGTTTAGAACTGTTGTGATTTCTAAAATTCTACCTAAATAGAAAAACAAAACTAAATTTGGAATATTATACAATAGGGGCTTAATTCATAAAAAATATTTAGATTTTATAAAAGGTTTATTAATCAAATTTCCATAGAAAATTTGTTTCATAAACCTCTTATTAAACAGAAATATTTTTTATGAATAAGGCAGTAAAAGTATATGTGCACTTTTCGCTATAAAAAATATTTCTCGTAATTATACGATATGTTTTTTCATATATGTAAGTGTAGTTAATGCTAATAACAGGTAGCATTTAACAAATAACAAAACACATTTTTTAATGGATTTAAAAAAGGTTTTCGCGCATTACTTTACAGCGGCATTGGTAGGTGCTACCTGATTATGCTACTACTGGGTTTTCTATAAGTCTATGAGCCTACTACGCTTATTTTGCTTTTGTGATTTTCAAAAATATTATTATTTGTGAATTTTCAAAAAGTTTTTGAAAGTTGGTTTGTGACTGTTCAAAATATGTTGAATATGGTTGAATTCTACTGACGATTTGTTAAAGCAACCATGAAATGCATATAGACAACGCTGAACCATCAGCAAATAAATTTCAAATTAAAACATACATATTCGTTATTATTAAATAATTTATTTCAAAAGATTCAATACAGTTACAGATGTACCTATGGAGAAATGATATTTCGTGAGAGTATGAGAATTCGTGCGTGATTCTTTTTTTAAGTCACGCACTTACGCGTGATTAATTATAAATTTGATTACGATCAGACGTGACACGATCAAATCACGACATTTGCATATCTCTAACAATTATCTACGATTTCATAATATTCTGAATTAAGTATAAACATATCGTCCCTACCATGTCAAGCTATCTAATATGCCATATTCGTTTTTAAGATTTGTTATACCGTAATTTCTAGGACATGTCCCGATTCAAAATGCTGAAATTTTGATGAACGATAGATAATACAATAAGAAATATTTTAAGCCTTTTTTGACGACTCTTTGCGCTCTTCTCAAAAGTACAAATTTGCATATTAGATAGTTTGAACTGGTAGTGACGGTATATTCAATTAAAATATTAAAAAAATATGAAAAAAATTCAACAAAAATTTTTGTGTGTAGCGTATGTTGAAAGCCTTCCCGCAGAGTGCTCTCGAAATCCGATCGAGCAAATGTACATGGGCAGTGTTACATATGTTCTCAGTTTTGTAGTTATTATTTTTGGCCGATTAAAATTTTTATACCCCTTACCAAAAAAATGGTAAAAGGGTATATATAGGTTTGTCATTCCGTTTGTAATTTCTATAATATCAATAAGCGATCCATAAAATATATATATTCTGGATCCTTATGCATAGGGAAGACAAATAAGCGATGTCCGTCTGTCTGTACGTGAAATCGGTTTTCCGAAGCTCCCAGAAAAGCTAGAGACTTCGTTCTTGGACTGGTGTGTCAGAAATTTTCCAAAATAGATTGGTATTGAAATTCAGCAAAATCGAGCAGACGATTGCAGAGCTGGAAAACTTAAACTTTATTTTGCCATATAAAAGTAACTACCGAAAACAAATTTTTATTTTTTTTTAATAAACGGACTTATTTTACACATCAGTACGACTAAAATTGGAATTTTAAATTAAAAAAATATAAAAAAATTAAAAAGACGTTTCCAGGGTTGGAAAACTTTCACTTTTTGTGTTATGTAAAATTAACTATGTCTAAAACTATATTAGTATTTTCTCGAGAACCGTAAGAGCTAGAGACTTGAAATTTGGACACAGTGTGTAGACCTTTGGCCGCTATAACAACAAATACATGAGAATTGGAAATTAAAGGGTGTTCCAAAACGAGCAACGAAAAATGTTAAAATCCCATGTAATATACATACAATTGTATGTATGTATGTATATACACTTGAAATTTGTAAGTTTAGTGAATTTTTATATAGACTACAAAAATTAACACTAAAATTTCCAAAAATTTAAATTAAAGGGTGTTCCATCAGTTAATGCAATTTTGACTATGCACTTTTGACAACTTGCTGTATCTTGGAAACCGTAAGAGCAAAACTCTTGAAATTTTCAAAAACGGTTAAACTAAGAAATCAAAAAATTATAAAATCGCCAAACCGAAAAAAATCGCCAAAATCAAAAATAAATCGCTAAAATTAAAACAAGCACCAAATTACAAAAAAATGTCTAAGACTAAAATAAATCGCGAATAACCGGATAAATTGCTTAAATGAAAAAAAAGTCGCCAAAATTAAAGAAAATCACCAAAATGAAAAAAAAATTGCCAAAATGAAAAAAAAAACCCAAAAAACAGGACAAAAATCGCCAAAATGAAAAAACCCAAAACAGGAAAAAATCGCCAAAATGAAAAACAAATCGCCAAAATAAAAAAAATCTCCAAAATGAAAAAAAGCCCGAAAAACAGAAAAAAAATCGCCAAAATGAAAAAAAACGCCAAAATGAAAAAAAATCGCCAAAATGAAAAAAACCCCAAAAACAGAAAAAAATCGCCAAAATGAAAAAAACCCAAGAAGAGGAAAAAATCGCAAAAATAAAAAAAAATCGCCAAAATGAAAAAAATCTTCAAAATAAAAAAAAACCCCAAAAACAGAAAAAAATTGCCAAAATGAAAAAAAATCGCCAAAATAAAAAAAAAATCGCCAAAATGAAAAAAACCCCCAAAATAGGAAAAAAATGCCAAAATGGAAAAAGAATCAACAAAATGAAAAAAATCTTCAGAATGAATGAAAAAACCGAAAAAAAACAGAAAAAAATCGCCAAAATGAGAAAAAAGCGACAAAACTGAAAAAATCGTTTAAACTGAAAAAAACTTCAAAAAAGCAAAAAAGCAAAAAAGCCTTTAATGTGGCTGTTTTCCGAAGCTACCCGAAAAGCTAGAGACGTCGGTCCTTAACTTGTGTATTGAAAATCAGCATAATCCCAGCCAACCTGAGATTCGAAAATAAACAAATGTTCGCTGCAGCCAACAATTCTCGAAACATTCTCGTGAAAAAAGTTTAGCAACAGGAAACAATCTGTTTCTCTCAATTTTTTATTTTTTTGCATGTACAACAGCAGGAATAACGTTTTTTGCGATTTAGAAGCAATGAAATCGAATGACGATGTTTATGATTACATAATTTTATTGCCAAAAATTCGCTATTGATTCGTGAGCGAAACATTGAAATCGAAAGATTTGCTGCCACAAACTGAGCGACGAGTGAGCTCTAGCAAAATTCGATTGCGATATTATTTACGTATGTTTTGGTTAGCTGGGATAGATCAGACGGTTTCAGAGCTGGAAAACCTAAACTTTATTTTGCAATATAAAAGTAACTAGCTAAAATTATATAATTATATTTAAATATATTATATATTCATATAAACTTATTTTATGTTTCAGTTCAAATGAAATTGGTATTACAAAATAAAAAAAAATAAAAAAGAAGTTTCCAGGGTTGAAAAACTTAAACTTGTTTGATATATAAAAGTAAGCAAAACTAAATTTTTTTCTCTATAAATAAAATATATCTTATAGCAATTTCTTTTCTGACAAACATGTTGCATATATGATACATGTTTTACATTTCTGAGTTCGTTTGTACAAAAAATAGAACTGTTGGAAACATTTTCAATTTCTTTTCTGAATATACTGCATGAAGAACATTTAAATATACTACATATTTTACCTGACTTTATTTTAGGTGTACATACTGCCCTTTTTCCAACTGCAGTGGCGATGGTTTTATTTTGCATGTCATATTATTAATTTCGAGAGAAGATTTCTTAAATACAAAATATAAAAATTATTATTATAAAAATGAAAATAAATAAATATTTATTTAAATATTATGACTATTTTGATTTTTTAGTCGCAATTAGTGATGTCAATGAAATTATTGATGTCAATGAAATTAGTGATGTCAAAGAAATCATAATACTGTGCGGAAACCCTCTCAAATAGCCTCGTACATTAATGATAAAATGTAACCGTTGTGAATAAAAGCAGCTAATTTTGTTCGATTGTAGTAACAGAATATGTTGCACTTTGAGTGATTCTAGGTAACATTTAAAAATGTTACATATGGGCAATTCCACGGAATGTCACGTACTATGTCACGTACGAATACCAATCAATACAGCTTGTATTTCAGATCAATGCGGTTAGATTTTTCCTTAAATTTTTACCAACGGTAGAACTACTTTCGCTCTTCAAAAATACATAAAGAAATAAAGAAAACTATAGATTATCTGAAATACTAGCTTAATTGATTGATATTCGTACGTCACGTAGTACGTGACATTCTGTGGAATAGCCCATATATATAGCGTAACATATTTTTTTCAGAAAAGAAATCGCCATTACGTTCTTAAAAGAAATAGATTCGTGTAAGAAATCAGAAAAATCTAAAAGGATGATTCCAAGATTGGGAAACCTACACCTTTTTGATACATAAAAATAGCTAGGTCAAATTATTATTTTTTTATTTCTAAATTAAATATATGAGACATTATTAGATTTAATTGAACTATAGTGATTTTTAATCAGAAATAATTTCTTAATCAGGCTTGAGTTCAGTAATTTCAATTCTTATGAATGAAATATTTTTATTAATTAATGTGAGTATCTAAAGAATAGAAGAAAAATTAAACTAGACACTATTAGCTGGGGGAAATACCGATATTTTTCTGTGCAGCCACGCACTTCATCAGCACCCATGTCTATCTACTGGTGTATAGATTATTATTAACATCAGCTATTAAACTTAAATATTTCATTCATAAGAATTGAAATTACTGAACTCAAGCCTGATTAAGAAATTATTTCTGATTAAAAATTTAAGATATTTTAAATTGATTCATAAAAAGGAAAAATTAGTTGTAGTAGGTTATTTTTATATAACAAAAAAGTTAAAATTCCCAACCCTGGAAATGTCTTTTTGCTTTTTTTTAATTTTTTTCATATTTTTAATACAAGTTTTATTCGTTTTGAAGTATAAAATAAGTTTATTTAACAAAAAAATTAAAAAATTGTGTTATCTAGTTACATTTATATGGCAAAATCAAGTTTCAGTTTTCCAGCTCTGAAACCGTCTGCTCGATTTTGCTGATTTTCAATACCAATCTAAGTTGGAACATATCTGACACACCAGTCCAAGAACGAAGTCTCTAGCTTTTTTGAGAGCTTCGGAAAACCGATTTCACGTACCCCAGACGGACGGACGGACAGACGGACATCGTTTATTCGTCTTCCCTATTCATAAGGATCCAGAATATATATATTTTATGGCTCGCATATGAATAATATGGAAATTACACATGGAATGACAAACCTATATATACCCTTTTCCATTTTTGGTAAAGGGTATAAAAATAGTTTATTTTTATATAGCACAGTTACAACTGTTTATATCAGTTTCTGTATGTTAACTAATATGAGTGCATATTGTTATTTTTATTGTTAGTAGGTGATATTGTTATTGTCTGAAGTATAATAGATGTTAGTGGATACAGAGAGTCTGAGTAATGCTATCAACCTCTAACTGAGTTTGGCAACCACTGTACATCAGGTCAAATTATCACTTTTTCTGTGCAAAATTAATAAAAACAATTGTGATCTTTTACTTTTTTTTGTCGTTGTTTGTAATTGTCAATCACCCTAAAATAAGCACACGTTATTTTAATTTTCGGAAAATATTAAGCACTGTCGCATATTTCTGTCATTAGATTTATTTTTTTCTGAAAATAACTTTGTGAGTTCAGTAGAAATTGGTCTACTTTAAGTGCGTTTTTCTCCGATTGGGTTGATGTTAACTCATTGCTGTGAAATGGAATATAAAGCGACAAGTAAGTATTGCTGTTTTTCATGAAAAGTGCTTTATATTTATATCTCTATTCTTTAAAATAACTCATTATAATGAGATATAACTTGAACGGTGTAATTTATCATAAGCACTGTCTTTATGTAGGCCCTCGAAGATGTTGACCCCATTTGACCCCTTTCAAATTTAAGGTATAAATTAAGTTATAACCAATGTGTTATTTGCAATTTATATCAAAGTGCGATTTGTTGCGTTTTGTGATTGAACTCTTGATGAAATTAATGAAATTGAAGAGAATTTTTTTAATTTAAATTTACCAAATTAACTAAATTTAAACAATTAGCTAATGTTTTGTTAAAATTAAAATTGTTTAATACATATATGCACTGTTGTTATTAAAGGGTTAATTTTTGGTCGATAATGGGTTAAATTTAATTTTGAAGAATTTTTTTCAGAATTTGTTTTGAATACCTTGATTTGGTAGGTGGTTTGAATTTCGCACAGAAAAAGTGTTAATTTTACATATAGTGCACTGTTGTGAAATTATGTACTCTTTGTTGATAATATGTCTATTAAATTGAACTTTCATCATCCTGGAAGCGTAACTACACCGAAAGCGTATAAATATACATAGAACTCGAAATGCATCATACAGGTAGATTTTTTTTTAACAAAAAGTCTTCTAATAAAATTTTTAATAACTCAGTCAATTTCGAGGGAATTTTTTAAAATAAATTATGTTTTATAAATAAAGTTATAAACAGTATGGTTTTAGTACAAAAATACTGCCTAAAAACGAGTCCAAAGTAGAAAAATGTCGAAAAAAGCCGAAAAAATTATATTTGGTGAAAAAATACAGACATACATCGGAAATTCACTGAAACGAAATGTATATGGTTCGAATGGTTTTAGTCTCTTATTTCTATATCCGTTTATACATTTAAAATCGGTTGATATTTAACTTAGTTAGAGGTTGATAAGTGGCTACGGATACGAAAAACCGGTTTTTACCAGTAACTCAAGATTTTGGACGTGTTTGGAAAATGTAAAATACAGATTGTAAATACAGATCTTACTGGCACATATTAATAACACTGAACTAAATCGCAAGTCGCCACAGGTTGGTTACCTTTCTTAGTTTAAAGTAAATTTTTTTTGTGGCTTTTTAGGTAATTTCTAAACTTTTTAGTGGGTATGCGCAAAATAAAGTGACGGCAAAAAAATAAGCGACACCCTAATGTACATACAAATGTAGATATGTATTTCTATCTGAAATACTGATAATCACATCAAACTGGCTGTTAAATGTAAACGTTACGCCTATTTAAAGGTTATATCTAACATTTTGTTATTATTCTTCCATAGTCAGTAATTAATTATTTAGTTTTATCTGAATTGATTAGGTTATTAGTAAAAAAATAATAACACAAATGCACAAAAACAGATTGAAGTTAAAAAATACTTAGGACTTTAAGAACAAAGCTTTTCAATTCATTATTTTAAACTGGTGTGTTTTTCAATTTATGTAAGTTGCCTTTATACATACATGGTATATTTTTGTTGAATTACTTTAGCACACCCAAGTCGAAAAAAACAATCCACAAAGAGAAAAAAACTTGACACAAAGTCAACAAAATTAATTACACGAATGTACATATTCATGTACCTAAACTGCGAGAAAAAAATTAAACCTACAATAAAAGCAAAAATGAACAAATAAAATATTTGCATTTGTTTAAAATGTCGACCATACATGCATATGCATGGAGTTTATATGAAATTCGATCATGAAAAATGATTCAAACTCTTGAAGCAGAAAGAAAAGCTGAACAAAGCCTCAAAAACAACTAATAAAGCAAACTCCAACAGTATTCAAAATCATATCAATCTTCTGAGTGAGCATAGAGCACAAGTTTCAACCGGAATCACCAACACCCGAATTAAATTATTTAAACTTTAAAGGGTGTGATAATATTGTGGGCAAAACAAGCAAAACTCACACAGACACACACACGTTCACACTACACCATTAAAACGTACCCAGAAGGAAGTGTGAGGTTAAGTGTTCGCAAGTCGCCACCTATGTCCACTATTTTGGTGACATTTTGGCGGCATTGTCAACGAAAACAATTTGTCAGATAAACATAACTATATATGCTCCTTCATAATGTTTTATTGCAAATACAAGTGGCATCAAGCAACATTTAAGTTTATATAAAAATAGTACACAAAATCAATTTGGACTAGCACAAATGATGTATTAAACAATAATTCAAAAATCAAACTAAAACCAATTACAAAAAATAAATTAAAAAAAAAATTTCAGATCTATACGTTAGTGTTTGGTTTTACTGATTCTACACAGAGGGAAAAAAGGCGTTCTAAAATTGTTAACGGATGGTATCAAATTAAGAACGAATTGTTATCAACAGTTGTTTAACTTTCGGTATCATATTAAGTTTAATGCGTTATCATGTGGTAATAAACCAATAACGATTTGTAGTAAAATCGTGAACAAATTGTAAAAAAAATACCATAAGTTAATAAATTAGGAACGACCTGTTATCAAATCAAGAACGACATGGTATCAAATTAAGAATAAATTGTTATATGTTATCACATCAAGAACTGGGTGGTATCAAATTTAGAACAATGCGTTATTAAAATAAGAACAATTGGTAACAAAACAAGAATAATGTGTTATCAAAACAAGAACGGTTGGTAATAAAATGTTACCGAGCTGGTCTTAAAATATTGATACCAAACGTTATCAAAGTAAGCACAAGCGGACTTAACTCAATTTCGATACCAAATGGTATCAATTTCAGTACTTTTCTACCGCTTTTTTCCCTCTGCGAATGAAACATTGCATTTTTTATTTACATTTAGTAGAAATGACAAACAATATACAAACTTGCTGGTAATGCTGAAGGAATGAATATAATTTGTTCCGCTTATTACATATACGAGTATAAGAGATTTTTATGCATTAGACGCCATTTTTTTTTATATACGAAAAAAGTTGGCGAACTATAGCAAAATTGGTTTCATTCGACACGTATTTTAAAATTATCTTTAGGTTTCTCTTATTTTTTTATTTTTCTAACAATAAATAATCAAATCTTAATGCCTCTTTTCACAATGTACAATTAAAAGCTAACAGGGACTTTAACTGCAAGTTTTGTACGAAGAACTGTTAGTTAAAGTTCACGTTACATTGTGAAAAGAGACATAAGTCTAGATATAATTAATGGGTCCGACCAATGCCGAACACAAATTTAGTGATACTAATTACCAGGGAAACCAGAAATATACTCTAAAAAACTGTTATATGCGCATTCAATATGCACTAAGAACTTGAAAATATGCATTAAGAAATCAGAAACTATGTCCTTAAAAATCAAAGAAATCGGTTTATTTGTAAATGAAAATATATTTTTAATTAAAAAATACAAATATAAAATAAACAAAAAAAAAAGGAAACAATAGAAAATTAACAAAGAATAGCTGCCGTATTAAAAACAATAATTTTGGTTTGAAGTGCACGTTAAAGCAAAACTGGCATACAAAAAAAAAAATTTAAAAAAAAATTTAACTTCAATTTAAAATAGATACCGATATCAGAATTAAAACCTTGGAGCTGCATTTTGGATAAATAAGACTAGAATTTTATTCATAATTTTCATTGCAATAAGCAACAAAATATTGACCTTGACTTTAAAATAAAAATCGTTGCCTATCACATCTAAATAAACTTTTCTACATTGACAATGTTCCTTCAATGTCTACTTGGACCAGAGTACGTCACAAATAGCAAAACCGAATTTTTATTGAAACTAACGTCCGTAATAATTGCGTAATATAAATACATATAAGAAAAATTAACAGTTTGTCAAGAAAATGTTTTGACATAGTTAAAATCGTTTTAAATTTTGACTTTTATCGTAAATATTTTCTTCCTTTTTTGCATTACGAAATTTTTTGTGATAGATATCATTTTATTTATATTTAAGTGAACAAATAGTAGTAAGTTATAAGCAGGGAAACCAGAAATATGCTCCAAAAAAAGAGTTTTATGCGCATTTAACATGCAGTAAAAATATGAAAATATGCACTAAAAAATGAAATAAAAATATGTACATCTGTATGTATATATTTAATTCCAAAATTCAACAACAAAAATAGGAAACAATAAAAACAATTAACAAAGAATAACTGCGGTATTAAAATTAAATAATTTGGGTTTGAAGTGCACGTTAAAACAAAATTGCAATATTGTTACGTTTTTATTCTCTGTTAAAAACGCTTTTCCGTAGATTCGTAGATTTGCAATAAATAAAAGACCCCAGTGTACTAATTAGGGTTAAGAATGATACAATCTTTATTAATTAATAAATAACACTAATCCAAATTCAATTCAAGAGCTTAAATACAAACACATAGATACTTCAATATTCACAACTGGTTACCACTACACCTTCTTTGCTGTTGTATACGCACGTCTTAGACCACTGGCTGCGCTAGTGTTGACACAATTCTGCTTTCTCTGTTGCTCGTCACATACAAGACTAAATCTGCCGACACTTCCAGTTGATACACCAATAACAACTCTATGGCAGACTCTCACAGTTGATACACTAATCAGGACTCGCTGGCTTCACTTACACACCTTTATCAGCTTCCACTGCTCCCTTACTCTTCAGTCAAGTGACTCCACAATAAACTCAAATCACGACAGACTCTAACTGTCACTATAGACTGTACTATAGTCTCTTCAATTTCCAACTCACGTATTGTAAAGCACAGACTCAAATATCAACTCACTGTTGTATCACAAATCACGGACTGCGCACAACTTAATTGTCAACTCACTTGATTAACAACAGAATTCTTATTAGCAACTGAGCTTCTTCGCAACTGACTTATTCCCAACTAACTTTTGATCGCGACTGAACTGCTGTTGGATGCGTCAACCCCTTTTTATACTTCGCACAACAACCTCTAGAATTTTCATGCAAAGTCTAGACCGAATGATCATTATCTTCAATGTTGTTTACAAAGCGCGTAATTAAGTTCATGTGGTAACTATGTACATACGTGTGTATATGCATACATCATTAAGTGGTTGTTTACTTTTATTTCTGCCTTTAGTTGGAATTATCAGGCATGTATGTATGTATGCATGTAGCTATGTATACCTTCTTAATAAGCAGACCCTTGTAGTTGTTGTTGCTTGTTTACGTTTAATCACGTATGTATGTGCTACGCATGTGTATATAGTTGTTTGCTATAGTGCTTGTATGTGAATACGAGTGTACGTTTAGTTATCTATTTAAATACTTCTGGATGTTTCTTTATATTGGCCCTGTTCGAATATTCTTGCGTAACACTTATGTTAACTCGACGGCCATTTCCGTAACACTGCCGCCCACTTAAGCCTATTCGTCCCGAATAGGCACATCATCGCCTTTCTTTTTCTTCGTTTTCTATACGCCTTGTAGTTACGTTGGAGACGACTACCTCTTCCAGATTTGTTGGCTTTAGTTCTGGCTCTGCCTCGGCTTTCAACTGGGACTTGTGTTACTATGCACTGGAGATTAGTTCTTCGATATTTGCGGCCCTTGGTGGCACTGACTCTGCTTAGCATTTCCTCTGCTGCTTGCCTTGCCGTATGCTGGAGCTGAAACCTTCCTTGACACTTGCAACCCTTGGTACAGAATCTGCTTTGTATTTCCTTTACTGCTTGCCTTGTTTTAAGATGGAGATGACAACTTCTTCCACATTTGTGGTATTTGGCTCTGCCTCTATTTTGTCTCTCAACTAGAGCTTGCCTTGCCATACCCTGGAGATGACTACTCCTTTCACATTTGTGGCCTTTGGCTCCGACTCTACCTTGTCCCTTGACTAGAGTTGGCCTCACCACACGCTTGAAGCTCTGCACAGAAGTTGTCTTCTTCTTCCTTACTGCTTTTCTGCTGCGTACTTCGTATACGGTAGCAGTTTCTTTACCCTGAGCAAACGCGACCATTTCTTCCATAGCTAATTCCGCCGTGTCACAAACAGCTTGACTATCATCTAAGTGACCAACGTCCCCTACTGTGCTGGAAACTTCTGGCAAACTTCGCTCATGTCCAACTTGTTGACACTGACCACTGTTGATTTCATCTTCAACTTTCTGTTTTTCGTCAGCGCCTTCCTCTGTGCCAGAAATGTCTTCGTTGACACTGTTTCTCAAGTCAAAAATCTCTTCGTCCGATTTACTGACTTGCATTTCTGCACCATCTGTCCGTCTGTTTACGGCTTCAGCAATTTCCTGGGGTTTCTCATAGATTGCTTCAGACGATTCTTGAACGTTCACCATAATCTTCGCCTTCCATTTGTCAAGTGTGTCATTTGTGGCCTTAACTTCAGCTAGAACTCTCTCGCTGTTGGCTTTAGAAGTTTCTTGAAAATCAGCCTTCATAGCTCTAGCAGACTTCTGAAATATCTTATCCATTTGGTCTAGAAGTTTCTCATTTGTGGCCTTAACTTCAGCTTTCAATTCGGCAGAAGACTCTTGAAACTTCTCCATTTTGCTCATCATAGCAGCAAACATTGCGCTAATGTCTGTACTGTTTGCTGCTGCACGAGTACATACCTCAGTTTCATCGAAGTCATAACTTTCTATGTCGATGTTGCGCCGCTGAAACTCTTGCAGTAATCTCTCCTGTAGTATTACCTTGTCACCAGTTGTCGACAGTTTCCGCTTACTCAATTCTTCCTTGAGTTGCTCCACCTTAAGCTCTTGATATTTCATTTTCCTCAAAACCAATTATTACGTTTAACCTTTTCAAACGTATGTGGTTTTATTCACGTTTAACCTTTTCAAACGTGTGAGGTTGTCCTTTTCGTATCACTCTTACTTTACGTTTAACCTTTTTTTAAACGTGCCGCTTTTATTTGCAAATCCCACTTCTGACACCAAATGTTACGTTTTTATTCTCTGTTAAAAACGCTTTTCCGTAGATTCGTAGATTTGCAATAAATAAAAGACCCCAGTGTACTAATTAGGGTTAAGAATGATACAATCTTTATTTACTATAAATACCACTTATACTAATCTAATTCAAGAGCTTAAATACAAACACATAGGTTACTTCAATATTCACAACTGGTTACCACTATGCCTTCTTCGCTGTTGTATACGTACGTCTTAGACCACTGGCTGCGCTAGTGTTGACACAATTCTGCTTTCTCTGTTGCTCGTCACTCGCAAGACTCACTCTGCCGACACTTACAGTTGATACACCAATAACAACTCTATGGCAGACTCTCGCAGTTGATACACTAATCAGGACTCGCTGGCTTCACTTACACGTCTATCAGCTTCGCTGCTCCCTTACTCTTCACTCAAGGGACTCCACAATAAACTCAAATCACGACAGACTCTAACTGTCACTATAGACTGTACTATAGTCTCTTCAATTTCCAACTCACGTATTGTAAAGCACACACTCAAATATCAACTCACTGTTGTATCACAAATCACGGACTGCGCACAACTTAATTGTCAACTCACTTGATTGACAACAGAATTCTTATTAGCAACTGAGCTTCTTCGCAACTGACTTATTCCCAACTAACTTTTGATCGCGACTGAACTGCTGTTGGATGCGTCAACCCCTTTTTATACTTCGCACAACAACCTCTAGAATTTTCATGCAAAGTCTAGACCGAATGATCATTATCTTCAATGTTGTTTACAAAGCGCGTAATTAAGTTCATGTGGTAACTATGTACATACGTGTGTATATGCATACATCATTAAGTGGTTGTTTACTTTTATTTCTGCCTTTAGTTGGAATTATCAGGCATGTATGTATGTATGCATGTAGCTATGTATACCTTCTTAATAAGCAGACCCTTGTAGTTGTTGTTGCTTGTTTACGTTTAATCACGTATGTATGTGCTACGCATGTGTATATAGTTGTTTGCTATAGTGCTTGTATGTGAATACGAGTGTACGTTTAGTTATCTATTTAAATACTTCTGGATGTTTCTTTATATTGGCCCTGTTCGAATATTCTTGCGTAACACTTATGTTAACTCGACGGCCATTTCCGTAACAATATGTACAAATTTTTACTAAAGCAAATAATACAAATTAATTTTTTTTTGATACTCTCGTAAAAATGTAACATCAATTTCAAAAGAAATCACGATTTCAGAATTAATACTTTGGAACTGTATTTTGGACAAATAAGACAAGATTTTTATTTATAATTTTGATTGCAATAAACCACAAAAATATATTCAAATCGTTAAAGTAAATAAAAATTGTTGATGTCCCATATAAATAAACTTTTATGCATTGAAAATGTTCCTTCAACATTTACTCGGGGCAGAGTCTGTCACGAATATCAAAAACGAATTTTTATTAATCTAACGTCCGTAACAATTGTGTAATATATAACAAAAAATTTATATACTACATGGAGCCAGTGATGCCAAAAGTAGGGAATTTTCCCTTTTTGTAGGGATTTTTCTGTAAAATTTTAAGCGTAGGGAAAAAAGGACAGATTTTTTATTTTGAGCAAAATGTAGGGAGTTTTTACAATTATAGCTTTTTAAATTTTTTAAACATAAAATGCAAAAATTGGAGGATTTTTATTTACGAGCTGAAATTTTTCAAATAACTTAAAATTTTTTTTGCAGAAACCCTACATTATGAATTCTAACAATCTGAAAATCAATTGCAATATCCACACATATGTATACTATGCAAAGTTCATGTTCGTACACCCTCAATAAAAAAGTCACTGCCTTGTAATATCTTAAAATACTTAAATTAATGATTTCTTGCAAGATTTTGTTTAAAGAGGTTGTATTTAATAAAAAAGTTAATTAAAAATATATTTTATTAAACATTATTTTAAACAAAAACAGAACTTACTATTTTATTTTTAAAAACAAAATTCATATTCGTACACCTTAAATTAAAAAAAAAATAAGATTAGAAATTTATGTAATTACAAAGGAAAAACTGAGCCATTTTTTTATTTATACTAATATTAGTTTTTAAAATAAATTTTTAGGATTATTGTAGTGTACGAACGTAAATTTTCTTTCTTAATGATATGTAGTAAATTTCGCTGTTTTTTTTAACAATTATTGTTCGAAATGTCATTTTGATATTTGATTTGTTAAATAAAGCCTCTTTTTATAAATTCCTACCAGAAGAATAACAATATTATATTTATTTAATTACAAGAGTTTTTCTTTTTTTTAAGTTGAGGCTGTATGAATATGAACTTTGTATACTGTATATAGCTAAATTTGACAAATCGCAATAATAATGTTTTAATGTTTGTATATATTGAGATTTTTTTTGACAGAAGGTCACAAAATAAAAAGAAATGGTTTTGTGTTGTTTAAGCTATGCATCGTGTAAAATTGTGTCACCAATGCTACACAAACTGATATTTTTTGCATGGAAATTTTTTAAAACACTTAAAAGAAATAAATAAAATAGTTTATATTTAAGATAAACACGAGGAAAAGTTTCATAAAAAAGAGCCATCCAAGAAAGTAAAAAAATGCATTTCAATCTAGCAAGTGACCTTATTTTTCAATCAATTCCAGAATAACTCTATATGACTTTATTAGCAATGTAGTGTGGTGCAATTATGTCCTTATATTTCAGTTAATTGAGTAATAAGACAAATTTAGCTTATTAATTATGAGCCGACGAAAATCGGTACATTGTGCTGATAGCGTGATCTAGGCTTAAGCATTTGTATAATTAATATTTGTTACACCATAATCGTTAAGTACAATTTGCATATTGGTGGAAGGATGTACATATTTTTAGATTGTTTTTGTAAATTTATGCTTTAGTTACTTTTCTACCTGGTACCCAACTAATGCTGAGTACACATCTGGCATTTCTGGTGGTATCATTTTCAATATGTGTTTGTTATATGGAAATCAATGCTACACAACGAAAAGTATAGGAAATAACAAATGTTGCCACTAATACACACCATTGCGATGTCAAAAAATGCCATAGTGAATACTCGGCATACGACTATAGTCTGTTTTGTACAATATATGAAACAAAGTTTTATAAAAAAATCTACAATGTTCACAAAATGTACATTTATTTGTTTTTTTGTTGTTAAAAATAAAAAATGTTCAGCGTAATTTACTTTAATTCTCCATAAGTTGCACGATATTTCCAGCTAGATAATATGTTCCTGCAGATTGCGAGACGCCTTATAAGGTTTTTCGTGTATATTCATACCGGCTGTATCATCAGAAAATGTAGAGATGTGGATATTATTGCTGACAGGCATATCACAAGTATTTATTAAATACAAAACTGGCCCCAGAATACTACCCTGTGGCACACCTGAAGATATAGATTTCGGCACACTCATGAAGTCTCCTTTCACAACAGTGAACTTCCTATCAATAATATAACTTCCCAAAAGTTTTGAATGTTTTTGCAAAAATTTTATATAATTTAGTCATGAGCAGCTTTTCGAAATGCTTTGAGATTGTTGACAGTAAACTTATAGGACTATATAACTCATCTCTGGTAATATCTTTGCCCGGCTTTGGAATCCTTTTGATCTTGCTAAGATTCCAGTTATGTGGAAAATACTGCATTCGTAAAATGGCATTTAAAATAAATAACAGGATTCTTATTGCAATATGAGGGAAGTTCATCAGCATCTTAATACATTCTTTAAGTCTGATTTTATTTAGGGGTGATCTGTATTGTTGCTATTCTTTTATAGATCTCCATTTTTCACATGTAAGATGTTCAATATCCGTAGAATAAATTCTACTAAAGCCAGTCTGCGGATAGGAAGTATGTATATTTAATACATATATTCAATAGCCTTTTTAATCTTTTCATTAAAGTTTTAAATGTTAGACTCAATATCCACATATGTTCTTAGATTAATGTTTTCTATTCATTTCGTATGACCATTTAGGATATCTAACGGTTCAAACTTGGTGCGAGTAGGGTATTTTTATTTATTTATGTTTTAATTACTTCTTGTTATTATATATTTTCTCAATAAAACACCAAACGCGAACAAAATATATATGTATCTTATTAAAAGTGTAAATTATAATTACTTAAATGTACTAGTGACTATTTGTTTCCAATGCCTACATATCGAAAAGCTTTATTTAATGTACGCCAACCCAAAAAAGCTAACTTTAATGGAATGAAAAACTAGTTAATTCGCTCATTATTGTAAATATAATTAATGATGTGCCTGCAATAATATGGTTTAAATATTCTCACTAATTTATACGTTTGCAAAAATAATTTTATAGTGCACAGGTTTGCGTATTTTTTGGAGATAGCATATTTTAGTCCATCAAAAAACAAATATTTTTTTCGAGTTAGCTTATTTTATTGGAAAACAAAGACGATTTTTAGAAATATATATATTTTTTAATCAACTTGAGTGATCTTTTACTCAATGCTGGATATAAGAATTGAAAACCTACAAGAAAAAATTTAAAATACCATAAAAAAAAACTTAAATCTGACGAAAAGCCTCCTCAGCTTTTTCACTCTCTAACCCAATCTCTATAATAACATTCCAGATTTTCCATTTCGAAAGCTTATATCATTGATTATTGTCGGCCCACACGTAGTATTTCTATTCGATTGACAGTTTAAAAGTTATACATACATATGTATATTACCAATTTTTTTTTATCGGAGCCATAAGATATTAAAATCCTTAACTGATTCGCGTTCAGCATGCCAAATGCAATAAGATTTGAGGTAGATTTATAATAAAATACTTAACCCCATACGCAAGAAAATTAACGTGTGCTTAAAGTGTACTTTAAAATAAAACGTATACTTGAAGAACACGTTAATTTTTTTTGCATATGGGGTTTATTTTTTAATCATTTTTAAAATTTACGTGGGAGTTAGCATTTATTTTCACCAAAAGCATTATACTTAGAGATAGCAGAAGAGAAAAAAAATTTATATAAAACGTGAAAAAATAGTTTTTTGAATGGAAATTTATATTTCAGATGAACATTGCATAGGGGAGCTATTGGACATCGGAAACTCATTTGGACCAAATTTGAGTTGACATATTTTGAATATAGTCTCTCGATATAGTCCTGAAAGAACTACCTAGTCCGTATAATTCAGCAGCAGTACTGGTGATAAAGTCACTAGTAAATCAGCAGTATATCACTAGTGACATTTCCTACAGGGATACATATTAAGTATATACTTATGTATATACATATGTATGTTGCAGGCATTCAGGCAGACTTAAGATATTACAACAGATGTGATTGAAAAAATAGCTTTTAAATGATTTTGAAAATACGTCTTTGTAATTAAATTATATAATTTCCCAGTAAAAAATACATTCCAAAGGACTTATAAAATTGTAGTTTTTACGATAAGTAATTAATGCAAATTTTGATCATTTCTAATGATTTTTACATAAGGTTGTCATTGCAAAAAGTTCTCTTTTTCGATTTGACGAAAAATTTCCATTTTGGAGTTCTATAATAATATTTTCACCTAAAAAAATTTATGAAAAGTTAACAATGTTTACAATTTGTTTCTTTTAATATTGATTTGGTAATTGTCTACCATGTGAAGAATGAAGCTTACGTTGATCTGCGCATTAAATGAGGTTTTTCATACGGATATGGAAATGCTTATTGCGTCTTGGTGCTTTTAGAGAAACAGAGCAGTCGCCTAACCCTCATACCTAAATATTTTTTTTTTTTGTAATGCATGTTTTTATTTATTGTATCTTCAAATATGAACTAACAATAAGTGCTCAAATCTTAAATCCATAAAAAAAAAAATTTTATTATGCCCGACCAATGTCGGACATAAGTTTAGTGGTAGTTATTAATAATACATAAGTAGTGATTAGTAACAAAAAGAAAAAGGTGTTTTCAAGCAGCTTCATCATCTGGAATGTTGAATATTAGGGCCCATGTATCTCTCTTTTTTAATCGGATGTGTCCAGTAAAGTTCAAAATATTACGAGCAAGCGGATTAGGATGTGATTCAAGTTTTGTTAGATATTTGCCTGCGTATTTTGCAATTTCTTCAGTCACTAGTGGCATATTCAAATCACGATGTATATTTGAATTTTTGATGTACCATGGAGCCGATGTTATCATGCGTAAAATTTTGTTTTGCCTGCGTTGAATTTTCTCTACATTTGAAGTTGAAGCAGTGCCCCATAGTTGAATTCCGTAGCACCATATTGGCTTTAAGAGCGACTTGTATATTAAAAGTTTACAGTCTAGGCTAAGTGTTGAATTTCGACCAATCAGCCAATGTACCTGAGTTAGTTTAAGTTTCATTTGAGTTAACTTAGAATCAATGTGGTGTTTCCATGTAAGTCTTCGATCAAGGTGTATACCAAGATATTTCACATGTGAATATTGAGAAACAACTTGATTGTTAATCCGAATGGGGGAACAAGTATCTCTTCGTAAAGTAAATGTTACTTGAACACACTTTTGTTCATTTACCTTGATTCTCCATAAGTTTAACCAAAGCTCCATCTGGCTAATGTGTTCCTGGAGTTTTCGGGATGCCTCATCAGGGTTTTCATGCATACTAAGGCAGGCTGTATCGTCGGCAAATGTGGAAGTATGGATACTACTGCTCACAGGCATATCACAAGTATAAATTAAATATAAAACTGGTCCCAGTATACTCCCCTGTGGCACACCAGATGAAATTGTTTCAGGCATGCTCATAAAGTCTCCTTCCACAACAGTGAACTTACGGGAAATAATGTAACTTTCCAAAAGATTTAAAATGTTTATTGGTAAGTAAGTCTTCAATTTTAAAATTAGGCCTTCATGCCACACTTTATCAAATGCCTGGGAAACGTGAATAAACAGCGCAGAACAATACTTTTTTTCCTCAAAAGTTCTTCTTATAAATTGAACCAATCTGTGAGTTTGTTCAATGGTGCTATGCTGACTTCTAAAACCAAATTGATGGTCTGGTATGCACCCACTACTAATTAGAATTGGGGACAATTTTGTTTTGAGCAGTTTTTCGAAAAGCTTTGACATTGTAGATAGTAGACTTATTGGCCTATATGACTCAGCCTTGGTTATATCTTTGCCCGGCTTTGGAATCATTTTAACCTTGGCAAGTTTCCAGTTGTGTGGATAGTACTCCAGTTGTAAAATAGCATTAAATATGAATAACAGGATTCTCATTGCAATACGAGGCAAGTTCATCAGCATCTGATTACTAATTCCATCAATACCCGGAGCTTTCTTCGGGTTGAGTTCGGCAATTAATTTTTGTAAATCACGCGTCTTAAACTTTATGTGTTGAGGGGGTAGAGCGACTATATTCGGCAAATCAGCAACACTAGTACATATATTTGGCATAAAAACGGATTTTAAGTGATCAGCAAATATTTTACCTTTTTCAGTATCGCTTCTTGCCCAACCTCCGGTAGATGTGCGTAGAGGTGGCTTATACTCAACGGGTGTTTTAAGCTTTCTGGCAGCGCGCCACAAGGAGTAATTAGACGCCGGTGTAACATCAAGACCCTCCAGATAATTTTTAAGAGATGCAATTTTTTCAGATGCAAGCAACTCTTGGAGTCGTTTAGTGCACTCTTTAAATCTGATTTTATTTTGTGGTGATCTGTGCTGTTGCCATTCCCTTCTAGCCCTTCTTTTTTCACGTACGAGACGTTCAATGTCTGTAGAATAAATTTTATTAAACGCAATCTGCGGATGGGAGATAGTGGCATGTTCAGCAGCCTGTTTAATATTCTCGCTGAGATTGGCAATGTTCGATTCAATATCATCGGGTGTTCTAAGCGTAATGTTTTCAGTACAATGACTGCTGAGATATTTTTTGAACCCCAGCCAATTAACACGATTGATCATCTTCACATATGGGTCCGGTAAGTTACTTCTTAATAAGCTACAAATTGTAATGATCTTCGGGAGTGATCGGACGAGAGATTAAGAGAAGCTTGAACTTGAATTAAATCCCTAGAGATATTTTTTATGACGCCAAAATCTATAACATCCGGAATTTTTTGTATGTCAGTAGGCCAATAAGTGGACTCCCCACTCGAAATGACATCCAAGCCCATTTTTGAAATTGTATTAAACAATGCTCGACCTCTGGGTGTAACAAGGCGCGAACCCCAGAACGTATGTTTCGCATTGTAGTATCCAGCTGCTACAAAACAAGGTCCAAGAGATTTGTAGAAATCCTCATATTGATTCTCAGTGATTGAAAATCTGGGAGGGGAGTAAATTGATGATATAACGAAATTTGAACAAAAACTTTCAATGCCAATATTTGTTGCTTGTAGGTATTCTTCACAAATGTTATCAAGAACATAGTGCTTGAGTCTTGACTTTATTAGAATTGCTGATCCACCGCAAGCCCTTCCTCTAGGGTCCTTTGTATCATATATAGTGTAGCCATAAATTTTAAAAAGACTTTTCGAAGTCAAATGAGTCTCAGATACTAACATTATATCAATATTTTTCTCCGTGAGGAAGTGCTCAAGTTCATTTTTATGTTGGCGAATGCCGTTTGCGTTCCAGAAACATATTGCTTACGTGTTCATGGCTTATTAAATATTGCTTGAAGCAGAGTATTCTGCATTCGCAACATTTCTTGCAACATGCTAGTCATATTTGTTGTAAAATTGTTTATAGTTTGCACAAGATTTTCAATAGTGGCTTCAAGGCGATTAAAATTAAAGTTTGAGTTTGTATTTGTTGAATTATTTTGCGGTGAAACATTTTGTGTCGGAATAGAACTAGCCTTAGCAGCATCTGCATACGATACACGGGAAGTAACTGGTTGGCTCATTTGCGGAAAAGTGGCAGAGTAAGCGTTAGCAGCAGGGTACGTTTTTTCAGTACAATCAAGTAATATTTTTTTGGAAGGTCTTTTTGGGTGGGAAAATTAAAGTTTTTAGAAATGCGTGATTTCACGAAGATTAAAAAAATATTCTGGCTTACAAAAGATTTAATAAACAAGCTTTGTATGAAAATTTGATTTTTAAACGTAGTGCAAACCGAAATAATTTTTTTAGGAATAAGTTCTGTTGCCTTTATTTATACTGTGTTTGTTTGAGAAGGATTTAGTTACAGTGATGCTTACGATATATTTACATACCAATAAAATTATTGCATGCGATAGTTTTTAAGAACGTGTTTACTTGGATGTACTTATCTTCACATACTTGGCATATTGGGAATATTACCAAATATATACTTCGCTTACTCAATTTCAAGGTGGAAATGAGTTTTTGGCGAAAACGAAGTAAACTTTACAGCGCTCGTAAGCTTAAACTATTGCTCTTAACCTTCCTATACCCGCGCTAATTATTATAACACATGTAGCCGCGCACGGTCTCACAGACCGAAAGTTTGTGCGAGATGAAATACTAGTTTTTTAAAACAAAACTAAAAACAAAAGATTCTTTTTTAATCTCAATGATATAATAAAAAAATAAAATCACGCATTAAATATGTATTCACTTATTTTATTGATTCTTAGTCCTTAACTATAAGCCATAAAAATCGATAGTTTTAAAAAAATCGTATTGTCGATCTCACAAACCAACGCGCTGGTAAAGGAAGGTTAAGAAAAAAAGGTTAAGCTACAAAATTTAAGAAATTTTATATTTTATATAAAGGGTTTTATCGTAACATGAATAGAAAAATAATAACGCACCCAGCTAAAAAAATATATGAGGTCGTATATGGAAATTTAATTATGAAGCTCTTCATATGTGGATCCATATATAGAAATAACATGTAATATATGAAGTCATATAAAAATTTATGCATACATGATATCTCACATAAGATCGTTTTTGCAATAAAAAAATCTTGCATTTTATTAACTCGATATTTTTCTCTCTTTTTTTATCACTGTTGAATACCAATCTACGAGTAGTAGAAAGTATTATCTAGATATTTTTCAGAAACAAAGTTCATATTACTGTAAAAAAATTTATTGAAAACTAAATAGTGTTGGTATAAAAACGGATAATTTTTTTAATGATTAATTGCATTAGTTTTTAATCTAAATTCTTATTGAATTAAATTTTGTGTACGAAGATGAGTTTTGTGTTTTTTAAATAATCGATGCATCTTTTCTCTTAAAATGATGAATAAAATGTCTTTTAGTTCGTTTTTAATTATTTATCCAAACAACTGTTTCATCAAATACAACTTCGATGTTTAAAATCGTACAAAAAGTAACTTTAATAAATATGAATTTACAAATATGTATACACACAAAAAAAGTAATATGAATGATTTTGTAATATTAATTAAAATATTTCTAATATCAATTAAAAAATTAATTAAATTTTCACCTATAAACAATTTGATAATATTAATTAAGTTTTTCCACTCAAATATTAATTGGCGAATACTTTTTTCTGTGTATGTATGAAAATTTATGAATATATATTATCATATATGACCATATACCCTCATTTTTCGGATCTGAACCAAATATGGGACATAATATATGCTCCATACATATTTTTTTAGCTGGGCAGCTAAAAAAATATGTATGGTCCATATATTTTTAATATATGAATGTATATAAATATATATGAATATATATGAATTCATGTATGGAAATATATAGGATTATACATTGCAAAAGTATTATATATGAATTGATATATGGACCAATGTATGAAATTTATTATAATATATGAGGTCATATATGGAAATTTAATTACGAAGCTCTTCATATGTGGATCCAATATATAAATAAGATGTAATATATGAATCCATATAAAAATGTATGCATACATGATATCTCACATAAGATCGTTTTTGCAATCAAAAAAGCTTGAATTTTATTAACTCGAATTTTTTCTCTCTTTTTTATCACTGGTGAATTGGAAATCTATTAGAAAATACACACGGTTTGAAAAGTTTATATGCGTACAGCCTTAACGTTTAAAAAATAAACCCCATTCTTGTACGATTTTATACATTGCGGCCGTATTAAATAAACGAAATAATCTAAAGGATATTTCAGTCATTAATTTTATAGAAAATATCGGAATACTCTAGATATTTTTAAGAAACAAAGTTCATATTACTGCAAAAAAATGATTGAAAACTAGTGCTGATATAAAATTGATAGTTTTTTTTATGATTAATTTCATTAGTTTTTAATCTTAATTCTTTTTAAATTAAATTTTATGTACGCAGATAAGTTATGTGTTTTTTTAAGTAATCGATGCACCTTTTCTAATAAAATTATGAAAAATGTCCTTAAGTTCGTTTTTAATTATTTATCCACCAAATGTTTCATCAAATACAACTTCGATGTTTAAAATCTTAAAAAAGTAATTTTAATAACTATGAATATGAATTTACACATACATATGTACGTACAATTATGAAAATGTATGAATATACATATATTATCATATATGTTCATATACCCTCATTTTTCGGATCCAAACCATATATGGAATATCATATATGCTCCATACATATTTTTTTAGCTGGGAATTGTAAAATAAACTGATTTAAGCGAGCGGCATAGACACAAGGACACAAAGTTGAAATTCGGAAATTGCACATCGAAATCTATAAAATCCAATTTCCATTTGCAAACCGGAAAACTTTAAGGGCTAAAACTACCAAATGGCAATACTAACTAGAACTTTCATAATACAAGAATTTTTTAGTTAGTGCAACTTATTTTCCTAAACGAAAGTTAATGGTTTACGAAATTAAATTATCGCAAAATTGTGAAAGTTACAATCTATTTGGTTTCAATAAGAAATAATATTTTAAACTAATATTATAATCAAAGCTGTTAAAGTAAACATGCAGCATGAGCATCGAGTTGCCTACAAAACTAACTGTAACTGAGAAGGCCCAGTAAGGAACAGCAATACCTCTTAGCCAAAAGCGAAGAGACTTAAGTAAGCAAATAAGTCTATGCTGCGAGTATGAAGGCACGTTTGTAGTTCTGTATAAATGAATGTGTTGATGATAATAATGGCTCAAGATGAAATTTGCTTTTTGGGCCAAACTAAAGTAAGTCAACCGAGAATATATATTGCATACATATTCATAGATACATTTATATGCATACGTGTATATGTACATTTTAAGAAAAAAAAATGCTGAGAAGCAAAGTTTACAAACCACACATGTTGCCTTTTCTAGGTAGTGGAAGTTTAAAAACCAACCAGTTTCTTTTTTTTTAATTATTTCTTTGTTGGAAATACGAGCAAGTATATGACCAGCCAGCCGTCCAACCAAACCTACTCCCAAGATTGCCTTCACAAGCTTTAAGACATTTTTACACCAATAACTTTGCAGCCCCAGCAACAGTATCGGTTGCAAGTAGTTACAGCGTTTGCTTTTATGGTTGTATGCGTTTGTTTGAATTTTTGTATGGTTTCACTGGTGCGATTATGTGACAAACTATCTTAATGGGTTTTCTCAGCTTGGCGGCTGTTAAATGTGATATTAATTAATTGGACACTTAAGTTAACGACATTTCTACTTTGACTTCTTATACGAGTATTTTATTTTGTGTAGTTTCAGCAATGTGCTGTGCTGGTTAGACTTGTGCTGCACTTTGTTTGAAATTAACTTGAATCGAGCAGTTTTATTTACTTGACTTCACACCGAGACAATTTTGATTAATTGTCAAAATGGAGGTGGTAAGTTGAGCCTCTGTATACCGGAGTGATTAATGTACTACACAATACTTCCTTTACTTCTACTATCACGTCTACAATATCGCTAACAACAGCAACGAATGAATGCAAGAACTGGCCATTGAACATAAACAGTTTTCAAGGGAATTATATGTTATTTAAAAAAAAAATACATGAATATGAAAGTGTTGCATACCAAGTTCAGCGTGCATATTCATACATATGTATACGAATTTATTTTATATGCCATATTAAAAACTTAGCGAAAAAGAATTTATTTCGACAAATTTTATTGAAACACTCAACTGCATTCTCATAATGAAGTTGTTATTTAAAAAAATAAAAAAAAGATGCTAAAACTTGACCGCTAAAATTTGTTTCTAACAAACAAAGACTTATATCGTTTCCTTTATTCCTTACGCCTTCAAGGATGTGGTGGTTCCACCCACATATGTCATGAAAATAAGTAAGTGTTGTTATTATTTTACTTAAAGTCTTAATAATACAAACTATATAATTTTATATCCTTTTCAACTTCCCACTGTAAATGGTAGTGCGAGTATGAGTGTAAGCACAGAGAAAAAACTGCCTCATAGAATCAAGAAGATTTTCTCTACGAACCGGTTTTAGGCTAAAGGGTATCACAGCAGAAAGAAGCGAAGATTTTTTCATAGAGATTCCTTATTGTTTTTATGTGGTAAATCTTATTAATTTTATCAAGAAGAAAACCACATAAAATCAAGAAGAAATCTTATCATTCACAACTTTTTTTACTCAATTTCCGTTATTTTTGGCACCAAAAAAAAATCCATAGAGAAAAACTTCTTGATTCTATTAGGTTTCCTTATAAATTGTAAATAATAGGGATTTCTTATTGATTTTATTAGGTAGCGTTCTTGATTTTTTTAAAAAGGTTTTCTTCTTGATTTTATTAAGTTGCCTTATTGATTGTTTCAATAAGGTTTTCTTCTTGATTTCAGTAGGTTTCTATATGATTATCTGTAAATCATCTTATTGATTTTTTTTAATAAGGAAATCTTCTTGATTTTATGAGGTGTCTTGTTATTTTGTTTCTATAAATAGACATAGAGACAATTTTTTTCATGATCTTTTTCATTTTTGTATAAGAATGTATCCACAATAACTTGTTAGCATATTGGGTAGAGTCCTTGTCTATCAGGTAGAAGTTTGCTGGTTCAATACTTGGTGAGTAAGTTAGTTAAGAAAATAACATAATGTGTATGTATAAATAAATAATGTCTACAATATTTATATGGTATAGAATTCAAATGAAATTACATAAGTACAGGGAATAACGACGCAATTTTTTTTTTTATTTTTTTATTGAAAAAATCAATAAGATAACCTCATAAAAACTACAAGATTTCTTCTTGATTTTTTCAAAAAGGTTTTCTCTATGAAATTAATAAGATCTCCTTATTGAAAAAAACCATAGAGATTTCTGATTAATTTTGTTCTATTTTATGAGGTATTTAGTAGGCACTGTTTTCTCTGTGAGCAATTCTAAAGTAATTCTTCCAAAATTCTTATTTAATCACAAGTTCTACTAGAATACTAGATGCCTTGCTACGTGCCTTAGAATCACACACCGATTTTTTCATTATGTTCCTCGTAATGTCACTACATCTCACCTCTTTATTATACGATGACTTGGCATGCAAGAATTGTTTTATAAAAATTATATATAACATATGTACATATGTTTATTATTTTACAGCCCTAAATTCCAATATTTTTGATCTCAACAACCTTTGCTGAAGACCCATTTGAACTCATTATTCAAGTTCATTGTAAGAAATATTAAAATTTTTTTCGCATTAGAAAAAATTAAACTTATCCTTACGGCATGTCGAAGTGATCTAGGCTGTTTGCTCGCCGCTTATGATGCATGCAAATGTAAAAACTAAACATATTTCTGTATTCTAAGCGTCAAGGTATCCAACATTATGTGCACTCTAACTTGCAAATACATATCTGTGGCAAAAAGGAAAAAGTGCTTAAGTCGAGATAAGCTGATTTTGAGTTAATGGTACCGTCATAATCTGCACACTTGAAAGTACCCCTATGCAAAATCTCAATTAATTTGAGCGATTGAGCAAAAAATCGCAAGAAGTTGCCAAATTTAAAAAAGCCATATAATTGATTAAAAATTGTCAAAACTGTAAGGAATGGAAAAAATTCGGTAAAAATCGTGAAAATTATGAAAATTCGCAAAACTTATTAACAGCGGGATGATAACAAGGTCTAATATTGTTTAAAAATAGGCAACACTGCCAGGAAGCTTTTTACGCGAAGTTTGCAAAAATTCGCGAGAAGTTGCCAAATCGGAAGCAAGCAGTAAAATTTATTAGAAATCGAGAAAGAAAAAGTTTGGAAAAAGTGCGAAAAAATTGCAAGTAAGTTAAAAATTGCTAAATGTATTGAAGGAATTACTAAGGCTTTAAATAGTAAAATTGGCAACAAAAAATATAAAGAAATATACTGATTTGTTTTTATATATTTAAATAAACTATTTTATTTTTCTGAAATTGAAATATTTCAAAGCGGCAGCACTGAAATATATATTTATACTTCAATATTAGGTTTTGATTATGCCGCTGCCGTCTCCAAAAAAAATCAAGTAGCTGGATACGAGGCGACAAATGCAGCCACCGGCATTTGAAGTCGTGTGTTCGTGTAGCTTGCTGCGGTGAATGTGTTTAATGCATAAGGCTGAGTTTACATCTGGCAATTTTTGTGTGCCATATGCCCAAAAAGGCGTAACCAATTAACTACTAATGAAAAACTGTTTGATTTAGACATGTATTTATTGATTTAAACAGATTCCAATAATGTTGGATTCTATAAAATTGTCTATTTGTTATGTGTGGAACTATTTAACTTAATAAATACATGTCTGAATCAAACAATTTCTCATTAATAGTTAGTTGGTTACGCTTTTTTGTGCATATGACACACAAAAAATGCCAGTTTCATTAGTAATTAGTGGTAACAATTTATTACGCTTGTGTGTCACATGTCACACATATGGAAACCCGGCCTAAGTCTCGCAAACTGTGCGAGACTTACCTTCTCGCAAATGAACTGTCAAAAACGTTATGGAGGTTTATTTTAGAGATGTGCACGTGAGTGTTTTGTGACACACGACACGCACGCTCACGCAGAAAAATATTTTACTCACGCACTTTCACGCACGAATAATCTTGAAAATTTTCACGATCACGCACGCTCACAAATAAAATATTTTTAATCACGCACAAGTGGTTTACAACTTATCACGATCACGCACACTCACGAAAAAGTATATAACTCAATTTGCATGTTTTTTGGGTTGAAAAATAGGTTCTTACATTCTTACATATGTATGTATGTATGTATGCTCATGTTTTTGTAAAATGTACATGCAAACTAAATTTTTTTTTCATATATATATTTATTTATTGTATCTTCAAAAATTAACTAACAATAAGTAATCAAATCTTAAATCTAAATATAATTAATAGGCCTGACCAGTATCGGACATAAGTTTAGTGATAGTTATAAATAATACATAAGTAGTGATAATCAAAAGGAAAAAAAAGAAGTATTTTCAAGCAGTCCCATCTGGAGTGTTGAGTATAAGAGCCCTTGTGTCCCTCTTTTTTAGGCGGATGTGTCCAGTAAATTTCAAAATATTACGGGCAAGCGGATTAGGATGTGACTCGAGTTTAATTAAATATTTGCCTGCGTATTTTGCAATTTCTTCAGTCACTAGTGGCATATTTAAATCACGATGTATATTTGAATTTTTAATGCACCATGGAGCCGATGTTATCAAACGTAAAATTTTGTTTTGCCTTCGTTGGATTTTCTCAATATTTGAAGCTGAAGCAGTGCCCCACAGCTGAATTCCATAGCACCATATTGGCTTCAAAAGCGACTTGCATATCAAAAGTTTGCAGTCCAGGCTGAGTGTTGAATATCTGCCAATTAACCAATATATTTGAGTTAATTTAAATTTCATTTGGGTTAACTTAGAGTCAATATGATATTTCCATGTAAGCCTTCGACAAGGTGTATACCAAGGTATTTCCCTTGAGGATGTTGAGGAATATTTTGATTTTTGATTCGAATGGGAGAACAAGTATCTGTTCTTAACGTAAACGTTATATGGACACACTTTTGCTCATTTACTTTATTTCTCCATAAGTTCAACCATATTTCAAGCTGGGTAATGTGTTCTTGGAGATTGCGGGATGCCTCATGAGGGTTTTTGTGGATACTCATACAGGCTGTATCATCGGCAAATGTAGAAGTGTGGATGTTATTGCTCACAGGCATATCACAAGTATATATTAGATACAAGACTGGCCCCAGAATACTACTCTGTGGCACACCGGAAGATATAGATTCGGGCACACTCGTGAACTCTCCTTCCACAACGGTGAACTTCCTATCAATAATATAACTTTCCAAAAGCTTTTGTATGTTTATTGGTACACTGAAAGGAAAATCATTCATTCAGACAATGAAACGGTTTCATTAAATGTTCTGCATTATATTAATGAAACTTTTCATTAATACAATGAACAATTACATTGTATACATGAAATCTTTCAATTTCTGCTTTTTATGTGTTCTTCATAGTTCATTGTATTAATGAAAATCGTTACATTGTTTAAACGAATTTTCTTTTTAGCGAATTTGGGGCAAATATAAGTAAGTTTCACATATTTTATATACTTATGCAGTTTGTCAAACATAACTAAATCAAAAGTTATTTTGTTAAAAAATATTTTCTATTTCTTACTGTTCTAATCCCTTTTAATTTCAAAGCAGTATGGTCGTCATAAATGCAATGAAATAATTTAATTTATACAATGTAATATTCTTCATTGTATATCACACATCTCACTCTTTCTCTTTTTTATCCATTCACGTCCCTATCACCATTATACAAACACAAAAAGGTTGTGCCAAACATCTAATAAAGATGCTTGTTTTGTTAAGATTTTTGTTTGGTTCTTTTAAACTTATGTTTCTGCATTGTGATTCTCAACAACATATTTAGAGTTTTACTATAAACATGTAAGTTTTTCGGCTTACTTAAAATATTATTTGGGTTGAACTGTACTGATGAGTTCCTTAAATTTCAAATGTTTTGCTTTAATAAATATGTACATACATAAGTACATACTTATGTATGTATTTGTATACATTAAATAAAATAAAAAAAATTTATATATATATATATACATATATGTAATTTATTAAGTACGTTGATTGGAAGGGATATGATTTCATGTGTTTAAAAGAAAATTTTCATTATTTACTGCTTATAGTTCATTATATTTATGAAAATCTCATCATAAATTTACTGAAATTTTCTTTATATTAATGAATAAACTTCATTAAATCAATGAAACAATTACATTATATTCATGAAAAAGTGTCATTGAACTAATGAAATAGTTTCATTTTATTTATGACATAGCCGCCAAAATTAACTTCATAAATACAATGAAACATTCTTCATTGATCCAATGAAGGGCTTCATTAGCTGACTTTTAATGAAACTTGTCATTAATACAATGAAGAATTTCATTGTCTGAATGAAGGGTTTCCTTTCAGTGTAGGTATGTCCTAAATTTTAAAACTAGGCCTTCGTGCCATACTTTATCAAATGCCTGAGAAACATCAATAAAGAGAGCAGAACAATACTTCTTTTCCTCAAATGTTCTTCTTACAACTTGGACTAATCTATGAGTTTGTTCAATGGTGCTATGCTGACTACTAAAACCAAATTGATGGTCCGGTATGCACCCATTATCAGCTAAAATTTTGGACAATTTATTCATGAGCAGCTTTTCGAAAAGCTTTGAAATTGTTGAAAGTAAGCTCATAGGCCTATATGACTCAACCTTGGTAAGATATTTGCCTAGCTTTGGAATCATTTTAATCTTGGCAAGTTTCCAATTATGTGGAAAGTACTGCATTCGTAAAATTGCATTAAAAATAAATAGCAAAATTCTTATTGAAATATGAGGCAAATTCATCAGCATCTTGTTACTAATGCCATCAATACACGGAGCTTTCTTCGGATCGAGTTCAACAATTATTTTTTGTAGTTCACGCATCTTAAACCTTAAGGGACGAGGGGGTAGAGAGACTACACTCGGTAAATTGGCAGCACCCGTACATGAATTGGGAGTGAATACAGATTTTAAATGCTCAGAAAATAAGTTACATTTCTCACTATCGCTTCTTGCCCAGCCTCCGGTCGAAGTACGCAGTGGTGATTTGAGATCAACGGGTCTTTTAAGATTTCTAGTAGCGCGCCAAAAAGAGTAATTAGATGTTGACGTTACATCAAGACCTTCTAAATACTTTTCCAGTAATGCAGTCTTTTCCGACGATAGCAGCTCTTTGAGTCGTTTAGTACATTCTTTAAGTCTGATTTTATTTAGGGGTGATCTGTGTTGTTGCCATTCTCTTCTAGTTCTCCTTTTTTCACATACAAGACTTTCAATTTCCGTAGAATAAATTCTATTAAAGCCGGTCTGCGGATAGGAAGTAGTGGCATATTCAGCAGCCTGTTTAATATATTCGTTAAGATTGGCAATATTAAATTCAATATCATCAGGTGATTTTAGCTGAATGTTTTCTACGCAGTGACTACTAATATATTTTTTGAATCCTAGCCAGTTGACCCTATTAATCCTTTTCACATATGAGTTTGTTAAATCACTCCTTAGTGGGTTGAAAATTGTAACTATTGTGGGAGAGTGATCGGAGGACAAATCTAGAGAGCCCTCTACGTGAATTAAGACCCTATGGATATTTTTCGTGACGCCAAAATCTATAACATCTGGAATTTTTCTTACGTCAATAGGCCAGTAAGCAGGCTCCCCACTCGAAATGACATCTAAGCCCATTTTTGAAATTGCATTAAACAATGCTCTACCTCTAGGTGTAACAAGACGCGAGCACCAGTACGTATGTTTTGCATTGTAGTCACCAGCTGCCACGAAGCAAGAACCAAGCGATTTGTAGAACTTCTCATACTGATCTTCGGTAACTGAAAATCCTGGAGGTGAGTAAATTGATGATATCACAAAATTCGCACAAAAATTTTCTACGAAAATATTCGTTGCTTGCATATATTCTTCACTAACGTTCTCAAGGATATAGTGTTTGAGTCTTGACTTAATTAGAATTGCTGATCCACCGCATGCTCTCCCTCTCGGGTCTTTTGAATCATATAGAGTGTAACCATTTATTTTAAAGCAGCTTCTCGAAGTCAAGTGAGTCTCAGAGACCAACATTATATCAATATTTTTTTCCGTGAGGAAGTGCTCAAGTTCATTTTTATGTTGGCGAATGCCGTTTGCGTTCCAGAAACATAGTTTTAACGTGTTCATGGCTTGTTAGCTAATGCTTGAAGCAGAGTATTCTGTATTCTCAGCATTTCTTGCATCATGGTAGTCATATTTGTTGTAAAATTATTTATAGTTAGCACCAGATTCTCAATAGTAGCTTCAAGAGACGACTAAAGTTAAAGGTTGAGTTTGCATTCGTTGACTTATTTTGCTGTGGAACATTTTGTGGTGGAATACAACTAGTCTTAGCAGCATCGGCATACGATACACGTGAAGTAACTAGTTGGCTAGTTTGAGGAAGAGTGGCGGAGTAAGCATTTGCTGATTGAACTGGAGCTAATTTTGGTTTTTGACCCATAGCCTGTTTAACGAAAGAATATACATGGCATCCTCTGTAGTTAGCGGTGTGATTACCTCCACAATTGCTGCATTTTTTTCTGCTTGATCTTTTGGCTTAGTACAGGTAGCAGTACCATGCAATTCACCGCAAATAACACAAACTGTAGGTAATTTGCAGTAAGTTTTTGTGTGGCCATATTCTTGGCAATAATGGCACTGTACGGGACCTGAACGCTTACGTGGCTCTTCAACTGTGATTTTTCGGTATAAGAGGTATTTTAGACTATAAATTGGGTTCGTCTCGTTTTAAAATAAAGCAAAGTTAGTTAATTATTATTTTTCGAACTGTTTTTTTTTTCTAAATTCTTATGAATTGAATTAGGCTACTGTTCGTAACGCTTTTTAAGCCAAATTACATGTGATAATTATTAATGAACAAATAACATCAAAGTTAGTTGTAAATATTCTGACAACAACACATAGTTGAACGGAACAGCCAGCCGTTTTCGAAGGCTACTAAACCTTCCTCATCAGCGTTCTTCTGTATTTTGGTCCACTGTGTGTGGTGTCAGTTGATGTAGTTAGTTTTTACATGAAGCAATAATTAGTGCATCATGGTGGTTTTTATAGCTATTGCTATTTATCGCGAGATACAGGGGTTAGAAAATAATTTTCGTAACAAAATTAATCGACACTATTACAGTTATAAATTTATTTTTGTTTTGATTTCTCTGTACTTAAAAGCAGCGTACGAAAATAAACGAAGCAAATTGTTTGAATTTGTTTTCTTTGGTTCTTTGAAATGAGTGAAAAAAAAAACAAAACCACAACAAGGAGAAACATCGCTCAGTTTGTTTTTGTATTATTTTTTTGCAAATAAGCACAAGCCAGAGAACGTTGCCGATCGACTGTAAGACGAATAACAGCCGCCGCCGGCAACAAACAATATATTCATTTAATCTTGCTCCGCTAGAAAAGATAATAATGGGTTATAAATGGAAACGTTCTGAAATATTTTCGGCGAATTTGACATCATCATATAATATAATTTTATTGCATTTTATTGCATTAAGTTTGTTTTATACTATGTTCACGCTTATGTTTTTAAACATGTTAAATACATCGTCAGCTGGTTTCTGGCTTGCGGCACAGTATATTCAAAATACATTATGCCCGCAGCAAACCAGAAACCAAACGACGACATTTTCACAATTACATTTAAGACGAGTTTTCTAAGAACCAAAGTTTTTTAAGAACTAAACACAACCGTTCGTATTATATTTGAGATGTTTAAGGTTGACGTTTTGTCAATAAAAGACTGTAAATTATTGTATTGTAAAAAATTACGAATAATTAAGCTTTTCAAACAACAAATGTTTTTGTAAATAATTGAGTATTTTTTAAGTAATTACTTGCTTACCAAATAATTGATCAGGTGCCGCCATTTAATAACAAAACAAAGGTGCCAGAGTTATCAAAAAACGGAAGTTTAAGGAAGTGTTTAAATCTTAAATACTTCATTTGAGATGTTTAACAAAACACTTCATTTGAGATGTTTAACAAAACAAGTCAATGTATGGTAAAAAATCTCAAAATCATCGTGTTTAAACTCTTAAACACGAATGAGGCGTTAAAAACGTTTAAAAACATAAGTGTGAACATAGTATTATATAGCTTAGTAGCAATTGCTATAATCGGGTGTCCAAAGACACCTCTCTCCTTTTTGTTTAAAGAAATTTTATTTTGCCTTTCGAATGTTTTTGTCTGTTCATAGAAAATAAACAATTATTGTTAATTTTTTTTAACTACATACATAAAAGTTCATATGTATTCATGAATTAAAATGTTTTATATGAAATTTGTTTGACATGTAAAGAAAACTTTGTTTTTAGTAAAATGTTAGAGATATAAAAATAAAATGTATTGCCGTATATAAGAACAACTGTTTAAGTTAAAGTATTCATCAAACAGGTTTCCCGTAAAAAATTCGTTCGTTGAACCAATATTAATTTCAAGGATGCAACCGGATCTTATGGAGCATATGAAAACTTTCAAAAGATACAACTTAATAAATCAGGGTTGCATTTTCTGAAAAGTCGAACGTAAGAACCTAATCGTAGTGAAAACTATGCATATAGTAAATATAACGAGTATATCAAAACTTTTAAGGCATTTGTGCGTCTTTCATACAAATTCTTCAATGAAATAGAAATTCAGACATTGCTTCGTATTTGACTCTTATTGTTTTTCGGTTTCATTCAGGACATGAATGAGGGTAGTTATGAGTTTGTCTCTCATATTAACCTGTATTAGCGGAGAAAAGTTAAATTACTAATGGTTTTATAAACTGTGTTTTGGAACTGAAAAATTTAGTTAAAAGTAAAAGAGGCAAAAGCAAAAAAAAAAATTTAGACTGAATCTACTAAAATGTACTAGTGAGTCAATGTCTACATATGGTTAAAAAATAACTACCTAGTCAATATTCTCAAGGGCATTAGTTGATTTTCAATAACATGCACATGTTAAATATCTATTAATGTCCTGCACAAGACCATTTATAAGACCTTTCGAGTCACGCACGAGTATTTTTATTTAATTATAAATTTGATCACGAATCACATGATTCACGCGTGACACGAAAAAATCACAACATTTGCACATCTCTAGTTTATTTACACAAACCTAGTAAGCTTGTTTAACTATTTTGACTCGTAAATTTATGCTGTTCAATTAATTCTTCATTTTATAACCAACAACTTCTTTAAATAATCATATTATACATACATATCGTCATATGATTTCAAAAAAGCCCTAAGTTACAAAAATTCAAAATCGACTTTTTGATTGATTATAATGCACCGTATAAAAACACATGTTCCTGAAAAATTTTGCACTCCTACAAGCTTTTTTATCCACAAAATACTACAAGCCCTAAGTGCAAGCGCAAAAATTCCTAAAACAAAAATGTAACTTACGCCTTTTGATAAAGAGTAAATAACAAACACAAGAGGGGAAAGTATTGTAATTTCTATTTTTGTTTATAAGCTTTAATAAAGGTCCGGTCACACTTTGCAAATATTTGCCGAAAAAAAACATGACAGGCTAGAATTGCAAGTTTTTTAATTCGAATATTTTTTAATATATGGGTTCGCATTTGTTAAAAATAATCATCCTTATTCTAAAGAAAAAGTTTAAGCTTTCCAACTCTGGAGCTATGTCTTTTATTTTTATAATTTCTATGTGAAACTATTTCATTCTAAGTCATGACGTACATATATAAGACTTGTAAACAAAAAGAAAAAACTAACTTGACCTGGGTACTTTTGTTAAAAAAAACAATAAATTTACCAACCCTCTAATCAACCTTTTAGATTTTTCTGATTTAAAAAATTAATAAAGTGTGTTAAGTGAACAAAGAAATCAAAAAAACTTATTTTATACTTTAATATCAAAAAAAGTTTCCATTTTTGGAGCTGTAAATTTCATTTTTAAAATTTTATGCGCCAAACTTTTCATTCAGAAGCATAAAATATATTCAATTTATAAAGCAAAAGAAAAAAATTTTTAGACATATTTAATTTTACATAACACAAAAAGTATAAGTTTTCCAACCCTGGAATCATAATTTAGGATTTTTCTAATTTCTTATACCAATCTAGTTCGTTAAAAAATACATAAAATATGTTAAGTGAACAAAGCAAAAAGGAAAAACTTAGTTTTATATAGTTACTCTATTATCCTTGGTTTTCATTTTTATAATTTTATACGCCAATTTTTTCTTTCAGAAGCATAAAATATATTTAATTTATAATGGAAAAAAGAATTATTTAGACCTATTTAATTTTACATAGCACAAAAAGTGTAAGTTTTCCAACCCTGGAGTCATAAATTGATACCAATCTAGTTCTTTAAAAAATACATAAAATATGTTATGTGAAAAAAGCAAAAACGAAATAAGAAAAAACTTGGTTTCATTTAATTCCTTTAATATTAAAAAATTCAGTAAAGTGCGACTTTGACTCGCGCACGAAGGGTTCCGTATATTCGGTTTTGAGCATTTTTAATGTGGCTTTTTTGCTATTTTGAAGTTTTTTAGTTTAAACGATTTTTTCAGTTTTGTCGCTTTTTCCCTGTTTTGGCGATTTTTTTCTGTTTTTTGGCGATTTTTTTCATTTTGGCGATTTTCTTTCATTTTGGCGATTTTTTTTCATTTTAGCTATTTTTCCGGTTTTTCGCGATTTATTTTAGCCTTAGAAATTTTTTTCTTAATTTTGTGCTTATTTTGTTTTGGCGATTTTTTTTTGTTTTTGGTGATTTTTTCCGGTTTGGCGATTTTTTAATTTTTTGATTTTTTAGTTTTACCGTTTTTGAAAATTTCAAGAGTTTTGCTCTTGTGGTTTCCAAGGTACAGCAAGTTGTCAAAATTGCATAGTCAAAATTGCATTAACTGATGGAACACGCTTTAATTTAATTTTTTTTAAATTTTAGTGTTAATTTTTGTAGTCTGTATAAAAATACACTAGCCTTACAAATTTCAAGTGTAGATACATACAATTGTATGTATATAACATGGGATTTTAAAATCTTTCGTTGCTCGTTTTGAAACACCATTTAATTTCCAATTCTCATATATATGTTGTAGTAGCGGCCAAATGTGTACATACTCTGTCCAAATTTCAGGTCCGTAGCTCTTACAGTTCCCGAGAAAATACCCTGTGAAGGACAGACGGACAGCGTAGCGAAAATAATAGGGTTCCTTTTCACATATTGGAGTACGGAACCCTAAAAAGGTTAAATATTCCAGCTGTGAAGCTGTGGTTTTTATTTTTCAAATTTTCTATACCCAACTTTTCTTTCCAAGACATAAAATATATTTATAAATAAAAATATAAAAAAAAAAAATTATTATACCTAGTTAATTTTGTATATCACAAAAAGTGTACGTTTCCCAACCCTGGAATCATAATTTAAAATTTTTCTGATTTCTTACACCAATCTCTTTCTTTTAAGAATTTAAGATATTTTAAATTTATAGATAAAAAGGAAAAATTAATTTTAGTAGGTTATTTTTATATAACAAAAATTTTAAAGTTCCCAATCCTGGAAACGCCTTTTTGATTATGTAAATTTTTTTTATATTTTTAATAAAAATTTTATTCGTACTGAAATATAAAATAAGTTTATTTAACAAAAAAATTAAAATAATTGTGTTATCTAGTTACTTTTATATGGCAAAATCAAGTTTCAGTCTTCCAGCTCTGAAACCGTCTGCTCGATTTTGCTGATTTTCAATACCAATCTAAGTTGGACCATATCAAGAACGAAGTCTCTAGCTTTTCTGGGAGCTTCGGAAAACCTATTTCACGTACACTTGACGGACAGACGGACATCGCTTATTCGTCTTCCCTATTCATAAGGACCCAGAATATATACATTTTATGGATCGCATATGAATATTATGGAAATTACACACGGAATGACAAACCTATATATACCCTTTTCCATTTTTGGTAAAGATAAAAAAAAAAATAATATAAATTGGAGGTTATCAGGGAGACAGCAAAAAAAGCTTAAGGGACCAAAAATATCGTTATTACGAGTATGCTAGTGTTCTTAATAATTTAATAAATTAACTGAAATAACAGCGAAGATACGAGTAATTAAAAAAATACCTTCTCCTGTAAAGTTTTCTTTTTTGTACTTGAGCTTTTAATGCGGTTATGGCTCGGTTGGTTATTGGTTTGCTACTGAATACTGTCAGCGTAAATTTTTAATTCACATTAGTGAAATTTGAATGTTAAATCATTTTTTTTTTTGGTGTTTCTTTCAAATTCATATTAACTGTTTGCGCAAAAATTTAAAACGGGTTTTATTAAACAATACTCATAAATTTTAGTAGTTTTCATGAAAACCTTTAATAAACGTTTTTGTATTTCTTTTCAAACAAGTTAAAATTTCAAAATTTTTTTTAAAATATCAGGTTATATTTTATAAATTCTTCAGAAAAAAGAGAAATGATTATATATTTTATCATCCCATACTTTATGAAGTTGAAGAAAGTATGCATGAATAGCTATTTCTGTATTATTTTTTATATGTATGTCAGTTGGACTGGAGAAATGCTTTTTCTTTTTTCCAAATGTATTTCACTAGAAACTGTGTGTCTCTTCTCTTGTGGCAAGAATAATCCTTACGATTCCAAATGTTGTTGTTGTTTGTGCATTTTGTAGTTGCATAAAAATAAGTTAAGTTTATTTTGTTGTTTCTTTGGGGAGTTCATATAAATTCATTTAATTAGTTTGCGTAGCAAATTTTTGCTTATTTATCCTTGGTTTTCTGGTAAGAATAAAATTTATTTTTTGCACTTCTCCTTTTGTTATTTTGTTTATAATTAAAATAAATTTTATGTTCTTTTCCACATTGCCACAAAGATGCCAGTGTGAATGAATGCATCTTGAAAATAAACCAAAATGTGGGGTTGGTCTCATGAATAATGGTTAGGCAAGTGCGGAGTTACTAGTAGAAATGTTCGTAAAAGTATTTCAGCTCAAGAACTTTTTTCATCACACACGACGAATTTTCAGACTATAACAACCAGAAACAATTCTATAAATCCTTATGAAAATACTTTGAATCATATTTAAAATATTACATACTACATACATTGTGGATGTATAAACAACGAAGGTATGAATAGTTAAAAAACATCGGTACTTTGTACTGATCCTCAAAATACAATGAGAGTATTCAAACTTTAGTTCTAAAATAATAACACAGTACTATTATGTGTGTGTTACTGTGAGTAACCCGTCGTAGTTTATAATTATAAATATTGTACTTACCCTGCAGAAAATTTGGTGACAACAGATCCAAAAGTAGGGAGTAGTGTATGGTGAAAAAAGGACATACAGTGTAAATGGTTACATATTCACCATTTGCGTGATGTTTCGTCTTACCCCATATGCAAAAAAAAAAAAAAACCGTTTGCTCCAAGTTTGGGTTAAAATCGGGTTTTTATGGAATTTTTTTAACGTACACTTTAAACACACGTTATTTTTTATACCATTTACCAACAAAAATGGTAAAAGGGTATATATAGGTTTGTCATTCCGTTTGTAATTTCTATAATATCAATAAGCGACACATAAAATATATATATTCTGGATCCTTATGCATAGGGAAGACGAATAAGCGATGTCCGTCTGTCCGTCTGTTCGTCTGTCTGTACGTGAAATCGGTTTTCCGAAGCTCCCAGAAAAGATAGAGACTTGGTTCTTGGACTGGTGTGTCAGAAATTTTCCAAAATAGATTGGTATTGAAATTCAGCAAAATCGAGCAGACGATTGCAGAGCTGGAAAACTTAAACTTTATTTTGCCATATAAAAGTAACTAACGAAAACAAATTTTTATTTTTTTTAATAAATAAACTTATTTTACACTTCAGTACGACTAAAATTGGTATTTTAAATTAAAAAAATATGAAAAAAATTAAAAAGACGTTTCCAGAGTTGGAAAACTTTAACTTTTTGTGTTATGTAAAATTAACTATGTCTAAAACTATATTAGTATTTTCTCGAGAACCGTAAGAGCTACAGACCTGAAATTTGGACACAGTGTGTAGACCTTTGTATAACAACAAATACATGAGAATTGGAAATTAAAGGGTGTTCCAAAACGAGCAACGAAAAATATTTAAATCCCATGTAATATACATACAATGGTATGTGTGTATGTATATACACTTGAAATTTGTAAGTTTAGTGAATTTTTATATAGACTACAAAAATTAACACTAAAATTTCCAAAAATTTAAATTAAAGGGTGTTCCATCAGTTAATGCAATTTTGACTATGCACTTTTGACAACTTGCTGTATCTTGGAAACCGTAAGAGCAAAACTCTTGAAATTTTCAAAAACGGTACAACTAAAAAAACAAAAAATTATAAAATCGCCAAACCGAAAAAAAATCGCCAAAACGAAAAAAAGCACCAAATTAAAAAAAATTTCTAAAGCTAAAATAAATCGCATAAAACAAAAGAATTGCTAAAATGAAAAAAAAAATCGCCAAAATGAAAGAAAATCGCTAAAATGAAAATAAATCGCCAAAATGAAAAAAAAAATCGCCAAAACGAAAAAACCAAAAAAAAAACCAGAAAAAAGTCGCCAAAATGAAAAAAACCCAAAACAGGAAAAAATCGCCAAAACAAAAAAAAATTAACAAAACGAAAAAAAATCGCCTAAATGAAAAAAATTGCCAAAAAGGAAAATAAACCTAAAAAACAGACAAAAATCGCCAAAATGAAAAAAAAAATCGCCAAACTGAAAAAAATCGCCATAACGAAAAAAAACCTAAAAACAGACAAAAATCACCAAGAGGAAAAAATCGCCAAAATTAAAAAATCGCCAAAACGAAAAAAACCCCAAAAAAATCGCCAAAATGAAAAAAAAACAAAAAAAAGAAAAAAATCGCCTATTTAGGCGATAAACCCAGAAACAAAAAAAAAATCGCCAAAATGAAAAACAAATCGTCAAAATGGGAAAAATCTCCAAAATGAAGAAAAGCCCAAAAACAGAAAAATATCGCCTAAATGAAAAAAACCTCCAAAAACAGAAAAAAATTGCCAAAACGAGAAAAAAGCGACAAAACTGAAAAAATCGTTTAAGCTGAAAAAAACTTCAAAAAAGCAAAAAAGCCTACCTTTCGTGCGCGATTCAAAGTCGCACTTTACTGTATTTTTTAATATTAAAGGAATTAAATGAAACTTGGTTCTTTCTTATTTCGTTTTTGCTTCGTTCACTTAAAATATTTTATGTATTTTTTAAAGAACTAGATTGGTATCAATAATCAGAAAAATCCAAAATTATGACTCCAGGGTTGGAAAACTCACACTTTTTGTGTTATGTAAAATTAAATAAGTCTAAAAGTTTTTTCTTTCTCTTTATAAATTGAATATATTTTATGCTTCTTAAAGAAAAGTTTGGCGTATGAAATTTGAAAAATGAAAATTATAGCTCCAAAGATGGAAACTTTAAAAATATTATAAATTTTTTTACAAAACAAATATGTATGTATGTGTCTGTATACTATATATATGTACGTACGTTGGTAAAGGGTATATCAGATTCGGCACAGCCGAATATAACACTCTTACTTGTTTTTTTTGCATTTGGGTATCAATCTTTAATCTTTAGTCAATTTAATTGGCACTCGGTCTAGTATTGTAGTAAAGGGCACTGAACAACTTCGATGTGGTTGCATCCAGGACATGTCAAAAATTATAAGCATAATTTTAATTGGGTTTATATTGTTATTTGACCAATGTTGTGAAGTTTAAATTTATTTTATTTTATCATATGATAATATTTATATTATGTTCGTGATGCCCAGTTTTGTTTGCATATAAGTTTCATACTAATATGTAAAGAATCATATATGTACCTAATTTAAATAAAGAAAGATCCTGAAGAAGTTAGAAAAAAGCCAAGGAAACGTCTACAAAACAAAGATATAAAAACAACCACACATCAGAAAGTATTTATTTTATTAAAAATCTAAAACAAAAATTTACCAAAGATTAGCCTAGGGAAACCCCCCAATACATAATGTTAATTGTTCTCTCCAATGAGACCGTCAAGTCACTCTGAAACTATGCTTAGATATTATCTTAAGCTTAACTGGTATTTATACTTTTGAAATATGGGTGCTCATGTCGTAGAGTGGGTAAAAATAACATATCATTACATTTGTAACAATAAAACATTATAAGTTTTTAATATTACAGTTGAATGTCGGAATGACATTTATGTATAACTATTTGAGCCCGGCAATCGCTGTCTCACTCTCAATTAATTTATTTTTTTATGGTGTGTGTTTTGTTCATAAAATTAGTTAGAGAGGCAGTAATTCTCCCTATTTCGAGCGGTCATGTAGCCTGAAGGCGGAATGACGTCAAAATGGCTTTGTTTTTCTTTTGAGTATGGAAACTATTAATATATATTTAAAATATATATTTCATATATTTCCTATTTATGTAGCTTTCGTCTTTTTTGCTGTCATGCTGGCTAGATTGCTACTTATTTATGTTAAGGTTGTTACGACCTAATGATGCAATTAAAAACAACGTTTTTATCCTCTCAAAATATTTCTTCACACTTATTTTTATCTTTATCTCTTATGTATTTTTTGTATTCTTTTGTTTGCTCTAAAATAATTTGTGCTTCATTTTCCAAGTTTTTCTAATTTTCACAAGTAACGCGTTAGTGTTTTTTGGGCGAGTGAAAGCCGATACGAAAACAATTATTGAAAATATTTCAAAATATCCTTCAGGATAGCAGTGACGAATCCTGATTAATACTTTTCAAATATTTGGTATAGCAACCATATGTGCCCTAATTCAGTAAGAAGATTTAGGACGTTTTTGTTTGAAAATGCTTCTGAGTTCTTGTCTTTGAAGTCTTTAAATTATTTTCTTCAAAAATGGTTGTTGTCTTTGACAATGAAAAATATAAATATTATTGTCATGTTTTTAAAACATAAAATTTCAATTTAATTATTATACAATAGTTTGAAAAATATATGAAAAAATATGTGTTGGATATAATGTGTGGAACAAAATCATAAAGCAAATACACGAACCTTCTAGCATAGACAATAAATAATAATCGTTTTAAAGAATCAAAACTGCTGCTTTTTTTCGTTCATAGACAAGACGATACATTCGTCGAACAGAATTAGGGCAATAATCCTTTTATATTGCTAAATTATTGAGGAAGATACAGCGTGTCACTTTTGTTTGCAACAAGAATGCGAGGGAACTGCTGGCAATTGTTCAATAAATGGTTTTAAACGTTCAACTTTGGACTCATCAGATCTATTATGAGGCGTAGCTTTTTATTTATTAGCACTAAAAATGTTCAAACCATTGGCGTTATTTCTAGTCAATCTTAACAGTTTTTCTGATAAGTGGAGCGTTTTCCGCAAAAACTGTTAGCACACTTTAATGTTATTATCGATGTAGTTAATAACATAACTATATGTATATTGCCTTCTATTATTATCACCTCTTCGTCTTTGAGAAGTGGAATAGCGCATTTTGGTTATAAATAGTTGGCATGTCTGTTAAGTGGAAGATAGTTGAGCTTTTTGAAAGTCTCACTCGCATAGTTTTCAAATACTCTTAACTGTTTTATTCGCGTGCCATTATTTTAACGTATTTTCCCTTAAAAGAAATTAGGAAATTAATATCTTTGAATAATAATGCTTAAAATTAAATTTGGAATCATTCTAAAGAGTGTATATAGGTTTGTCATTAAATGTATAGTTTCTACAATATTTATATGCTACCAATAAAGTATATATACTCAGTGTCCTTATGAATAGGGAAGACCAATAAGCGATGTCCGTATGTCTGTCCGTGTATCTGCCTGTATGTGAACTCAATTTTCCGAAGCTCCCCCAAAAAGCTAGAGACTTCGGTCTTCAACTGGTGTGCCAGAAATACTTCGAAGTAGATTGGTATTGAAAATCAGCAAAATCGAGCTGACTGTTTCAGAGGTGGAAAGCTTAAACTTTTTTTGCCATATAAAAGTAACTAGCGTAATAGGACGATAAATATCTGGATCATGGGATGACAGGGAACTCCCATCAGCTAAAAGACGTGTTATGATATAATGGTTCTTGTGACGGAAGAAAGCTTTTTCATGTCATGTTCAGAGGAAAATCGGATGTAGCAGATGCAATTTCTGCACAAATAGATTCAGTTGTCTTCTAAAAATGTTTTTCAAATTCAGCGTAAAACAATAGGTGCATGCAAGTATGTGTGTGGCCAATAATGAGCTTAGTAGTGAATATCATAGACTTGGACATGTCAACTCTTCCTAACCATCCGCCCACTTTTTCAAAATGTTAGTAGTTATATGATCGGTGTTAGTCATTTGGTAAGTGAAGCTTAGGCCTAGATTAGGATAAAGATGTTACTGAAAAATCATTTACACATACAAAATGCATTAAAAGCAACACTTTTTTCTTAACTAACTTAAATTTTTTTTTTTTGCGCTATTTACCCTTATTCCAGTTGTCAACATTGACAGCACGTCAATACGATACCAAAAAATTGGGACTTGGCTACCCGTTGTCTAAAACAACTGACTGCTATTGACAACCTCATCCTGTCAATTGTTCTAGGATGATTAAATATTTGCGTACTACTATCAATCAAATATTATGCAGAGAATTAATTAAAGAGATATACTGCTATTAGCGCTTAAAAGTATTTTAGGTTAGTAAAATTAAAAATATTTTTTTTACAAAAAAGCACCAAAAGCACTGTGAGAAATTGTTAAAAAGCACTGTAAATACCCGCTTTTTAAAAAAGGGTATTAACCAAAATTTCGCGTTTATGAGGCAAAAAGCACCAAAAAATACCCGAAACGCACCAAAATACCATTACTGTGATGTCCACTTCGAATTTAAAGACTGCTCTGTACGAAAAAACTGGTGGATGGTTACCAGTATATCAGGAGGATGTTCTTGACTATTAATACCATACATGAAAATATACTACATCACTTGTTGCATAGATTAAGAGAGCACATCACTCGGGAGAAATTGACCTTTGTGCCTTTTAGAATATGATTATTAGATTATCTCTGAGATAGATTAAATCAATAATTCAGAGTTCAAATATTACTACCTCACTGGTCTTTAATGTGTCCACTGTGAATGGTATAAGAAAAAGTCATCGACGAACTTCTCCACAATCTATTCTAAGAGAGGGTATGAAACAATAGGATAAGCCGATGACTTAGTAATTATAGTAAGTGTGAAATTCTTCAGTATTTTCTCATGTCATGCTATGTACCATTAAACAATGATAAAACAATTATGATACCTTTCTTTTTTACAAGGAAAATTGATCGTTGGTCGTTTTGTTGAATGGATAGAAAATCCCTTTAATTCCTGTCATCACTTGACATTATAACACATAGAGCGACTAGCACAAACTAGACGGTGAGGAGATGTATATGAAACTATACTGATCAAGGTCAGTGAAAACTCTTCAAGATACGTCGACTAGAAAATTATGCAAGGTGCAAAGGATAACGTGCTTTCTCGCTACAGACGCCTTGAGTCCGATTTCTTGATAAGGTATTCTGCAGCCAGAACTGCATATGTATATTGCTTTGTGAGCTCTACTGAATTCCTTTTTGTAGAAAAAACAGAATATTAAAAATTTTTAGGATTTTTTTTATGGCTGCGTAGATGGATATTGGTCTATCTCCTTGGGGACTCCAAAAGTCTGCGGTGACTTACGCATGGATCTAAAACCGAGAAAGGGGTTGGCGATGGTGATCTTCGACCTGAAGTTAAAATGTATGTACTAAAAAAGGTACAATTTTGATATTCATAAATACGAATACGAATATTATATGTGACATTTAAAGTCATGTAATTGGACATCTATTTAAGTCTGCAAAATGAAATATAAGAACTTTTTATGAAAAAGAACTTCATAAAAGCTATTTAAAATTGTAATGGTCGTCACTTTTATACATACACGTATTTTAAAAATGATATTATTTTAGTTTTCCATATAACCGAGCTCTCCTCCAATTTTAACCCTTTATCAACCACATTTTACAAACCATTAAATTTCTATAAATACTATTAATTAAATGTTATTATTATTTTTATTTCAACTCAATAACCAGGGTACAACATTAGTTTCAGACTGTAAAATTCATTCTTAATACAAAATGTTTAAAGTACCCTACGCTTTTATTAAATCAATGTTGCCGTAGTGAAATTTAAAAAAATATTAAATTACTTGATTTTGAATTCTTTGCATTTTGCGAATATGAAGCTACGGAATTCAGCTATGGGGCACTGCTTCAGCCTCAAATGTGGATAGAATCTAACGATGGCAAAATAAAATTTTACGGTTAATAACATCGGCTCCATGGTACATCAAAAATTCAAATATACATCGTGATTTAAATATGCCACTAGTGACTGAAGAAATCGCAAAATACGCAGGTAAATATTTAACAAAACTCGAGTCACATCCTAATCCGCTTGCTCGTAATATCTTGAACTTTACTGGATACATCTGCTTAAAAAAGAGGGACACAAGGGCCCTAATACTCAGCACCCCAAATGATACTTCTTGAAAATAATTATTGTGCTTAATACGAAATTTATGTATTATTAATTACTATCACTAAGTTACTGGTCGGGCCTAGTAATTATATTTAGATTTAAGATTTGAATACTTATTGTTACTTCATATTTGAAGATACAATAAATAAATATATGTGTGTATAAAAAAAAAATTTTTTTGCGAATGTCCCCAAGTCAATTATTGTTTTTACTGTTAAATTATTATGAGTTAAATTATTAATAATTTGAAGTGCTTATTGCCAATATATTTGACATTCTTCACATTTAATTCTTTATCCATTTTCATCATTAAAAATAAAAATTCAAAAAAATCTTATAAGAAAATTTTATACTTATGCTATGAGCTCCTAAAATCTTTTCAATAAGATTAGTTTCACGATGTTGAGTTATAAGGGGTTAAGGTTTTTTAATGTTTTATTAGTTATATTTTAATATGGAAAAATATTTTTCTGACAAATATCATAATATATATGTATATATATTGAAGATAATTATAGATAATTATGTATTAAAAAAAGAAGAGAGGTGTCTTAGGACACCCGGTTATAGCAATTGCTACTTAGCTATAGTAGTCCTATTCATCTTTAAGAGCTTAAACACAATAATTTTTTGATGTTTTATCATACATTGACTTGTTTTGTTAAGCATCTCAGTTAACAAGTTTTAAAATTAAACTCATCGATAAACACGTAAATGAAGTATGATCAGTGCGTTTTTGATAGCTCTGGCAACTTTGTGTTGTTATTAAATAGTGGCACGTTAAAAAAATTATTTGGAACACAATAATTGCTTCAAAAATATTACATTACTTACAAAAACATTTGTTGCTTAAAAATAATAAAGCAAACAAAAAGCATAGTTGTTCGAAATTTCTTACAAACACAATAATTTATTTACAAAACGTCAACCTTAAACATCTCAAGTATAATGTGAACGAGTGTGTTTAGTTCTTAGAAAACTTGTCTTAAAAATTTTTAAAAACATAAGTGTGAACATGTATTAAAAATATTTAAAAACATAAGTGTGAACATAGTATAAAACAAACTTACGTCCCTTTTCACAATATATGGTTAAGAGTTAACTTGAACTTTAACCACAAGTTCTTCATACACAACTTGCCGTTAAAGTCTCTGTTATCTTTTAACCATACATTGTGAAAATATTATATGATGATGTCAAATTCGCCGCAAATATTTTAAAACGTTTCCATTTATTTCCCATTATTATATTTTTTAGTGGCGCACGATTAAATTAATATATTGTTTGCGGCCGGTGGCGGCTGTTAGCCGGCTTACAGTCGATCGGCTGTGTTCTCTGGTTTGTGATCAGGACAAAAACAATACAAAATCAAATTCAGCAATGTTTCTCATTGTTTTTGTTTTGTTTTTTTTCACTCACTTCAAAGAACGAAGCAAAACAAATTCAAACAATTTGTTTCGTTTATTTTCGTACGCTGCTTTTAAGTACAAAGAAATCAAAACAAAAATAAATTTATAACTGTAATAGTGTCGATTAATTTTGTTACGAAAATTATTTTCTAACCCCTGTATCTCGCGATAAATAGCAATAGCTATAATAAAGTCTTTTAAGAAAGATAAAACATTAAGAAAAGAAAAATCAGATTCGTAGTTTTATTACCTTTTGTTCCAGATTAACGGGTCTATATATGTACTTAGCTTTATAGAAAATTTGTCGCATAATAGAGGTAGTGCTCAAACATATGTATCTTAATACAACAATAAATTTTGCAAACATTACCATTAGTAAAGGGCAACAACAATATATCACATTCCTGTCTTTCGTAGTGGGCATCATTTTGAGTCATTTGATCTCCCAAAACACCCCAACAGTGCAGCGTTGCCGATTTCTGTGTAATTATCCAAAAATGGAAAAAAAAATTTCTTGAACTATTTTGGGACTATAAAATTTTTTCTGTAATTTTTATGTAATTTTGCCCCAACATTAGACACAAGTAAATTTTTAATTAAAGGTCCTCATTTTATACAAGAAAACTTTACTTCTTAAATTTACTACCAAATGTTTTAATGTTTATTTTCGAACTGTTTATTCAGTGGAAAGAATTTTCAGCAAGTCAAATCTTACATGAAGATTAAATTGTCGTCTGGTACTAATCGTGTCAATATTTTTTGCATATGAAGGTACAGGCTAATATTGAGAAGACCTTTTTGAACCAATCAATAAAATGTTGAAAATGAAATATTGTAATTAAAAATTGTAATATCTGGCATACAGTAATCTCTAATTTACAGTGAGAATTTCTTCATAAAATTTGTTCATTTGTTAACAGGTTTCCTGAAAAAGCAAATCAGATGGAAATAATTTGCTGAAAATGCTTCAGATTCATGTTACGTAGTTTTTTATAAATCACTCTCTTCTTTGGCGCTGCAATTAGCGACTAGAAAAAGTTTCGTGCAAAAAATTTTATGCATAATGTATGTTAGTTATAAATATAACAAGTTGTATAAATAGGGTGACACAAAATTAGTCATCGTGTCGGAAGATGCTACAATTTTTTTCAAATGGAGGTAAATATCTTTGACATTTGTGGCATAAAAATGTGCAAAATATCGAATATAAGGCATGACTTGCTATTTTGGTCCTCAAGGGCGCGGAATATTTATTTTATGAGCGGTGAATTTCGAATATTATCATGAATGCGATTATTATCTTTATTGACACTGGCGTATATAAAAGCAATATTCACCTCAGTGCGCACTCTTTGCATACGGGTTGTTGGATTAATGTCAAAAAAAGTGAAACTGGTGAGAAAGAAAGCGTGAAAAGTATGGCCGATGGATCAATTACGACGACACTAAAATGGACGTAATTTACGAAACACATTTCTCACACAGCACGAATTTTTATAACCAAATCCAATGATTTGAAAGCGTTGTCCGATTGTTATAGTGTTTTCACACTGAATTGGTTTTAATAAAAGTTGGTTTTAATGTTAAAAGCAACTGTTAAAACCTGGTTTTACCATACAAATTGTTTTTGTTTAATCCAACTTAAAACCATTTCTGAATTGGTTTTATTTTGGTTTTATGAAATGAAACCCTGTTTTCGCTGTTGTAAATTCAGTGCTGCCAAGTTAAAATGACCGGTAGCAGCTGATAATGTCTATGCCAGTGAATAACAAGAGATGTCGCTGGCAAGATTTTCAACTTAAAAATGGATGCAGCAGCAACAATAAGTAAAAAATTAAGGAAAAATAAGAGTTTTTTAAAAGGAAAACATCAGAAATATTTTCATTGACCTCTGGAAAGTGAAAATAAACGATATGACATATCGATCCACCGATAAAAAAGTTTTATTTTGTGATTTATTTGTGAATTTTTTATATACAATAACTTGATTTCCAAGCACTTCTTTACTTTGTATTACTAGTGCCATAATTTTAAAATATTAACTTACAAAATATACAATAATTTTCATTTTAGAGCGCATTGTAAATTTTCTTAGTTTTTCATACAAATAAAAACAATTGTACAGTTTGTCAAATAAGTGTTATAAAGAGCAGACAAATATACAGCAACAAACACACGCATTTCTGCAGGAGATTTATTTTATTTTGAGCAAAGTTATTAGACAGTCTGTGAGTTAAAACCTGAATTTAACAAACTTGCAGTGTGAATGCAAAATCAGCTGTTTATGGTTTTAACGTTAAAACCAGGTTTTAACTTGCAGTGTGAAAACACTATTAGTATATTTATGGTCAAATGGAATTTGCCACAAGTTATGAATCTTTTTTTTTTACACCGAAAAATTTCAAACTGAAAAAATAAATAGTAAAAAAATCACTGAATATACATATATTCTTAAATAAAAAGCATTACTTATTATCAAGCACAAAATTCGTTTTGTGTAATTTATAACATTTTGGATAATTTTGATGGTTTATTTGTGTAAAATTCAATTTCGATTCCGGCAACACTGCATCAGTGTGTATGTTTAACTCCCTCCCGCTTCACTTGACTTTTAGAAAATTAAATTACGATTTCACAGTTATTATACCCTTTACCAAAAATGGAAAAGGGTATATATAGGTTTGTCATTCCGTGTGTAATTTCCATAATATTCATATGCGACCCATAAAATGTATATATTCTGGGTCCTTATGAATATGTCCGTCCGTCCGTCTGGTGTACGTGAAATCGGTTTTCCGAACCTACCAGAAAAGCTAGAGACTTCGTTCTTGGACTGTTGTGTCAGAAATGGTCCAACTAAACTTATTTTATATTTCAGTACGAATAAAGTTTGTATTAAAAATATAAAAAAAAATAAAAAAGATATTTCCAGGGTTGGGAACTTAAATTTTTTTGTTATATAAAAATAACCTATCAAAACTAATTTTTCCTTTTTTATCTATAAATTTAAAATATCTTAAATGCTTAAAAGAAAAAGATTGGTGTAAGAAATCAGAAAAATGTTAAATTTTGACTCCAGCGTTGGGAAACGTACAGTTTTTGTGATATTTAAAATTATCTAGGTCTAATAATTTTTTTTTTATATTTTTATTTATAAATATAATTTATGTTTTGGAAAGAAAAGTTGGGTATAGAAAATTTGAAAAATAAAAACCACAGCTGATCCACAGGTGGAAAATTTAACCTTTTTAGGGTTCCGTACAACAAAGGTGAAAAGGAACCCTATTATTTGCGCTACGATGTCCGTCTGTCTATCAAAGGGTATTTTCTGGGGAACGGTAAGAGGCACGGTCCTGAAATTTGGACACAGTGTGAAGACCTGTGGCCGCTACAACAACAAATACATGAGAGATAAAAACTAAAGGGTGTTCCAAAACGATCAACGAAAAATTTTAAAATCCCATGTATGTAATAATAACATACAATTGTATGTATATACACTTGAAATTTGTGAAGTTAGTGTATTTTTATACAGACTACAACAATTAACACTAAGATTTAAACAAATTTAAAATAAAGGGTGTTCCATCAGTTTATGCAATTTTGACTATGTAATTTTGACAACTTGCTGTATCTTGGAAACCGTAAGAGTAAAACTCTTGAAATTTTCAAAAACTGTAAAACTAAAAAATCAAAATATTATAAAGTCGCCAAACCAAAAAAAATCGCCAAAAACAAAAAAAAAAAACTCTAAAACGAAAAAAAGCACCAAATTAAAAAAATGTCTAAGACTAAAATGAATCGCGAAAAACCGGGAAAATCGCCAAAATGAAAAAAATCGCCAAAATGATAAAAACCTCAAAAACAGAAAAAATCGCAAATTAAAAAAAAATCGCCTGAATAAAAGATAAACCCAAAAATGAAAAAAAATCGTCAAAATGAAAAAAAATCGCCAAAATGACAAAAAAATCCCCAAAAACAGAAAAAAATTGCCAAAACGAGAAAAAAGCGACAATACTAAAAAAATCGTTTTAACTGAAAAAAACTTTAAAAACGTCGCACTTTACTGAATATATTTTGATATTAAAGTCAGTAAATAAAACTAATGTTTTCCTTATTTCTTTTTCTCTTTGTTCACTTAACATATTTTATATATTTTGTAAATAACAAGATTGATATAAGGAACCAAAAAAAATCTGAAATGATGATTCCAGGGTTGGGAAAAGTACACTTTTTTATATATAAAACTAATTAAATAAAGGTAGTTATTTCTTTGATAATTAAATATATTCTATATTTTAGAAAGAAATAAATTAGTACTCGTATTAAAACCTGAAAAATTTAAATTATGGTTCCATGGTTGGAAATTGTTAAAAAATTGTCTAAAAAATAACCAAAAATAATTATTTTTTCAGTTAAACATATTTCATATTTTAGGAAGATCTTTACTTAAGCAAATTCTTTATTGGAAAGAAACCAAGAGGTCACTTATCAAAAATTGCACTAATATAAAAAATTATAAATTTTATCACAAAACAAATTTGTATGTATGTACTTATGTATGTCTCTGTATACTACACATACATACGTACGTTGGTAAAGGGTATATATAGTATTCGGCACAGCCGAATATAGCACTCTTACTTGTTTTTAAGTTCACTTTTCCTGGGTAGAGGCTGATAGCGGATATTTGGGTATTGAGAAAGTCTATATCTATTGTCTAAATTTTTGTTGAAATATTCTTAATGTCTTAATTTATATGGAGTGTGTTAAAAGTGTTTACTGTAAGCAAAGTGTGCCTAAAATACAGCCACATATGTCTAAATAAAGTAAAAAATTTGAAAATAAAGCATATATGCGTCAAACAGCAGAAATGTATTTAACAAAAAAAGTAGAAAGAAGCACAAAAGTGTAATAGTTGCAATAGAAGCACGCCATATTTTTTTATTAAATAATTTAAAATAAAATTTTTATTGTTTGAAGCAGTTTATATGTAAGTAACAACAATTGTAGTATGTTTAATATTTAAGTAGTGATAAGTAAATATTGTGAAACTAAAAAAAAAAAATTATCTGCAAAATTAAAAGAATCTATCGATCTATCCCGTATTCAAAGTATTTACCAATTATAACAATTATATAGTGCATTTCATGAAACAACTCTAATAAAATTCGTGTTTTTTTAAATAATTTGCGTTCTGATATTGTGAGAATGTTTGCAATTTTATTGGAAAGGGCGTAAATGAAATTTACTCTTACCCATGATTAAACATATTGTGCTCAAAAATCAACAAAAGATTTAAAAAATATAGTAGTAGTCTGTAAAGTGTTACCTACTATTATCGACTTAATTTTAACAAAAGTGTAGCCTTTATGAAAATTTAAGCAGACAGAGGATAATGATACAAATACACATATTCTGTTTTCAGAATATATTAGATGAGCTTTGCCATCCTTTGTGTCTACTTTCATAAAAAAACCATACAGTGATTGAAAAAATGTAAATGCTTGTCGCACTGTAAAATCGGAATTTACGTTACTCAGTCGTCTCATTTCGAATACGTTTTATGGATTTACGCATGTAACATAGAAACAAATTCGTTCATTTCCTGGTATGACTGAAAAGCCACAAAAAATCTTAACGGATTTAAGTAATGTAATGAAATGTAATGAATACAACTTGGAAGAAGTAAAAAAATTAACAATATACATGACTAATCTATATATGTGAACTGCTCCACGAAAATGGCCTCTGCGCCGAAAATTTTTCTTTTTTACTTTTTGAGTGATTCTTATAGGAAAAAAACGCTCTTTCAAATTCCGCAAACCGCAAGTTTCTATGTCTTTTAGTTTTTTTACAAATCACCTGTAAAGATGAACATAATTAATGAAAAAATTTAAAAATGTGATATAGACAGATAATATATATAATATTTGAAATTTAAAAAAAGTTCAATATCAAAGGCAACACTGCATAGTGAACATCGTACAAAGTACCAGAGAGTCGAAATACATCGCCAGATGATCAGGTTGAAGAAGGAGTTGCATAACCATGCGTAAAACACGGAAAAACGAAGCGCTTTTTTTGAACGCGTTTTTCTCAATAACTTCTTTTCAGCGCAGAGGTCCCTTTTCGTGGAGCACCGGTTTTATTCAGGAGAGCCATTTTAAAGATTTAAATACGTGTATCTTTGGTGTACCATCACTGAGCGTGTTGGTATTGGTCTCATTTGAAAGCGACATATCTCATGACGTCAGGAACGTGTTGGTCAACCTTGAAAACGCGCGTAGGTCGTCCCTACCTCTTGTTTTGTGTAGTTGGTTTTACTGTTTTCTACCTAGCGCGCTGTTTCCATGAGTTTGATATCAATTTTGATCGCGTTTTTTCGAATCCAGGTTTATTTTCTGAAATTATTAATTGTGAATTATAATAAATACTCAATTATATCTTTTAAATCATGAATATCACTCTGTTAGTACGAAAATTTTTTCACATAACCTTAGAATCGTCGACTTCAATTTCATAAAACGCGCATATCTCTGGGAGGGAACACTTTTCGATGCTCAGATGTTGTCCACATAAAAAAAAAAGTGAAAATTGATTTTTTTACCCTCTCTATGCGCTGTAACATATACTCTTTGAATTTTTTTTTTTTTTTTCATATTATATTTATTTATTGTATCTTCAAAAATGAACTAACAATAAGTAATCAAATCTTAAATCTAAATATAATTATTAGGCCCGACCAGTATCGGACATAAACTTAGTGATAGTTATATAGGTAAATAATACATAGTAGTGATAATCAAAAGGGGAAAAAAGCAGTATTAAGCAGTCCCATCTGGAGTGTTGAGTATAAGAGCCCTTGTGTCCCTCTTTTTTAAGCGGATGTGTCCAGTAAAGCTCAAAATATTACGGGCAAGCGGATTAGGATGTGACTCGAGTTTTGTTAAATATTTGCCTGCGTATTTTTCAATTTCTCACTCACTAGTGGCATATTTAAATCACGATGAATATTTGAATTTTTAACGTACCATGGAGCAGATGTTATCAAACGTAAAATTTTGTTTTGCCTTCGTTGGATTTTCTCAATATTTGAAGCTGAAGCAGTGCCCCATAGCTGAATTCCATAGCACCATATTGGCTTCAAAAGCGACTTGTATATCAAGAGTTTGCAGTCTAGGCTGAGTGTTGAATTTCTGCCAATTAACCAATATATTTGAGTTAATTTAAGTTTCATTTGGGTTAACTTAGAGTCAATATGATATTTCCATGTAAGCCTTCGATCAAGGTGTATTCCAAGGTATTTCACTTGAGAATGTTGAGGAATATTTTGATTGTTGATTCGAATGGGGGAACAGGTATCTTTTCTTAGGGTGAACGTTATATGAACACACTTTTGTTCATTTACTTTTATTCTCCATAAATTCAACCATATTTCAAGCTGGGTAATGTGTGCTTGGAGATTGCGGGATGCCTCATCAGGGTTTTTGTGAATACTCAAACAGGCTGTATCATCGGCAAATGTAGAAGTGTGTATATTATTGCTCACAGGCATATCACAAGTATATATTAGATACAAGACTGGCCCCAGAATACTACCCTGTGGCACACCAGAAGATATAGACTCGGGTACACTCATGAAGTCTCCTTCCACAACGGTAAATTTCCTATCAACAATATAACTTTCCAAAAGCTTTTGTATGTTTATTGGTAGGTATGTCTTCAATTTTAAAACTAGGCCTTCGTGCCATACTTTATCAAATGCCTGAGAAACATCAATAAAAAGGGCAGAACAATACTTTTTTTCTTCAAATGTCCGCCTTACAACTTGAACCAATCTATGCGTTTGTTCAATAGTGCTATGCTGACTTGTAAAGCCAAATTGATGGTCCGGGATGCACCCTCTATCAGCTAAAATTGTGGACAATTTAGTCATGAGCAGCTTTTCGAAAAGCTTTGAAATTGTTGATAGTAAGCTTATAGGCCTATATGACTTAGCCTTGGTAAGATCTTTGCCTGGCTTTGGAATCATTTTAATCTTGGCAAGTTTCCAGTTATGTGGAAAATACTGCATTCGTAAAATGGCATTAAAAATAAATAGCAAAATTCTTATTGCAATATGAGGCAAGTTCATCAGCATCTTGTTACTAATGCCATCAATACCTGGAGCTTTCGTAGGGTCGAGTTCAGCAACTATTTTTTGTAGTTCACGCATCTTAAACCTTAAGGGACGAGGGGGTAGAGAGACTACACTCGGTAAATCGGCAGCACCCGTACATGAATTGGGAGTGAATACAGATTTTAAATGCTCAGAAAATAAGTTACCTTTCTCACTATCGCTTCTTGCCCAGCCTCCAGTCGAAGTACGCAATGGTGATTTGAGATCAACGGGTATTTTAAGATTTCTAGTAGCGCGCCATAAAGAGTAATTAGATGTTGACGTTACATCAAGACCTTCTAAATACTTTTCCAGTAATGCAGTCTTTTCCGACGATAGCAGCTCTTTGAGTCGTTTAGTACATTCTTTAAGTCTGATTTTATTTAGGGGTGATCGGTGTTGTTGCCATTCTCTTCTAGCTCTCCTTTTTTCACATACAAGACGTTCAATTTCCGTAGAATAAATTCTATTAAAGCCAGTCTGCGGATAGGAAGTAGTGGCATGTTCAGTAGCCTGTTTAATATATTCGTTAAGATTGGCAATATTAAATTCAATATCATCAGGTGATCTAAGCTGAATGTTTTCTACGCAGTGACTACTAATATATTTTTTGAATCCTAGCCAGTTGACCCTATTAATCGTTTTCGCATATGAGTTAGTTAAATCACTCCTTAGTGGGTTGAAAATTGTAACTATTGTGGGAGAGTGATCGGAGGACAGATCTAGAGAGCCCTCTACGTGAATTAAGTCCCTATGGATATTTTTCGTGACGCCAAAATCTATAACATCTGGAATTTTTCTTACGTCAGTAGGCCAATAAGTAGGCTCCCCACTCGAAATGACATCTAAGCCCATTTTTGAAATTGTATTAAACAACGCTCTACCTCTAGGTGTAACAAGACGCGAGCCCCAGTACGTATGTTTTGCATTGTAGTCACCAGCTGCCACGAAACAAGATCCAAGCGATTTGTAGAACTTCTCATACTGATCTTCAATCAGTATGATCTTGAATATTAAAATGATTGCAACGGCCATGGTTACATGATTCATATCGAGTCAGTATAATGCAATATTGATGATTTAATAAGAAAATTCATGAAAATATACGCTGGTACACTTTTGAAAAAAATTCATAATTTTTTTTTAACTAAAGCATAAACTGATACTAGTTTTACGAGTAATAATTACTCGTGAAATACATATTAAGCACACAAGATTATGTACAAACCTTATCATTTGTGTGAGAGTGTTTCATATATTTGAAAATGATTAAATAACCACTTACATACTTGCATGTTGTATCTAAAGCACTTTTTCTTCTTTATTCTTTTTCTAGCAGGAAAGAGCTTGTGAATCCTTTCTATATAGTGGAAATGAAGAATGTGAATTGTTATCAAATAATTGCTGGCACTTGAAATTATACAATTAACAAACAAAGAATAAATAATAAAAAAAATCACACACACAAACTCAGACACAATTTTCAAACACACTCAACCATGTGAACTCATATGGGGTCATGACTCCAAAGGGTTAAATGCCCAAGTGTGGGCTCATTTATTATTTACCGGCTTAAAAAAATTGTTGTTGTTCATTTGCTCTTTTGTTTTCATCCAAAAATTAAAAAAAAACAGTTCTCTATCCTTGCTGTTCCTTCATCATTTAGAGTCCTTTGAGTTTTTGTGGTGTAACTGGCCACTTGATTATTTCGTGTGTTTGTTTTGTATCTGAAAGTGTGAGTACATGAAATTTTATTACTCACACTGTGTTGCAAATACGATTTTTTTTAATTTCATTTTGCACAATTTAAGTAGCGGTAAATATGTTCCACATTCGTTTTATCTTTATGGTCGCGTTTAGTGAGTTCAGAAGAATTATTGCACAATTTTCACTGGTAAATAAATATTATTTTTTCTCTATCCTTTTTCATTTGTACTGAACAGTTTCAGGGTTTGCATGCATTCGTATTATATTCTGACTTTTACATAAGACAACACTACTCAAGAAATTGATGAAAAAGAATTAAACTGACACGGATCTACGTGGCATGAAATGTCTTGAGGGTCCTTATGACGCAAGTTGTTCGCAAATTACAGAAAATTTTCAAATATCGTATTTTACCAATAATCGTAAAACATTTATGCAGATTCGTAATTTAGACAATGATTCCTTTTTTTGTGTTTTTTAATAGTTGGTCTGTGCATAAGTGAGTTTCATTGCAAGGATTTAAGAAATGTCCTTTCCTTTTTTTATTTTTGTCGAATCTTATATGGGCAAATCCTGCGTGACGAACGTTACATTCGTACGCGTTTTCGGATTAAAATATTTTTTTTTTTTTTTATGCATGATTTTTATTTATTGTATCTTCATATATGAACTAACAATAAGTATTCAAATCTTAAATCTAAAAAATATAATTAGGCCCGACCAATGTCGGACATAAGCTTAGTAGTAGTTATATATAATACATATGATAATCAAAAGGAAAAAAAATAAAAGTATTTTCAAGAAGTCCCATCTGGAGTGCTGTGAATAAGAGCCATTGTGTCCCTCTTTTTTAGGCGGATGTGTCCAGTAAAGTTCAAAATATTACGGGCAAGCGGATTAGGATGTGACTCGAGTTTTGTTAAATATTTGCCAGCGTATTTTGCAATTTCTTCAGTCACTAGTGGCATATTCAAATCACGATGTATATTTGAATTTTTGATGTACCATGGAGCCGATGTTATCATGCGTAAAATTTTATTTTGCCTGCGTTGAATTTTCTCTACATTTGAAGCTGAAGCAGTGCCCCATAGTTGAATTCCGTAGCACCATATTGGCTTTAGAAGCGACTTGTATATTAAAAGTTTACAGTCTAGGCTAAGTGTTGAATTTCGACCAATCAGCCAATGTACCTGAGTTAGTTTAAGTTTCATTTGAGTTAACTTAGAATCAATGAGGTGTTTCCATGTAAGTCGTCGATCAAGGTGTATACCAAGATATTTCACATGTGAATGTTGAGAAACAACTTGATTGTTAATCCGAATGGGGGAACAAGTATCTCTTCGTAAAGTAAATGTTACTTGAACACACTTTTGTTCATTTACCTTGATTCTCCATAAGTTTAACCAAAGCTCCATCTGGCTAATGTGTTCCTGGAGTTTGCGGGATGCCTCATCAGGGTTTTCATGCATACTAAGGCAGGCTGTATCGTCGGCAAATGTGGAAGTATGGATACTACTGCTCACAGGCATATCACAAGTATAAATTAAATATAAAACTGGTCCCAGTATACTCCCCTGTGGCACACCAGATGAAATTGTTTCAGGCCTACTTGTAAAGTCTCCTTCCGCAACAGTGAACTTACGGGAAATAATGTAACTTTCCAAAAGATTTAAAATGTTTATTGGTAAGTAAGTCTTCAATTTTAAAATAAGGCCTTCATGCCACACTTTATCAAATGCCTGGGAAACGTCAATAAACAGCGCAGAACAATACTTTTTTTCCTCAAAAGTTCTTCTTATAAATTGAACCAATCTGTGAGTTTGTTCAATGGTGCTATGCTGACTTCTAAAACCAAATTGATGGTCTGGTATGCACCCACTACTAATTAGAATTGGGGACAATTTTGTTTTGAGCAGTTTTTCGAAAAGCTTTGACATTGTAGATAGTAGACTTATTGGCCTATATGACTCAGCCTTTGTTATATCTTTGCCCGGCTTTGGAATCATTTTAACCTTGGCAAATTTCCAGTTGTGTGGATAATACTCCAGTCGTAAAATAGCATTAAATATGAATAACAGGATTCTCAGTGCAATACGAGGCAAGTTCATCAGCATCTGATTACTAATTCCATCAATACCCGGAGCTTTCTTCGGGTTGAGTTCGGCAATTAATTTTTGTAAATCACGCGTCTTAAACTTTATGTGTTGAGGGGGTAGAGCGACTATATTCGGCAAATCAGCAACACCAGTACATATATTGGGCGTAAAAACGGATTTTAAGTGCTCAGCAAATATTTTACCTTTTTCAGTATCGCTTCTTGCCCAACCTCCGGTAGATGTGCGTAGAGGTGGCTTAAAGTGGATTAAAATATAAAAATTGTTTGGTCTTTTTAGAGAGATACCTTTAACTTATGCATTGTGTTTAGTGGGATTTGAGTGTACTTTATAATGCTATACAAATTTATTTTAACAGGTATAAGTTGCGAAAAAAAATTGATCACATATTAATGTGACGCACGCTACAAAAAATGGAAGTAACTTCGGACGTTGTGGTATATTTTCGTAATTTTTTTAGCAATTTTTGCATAATAAAGCACACAAAATGAAATGCCTAAAAGAAAGATGAATATAAGAAAATTCTATAATAAGTTATTTTCAGGCAAAAAATTTTGTAGATTTTTCTCAAAAGCCGTGAAGCCTATGTGACGCACGCTACGTGACGCACGATACATTTTTCCAGTAGTGTATAGTAAATAAAAACCATTGTATTTATTTTAACGAAACAATTTATATTCTTTGTTAATAACATTATTTAATTCATATTTTATGTTTATAAATTAATTTATTAATGTATATATGTTTATAAATAAATTTAAAAAAAAAATTATTTGGATTAATTTGAAAAATGTTTGGCTGGTAGACTGTTTTTGGGACTTGGTCATATCCATATACCCTTTACCAACGTATGTATATATAGTATAGTGCAATTTTTAGTAAGTGACCTCTCGGTTTTTTTCGACGAAAAAAGTTGCTTGAGTAAAGATCTTCCTAAAACATGAAATATTTTTAACTGAAACAAAAAATTATTTTTGGTTATTTTCTTACCCAAATTTTTTTCAACTTCTAACCCTGGAATAATTTAAAATTTTCAGGTTCTAATACGATCACAAATTTATTCCTTTCTGCCATTATTACCATATAAATAACTAGCCTTATTTAATTAGTTTTATATAACAAAAAAAGTGTACTTTTTCCAACCCTGGAATCATAATTTTAAATTTTTTTTTAGGTCCTTATACAAATCTTGTTCTTTAAAAAATATATAACAAAGAAAAAAATAAATAAGGAAAATAATAGTTTTATTTAGTTACTTTAATATCAAATAAGTTCAGTACAGTGCGACTCTGACTCGCGCACGAAGGGTTCTGTACGTTCGGTTTTCAATTTTTTTTTAATATTGCGTTTTTTGCGTTTTTGGCTTTTCTCAGTTTAAACGGTTTATTTAGACTTATCGCTTTTTTCCCGTTTCGGCGATTTTTGCGGTTTTTGACGTTTTTTCATTTTGGCGATTTTTTTCACTTTGGCGATTTTTCCGATTTTTCGCAATTTATTTGAGTCTCAGAATTTTTTTTTAGTTTGGTGCTTTTTTTTTGGCGATTTTTTTTCGGTTTGGCGATTTTATAATTTTTTGATTTTTTAGTCTTACCGTTTTTGAAAATTTCAAGAGTTTTGCTCTTACGGTTTCCAAGATACAACAAGTTGTCAAAATTGCATAGTCAAAATTGCATACACTAATGGAACACCCTTTAATTTAATTTTTTTTTAATTTTAGTGTTAATTGTTTTAGTCTGTATAATAATACACTAACCTCACAAATTTCAAGTGTATATACATACATACAATTGTATATATATTACATGGGAATTTAAAATTTTTCGTTGCTCGTTTTGGAACACCCTTTAATTTTTAACTCTCATGTATTTGTTGTTGTAGCGGCCAAAAGTGTACATACTGTGCCCAAATTTCAGGTCCGTAACTATTACGGTTCCCGAGAAAATACCCTTTTCACCTTTGGTGTACGGAACCCTAAAAAGTTTAAATTTTCCAGCTGTGGACCTGTGGTTTGAACAAAAGGAGCACAAAATAATGCAAATAATACAAAAAGGGGATTTCAAACTAAGGGACATAAAAAGTGGCAAGGTAGTCGAAAAAGGGGAAAAATGCGACTTTAGTCACACAACGGTAACGCTGATTAGCACCCGCTATGAAAATTATTAAAAAAAATCGTAGATTTTATGAAATAACGCATTGGTGATGGTACGAATTGTAAAGTTTAATGCAGCATTGGAAGCGGCTTAAAAAAACCTGCCAGATGAAATATACGAATATATGCAAAAACTTCAAATATATACCCTTTTTAGACAATTTTCGACTCACAAACCGTCATCGCTGGATCCATCAAATATTTTGGGAGGCTTCGTTAAAAGAGCTTGATATTTGTTCATTAATAATTATCACATGTGATTTGGTTCACAAAAATAAAACTAATTAAGACCGATCTTTGATTTGAGAGGGGTGAGTAACAAGGTTGCATTTTTCATCCTCATACAAATTGAGTCGCTCTAATATACAGAGATTTTAATTCAAAAACTAAAAATTCTAAATTTTTGCATCTGTTGTTTTGTAATGGAGCTTTTTTTTTAGAAGATATACGTGTCTGTCATGACTTTCGAACGTTTTCAATTAGAATGAAAATTTCCGAATCGCAAAAAAAAAGATTTTGTGTCTGCATACTTCCGAATATTTTTGCAAAATTGGTTGCGGAAATGTTTTTCATATCCCCTTTACTATGTATTAAAACCAAATATATATTGGTTTAAATTTACGGATTAGGTAGATGAGATATCAAGCCCAGTTTTAAACAAGATTTTGTTTAAAATTAAATTATCGCTTTTTAAGCGATAATTAATAGCCATGGCTTGTGGCAAAAATTAAAAATAAAAATATACTTAATAGTAACAAACCAAAAAAGTTTGTCTTAAGTGGAACAAAAATAAGCAAATTAACTAACATTGTGCATAGTTAGTAAAGAACAAACGACAATGGTAAGACTCTTGTAAATTTAGAGATGGTAACTTTGAGCCTTCATTACAAAACACATCAGCAAATTGAAATACGATGAATCAAACCAATTCACATATTCCATTTTGCAATAAAGTTTCGTATATAGGGCAGAAATCTACATCAACTGACACCACACACAGTGGACCAAACAAAGAAGAACGCTGATGATGAAGGTTTAATGGCCTTCGAAAACGGCTAGCTGTTCCGTTCAACTATGTGTGGTCAGAATATTTACCACTAACTTTGATGTTATTTGTTCATTAATAATTATCACATTTAATTTGGCTTAAAAGGCGATACGAACCTTAGCCCGTTCAAATTATAAATATAGAAACAAATGGAGTTCGAATAATAATTAAAATTAATAAGTTAATTTTATTGTGGAAAAAAGGCTATTCTATTTACTTTCACGTCGCTAGGTGCAGTCGAAAGTAAAACGAAAAAATTATTAGGAAGTGAATGTCAGGACACCAAATATGCGGAAAAGATTTACTTTCACACGGACGTGGAAGTCATGACAGACACGATATATTTATTTCTATTATTTTTATAATCGTAGACTCTAAAATGTTCGACTGATTCCATTAAATTTACGAACAGCATGGAAGGCCTGTTACTTGTTTTCTTTAACAAGATATTTTAAAAATCCGTATTAGCAATTTACGTAGGTATGCATATATTCACATGTATAAATGTGTAAGTATGTATGTATATATGCGTATTTGTTTGCATTTCTTCTGCCTGGATCTAAAACTAAAATAAGAAGAATTTTACAACATCATTTTAGCACACTCACAATCTCGTTGAGATACTGTGCTGTCATCCCAGAATACAGGTTAATTTATCAAATTTTTAACACAACTTGAAAACAAGAACATGATTAATTTCTGACAAATTAGAAACACAAAGCAAGAAAAAATGTGTGACACACCCCGACATTTAAAAGAGCGAATAAAACAAGCAACTAAAATCCAAAGTCTTTAAGAAACAATGTTGTTTCCACTGGTTGGCAAACAGGATGTCTTGGTTGGGATTGGGTAATGGCTTAAAGCCGTAATTCATTCGAAAGGTGTCGCTTTAGCTTGGTTTGGTGTTGCTTTAGTGCGTTTGTGTCACATCGCTGCACTGATAAACGAGTTCAGTTTTAAAAATGACACCAAACGACAAAAAGAAAAATGTAAGAGCAGTAAAATGCCAAAGCAAATATTGACGACGATACACTTGCTTAAAAAACACGATTCAAGCGAGATCACATTTGGCTCGTGATCTTTGTGTTTTGGTTCTGTTTCTGGTCCGCTTACACTGCGTAAAAAGGCACACGAACAATGATCGATGGTTGGTTTATTCCTGTGGGGTTTTTTATGCAGTTCATAAACTAATACGTTGCAACATTTTTCATTCTTATCAAAACAACTCGCAAAAGGGTACTCGTATCACTTTAATTCAAATGTGTGACGCTCATAATTTTTTAAGGAGATATAACGTATTTGTAGAGATTTATAAATTTATGGCTTTAAAATTTTTATTTCAACGAAATTAAAAAAAAAGTACGAGTATATTAAAGTTTGGCCTTTAGAACTTACTTGTTTCATTTAATTTTTTCGTCTTTCTTCAAGAAAAGACGTCAAAAAAGTTTTATTCGTTTTACATTTGCTTGAAGGAGATTTTATGAATCCAAAGTAAGGTGCCAAACCTAAAAAAAATAAATAAATTCTACTTTCCAATGTAATTAATTTACTTAAAAAATGTCTAACTTTAACATAAAATATCTAGACAAAGATATAGGAAAGTTTTCGCTCATGAAATAAAAATTAAGAGTAGGTAGTTTTTAATTGTTATTGTTCGAACCTTATTTGTTTCTTAATTTATGATTTGATTAGGGTAAAGACATCAGCAGCACCGTCATAATTTCCCAATTTGAAACGTCCTATGTGCAACATTTTCAGTTCGTTGTCTGATTTTTAAGAAAGTTGCAGCAAAATTATTTTTCTTTATTTCATTTTACAATTTATTTTGGTAAAATAACTTAAGTTGAGGTAGCTTATATATTATAAATTTATAGTTAAGACATTTCAATCAATATAGTTCCGCAATAAAGTAAAACATTTTACAGCAATACGAATAGTTGTAAAAATATCACTTAAAGCTTAAAATTTTTGTCTAGAAAAACTGCTAATTAATATCTAAGCACATTTAAGTTATTACCGCAGATTTGTGAAAGATATTAAGATATTAATTTAGAAGTAGATTTTGTAATGGAGAAGTGCTCTAAAACAAACATTCGTTTATTTTAGTTAATTTTAATTGTTATTCGAACTTAATTTGTTTCTATATTTATGACTTGAACAAGCTCATGCAGTTTTTATTTCCAGGAAAAGCGTAAAAATATAGTATTGATTATAGGCATTTCATTTGAAATTTAGCTGGTTGAAAGACACGGAAAAGTACTGCGCAAGGATTAATACAAACTATACAATTAAAAGTCTAACTCAAAGTCAATATAGCATTCACTAATTTATTCGCCGCTCAGCTCTTTTGTCAATAATTTACTGCGTCAAAAGAATTCTATATTTTAATGTCAGCAATAAGCACATAATAGTTTCAAGTCAAGTATCCTCAAAACACCGTGTGATTTGAGTAAAAAATAAATTTATATAATTCATAGCAAGTTGTAATGGCAGATTTTGTACGAAACAAGAACTGGGTCAAAACTTTGATCTCAATATTTTTAATGGTATAAGGTTTCTAATCTGTTGTGTTTCTTTTAAATTTGAATGCTCAATTGGATAGGACAGAGTTACGTAAAATAATGGGATATAGCTTGATGGGTGTAGACTTTAAAAACTGAATATTACGAAAAAAAACGTAAGGTTTAGCTGTCGTGCCCCGCCTACTTTTCTAAGCAGATTAAGAGATTATATTCTGCTTAGTCTAGCTAAATAAAATAATAGCCCAATTCAGAACTCCGCGCAAATGGTCTTGGTACTCACCAAGAATTTTTAAGTGGTGAGTACCAATATACTATACTATACACATGCTATGATGCAAGACAATTTTCACTAGCTTGTGAATTGGGCTAATAGGTATTGAGAATGCTATATTATAGCCTTGCGTAACTCCAATGTGCATGCAAGGTTGCAATAGAGTCGCTTGTGTTTATTAACTAATTTTAGTTTATTAATCTAAATTTAAAGGTTTTGGCCCCACCCCAACTATGCCTATTTGCTTACCAAATTCCAAATATAACTTTAAATTCATATGGGCATAACCCGTTATTTAATAAGTCATGTTTCCGGATTTTTTTTTAATTCGTAACTCAGTCATAATGGTTTGTAAGAATCTGATCCCGCCCACTTTTTCAGCTCAGGATTATGCTGGGGCTAGTGTAAATGCGTTACATAAGGCTTCGTAGGAAATGGCTTATCATAAATACATAAGTAATAGTTTATAATCTGCTAGGCCAAAGTATATGAAACACAAGGTAAAAAATTTATGGGTGTCGGCACGCCCGTTTTTTTAAATTAAAAAGAATGAATTTGCGTAAGTAAGCTTTCAGATATTTGGTTTCTCACTTAGGGCTACTTGTGTATAAAATTCCAGCTCTCTAGCGCAATTTAAAATTTTATGTTCTTAAGGGCGTGACTCCTTTTATATATTAAATTTTTTTCTATGACAAGTATTTATCATTCTTGTAAAGTTTTCTCGGAAGCTAATCCGAAATAAATTAAACAGATCGAAAAAATTTTATGGACGTAGTAACGCTTACTTTTTTAAACGAAATAATAATCTATTTCAATATATTTTTAAGGAACTATTAATATTTTACTGAACAAGATAAATATTAATTTTGGTAAGAAGTGCGACATAAATCTTAACATGCCTATGAACACAAACGAAACAATAATCTATTTCAATATATTTTTAAGGAACTATTAATATTTTACTGAATAAGATAAATATTAATTTTGGTAAGAAGTGCGACATAAATCTTAACATGCCTATGAACACAAATTATTTATACTGAAAAATAGTCATAATTTTAAAATGTTGACTAAAGATTAAAATTTCCGGTTCTCAAAACAAAATTCCATTATAAAATTTCATAGATTTTCAAACCAAATACCAGGAATATAGATGATCATATCAATTGTGACAGACATTTTTAACTAACAATAATTAATATTACAAACTTTACACAAATAATCTAATTTGGAAATGCTAGAAGGAATGTACGTGGTATATATAAATTTGGCTGAAGATGAGCTCTGAAATCAAGAGCTAAAACTATTGCACGATGAAAGCAATCTAGTTTCTGTACAATAGTCTACATTTAAAAAGTTTTATTGAATGTTAAAAGCAATCTTCAGATAGATAATTGAAATGTTAAGACCATTTGATGTCCAAGGAACGCAAATGACATTAGAAGTAAGATGTTTATCTACAGCATACCAGATCTTCATCTTTAATATCTATTTGATGCCGATGTTTCATTCACTTCGAAGAACGATGCAAAATAAAATCAAACATTTTATTTTGTTTATTTTTGTTTTTAAGTAGAAATAAATCACAACAAAATTAATTTTATAGCTGCAATAGTGTCGAATATTTTTGTTACTAAAATCACATCCTAACTCCTGTGTCGTAGCATAAAGAGCATAGCACTAAAAAAGTTTTACAACTTCTCTAAGGCAGACAAGGTTCTTATATGCATAAATCTTACTATCATCTTAAAAATAATGCCTTTGCAATCATTTAAAACAATAATACATACAACAAAATGTTAAGTAGTTAAATTAATTATTATTTTTCGAATTGCATTTGTTTCTATATTATTATGAATTGAACAGGCTAATGTTCGTATCGCCTTGTAATTAATGAACAAATAACATCAAAGTTAGTTGTAAATATTCTGACAACAACACATAGTTGAACGGAACAGCCAGCCGTTTTCGAAGGCCACTAAACCTTCATCATCAGCGTTCTTCTGTGTTTTGTCCACTGTGTGTGGTGTCAGTTGATGTAGATTTCTGATTTATATACGAAACTTTTTTGCAAATGGAATATGTGAATTTTTTTGATTCATCGTATTTCAATTTGCTGAAAGGTGTTTTGTAATGAAAGCCCAAATTTACCATCTCTAAGTTTACAAGAGTCTTACCATTATCGATTATTCCTTACTAATTATGCACATGTTAGTTAATTTGCTTATTTTTGTTCTACTTAAGATAAACTTTTTTGGTTTGTTACTATTAAGTATATTTTTATTTAATTTTTGCCACAAGCCGATGACTATTAATTTTAGTTAGTTTAATTCTTATTTTTCGAACAGCATTTGTTTCTATATTCTTATGTTTATGTTTATGTTCTTATGTTTATTTAACTTTTATATCAAATAAAATGCATCGGTTAAAGCAATGAGAAACTTTGAGTCTTACATAGTTATTAACCCACCAATTAAACTCTTACATCCGGTATTTCTTTGCAAAAAGTTTAAAATAAATACTTTTATACATATACATATCTTCCAAATGGTATTTCCAGCATATTCTGCTTGACAAATCAATATTAAACTGATCGATTGATGTTGTTGCTATTAAGACACTAATTGAAATTCTTATCAGTGTTTAACAATAACTATGGATCATCTTGTTCAATCCACTTTCGATTTGACAGCTTGTCGACAGACGAGTGACATTTTATAAATTATGACTTCATAAAGACTCGTTTAAATACAAAACCATTTTATTACCATCATCTTTGAAATTCCAAAAAAAAAATAAAATAAAATAAAAAACAAAAACAAAAAGCACATAATGTTTTTGCGAACATAGGACGACGAGTATGCAATTTCAACAATCGCTTAGTTTATGGGATTTTAGCCGTATTTGCCTTTTATGCATTTAGTTTATTTGCTTAAATCGTGAGTGACTGAGTGAGTGAGTGAATGGTTGTGTCGCATTGTACTGTGTTGTCAAATGAATTATAGACTGGAGTCCTTTTGTATGTCTGGCTGTAATTTTTTATTTATAAACTCGCCGTATGACTGACTGTCTGCCTGTATGTTGGTTATTTTTCTGTGAGTATGGTGACATTATTCCCGGGTCGTATTGGTGCAAGGCCCAAAAAAAACTCTAGTAAAATGTCCAAAAATAACAACATGAGTTAACAACACAGCATTAGCCATGACGATTACTTCGTTGATTATTTGTTTGTAATGACAATTTTGCGCATGCTTAACACGAATTTCGAATATGCTAAATCACTGGACTTATGCCGCCTTATTACGCGTTACGAGCAGGTAAGTTACAACAAATCAAGAAATATGTATATTGCATAAATAAACTAACTTGTAAAAATATGCACCTTTTGATTGCATTGTCCACAATAATAATTGGGAATAAAAATTTTGTTTACACATTCGTATGTCTGTAAGATAATGTCTGTCTCTATGTCTGCATGTCTGTCAGTGCAAACAAATATTAAATTTTTGCATACTTAATACCAGTTGCACTCTTAACTTCGAATCGAATCCGTTCAGCTGCACTATACTGCATTCTATTCAATACAAATCTGTTGCTACTGTTTGCTTGGTGTGGTGGGTAGCATTGTATTCCTTAAGTTTCATACATAGTATAATGAAAAAAATCAACTTTCGTACGTACGTACGTCTCGTGAAATGCAATTGTTTTGGACATTTCAACAACATAATTGATGTTATTGCTTTTTAATTCGTTTATTTAACGTGGTGTGAATAAGAATTATGTTTTTTTTTGGTATTCCACTGTTGAGCGTATTAAAAAAGTTGTATCGAGAAATAAATTTATAAGAATTATGATAAGGCTTAATTGTTTATCAAGGTAGTTTTATCAAACTAATTTATAATAGACTCCCATTTTAAAGAATTGTAAATGTGTTTATATTTTGTGCCTAAATCGCTCGAATACTCAAACAACGGCATAACTCCAAAAAAATTAAATATTTATTTTGTGAGAATTAATCCTTATATCGTTATTCATATATTCTGTAAAAATTTCATACAAATATCTTATTTACTTAACTCTTGAGAGAACAATCAAATTTTCTTTTTGCATTAGTTTAGTGAAAATTGAAAACTTCAAAGTCGTTTTTTGGCAAGCTGGTGTTTTTGAGTTCTGACGTTGTTTTAGTAAATCAGAGATATGTATGGACCAGCATTTATCATACATTAACAGCCAGAAGGGAAGTTACTACATACCACGGGTGTCAAAGTTCATATTGTAAAAAATCTCTTGGATTTGACACTACCTAGCAAACAATTTTCAAGATTTTGTAATGCGTAGTACTCTTTTAATGGCTTACAAAGTAATGAGTGTTACTTATTTATCTATGTAATTATTTTAGGTGTATACTCGTAATAATGGCTGTCCTGTAATGAAAACATTAACAACTTATTTATGTATATTATTACGTGAAAGTGCTTATTGTAGTACCTTCTAGTTAATAATGAAATATTTATTAATTTATTAATATATATTCTACAAAGTAAATTTGCAGAATATGGTTGCAAAAATATAGGCGAGGTAACTAGACCATATGCCTAAGATGTTATTAACAGTATTCTTAAAAATGGTTTTGTGACTGACTAACTATATCCGACCTATGCCTACACATACGAAATAGCAACGTGGTTGTCAACGAATTTCCACAAAAGAACCGCAAGATTATGCGGTTATTCGTGGCAGATCAGTGAACAAGTGCGAGAAAGACGAAAAACTTTGGAAGGCCAAACAACACACACAAGCCTGACGGTACTTAAAAATAATTACGATGACACGAAAGCTGTTCTTCAGCCCAGAGTTACTTAACGACTGAATAATGAAATATATCTCGAGGAAAATTTATTGATCGTGAAAATGAGCTTGGAAAACAATAAAATAACTTGGGTTTACTACAATTTTTATTACAAATTTTAAGTATTTAAACATATTCATGTATATTCTCTGTAAAATTATGATTTTTAACAATCCCAAAAAAAGTTACAAGTTTCGTAATTATGTTACAAAATTCTAAGTCCCAACGGACCCAATTGGGACTCCGAGTGGATGTGTATTTTTGGCACCACCATTCCTAACGTACAAAATTCTATTTATTCTTATTAGAAAAAAATTTCCAATCAACTTTTGAATAATTTTAGTCAATATGTAATCTAAAATTATTTGAATATTTTTAAGAAAAAAAAACCCATTAAATTTTGAATACTTTTAGACAACAGTAATCTATTAACTTTTCGATATTTGTAGGCAAAAAGTATAGTATGCCACATACTTTTTGAAATTCTCAAATAAAAATAATGGCGCATTTAGTCAAATTGTAAGCAGCATTGCCGTTGTGACACTAGAGTATCACTTTTGACCCTTTTTCGTGCCATCAGGTGGGTGGCGTTGGCTGAAGTAGTTAGCACGTTTTCTACAAAACCGAAGGTCCTGGGTTCAATCCCTGTATCCGACAGTCATTAAATAACAACACCACGCATTTTTCTGATGTGCATTAGTGTCCCTTTGTGTCAGTTGTTGTAGGAAAGTTCAAGTGATGAAGGCATAGTCACTGGTCACTGAACTATACCGACTTCAGCAGATACTAATCCTAATGTAACATCGGAGCGCCCTCCTTCGTTGTGTAGCAAAATCATCGGCGAAGTAAAATAATCAATAAAATGGCTACAAGACACAGCTTCAAAAAATTAATACGCCTTATTTAACATCAGAGAGGCGCTGCAACACTGCATTATTAAAAAAAAAAACGTGCGAAAAAGCAGAGTTGAAAAAGAATGAAGCTTTCCTCTATTCCTTCCTTCTCCACCTTCGTCTTCTCTCTCACTATCATCTTTAATCTTAATAAAACTTTTTATAAATAACATTTAAATCTGGTTTTTCATTACTTGCAAACCGGCAAGACCGTCTATAGGTCTTCACTATCTTGACCTGGCGTTCATTCCTAATATTTTTTCCCCCTGTAAATTAAGACTTACTTAAGACTTTACAATCTGGCCGGTTAGAGGGTTAACATTGATTTATAATTAAATTATGTTCTAATTTATTTTTATTTGAGTCTAATGTATATAATTAATTGTCAAAATTCGTGTTTGTTTTTCTTTTATTGAAATAAATATTATTTTTTTTTGTTTACAAAAAAACTTGACCCTATTTTACTCTAAAATACCCTCTGTTGACCCTTTTTTACTTAAGTACCCTTTTTATGACACTTTTACGAAATTTCAAACGGCAATCCTAATTGTAAGTACTTACGACTGCCGAGTACATATACTTTTTTACATTTTCGTAAGCAAACGTTTTTGCTGGGTAATATCGAATTGAATAGTACGGTAAGCATGGAGGACGATACTCAGCTGTGCTCTTAATAAGACTACCTCAGAATTACTCTAACGTCTTCATGTGCTTCTTGACGATTTAGAGTCGATATTAAAATAGTGAAGTTGGGAACTCTTGTTGGGTCACCATAAAATATTGTTTTTCATTATATTTTGCTGTTGATCACATTTCACATAATGGATCTGTCAAAAGGTGTCCTGAACATACAATACAACTATTTTTCACATACTTAGCATTGATGTCTTGTGGTGAGGAGAGCGACTTTTGGCACTGAATAGAGTAATTTGAATTCTGCACCCACAAGCGTCATTAAATTTTATATATATACTAGCTGACCGCCCCGGCTTTGCTCGGAAGTTTTTTACTAATGATTGCTCCCCTTTGTTAGTTTGTGCTTAGAAAAAATGAGAAGTGAATAGTAGGCATTTTTATACCCTTTACCAACAAAAATGGTAAAAGGGTATATATAGGTTTGTCATTCCGTTTGTAATTTCTATAATATCAATAAGCGACCCATAAAATATATATATTCTGGATCCTTATGCATAGGGAAGACGAATAAGCGATGTCCGTCTGTCCGTCTGTCCGTCTGTCTGTACGTGAAATCGGTTTTCCGAAGCTCCCAGAAAAGCTAGAGACTTCGTTCTTGGACTGGTGTGTCAGAAATTTTCCAAAATAGATTGGTATTGAAATTCAGCAAAATGGACCAGACGATTGCAGAGCTGGAAAACGTAAACTTCATTTTGCCATATAAAAGTAACTACCAAAAACAAATTTTTATTTTTTTTTTAATAAATAAACTTATTTTACACCTCCGTACGACTAAAATTGGAATTTTAAATTAAAAAAATATAAAAAAATTAAAAAGACGTTTCCAGGGTTGGAAAACTTTAACTTTTTGTGTTATGTAAAATTAACTATGTCCAAAACTATATTAGTATTTTCTCGAGAACCGTAAGAGCTACAGACCTGAAATTTGTACACAGTGTGTAGACCTTTGGCCGCTACAAAAACAAATACATGAGATTTGGAAATTAAAGGGTGTTCCAAAACGAGCAGCGAAAAATGTTAAAATCCCATGTAATATACATACAATTGTATGTATGTATGTATATACACTTGAAATGTGTAAGGTTAGTGTATTTTTATATATACTGCAAAAATTAACACTAAAATTTCCAAAAATTTAAATTAAAGGGTGTTCCATCAGTTAATACAATTTTGACTATGCAATTTTGACAACTTGCTGTATCTTGGAAACCGTAAGAGCAAAACTCTTGAAATTTTCAAAAACGGTAAAACTAAAAAACAAAAAATTATAAAATCGCCAAAACGAAAAAATCGCCAAAAACAAAAAAATCGCCAAAACGAAAAAAAGCACCAAATTAAAAAAAAAATTCTAAAGCTAAAATAAATCGCATAAAACAAAAGAATTGCTAACATGAAAAAAAATCGCCATAACAAAAAAAAACCCGAAAAACAGAAAAAAATCGCCAAAATGAAAAAAAACGCCAAAACGAAAAAAAGCACCAAATTATAAAAAAAATGTCTAAGACTAATATAAATCGCGAATAACCGGAAAAATTGCTTAAATGAAAACAAATCGCCAAAATGAAAAAAAAAATCACCAAAATGAAAAAAAATCGCCAAAATGAAAAAAATCGCCAAAATGAAAAAAATCTCCAAAATGAAAAAAATACCCGAAAAACAGAAAATAATCGCCAAAATGAAAAAAATCTCCAAAATGAAAAAAATACCCGAAAAACAGAAAAAAAATCGCCATAATGAAAAAAAAACGTCAAAATGAAAAAAAAATCGCCGCAATGAAAAAAACCCCCAAAATAGGAAAAAATCGCAAAAATGAAAAAAAAAATCACCAAAAAATACCCGAAAAACAGAAAATAATCGCCAAAATGAAAAAAAATCGCCAAAATGAAAAAAACCCTAAAAAACAGAAAAAAATCGCCATAATGAAAAAAAACTTAAAAATGAAAAAAAATCGCCAGAATGAAAAAAACCCCCAAAATAGGAAAAAGTCGCAAAAATGAAAAAAAATCACCAAAATGAAAATAAACCCCAAAAACAAAAAAAATCGTCGAAATGAAAAAAAATCGCCAAAAAGAAAATAACCCCAAAAAACAGAAAAAAATCGCCAAAATGAAAAAAACCCCAAAAAACAGAACAAAATAGCCAAAATGAAAAAAAATCGCCAAAATGAAAAAAATCTCCCAAATGAAAAAAAACACAAAAAACAGAAAAAAATCGCCAAAATGAAAAAAAAACGCCAAAATAAAAAAAACTCCAAAATAGGAAAAAATCGCAAAAATAGAAAAAAATCACTTAAATGAAAAAAATCTCCAAAATGAAAATAAACCCCCAAAAACAGAAAAAAATCGCCAAAATGAAAAAAAAAATCGCCAAAATGAAAAAAAATCGCCAAAACGAAAAAACCCCAAAAAACAGAAAAAAAAATCGCCAAAAAGAAAAAAACCCCAAAATGAAAAAAATCTCCAAAATAAAAAAAAAAACCCAAAAAAAAAATCGCCAAAATGAAAAAAAATCGCCAAAATAAAAAAAAATCTTCAAAATGAAAAAAACCCCCAAAAACAGAAAATAATCGCCAAAATGAAAAAACCGAAAAAACAGAAAAAAAATCGCCAAAATGAGAAAAAAGCGACAAAACCGAAAAAATCGTTTAAACTGTAAAAAACTTCAAAAAAGCAAAAAGCCACATTAAAAAATGCTCAGAACCGAATTTACGGAACCCTTCGTGCGCGAGTCAAAGTCGCACTTTACTGATTTTTTTAATATTAAAGGAATTAAATGCAACTAAGTTTTTTCTTATTATACCCTTTACCAAAAAATGGTAAAAGGGTATATATAGGTTTGTCATTCCGTTTGTAATTTCTATAATATCGATGTTGACAAGAGTGAATGTAAAACATATCTTAACCACAGAGTGTAGAGTAAAATATTCAACTATTGCTAATGTCGAAATAAAATAATTGAATCAAATTCTTTAATCGAAAAATACTGAAAGGTCACTTACTATTAATTGCTTTAGAGAAAAAAAATTATCAGAAAACAAATATGTATGTATGTATTACAGATACTATATATATTATATATGTACGTACGTTGGTAAAGGGTATATAAGATTCGGCACAGCCGAATATAGCACTCTTACTTGTTTAAATTTTTTTTCTTTACAAACCATGTTCTGAAAATTTCTAATCGAATAAAAAAAATCAGCCAAATCGCTCCAGCCGTTCTCATGTTATGCGATTTCATACATGGACCGTTTCATTTTTATATATATAGATAGATATATAATAGGACCAGCACTCAGGGGATAACCCCTACTCATGCAATGCATTGGGCGAGAACTACGAAAATAAGTTATGGAGAGGAGGATAGAAGTGTCATTGAAATATCAAACTTCAGTTTGATACATATTTAAGGTGAGTATTTTATGGCAATATTGCAAGAATAAATTTCAAAATTTTTTAAATTGTGTGAATATCTCTTAAGCTGGGTCTTCCTTCAAATATGCAGCACAGTGGGTGATTTCCTAAAAAAAATGGAAATAATTCTGCAGTTTCTAAGCGAGCAGTCTGCTAGTTATGAAATTTCTTATAGCATTTTTAGAGGTGTCACAGAGCTTAAATGTGGAGTTTGGACTAGAGATGGGTGCGCGCCGAGCTTTTTTTTGTGACACGAACACGCACGACTCAACAAGAAGTGTTCGTGACAAAAGCACTGATTTCATGCGTGTTCGGATGGTTTTGTGTTGAGCAAAATTTACACGAAAAACACGAAATGATTTTTTGATTTAAAGGTATGAATGTATGTATGAATGATTGAATTTCCAGTAGAAAAAAATTTAATATTTTGTATCGTCAAACACACAACACTAACATGTGTATATAAAGGTCTCTAAGTAAATCGATAGTATCAGCGGTGATGGCATATTGTATCAGCTAGCAGTGCCAACTCGGTGCCATATTTTGAAAAGCGACTCTTGAAAAAATAAATTAAATTTTCTGACCTTCAATACCATACCAATAATATTTCGTGCGTGTTGTGCAGTATCTTGTGGACGAAATTTTTCGCGTGCGTGTTTCGTGCGTGTTGAGGGGCTTGGACTATATATCTTTGAATGTGGCTTTGTGGCTACGCCCCGTAGCCACAAAGCCACAACCTAGGGGTAAGAAAAATTAAAACCGATGCCAAGCTGATCTTTTTGAACTGGTAAAAAATATTTTTTGCAAGAGGACTTTTTTTTCTAGCCAAGAGCTAAAAAAAAGTCTGCTACATTTATGAGATTTTGCCTATAGTGTAGGAAATATTCGAGAAAATAAATTTAAATTTTGGCTTTTTTACAAACCTTGGTCCACTGTTCTGCTAATGGAGAGGTAAAATCTTGCTAAATTAAAAAAAAAGAAACTTATTATTGGTTAAAAACAAAATTTTTAGTATTTAAAATTTGGTATCAAAATCACAAATTGAAAAAACTCGATTTTTCGTCGTTTTTTGCTGAAAAAATTGGGTTAATTATTATTGGTTATTATTATTATCAAAAATATTGCAAAAATAGCAGCCCCAATTTTAATTCATTGAAAATGTAATACTATAAGAAATAATAAGAATAAATTTTTTGTTCACAATTTTCGTTATTGACGAATCGTTTCGAAATATACATATTTTTGTTATAAATATAAAGTTTAAGGCATTTTTCTCAAATTCAAAAGCTAGAACTAAAAAATTGATCATACTACCTTAAGGATTAATATGTTCTAAAACATCTTCAAAAATATTATCTGAGACCGACGAAAGATAAGAAAAATAAAGCAAAAATACTGAAAAAATCCAATTTTTGGATTTTACGAATTTTTTTTTGGAATTGCCGGGGACTCAAAAGCAAGTTCTACTTGTTTTTACTTTATGTATATAAATTACATTATTTTTCACCTCAAGCCTGGTACTCTGTTCGAAGTTGTGAAAAATGTTCAGTAACATTGATTATTTCGCGTGAAAAATTTGACATACATATACTAAATTTAGCCCAACTGTCGTTTTTTTTTAATTTTCTCACTTTTATTGCTTGAAAGTATGCAACATTGTTAAAATTCCGTGCGAAAAAAGTACTCCTCCTCATGTTATTTCGCAGCTGAACAGATTACTACTTTTGCGAATTTATTTCGCAAATATTTCATACCAAATACTTTAACATATAGTTTGACAGCATTTCGCACGAAATTGTGAGCAGATTACCAGGCTTAAGAAAGAATTTTCAGCCGAAAATATTTATAACTACACTCAGGGAAAAGCTGCAACTTAAAAATAAGAACGCGTCACATTAATTCAATAATTTTCAATACATTAGAATATAAAATTAATAAAGTAATACTGTAAATTAATATTTTTCTATATTGAAATTTCAATAAGAAATTTCAACATGACTAGACTTTCGATAATTTTTTTCATTAACATACCTATTCACAGAAAGTATTGTGACTGAAAAATGTCATAACTTTAACACGATTCTCAAAACAAAATTCTATCAACCTATATTTTTAAAATAAAGACTAGAAATGTAGACAATCATAGGAATTGTGAAAGGCATTTTAAACTAAAAGAATCAAATTAAATTAGTTTTAATTAATTTAAAGAAGAGAAACTAATTTAGAAATGGCAGCAGGCATGTATGTATGTGGTATATTTAAATTTGGTTGAAGAACAGCGCTGAAATCAAATTATTAAAAGAAAAAGTATGATAAAGTTATTACGTGATAAAAGCAATCCATTTTCTTTACAAGAGAAGTAAGATTTTTATATACATACTTATGCTAATAAAGCATACAAAAATCTCATTTCATAGCTATTTGATTCCAATGAGTAATTCCTCACTTTCTATCCGATATGCGACATTTTTGCTAATAGTAGGAATCGATGAGCAAGCTGTGATCCCAGATTTTACCCTTATATTTATACTAGCATTTTCTCCCGACTTTGTTTGCACTCAGAAAGAAACTGAGTGGGCTTTAAATTGTATTTATGCCAATCTTAGCTAAAACAGACAAAATACCAACAGTGAAAATTTTTCTCGATTAACTCTGTTCCACAGTACTTTCTCAATTTTTTCTTTCATATTATATATTATATTTCATATTATATTTATACCAGCATTTATCCCCGACTTTGGTCGCACTCAGAAAGAAACTGACTGGGCTTTAAATTGTATATATGCCAATCTTAGCTAAAACAGACAAAATACCAACAGTGGAAATTTTTCTCGATTAACTCTGTTTCACAGTACTTTCTAAATTTTTTCTTTCATATTAATCTTTTGCAGAAAATAATAAACAAAACAAAAGAAAAAGGAGGGGGAATCTATCCAGGCGTTCACGCGTGCTGCGGGAAATAGGGATTATTTCCCTACAGATAATGCGACTAGTCTATACATGCATATAAGCACTAGTTCAAAGACGAGTAGGAGTACTCCAAATATATGAAAAAAGGTGGTCTGTTTAACAATGCAATGTCCTAGGGGTGGACCACTTGGTCCAACTTTGCTTTAGACTAACCCCAAAACTACCGCATATGGAATAACTATATAATAAACGAACACTTATCGCACAGCATTGATTGGACCACGTACTCCAATATTATTTGCAGGGTTTTTATATACATACCTACATACATATGTATGTTTTTTTATTTTTTATTTAACTTCATTAAGTATTCAAATGCCATAATTTTTATTTATTTATTAATATTGAAATTATAAATAAATGCAATAACAATATAAGAAGGGTAGAAGCACGAGCTACTAAGGCCATCGGCTAAATAATTTTTAAAGTCATAGTTTTCATTAACATAGAATGTTAACTATAAAATTTGGATTTTTGTGACTATGTTACGAGAATACAAAATTAAGACCGAGTTACAAGAGTAAATATAGAACTCTGTCATAACAAAAGTTGTGACTGACTTGAGACTTTTTCTGTGAATAGGCATTTAAATCAATATGGTTTTTATTGATTTTAAGCTGTTTTTTCTCTGGGTGTACGAACTTAATAGCATGCCTTTATGTAAGACCTCTGTATTGTCGGAAGACTCCTTATATATTGTAAGCAGATGCAGGTAATTATAAAATAATGAAAACTGATTATGATTATCGCTATACGTTTAGTAACTGCAGAATTATTTTCATTTTCTTTAACAAAATCCCCCAATGCGTGCCGTAATCAGAAATTGGCGGCAAAAATTATGTACGTAACGGTGCTCTTTAGAAACTAAAAACTAATTATTTGGTAATGGAACGAAAACAGTATTGAGGAGGTTGGTTTTGGTGCTGAAGCACCAAAGTAACTTCAAGAGAACTAATATAATACAGGTACAAAATGAGTAAAATGTTCGACATTCGAAATTATTCAGTGGCGGTTAAAATTGACAAATGAACCTATATTTATATAATATTATTCTTCTCTTCTTTAGATACTCACATTAATTAATAAAAATATTTCATTCAATAAGAATTGAAATTACTGAACTCAAGCCTGATTAAGAAATTATTTCTGATTAAAATTCACTACAGTTCAATTAATTCTAAAAATGTCTCATTTAATTCATCATGGGCACGTGACAAAAATATGTTCACTTAGCTATCACTGTTCACTTGGCTATCACTGCTTCAGAATGCTGGAAAGCGAAGTCAACTGTAGAAAGCAAAAACAAAGTAACATAAAGCCACTACAATAATACTTATATGTATGTACCGATGGTGCATCGAATAAGTAAAAATAATTAATGTGATAATCGTAAAATATAAGTAAGAATAGTTAAACATACATAGGTAGAGTGATATAACTTCGTGCTAACCTAAATAGAAAATGGAAAAACAGAAAATGAATAGTGATACTTACAAATGTGTTTGCCAAAGGCAAATCAATAATTGTATACACAATCAATTCTCATATTCCATTTCATAGAAATTTAAGTTAAATAGCTGATGTTAATAATAATCTCTACCCCAGTAGATAGACATGGGTGCTGATGAAGTGCGTGGCTGCACAGAAAAATATCGGTATTTCCCCCAGCTAATAGTGTCTAGTTTAATTTTTCTTCTATTCTTTAGATACTCACATTAATTAATAAAAATATTTCATTCAATAAGAATTGAAATTACTGAACTCAAGCCTGATTAAGAAATTATTTCTGATTAAAATTCACTACAGTTCAATTAATTCTAAAAATGTCTCATATAATATTATTATCTTAAAATAATATACAAAGTAGGCAATATTGTTAAATTTATCGGTCCTGCTAATTACCCGTTCCAATTCCATTGAAGTAATCATTGATTTTTTTTTTGCAAATTATTGATGGTTCACTGTTAGGTCCTATCATTTACTGGTATTGTCAAATCATCTGTATCTTCTATTTTTCTTGCTTTCAATGAGAACGGCAATAGTATTATCTACTTCATCTTACTTCTGTGCCATATTAAGACTGCAACGCGATGATTTGCCACATTCATTTCATCGACGGTATATGTTTCCATAATTTGTCTTAATTAATTATAACATTTATTTAACGTACAATACGTACACTTCACAATTACAACAAAAAAAAAGAGCCCAATAATTTCGTCTCAATTTCTGTTTTATGGCGCAAAACCCTCGACTGAAACGAAGACGATTCAAAATCGAAACACTGACTCGAAACGAAACTCGGCCTTAGTAATAAAAAAAATTGTTTTGTTTCTACCGAACTTATTTCCTGAACTTAAAATTTTGGGTATTATATATAAAAGTTTTTAAATACAACAACGTAAATACAACATTTTCAAGTAGAGAATACATTTTCAATCTAATCACTCTGTATAACAAAAGTTAATTTAAAAATGAAGCACTATTTATGTAATGCATTGTATCTATGAGTACGTTTAAATATGTATGGAAATAAATATACTTAAAAAAGCTACGCACGTTTTGGTCCCAAAAGAAGTGTGTACTTGAGTATAGAACGAAGAACAGCAACAATAATGGAATAAGCTTTACCCGCACGTAAACTTTTCTTCATACAGCCAGAAGATGCCAAAACTGAGGGAAACCCAAAAAAAAAACACAATAACCTCCAAAAGAAAGAAATAATAAAAAAGAAATGTAATGAAATAAAAGAAACACAAGACCGTCGGCAACGATGATAGCATGAGGGATTACAGTCAGTGATTTATATGGGATTCCGAAGAAATATGGCCAGAATGTGTCGGCAATTTTTATTGGACATTTTAAAAACCAAGTAAGATGTTTTATTCGCATTTTCTCTCGTTTCGCTCTTGTTCCCTTGTTGCAAGAATCTTCAATATCAGCATGCAGACACTGTAAAGCAAAAGAAAAGGAAAATGCCAACTTGTAAGTTTTAAAAGCACATTAAAATGGTAGAATGGGAGCATTGTTGGCGGTTGGAATGCTGCAAGAGACAACGGAAATAAAGTAAACATGAACATGATGGTTTTACAGTTTCTTAGTTTTTCTTCTCATGCCCTACACTTTGTTAGAAATTATACACTGGCACAATTAATATCACTTGAAGAAAATAACATTATGTAAAATTTGTTAAAATAGACAACCTGAAATTATACAAAATTCAATTAATGGAGTTGTTTGATATACATAAACGATCTAAAAGTTAGTTACGCAGATTCTAACAACAACTTCATATTTGTCTTTTCGATTTTTTAATTCATCACTAAATCGTTCCTCAGGCTATCGTTATTTCCTATAGCCAAACTCCCTTGATACTATATACATATCTGGGTGATCGATTATAATCGATAATAATTATTCGACGTTCCCTAGAAACCGGTTTTCGATTAGTTCATATATATATATATATATATATATATATATATATATATATATATATATATATATATATATATATATATATATTTATTTATATATATATATATAAATTATATATATATATAAAATTATTTTACAAAAGTTTTGATTTAAAGTTGCAACAGTTCATGTCAATACTATAAAATTATATAATAAATTCAGTAAAGTGCTACTTTGACTCACACATGAATGGATCCACACGGACACTACATTTTTTTTTAATACATATATTTATTTATTGAATCTTCAAATATGAACTAACAATAAGTATTCAAATCTTAAATCTAAATATAATTAATTAGGCCCGACCAGTGTCGGACATAACCTTAGTGAAAGTTATTAATAATACATAAGTCGTGATAAGCAAACACAGAAAAAAGTTTTCACCAATTAATATTTTCAATTAAAAATTTAATTGATTCAATTAAATTTTTAATTGTATTTATTAATTTGAGTGGAAAAATTTAATTAATATTATCAAATTGTTTATAGGTGAAATTTTAATTAATTTTTTAACTGATATTACAAATATTTTAATTAATATTAAAAAATCATTCATATTAATTTTTTGTGTGAAAACAAAAGTATATTCAAGCAGTTTTTTCTGGAGTGTTGAGTATTAGAGCCCTTGTGTCCCTTTTTTTAAGCGGATGTGTCCAGTAAAATTCAAGATATTACGAGCAAGGGTATTAGGATGGGTCTCGAGTTTTGTTGTGTATTTGCCTGCGTATTTTGCGATATTTTCAGTCACTAGTGTGGCATATTTAAGTCAAGATGTATATTTGAATTTTTAATGTACCATGGAACCGATGTTATTACTCTTAAAATCTTATTTTGCCTTCGTTGGATTCTCTCGACATTAGAAGCTGAAGCAGTGCCCCATAACTGTATTCCGTAGCACCATATTGGTTTCAAAATCGACTTGTATATTAAAAGTTTACAATCTAGACTGCGTGTTGAATTTCTACCAATCAGCCAATGTATCTGAGTTAATTTCAGTTTCATTTGTGTTAGCTTTGAGTCAATATGGGGCTTCCATGTAAGCCGTCGATCATTCAACGTGTGAATGTTGAAGAACAGCTTGATTGTTGATTCGAATTGGGGAACAAATATCTCTTCGCAGGGTAAATGTTAGCTGGACACACTTTTGCTCGTTTACTTTCATTCTCCATAAACTTAACCATAGTTCCAGTTGTGTAATATGTTCTTATAGATATCGGGAAGCCTCGTGAGGGTTTTCGTGCATACTAAGGCAGGCTGTATCCGGCAAACGTAGATGTATAGATATTGCTCCTCAAAGGCATATCACAAGTGTAAATCAAATACAAAACTGGCCCCAGTATGCTCCCCTGTGGCACACCGGATGATATGGATTCGGGCACACTCATGAAGTCTCCTTCCACAACCGTAAACTTCCGGGTAGTAATATAACTTTCTAATAGCTTCAGAAAATTTATTGGTAGATATGATTTCAATTTTAAAATAAGACCTTCATGCCACACTTTATCAAATGCCTGAGAAACGTCGATAAACAGCGCAGAACAATACTTCTTTTCTTCAAATGTTCTTCTTATAAATTGAACCAATCTATGAGTTTGTTCAATGGTGCTATGCTGACTTCTAAGACCAAATTGATGGTCCGGTATGCACCCACTATTAACTAGAATTGGGGACAATTTTGTCATGAGCAGTTTTTCGAAAAGTTTTGACATTGTTGATAGCAGACTTATTGGCCTGTATAACTTGGCCTTGGTAAGGTCTTTGCCCGGCTTTGGAATCATTTCGACCTTGGCAAGCTTCCAGCTGTGTGGATAATACTCCAGTCGTAAAATGGCGTTACGAACACTACATATCGCTCATTTACTCAAAGAACGTCATAACTGAAAAAAACGAGTTCGCCAGAAAACGAGTTTAAAGTTTTCAATTTACACATAACTTTATGGGGAAAGAAATTTTCATTTTTCTCTCAAGAGCTGATTAAACAAGATATTTGATGACACCCTTTAATTTTTCAACTGTCACATATTGTTTGCTGTAGCAGCTAAGGATCTACATATTCTTTAAAAACTTCAAGTTGGCTCTCGAGAAAATATAAAAAAATAAAATATAAAAAAGAACGTCATATATATGTATGTATTATACGTATACGTATATATTTATAATACATACATATCTCACACCAAATCATAAACAGAAGGGTATTCAACTAATCGCGTTTTTGTTTTATTCGGTTAATCGCTCGATTAATCAATGGATTAAAAACAATTTTCATATACGCATCTATTATTATTATTTATTAACATGCCTATTGACAGAAAAAGTCTTAAGTCAGTCACAACTTTTGTTATGACACAAAAATTCAAATTTAATAGTTAAGATTCCATGTTAAATAAAAATTATGACTATAAAAATTATGACATTTGAATATTGAATGAAGTTAAATAAAAAAATAAAAAAGTTAATAAATTTAAAATCTTTTGGGTTGAAGTCTGTCTACTGCTGTTCCATAAACGGGATCGAAATGCATATAGACAATGCTTAACCATAAAAACAAGAACAAGTTACTTACTTGTTACTGTTGTAACAGCTCATCTCCCTTTCTCTTTTCATGGCTTGATTGATAAAACAGTTTAATTAAGTGCAATAAAACGGGAACATGCCTTTTTTTACCAGAAAAATACCACTGTCTGAATTGAAAGAAAAAATAGGATTTTAAAATTACTCAAAAGCTTAAGTGCAATCTTTTCGTGGAAGAAAAATACAATTGTAGAAAATGCGGGTCAATCGTTTACTAAGTTTTAAATTCATTACAATCTATATTTGCGTAGTTTTACATTTAAACTTTTTTATTATCATTTTCGGGGAATATTTCTATATATAATTAATAGGCGAACACGTTTTTTGTAATCCCTTTTACGCCGGAACTACTGCACCGATTTTGGAGGAATTTCTGCACAGATGTGCAGAATCTATACTTTATTGAAATTGGTTTAGTATTTTGGGAGCTATAAGCGTTTAAAGTTGCTGCTACTACATGCAAACATAGTACACACGCATTTGTTAGCTTACACTTAAAAACGTGTGTGTGTGAGTGTGTGTATTTCCAGTATTTGCTAGTGCTATTCCAATTTTTTTTCTCTTATTTGTTATGAAAGCCATAAAACTTATAGGAAGAGAGTCCAATAAATTGAAGTAGCTTTAATAAAGGGATTTTGTTTCTGTTTTTTTTTTTAATTTTATGTACGAATTATTGTTTATGTAAATATGTATGCATATTGTGTGACTGTGTTTTAATGAATTTTTTATGACGTTTAGATAATTTTTCTTTGAATCTTAATATAATTATTTACATCTAGAATACGGGCGATTATGTCGTCCGTTTGGTATATCTAGTACAGAAATAAGAGCTGTGCTTTGATTTTATTTCTAAATAAAATCTTAAGAAAATTGGTGTATTTTTTTATGGCATAACAAAACAGTAGTTTAATACAATTATCGCTTTTTGTGAAGTTTCCAGTACTGAGACTAGACTTTGTTCGAACTCGTTGACTAGTTCATTTTTGACTCCGATTACCAAACTCATTTAAATAACAAGGGTTTGATCATCTGCTTGTATCAAAAGAGAACCAGTTAAAGAGTTCCACACAAGTCGAATGTATACACAGAAAAAATTGAAAATAAAACCAAAAATCGATTAAAAATGTATGTAACTTCAAAGTTTAATTGACTCAATTACATTTTTTTTATTGATTTTTGGTTTTATTTTTAATTAAAATTTTTTGTTTCAGGAAATATTTTTTCGGTGTATGTATCGAAGTTTTTTCAGTTGCAATATTTTTAGGTGGCAAATAGTTTTCAAAGTGCGTTTCACAGAGCTTTGTTTTGTGTATTTCTTCACATTTACTAAAATAACATACATATACATATGTATGTACAAATCGTCACCTTAAATGCAAACGGACGTAACTTCGCTTTTATATTTCTTAAAGTGTTCTTGAAAATTTTCTTCGAAGTTTACTTGTAGTATGGATACTTATATGTTTTTAACCATTTATTTTCTTTTTATATATACTTTCGCTTTTATACTAGTTACGTTCGTAATTAAGTCCGTTTGAATTTCTTTAATAAAGTCGTCATTTTTGATCGCAGAGTTCTAAATATTTGCGTGAACATTTAGTTTGATAAAACGAACCATAATCAATCAAAAACTCGATTTCGAATTTTTGTGTCGTTACGTACGTTTGCATTTAAAGTGACGAAATGTTAACAAAACTAAAAAAAAAAACTTTTTATATATGGAAATTGACATCCATTGTACAGTACAAGGTCGAATTAATTTTTCTCTGCTTTATACTCCAAAATAAGTTCGCCTTAACCTTACGTTTGAAAACGACTAGATCTTTTACACTGAAAATATATTACTTAGGCAAATCAACACAAAATGTTCGTCTAAGTTTTAATATATACTAAAAACTAGTTTTATTGTAAAATAAACAATTCAAAAAGTATTCAACGAAGCCGGTTTTTACCTTATAAGAAATTGGACTATTCGACATTCGAAAAATCAACATTTAAAAAAAAGTCGACAACCGTACTATAAAGAAAGTGGTTTCAAAACAGGTTGAAAACCGATTCGAAAAGCATAATACATATGTAATATTTCAACTCCATAGAGAAACTACACTATAAAAATTCAAAAATCAGCATTTTTAGGACTTGTGGAAAGAGAAAAATCATTTTCTCTTTGGGGCTTTGTGCTTCCATCCCTTTTTAGTACATATGTCTATTCCAAATTCTTTCACCTTTCCAAGTTCTCTATAGAGAACCGGACAGCTAGATTAGAAACTTCAGAATTATTTAAATTTTTTTTACAAAATCCCTACTGTGTATCGGGTAACTTAGGCCCCACTATGCACTAGAAGGCATCGTCGGATCGAGATTAAAAAAATTAAGCCCACATTTACGACACCAAAAATAGAACACATATATTTATTAAAGAAAAAAATTTTCGACCAGTCTAATATACATATAATGACGAGAAAATAAACGGGATAAAATATTAAAAACTAAAATAAAACAACATTTTTTAATATTTATTTAAAATTTTTCTTTATAAAATTCGCGATACTTGTGTAGATTTACTGCCTGGCTCACGATGTCGACAAGAAATTTTCGTTCGCTTATTTATATTGAAAACAAAAACAAATTTTCTTATTTTGTTAAAGTAATTTTGTGAACAAGACAATAATACTGAAAACAAAATGATAACAAAACAAAATTTGTTTATTTATTACTATCAACAATGTCAAAGCTTTTTGAAAAGTTACTAATGATAAAATTGTCCCCAATTCTAACTGATAATGAGTGCATACCGGATCACCAATTTGGATTTAGAAGTCAGCATAGCACTATTGAACAAACTCATAGATTGGTTCAATTTATAAGAAAAACTTTTGAAGAAAAAAAGTATTGCTCTGCGCTGTTCATTGACGTTTCTCAGGCATTTGATAAAGTGTGGCATGAAGGCCTAATTTTAAAATTAAAGACTTACCTACCAATAAACATTCTAAATCTGCTGGAAAGTTACATTATTGCCCGGAAGTTCACTGTTGTGGAAGGAAACTTTATGAGTACGCCTGAAATAGTCTCATCCGGTGTGCCACAGGGGAGTATACTGGGGCCAGTTTTGTATTTGATTTATACTTGTGATATGCCATTGAGCAGTAACATTCACACATCTACATTTGCCGATGATACAGCCTGCCTTAGTATGCATGAAAACCCTCACGAGGCATCCCGATATCTTCAGCAACATATTACGCAGCTAGAACTATGGTTAAACTTATGGAGAATCAAGGTAAAAGAACAGAAGTGTACTCAGGTAACATTTACCTTAAGAAAAGACACTTGTTCCCCCGTTACAATCAATAATCAAATTGTTCCTCAAAACTTACATGTGAAATACCTTGGTATACATCTTGATCGAAGGCTCACATGGAAATACCACATTGACTCTAAGCTAACGCAAATGAAACTTAAACTAACTCACATACATTGGCTGGTTGGTAGAAATTCAACCCTCACCCTAGATTGTAAACATTTAATATACAAGTCGCTCTTAAAACCTATATGGTGCTACAGAATTCAGCTTTGGGGTACTGCTTCAGCTTCTAATGTCGAGAGAATCCAACGAAGGCAAAACAAAATTTTACGGTTAATAACATCGGCTCCATGGTATATAAAAAATTCAAATATACATCGTGACTTAAATATGCCACTAGTGACTGAAGAAATTGCAAAAAACGCTGGCAAATATTTAACAAAACTCGAGTCACATATTAATCCGCTTGCCCGTAATATTTTGAACTTTACTGGACACATCCGCCTAAAAAAGAGGGATATAAGGGCTCTTATTCTCCAGATGGGACTTCCTGAAAATACTTTTATTTTTTATATTTTTTCCTTTTGATTATCACTACTTATGTATTTTATATAACTATTACTAAGCTTATGTCCGACACTGGTCGGGCCTAATTATATTTTTATATTTAAGATTTGAATACTTATTGTTAGTTCATATATGAAGATACAACAATTAAAAATCATCTATTAAAAAAAAAAAAAAAAATTTAACAAAATTTCCAATTTGCTTTATTTTAAATTCAATAAAATAAACGAAAAATTTGGTAATAAGGGCATGTGCCAAACTGTAGCAAAGTACTTTGTAAGTAAATTTTTGACACTTCTGAGCTGAATAAAATTTCACTATCCCTGAAGGATAATATAAATTTTGACGCAACTGATAAATTTTAGACAAGCAGCAAATAAGTAGCTTACGGCTCCTAAAAGTAGTTAGAGTGTGAAAATGCAATGTTTATTTAAATTTGCGAAAAATTTTACTTCGTATTATACAATTTTTTGCTACAAGAATATTGTTTTATATAAAAATGTCTTTAAAAATGTTTTGGTTTTCTTCAGTTTCCTTCTATGCTTAGGCCAATTTGTCAAAATTTTACATTTTCAAGAAAGATGAAAGTTGGGACAGCAGAAAAATGAAATGTTTCCCCAACAGGCAAATATTTTTTTTACCATAGTACTTTTCTATCGTTTAGCACACGCCCTATATACGAAAATAGTTATACAAAATAATTTTGGTAACTTAATGAAATACGTAAAACTACGAAATATATTTTTCTGCACAAGCTATACATATTTTAGTAAAATTTACAAACTTTTTTTCAAGCATGAAATATTTTGAGTGCAGTGCAAGTGATCAAGTTCAGATTGGGAAAAAAATTTTTTTTATTTGTGTAAAAAATAATGCAGTGCAGCTTGCATTATTTTTTACAGTCTCACCAGATCTTACAATGGCGCATAAGTCTGAGAAATGTAACGCAATAAAATAAGAGAATGTTATCTAAGTATTTAATTTACTGTCAACATTACAAGCTAAACAAACTGTAAAATATGTAGAATTTTAATTAAAAAAGCTAAAGTTATAACGAAATTTTTTCGTGTATCTTCTAATTTCGTTGTATCAAAGTTTTACTAATACATGTTTAGAACAAATCAATTGCTATAACGAAGTATGTTTTGATCTCCTACGGATTCGTTATATCGAAATTTAACTGTATTTCTTAAACAAACCAAAAAAGAGTGTATTACTTACTATTCAACCACTTTCAGACAAGAAAACGTCAAACTTTTTGCTAAATAAATTAACGATACTACAAAGAAAAAATTATTTTAAATTTTTTCAATTGTGTGATTGCTTAAAAAAATGCATACTATTGATCATATTATATTAATTGAATTTACTTAATAATATTATAATTTACTTAATAATATTATAATAATATTAATATTACTTTTGTTCCTATTTGTGAAAATAGTGAAGTTTTGAGAGTATGCCTCATTGCCCAGCAAAAAATTTTCGAAATTTTGTAATGGGTAGTACTCTTTTAATGGCTTACAAAGTAATGACTGATACTTATTTATGTAATTATTTTAGTTGCATAATAATGACTGCCCTGTAATGAATAAAATAAGAACTTATTTATGTCATTACGTGAAAGTACTTATTGTAATGCTTTCCAGTTAATAAGGAAATATATCTATAGAAAAATTTATTGATCGTGAAAATTATTTTAATTAGAAAAACTAGCAAATTAATTTAGAATAAGTTTAAGCAAAAATTAATCTATAAAATTTTGCATATTTGTAAGCAAAAAATAACCCATTAAGTTTTGAGTACTTTTAGGCAATCAGTAATATGTATATTAACTTTTGCATTTTTGTAGGCAAAAAGTATAGGGTACCGCATACTTTTTGAACTTCTCAAACAAAAATAATGGGTTATTCAGTCAAATTGTAAGTACTTACGACTGAGGAGTACATACACTTTTTTGCATTCTAGTAGGCAAAGTTTTTTGCTGGGTGTTTGCTGTAATAGTTCACTTACATGTATTCAATTTTATTGATTGTTATAAAACTATGTAAGCAATGAAAAAAATTTAAAAAAATTATAATAATTGTAGCAAAAACTTTCCAATAAAAATAATGGCGCATATTCAGAAATCATTACTAGGTGCTAACTTTTTTAAATACCTATTTAAGTTATTCACAGACGGCTACGAAAGTTTAGACTTAATTATGAGTGAAGCTGTAACTAAATGTTAACTAGCTTATATATGTTATACTTATACTTTACATGTCAAAAATTGTTTTTTGATAGTTTGAATAGTTTTTTATTTAATTGCAATTTATATCGATCATAGTATTATCGACATTTTATTTTCTTATTTCTTTTATCAGCTGGGAGTCGTTACTTCGTTAGTTTAGATTTGTGAATAGAACCTGTAACTATCTGTTAACTATTTTTTAGTATCTGTTTAATAAATTTCGACTTTAGTTACGATTTATGAATATGCGCCAATATCTTTTACTCTAATATTTTGGATCAGTTCATATATATCTACACAGGATCTTATTACGGAATTATAAAAGGCCCTGAATAAATATTTTTTTAAATGTTACATAAACAATGAAAAGATTTTTAACCATTATCGGCGATAGCGATTATTGAAGAAAACAAATTTCTTCACTCAATTGTTGAAATAATTTGGCTAAAAAGCATTTCAATATATGTATATTCAATATTGTTTTGTTGTTTCTGTTATATTTGTAGCAATTTTACCACTACGTTCGTTGCTCCCCTATTTGCGAATATTTATATTTTGATTTTGAAAATACAACAGCAGCCATATAGAAAAGAAACTTAAGAAAAATGTTAGAAAAATCCACCCCAAGGAATTTGACGAAGAAAAGAAAACCTTGGAAACTTTTCCTGCATTCTTGGGATAATTTTTTGGTGGTTTTTGGCCATTAATTTAAATTTAAAATGTAAATGAGCCAATTTCAATGATAGAAATGAGATCGTGAGAATATATTACTTTTCATTAAACTTTTTTTTTGCTTTACTTTGTATGTTCAATAGCCAAACATACCAACACTAAATGGCCAACAAAGAAATTAACATTTTGTTTTGTGTTCAAAGAAGTGGAAAGTGGCTTCAACTCAAACTCTTGGTAATTGTCAATTTGATAAATTGCTTAAATTGCGAATAAATTATCGAACATCCGCTTTACTTTTTTTAACTATATAAATGAGTTTGTGTGTGAGATTACCTTGTGCAAAAAAAAGTTGTAGGAGGGAAAGTAAGTGGAACCTAAAACTTCGATTAAATTAATTTAAAATTTTTTGCGTTGCGAGTATTTGTAATTTCTTAAATACATGTATTGTGACAATGCTTCTCTCCTACCGCCTCTACTAAGTATCTCTTCAAATGGCGTCAAAATGATTTAGTTGCCGGGTTTTTGAAATACTGCAAGTGCATTGTTTGTGTATTAAAAAAATCTGTTGCTTTCAAAGTGTAAGTGCTATATTTATGGAAAGCAGTGTGCTTTGAAGAATTTTTAATGCACAATTCAAGTATGCTGGAGAATAGCGACGACGCTAAAGCCATTAAGCTCCATATGGGGTGTATGAGAAACAACATCAATAGTAAGTAGCAGCAGCTAAAAAACAGAAAACATTAAAAATAAAATAATGAATTGCCATGTTTTAACGTAAATTTAATATATGCCAAATTAATGACTCAAATTATAAAAAGAAAAACACACTACAAACTGTTACAATTATTGCTGTTTCTACTCCTGTTGCTCCGCTGTTATTTCCGTAATTATCGTTGATGTTGCTAGTGGGTGAAGACTGTTTCCTTTAAATGTCTAACAATTGTTAAATTTACAAATTTGAAAATCTTGGCACGTTATAGTGGAAATTAATTAACACCATCTCCTTAAAATATCCGCCCTTGGAGTATGACAAATATTAAATATATAAATGTACGCAGATTATACTAGTACATTAAAAAAGTGACGACAACAGCGGTAATATCAACTACAGCAACTTTTGCGTCAGATATCAAGCTCCACGCAGCACATAATGGTTTCATTATTTCACTTTTAATTTAGTGGGTGTTGTCTTCTCGACTGGCATATGAATTTCAGCAAATTTACTTAATTTATTACACTAATTTGTTCCTTTTGCTGCTAATGTTTGTTGTATTTACATGCAATTAAATGACAACAAAAGCCCACTCACTTAAAAAAAATTTGTTCAAACAATTGCAAAGACATTGGCGAAATTTTTTGTTTTTATAAACATATAATTCTTCTCAAAAATCTTTATGAAATTTTAAAGACAAACATTAAACATTATATGGTTTAAGATTATTTTCCCCAAGCGCCGCTATAATGGCAAATCAAGAAAAAAAGAACTTATAAAATATCGAACCCTGCAATACAACATGCATATGTTATCGTGTACAAAATGTTATCCTCAAATCGAAAAAAATTGTTTGTTAATTCTTTTTCGTAATATGTATGCATTCGGACATAGGGTAAAACCTGATGATTCGTAATAAGCAGGGGTCTAATCGTCGTTTTCGATAACGAGCTGAATCGATCACATTTTTTCCGTTTTGTAATTATGTAATTAGCTGTCGAACAATGTAACAATTTGGTTCGATATCGAATGCCATAATCTTAAACTGAAAAAACGTGATCGAATCAGCACGGTATCGAAAGCGACGATTAGACCCTAGGTTTGTCAGGCAACTTTACTTTCGTATTGCATGAAAGAAGAAGAAAACTCCAAAAATAAAGTTTGGCACAAACATTTTTCTTATCATTTACCAAGCAAGATCTTATGAGAGTTGATGTCTTCATTAAATAATTTATATCGATAATAAAAAATTATGACAGTTTCAGTTTGGGTCGACTTATTAAAAACAATTCTTTTCCTCATAATCAAATCTCGTATGAGCTTTTGAAATTACTTCAACTAATTTTATTTCTGCGAAACCTTGCTAATACAACAATATGACAACTTAATGATTAGGAGCCGGTTCGTATATATATATTCGATAGAGCACTCTTACTTGTTTTAATTATTTTCGTTTAAAATGCCTGTCACAATTACTATGATTGTATACATTCCTGGTCTTTATTTTAAACATTTATGTAAATACAATTTTGTTTTGAGAATCGGAAGCATAAGAGGGTTACGCCCTTATGCAAAAACGATTATTAAAGTTAAAGCATGCCTTAAAACCGGGTTAGCCATACAAAATTTGTTTGTTAAACCAACCAACTTTACTTTAGTCACAATTTTAAAATTATGACTATTTTTCAGTCACAATACTTTCTGTGAATAGGCATGTATTTCTAAATTATTTCATTATAAAATATCAAATATGTTTAATTAACAAAGAAAAAAATAGTTTGGAGCTGTTTTGTAATATTGAAATTTTTTTTACCAAACTCTTTCCTCCTAAGAGGTCAAATATATCTAAATTATAAAAAAAACGATTTTACCAGCCTTGCCGATTTCTGTGTAATTATCCAAAAATGGGACAAAAAAATTTTTTTTAACTATTTTTGGACCATACAATTTTTTGTGTAATTTTTGTGCAATTTCACCTCAATATTATTTCATAGCAACTAAAAGGTTTTGATTTAATTTAAAAAGCATTTCAGTCCGTAAATTTACAACCAAACATTTGTATATTCTTTTAATGTTTTGTTTCGGTAATATTTCGTTTCACAACACTATGTATATTTTATTATCATTATGTAAACACTATTTGTGTCCTGTTTGCTACAAAGAGGTAATAAAGTGTTAAATTTGTACATGTCAAATTATATTAAATGTTTTAAGAGAATCGAATGTATAGTTGATTGATCATACCACTATCGAATTTTTCGTCCCACAAAATGAAATATATATTGGCTTTTTAGCTCAAAACTCGATTTTCGTTTGTGCTTAAGATGGCCAGATTAAAATTTATAGCAATGTTAGAAAATTTCATGTTGAAGTGGTTATCCAAATAAAAAAAAAGTTTAATTTTTATGATGATTTTCGAAATTGTTGAACCAAAGTACGTACAATCCTTTCAAATTAAATCACTGTTACATTTCGAGAAACGATTTCCGTTCGTAGAAATTGAAAATTGGATGATGAGTGCCGTCAACATGATTTTTTAGATTTTAATGAGCATAACCTTTACGACAAATTGTATGTTGAAATCTAATGTCAAAAGTTTTTGAGATCAAAAACTTTCTAGTGAGCCTCTGTTTCGTAGTTTAAAAACTTTAATAACTTTCCTTATTATTCTGCCATTTTTTAAGTGTTTAGTAGAGAGAACTTTCAGCAAATTAAAATAAACAAAAACTGAAATGAGGAATAAATTGTCTGTTACCATCGCGTCAATATTTTCCGCAAAGGAAGGTATAGAGCAAAATGGGGGTATTATTTTGAACCAACTAAAGAAGTATTGGAAAAAATATATTACAATTAAGAATTGCAATATATGAAATATGTGCACATACTTATGTTAACATAGAAATGTTTAGTTAACATAGAAATGTTTAAAATATTTATTATTATTTTTGTATCCACACATGTACTCGTATAAGCTGATAATCAATGTATACACCAACATACATACATATATATATACATATATATATTTATATATATATATATATATATATATTATATATATATATATATATATATATATATATATATATATATATATATTTATTTATTTATTTATTATTAATTATTATTTATGTATTAAAATAGTTGTTTTTGCACTGGGGAATAAAAAGATTTACTTGTTATCAAACATAAAATTATTTTGTGTAATTTGTAAAATTTTGGATAATTTTGAAGGTTTGTCTGTGTAAAATTTAATTTTCATTCCGGCAACACTGGATTTTACCCACTTTTATATCAAAAAGCAAGTATAATTTTCCAACCCTGGAATCGTTTTTGTGATGTTTTTGCTTTGTTATTTATACCAATCTTTTTATTTTAAAATATAAAATATAAAAATTTTCGTTGTGTTTATGGCTAAGCAATTGTCTATATGCATTTCGTTTCCGCTTTTGGAACTCATCAGTAGATTTCAGCCCAAAAAAAATAATGAATTCAGCTAACAAACTTCGTATGTTTATAGTAAGACTCTTAATACTGTATTGAGAATCACAATATAAAAAACATAATAAGTTTGAAAGCCTTAAACAAAAATCTTTACATAACAAGCATGTTTATTGGATTGTTTTGTCAATGTTATTGATTTCAGCTAAATAAAATTAAAATGTGATAAAAATTATTAATAAATTTAATAAAGTGGAAAATACACGATTATTTAATTATATTAAATAATCGTTTTTTGTGATGTTTTTGCTTTGTTATTTATACCAATCTTTTTATTTTAAAAATATAAAATATAAAAATTTTCGTTGTGTTTATGGCTAAGCAATTGTCTATATGGCATTTCGTTTCCGCTTTTGGAACTCATCAGTAGACTTCAGCCCAAAAAAAAATAATGAATTCAGCTAACAAACTTCGTATGTTTATAGTAAGACTCTTAATACTGTATTGAGAATCACAATATACAAAACATAATAAGTTTGAAAGCCTTAAACAAAAATCTTTACATAACAAGCATGTTTATTGGATTGTTTTGTCAATGTTATTGATTTCAGCTAAATTAATATTAAAAATGTGATAAAAATTATTAATAAATTTAATAAAGTGGAAAATACACGATTATTTAATTATATTATAATATTTGCATTAAATCAAATTATGTTTATATACATACATAGGAATAATATACTAACCTTCAACTAAATTAAACAAGCAACTAAGCAAAATGATGAACGCAACTCACTACCTGACTCATAGTTTTGTGCAACTTTGAGAATTAATAACCATGCATTATTCATACAAAGCGGCATGCATTTAAAACGGATTATCCTAAAATAATATTTTCCTCAATTTCCAATGCAATAAATGTCTACGCAATGTGATCTAATTTGAACACTGTCAGAGAAATCCTAACCTTGAATATTGTTAATGGACACTTTTATTTTGTTACACAGATATACAACATACATACCGATGTAGTATGAGCGAGAAGTACCTGTTGATTGTTTCGACTGTCTGGTATTTTCCAGGTGATGATTATTTGAAATTGAAAGTTAATGGCAGTTAATATCGTCAAATCATAATGGGTGTCATAAAAATGTGGGGAATATGCTACAAAATGTACAATTAAAATTACTGACCTTCAAACTTCACACCACCTGATATGTATTTGTTTATGGAAAAACAGAGGCCATAAATCGCTGCTAGGAGATGGCGGAAAAAAGGAAAGTGTTTGTAGACACACATTTTTTGTTTTACTTTTGTTTTTAGAGCATGTCACAACATAAACATACATTCACGTACAAATAAATGCAATTTAAATGATTTATTGGCAAAGCAACAAATTCAAAGAGAACTTATAAATAAATATCCGTTGTACTGTGTGTTTATTGTTATAGTATTGAAAGTACAAAAAATTTTAAATAAGAAACACAATGAATTAGAAAAAATTTAATAGTGATTTATGTCTTTTAATAATTTCAGATGTTCTTTTTCAAACGAATTAAGAAGATTATTTTATTTGATTTTCAAATTAGATATGCATTCACAAACACATACACACGCACATAGGCACACACACTCTCATTCATACACTTGTGTATTAAGTCTTAAAATGGAGAACAAAATGAATTTGTATTCATTTTCCAATGATGTTCCACGATTTATGATGTGATTAAAAGAAACCGTTAATTTATTGATGACAATAAGTGTTGCCAGAATTTCTAAGCATAAAATCTGCAAAATTCAACAATTTTCACAAAAAAAATCTGCAAAACCTGCATTTATTTTTCAAATCTTCAAAACATTTTCAAAGCAATTTTTTTAGCAACTTTTTTTATATTTTATTCAAAAAATTTTACATAACTATAGATGTACATGTTTTTCATTAACCCATATGCATAAAATTTAAACTCAGTTTAAAATATATTTTATTTTAATTTTTTTAGAAGCATTTTTATTAAAATAACTTTCAAGCTGCCGCATTGGTTGAAGTCTACTGATGAGCTTGGCGGCTTTTCCACACGCAAAGTTTACTTGCAAGGTCTTGAAGGTCTCTTCTCTCCTACAAACTCAAGATTTTGCAAAGTAAACTTTGCGTGTGGATCGCCCGTCCTTCTCAAGGAGAATCGAAATGCATATAACCAACAAACAATAAAAAAATGTGCAAATAATATATAAAATTGGGAAAAGAAATCGGATATTTAAATTGTACAAAAAGTCATTTAATTTGTTGCATAAATATGCAAAGGAATGCGAAAATTCAATACACATTTACAAATGAATGTGCTAATGAATTTACATTTTGCATAAGCTTAGGGCTGCACAATCGTAATCAGAATAATCTCGTTTTATATCAGATGTTCGTTTCCAGAAGCTTGCCAAAGTTACTTCTTCGCTTTCTTTAATGATGCCTCCTAAGTTCAAACATTTTAACTCCCTAAACTATGAGTCGTTCACACATAAAAGAAACTAGAAGTAGTAGCAGTATTTGGAAAAATTTACAAAAATTGCACTATAATTGGACATGAAAAATCTGCTTTTTTAGCCCAAAAATCTTCAAATCTGCATTTCGTCTTTTTGGAGGGTAAAAATCAGCAAAATCCAGGTAAATCTGCATTGCTGGCAACCGTGATGACAATGCTTTTCATTTGAGTAAAACTAACTACAGGGTGGCCCAAATAAGACCAGCTGATGTGAAACACAAATAACTTTTTTTTTTTAACATAATTTATTTTTTCTTTTTGCAGATTATAACTGAACTCTTGGAAATTTAAAATGAATACGTACAGTCCACAACAACGCATTAAAATTATCGATTTTTATTATTGTTCTCAACGATCAATTGTTCTGACGCAGCGAAATTATTGCCGTTTTTTAACGTAAGATCACCGCCCACATCTTCCATGATTACAAGTTTAGTTCGACGTTTTGAGGAACTGGGTTCAGTTGCCGACCATCCAGGAAGAGGTGCTCATCGAAATATTCGTGCTGTAGGCAACGTGGAAGCTGTACAGCAGAGTGTTGCAAATGATCCATATGTCTCAACTCGTCGCCGTTCCGGCCAATTGGGTATACCCAGAACAACATTACAGAGAATTTTAAAGTTGGATCTTAAGATGTATCCACACAAAGTTCAAATTGTGCAACAGCTTGTACCGCAAGACCCCCAACAATGACTACAATACGAATCACCAGGTCTCACTTGGGCCACCCTGTATATCTAAGTACATATTCATGTGTGTGCTTTACAAATATTGCCGTTTCTTTTCCCCTCGTCTCTCTCAGCTTAGCAATAAGACTTACATAGTGTGAATTAGGACCTAACAGTATTTCAATGTTAACGTCCCTTTCAATTTGAGAAATTGATGCATTTTACTAAATGAGGGACCGTAAAAGTTTTATATAAATTAGACTCGCGTATGAATACTGTCAAGTTGAAGATACATACATACTTACATATATATACACTCTAAAATACTTTTGTTGAAAGTTAGGTCGATAATATTTAGTAGGCAACACTTTACAGACTTCTTTCGACTTAAAATTACACAACAGTGGTCTATTCGTCACTTTCGATAACGAGATTATTCGATCACATTTTTCAGTTTGCGGTTATGGCATTCGCCATCGAACAATGTAATAATATGGCAATATATCGAATGCCGTAAAAAAAATAATCAAATCAGCTCGTTATCGAAAGCGACGATGAGCTCCCAGCATTTTTTAAACCTTTTGTTGATTTTTTAGCACATGTTAAAGTTTGAATAAAATATGTTTAATCATGGGTGAGAGTAAATTTCATTTACGCCCTATCCAATAAAATTTCAAACATTCACCAAACACCTGATAAAAATATCAGAAAGCAATTGCCGATAAACACATTTTACAGCTTCATAATATTTACTTATCACTATTTACTGACGATTTGTTACAGCAACAATGAAATGCATATAGACAACGCTGAAGCACCAGCAAATAAATTTCAAATTGTTATTTACATATAAACTGCTTTCAATCTAATTTAATTTTAATTAATTTAATAAAAACAAGTAAGAGTGCTATATTCGGCTGTGCCGAATCTTATATACCCTTTACCAACGTACGTACATATATGTATATAGTGTACAGACACATACATACATACATATTTGTTTTGTGAAAAAATTTATAATTTTTTTATCTAAAGCAATTAATAGTAAGTGACCTTTCAGTATTTTTCGATTAAAGAATTTGATTCAATTATTTTATTTTCAATAATAGCAATTGTTGAATATTTTACTCTAAACTCTGTGGTTAAGATATAGTTTACATTCACTCTTATTTCAGTCAACATCGACGTCACGTCAATACATTACCAAAATATTGGGGCTTGTTTGTGTTTAATAATCATTGATGTTGTAAAACTGCTTAGTGTCTTGATTTAAAGTTCCCATTGCAAATAGTATACATCGTGGTATTATGTAACCGTTTTATTCCTACAGGAATAGACAAAAAGAAAAAACTAACTTGACCTAGTCACTTTTGTAAAAAAAACAATAAATTTAGCAATCCAGGAATCAACCTTTTAGATTTTTCTGATTAAAAAAATTTATAAAGTGTGTTAAGTGAACAAAGAAATAAAAAAAATTAATTTTATACTTTAATATTTAATATTTATGCGCCAAACTTTTCTTTCAGAAGCATAAAATATATTCAACTTATAAGGGAAAAGAAAAGAATTTTTAGAACTAGTTAATTTTACATAAAACAAAAAGTGTAAGTTTTCTAACCCTGGAATCACAATTTTGGATTTTTCTGATTATTGATACCAATCTAGTTCTTTAAAAATACATAAAATAAGTTGAGTGAACAGAGCAAAAACGAAATAAGAAAAAACTTAGTTTCATTTAATTCCTTTAATATTAAAAAATTCAGTAAAAGCGACTTTGACTCGCGCACGAAGGGTTCCCTACATTCGGTTTTGAGAATTTTTTAATGTGTCTTTTATGCTTTTTTGAAGTTTTTTCAGTTAAAACGATTTTTTCTAATTTTGGAAGGTTTTTTTATTTTGGCGATTTTTTCCTGCTTTTGGGGCTTTTTTTCATTTTGGAGATTTTTTCATTTTGGCGATTTTTTCATTTTGGCGATTTTTTCATTTCGGCGATTTTTTTTGATTTAGGCTTTTTTTCATTTTGGCGATTTTTTCCTGTTTTGGGGTTTTGTTTTCTGTTTTTTGGGGTTTTTTTCGTTTTGGCGATTTTTTTCATTTTGGCGATTTTTTTTCATTTTGGCGATTTTTTTAATTTTGGCGATTTTTTTTCATTTTGGCGATTTTTTTTCTGTTTTTTTGGGCGTTTTTCATTTTGGCGATTTTTTTCATTTTTGCGATTTTTTCCTATTTTGGGGTTTTTTCATTTTGGCGATTTTTTTTCATTTTGGCGTTTTTTTCATTTTGTCGATTTTTTTCTGTTTTTGGGGCTTTTTTTATTTTGGAAATTTTTTTTATTTTGGAAATTTTTTTCATTTTGGCGATTTTTTTTCATTTTGGTGATTTTTTCCTGTTTTGGGTTTTTTTTTCATTTTGGCGATTTTTTTTCTGTTTTTGTGCCTTTTTTCATTTTGGCGATTTTTTTTCATTTTTGCGATTTTTTCCTATTTTGGAGATTTTTTTCATTTTGGCGATTTTTTTCATTTTGGTGATTTTTTCCTGTTTTTGTTTTTTTCATTTTGGCGATTTTTTCTGTTTTTTGGGGGTTTTTTTCGTTTTGGCGATTTTTTTTCAATTTGGCGATTATTTTCATTTTGGGGATTTTTTTAATTTTGGTGATTTTCTTTCATTTTGGCGATTTTTTTTTCATTTAGCAATTTTTTCGGTTATTCGCGATTTATTTTAGTCTTATAGGCAGATTTTGTAAAAAATTTCGTTTCTAAACGTTTCAAGTTTGTATGAAAAATAACGAAAATTCGTTTCAAAAAATATTTTTTCCATACAAATTTCAAAACGAAAAAAACGTTTCTATTTACAAAATTTGCCTTTTAGACTTTTTTTTTGTAATTTGGTGCTTTTTTCGTTTTGGCGATTTTTTTTTGGTTTTTGGCGATTTTTTTCGGTTTTACGATTTTATAATTTTTTGATTTTTAGTTTTACCGTTTTTGAAAATTTTCAAGAGTTTTGCTCTTACGGTTTCCAAGATACAGCAAGTTGTCAAAATTGCATAGTCAAAATTGCATTAACTGATGGAACACCCTTTAATTTAAATTTTTGGAAATTTTAGTGTTAATTTTTGTAGTCTGTATAAAAATACACTAACCTTACAAATTTCAAGTGTATATACACACATACATACAATTGTATGTATATTACATGGGATTTTAACATTTTTCGCTGTTCATTTTGGAACACCCTTTAATTTCCAATTCTCATGTATTTGTTGTTGTAGCGGCCAAAGGTCTACACACTGTGTCCAAATTTCAGGTCTGTAGCTCTTACGGTTCTCGAGAAAATACTAATATAGTTTTAGACATAGTTAGTTTTACATAACACAAAAAGTTAAAGTTTTCCAACCCTGGAAACGTCTTTTTAATTTTTTTATATTTTTTTAATTTAAAATTCCAATTTTAGTCGTACTGAAGTGTAAAATAAGTTTATTTATTAAAAAAAAATAAAAATTTGTTTTCGGTAGTTACTTTTATATGGCAAAATGAAGTTTACGTTTTCCAGCTCTGCAATCGTCTGGTCCATTTTGCTGAATTTCAATACCAATCTATTTTGGAAAATTTCTGACACACCAGTCCAAGAACGAAGTCTCTAGCTTGTCTGGGAGCTTCGGAAAACCGATTTCACGTACAGACAGACGGACACACGGACAGTTGGACAGACGGACATCGCTTATTCGTCTTCCCTATGCATAAGGATCCAGAATATATATATTTTATGTGTCGCTTATTGACATTATAGAAATTACAAACGGAATGAGAAACCTATATATACCCTTTTACCATTTTTGTTGGTAAAGGGTATAAAAAATCCACACAAGCTTAACAATAACCTGAGTTAGAACTGAAAAATCCATGTAATTAAAAACTCGCCAGCCTAATATTAAATAAACTAGTAATTTACGATTTACTTGTAAAGTATTACGAGTATTGTTCATTCTCAGATTAGTATTAATTAAAATAAATGTTTTTCTTATGGGGTACTTACAGTTTCGCATATTTATTTGAGGACGTTGTACTTTGGAAAACGAGTTCTATATAGAAAGTTTGGATATATTCGCATATTGAAAACGTGCTTTAAATTCTTCCATGTAAGTGCGGACTAGTTCTTTGAAATTAGTAAGACGAGATGTTACAAATTATGTACAGCATTTAGGAAAAAGAAAATTTGACAATCTTTTAAATTTTCGTTAATTTGATATTTCAGTATGATTTGTTTCTCTTTTAATTGAGCTTAAGATTATGGGGCAGCGAAATATTGGACAATAGTCAAATAAATTTAAATTTTTATAAAAAAAAAAATAAAAAAGCAGATCTTAAGCTTAATTAAAAGATAATCCAAAAGAAAAATTTTTTTCAGAAACATAAAATAAAAAACTCTAGTCTCAGTTAAACATCCCCCTTTTAATAGCATCACCTCATTTTGTGTTTTACAGTGTAAAATAAAAATAAAGGAAATGACAGGATTTTATCCGAAAATTTACGCCGTTAAAATTGCGTAATCAAGCCCTTGTCTAGTACAATACCCACCAACTTGTTCCATACTTGTCGCACACTTACATTCAAAACAAAACCAAATTTTATAATTTTGTTATTGTTTCCAATGTAACTGTGCGACAAGTCTAACGTTGTGAACATCGTGGGACTAGCCCTAAATTTATTTTTGTCGCCGTTTGAGTACCATCTCTTTTCTAAGTTCACAAAAGTTTTGCCCGTATTAGGAAGTGAAAGCTAGCCATACTTCAATCCCATGTGACCAGGTTACCCAGAAATAAGATGCTTTAAACTTTTGTACATAGGTCATTGTGTTGATAATAAAACTCAAAGCTTGCGCAAAATTTTCATAAAAATCGATTGAGAAGAAGTAACTGAAATAGTTATTTTAAAATACGAAATTTTTTATGCCAATATTTGATATAAACACAATTATATTTGTGCTCAAACTTCGTTAAAAATTATTTTGTTAGAAGTACAAAAACATGTTAAAACTTAATAGGCACGGACTTATTCCAGAAATATTTGAAAATGCAAAATTGTGCACTATAAAAGTTTAAAGTTTTGCAAGAACTGGTTAGGTTAGACATCGACTACATGAAATATAATTTTAAATTTTATTGGACGTACTACCTGTCGCCCATTCGTTTGTTTTATATAGTATCCTAGTGTTGATATTTTCATGATCAAGAGAATGGTCTTACGTAGTTTTTAGACCCGTCAAATGGTTTTGCAATCCTCAATAAAAATATAGATCATTAATTTCAGAAAGGTTACAAAACCTTTTTTTTCAGCGACTCGCTCTAATGTACATAAATTTCCCAAGTATCAATGAAATTTTCATATAGCACGAGAAAAAATGCTTCAAAATGGCATCGATTTGTTAGTGCATATTTTTGCACGTATAAAAATAAATACATATTTTTGCATATATCATTATAAATGTATATTTTTAATACATTTTTTATTTTTTCATGCTATAAATATAATTTTAGTTTTTATTATTAGTTGCAAAGCATTTAAAAGATGCAGTTTTTACAAACAAATAAAGAGGAAAACGAGATCATGAATAAAATTCCACGAGAAATTTCTCCCTATTCCAATTATAATATTTTTGCTTTCCCTATTACTTGCTATTGTTTGAAATTGTTCGCCGGGAAAAAATACTCGCGGAATTTTATTCACGATTGCCTCAATTATAAACACCGTATGATTACTTAAACTCATTTGAAGAATTCCAATACTATTGAAAATTAAAACAAATCCAAAAATGCTTGTATTATTTTGTTTTCAGCGATCTCTACTGGTTACGCATTAATTTCATTCGGTTATAAAATACTTCTGAAAGCTAGTGATACACGCAAAGAAAATATATGGTTGTAAAATGGTTGAGAAAACAATATTATGTTCTCTGAAACAAATAACAAAAATAGTTATTGTTATTTTAAACATTAATTTCGTTACGATAAACAGAGTAATGTTTGAATTTAATAATTACGTTGTTATATTCATAGAAAGTGCGATGTGGTTAGAGTTTAACAATATAGTTTTGTTAAAAATTTATGGCTACAATATAATTTGTATTATTGTGTAAAAACAATATGATGTAAATAACAACATAGTGTTATTCAAAACCATAATATGTTAAGTTAAAAAAAAAATCTTTTTCAGAAACACCTTCTGTCAGTGCAGTGTTTCGCTTTTAAGCTATCGGTAGTGCATACGTGGTGTTAAATAAATAAAAAAAGTATAAACAAAGGGGTAGATAAATAAAAACAAGTAAGAGTGCTATATTCGGCTGTGCCGAATCTTATATACCCTTTACCAACGCACGTACATATATGTATATAGTGTACAGACACATACATACATACATATTTGTTTTGTGAAAAAATCTATAATTTTTTTCTCTGAAGCAATTAATAGTAAGTGAACTTTCAGTATTTTCCGATTAAAGAATTTGATTCAATTATTTTATTTTCGATAATAGCAATTGTTGAATATTTTACTCTAATCTCTGTGGTTAAGATATAGTTTACATTCACTCTTATTTCAGTCAAAATCGACGTCACGTCAATACATTACCAAAATATTGGGGCTTGTTTACTCGCTCTCGAGATGTTCAAAAACCGTGCTGCTATTTCATAACTCTAAAATAGTCTTCGTATTGCATGTCCATACCAAGTAAACTATCTTGTTTTATATTTTCCCGTATTTAATAATCATTGATGTTGCAAAACTGCTTAGTGTCTTGATTTAAAGTTCCCATTGCAAATAGTATACATCGTGGTATTATGTAACCGTTTTATTCCTACAGGAATAGACAAAAAGAAAAAACTAACTTGACCTAGTCACTTTTGTAAAAAAAAACAATAAATTTAGCAATCCAGGAATCAACCTTTTAGATTTTTCTGATTAAAAAAATTTATAAAGTGTGTTAAGTGAACAAAGAAATAAAAAAAATTAATTTTATACTTTAATATTAATATTTATGCGCCAAACTTTTCTTTCAGAAGCATAAAATATATTCAACTTATAAGGGAAAAGAAAAAAATTTTTAGAACTAGTTAATTTTACATAAAACAAAAAGTGTAAGTTTTCTAACCCTGGAATCACAATTTTGGATTTTTCTGATTATTGATACCAATCTAGTTCTTTAAAAATACATAAAATAAGTTGAGTGAACAGAGCAAAAACGAAATAAGAAAAAACTTAGTTTCATTTAATTCCTTTAATATTAAAAAATTCAGTAAAAGCGACTTTGACTCGCGCACGAAGGGTTCCGTACATTCGGTTTTGAGAATTTTTTAATGTGTCTTTTATGCTTTTTTGAAGTTTTTTCAGTTAAAACGATTTTTTCTAATTTTGGAAGGTTTTTTTATTTTGGCGATTTTTTCCTGCTTTTGGGGCTTTTTTTCATTTTGGAGATTTTTTCATTTTGGCGATTTTTTCAATTCGGCGATTTTTTTTGATTTAGGCTTTTTTTCATTTTGGCGATTTTTTCCTGTTTTGGGGTTTTGTTTTCTGTTTTTTGGGGTTTTTTTCGTTGTGGCGATTTTTTTCATTTTGGCGATTTTTTTTTTTTTTATTTTTTCATTTTGGCGATTTTTTTCATTTTTGCGATTTTTTCCTATTTTGGGGTCTTTTCATTTTGGCGATTTTTTTTCATTTTGGCGTTTTTTTCATTTTGTCGATTTTTTTCTGTTTTTGGGGCTTTTTTTATTTTGGAAACTTTTTTTATTTTGGAAATTTTTTTCATTTTGGCGATTTTTTTTTTCATTTTGGTGATTTTTTCCTGTTTTGGGTTTTTTTTTCATTTTGGCGATTTTTTTTCTGTTTTTGGGCCTTTTTTCATTTTGGCGATTTTTTTTCATTTTTGCGATTTTTTCCTATTTTGGAGATTTTTTTCATTTTGGCGATTTTTTTCATTTTGGTGATTTTTTCCTGTTTTTGTTTTTTTCATTTTGGCGATTTTTTCTGTTTTTTTGGGGTTTCTTTCGTTTTGGCGATTTTTTTTCAATTTGGCGATTATTTTCATTTTGGGGATTTTTTTTAATTTTGGTGATTTTCTTTCATTTTGGCGATTTTTTTTTCATTTAGCAATTTTTTCGGTTATTCGCGATTTATTTTAGTCTTAGACTTTTTTTTTGTAATTTGGTGCTTTTTTTCGTTTTGGCGATTTTTTTTTTTTTGGTTTTTGGCGATTTTTTTCGGTTTTACGATTTTATAATTTTTTGATTTTTAGTTTTACCGTTTTTGAAAATTTTCAAGAGTTTTGCTCTTACGGTTTCCAAGATACAGCAAGTTGCCAAAATTGCATAGTCAAAATTGCATTAACTGATGGAACACCCTTTAATTTAAATTTTTGGAAATTTTAGTGTTAATTTTTGTAGTCTGTATAAAAATACACTAACCTTACAAATTTCAAGTGTATATACACACATACATACAATTGTATGTATATTACATGGGATTTTAACATTTTTCGCTGTTCGTTTTGGAACACCCTTTAATTTCCAATTCTCATGTATTTGTTGTTGTAGCGGCCAAAGGTCTACACACTGTTTCCAAATTTCAGGTCTCTAGCTCTTACGGTTCTCGAGAAAATACCCTGCATAATTTTAGACATAGTTAGTTTTACATAACACAAAAAGTTAAAGTTTTCCAACCCTGGAAACGTCTTTTTAATTTTTTTATATTTTTTTAATTTAAAATTCCAATTTTAGTCGTACTGAAGTGTAAAATAAGTTTATTTATGAAAAAAAAATTAAAATTTGTTTTCGGTAGTTACTTTTATATGGCAAAATGAAGTTTACGTTTTCCAGCTCTGCAATCGTCTGGTCCATTTTGCTGAATTTCAATACCAATCTATTTTGGAAAATTTCTGACACACCAGTCCAAGAACGAAGTCTCTAGCTTTTCTGGGAGCTTCGGAAAACCGATTTCACGTACAGACAGACGGACAGACGGACAGACGGACATCGCTTATTCGTCTTCCCTATGCATAAGGATCCAGAATATATATATTATATGGATCGCTTATTGATATTATAGAAATTACAAACGGAATGACAAAGCTATATATACCCTTTTACCATTTTTGTTGGTAAAGGGTATAAAAATATGGCGTGCTTCTATTGCAAGTGATACACTTTTGTACTTCTACTTTTTTTGTTAAACATATTTCTGTTGTTTTACGCATATATGCTTCATTTTAAACAGTTTTATAATATTTAGACGCATGTGGCTGTACGAGTATTTTAAACACACTGCTTAAAAATATATATATTCTGGATCCTTATGCATAGGGAAGACGAAAAAGCGATGTCCGTCTGTCCGTCTGTCTGCACGTGAAATCGGTTTTCCGAAGCTCCCAGAAGAGCTAGAGACTTCGTTCTTGGACTGATGTGTCAGAAATTTTCCAAAATAGATTGGTATTGAAATTCAGCAAAATCGAGCAGACGATTGCAGAGCTGGAAAACTTAAACTTAATTTTGCCATATAAAAGTAACTACCGAAAACAAATTTTTATATTTTTTAATAAATAAACTTATTTTACACTTCAGTACGACTAAAATTGGTATTTTAAATTAAAAAAATATGAAAAAAGTTAAAAAGACGTTTCCAGGGTTGGAAAACTTTAGCTTTTTGTGTTATGTAAAATTAACTATGTCTAAAACTATATTAGTATTTTCTCGAGAACCGTAAGAGATACAGTCCTGAAATTTTGACACAGTGTGTAGACCTTTGGCCGCTACAACAACAAATACATGAGAGTTGGAAATTAAAGGGTGTTCCAAAACGAGCAACGAAAAATTCTAAAATCCCATGAAATATACATACAATTTTATGTATGTATGTATATACACTTGAAATTTGTAAGGTTCATGTATTTTTATACAGACTACAAAAATTAACACTAAAATTTCCAAAAATTTAAATTAAAGGGTGTTCCATCAGTTAATGCAATTTTGACTATGCAATTTTGACAACTTGCTGTATCTTGGAAACCGTAAGAGCAAATCTCTTTAAATTTTCAAAAACGGTAAAACTAAAAAAACAAAAAATTATAAAATCGCACAAACCGAAAAAAATCGTCAAAAACAAAAAAAAATCGCCTAAACAAAAAAAAGCACCAAATTAAAAAAAAAATTCTATGACTAAAATAAATCGCAAAAAAACGGAAAAATTGCTTAAATGAAAAAAAAATCGCCAAAATGAAAGAAAATCGCCAAACTGAAAAAAACGAAAAAAGGAAAAAAATCGCTTAAATAAAAAAAAGCCAAAAACAGAAAAAAATCGGCAAAATGAAAAAATATCGTCAAAATGAGAAAAATCTCCAAAATGAAGAAAAGCCCAAAAAACAGAAAAAATTGCCAAAATGAAAAAAACCTCCAAAAACATAAAAAAGTCGCCAAAACGAGAAAAAAGCGACAAAAGTGAAAAAATCGTTTAAACTGAAACTAAGTTTTTCCTTATTTCGTTTTTGCTTTGTTCAATTAACATATTTTCTGTTTTTTTAAATAACTAGATTGGTATCAATAACCAGAAAAATTCAAAATTATGACTCCAGGGTTGGAAAACTTACACTTTTTGTGTTATGTAAAATTAAATAGGTCTAAAATTTTTTTCTTTTTCTTTATAAATTGAGTATATTTTATGCTTCTGAAAGAAAAGTTTGGCGTATGAAATTTGAAAAATGAAAATTACAGCTCCAAAGATGGAAACTTCAAATATGTATGTATGTGTCTGTATACTATATATATGTACGTACGTTGGTAAAGGGTATATAAGATTCGGCACAGCCGAATATAGCACTCTTACTTGTTAACAGTGGATTTGAATTTTAGTGTAAAAGAAGACAAATATTGTTTTCTTTTTTTTTTACAAATAACTGCAAAATCGATAAAAATTTAGACATAAAGAATATTTCAACAAAAAAGTTGACAACATATGATCCCAAATTTGAGTTAATGTTTTGGTGTGTATAAATGAAAATTATATGGACATTTGTTTGCACAAACCTATTAAGTTTTCTCAAGAATTATGAATCGAAAACTTAAGCAATTCAATTTTGCATTTTATAAAACTTTTTTGAATTTTATTTATTTTTTGTTTTTTATTCGGCTCTGCCGAATCTTATATACCCTTCATCAAAACGTATATGTAGTTTGTGAAAAAATTTATAATATTTGGCTCTAGTGCAATTTTTAGTAAGTGACCTCTCGGTATTTTTCGATTAAATATTTTTGTCGATATTAGCAATGAGTTGAATAGTTTATGCTACGCTCCGTATTTAAAAAATATTTTACATTCACCCTTATTTCAGTTGTCAAAAACGACGTCACGTCATTGAATATCAAATAGAGTTCGACCGATTAATCGGCTTCGGCCTTCGGCCAAAAATTGGTAATCGGCCAACATTCGGCCTATGGCAAAAATCGGCCGATTAGCCGAAGCCGAATATTTCTCATTCCCAGCTTGAAAAATAAAATTATGTTTGGTCGTAGCTCGCCGGCAGTTTCTATTGTGTTTAACGTTTTGAAAGGGTTGCTTTGAAATACAACCCTGTTGCTTTCTATTTTCTTTTACTTGGACGTTCTTGTGAGTGATCATATGAAAAAGCAATCTAGAATTTGCAAAATAGTTTTATTTTTTTTTTGTTATGTATCCAATAGATATTGCAGCTATTTCAGTGATCTCAAAAAAGCAAACTTTTTTCTTAATTCATATAAAACGTAAGTATCATTTTTAAAATTTAAAACATTCGGCTTCGGCTTCGGTTTTGGCCGAAGTTTAGGATTTTAGCCGAAGTTCGGCTTCGGCCAAAAAAAACGACTTCGGTCGATCTCTAATATCAAAACGAATTATTCCTAAGGAAATTTTTCAAATTTGTTCAGCACAAAGGAACGGGTTTTGGGGAATGAAACAGAAGATGTCCCTTAATTAATTTTATAGTTAGGACTGTTCTTTAGCGATAAATTTTATATTTATCTCTACTTACTAAAAATTAATAAGAACTAGTTAGAAGTTGTCAACGAAAAACCATCAATTTAAAACACAACTGTGCTGAATGCATAACAAGCAACATGGTACAAACCTTCATTTATACTTAAATAAAAATTGAAGATGTATAAAAAAATTCAATAAAGTGCGACTTTGACTCGCGCACGAAGCGTTCCGTATGTTTGGGTTCGAGCATTTTTTTAATGTGGCGTTTTTTACTCTTAGCGTTTTGAGTTTAACGATTTTTTTTGGTTTTGCCATTTTTTTTTTCGTTTTGGCGATTTTTATACCCTTTACCAAAAATGGAAAAGGGTATATATAGGTTTGTCATTCCGTGTGTAATTTCCATAATTTTAATTTGCGACCAAAAAAATATATATATTCTGGGTCCTTATGAATAGCGATGACGAATAAGCGATGTCCGTCTGTCCGTCCGTCCGTCCGTCTGTCCGTCCGTCCGTCCGTCTGTCCGTCCGTCCGTCCGTCCGGTGTACGTGAAATCGGTTTTCCGAAGCTCCCAGAAAAGCTAGAGACTTCGTTCTTGGACTGATGTATCAGAAATGGTCCAACTTAGATTGGTATTGAAATTCAGCAAAATCGGGCAGACGATTGCAGAGCTGCAAAACGTAAACTATATTTTGCCATATAAAAGTAACTACCGAAAACAAATTTTTATTTTTTTTTAATAAATAAATTTATTTTACACTTCAGTACGACTAAAATTGGTATTTTAAATAAAAAAAAATATAAAAATAATTAAAAAGACGTTTCCAGGGTTGTTATGTAAAATTAACTATGTCTAAAACTATATTAGTATTTTCTCGAGAACCGTAAGAGCTAGAGACTTGAAATTTGGACACAGTGTGTAGACCTTTGGCCGCTATAACAACAAATACATGAGAATTGGAAATTAAAGGGTGTTCCAAAACGAGCAACGAAAAATTCTAAAATCCCATGTAATATACATACAATTATATGTATATACACTTGAAATTTGTAAGGTTAGTGTATTTTTATACAGACTACAAAAATTAACACAAAAATTTCAAAAAATTTAAATTAAAGGGTGTTCCATCAGTTAATGCAATTTTGACTATGCAATTTTGACAACTTGCTGTATCTTGGAAACCGTAAAAGCAAAACTCTTGAAATTTTCAAATACGGTAAAACTAAAAAATCAAGGAATTATAAAATCGCCAAACGGAAAAAAATCGCGAAAAACAGAAAAATCGCCAAAACGAAAAATACCCCAAAAAAACCTGAAAAAATCGCCAAAATGAAAAAAAAACCCAAAACAGGAAAAAACGACAAAATGAAAAAAAAATCGCCAAGATGAAAAAACCCCAAAAAAGAGAAAAAAATCGCCTAAATAAAAAAAACTACAAAGCAGGAAAAAACGCCATAATGAAAAAAAAACCCAAAAACAGAAAACAATCGCCATATTGAAAAAAATTTCTAGGACTAAAATAAATCGCGAAAAACCGGAAAAATTGCTTAAATAAAAAAAAATCGCCAAAATGAAAGAAAATCGCCAAAATGAAAAAAAATCGCCAAAATGAAAAAAATCGCCAAAACGAAAAAAACCCAAAAAACAGAAAAAAGTCGCCAAAATGAAAAAAAAGAAAAAAAACTCCTAAATAGAAAAAACCCAAAAACAGAAAAAAATCGCAAAAATGAAAAAAAAATCGTCAAAATGAGAAAAATCTACAAAATGAAGAAAATCCCAATAACAGAAAAAAATCACCAAAATAAAAAAAACCTCCAAAAACAGAAAAAAATCGCCAAAACGAGAAAAAAGCGACAAAACTGAAAAAATCGTTTAAACTGAAGAAAAAACTTCAAAAAAGCCGTGCGCGATTCAAAGTCGCACTTTACTGAAGTTTTTAATATTAAAGGAATTAAATGAAACTAATAAGCAGATTTTGTAAAAAATTTTGTTTCTAAACGTTTCAAATTTGTATGAAAAATAACGAAAATTCTTTTCAAAAAATATTTTTTCCATACAAATTTCAAAACGAAAAAATCGTTTGAATTTATAAAATCTGACCTTAAGTTTTTCCTTATTTCGTTTTTGCTTTTTTCACTTAACATATTTTATGTATTTTTTTAAAGAACTAGATTGGTATCAATAATCAAAAAAATCCAAAATTATGACTCCAGGGTTGGAAAACTCACACTTTTTGTGTTATGTAAAATTAAATAGGTCTAAAAATTTTTTTCTTTTTCTTTATAAACTGAATATATTTTATGCTTCTGAAAGAAAATTACAGCTCCAAAGATGGAAACTTTAAAAAAATGATACATTTTTTCACAAAACAAATATGTATGTATGTGTCTGTATACTATATATATGTACGTACGTTGGTAAAGGGTATATAAGATTCGGCACAGCCGAATATAGCACTCTTACTTGTTTTTTTTTTGGTTTTTGGCGTTTGTTTTTATTTTGGTTATTTTTTTCATCTTGGCGATTTTTTTTGGTGATTTTTCCAGTTTTTCGCGATTTATTTAGTATTAGACATTTTTTTAATTTGGGGCTTTTTTTCGTTTTGGCGTTTTTGAAAATTTCAAGAGTTTGGCTCATACGGTTTCCAAGATACAGCAATTTGTCAAAATTACATTAAGTGATAGAACACCCATTAATTAATTTTTTTTTTAATTTTAGTGTTAATTGTTGTACTCTTTATAAAAATACACAAAGTTTACAAATTTAAAGTGTATATTACATGAGATTTTAACATTTTTCGTTGCTCGTTTTATAACACCCTCTAATTTTTAACTCTCATATATTTGTTGCTGTAGCGGCCAAACTTCTACATACTGTGTTCAAATTTCAGATCCTCTTATAGCTCTCACGGTTTAACAAAAAGAAAAAAATAGTTTGACCTAGTTACTTTTATAAAATTTATCTACAAAAGAATTATTTCTCCAACCCTGGAATCATCCTTTTAGATGTTTTCTGATTCCTTATACCAATCAAGTAGTTTTTAAAAAATATATAAAGTATGTTAAATGAACAAAGAAAAAAGGAAATTAAAAAAAAATTGTTTTAGTTAGTTACTTTATAATCCAGAAAAAAACTTAACAATTTCCAGCTCTGGAGCTGTGGTTTTTATTTTTATAATTTTCTATACCAAATTTTTCTTTCAAAAACATAAAATATATATAATTTATAAAGAAAAAGAAAAAAATCATTTAGACCTAGTTAATCTTATATATCACAAAAAGTGTAAGTTTCCCAACCCTAGAATCATCCTTTTTTATTTTTCTGATCTCCTGCAGCAATCGCTTTCTTTTCAGAATATAAGATATGTTTAATTTATAGAAAAAAAGGAAAAATTAGTTTTAGTAAGTTACTTTTATATACTAAAACAAGTTAAAGTTTTCCAACCCTGAAAATTTTTTTTAAGTTTTTATAATTTGAAATACCAGTTTTATTCGTAGTGAAGTATAAAATATGTAACTTTATTTATTAAAAAAATAAAAATTTCGTTTTCGGTAGTTACTTTTATATGGCAAAAAAAGTTTAAGTTTTCCAGCTCTGCAACCGTCTGCTCGATTTTGCTGATTTGCTATACCAATCTATTTTGGACCATTTCTGAAACACGAGTCCAAGAACGAAGTCTGTAGCTTTTCTGGGAGCTTCGGAAAACTGATTTCATATACAGACAGACGGACATCGCTTATTCGTCTTCCCTATGCATAAGGATCCAGAATATATATACTTTATGGGTCGCTTATAATTATTATGCAAATTGCATACATATGTACATATGCATATATGTATATGTACATATACCCTTTTACAATTTTTTGGTAAGGGGTATAAAAAATTACATAATCTGAAAGATTTTTCAAGCCGCTTTCAGCAGTGCTGTCAATTTTACCATTCGTAACATCAGCAATGTGTTATTGAATTAAAACTATTGCGTTTTCATAGCACCTGTTACTTACATATATTAAAATAAATTCTATTATTTTTTTGGGTATTATTTGATTTGAGTCATTGTTAATATATTTAAGTTATTAATTCTCGCGCGAACTTCCGCGAAAACTATTAACTATTATTTTAATATTAGTATCACTTGCTTTGAAAATGTTGCAAAATCGTAGTTTTATGCAACACAGAAAAAACTAATTTTCCATTTCAAACACAAAATTCTCTGAATCAAATATTAATTTTTATACCCTTTACCAACAAAAATGGTAAAAGGGTATATATAGGTTTGTCATTCCGTTTGTAATTTCTATAATATCAATAAGCGATCCATAAAATATATATATTCTGGATCCTTATGCATAGGGAAGACGAATAAGCGATGTCCGTCTGTCCGTCTGTCCGTCTGTCTGTACGTGAAATCGGTTTTCCGAAGCTCCCAGAAGAGCTAGAGACTTCGTTCTTGGACTGGTGTGTCAGAAATTTCCAAAATAGACTGGTATTGAAATTCAGCAAAATCGGGCAGACGATTGCAGAGCTGGAAAACTTAAACTTCATTTTGCCATATAAAAGTAACTCCCGAAAACAAATTTTTATTTTTTTTAATAAATGTACATATTTTACACTTCAGTACGACTAAAATTGGAATTTTAAATAAAAAAAAATACAAAAAAATTAAAAAGACGTTTCCAGGGTTGGAAAACTTTAACTTTTTGTATTATGTAAAATTAACTATGTCTAAAACGATATTAGTATTTTCTCGAGAACCGTAAGAGCTACAGACCTGAAATTTGGACACAGTATGTAGACCTTTGGCCGCTACAACATTAAATACATGATAATTGGAAATTAAAGGGTGTTCCAAAACGAGCAACGAAAAATTTTAAAATCCCATGTAGTATATATACAATTGTACACTTGAAATTTGTAAGGTTAGTGTATTTGTATACAGACTACAAAATTTAAAAAAAATTAAATTAAAGGGTGTGCCATCAGTTATTGCAATTTTGACTATGTAATTTTGACAATTTGCTGTATCTTGGAAACCGTAACAGCAAAACTCTTGAAATTTTCAAAAACGGTAAAACTAAAAACATAAAAAATTATAAAATCGCCAAACCGAAAAAAATCGCCAAAAACAAGAAAAAATCGCCAAAACGAAAAAAAGCACCAAATTAAAAAAAATTCTAAGACTAAAATAAATCGCAAAAAATAACGGAAAAATTGTTAAAATGAAAACAAAAATCGCCAAAATGAAAGAAAATCGCCAAAATGAAAATCGCCATAATGAAAAAAATCACCAAAACGAAAAAAAACCCTAAAAAACAGAAAAAAATCGCCAAAATGAAAAAAAATCGCCAAAATGAAAAAAATCCCAAAAACAGAAAAAAATCGCCAAAATGAAAAAAAGCCAAAAACAGAAAAAAAATCGCCAAAACGAAAAAAAGCACCAAATTAAAAAAAAATTTTTAAAACTAAAATAAATCGCAAAAAAACGGAAAAATTGCTTAAATGAAAAAAAATTCTCCAAAACGAAAAAAAACCTAAAAAACAGAAAAAAATCGCCAAAATGAAAAAAAAATCGCCAAAAAAAGAAAAAACCTAAAAAACAGAAAAAAATCGCCAAAATGAAAAAAAAATCGCCAAAATGAAAAAAATCACCAAAACGAAAAAAACCCTAAAAAACAGAAAAAAATCGCCAAATGAAAAAAATCGCCAAAAAAAACCTAAATAACAGAAAAAAAATCGCCAAAACGAAAAAAAGCACCAAATTAAAAAAAAAAAATTCTAAGACTAAAATAAATCGCAAAAAAAAGGAAAAATTGGTAATGAAAACAAAAATCGCCAAAATGAAAGAAAATCGCCAAAATGAAAAAAAAAATCGCCAAAATGAAAAAAATCACCAAAACGAAAAAAAAACCTAAAAACAGAAAAAAATCGCCAAAATGATAAAAAAAAATCGCCAAAATGAAAAAAAATCACCAAAACGAAAAAAAACTCCAAAAAACAGAAAAAAATCGCCAAAATGAAAAAAGCACTAAATTAAAAGAAAATTTCTAAGACTAAAATAAATCGCAAAAAAACGAAAAAATTGCTAAAATGAAAAAAAATCGCCAAAATGAAAAAAATCGCCAAAATGATAAAAAAAATCGCCAAAATGAAAAAAAATCACCAAAACGAAAAAACCTAAAAAACAGAAAAAAATCGCCAAAATGAAAAAATAAACGCCAAAAAAAGAAAAAAAATCGCCAAAACCAAAAAAAAACTAAAAAAGAGAAAAAAATCGCCAAAATGAAAAAAAATCGCCAAAATGAAAAAAAAATCGCTAAAATGAAAAAAATCACCAAAACGAAAAAAAACATAAAAAAAGGAAAAAAATTGCCAAAATGAAAAAACATCGCCAAAATGAAAAAAATCACCAAAACGAAAAAAAAAACAAAAAAATCGCGAAAAAAAACCCAAAAAACAGAAAAAATCGTCAAAATGAGAAAAATCTCCAAAATGAAGAAAAGCCCAACAACAGAAAAAAATCGCCAAAATGAAAAAAACCTCCAAAAACAGACAAAATCGCCAAAATGAGAAAAAAGCGACAAAACTGAAAAAATCGTTTTAACTGAAAAAAACTTCAAAAAAGCAAAAAACCTTCCTTTCGCACTTAACTGATTTTTTTAATATTAAAGGAATTAAATGAAACTAAATTTTTGCTTATTTCGTTCTTGCTTTTTTCACTTAACATATTTTATGTATTTTTTAAAGAACTACATTGGTATCAATAATCAGAAAAATCCAAAATTATGACTCCAGGGTTGGAAAACTTACACTTTTTGTGTTATGTAAAATTAAATAGGTCTAAAAATTTTTTTCTTTTTCTTTATAAATTGAATATATGTTATGCTTCTGAAAGAAAAGTTTGGTGTATGAAATTTGAAAAATTAAAATTATAGCTCCAAAGATGGAAACTTTAAAAAAATGATAAATTTTTTCACAAAACAAATATGTATGTACGTGTCTGTATACTATATATATGTACGTACGTTGGTAAAGGGTATATAAGATTCGGCACAGCCGAATATAGCACTCTTACTTGTTTCAATTTAGGTCCTACAAAGAAATTTGTAAATTCAAATACAAAATTTTGTAATAATTTGTTTGAAAAATAACTTTTTTGAGTAAAAAAAAACAAGCCACGACGTTTGTCGGCTTCTTGTCCGAATTCCAGTGTTACCAAAGTATATATTCAAAATTACACTTTGAAGGAGCCAAAATTACCCGATTTCAAAGGAATTACACCTAATATTAAAATAAATATTTGACACATTTGAAAAATCTTGCTACTTTTGAATCGGTATCAGCTCCAATGAAATGCAACATATCGAGAGCGTACATATATTCAAAATACGTCAACTCAAATTTGGTCAAAATGAGTTTCCGATAGCAAAAAGCTCCTCTATGTAATAGTCATCTGTAACACTGTACAACAAAATAACATTTTTTGGCTGTCCTTTATATAAAATTACGCGGACTATATGGATTTCGATGCGTTAAATTCAAATCTGCTGTCAGTTTTGCTCTATCACGTAGAGATTTTTTTATGGGCGTGGCTAATTTTGGCCCCTAAATTAGTCGGCCATTTAATAAATAATAAACCAAAAGACGCGCCACAAAATTTTGTTAAAAAATATTTATAATCATGTTTTACCTTTTTTTTATGGTTTCGAAGTTATTCAGAATTTAAAAAAAAAAAGTTTTTTTTATGCAAAAATCGCGTAATTTTTTTACATGAAAATTACAATAAAAAAAATCAGAAACTCACAAGTTTAATATTTTTAAATTTTTCTTAAAACCACATATCCTAGGAATAAAACAAGCTATAAAACGTGAAAATCCAGCAATAAATCTTGATTTTATTCAAAATTTAAAGCAGGTACCTAAAAATGGAAAAATGTGTTAAATGCATTAAATGCAGTCACATTTACATCTGGCAGTGATGGGAAAGTTGGTACGACCGTACTTTTTTTGATACTATTTGACATGAAAAAGTACCGTAGTACTCCCCTAAGAAATTTGATACTCTCACGGGCAACTTAGAAATGCAGTCAGAAGACTCGCGCATGCATTTATTTTGCCAAGAATTAAATTGTTTTTTCGACAAATAGAAAGAAGCTTTATTAGTAAAGATCTTTTAGAAAAGTGTAACCACAATTAAATATCAATATCAATATTTCATTCAATGATATTTTATGTGGCACAGAAGTTGATCTATTGAAACAACTGTTTTAAATCAGTTTAAAGAAAATTTTAAAAGTTTATATTAAGTTCTAAGGGCAAAAGTGGACTTTGACAATAAAATGTTAGGTTGGTTTAGTAAGTTTCCCCCTGAAAGTATTTTATCTGTTAAACCAATATCATTATACCACTTTTAATTGAAATGTTCCCAGGGAAACGAAAAAAAGAAAAGAAAAATAATTTGAAATATTAACAACCCATATAGAGCACACTGGCTTATATAAAAACGCATTAGATGAATACATGTTTCCTGATATATCGAGAGTAGCTTACGGAATTTTATCCATGCCTCACTCCGCTGTAAATGTCGAAAGGATTTTCTTTTACCAAAATTTCATGAAAACAAAATATAAATCAACAGCCATCGTATTCTGTAACTCGCTAAAGCTAAATCTCTATCGCTAAGAATCCATAAAATCAATTTGTCGATTTTCGGCTACGAATGCAATTTTCAAATTTTCAGGTAATGACTTAAAAATGTAATTCGCCGAAATTTTATTGCTTTATGTCATCGCCAAAAATTTTAAATTTTCTATTTGTTCAGCATTTTAGCGGTCGACTTTAGCTTTAGCTTTAGCGAGCTATGGAATACGGAGGCAAGCTTTATGTTCCAACAGTATTAAGTCTAGTCCAGGCTACACCTATTTGTATATTTGTACCTATGTGTTCCTTTTTTTTTTGTAAATGAATTTCTTATAATTTTTTGTTAATAAAATTTAAATAAGAAATATTATAATTTTTGGTAATCTCGGGATCAAAAACGTACTAAAAAAATTTGTTTTTGATACCGAAATGCAAATCTCATCTCATTTCTTATCACTGACATCTGGTAATGCTATTGAAAGGGCATTGCGGGCAGGTAACAGAACTTTAAATTTTGAATAAAATCAAGATTTATTGCTGGATTTTCACGTTTTATAGCTTGTTTTATTCCTAGGATATGTGGTTTTAAGAAAAATTTAAAAAATATGAAACTTGTAAGTTTCTGATTTTTTTATTGTAATTTTCATGTAAAAAAATTACGCGATTTTTGCATAAAAAAAAACTTTTTTCTTTTTTAAATTCTGAATAACTTCGAAACTATAAAAAATAGGTAAAACATGATTATGAATATTTTTTAACAAAATTTTGTGGCGCGTCTTTTGGTTTATTATTTATTAAAATCGAAATAGCGGTTTTCGAGTTATAGTAAAATATATGAGTATGGCCGTCTAATTTAGGGGCCCAAATTAGCCACGCCCATAAAAAAAATCTCTACGCGGTAGAGCAAAACTGACAGCAGATTTGAATTTAACGCATCCAAATCCATATAGTCCGCATACTTTTATCTAAAGGCTATTTTGGCTGTTGTACAGTGTAATTAGTGTTTTTCATACGGGATTTCCCGGGACCCCGCACATTTTCCGGGAAAGAAATCCCGGGAAATTTGTGCGGGAGTTCCCGGAATTTTTTGGTTTTGTTATGGCAACTTAATTTGTGTGTACACATTCCTTGATGAGTGTCGTTATTCACTTTATGTATGCGATGGTGCAATTATAAGGTGATGGCAATATCACAATAGCTAAAGCTTTACAACAACTAAGGCCGACTTTACATCTGGTACACATGTATTCTGAGACTTAGATGGCTTTATTTGGAAAAAGCAGAACGCGACGATAAAAATTTAGTTCTACAACAATTCATAAAAGTAAACAGAAATGATTAAGGAAATAAAAGAAAATTACAAATAATTACAGATTCTTTTTGGTAAATAGTACGGTTAACAGCATTAACAGCTTATTCTGTACTAAAGTCCTATTTCCAAAGAAATATTCCTTTATGCAAAAAACGATTGTTAAAGTTAAAGCATGCGTTAAAACTGGTTTTGCCGTACAAAATTCGTTTGTTAAACCAATTTTAAGTTTAACAATAATTTTTTCATAAGGGGGATATTTTGTAATACTTTTTTTAATAATACTCGTATAATTTCTTTTTTATAATATTGGTATCTATGTATTATTATATAAAGAATGGAAACGGTAGTATATTTTGAATAATGTGTGTATAAAACGTTATTATTTAATCGATCTCATGAACTATAATTTGTATTTGTTGAAGTAAATTAAATTTAATAATATTTTGTATTGTTTTTGTACTGGGTGGGAATTCCCGGGATCTCCGGAGAAACCGAAAAATCTTTCCCGTTTTCCCGGGAAATGAAAAAGTCCGGGAAAAGAAAAACTCTATCTGTACTATAAATTTCGAATAAACAAAAATTATTTTTTCTCGTTTTGTATAGTTTTTTTTTTTCTTTTGCTATCTCAAAGTATAATTGAGAAATAAAAATAAATGCTAACTCTCATGCGAATTTCCAAAATTAAAAAAAAATAAGTGGTTTAATATAAATCTACCTCATATGTTTTTGCATTTGGCATGTTGAACACGAATCAGGTAAGGATTTTGATATCCTATGGCTAGTTTTTGATAAAAAAAATATTATTTAACAGCAAATAAATACATTAAAAGTAATTCAATATTTGTTATACTATACAGTAATTAAAGAGAAATATACAAAAAAAATTACGTAATAAAAAGCAACATAAAAATCTTAAACTAATGAGGTCATTGAAACTTAAATTTTTATTACTATTGCTTAGTCCTCGTCCAGACTTGCAAGTCTGGTTTAAAATTGTTATTGCTGTTTTTTTTTGTACTAGGTACCTTTTTTATATAATAAAATTGCAGCAACGGTATCAGACGATAATTTATTATAGTTTATTTTATTTATTTATATATTTATTATATATTATATATATATATATATATATATATATATATATAAAACTTCAAATTACCCGTGAACTACACATGAGAGCAATTACCCACACGCTACACATGCACATAAAAATTACACCTGATTCGGGTAATTATCCGCGATTCGGCAACACTGCCGAATTCACACGTATACAACACGAGCATTTAAAGAAAACAACAACATCTGCACATGACCACGTTCAGTCAATCAACAAGCAAGGAAAACACCAACACAAGCAAATGAAATTAAATGATACAGTTTTTTATATAAAACAAAATTGAAACAAATAATTTACTGGAACAGTAAAAATATTTACCGAAACTAAATTTTATTTCAAAACACACGTTTGTTTGAAATTTTTTTGGGAATAATTTTTTCTGTGAATAATTCATTGCTGATGGTACGAATGGTAAAGTTTAATGTACCATTGGAAGCGGCTTGGAAAAATCTTTCTGGCGACGTATTTTTTTAAATTTTTTTTTTTGGGACAAAACACGAATATATCCAAAAAAAACTTCAAAAATAGACCTACTTTAGACACGGTCCAACTTACGGAAGGTCATCGCTAGATCCTTCAGATGTTTTGGGATAACAAGGTCGCGGTTTTCATCTCCATACAAGGTGAGCCGCTCTAATGGACACATATATACATATGTATGCACTTTTTAATACTTTTGATTTAATAGCTAATAACTGCTTATCGTAAAATCTATTAAAATAAAACAGTACTTTCTTATCAAACGCACACGTTTAAAAACTGTTAAGGGGCCATTAACATATTAGGTAACGCTACATGCAGAATGTCCACTATCGCCCAAGATATCTTATATACAAGACAAATTAGAAGGCTTGGAAAGATTAGCGTGTAATGTTGGACTTCAGATTAATATCAAGAAAATTAAAACTTTGAGAATAAATAAGGCCAATTAGTCAAAAAAGTACATAGCTCCTGCTATCTAGGAAGTACTGTGACAACAAATGGCAGCGTAGAAACAGATGTACATAACTGGCTCAATTAAACGGAAGCAGCATTTGGACGACTACAAACTATGCTTAGAATGGAATCCTCAAAAATCAAGAATCCGTAGCCGAACAGAAAATACTACCCCAAGTATTGGGACAGTATAATCTGAGATGAGAAGACCTGAATATAACTAATGAAAAGTTTGTGGTAGAAAATGTGCATTTTCCCTTACGCAAGACCATTTGCATAAAATACTGAGTACCGCCAATGTATTGTTTGAGCTCATGTGCAAAAACAAATTGAGCAATCGTTGTTATTGTGTTTGTTTTGGTTTTGTTTCACTCACAATGAACGAAATAAAACATTTTGTTTCGTTTATTTTCTTACTCTGTTTTTAAATACAAAGATATCAAAACAAAAATAAGTTTATAACTGTAATAGTGTCGATTATTTTTGTTAAAAGCATAATTTCAGGGTTGGAAAATTTAAACTTTTTTGGTATATAAAAGAAACTAAATAAATTTTATCTTTTTATTTAAACAAATTTTATATATTAGAAAAGCTTTTACTCAATTTTTATATACAAATCTAGTTTAACCATTAACATTGGCACTCATTACTCTTACGAAGCTTTGTGATATGTTGCGTATTATGCACAAATGCAGATGTGTAATTAGTTTAGTTTGCTTGCAGATGTTTTACAATAGAAATTTGTTTAAGTACCACTATGTATAGTTATTTAATTCAATTATCGGTATCGGGATCAATATGGTAAAGGCTGGCAAAGTTTATAATTTATATATATTTAGACTGGTCTCAAAATTTTTTTCTTTAATTGAGGTTTCCTACCATAAATGTGATCGGTGCCTTCTGGTGCACACAGTGGTGATTTTGTAAAACTAATTCAGCAGTTTTTAAACATGTTGTCCGATTATTGTCAAATTTCATACAGCATTTGAAGAGGTGTTACAAAACTTTAGACTTGAATTTGGACTATATATCTTAAAAGGGGTGGGAGCCACAAAGTTGGCAAATTAGGTTAGGTTAGGTTAGGAATGGTGGTGCTACACCGCACCTCCACTAGGGGACCCAACTGGGTCCATTGCGATTCCCTTCTATTGACCAATTAATTTTTTCCCCCTCCTCCCCTTTTGTTGTCAGAAATGACCCCATTATCCTTCATTTAGCCACCGAATTCCCATGATGAAGCCCCTGATGTACTCGAGCTTACACTTATCGATATCAGTAATGTTTTCATGGAATCGTCTGCTCAGCCATCTAAGGCTATGACGTTTCAACTTTGAGCAGTGACAGATAATATATTCAATGGTTTCTGGTTCCTCTTCATCACCGCACATCCTACAAAAATCTGGATTGCCAGTTTCCCAAATTCTGGTTCTTGCTCTGACCGAGCAGTGACCTGTCAATGCGCCTTTCAAGATTCGCATCGCCCTCATGTCCAGTAGCAGTTTGGATCTTCCTGAGTCAAGGTTTGGCCACATACCCCTCGAGATTCTACAATCCTCCCTAGTTCGCCATGAACTATTGATCCTGCTTTCTACCCTATTACTGGGTTCCCTACAGTATTGGCTTATCGAAAATTTTACCAATCTGTCCGTTATTCCATCATCTAATGCCGACCCTATTTTTGCCAGCTCATCGGCAATTCCATTTCCTTCAACATTGCTGTGGCCAGGAACACAGGATAGTCTGACACTATATTTATCCTACAGTCACTAACAAATTTTGATTTGACATTGTGTCCCTTCAAAGCCTTTAGCGCTGCCTGGCTATCAACATTGAAGGTTACCTTCTCACCTTCAGCTACATTCCTGGCCACCAGTTTCGTGGCCCTGAGGATTGACAAGATCTCAGCCTGCATTCATTCGGCAGTCTGAAAGAACTACGAATATTCGTTCCCAAGATATATATATAGCTTATCGGATTTCAGCCAATAGTCCCTATCCGGAATAACTATTAAGGGTGTTCTACTAAAATCAGTTTCAGCGATCTCATAGTACGTAAATCCAGTAGCTACAGATTCCTAATCACCAAAACCAATCTCATTTAAGATTGATGTGTGACGCAAAGTGCTCTATAGGAAGTAGATGAAGAATGACGTCCAAGGCAGCCTGAGGTGTGCTTCTCTGAGCACCTGTGATGCCCTTCGAGGCACATCTCTGAACCTTAGCTAGTAGTCTCCTGTAACTTTCCTTCTTCAATGCCTACTACCATACCAGACAAACATAGTAAATAACCGGCCTGACAACCGATGTGTAAATCCAGCTTACTAACTTCGGTTGCAGACTCTAGTGCCTTCCAATGGAGTTCCTGCATGCGTAGTAGGCATTGAGCCCTTTCTTTAGCCTTTTCTGCGTGTTCTTTTTCCAAGAAAGCTTGCTATCTAGGAAAACACCCAGGTATTTAGCTCCCTCTGCTAGTCTCAGCTGCACCCCTCCCATCCTGGGCAGTACAAAGCTTTCTACTTTGTATCTCCTGGTAAAGAGGACTAACTCGGTTTTCTCTGGGTTGACTCCCAGTGCTTTACTGCTGGCCCAAGAGGATAGATCGCCCAGCGCGATACAGGATGTGATTTTCATAAAAAAAAAATAGTCGACACTATTACAGTTATAAATTTATTTTTGTTTTGATTTCTTTGCACTTAAAAGCAGAGTACGCGAATAAACGAAACAAATTGTTTGATTTTGGTTTGTTTCGTTCAAGGTCTATTTATTATTAAGAAGAACACTGATGAGGAAGGTTTTAGTGGCCTTCTAAAACGGCTGGCTGTTCCGTTCAACTATGTGTTGTTGTCAGAATATTTACAACTAACTTTAATGTTATTTGTTCATTAATAATTATCAGATGTAATTTGGCTTAAAAAGCGTTACGAACATAAGCCTGTTCAACTCATAAGAATATAGAATCAAATACAGTTCGAAAAATAATAATTAAATTAACTAAAAAATAAAATTATATTTTATTTTGTTTTGTTTAAAAATATTTTGTTTTGAATTTTTACCCCCATATTTATTAAATTTGAAACGAATTTGAACTGTATTTTATTTCAAATTTTTCATACAAAATTTTCCTAAAACGAATTTCAAATTAATTTTATTTTTTTATGAATACGAGGGCTAGTGTATAAAAATATGTATATTATACGAAAACCATACAACTTCGATTCTATCACGATATTATCGTCGATATATCGGTAGTTTTTCTAACTTTCGCAAAAGTCTTGAATCGATATATCGATAAAGTTTTTTAAACTATCGAAAACTCGCTACGATATTTTACATTTACAACGACGCAAGACAATTTGCATCCAACATCGAATACCTCCATTTAAAATGTTTTGTAATGGTTTGGATTCAAAAAAGCATAGATAAGAACTTTTGTTTTTTGAGCATTATTTCGAAGACAACTAAAATTAGTTGTTATTCAGAATATCAAAAAATAAACAATTGTTTAAAAGTTAAGTTGTTTCACTTTCAATCTAACTTAGTTGAGCTGTAAACCGTAATATGGCTAAAAATTGCAAAAATATATTTCAATAAACTGTCTTTCTTTGGTGTTGGGTCTTGTTTACACACTTTAGTAATAAATAAGGTTGGTAGAGAAAAAACTTCTAAACTTTTATATTTGAATTTAAAGATTCATCTCTTGAGGTGAAGAAAACTACCTATATATTTTAACTTTTTTAATGTTAATTGTATAAGAATATTGTTTTCTTTGTTTTTAAGTTGGCTACAAAAATATTGTTTATTCCTTGAATTGAAATATTCAAATGTTCGTTTCGTCTGAATTTGGCGAGTACATACGAATACGAATATGTAAAAATGGACGAATATTCGGACATCACAAGGTATAACAACAATCTGTAATTGAAAATTTCCAAACACCTACAAAATCTTGCGTGAACATTTAGTTTGATAAAATAAACCATAATCAATCTAAATCTCCATTTCGAATTTTTGTGTAGTTACGACAGTTTGCATTTAAGGTGACGATTTGCTTTTATACATATGTTAATGTAAAAATACTCCCTTTTTTTGAAGTAATTTAATAAAAAAAAAGATTTTTTACTATGTCCACTGCCTGAAATAATAAATTTATCAATAATATCGGTATACCGGTATTATAACCTCGATAACGGTGTGTACCGCTAATACCGATACCGAAATAAAAAAATACCGATACCGCTACCGACACCGAAATTTAAAAAATACGGTTTCCAACCTTGACGAAAACACAGAATATCATCAGGACAATTGCATTGACCTGATAAATAGGCCTTGGTTTCGTTCTTTGAAGTGAAAGAAACAAAAACAGTGAGAAAGATTGCTCAATTTTTTTTTGTTTTTTAGGGTTCCGTACACCAAAGGTGAAAAGGAACCCTATTATTTTTGCTGCGCTGTCCATCTGTCCGTCACAGGCTATTTTCTCGAGAACCGTAAGAGCTACGGACCTGAAATTTGGACAGAGTATGCAAACTTTTGGCCGCTACAACAACAAATACATGAGAGTTAAAAACTAAAGGGGGTTCCAAAACGAGCAACCAAAAATATTAAAATCCCATGTAATATACATACATACAATTGTATGTATCTACACTTGAAATTTGTAAGGTTAGTGTATTTTTATACAGACTACAAAAATTAACACTAAAATTTAAAAAATTTTAATTAAAAGGTGTTCCATCAGTTAATGCAATTTTGACTATCTAATGACAACTTGCTGTACCTTGGAAACCGTAAGAGCAAAACTTTTGAAATTTTCAAAAACGGTAAAACTAAAAAATCTGAAAATTATAAAATCACCAAACCGCAAAAAAGTCTCAAAAAACCAAAAAAAAAAAAAAATCGCCACAACGAAAAAAAAGCTCCAAATTAAAAAAAAAGCTTAAACGAAAATAAAACGCGAAAAACCGGAAAAATCGCCAATATTTAAAAAATCGCCAAAATTAAAAAAATTGCCAAAATGGAAAAAACGCCAAAAAAATTATTTCAGTTGAAGGAACGTCAAAAACGAAAAAAACGCAATATTAAAAAAATTTTCAAAGCCGAACGTACGCAACCCTTCGTGCTCGAGTCAAAGTCGCACTTTATTGAATTTATTTGCACATGAGGACAAACCAGAGAATACTGCCGATCGGCTGTAAGCCGGCTAAAGGTAGAATTACTAAAATCGTATCGTTCTACTTTAAAGCTTGTCGTATCGTTAAGCTTTGTGTAAAAGTTATAGAAAATGTACCATTTTGCCCAGCACATTTTTTGTCTGGCTTTGAATGCGGCTTTTTTGACATTCGCTACAGAAAAATCTGTTTTCTGTAGATTTCGACGTGAGCAGTGCTACTACCACATATTTTATAATAATATAATAATATTTAAATGCATTGCATATGGTACGGCTTTTGTAAGCTGACACGCAACTTCACGATACGATTTTACTAATTCTACCTTAACAGCAGCCACCGGCCACAAACAATACATTAATTTAAACATCCGCCACTAGAAAATAAAATAATGGGAAATATGTGGAAGCGTCTTGAAATATTTGCAGAGATTTTGAAATCATCTTATAAAATAATTTGATTGCATTGTTATTTCCCCCATGGAATTTGTTTTATATAACTAAGCAGCAAAGCTATAACCGGGTGTCCTAAGACACCTGTTTTTTTTCAAAAAGCTTAGTTAAATATAAGGTTTTTTTATGAGGATTAATTTGAATGGGCTGCTATTGAACTTAAGTGTATACAAGTTTTAATGCTCAAACATTTTTATATTGATGTAGCTACCTTAAAATAATAAAGTTGAGTTAAGATGTTATGGCTTATGTATTATTTTCCAAGAAGACTTAAGCTAAAATATAAATCCGTATAGTTTTATTAATAATGACATTTGATAATTGAAATTTATCTGAGTGATAGATCTTGAAGAAAAAAAAAATAAGAATATGTAATAAAATGAAAAAGCACTTATGTCAACTTAAGCCATTATTATTTATTGCCACAGATATATACTCGATACGTACTTCGGTGAAGGGTACATCAGATTCGGTACAGCCGAATATAGCATTCTTATTTACTATTCTTACTTGTTATTGATAAAAAAAAAACCAAAACCAAATAATCAACTAATAACTGTTAAACTACTCAAGGCACGTTACAAGTTAAAATAGTTCAGTAGTTTGGGTTGACGAAGACGTACGAAATTTGATAGAGGTAATAACAAAAGCTGTATTTTAAATAAGTTGAGTTTTCGAAAAGGCGACTTATAACTTATGACGTTTTCTATGTGCCTCGGACTTTAGAATTGGTAGAATGCCTTATTTACGATAGCAGATTAACGTTTAAAATATAGCATCCGATTATACATAAAGAATTATCGAGAGTATATAAAAAAAAAAAAAATGCAATGATTGTAGCAGGGTCAAAACCATCTTAGTTAATTGTAGTCCATTTTTTCTTTTGCGTATGCATACATAGTTGGAAGAAAAATGTTCCCTGAACCATCATGGTAATAATTACGAGTGTCGTATTTCGACTACGACTCGTCCTATGACTTGAGAAAATGGGATTGTTGGGAAAAGTATGGAGTAGTGTATTGTCAAACAAGGACATATCCTGTAAATGGTTACATATTCACCCTTGTCGTGATATATTGCCTTAATATTTTCTTAATTTAATTGCGACTTGGTCTTGTACTCGTATTATAGTAAACGGCACTGAAAAATTTCAATTTTGTTGGATCCAGGACTTATCAAATACTGTAAATATAATGCTAATTGTTCCCTCCAATGATACCGCCAAACCACTCTGGAACCAGTCCCGTAAATATAATTAGATATAAACCTAAGCTTAACTCGTACTAAACTTTTGAAATACGACTGCCCCTGTGGTCGAGTGGATAGTGTGCGAGCCTGTCATACCGGAAGCTGTCAGCTCGAATCTCAAAAAATATCTGCTTAAAAATAAAAAATTATTATAATTACATTTGTAACAATAAAATAAATTATAAGTTTTCTTTGTTACAGTTAAGTGTTGGAATGACATATTAAAATAATTTCTATTATTCTACACCGATTACGTCCCTATGAGATAATTCAGTGACAAGTCACAGGGTATATACAAAGTATCAATTAACCCCATCCAGGGCCATCTCTATGTAAAAGTGACTGGTCCGCTTCATAGTAAGTATTAGAACTTGGACTGGTTTCAGTTCCATTTCCTGCAGGGAGATTATAGAAAAATGTTGCAATGTTTCTTAAGGCTCAGTTACCCGACTGTAATGTAAAGTAACTGCAAGAGTAGGAAACAGCTGATAGATATTGTTATCTGAAAAGTAATGCAAATGGTTATAGAGATGTAATGTAACTTACCCTACTTTTCATATAAAAGTATCCATCAGCTATTTCCTACGTTGCAGTTACTTAACATTACAGTTGGGTAACTGAGCCTTTACTCTTGTACAAAATCGTAGTACTCGAAGTCGTGACACGACACTCGTAATAAGTCCCTATATTTGATAGCTCTACATAATTTTATTAGTACCTTTTTATACCCTTTACCAAAAAAATGGTAAAAGGGTATATATAGGTTTGTCATTCCGTTTGTAATTTCTATAATATCAATAAGCGACCAATAAAATATATATATTCTGGATCCTTATGCATAGGGAAGACGAATAAGCGATGTCCGTCTGTCCGTCTGTCTGTACGTGAAATCAGTTTTCTGAAGCTCCCAGAAAAGCTAGAGACTTCGTTCTTGGACTGGTGTGTCAGAAATTTTCCAAAATAGATTGGTATTGAAATTCAGCAAAATTGAGCAGACGATTGCAGAGCTTAAACTTATTTTACACTTCAGTACGACTCAAATTGGTACTTTAAATTAAAAAAATATAAAAAAAAATTAAAAAGACGTTTCCAGGGTTGGAAAACTTTAACTTTTTGTGTTATGTAAAATTAACTATGTCTAAAACTATATTAGTATTTCTCGAGAACCGTAAGAGATACAGACCTGAAATTTAGACACAGTGTGTAGACCTTTGGCCGCTACAACAACAAATACATGAGAATTGGATATTAAAGGGTGTACCAAAACGAGCAACGAAAAATGTTAAAATCCCATGTAATATACATACAATTATATGTATGTATATACACTTGAAATTTGTAAGGTTAGTGTATTTTTATACAGACTACAAAAATTAACACTAAAATTTTAAAAAAATTTTAATTAAAGGGTGTTCCATCAGTTAATGCAATTTTGACTATACAATTTTGACAACTTGCTGTATCTTGGAAACCGTAAGAACAAAACTCTTGAAATTTTCAAAAACGGTAAAACTAAAAAAACAAAAAAATATAAATTCGCCAAACCGAAAAAAATCGCCAAAAACAAAAAAAATCGCCAAAACGCAAAAAGCACCAAATTAAAAAAAAATTTCTAAGACTAAAATAAATCGCATAAAACGGAAAAATTGCTAAAATGAAAGCAAAATCGCCAAAATGAAAGAAAATCGCCAAAATGAAAAAAAATCGCCAAAAATGAAATAAAACCAAAAATAGAAAAAAAATCGCTAATATTAAAAAAACCAAAAAAAGAAAAAAATCGCCTAAATAAAAAAACCCAAAAACAGAAAAAAATCGCTAAAATGAAAAAAATCGTCAAAATGAGAAAAGTCGCCAAAATGAAGAAAAGCCCAAAATGAAAAAAGACCTAAAAAACAGAGAAAAAAAACCAAAACGAGAAAAAAGCGACAAAACTGAAAAAATCGTTTAAACTGAAAAAAAACTTCAAAAAAGCAAAAAAGCCTACCTTTCGTGCGCGATTCAAAGTCGCACTTTACTGAATTTTTTAATATTAAAGGAATTAAATGAAACTAAGTTTTTCCTTATTTCGTTTTTGCTTTGTTCCCTAAAAAGCAACATTTTCCAATAGGTAATTACATGATTTTTAAAGAAAAGAAAACTTAATTTTTATGATATTAAAATCAAAATAAATTTGTTTAGAAAAGCATTGTGAATACGTGAATGCGATATTTTTTCTTCTTCCGAGAGGTTTAAAAAATGACGCCAAATTTTCGTACGATAAGATAAACTTAAATGTGTTGCCAAAACGAACCTCATAAATCTTTCGCTAAGGATGCCAAAACAACCAAAAATCTAAAACAACAAAAATAAAAACACATATGTATGTGCATGTACACACACATACACATATTTAAGCAAAATCATGTATTATTGTTCTGTAATGTAATGCGAAATGATGTGTTTGTTACAACACCAAGAACAACAACAGCGGCAACTACAATACTCTTTCTATGCCGATGACGACAATAAGAGATACGACTCGAGATGATGATGATGTGTGTCTGTTTCTGTATGTCTGCCAGTGACGGGAATTCAAAATCTTGATTTCGTGCCGAATCTGTTTCCAAATAGTGCCAAAATCACTTGAATAGTGCAAAACCAATTTTTATATAATTTAAATGTTGACAATTGATGTTTGTTTTGTATACTATGGACCTTGAATGATACATTATTGTATATTGCTAGAAAATTACATGAATATCACAAAAAACACGTTCTAAAATAAATTGTTTACTCACATGCATATACATATGTTTATGTATAATTTATTAATACTTTGTACTTATTTAAAAGAAATACAAATACCTATGATCTAAACAATCTATTCTTCTGTAGTAATATTATAAAGATGTAAAGTTTCTGTTTGTAGTTTGAAGTGCCGGTCCGGTTTTAACAAAAGTGCTTAAGATAGTGACTACGGATGCTAAGCCTCCTACACTCAGAATAGATTAATTATCACTTTAGAAGAGATCTATTAAAGCAATATTTTACGTACTCAAAACAAAAATAAAGCCATTTTAACGTGAATATGCCTCCGCCTCCAGTTCATCTGTCCGCTCGACCGTCACCTAACCAAATGCGAAAGTGACCGTTTAACTGATTTTTATGAAAATGGAAATATGTATACGCTTTTTATGTACATATGTATAAAACAAACATATTTTTTTTTATACATACATATAGTTTTTTCAGTCACTAGTGGCATATTTAAATCACGATGTATATTTGAATTTTTGATGTACCATGGAGCCGATCTTATTAACCATAAAATTTTATTTTGCCGTCATTGGATTCTCTCTACATTTGAAGCTGAAGCAGTGCTCCATAGCTGAACTCCGTAGCACGATATTGGCTTCAAAAGCGACATGTATATCAAAAGTTTGCAGTCTAGACTGAGTGTAGAATTTCTACCAATCAACCAATGTATTTGAGTTAACTTAAGTTTCATTTGAGTTAACTTACAGTCAATATGATGTTTTCATGTAAGCCTTCGATCGAGGTGTATACCATGGTATTTCACTTGAGAATGTTGAGAAATATTTTGATTGTTGGTTCGAATAGGGGACCAGGTATCTTTTCTTAGGGTAAACGTTATATGAACACACTTTTGTTCATTTACTTTAATTGTCCATAAGTTCAACCATGTTTCCAGTTGAGTAATATGTTCCTGGAGATTGCGGGATGCCTCATAAGGGCTTTCGTGCATACTCATACAGGCTGTATAATCGGCAAATGTAGAGGTGTGTATAATATTGCTCACAGGCATATCACAAGTATATATTAAATACAAGAGTGGCCCCAGAATACTACCCTATGGTACACCGAGAGATATAGATTCGGGCACACTCATGAAGTCCTCTTCCACAACAGTGAACTTCCTATCAACAATATAACTTTCCAAATATTTTTCTATTTTTATTGGCAGAAATGTCTTCAATTTTAAAAATAGGCCTACGTACTTTATGAAATGCCTGAGAAATATCAATAACAAGGGCAGAACAATGATACTTTTCTTCAAATGTCTTTGAACGAATCTATGCGTTTGCTCTCTTGTGGTATGCTGACTTCTAAAGCCAAATTGATAGTCCGGGATGCACCCACTATAAGCTAAAATTTTGGACAATTTAGTAATGAGTAGCTTTTCGAAAAGCTTTGAGATTGTTAATAGTAAGCTTATATGCCTATATGACTCAGCCTTGGTAAGATCTTTGCCCGGCTTTGGAATCATTTTGATCTTGGCAAGTTATGTGGAAAATACTGCATTCGTGAAATGGCATTAAAAATAAATAGCAGGATTCTTATTGCAATATGAGGCAAGTTAATCAGCATCTTGTTACTAATTCTATCAATACCTGCAGCTTTCTTCGGATTAAGCTCAGCATTTCGTTTTTGTACATCGCGTATCTTAAGCATTATGGGTCGCGAGGGGAGGGCCACTACACTTGGCCCAACCTTCGGTAGATGTGCGCAAAGGTGGTTTAAACTCAACGGGGGTTTTAATTTTTCTAGCAGCGCGCCACAAAGAGTAATTAGATGCTGGTGTGACATCAAGAACTTCCAGATAATTTTTAAGAGATGCAGTTTTTTCAAATGCAAGCAACTCTTGGAGTCGTTTAGTGCACTCTTTAAATCTGATTTTAAGTTGGGGTGATCTGTGCTGTTGCCATTATCTTCTAGCTTTTCTTTTTTCACACACGAGACGTTCAATATCCGTAGAATAAATTATATTAACCCTATTCTGCGGATGGGAGGTAGTGGCATGCTTAGCAGCCTGTGATATAATTTCGTTAAAGTTGGCAATCTTAGCTTCAGTATCTTTGGGTGTACTTAACGTAATATTTTCCGTGCAAGGACTACTAAGAAATTTTTTGAATCGCAGCCAATTAACACGACTGACCATGTTCACATATGAGAGAGGTAGAGCACTTCTCAGTGGGCTGCAGTTATTAACAACCGTGGGAGAGTGATCGGACGAGAGATTTAGGTAAGCTTCAACGTGAATTAATTCCCTAGAAATATTTTTCATTACGCCAAAATCTATAACATCCGGAATTTCATTTATGTCAGTAGGCCAGTAAGTAGGCTCCCCACTCAAAATGATGTCCAAGCCCATTTTTGAAATTGTGTTGAACAACGCTCGAACCCTGCGTGAAATATGACACGAACCCCAGAACATATGTTTAGCATTATAGTCACCAGCAGCTACAAAACAAGGGCCAAGAAATTTGTAGAAATCCTCGTATTGATCCTCAGTAATTGCGAATCTGGGAGGGGAGTAAATTGATGATATGACAAAATTTGTGCAAAATTTTCCACACAAATATTCGTTGCTTCCTCAAAAATGTTGTCAATAATATAATGCTTGTGTCTTGACTTTATTAGAATTGCTGATCCACCGCATGCTCTTCCTCTTGGGTCCTTTGAATCATATAAGGTGTAGAGAAATTTTAAAAAGGCTTCTGAGTTCAAATGAGTCTCAGAGACCAACATTATATCAGTATTTTTTTCCATGAGGAAGTAAGTGCTCAAGTTCATTTTTATGTTGGCGAATGCCGTTTGCGTTCCGGAAACATATTTTTAACGTGTTCATGGCTTATTAACTAATGCCTGAAGCAGTGTATTCTGCATTCGCAGCATTTCTTGCATCATGCTAGTCATATTTGTTGTAAAATTATTAATAGTTAGCACCAGATTCTCAATAGTAGTTTCAAGGCGACTAAGGTTAAAGCTTGAGTTTGCATTCGTTGCATTGTTTAGCGGTGAAACATTTTATGTGGGAACTAGTCTTAGCAGCATCAGTATACGATACACGTGAAGTAACTGGTTGGCTTGTTTGAGGAATAGTGGCGGAGTAAGCGTTTGCTGATTGAGCTGGATCTAGTTTAGGTTTTTGATCCATAGCCTGTTTAACGAAAGAATATACATGGCATCCTCTGTAGTTAGCGGTGTGATTACCTCCACAATTATTGCATTTTTTCTGTTTGATCTTTTGGCTTAGTGCAGCTAGCAGTACCATGCAATTCACCGCAGATAACACAAACTGTAGGTAAATTGCAGTAAGTTTTTGTATGGCAATATTCTTCAAAATTGTGGCAATGTTCGGGACCTGAATGCTTATGTGGCTCTTCAACTGTAATTTTTCGGTATTAAATGTATTTTAGGCTATAAATTGGATGTGTCTTGTTTTTTTCATATGTATATCATTTGGCTCCATTTCAAATCGAAATATAGGCTGGGGGATCTTCTCTCTATTGATTATATTAGTAACACTTTTTACCTTAAATCCGTGTATGATGAGTGACATCTTTTATTTTTTCGGGATTTACATAAGCATCAATGCCCTTCAATACGATCTGCCTACCTTTAGCACTTTTAAGGTGGTAAGGATAAAAATTTGTTTTATTTTTTTCGAATTCAGTAATAATTTTGCGGAATTTTTCGTTCCATCAATGTTACCTCGTTTTATAGGAATAACATGAAATGCGTTCTCACCACTAGCCGAGACTAATTTTTTAATAAAGGCATTAGAATTTTTTTTTTTCTTAGTTATATTGGTGGTGGTTCGGAAGTTTTTTTTTTGATGATACAGCGGTTTGGTCGTTATTAGCTTGCAATATTGAAAAACGATTTTGACGGTTAACTGATGCGGCGTCATTATTCCTGGATATCTTGGGAACCGATGAGATTTTTGATGAATTTGGGCTTCGCCCGTGCCTTACAACTCGTGTAGACAACTTGGTTAAGTGATGACTACGAGCCCGAAGCGGATGATATCGCTGAGTTAAATGTAGAAGTACTAGGCAACGGTAATGTCAACGATTCACTAGTTGGCATTGGACAAAGCGAAGTTTATCGCTGACGAAACTGTGTTTTTGCCGTTAGAAAAAGATTTTTTATTTTTATTAAGAACTTCAGAGCTCACAGCAAGTCTATCGTCATATTTTTTATTTTTATTGTTATCATTATGAGCATCAGAACTCACAGTAAAATAGGCATTTCTGCCGTTATAACTCACTTCACAATTTTTTTCCTTTGAGGTACTCGTAAAGAAAATTCCTCATGAGCACTTTATTTGTGTTTTTCTGGTTGCGATTTTTGTTGTTGTTATTTCTGACTATGTAAAAAATATTAGCAAAGCAAATAAAGCTTATTTATCAAAGTCAATATGTATTACGAATATTTTTTTTATGATTTTGTTTGTATAGTAAGTATGTAATAAAAACTCCCCTTAGACGTCTGTTCACTATGAAGGTGCAACGAGAACTGAACAAACATATGACGAAAATAAAATAATTGCGGGAATGACGTTGCATAGCGGGCTCAGCTGGTATTTTACATAATTGAACAAAACATGATTCTAAAGCATACATTGCTCATCTCCTCAAAAAAATGGGATTGTTGAGTTAATTAAGCAGAATGAATCCTCATATTACCAGTGAAAACAAGTAAGAGTGCTATATTCGGCTGTGCCGAATCTTATATACCCTTTACCAACGTACGTACATATATATAGTATACAGACACGTACATACATATTTGTTTTGTGAAAAAATTTATCATTTTTTTAAAGTTTCCATCTTTGGAGCTATAATTTTCATTTTTCAAATTTCATACACCAAACTTTTCTTTCAGAAGCATAAAATATATTCAATTTATAAAGAAAAAGAAAAAAACAAAAAGTGTAAGTTTTCCAACCCTGGAGTCATAATTTTGGATTTTTCTGATTATTGTTACCAATCTAGTTCTTTAAAAAATACATAAAATATGTTAAGTGAAAAAAGCAAGAACGAAATAAGCAAAAACTTAGTTTCATTTAATTCCTTTAATACTAAAAAAATCAGTTAAGTGCGACTTTGAATCGCGCACGAAAGGAAGGTTTTTTGCTTTTTTTGAAGTTTTTTTCAGTTAAAACGATTTTTTCAGTTTTGTCGCTTTTTTCTCGTTTTGGCGATTTTGTCTGTTTTTAGAGGTTTTTTCATTTTGGCGATTTTTTTATGTTGTTGGGCTTTTCTTCATTTTGGAGATTTTTCTCATTTTGACGATTTTTTCTGTTTTTTTTGGGTTTTTTTCGCGATTTTTTTTTGTTTTTTTCGTTTTGGTGATTTTTTTCATTTTGGCGATTTTTTTTTCATTTTGGCAATTTTTTTCTTTTTTTTCTGTTTTTTTTTCGTTTTGGTGATTTTTTTAATTTTGGCGATTTTTTTTTTCATTTTGGCGATTTTTTTTCATTTTGGCGATTTTTTTCTGTTTTTTAGTTTTTTTTCGTTTTGGCGATTTTTTTTCTTTTTTTGGCGATTTTTTTTCATTTTGGCGATTTTTTTCTGTTTTTTAGGTTTTTTTTCGTTTTAGCGATATTTTTCATTTTGGCGATTTTTTTTTTCATTTTAGCAATTTTTTCGTTTTTTTGCGGTTTATTTTAGTCTTAGAAATTTTCTTTTAATTTAGTGCTTTTTTTCATTTTGGCGATTTTTTTCTGTTTTTTTGGGTTTTTTTCATTTTGGTGATTTTTTTCATTTTGGCGATTTTTTTTATCATTTTGGCGATTTTTTTCTGTTTTTAGGTTTTTTTTTCGTTTTGGTGATTTTTTTAATTTTGGGGATTTTTTTTTCATTTTGGCGATTTTCTTTCATTTTGGCGATTTTTGATTTCATTTTAGCAATTTTTCAATTTTTTTGCGATTTATTTTAGTCTTAGAAATTTTTTTTAATTTGGTGCTTTTTTTCGTTTTGGCGATTTTTTTTCTGTTATTTAGGTTTTTTTTCTTTTTTTGGCGATTTTTTTCATTTTGGCGATTTTTTTCTGTTTTTTTTTGGTTTTTTTCGTTTTGGCGATTTTTTTTCATTTTGACGATTTTTTTCTGTTTTTTAGGGTTTTTTTTCGTTTTGGTGATTTTTTTCGTTTTGGCGATTTTTTTCATTTTGACGATTTTTTTTTAGGGTTTTTTTTCGTTTTGGTGATTTTTTTCTTTTTGGCGATTTTTTTTCATTTTGGCGATTTTTTTCTGTTTTTTTTCGTTTTGGCGATTTTTTTTTTCATTTTAGCATTTTTCCGTTTTTTTGCGATTTATTTTAGTTTTATAATTTTTTTTTAATTTGGTGCTTTTTTTCGTTTTGGCGATTTTTTCTTGTTTTTGGCGATTTTTTTCGGTTTGGCGATTTTATAATTTTTTATTTTTTCAGTTTTACCGTTTTTGAAAATTTCAAGAGTTTTGCTCTTACGGTTTCCAAGATACAGCAAATTGTCAAAATTACATAGTCAAAATTGCATTAACTGATGGAACACCCTTTAATTTAAATTTTTTTAAATTTTTGTGTTAATTTTTGTAGTCTGTATAAAAATACACTAACCTTACAAATTTCAAGTGTATATACATACAATTGTATATATACTACATGGGATTTTAAAATTTTTCGTTGCTCGTTTTGGAACACCCTTTAATTTCCAATTATCATGTATTTGTTGTTGTAGCGGCCAAAGGTCTACATACTGTGTCCAAATTTCAGGTCTGTAGCTCTTACGGTTCTCGAGAAAATACTAATATAGTTTTAGACATAGTTAATTTTACATAACACAAAAAGTTAAAGTTTTCCAACCCTGGAAACGTCTTTTTAATTTTTTTGTATTTTTTTAATTTAAAATTCCAATTTTAGTCGTACTGAAGTGTAAAATATGTACATTTATTAAAAAAAATAAAAATTTGTTTTCGGGAGTTACTTTTATATGGCAAAATGAAGTTTAAGTTTTCCAGCTCTGCAATCGTCTGCCCGATTTTGCTGAATTTCAATACCAATCTATTTTGGAAAATTTCTGACACACCAGTCCAAGAACGAAGTCTCTAGCTCTTCTGGGAGCTTCGGAAAACCGATTTCACGTACAGACAGACGGACAGACGGACAGACGGACAGACGGACAGACGGACAGACGGACAGACGGACAGACGGACAGACGGACAGACGGACAGACGGACATCGCTTATTCGTCTTCCCTATGCATAAGGATCCAGAATATATATATTTTATGTGTCGCTTATTGATATTATAGAAATTACAAACGGAATGACAAACCTATATATACCCTTTTACCATTTTTGTTGGTAAAGGGTATAAAAACTGGAAATAACTATTCAGGAACGAGAAGTTACACACGGTCAATGAATGCCTGCGACTATTACTAGGTGTTGCCTTCTAGGGATAGTGATAGAGAATCTTGAATCAAAAAAACAAGATTGCGTATTGCGCAGGTTCATTATATTATTTTCTGCTTGTGACGTAGACATAGAATATTTGTTGTAAAGAAAGTGTTTACATTTTTTTGTGGAATGTGCTCTCCCGCAAACTGTTTTTACAACAAACCAACGTTTGTATTCTATGATGAAGTAGATGCGCAGTAGAGAAGACAGGTGGTGAAGAACGAGAACACTTCTGGAATAAACTGTATATGTATAAAAATTTTTGTGTGTTAGTGTTTTTATATACATTTAACGTTAGCCTATTCTTATAGTTCTGTGTGTATTGGTTTTGTACTGTTGCAGCGGGTTTACAGGTGGTTGAAAAATTATGCCAAGCGAAAATCATTTTCTCTTTACCGAATTTGCCTTCAAGGTGCCAGCATATTGACACAATTTTCTACGAATACGATACTTTAAAAAACTTACTTACACTTAAGATAAGGAATTTTTCAAATCTTCAAAGTGTGATATAAATCTGTATTAATTTTTAGTTTTTCACATTGACCCCTTTTAGACACGCAAAGTTTACATTGCAAGGTCTCAATTCATCTGTTAGGAAGACAGAAGGAGGAATACTTTCTCCTTCGGTCTTTCTTCCAGCTGAATTAAGACCTTGCAATAAGCTTTCCCTGTCTAAAAGAGGTGCTTCTTAAGTTTGAGGACTTGTGTAATAATATCCTTTTAGACACAGAGAGATTACTTTACAAAGTCTTAATTCAGCTGGGAGAAAGAAAGAAAGAGATAGTATTCCTCCCTCCCTTTTTTCACATAGCTGAATTAAGACTTTGCAAAGTAAACTTTGCGTGTCGAAAAGGGGTATACTAAAATAAACAGTATTACCTGTGTCTCCACTTAGAACATGTTCTGATGGAAACCTTGGAAATCAAGTTATACATATATATTTTTCCAATATGACAAAGAATAAATGAAAAAAAAACTATTTTATTTTTTAATTCTACAACTTTATGCTGGAAAATTTTGGTTGAAAGATGGTGAGAACTTAAAACTACATATGTATATTATAACATATAGATCACCAATGTATTTTTTTTCCAAAAAATTGCGACTCAAATGACGGAATGGAAAAGAACGTCTCCTAAAAATTAAATATACTCAAACACCTTCAGATTGCATTTCGACATCAATATCATTTATTATTTTAAGAACATCATTTTCATCATTGCATTTTGACTAAACAATGTGTAATACGAAGACATATTATTAGGGCTTCCATTGATCAAAAACTTTTTTTGGGGAAATTTATAATTTTTTACGAAATCAGCTGTTACAAAGAACATTAATAATTTCTTTTAATAAACCGTCACAAACATTCATTGGATACCGTTACTTTTCCCCATGATAAGCACCAAATCCTACAAAGTTTTCAATACATAACAACGTAAATAGGACAAGAATATTTATTATTGGAATATTAATGGGAGCCAAAACTGCCAAAAAGCTTAAGAAACATCATTTTCGAGCTTAATTTTTTGACGAAAATCGATTAGTTACGATTACAGATAATCGATTTTCATCAAAAACCGAAGTTAAAAAAATATGCCGCTTAAGTGCCAGAAAAGGAGCGAGAGTGCCATAGTGCCAGCTAACATCCAGCAGCGCCCGAAATGGAACAATTGTGCCACATTTCCCATCACTGATGTCTGCTTGTATTTTGGTACTCGTAAAAGATGAGGAACAAATAAAACTAACCCAAAAACAAATACGTATCATTCATTCATTCGTTATTTAACTTAAATTCAACTGATTTATTTTCACAGTTTGCTGCAGATTGTTTTTGATGCAGTATAAGAAGACAGCCAACAAATAAAAAATTTAAGATAAATGGCGACTATTGGCTGCTTACTCGATTTCGATTATTCTTTGAAAAATTATGCAACCCAGCAGACACACTGATGATGGTCACAGCAACTCATTGAAAATCGAAAGAGTTCGAGGCTATAAACTCCCAAAGCGATACTCATGCTAGACAACAAAGAATTTCTACGCTTTTCCACTCTGCCAGTCTCTGCTCAATTTTTCTAATTTCATTCTCTATATCAGAGACTCGAATAATGACATTCAACATGTATCATTTGCTTCTTGGTGCGTTAATGCGTTGACTCATTTAAAATTCCAGCAATTTTAATTATATACCCCCCTGTTCTGAAAATCACGGTGAATTCAAATCACGTGATTTCAAAAGTAAACTATTAATAGCTGACTTGGTAATGTGATTTTATTGCGTTTTAAGTATTTTTCATTTATAATAGCATATTTTCTTCCAACTTCCAAAGCTATAAAGCGTAAAATATGCAAAAGCAATGATTTAGCTTTTATTAATTTTTACAAATCACCGTGATTTTGCATGTCGTGATTTGCAGAACAGGCCTGATAATTGCATTTCAAATAAGTGTTATAAGTGTTTTCCATAAAAGTACAACAAAATATTCAGTTTTTAGTTTAGGGCGTAATTTTATATGTATTTTGTTTTTATAATCTTTATTTTCGTTTTACAAATTTGGCCCTAAGTTTAAAAGTTCTAAAATATTATTTATCAGTTTAAGTATGTCTACATGCAATACATCTACAAACAAATGCCATTTTAGCACTCATAATACTTAATATATCGTAACTTGTAAAAATCCAATTTTAACATGGATGGCATCATCTTATCAGCTCATTATTTTCGCTCTATCACACGTTCTTCATACTAAACAATCATACAACAACCATCATCCATTATTTTATTCATAGTGCCTGTCTGCCATCCCGTAAAGTGAAACCACCCCTGGTTACATTCATATCACCACATCCATATAAAAGTGTTCATATTGCAACCAGTCGTCTGTCTTTCTTTACAAATGTACGTAACTATCTAAATATATAGGAATATACCATACATATGTATAAAGGTAAAAAACACATCCATCCATTGTAACATAAGTCAACATTTTTTGGTCATAAATTACTTTCAATCCTCTAATTTGTTGTTCTTTATTTGTGTATGTATTGTGCTGTTGTTGTAACTATTTTCTTTTTATTTTTCATACCTCCAACAAAAGGTAAAATCCTTTATCTCATCCTAAAGTAAATTCCTGCTGCACATTGAATAAGTACGTTAACATACACACTCACGTGAACACACACAAGTGTTCACTTAAATTCATTTGAATGTTCATGGATTTTGAACAGTTTAGTCCCAGCAAACTGACGGGTCTGATCTCAAACTGAAAACAAACATTTGGAATCAAACTTTTTCACAAATCACAAACGTTTGAAAATGCCTTGAAAACAATTTGAGAGGTATGAGTTTTCCTCTCGTAAATTATTCTTTTATTACAAATTATTCTTTAATTACAATATATCAATTAAAGATGATAATAAAAAATTTTGAAAATAAAATGAATTATTAGCGGAACTTATATTGAAAGTACAACTATAGAAACATTAATTTTATTTATAACTACATATATTCATCACCACATACATATGTAGATAAGTTAGGTCATGTTAGCAGGCTGCTGGTAAGGAAGGGTGAAATTTAGAGACCAGCTCACTTGGGTCCAATACAATGATCCCTTTGTGCTACCTATTATTTAAATAGAAGTTAGTTAGAGAGGGTGATAGGGAAGGGATAGTGATAGAGAAGACAGGTGGTGAAGGAAGAGATAAAGAATAGCTTCATTCTTTTACAATTTACCTGTTTTTTGCACACTTTTTATTAATGAAGTGTTGCACCGCCTTCTAATGTCAAATGAGACGAATTAAATTTTGAAGCTGTTTGGTAGACCTTTTATTGGTTATTTTACTTCGCCGATAATTCCGCTACACAACGAAGGAGGGCGCTCTGATGTGATATTAGGATTAGTATCTGATGAAGTCGGTATTGTTTAGTGACCGGTGCCTTATGCCTGCATCACTAGAATTTTTCCCACAACAACTGATACAAAGGACACTACTTCACATCAGAAAAATGCGTAGTGTAATTTTTTTAATGACTGTCGGAGTCCTGGCTCGAACCCAGGACCTTCGGCTTTGAAGTCAGCGTGCTAACTAATTCAGCCTACGCTATAGGTGTGTATATATTCCAATATGCAGTATGGCTACGTGTGTAAGGCCGAGGTTACACCTGTGTGTCACGCTTATTGACGTAAACAAAAGGTTTGTTCTCCATTTCACTAATTAAACTTGAGTTTTCAGACCCTTAACCAAAAATGGTAAAGGGTATATGTATGTATATATGTAGGTATGTCATTCCGTGTATAATTTCCACAAAATTTTTTTTTTGATATTCAACCCTATTTTTAACCTCCGACCAAAAAAAGGGGTGTTATAAGTTTGTAGTGTGTGTATGTCCGTGTCCAGGTACAGCCCAAACGACTGCACCCATTTTGTATTAGTTTTCTCCGTTTGAAAGGTGACTTGATCGAAATGGTTCTAAACCATGTTTGAAGAAAATCGGTCCAGCCGCTTAGAAGATATCATATCTTTTCTAGATATATCGGGGGTTTTTAAAATTTTAAATTTTTGTTATTTATATTTCAGTTAGACTTAATTTGGTAGTAAAAGCCAAAATAAATCAAAAAGACTACTTAAACAATTTTTTTTCATTCTCTATAAATTAAACATTTTATATTTAGATAGAAATTTGCTAAAAGAAATCAGAAAAAACTAAAAAGATCATTGCAGGGTTGAAAATTTTAATTTTTCTTTTGTATTTAAAAGTAACCATATCAATTTAACTTTTTCGTTTTCTTTAGAAATTAAAAATAATTGATGTTTTAGAAAGAAAAGTTTTAAAAAACTTAAATTTCTTTTGGTACATAATGGGTGTTTTTTATTGAGGTATAGAACTTTAAGTTGGCATCACTTTTTTAACTGGCGGCTATTTTGTCAGCTGTCAAGTGATTAATATTTAGTTTGGTTTGCGATTTCATCATGAACAGGTTGACAAAAGAACAACGCTTGCAAATCGTGCAAATTTATTTCGAAAATAATGGTTCAGTTCGCGAAGTTTACCGCAAGCTCCGTCCATTTTATGGTCGACATAATCGTCCATCAGAGCAATTAATTCGGTTAACCATGGATCGTTTTCGCACTACGTTTACTCTATGTGATAATACGCATCCGCAGAGACGTCGAACAGTGCGCACCGAAGAAACAATTGCCGCTGTAGAGCAAAGTGTTGAAGAGGACCCGAATGAATCGATTCGCCACCGTGCACAGCAATTGGAGCTTTGTCCATCAACTTTATGGAAGATTTTGAAGATTTTGAATGTGGATGAGTTGTGGTTCCAACAAGACGGCGCTACATGCCACACAGCGCACGTCACAATCGATTTATTGAAGGAAACATTCGATGAGCGCATAATTTCGCGGAATGGACCTGTCAATTGGCCACCAAGATCGTGTGATTTGACACCATTGGATTATTTTCTTTGGGAATATGTGAAGTCGCTCGTCTACGCCAACAAACCAGAAACGTTAAGGGACTTGGAAGCCAACATTCGTGGCGTTATTGCCAACATACGGCCCCATATGCTCGAAAAAGTGGTTGAAAATTGGACCTGTAGAATTGGCTTTATTCGAGCCAGCCGCGGCGGCCACATGCCCGAAATCATATTTAAACATTAATGGCATAAAATTATTCTTCCAATAAAGCCAAATTGGTGGACATTAAAACGATTTTCTTGTGTTTTTTTTTTCAATTCGAAGTTCTATACCTCTAAAAAAAACACCCTTTACAAGTAACTAAATAAAAAAATTTTACTCTTTGTTAATTTAATATATATTTTTATACCCTTTACCAACAAAAATGGAAAAGGGTATATATAGGTTTGTAATTCCGTGTGTAATTTCCATAATATTAATTTGCGACCAAAAAAATATATATATTCTGGGTCCTTATGAATAGGGAACACGATTAAGCGATGTCCGTCTGTCCGTCCGTCCGTCCGTCTGGTGTACGTGAAATCGGTTTTCCGAAGCTCCCAGAAAAGCTAGAGACTTCGTTCTTGGACTGGTGTGTCAGAAATGGTCCAACTTAGATTGGTATTGAAACTCAGCAAAATCGAGCAGATGGTTGCAGAGCTGGAAAACTGAAACTTGATTTTGCAATATAAAAGTCACTACCGAAAACAAATTTTTATTTTTTTTAATAAATAAACTTATTTTACACTTCAGTACGACTAAAGTTGGTATTTTAAATTAAAAAAATATAAAAAAAATTAAAAACACGTTTCCAGGGTTGGAAAACTTTAACTTTTTTTTTATGTAAAATTAACTATGTCTAAAACTATGCTGGGTATTTTCTCGAGAACCATAAGAGCTAGAGACCTGAAATTTGGACACAGTGTGTAGACCTTTGGCCGCTACAACAAAAAATACATGAGAATTGGAAATTAAAGGGTGTTCCAAAACGAGCAACGAAAAATTTTAAAATTTCATGTAATATACATGCAATTGTATGTATATACACTTGAAATTTGTAAGGTTAGTGTATTTGTATACAGACTACAAAAATTAACACTAAAATTTCAAAAAATTTAAATTAAAGGGTGTTCCATCAGTTAATGCAATTTTGACTATGCAATTTTGACAAATTGCTGTATCTTGGAAACCGTAAGAGCAAAACTCTTGAAATTTTCAAAAACGGTAAAACTAAAAAATCAAAAAATTATAAAATCGCCAAACCGAAAAAAATCGCCAAAAACAACAGAAAATCGCCAAAACGAAAAAAAGCACCAAATTAAAAAAAAAAAATTTCTAAGACTAAAATAAATCGCGAAAAACCCGTAAAATCTCCAAAATGAAAAAATCGCCAAAATTAAAAAAATCACCAAAATGAAAAAAAATTGCCAAAATGAAAAAAATCTCCAAAATGTAAAAAACCCTAAAAACAGAAAAAAATCACCAAAATGAAATGACAAAATTGCCAAAATAAAAAATTCGCCAAAATGAATAAAGGCCTCAAAAACAGAAAAAAATCCCCAAAATGAAAAAACCTTCAAAAACAGAAAAAATCGCCAAAACGAGAAAGAAGGGACAAAACTAAAGACATCATTTAAACTTAAAAAAACTTCGAAAAAGCAAATAAGTCACATAAAAAAATGCTCAAAACCGAATGTACCGAACCCTTCGTGCGCGAGTCAAAGTCGCGTTTTATTGAATTTTTTAATATTAAAGGAATTAAATGAAACTTAGTTTTTTCTTGTTTCGTTTTTGCCTTGTTCAATTAACACATTTTATGTATTTTTTTAAAGAACTTGATTGGTATCAATAATTAGAAAAATCCAAAATTATGACTCCAGGGTTGGAAAACTTACACTTTTTGTGTTATGTAAAATTAAATAGGTCTAAGAAATTTTTTCTTTTACTTTATAAATTGAATATATTGTATGCTTCTGAAAGAAAAGTTTGGCGTATAAAATTTGAAAAATTAAAATTACAGCTCTAAAGATGGAAACTTTGAATTTTTTTTTTGATATTAAAGTAGTTAAATAAAATTAATATTTTTTATTTCTTTGTTCACGCACTTAACACACTTTATTAATTTTTTAAATCAGAAAAATCTAAAAGGTTGATTCCAGGATTGGTAAATTTATTGTTTTTTTTACAAAAGTAACTATGTCAAGTTAGTTTTTTTTTTGCTTACAAGTTTTTTATAGTTTATGACTTAGAATGAAATAGTTTGGCACAGAAATTTGAAAAATAAAAGACATAGCTCCAGAGCTGGACCACTTAAGTTTTTTCTGGTATATAAAACTATTTATTTCTTTGTTAATTAAATATATTCTATATTTTATAAAGATATAAATTAGTATTGAGAAACTCAGATATATGGTTCCAGAGTTGGAGATTGAAAAAACTTTCGGTAAAAATAATAACCAAAAATATTTTTTTTTCAGGTACACTGGGTCTTCACGTAGCAATATCAATTGAGGCAATTGTCAAATTTGATTGCGTCCTTGAAATTTCCTACGTGTAGACAGCGATTGTTATAAGTGTCAATCCATTGAGCAATTATTGCTGTGCTGATTGCTCGAGCAATTATTGCCAAGCAATTTGCTGTAATTTTTGTTGTATTTTTCATTAATTTTTAATTTAATGTAGGAAAATATAAATTTACATCATTCGAAAACATAATAATCAGACTTATCAAAAATAAAATTTCACATGGAAATTTCCGAACGTGTGAACAATTGGTATCAAAAAACTTCGTACTATTGCGAAATATTTTGACAATTTATGAAGGAAATTATTCACAAAGATTTGTTTGATTCAGAAAAAATAAACATAAATTTTTCGTATTTTTGCATTGGAAATATATATTTAAGGCAATACCTGCCCTAAGAATGTGTAAGAATTGTGGAAAAAATTTCCGTACGTGTTCGCCGTTTCAAGCAAGAAGCAAAAAAATTGATTATTCTGCCGACGTTATTGCTTGTTCTCAGCAATGAAATTGCTACGTGAAAACCCAGTGTTAAACATATTTCATGTTTTAGTAAAATCATTACTCAAGATTTTTTATACATGTTTAATTTTTTATGGATATCTAATCTAATTAGAAAAGTTGGGTATAGAAAATTTGAAAAATAAAAACCACAGCTCCACAGCTGGAAAATTTAACCTTTTTAGGGTTCCGTATACCAAAGGTGAAAAGGGACCCTATTATTTTCGCTACGCCGTCCGTCTGTCTATTTTCTCGAGAACCGCAAGAGCTACGGTCCTGAAATTTAAATACAGTGTGAACACTGAGAGCTAAAAATTAAAGGGTGTTCCAAAACGAGCAACGAAAAATGTTAAAATCCCATGTAATATACATACAATTGTAAGGTTAGTGTATTTTTATACAGACTACAACAATTAACACTAAAATTTAAAAAAAATTTCATTAAAGGATGTTCTATCAGTTAATGCAATTTTGACTATGTAATTTTGACAACTTGCTGTATCTTGGAAACCGTAAGAGCAAAACTCTTGAAATTTTCAAAAACGGTAAAGCTAAAAAATCAAAAAATTATAAAATCGTCAAATCGCCAACCAAGGTTGGCAAACGGTATCGTAAAAATACCGATACCGATTCAAATACCGCTAAAATTAGATACCGGTATCGTTACCGATACCGAAATCCATTTCGGTTAGCAAATACCGGCATCCAGACTACCGTTTACGTCTATACCGGTACGTACCGGTATACCGATTCCGGCCAAAAAATAAATGGATAGTTGAGTTTTTTTTCACCATGAGACAAATGCTTTTTATCAGTTATAGTTTGGTTTTTATTTCGACCATTGTGTTGGTTTTGCTTTACTATTCCAGACGCCAACCAATCCCATTTGTCAACCAATATTATTGCCATGTTCATAAAACATAGAATCTCAAGAAAAAATAGCAAGGCCAAAACTAAAAATATTTAAAATGTTTTGTAATGGATACTGTGGTTTCAAAACATATAGCATAGATAAGAACTTTTGTTTTTCGTGCATTGTTTCGAAGTCAACTAAAATTAGTTGTTATTCAGAATCAGGGACCGAAAATAACTGTTATTTTTGAATTTTTGATTAAAAAAAGCAACCTCAAGGAAATGTCGGAGAATGAAACCAAGTATACCATTTTGCAAGTATTGGACCAAATTGTCAGAAAATACGATGCTTTTTAAAAATCTGACTTTTATTTTTTCGAGCAGAAATAAAAGTTATTTTTTGACTTTTATTTTTTTGAGCAAAAATAACAGTTATTTTTGACTTTTATTTTTTCGAGCAGAAATAAAAGTTATTTTTTGACTTTTATTTTTTTGAGCAAAAATAACAGTTATTTTTGACTTTTATTTTTTCGAGCAGAAATAAAAGTTATTTTTTGACTTTTATTTTTTCGAGTAGAAATAAAAGTTATTTTTTGACTTTTATTTTTTTGAGCAGAAATAAAAGTTATTTTTGTGTTTTCAACCCCTTTGACAAAGAAATTATTATTTAATATTCCAAATATTCTTTTCTAAATAAGTAAATTTAACGATTCACTATTGCAAAAGCGCCAAAATTTATAATAAATATAATGAATTTATTACAAAATAACTTTTATTTCTGCTCAAAAAAATAAAAGTCAAAAAATAACTTTTATTTCTACTCGAAAAAATAAAAGTCAAAAAATAACTTTTATTTCTGCTCGAAAAAATAAAAGTCAAAAATAACTGTTATTTTTGCTCAAAAAAATAAAAGTCAAAAAATAACTTTTATTTCTGCTCGAAAAAATAAAAGTCAAAAAATAACTTTTATTTTCTGACTTTTACGATAAAAGTTATAACAGTTACGGTCCCTGTTCAGAATACAAAAAAAAAAAACAGTTGTTTAAAAGTTAACTTGTTTCAGTTTCAATCCAACTTAGTTGAGCTGTAAACCGCAATATGTGCAAAAATTGCAAAAATATATTTCAATTAACTTTCTTTCTTTGGTGTTGGTCTTGTTTATACACTTAACCGTAATATATAAGGTTGGGTAGAAAAAAAACTTCTAAACGTTTATATTTGAAGTTAAAGATTCCTCTCTTGAGGTGAAGAAAAGTGCTTTTAAAATGACGGAACAAATTTTGGCGACCACTGTTGTACCAATTTTGTACTCTGTGTTTATATACATCTATTAAATTGTACTTCCATCATCCTGGAAGGTTAAATACACCGAAAGCGTATAAATAGAACGCGAAATACATCATACAGGTAGTTTTTTAACAAAAAGTCTTCTAACAAAATATTTAAAACAGTCCTGTGAATTACTCTTATTCAATTATGTTTTATAAACAAAGTTATCAACAATATATGTAGATCCAGTACAAAAATATTGCCTGAGAACGTGTCCAAAGTAGAAAAGTGTCGAAAAAACCGAAAAAATCATATTTGGTGAAAAAATAAAGACATATTTGAAATTTACTGAAACAAGATATATCTATATGGTTCTAAAGGTCTTAGTATCTTCTTTCTGTATCCGTTTATAAATTTAAAATCGGTTGATATTTAACTTAGTTGGAGGTTGATAAGTGTCTACGGGGACGAAAAACCGGTTTTTACCCGTAACTCAAGATTTTGGAGGTGTCTGGAAAATTTCAAATACAATTTGTATTGTTATACTCGACAATACCTAGCAGAAATATAGTAACACGTCCCACGTATTTCGATTTCATCAAAATTTGTCACACAGTGTAATATATAAGTATAGACAAAACTTTTATTTTTACTATTTTGTTTAATTAACCAAAATGTACACTTTATCGGCACTATGTATAAGCAAAAATTGGCATGAAGTTAGCAAAAGTGACGAAATTGAATTAGGTATTAACGAGTTCCTCCATACAATTAGACATTAGAAATGGTTGCATTACCTAATTTTAACCCACCTCTACTCCCTAGCATAGTTTTTAATGTGAAGTTTCATGGCAAAATTCTTTAAGATCATGTTCAATTTTGCCACTTATGCTAACTTCATGCCAAATTTTGCTTATACATAGGGCCGTATATATGTAAAGTTTGAACTGCAGTCTCCTTGTTTCACTTTTTTAATAAATTATGTTTTAATAATAGTATAAAAACATACACATGTATATAGAAACAAATAAGTTTATACGCTTTTATACGAGTACATACGAGGGCGGTTCGGAAACTTCTTAGCCTAGCACAAAAAGCGCGGTATAAACAGGAAAAAGTTAAGTGTTTTGGAAACTTCCATCACTGCTTTGAACACATGTTAAATTTTGTTTCGATCTGGCAACTCCTTCATATAGAAACAGGTGTTCACAAAAGACGCATCCGCGATTTTTTAACAATGGAAAAATTAGAAATGCGTGGTGTCATTAAATATTTACATAAAAAAGGTTTATCGGGAGAAGAAATTCATAATGATATGGTGAATGTGTTAGGTGAAAGTGCTCCTTCATATGCAACAGTAAAAAATTGGGTTGCTGAATTTGAACGTGGTCGTACAAGCATTGAAGATGAACCACGTAGTGGACGTCCAAAAACAGCAACAACAACAGAAATTGTAGCCAAAGTGCATGATATGGTATTAAATGATCGACGAATAAAAGTGCGTGAAATAGCTAATATCATGGGCATCTCAAATGATCGAGTCCATTTAATTTTGCATGAAGAACTACAGATGAAAAAGCTTTCTGCAAGATGGGTGCCGCATTTGTTAACAGTCGACCAAAAACGCATAAGAATGAACATTTCTCAAGCTTGTTTGGATCGTTTTAAGCGAAATAAAATGGATTTTAAGCGTCGTTTCATAACTGTTGATGAGACATGGATCCACCACTATACTCCAGAGACAAAAAAACAATCCAAACAATGGACTGAAGCTGGAGGAAGTGCCCCAAAGAAGGCAAAAACAATTCAATCGGTTGGTAAGGTTATGGCAACGGTTTTTTGGGGCTTCAAAGGTATTTTATTGATTGACTATCTGCAAAAGGGTAAAACAATAAATTCAGAGTACTATTGCAACCTTTCGGATCAATTAAATGTACAAATTCGAGAAAAACGTCCTGGCTTACAACACAAAAAAATAATTTTTCATCAAGACAACGCACCAGCGCACAAGAGTGTTTTAACAATGGCTAAAATCAACGAATTAAAGTACGAGTTGCTTGACCACCCACCTTATTATCCTGATTTGGCTCCCAGTGACTTTTACCTGTTCCCAAATCTAAAAAAATTCCTTGCTGGAAAGCGTTTTACCTCAAATGAAGATGCAATTACAGTTGTAAACCACTATTTTGAAGACCTTGAGGAAAACTATTTTAATCAAGGGATAGAATTGCTAGAAAAGCGTTGGACTAAGTGTATTGAAGTTTCAGGAGATAATATTGAAAAATAAAAATATTTTTGAAAAACTAACTATTCTCTTTCATTGATAGGCTAAGAAGTTTCCGAATCGCCCTCGTATGTATGTTAATTAAAAAATACTCCCTTTTTGAAGTAATTTAATAAAAAAAAGAGTTTTTGCTATGTCCACTGCCTGAAATAATAAATTTATCAGTAATATCGGTATACCGGTATTATAAACTCGATAACGGTATGTACCGGTAATACCGATACTGAAATAAAAAAAATATCGATACCGCTACCGATACCGAAATTTAAAAAATAATTGTACCGGTATCAATACCGATACCGTTATTTTTTTCGGTTTCCAACCTTGTCGCCAACACAAAAAAAAGCACCAAATTAAAAAAACTTTCTAGGGGTAAAATAAATCGCTAAAAACCGAAAAAATCGCCAAAATGAAAAAAAACCCCAAAAACAGAAAAAAATCGCCAAAATTAAAAAAATTGCCAAAAAATCCCCAAAAACAGAAAAAATTGCCAAAATGAAAAAATCGCCAGAATAAAAAAAAAACCCAAAAACAGAAAAAAATTGTCAAAAAGGAAAATAATCGCCAAAAACAGAAAAATATCGCCAAAAAGCGACAACACTAAAGAAAATCGTTTAAACTGAAAAAAACTTAAAAAAATCAAAAACGCCACATCAACAAAATTCTCAAAACCGAATGTACGGAACCCTTTGTGCGCAAGTCAATGTCGCACTTTACTGAACTTATTATTATTATATTAAATAACTAAATAAAACTAGTATTTTCCTTATTTCTTTTTTTCTTTGTTCATTTATATATTTTTTTATTATTATATTTTATTTTTATTTTATATATTTTTTAAAGAACAACATTGATTGAAAATTTGGTTCCTTATGAACCAAAAAAATCTAAAATGATGATTCCAGGGTTGGGGAAATTGCACTTTTTTATATATAAAACTAATTATATAAAGCTTGTTATTTCCTTGATAATTTAATTTATTCTATATTTTAGAAAGAAATAAATTAGTACTCGAATTAAAACCAGAAAAATTTAAATTATGGTTCCAAGGTTGGAAATTAAAAAAAAAAATTGGGTAAAAAATAACCAAAAATAGTAATTTTTTCAGTTAAATGTATTTCATATTTTAGGAAGATCTTTACTCAAGCAAATTCTTTAGTCGAAAAAAATCAAGAGGTCACTTACTAAAAATTGCACTATAACAAAAAATTATAAATTTTATGACAAAACAAATTTTTTTTGTATGTATGTACTTATGTATGCATCTGTATACTACATACGTTGGTAAAGGGTATGTAAGATTCGGCGCAGACAAATATAGCACTCTTTCTTGTTATACCCTTTACCAACAAAAATGGTAAAAGGGTATATATAGGTTTGTCATTCCGTTTGTAATTTCTATAATATCAATAAGCGACACATAAAATATATATATTCTGGATCCTTATGCATAGGGAAGACGAATAAGCGATGTCCGTCTGTCCGTCTGTCCGTCTGTCCGTCTGTCCGTCTGTCCGTCTGTCCGTCTGTCCGTCTGTCCGTCTGTCTGTACGTGAAATCGGTTTTCCGAAGCTCCCAGAAGAGCTAGAGACTTCGTTCTTGGACTGGTGTGTCAGAAATTTTCCAAAATAGATTGGTATTGAAATTCAGCAAAATCGGGCAGACGATTGCAGAGCTGGAAAACTTAAACTTCATTTTGCCATATAAAAGTAACTCCCGAAAACAAATTTTTATTTTTTTTAATAAATGTACATATTTTACACTTCAGTACGACTAAAATTGGAATTTTAAATTAAAAAAATACAAAAAAATTAAAAAGACGTTTCCAGGGTTGGAAAACTTTAACTTTTTGTGTTATGTAAAATTAACTATGTCTAAAACTATATTAGTATTTTCTCGAGAACCGTAAGAGCTACAGACCTGAAATTTGGACACAGTATGTAGACCTTTGGCCGCTACAACAACAAATACATGATAATTGGAAATTAAAGGGTGTTCCAAAACGAGCAACGAAAAATTTTAAAATCCCATGTAGTATATATACAATTGTATGTATATACACTTGAAATTTGTAAGGTTAGTGTATTTTTATACAGACTACAAAAATTAACACAAAAATTTAAAAAAATTTAAATTAAAGGGTGTTCCATCAGTTAATGCAATTTTGACTATGTAATTTTGACAATTTGCTGTATCTTGGAAACCGTAAGAGCAAAACTCTTGAAATTTTCAAAAACGGTAAAACTGAAAAAATAAAAAATTATAAAATCGCCAAACCGAAAAAAATCGCCAAAAACAAGAAAAAATCGCCAAAACGAAAAAAAGCACCAAATTAAAAAAAAATTATAAAACTAAAATAAATCGCAAAAAAACGGAAAAATGCTAAAATGAAAAAAAAAATCGCCAAAACGAAAAAAAACAGAAAAAAATCGCCAAAATGAAAAAAAATCGCCAAAAAGAAAAAAATCACCAAAACGAAAAAAAACCCTAAAAAAAAATCGTCAAAATGAAAAAAATCGCCAAAACGAAAAAAATCACCAAAACGAAAAAAAACCCTAAAAAACAGAAAAAAATCGTCAAAATGAAAAAAAATCGCCAAAACGAAAAAAACCAAAAAAAAACAGAAAAAAATCGCCAAAATGAAAAAAATCGCCAAAAAAAGAAAAAAAACCTAAATAACAGAAAAAAAATCGCCAAAACGAAAAAAAGCACCAAATTAAAAAAAATTTCTAAGACTAAAATAAATCGCAAAAAAATTGAAAAATTGCTAAAATGAAATCAAAAATCGCCAAAATGAAAGAAAATCGCCAAAATGAAAAAAAAATCCCCAAAATTAAAAAAATCACCAAAACGAAAAAAAAACCTAAAAACAGAAAAAAATCGCCAAAATGATAAAAAAAATCGCCAAAATGAAAAAAATCACCAAAATGAAAAAAACCCAAAAAAACAGAAAAAAATCGCCAAAATGAAAAAAAGCACTAAATTAAAAGAAAATTTCTAAGACTAAAATAAACCGCAAAAAAACGAAAAAATTGCTAAAATGAAAAAAAAAATCGCCAAAATGAAAAATATCGCTAAAACGAAAAAAAACCTAAAAAACAGAAAAAAATCGCCAAAATGAAAAAAAATCGCCAAAAAAAGAAAAAAAATCGCCAAAACGAAAAAAAACTAAAAAACAGAAAAAAATCGCCAAAATGAAAAAAAATCGCCAAAATGAAAAAAAAAATCGCCAAAATTAAAAAAATCACCAAAACGAAAAAAAAACAGAAAAAAAAGAAAAAAATTGCCAAAATGAAAAAAAAATCGCCAAAATGAAAAAAATCACCAAAACGAAAAAAACAAAAAAAAATCGCGAAAAAAACCCAAAAAAAACAGAAAAAATCGTCAAAATGAGAAAAATCTCCAAAATGAAGAAAAGCCCAACAACATAAAAAAATCGCCAAAATGAAAAAACCTCTAAAAACAGACAAAATCGCCAAAACGAGAAAAAAGCGACAAAACTGAAAAAATCGTTTTAACTGAAAAAAACTTCAAAAAAAGCAAAAAACCTTCCTTTCGTGCGCGATTCAAAGTCGCACTTAACTGATTTTTTTAGTATTAAAGGAATTAAATGAAACTAAGTTTTTGCTTATTTCGTTCTTGCTTTTTTCACTTAACATATTTTATGTATTTTTTAAAGAACTAGATTGGTAACAATAATCAGAAAAATCCAAAATTATGACTCCAGGGTTGGAAAACTTACACTTTTTGTTTTTTTCTTTTTCTTTATAAATTGAATATATTTTATGCTTCTGAAAGAAAAGTTTGGTGTATGAAATTTGAAAAATGAAAATTATAGCTCCAAAGATGGAAACTTTAAAAAAATGATAAATTTTTTCACAAAACAAATATGTATGTACGTGTCTGTATACTATATATATGTACGTACGTTGGTAAAGGGTATATAAGATTCGGCACAGCCGAATATAGCACTCTTACTTGTTTTTTACTAGCATTACTATAAGGAACTCTACATTTTAATAGTGGCGCTAAATTGGAGTTAATCACATAAAAATATACTTAAATATGTATATTCACTAGGGTGACCGTAAAAAATTCATGTTGTATTTTTGACCACGGCAGATTTTACGATAGCCAAAGTTTGAGCACGATTGGAGTATGTTAACACGCGCGGCTGGGGGCTCAAAGTTTCAAAGGAGTGTTTATATGGGAAAAATATGTTTTTTTTCAGTTTTTTCGAAAATTTCGTTTTATAGTTTAATTTTTTCAAATTGTTTTTGCTGTTTCTTGGCAAGTTTGTTTTTATACCCTTTACCAACAAAAATGGTAAAAGGGTATATATAGGTTTGTCATTCCGTTTGTAATTTCTATAATATCAATAAGCGACACATAAAATATATATATTCTGGATCCTTATGCATAGGGAAGACGAATAACCGATGTCCGTCTGTCCGTCTGTCCGTCTGTCCGTCTGTCCGTCTGTCCGTCTGTCCGTCTGTCCGTCTGTCCGTCTGTCCGTCTGTCCGTCTGTCCGTCTGTCTGTACGTGAAATCGGTTTTCCGAAGCTCCCAGAAGAGCTAGAGACTTCGTTCTTGGACTGGTGTGTCAGAAATTTTCCAAAATAGATTGGTATTGAAATTCAGCAAAATCGGGCAGACGATTGCAGAGCTGGAAAACTTAAACTTCATTTTGCCATATAAAAGTAACTCCCGAAAACAAATTTTTATTTTTTTTAATAAATGTACATATTTTACACTTCAGTACGACTAAAATTGGAATTTTAAATTAAAAAAATACAAAAAAATTAAAAAGACGTTTCCAGGGTTGGAAAACTTTAACTTTTTGTGTTATGTAAAATTAACTATGTCTAAAACTATATTAGTATTTTCTCGAGAACCGTAAGAGCTACAGACCTGAAATTTGGACACAGTATGTAGACCTTTGGCCGCTACAACAACAAATACATGATAATTGGAAATTAAAGGGTGTTCCAAAACGAGCAACGAAAAATTTTAAAATCCCATGTAGTATATATACAATTGTATGTATATACACTTGAAATTTGTAAGGTTAGTGTATTTTTATACAGACTACAAAAATTAACACAAAAATTTAAAAAAATTTAAATTAAAGGGTGTTCCATCAGTTAATGCAATTTTGACTATGTAATTTTGACAATTTGCTGTATCTTGGAAACCGTAAGAGCAAAACTCTTGAAATTTTCAAAAACGGTAAAACTGAAAAAATAAAAAATTATAAAATCGCCAAACCGAAAAAAATCGCCAAAAACAAGAAAAAATCGCCAAAACGAAAAAAAGCACCAAATTAAAAAAAAATTATAAAACTAAAATAAATCGCAAAAAAACGGAAAAATGCTAAAATGAAAAAAAAAAATCGCCAAAACGAAAAAAAACAGAAAAAAATCGCCAAAATGAAAAAAAATCGCCAAAAAGAAAAAAATCACCAAAACGAAAAAAAACCCTAAAAAAAAATCGTCAAAATGAAAAAAATCGCCAAAACGAAAAAAATCACCAAAACGAAAAAAAACCCTAAAAAACAGAAAAAAATCGTCAAAATGAAAAAAAATCGCCAAAACGAAAAAAACCAAAAAAAAAAACAGAAAAAAATCGCCAAAATGAAAAAAATCGCCAAAAAAAGAAAAAAAACCTAAATAACAGAAAAAAAATCGCCAAAACGAAAAAAAGCACCAAATTAAAAAAAATTTCTAAGACTAAAATAAATCGCAAAAAAATTGAAAAATTGCTAAAATGAAATCAAAAATCGCCAAAATGAAAGAAAATCGCCAAAATGAAAAAAAAATCCCCAAAATTAAAAAAATCACCAAAACGAAAAAAAAACCTAAAAACAGAAAAAAATCGCCAAAATGATAAAAAAAATCGCCAAAATGAAAAAAATCACCAAAATGAAAAAAACCCAAAAAAACAGAAAAAAATCGCCAAAATGAAAAAAAGCACTAAATTAAAAGAAAATTTCTAAGACTAAAATAAACCGCAAAAAAACGAAAAAATTGCTAAAATGAAAAAAAAAATCGCCAAAATGAAAAATATCGCTAAAACGAAAAAAAACCTAAAAAACAGAAAAAAATCGCCAAAATGAAAAAAAATCGCCAAAAAAAGAAAAAAAATCGCCAAAACGAAAAAAAACTAAAAAACAGAAAAAAATCGCCAAAATGAAAAAAAATCGCCAAAATGAAAAAAAAAATCGCCAAAATTAAAAAAATCACCAAAACGAAAAAAAAACAGAAAAAAAAGAAAAAAATTGCCAAAATGAAAAAAAAATCGCCAAAATGAAAAAAATCACCAAAACGAAAAAAACAAAAAAAAATCGCGAAAAAAACCCAAAAAAAAACAGAAAAAATCGTCAAAATGAGAAAAATCTCCAAAATGAAGAAAAGCCCAACAACATAAAAAAATCGCCAAAATGAAAAAACCTCTAAAAACAGACAAAATCGCCAAAACGAGAAAAAAGCGACAAAACTGAAAAAATCGTTTTAACTGAAAAAAACTTCAAAAAAAGCAAAAAACCTTCCTTTCGTGCGCGATTCAAAGTCGCACTTAATTGATTTTTTTAGTATTAAAGGAATTAAATGAAACTAAGTTTTTGCTTATTTCGTTCTTGCTTTTTTCACTTAACATATTTTATGTATTTTTTAAAGAACTAGATTGGTAACAATAATCAGAAAAATCCAAAATTATGACTCCAGGGTTGGAAAACTTACACTTTTTGTTTTTTTCTTTTTCTTTATAAATTGAATATATTTTATGCTTCTGAAAGAAAAGTTTGGTGTATGAAATTTGAAAAATGAAAATTATAGCTCCAAAGATGGAAACTTTAAAAAAATGATAAATTTTTTCACAAAACAAATATGTATGTACGTGTCTGTATACTATATATATGTACGTACGTTGGTAAAGGGTATATAAGATTCGGCACAGCCGAATATAGCACTCTTACTTGTTTTGTTATTATGCTGTACACTCAGTAGCAGAGTTAGTAGTCGCTTCTGATTTACTGTTTCTATTTTAAGGAAATGTTTTTAGTGGAATAAAATAATTTGTTAAATGAAAATTTCAAATGAAATATTTGAATTACAAATGTATCCAGCAAAAAATATTGGAACCAGTTCCAAAGGCTTATCAGTTTAATTGCACACCAATCACAACAGGTACTGAATTTAATATTCTAAGGCTGTTGTTTATATAAAAAATTGTTCTAGACAATCTTTTAAGGGCATACTATTCAGTTATTGGGATCACTTTCGTCCTATGACAACCATGTATTAAATTCATTGATGATTCACCAGAAATGGAACTACTTGGAGCTGATTTCATCAATGCTGTAAGTAATGATTTGTATTGTGATTTTGTGCTGGGTAGTTTTTGAATTGATATTTTTTTAGTTTCGAATGAAATCTTTTAATTTAAATTAATATGATTTAAGCTAAATTGAACAAATATTTCAAAAATAGTTCGGTCTAAGTAATTTAAAAACAACCCAGCGAACAATTTCAAAAAAGGTAATCGGGTTTGGAATTAAGCATTTTTGGTGGAAGCTGTTCCTTACTGGATTACCAACTTAATGATTTTAACAAGGCGTGAGACTAAAATAATCGATTCTTGAGAAGTACTTACTTTTTTCATTTGGCTACTTGTTCACGTAATATATTTAATCTAAAATAATTATTCTCATCATTTAGCAACTTCTGCATAATTTTTTTAAATTTGAGGTAATGTGATTTGTAAGCGAGGAATGAAATTTGGTAATCAGAAAAGTAAGTCATTATATGGCAAGTAGTTCTGATGGTAATGTGTAATTTTTTGCTGCGATTTAATTTAATTTTTAATAAAACAACAATATATTACAAATATATACTCGTATGAATGTGTTTAAGTTTGTTACCCCAAACCTTATAAAATTGTAGTCGAATTTCACTAAAAAGTACTAGTGAATCTTTGGTTCAAGTGTCGTCAATAGTACTAAGCATCTATTTGTAGATTTTCAATGACAGCATTATGTTATATGTCAATAGGCGATAGCATTGGCAGGGGTACAATGTGGGTGACAATGTCGATAGTACATCTCTAAAATTTTTTTTAAAGAGAAGTAGCACTCAGGCAATGAATGCCTATTACTAGTACTAGGTGTTACCTTCTTTAGAAAAGGGATAGTGATGGAGAGAGAAAAAGATAGAGATAAAAAAAGCTTCATTCGTTTACAACTGTGCTTTTTTTGCACGTTGTTTTTTTTTTAATAATGCAGTGTTTTGCTGCTACTCTGGTGTCAATGAGGGTTATTAAATTTTTTGAAGCTGTGTTTAGTAGCCATTTTAATGGTTATTTCACTTCGCCGATGATTCTGCTACACAATACCGATGAAGGAGTACGCTTTGATGTTACATTAGCATTAGTATCCGTTGAAGCCGGTTTAGTTCACTGATCAGTGTCTATGACTTCATCAAATGGAATATGTGAATTGTTTTGATTCATTGCATTTCAATTTGCTAATGTGTTTCGTAATGTATACGCAAGTTACCATCTATATATATATATACCATCTTCTATATATATTACCATCTTCTATATATATTACAACAGTCTTACCATTGTCGTTTTTGTTCCTTACTAACTATACACATGTTTGTTAATTTGCTTATTTTTGTTCTACTTAAGACAAACTTTTTTGATTTGTTACTATTAAGTATATTTTTATTTTTAATTTTTGCCACAAGCCAATGACTATTAATTAGTTAAACGGCTGGCTGTTCCGTTCAACTATGTGTTGTTGTCAGAATATTTACAACTAACTTTGATGTTATTTGTTCATTAATAATTATCACATGTAATTTGGCTTAAAAAGCGTTACGAACTTTAGCCTATTCAATTCATAAGAATATAGAAACAAATACAGTTTGAAAAATAATAATTAAATTAAATATTATGATATTTTCAATAGTACGTTTTCCCCTACATAGATGTACATATATATTAATGTAAATATATTTTTGTCCCTATTCTGCCGACGTTCTCTCTCATATTCTATCAGAGTTAATATCAGGTATAGACGCTATGTAAAGAGTAACTTGTTATGAAATAACGAACACACACAAAATATGTTTCTTCTACATGTGCGCCTTCCGTTACGATATAATTTAACAAATAATTTGGTTTAATAATTTAATTGACTTGAACGAACTTATTTTGTTCAGATGTAGAGTAACCGACTTACGAGGGATCGAATTTGAATATTTATGAAGTTTTTAATGATTTTTACCAAATAAAAATAAACACATTTTAATACCCTTAAACAAACAAAATTTCATAACAAACACCTTTATTCGATTTTAAATCCGCTTTTAAGCTTTTAAAAATTTTTTTATTACATGCATCTATATCTGCACGAAATCGAACAGATTTCAATTAAAATTTCTAAATAATTAGTGTTTTTATATAATTATTATTTTACTTATTAAGTAAAATATTTTTTATTAAAAATACATTGAAATTGATTATTGAGGGGTTTAGCTGGATCCTATGCGCATTTCACTGTTGCTAATGCAGATCATCAGGGAACCTTTACCCAAATTTCTTAGAACAACTAGAGTTATTATGTTATAAACTTTCATTTAAATAAATGAGAAGCCTAACAACAAATAACAAAGTTGAAACAAGAACTCAATAATCAACACTTTTTTTTTATTTTCTTACTTTACCATTGCTACATTGGCTGACTTTTTTTCAGCTTCAAATTGTAGTTGTAAGAGTATGTAAAAGAAAATAAATGTAAACAAGTAAGAGTGCTATATTCGGCTGTGCCGAATCTTATATACCCTTTACCAAAGTTATTTAACAAAAAAATTTAAAAAATTGTGTTATCTATTTATTTTAGACTTAGATTTTTTTTTGTTTTTGGCGAGTTTTTCCTGTTTTGGGGTTTTTTTCATTTTGGCGATTTTATTCTGCTTTTTTTGGGTTTTTTTTTCGTTTTGGCGATTTTTTTTCATTTTGGCGATTTTCTCTCATTTTGGCGATTTTTTTCATTTTAGCAATTTTTCGCAATTTATTTTAGTCGTACATTTTTTTAATTTGGTGCTTTTTTTCATTTTGGCGATTTTTTTTGGTTTTTGGCAATTTTTTTCGGTTTGGCGATTTTATAATTTTTTGATTTTTAGTTTTACCGTTTTTGAAAATTTAGAGAGTTTAGCTCTTACGGTTTCCAAGATACTGCAAGTTGTCAAAATTGCATAGTAAAAATTGCATTAACTGATGGAACACCCTTTAATTAAAATTTTTTTAAATTTTAGTGTTAATTTTTGTAGTCTGTGCCTCGTTTCTGTAAGGAATGTGAGAACTTTTCGAGTCGAAAAAATAGTTATCATCCTGTGAAACACAGGGTGAGTAAGAAGAAAACTGTATTTGTTGACATTTTTTGTAATTTTATATAAGTTTTTATGTGAGTAACCCTGTGTAAAATAGGACAACCAATATAATTATTTGATTTTTCTCGATGCGAGAACTTCTCACAAGTTACAGAAATGGGGTACTGTATACAAATACACTAACCTTACAAATTTCAAGGGTATATACATACATACATTCAATTGTATGTATATTACATGAGATTTTAACATTTTTCGTTGCTCGTTTTGGAACACCCTTTAATTTCCAATTCTCATGTATTTGTTGTTGTACCGGCCAAAGGTCTATACACTGTGTCCAAATTTCAGGTCTCTAGCTCTTACGGTTCTCGAGAAAATACCCTGCATAGTTTTAGACATAGTTAATTTTACATAACACAAAAAGTTAAAGTTTTCCAACCCTGGAAACATCTTTTTAATTTTTTTAATATTTTTTTAATTTAAAATACCAATTTTGGTCGTACTGAAGTGTAAAATAGGTTTATTTATTAAAAAAAATAAAAATTTGTTTTCGGTAGTGACTTTTATATGGCAAAATCAAGTTTCAGTTTTCCAGCTCTGAAACGGTATGCTCGATTTTGCTGATTTTCAATACCAATCTAAGTTGGACAATTTCTGACATACCAGTCCAAGAACGAAGTCTCTAGCTTTTCTGGGAGCTTCGGAAAACGTATTTCACGTACACCAGACGGACATCGCTTATTCGTCTTCGCTATTCATAAGGACCCAGAATATATATATTTTTTTTGGTCGCAAATTAATATTATGGAAATTACACACGGAATGACAAACCTATATATACCCTTTTCCATTTTTGGTAAAGGGTATAATAACAACAACAGCTATTAAAGAATAGAGTGTTGCCACACAAGTATTTTTGACCGCGTGCAGTCAAGTTAATAATTAGTGTTTTTATGGGAATTGTTAAAATTTAAGTTTAAAATTTTTAAACGCACTAATAATCCCAAATTATTTAAACTTAAAATTTCTAAAATTATCAAAATCTACAAAACAAAAACCATTGCATGAAGCTTGTCCTAAACTACAAACAAACATAATCATAGCTCATTGACACACCTCTTTAAGTACATCGGTTTTTATACCCTTTACCAAAACAAATGGCAAAAGGGTATATATAGGTTTGTCAGTCCGTTTGTAATTTCTATAATATCAATAAGCGACCCATAAAGTATATAAATTCTGGATCCTTATGCATAGGGCAGACGAATAAGCGATGTCCGTCTGTATGTCTGTTTGTACGTAAAATCGGTTCTCCGAAGCTCCCAGAAAAGCTACAGACTTCGTTATTGGACTGGAGGATCAGAAATCGAGCAGATAATCGCAGAGCTGGAAGGCTTAAACTTTATTTTGCCATATAAAAGTAACTACCAAAAACATATTTTTATTTTTTTTAATAAAAACACTTATTTTATACTTCACTACGAGTAAAATTGGTATTTCAAATTAAAAAAATATAAAAAATTAACAAGTAAGAGTGCTATATTCGGCTGTGCCGAATCTTATATACCCTTTACCAACGTACGTACATATATATAGTATACAGACACGTACATACATATTTGTTTTGTGAAAAAATTTATCATTTTTTTAAAGTTTCCATCTTTGGAGCTATAATTTTCATTTTTCAAATTTCATACACCAAACTTTTCTTTCAGAAGCATAAAATATATTCAATTTATAAAGAAAAAGAAAAAAACAAAAAGTGTAAGTTTTCCAACCCTGGAGTCATAATTTTGGATTTTTCTGATTATTGTTACCAATCTAGTTCTTTAAAAAATACATAAAATATGTTAAGTGAAAAAAGCAAGAACGAAATAAGCAAAAACTTAGTTTCATTTAATTCCTTTAATACTAAAAAAATCAGTTAAGTGCGACTTTGAATCGCGCACGAAAGGAAGGTTTTTTGCTTTTTTTGAAGTTTTTTTCAGTTAAAACGATTTTTTCAGTTTTGTCGCTTTTTTCTCGTTTTGGCGATTTTGTCTGTTTTTAGAGGTTTTTTCATTTTGGCGATTTTTTTATGTTGTTGGGCTTTTCTTCATTTTGGAGATTTTTCTCATTTTGACGATTTTTTCTGTTTTTTTTGGGTTTTTTTCGCGATTTTTTTTTGTTTTTTTCGTTTTGGTGATTTTTTTCATTTTGGCGATTTTTTTTTCATTTTGGCAATTTTTTTCTTTTTTTTCTGTTTTTTTTTCGTTTTGGTGATTTTTTTAATTTTGGCGATTTTTTTTTTCATTTTGGCGATTTTTTTTCATTTTGGCGATTTTTTTCTGTTTTTTAGTTTTTTTTCGTTTTGGCGATTTTTTTTCTTTTTTTGGCGATTTTTTTTCATTTTGGCGATTTTTTTCTGTTTTTTAGGTTTTTTTTCGTTTTAGCGATATTTTTCATTTTGGCGATTTTTTTTTTCATTTTAGCAATTTTTTCGTTTTTTTGCGGTTTATTTTAGTCTTAGAAATTTTCTTTTAATTTAGTGCTTTTTTTCATTTTGGCGATTTTTTTCTGTTTTTTTGGGTTTTTTTCATTTTGGTGATTTTTTTCATTTTGGCGATTTTTTTTATCATTTTGGCGATTTTTTTCTGTTTTTAGGTTTTTTTTTCGTTTTGGTGATTTTTTTAATTTTGGGGATTTTTTTTTCATTTTGGCGATTTTCTTTCATTTTGGCGATTTTTGATTTCATTTTAGCAATTTTTCAATTTTTTTGCGATTTATTTTAGTCTTAGAAATTTTTTTTAATTTGGTGCTTTTTTTCGTTTTGGCGATTTTTTTTCTGTTATTTAGGTTTTTTTTCTTTTTTTGGCGATTTTTTTCATTTTGGCGATTTTTTTCTGTTTTTTTTTGGTTTTTTTCGTTTTGGCGATTTTTTTTCATTTTGACGATTTTTTTCTGTTTTTTAGGGTTTTTTTTCGTTTTGGTGATTTTTTTCGTTTTGGCGATTTTTTTCATTTTGACGATTTTTTTTTAGGGTTTTTTTTCGTTTTGGTGATTTGTTTCTTTTTGGCGATTTTTTTTCATTTTGGCGATTTTTTTCTGTTTTTTTTCGTTTTGGCGATTTTTTTTTTCATTTTAGCATTTTTCCGTTTTTTTGCGATTTATTTTAGTTTTATAATTTTTTTTTAATTTGGTGCTTTTTTTTCGTTTTGGCGATTTTTTCTTGTTTTTGGCGATTTTTTTCGGTTTGGCGATTTTATAATTTTTTATTTTTTCAGTTTTACCGTTTTTGAAAATTTCAAGAGTTTTCCTCTTACGGTTTCCAAGATACAGCAAATTGTCAAAATTACATAGTCAAAATTGCATTAACTGATGGAACACTCTTTAATTTAAATTTTTTTAAATTTTTGTGTTAATTTTTGTAGTCTGTATAAAAATACACTAACCTTACAAATTTCAAGTGTATATACATACAATTGTATATATACTACATGGGATTTTAAAATTTTTCGTTGCTCGTTTTGGAACACCCTTTAATTTCCAATTATCATGTATTTGTTGTTGTAGCGGCCAAAGGTCTACATACTGTGTCCAAATTTCAGGTCTGTAGCTCTTACGGTTCTCGAGAAAATACTAATATAGTTTTAGACATAGTTAATTTTACATAACACAAAAAGTTAAAGTTTTCCAACCCTGGAAACGTCTTTTTAATTTTTTTGTATTTTTTTAATTTAAAATTCCAATTTTAGTCGTACTGAAGTGTAAAATATGTACATTTATTAAAAAAAATAAAAATTTGTTTTCGGGAGTTACTTTTATATGGCAAAATGAAGTTTAAGTTTTCCAGCTCTGCAATCGTCTGCCCGATTTTGCTGAATTTCAATACCAATCTATTTTGGAAAATTTCTGACACACCAGTCCAAGAACGAAGTCTCTAGCTCTTCTGGGAGCTTCGGAAAACCGATTTCACGTACAGACAGACGGACAGACGGACAGACGGACAGACGGACAGACGGACAGACGGACAGACGGACAGACGGACAGACGGACAGACGGACAGACGGACAGACGGACAGACGGACATCGCTTATTCGTCTTCCCTATGCATAAGGATCCAGAATATATATATTTTATGTGTCGCTTATTGATATTATAGAAATTACAAACGGAATGACAAACCTATATATACCCTTTTACCATTTTTGTTGGTAAAGGGTATAAAAAGAGGTTTCTAGGGTTGGAAAACTTTAACTTTTTTTGTTATATAAAAGTAACTTACTATAACTAATTTTTCCTTTTTTTCTATAAATTAAACATATATTATATTTTTAAAAGAAAGAGATTGGTGTAGGAGATCAGAAAATTAAAAAAGGATGATTTCAGGGTTGGAAAACTCACACTTTTTGTGATATATAAAAGTAACTAGGTCTAATTAATTTTTTTCTTTTTCTTTATAAATTATTTTTCTTTTTTTTTATAAATTATATATATATATTACGTTTTGCAAGGAAAAATTTGGCGAAGGAAATAAATAAAATAAAAATCACAGCTCCAAAGCTGGAAACTTTTAACTTTTTTCTGGATATTAAAGTAAATAAATAAAACAACTTTTTTAATTTCCTTTTTTCTTTGTTCACTTAACATACTTTATACATATTTTTTAAGAACTACTAAATTGGTATAAGGAATCAGAAAAAGTCTAACAGGATGAGTTCAGGGTTGGAAAATGAATTTTTTTTATAAAAATAATTAGGTCTAATTAATTTATTTTCTTTTTCTTTATAAATTAAATATATTTTATGCTTCTGAAAGAAAAAATTGGCGTATAAAATTATAAAAATTAAAACCTCAGCTCCAGAGATAGAAACTTTGAACTTTTTTCTGGATATTAAAGTAGCAATATAAAACGAATTTTTTTCTTATTTGTTTTTTTTTTCTTTGTTCACTTAACACACTTTACGTATTTTTTCAATCAAAAAAATCTAAAAGGATGATTCCAGGGTTGTAAAATTTATATTTTTTTTTATTAAAGTAACAAGGTCAAGTTAGTTTTTTCTTTTTGTTTACAAATTTTATATACTTTATGACTTAGAATGAAATAGTTTGGCATAGAAATTAGAAAAATAAAAGACATAGCTCCAGAGCTGGAAAACTTAAATTTTTCTTTGGTAATTAAATATATTTTATATTCTTGAAAGAAATAAATTAGTATTAAGAAACAGAAAAATCAAAAATAGGGTTCCAGGGTTGGAAATTTAAAAAAGTGTCAGTAAAAAATAACCAAAAATATTTTATTTTCAGTTAAACATATTTCATGTTTTATAAAGATCATTACTCAAGATTTTTTATACATGCAAAATTTTTATGGATATGTCATTGAAGTATAAACGAAGGTTTGTTGCTTATTGTGCTCCCAGCACAGTTATTTTTCAAATCGATGGTCTTTCTTTGACATCTGTAACGAGTTCTGATTAATTTTTATTAAATGGAGATAAAAATAAAATTTATTGCTAAAGAACAGTCATAACAATAAAATAAATTAAAGGACATGTTCCGTTTCATAAATGATTATTAAATAGGGAAAATATAAAACAAGTTAGTTTACTTGATATGGTGATGCAATATTAAGACTATTTTAGAGTTATTATATTAGCAGCACGGGGTTTAAACATCTCGAGAGCGAGTAAACAAGCCCCCATGTTTTGGTATTGTATTGACGTGACGTCGATGTTGACTGGAATAAGAGTGAATGTAAAATATATCTTAACCACAGAATGAAGAATAAAATATTCAACTATTGCTAATATCGAAAATAAGATAATTGAATCAAATTCTTTAATCGAAAAATACTGAGAGGTCACTTACTAAAAATTTCCCTAGAGCAAAAAACTATAATTTTTTTATAAAACACATGTGTATGTATGTGTCTGAATATTACATATATGTACGTACTCTGGTAAAGGATATATAAGATTCGGCACAGCCGAATTTACCACTCTTACTTGTTTTTTCATACAAAATATAAATAGCTATCATTTAAAGTATGTGTATGCAGTTTAATATAAAAGTGGCGAATTTGATTTGTTGTTGATAGCTACTACCTTGTTAGATATGCACTACACTCGTTCTATTTATTATAAAGAACTACATCTAACTTCACCGGAGTTTTGCTTTCACTGAGATAATGTTGTCTTCATTTGATTTATCTGTTGTATTAATTTAAAATTTATAAGAAATAAAAAACTTGCTATATTAACAACATATCAATCGTTTAAGTGATGGAATTAAATGAAGCTATGTATGCTACAAACATACATATGTACGTAATAACTAAAATTTATTTTGAAATGAAAAACTTTAAATATATAGAAATAAAATTGAAAGTTACGTATTTTAAAAGAAATCTTAAACAGTTCTATATGACATTTTGCTAAACTAAATAAAGTTATTTTTCATGACAAAAATTTTAACTGGCTAACAAAATTCACTCCCGTAAATGTTAGTAGTATAGTACTCCTCTTATTAAAAAATATTCCCAAAAGAAAATGGAAATTAATTGGAAGAGGTAATGTTTCCGTAGCGTTCAAAAGTTATCAAGAGAATATTGTCAATTTCACGCTCATCAGCTAATGTGGAAATAATATTTTCATAATCAAAACGAAGACTCAAAAGTCTTATACAAACAAAAGACTTATTGAAAGGCCCTAACTCGTATTTTTACGAAATTGAGTTTTTCAGTGATTCCAATACATTTTACACAAATATATCTCGTCACAAAAATTTATTGCAATAGTGTGAAAAATAGCGCGTTTTTTACAACTGGTTGTACAAAAATATTACAGAAAGAATATTACAGTTTCAATTATGTTTTTACCTTTTCCTGTAAACCAACAATTATTTTAGTTAGGGCCTTTCTTCTTGAGACCAACGATATGTATTTACTGCCTCTTCCACTATGTCCAAAGAAAAACTTTGCGAAAGAGTATCTCGAGTTCTAATAAATTTTCATTTTTAAATTAATGATGCATAGTCCTCATATAGTTATTTCTTTTATTTTCTAACAAACACAAATTGTTTTTCATTAAGTTGCATTATTTGTGTACATGAGCGCTATGTTCTAAAAATATAATTGAAAAAAGTTAAAACAAAAAAACCGAGTTTAGAACTATTGGAAAAACCGAGTTTAGAACTATTGGGGTGGAAAAAGTACAATTTTAAAAGCTAATTGGTACGAAATTAGTTTTCTCATTTATCATCCCTGTCTCCAGATATGAGCTTCTGAATGCATATGTATATAATGTGCAGAAAGAAGCCGATACCTCATGCCTTTTTTATATGTATTTAAATCATGTTAAGCTAAAACAGTACCCACAGACCTACCGAAGCACATATTTATTTTAAATTCGTCATTCACTTACGTTACTGCATCCTCGTCAGGCAGAGGAGTTGCACTGTGTGCTTTTCCGCGCTTCCGTAGCGCTTCTTTTTTCCTTAGTACTTATTTGTACCAAATTTATTTTTGCTGGTTTATAATCAGTTTATGACCCACAATTAATTTGAATACAAATGCTAATTAAAAGAATTCTCAACACAATTCTGTTTCTTTGTTTTTACAATTAATCCCTTTATACCCAAAAACTCCGGCATGCATGGATAAAACGTTTCTGAGTTCCAGGATTCATAAAATCCGTCCTGCTTGTCTTCCCTAGTAGAAAAGCGTATATACATACATACGTACATACGTACAATATGCTGATTTATAATTATTTTATATCCCATAAATTCGCTCACACTTAAACACTGTGCAGTAGCGCATGTTTGTAAGTTTTTTAAAAAAATACAATACACACAGTCTAAAAACACAAATAACGAAAAATAAAATGTATAAAAAAAGAAGTGAAAAACTATGTTCGGCGAGAGATAAAGCAATAAATTCTGTCAGAAATTTAATTTGATAATAAATCTTTGCTTCTAGCGCTACAGAATTTATTTGACTCACTCTCACACACGTATTGTTACATTTTATACGAGTGTATGTGCATGTGATATCCTAGCAAACAAGCAGCTTTTACTTAAAATTCAAAACAATTTGGCATCCAACTTGAAGTGTTTTAAGGATTTGAAAATAGTTTGATAAGTTAGTTTTGTTATTCAGTAATCTCTTGCTTTTTTGAAGTCCTTCAAAGCAAAAAGGGAAGTCGGAATTCAAAATCAGTTTTACACAGACAAAATAATCCAAATTTTTATCACTCACAAAACAAATTTTGTGTTTGAAAAAATTTAGGTTTTTTTTATGATTATACATATCGCTAATTTACTCAAACCAAAAAAATTAGTTTGCCAGAAAATGAGCTTAAAGCTTTTAATTTTCACTCAACTTAAAGGAAATAGAACATTTTATTTTGCTTTCAAGAGTTGAGGAAACAAGATATTTGTATGCAATTTTTATACAATATGAATAACGATACACAAAAAAAAAATAATTATCATTTTTGATAACGAAAATCCCGGTATTCAATCATTTTAATTTTCGAATTTCAATAACAAAAATTGTAAAAGAATAATATTTTTTTCCCAATAATATAAATATTTGAATTAATAAAATATCTTATCAATAATTTGTAATTTTGTCAGTAAGGAAATATAATGAATCAAAGAAAAAAGTTGTTGACTAAAATTTTATTTTCAGTGATAACTGTTATTTTATTGTTTATGTGCGTGTGGATGGATGAATGTTACATTTTTCAACCCCGTTTAGTTTGTTTTTGCTTGGCTGCGATTAAAACTAAATGAGTTTGGGATGCGTCGAACCGGGAATCTCTTGACTAATAGACTAATTTGCTCAGCTAAAGAGCAAATCGTTATTGGATACGCAAATAATGAATACAGGCAAAACATGATTTCTTATGGTTCTTCCACATTTGCGCATTACGTTGATATAATCTAAATATAACTTTGTTGATATTTTAAATTGCGAGGAATTGATAAATACAATATTCAAGTTAATAACAAATATTATTGATATTAAAAATTTTATTCAATAACATGGCTTTATTGAAAATAATTATAGTCTACTTTTTTCTGTGTATACAAGGTTAGGTTAGGTTAGCAGGCTGCTGGTAAGGAAGGGTGAAATTTAGAGTACAGCTCACTTGGGTCCAATACAATGATCCCTTTGTGATACCTGTGCGGTGGAGAGATGATAGTGAGAGAGGGTGATATTGAAGGGATAGTGATGGAGAAGACAGGTTGTGAAGGAAGAGATAGAGGAAAGCTTCATTCTTTTACAACACTGCTTTTTTTCACGCTTATTTGCAGTGTTGCAGTGCCACTGGTGGTGATTTTTTTTTATATGATTTTTATTTATTGTATCTTTATATATGAACTAACAATAAGTATTCAAGTCTTAAATCTAAAAAATATAATTAGGCCCCACCAGTGTCGGACATAAACTTAGTGATTGTTATATATAATATATAAGTAGTGATAATCAAAAGGAAAAAAAACAAAAGTATTTTCAAGCATTTTCCATCTGGAGTGTTTTGAATAAAAGCCCTTATGTCCGTCTTTTTTAGGCGGATGTGTCCAGTAAAGTTGAAAGTATTACGAGCAAGCGGATTAGGATGTGACTCGAGTTTTGTTAAATATTTGCTGGGTATTTCTTCAGTCACTAGTGGGATATTGAAATCACGATGTATATTTCATTTTTTTACATACTATGGCGCCGGTGTTATTAACCGTAAAATCTTATTTTGCCTTCGTTGGATTCTCTCGACATTGGAAGCTGAAGCAGTACCCCATAGCTGAATTCCGTAGCACCATATAGGTATTAAAAGCGACTTGTATATTAAAAGTTTACAATCTAGCCTGAGCGTTGAATTTCTACCAACCAGCCAAAGTATCTGAGTTTGTTTAAGTTTCATTTGCGTCAGCTTAGAGTCAATGTGGTGTTTCCATGTGAGCCTTCGATCAAGATGTATACCAAGGTAATATGTAAATTTTGAGGAACAATTTGATTATTGACTGTAATGGGGAAACAAGTGTATTTTCGAAGATTAAATGTTACCTGAGCACACTTATGTTCGTTTACCTTTATTCTCCACATGTTTAACCATAGTTCTAGCTGGGTAATATGTTGCTGAAGATATCGGAAAACCTCATGAGGGTTTTCGTGCATACTAAGGCAGGATGTATCATCTGCAAATGTAGATGTGTGAATATTACTGCTCAAAGGCATATCACAAGTATAAGTCAAATACAAAACTGGCCCCAGTATACTGCCCTGTGGCACACCGGATAAGATTGTTTCAGGCGTACTCATAAAGTCTCCTCCCACAACAGTGAACTTCCGGGAAATAATGTAACTTTCCAACAGATTTAGAATGATTATTGGTAGGTAAGTCTTTAATTTTAAAATTAGGCCTTCATGCCACACTTTATCAAATGCCTGAGAAACGTCAATAAAAAGCGCAGAGCAATACTTCTTTTCTTCAAAAGTTTTTCTTATAAATTGAACCAATCTATGAGTTCGTTCAATGGTGCTATACTGACTTCTTAATGGAAATTGATCCGGTATGCACTCATAATCAGTTACAATTGGGGGGAATTTTATCATGAGTAACTTTTCAAAGAGCTTTGACATTGTTGACAGTAAACTTATTGGCCTTTACTGGTGATGAATGAGGTGTATTAAATTTTGAAGCTGTGCTTAGTAGCCATTTTATTGGTTATTTTACTTCGCCAATGATTCTGCTACACAATACCCATGAAGGAGGGTGCTCTGATGTTACATTAGGATTAGCATTCGCTGAAGCCGATGTAGTTTCAGTTACCAGTGCCGTATGCCTGCACACGCACAGAAATAATATGGTTAAGGTAACCATAACCAAACAGCAACATACTATGATTGAATTATATGGTTGCAGTCAAATCATATTATTGTCAATGGAAAAGCAGAAAAAAAATAATATTATTTTCTGAGTTAATAAGAATACTATCTACAAAAAAATTAACTTTGTTATACCTAATCTTATTATTGTAAATAAGATAACACTATCGTTAGATGTGACTAAAATATAATTGTGACTTACAATACCATGTTCTAATATTATAATAACTAGTGTTCGCCCAGTGGTTGAAAATCAACCATTAACGCACAGAGGTGGAGAATAGAATGAAAATATTTAAAGTTTGATGAATTTAAAACACAATTTAAAAACTATATTTAAATATACATATGTATAGAGTCCAGGGTAAACCACTCTCTTAAACCACTTTCTTAACTACTAAATACGAATTTAAAATTCCATCATATTCCAACATTCCATCATATTCCAACATTCCAGTATGTTCAGTAATTTAAAGCACAGAAAAATAATGAAAACAATGAACAAAAACAAAACGCACACAAAATAAACCAAAAATAAAAAACTTACTTTGTGCTGTAGGTGAATTTAACTTTAATTTAACTTTAATCAAAGTTATTAATAATTAAAAAAATATATTATTTTTAAGTATCTAAAGAAAAATAATACAGTACCACTCGTTATTTAAATATCCAAATTTTATTAGTTTCAGCAATAATCGTTTAAGTCCATAGAAAGATGGATATAAGAATAGAATGAACAAATAAAATACGTTTTTCCTTCTGAGTGTTTACGGAGTTGCCAAGCCAAATTGTTGTAATTTTTTTTTTAGCAAATTAAGAGAGAAAGAGAAATCATGGCTTTATGATTGGCTAATATTCTTAACTGTTTTTAACTATCTTAGACACAAAAATGTAGAAGAAAAAATACATTCTGCACTGCTCCTATTGACAATCTATCTAACAAAAAAAATCAAGCGAATTCATTTGAGTTTAAGTCAGTTAAAATGGTTCTTAACTTTTTTCACTTGCCTATTTATATATAGATATTGTTAAATATAACCATAGTATTATTTTATGTAATAATAATATTTTGTTTTTTAATCATGTATTTGTTGGCAAATCTTTTGTTTCAACCAGCTGTGCGGTAAGTCCGAAATGAAAATTAATTAATATTGTTGAAAGAAAATGTATGTATGTATGTATAGAAATGCATACTTACATATATATGTATACACGAAATACAGACATACCTGTATAAAGAGATATACATACATACATATGTACATATTATTTTTGTTTATCTACCCTTTTGTTTATACTTTTTTATTTAACACCACGCGTGCACTACCAATAGCTTACAAACGAAACACTGAACTGACAGAAGATGTTTCTGAAAAAGATTTTTTTTTAAACTTAACATAGTATGGTTTTGGATAACATTATATTGTTATTTACATCATATTATTTTTACACAATAATACAAATTATATTGTAGTCATAAATTTTTTACAAAACTATATTGTTAAATTTTAACCATATCGCACTTTCTGTGAATGTAAATATAAATTCAAACATTACTGTGTTTATCTTAACGAAATTAATGTTTAAAATAACAATAACTAGTTTTCAACGACCACACATTTGTTTCAGAGAAAATAATATGGTTTTCTCAACCATTTTACACCATGTCTTTTCTTTGCGTGCATCATTAGAACTTTTCCCACAACAACTGATACAAGGGACACTAATGTAGATAGGAAAAATGCGTGGTGTTGTTTTAAAAACTGTCGGAGACAGGGTTTGAACCCAGGACCTTCGGGTTTCTACTCAACGTGCTAACTACTTCAGCCAACGACACCCTCATACTTATACAAATTATTCCACTTTCTTATATTATAGTGACAGATAAGTCATTAAGGCTGTTTCAGACTATAATACAACTATTAATAGTTTTGACTTAAATGCCTCGCTGATCTAATTACAGTTTAAAAATTTCAAAAAAAAACAATAACAATTCAGCATGTCGGAGTTTCTTTTCCTGCAAAAGTGTTAATACTTGTATTATAGTCCGAAACTGCCTTTACGAAATGGTACGAGTACCATTTCCCACCGGGAATTCCCGTTTCACAAACGCTACATGAAATACAATTTTTAATTCCAATATTTCTGTTTCAACATTTCTTTGGTTGGTTCAAAATTTATTTTATACTCGTATGTTTCTTTTCAAAAAAATATCGACGTGATGGTTCACAGAGAAAACAGATTCGTTGAGACAACCGAATTTGTTGCCAATCGAATTTTGGCGGTTGCACCAACTATTATAGAATTCTGGTATAACGACTGCAATTTTCTTAAGGTACCAGTATATTTTAATTATAACCCTTAACCAAATAGTTTCAGGAACAGAAAAAATTGGTTAACAGTATGGAATTTTAAATAAAAGTTATTCTTGCTACCGAAAAAATGGTTAGTATAATGCATTAAACACATTCACCACAGCAGGCTACATGGCTACACGACTATAAGTGCCGCTGGCAACAAATGTTGCCTAGTAGCCAGCTACTTAATTATTTTGTAAGACGGCAGCAGCACCATAAATTTATATTTCAGTGGTGCCGCTTTCAAATATTTCACATTTATAAAAATAAAATAGTTTATTCAAAAATATAAAAACAATTCAGTTTATTTATTTATATTTTTTTGCGATTTTTACTATTTATAGGTTTAGTAATTTCTTTAATAGTTTTAGCAATTTTTCGGTAACCTCCGATTTTTTCGCGTTTTTTCACTTGTTTCCAATCTTTTTATATTTTCAAAGATTTCTAATCAATTTTAGGACTTGCTTCCGATTTTGCAATTGCTCACCAATTTTTGCAAACTTCGCTATAAAACCGACTTCTTGCATGCTTTTAGCCTCCTACAAGTTTAGCCGATTTTTAAACAATATTAGGCTTTGTTATTACCTCGCTGTTAGTACGAATAAATTTTTGCGAATTTTCGCCATTCCGCGATTTTTACCGAATTTTTAATACGTTTCTGCAGATTTTCATAATTTTCGCGATTTTTGCGATATCAATATTATGGCTTATTGAAAATTTTGCAAATTTTCGCGATTTTTGCAAAGTTCGTAATAAAAGCGACTCTGTGTGTGTTTTTTAACTTCCTAAAAGTTTTGAAGATTTTTACGCATTATTAGAGTTTGTTATGATCCCGCTGTTAGTTACGTTTTGCTTTTTTTCTTAATTTTCGCAAATTTTTTGCATTCCTTTCATTTTTAGCGATTTTTAATCAATATTATGGCTTTTTTTAAATTTTGCAAATTTTTGCGAATTATAACTTTTTTCGCTTTGCAAAAATATATTACTTTTGTAATTAACATTAAAATTTTGAAACTTAGTTTTTTATTTTGAAATAAAAAATATTTCTTGGTACTAATTTGATTTGCATATGTATTTTGCAATATTGTCAACACTGTTTTTGGTTTGCACCCATAAAAAATAGAAATTAGTTTAATTCGACTACAACGACAAATGTAGCACGGACAACAACCTGTAGCCCGTTGCCTTGTTGCCATCAAAATAATCATTCTCATATAAACATGTGTATTCTATTTTTGACATTTTGTAGGCGGTAGCTTGCTGTGGTGAATGTGTTTAATGCTTAAGCAAAACAATATCATAAGTGAAAGTATTTATTTTAACCTTAATATATAACGACAATTTTTTAGTTGCCAATACCAAAAGTTGTTAGTAAAATCCAATTCATAATATTTTATTCGGTTGTGTTAACTAATCCGTTAATTAGTCATGACAAAAGCATACGCTCGGTTGATGCAACCAATTTAAGAATTGTCAGAATCATATCTTTATTATAATTATGCCCTTATGCACGCAAAGAAAAGATATGGTTGTCAAATGGTTGAGAAAACAATACTATGTTCTCTGAAACAAATGTGTGGTCGTTGAAAACTAGTTATTGTTATTTTAAACATTAATTTCATTACGATAAACAGAGTAATGTGTGAAGTTAATAATTACATTATTATATTCATAGAAAGTGCGATATGGTTAGAGCTTAACAATATAGTTTTGTTAAAAATTTTTTACTACAATATAATTTGTATTATTGTGTAAAAATAATATAATGTAAATAGCAATATAATGTTATCCAAAACCATACTATGTTAAGTTTTTAAAAAAATCTTTTTCAGGAACATCTGTCAGTTCAGTGTTTCGTTTGTAAGCTATTAGTAGTGCGCGCGTGGTGTTAAATAAATAAAAAAAGTATAAACAAAAGGGTAGATAAATTAAAATATATCACATATGTAGATATGTATATCTCCTTATATATACGTATCTGTATTTCGTGTATACATACATGTAAGTATACATTTCTAAATATACATTTAATTTCAAGACTATTCAATTATTTTCTATTTAACGCACAGCAGTTTTAAACAAAAAATTTACCAAAAAATATATGATTAAAAACAAAATATTATTATTATATAAAATAATACTATGGTCGTATTTAACAATATTATTATAAAATTAGAACATGGTATGGTAAGTCTCAATTATATTTTAGTCACATCCAACAATAGTGTTGTCATATTTACAATACTAAGATTAGGTATAACAAAGTTAATTGTTATTGTAGATAATATTATTGTTAACTCAGAAAATAATATTATTTAAACTTTGCTTCTCTATTGACAATAATATGTTTTGATTGCAACCATATAATTCAATCAAAGTATGTTGCTGTTTGATTATGGCTACCTCAACCATATTTTTTCTTTGCATGTGGCAGTAAACATGGATTGTGTTTTGGATTAACAGAAAATTGATTCCGTGAACTGATATATAGTTTATGCAAATTATATTTTATTGGCCTATCCGTTTTCCAACCAATCTTTTTTCTGGGTGTATCAAATTTTAATTTGCTGAAAATGAAGTAAAATAAATAAAAATAATGGGCCTAATTAAGAGTGAAGTGCTTCGACTCCAACTACGACGATTTTGTATTAGACTAAAGAACATTGCAACATTTATTCTTTAATCTAGTACAAAATAATCGTAGTCAAAATGCGACACTTGTGATTAGGTCCAATAACATCGCCAAGCAAAGTATTGCCAAACAAAAATATAAAAAGTACCCAGTGGGAAAATTATGTACACCTTCTTACTTAAGACCTTGTTTAGGGATTATTATTAAGGCCTGTGTAGAAATTTTTTGATTCAATTACTTATGTATCTTGTCTAAATGCTAAAAAATGCCTTGACTATTTCGCATAAAAGATAAGATACACATTCCACATTATCTTTTAAAGGGTGGGAAAATTTTAGGTTAGGAAGTAAATTGGCTGTCAATAATTGAGCTTCTTTCTTTGACATTTATTAGTAAAAAAATTGGGAAATTTTAACCATGGAACACTACACTCTTGAACAAAGAATTTTAATTGTGAAATTTGTGCATTTTATTTTGAAAGACCGTGCTTGCGTGAACAAACCAGAAACAACTGACGCTCTGAAAGATGGTATTCGGCGCTACTTTGACGAGATAAGCGATGCTTTGTTGCAAAATGTGGTTCAAAATTTTGTGACAAGAGCGGACGTCTGCCGACGTTCTAGAGCTAGACATTTGTCGCACATTATATTCTATTATTAATTCTCATATTTCTACTTAGTATTGGTATCAATAAAACTCAATTTGTCAAAAAATTGTGTTCTTAAGCCAATTTACTTCCTAATCCTAAATCTGCCCAACTGTAATGAGAAGGGATAAGAGAAAAAGTAAAACTTTTTTTGTATATTTTTACCAAAGCAAAACTAAATTCCATTAATTGTACGGGCTTTCAGAATTGCTATCGGATGAAGTGAGAACACAAGCCCTACGTACAAGGAATGCAGTGCGCAGGCCTTTTACATCCACAAGGAGTACAGAGGCCTTCTAGAAGGCGTCTTTACTCCTTCTTTTTCCCGCTGGGTACATATATATATTCATACATGTTTGTATACATGTTTGGTAATATTTTACGTGAAATTAGTGAAATAGTTTTTAAATTAAATAAAAAAAACACTAATTATTACATGAAAACGTTTGATTGAAACTTTTAGTTAAGTGGGGAGAAATTACATAAAAATTAAAAAATAATTATGATGCAAAAACAATTAAACAGTCCCAGAAAAAATATTTGTCCCATTTTTGGATAATTACAAAGAAATTGGCTGGCTGGAATACATATTAAAATGCTCTCAAATATTTTCTCAATATAAGCCAACTTAATTTATTTTCCCCCAGTTTATTTTTAACCCCCGACAAAAAAAGGGGTGTTATAAGTTTGTAGTATGTGTCAGTGTATCTGTGTTTCTGTCTAAGTTCACGTAAAGACCAAACGGATGGACCGATTTTGATTTGTTTTTTTCTTTTTGAAAGGTAACTTGATCAAGAGGGTTCTTAGCTGTTTTTTTTAGAAATACAATCCAGCCATGAAGAAGATATCATATCTTTTCTAGACATATTCGGGGGTTTTTTAAATTTAAAATTTTTTTGTTTTAATTTTTAAGTAGTCAGCAAACAAATTTAAAGTTATTTTTAAGGATCTATTATCTACTATTTGCTGAAATCTGCATGGAAACAATGTTATGCGCTTAAATTTACTAAATCAAAATAGCAGTTGAGTACATGGGCAATATACATACATCAGTATATATAAATATATACATATGTGACCTGCTCCACGAAAAGGGACCTCTGCGCCGAAAAGAAGTTATTGAGAAAAACGCGTTTAAAAAAAGCGCTTCGTTTTTCCGTGTTTTTACGCATGGTTATGCAACTCTTCCTTCAACCTGATCATCTGGCGATGTATTTCGACTCTCTAGTACTTTGTTCGATGTTCACTATGAAAATTATTTTTGTAATTTTGTACCTTTGATATTGAACTTTTTTTTAAATTTAAAATATTATATATATTATCTGTAAAAAAAAAACTAAAAGACATAGAAACTTGCGGTTTGCGGCATTTGAAAGAGCGTTTTTTTCATATAAGAATCACTCAAAAATTAAAAAAAAAATTTTCGGCGCAGAGGACCTTTTGTGGAGCAGGTCACATATATATTTATTTATTGTATCTTCAAAAATTAACTAAAAATAAGTATTCAAATCTTAAGCCTAGATTTAATCTTCAAGGCCGACCAGTGTCGGACACAAACTTACTGATAGAAAATAATAACACATACATAAGTGTCGTACCAAGCACAGTAATATTTTCAATAATTTTCATCTGAAGAGTTCCGTATTAGAGCCCTTGTATCCCTCTTTTTTTAGTGATGTGTCCAGTTAAGTTCAAGATATTACAAGCAAGCGTATTGGGATGTGACTCGGGTATTTTTTTAATATTTGCCTGCGTATTTTACAATTTCTTATAATATTTAATTTGGAATGATTTTTTATAAATTAAATTCGACGTCGGATTACGAAAAGTCGTTTCAAATTAAAGAAAACCTCTTCGGAAGAAAACTGTATGGGTAATTTTAATACTCAAAAAATAAAATTTTTTAACATCCCTTCTAATTTAGTTATTAGAAACAGTGAAAATTAACTTCTTGCCGTGACGAGTCTTTGTAAAAATCATTAGAGATAATACAAACATGCAATGCTTCTACATTACATTCATTCTACATGAATTCTTCAGAAATTATTTTTTAATGGGGACTTTCTTTAGACATGTTTCCGAAGAACAAACTTTCAAAACTTGTAGACATAAATTCCCCTAAAAATTTGTGATATTAATTTTTTTTTTTAAAGTAACCAAAATAAACTTTTGTTCACTTCGTCACTTTTCACTTGTTGTCGTTAAAATTGGTATAGAGTCTGTTATGGTGTATTTCTATCTTTTACTTGGAGGGTCCCTTGGGAATCGCAAGTATAGGTATTTTTATTAATAACAATTCTTGTTGCTGTCGCTGCTTGCACACTTGCAGACTGTGTCTTTTTATTTTTCTATCTGCTATTTATACAAAATATATATTTTTTCAATATTTTACTTACAATTAATTTTCTTTTCAATATTTTACTTACAATTAATTTTCTTATGCTAACTAGACAATAACTTATTTCATAAGTATTACTTAGCTTTTGACCCAATTACAAAATATCGATATTGCACAATTTGCCAGCGCCAACAGAATAAGAAGTAACTGAGTCAATGAACTAGTTTCTGCTGCGTCAACCAATTAGTGCAATGTTTGAATACGAGGGTTATTCCAGTATGATTCACAACATCCCTCCCCACTCGGCACAAGAAAACATCTAGCTATAGATGTTTTCTAAATATAGTAATTGGATCAAATGCTTAAATCTTAATATAAGGAGTATAAATAAATGTTCCATTATATAAAAAATATATAAGTAAGTGCCTCCGACTCCTAACATACCTCCCCTCTTGGCGGAAAGAAAATGCGCCGCATTTTCTGTTGATGTTTTGATTCTTGACATCTAAGTTAGGTTGACGTGGTTTTTGTTTATCCTTATGTGTTGAATTTTGTGGCACCTTTATGTATTCTGTGATTTTCTTCTTTATGCAGGGACGTAGTTGCTTGTGGTTTAAAAAAAAAAACAAATCACAACCATCACAAACTAATGTCTTCGGCTGAGTAAGGGTGTATCCAGAAACCAGCATCGCCAATAAAGATGTTCTCACTTGAGCTGAGATGTGTTAATGGTCAAAGACTACGACTTGTGTAAAAGATGGCCAGTTCATATGTAAAATGACGGCCATCGGTATCACAACATGAACACCCATCGTGGATCGATTACAATATCTACACTTTTTAAAAATTTTTTTGGTTAACAGTACGAAGAACTATCTCACAGTTTATTGGATTACAAATCCGCATGTAAGCTGTTAAGCTGTACTCAAACCGTGTATAGTATTGATGATAGCAACGGAACCAGTATCATCCCATTTAGGGTGGATGGATAGAGAAATGTCAATGCTGTATAGTTGATTTCAAAGGGTTGTAATCTATACAAAGATTTTTTTTTTTTTTTTTTAGTGTTGCTGGGCCTTGACTTCCCGGAATAATCTGATCGTGCAGATTATTGGGAGTCCTGTTGTGGCTATAATAATTCATCTCAATGTACTACACTCGTTAGATAAGAGTATTACTTGATGTTTCAGCTGCTGTCTTTCATGGTGTGTGTTGCAGGCTTTTGATTTAGAAATTCATCGGTTATGTTGTTATTGCTGAGGTAAAGTTATCGCTTCAGATATTACTTAACTTTTAGCTGCAAGAGACTATACGCCTTGTGTTGTTTAATTTAGATGATGGTTGCAATTTCTCTTGTTGTTTTGATGTTGTTGTTACGTTTGTTGTCTTCACTGTATGCCAACTTTCTAGTTCTGGGGATTGTAGTTGAGCCGCGGTTGCACTTATCTTGGTTTAGTATTAGCATGCAATAAAATTACTTATTTAGTACAATAATATATATATTGATAACACTAACTGCCAAGGGCATCGGCTAACAATTAATTTGTGTGTTTATGTTTCAAATATCAACAATTTATTTAGTTTTTATTATTATTTTTTTTTTTCTATACGTAATCATTATTTATATATTTCAATTTACTATTAATTTAATGCCAAAGACTAAAATTTCACTTTTAAAAGCTGTGTTTGAGTACTCGTTAGTTGTGACAATTTGTGCACTTGTTAAGGTATTGCGTTTGATTTCAAATGTTAACCAATTATTCCAAGTTTACTGAATAATTATTATTGGAAGTGTACTCAAACACATCTAGTATGACATAAATTTTTTCATATACATATGTGTTATTCTTTTCTTAACCTATAATTTTAATAGCAAAATTTAAAAAGTTTAATATTATTATTTACTCATTTATTTTTATTATTGTTTCTTTCTTTCAAATATATGCTTAATTAGTATAAAACAAGTTAATTATTTATAATATGATGTTATAACTCTTCTATAGCTCTACTAGTTATATTTTTATATATATGTATGTATATGTGTGTACTTACGAAATACAATTCTTACTAAAATTATAAATTCGGAAAATACTATAGCTTACAATACAAATTTATCTTTTCTTGCATTTGAAAACTTCAAGATTTTAATTATAAGTTAAATTTTAAATTTGAAATTTCAGTGTAAAATTTACTAACCTATCCTAAGATTTTTCAACCTTGAATATTCAAATTACTTAATAAAAATTACAATTAATTTGTTTTTAATAAATAAAAAAATCATTCGGATATAAGTACATATGTATGCATGTACGTATCGTATTTATGTTATGCTTACTTAGCAAGCTTTTAATGTTTTGGTTTATTTTTGTTTTTTTTTTTATTTTAATGCCCGTAATTTTGTTGTAGTTGCAAAATAATATTCTACTTTTGAATATGACGAAAGACAATTTTTTTTTATATTTAAAAAAAAATCCTGAAAGTTTAATGATCTCTATGAAAATTATTTAAACCTTTTTTTTATAATAATGCAAGACAATCAATGAAAGTTTAATGAATGCATTTAAATCATTGTGACCTATTTTGCTGTAATAGAAGACACTCATTAACGTATTACTAAACACTAACATACAACTTGTCTGTATATTTGTGATTTTTAGAAAAAAAATTAGTTTCATCTTCCTATAGTGTTTGCATTTCTCTTCCTTTGCTGTTAATAGTTTTATTATTATATTTATATAAGTATGTATGTACATTAGGCAGACTACCTTTGTCATATCTTCACATACTCTACCATGCCGTTAAACTAGCGATCATGATTTTAGTTAATCTACTTTATATTTCCATTTTTTTCTCTTATATGCGCCTGCATATGTGTGATTTTAATTTTCATCTTTCTTGTTATTTTCTTATAACGCCTTGTACTTCCATTCCGCCTTGAACATTTGGTTTCGAGCCAAAGTTCACTAAGGTTGGGAATGGAATAAAAGGTCTTCCTTGGAGCTTGAATATCCTCCATATTTATTTATATTCTTATTTCCTTCTCTTGTTCTTCTTATATGCGCACCTGCATATGTATTTTTTGCAACTTTAAATTTCTTCTTTTCTTCATTATTATTGTTACATTGCCTTGCACTTCTATTTCGCCTTGAACATTTGGTTTCGAGCCAAAGTTCACTAAGGTTGGAAATATAGTGATAGGTCTTCTTTTGAACTAATTCTAAGCTATTCCTGATTAGCTACTATCTTTAGTTGTTTTAGTTTTAGAGTTTTAATTTTCTTGTTATACGTGTTTTGTCTACTGGCTTTCCTATATATGTTGCCTTTCTTTTTTTATTATATTCAGTTTGGAAGAGTTTGCTGTATTCTATATCTGCTGTTGTTTTGTGTTCTGTTCTGTTTCTTCTTTCATAACTTCTACTGTGTTTTGTTGAATGTCTTCTTTTGTTTCTTGTCACACGTTTTTCCCTTATCGTGTTCAGGTCTGTTGTTTTTCTTTTCATCTACCTTCATGTCATCTTCCCTGGAGTGGCAGGTCTTTCTTTACCACTATTAAGACACCTAAATAATTAACCTTAACATGGTTTTACCAAATTGTAATGGTAAACCTTCTCGGAATTTCTAATTTTTAACTTAACATTCACAGGTGTTAGGACTTGTAAAACTTCGTAAGATCCTAACCAAATGGGTGAGAATTTGTTCTTTCGTGCTTGGTTTTTCAGCCATACTTGTTGTCCTACCCTGAATGTTCTTGTTTTTGTCCCCTTGTCGTAATGTTTCTTGTAGTTGGCCTTGGCTTGATCTTGATTTTGTTTTACTAGTTGATAGCTTCGTTGTATCTGGTATTTTAGGATCTTACTAAAATTATCTGCATTATATACTGGTGACGGTTTTTCTTTTAGTTTAATAGGTACTTCAAACTCGAATCCATATAGGATTCTATTAGGTGTTTTTTTGGTCGACATATGCCTCGTATTATTGTGTACATGCATAGCATGATGTAACCATTCATCCCAATTAGTGCCATCCATCTTAACGAAACTTCTCAAATACTCTGCCAAAGGTCTATGAGTTCTTTCCAATGATCCATTGGATTGGGGGTGATAGGGGGTAGTGTTAATATTTTTTGTTCCTAACAGCTTACAAACTTCTCTAAATAGTTTCGAAGTAAAATTTGTACCATTATCAGTCACCAAAACCTTGGGTATGAAAAAACAGGAAATTATTTCATTGAAGAACTCTTTTGCCACCGTGGTTGCTTCCATGTCCGATACTGCTGCACATGCTAGGAATTTAGAGAAATCGTCCAAAAATGTAATTATATATTTATTGCCCCTAGCAGATTCTGGCAACGGCCCAACAATATCCATATAAAGTCTTTCAAATGGTCTACTCGGTGTTTTTGTTAAAATCATCGGCATTCTTTCTACTTTTGAACTTTTGTTTCGTTGGCAAAGCTTACAGGTAGCAACATAGTTTTTTATTTGTCGCTGCATACCATACCACTTATACTGATTTCTAATGCGATGATATGTTTTCAGTGGCCCTTGGTGTCCTCCCAAAGGTGTATCGTGGAATGCCTTTATTACTTTCTTAATATCTTCTTTATTAGTTAAATACGCTGCGGTGTCTTCCTGTTCCATTTCTTCGTTCTCATCCATCTCATCGGTTTGTGATTCACTTCTCTTATTCGAGTTTACTTGTAGCTCTCTTGCTTTTGCTCTAGTTGCTGCTCCTATGTTTACTTCTTCTAGTGGGAGACGACTCAGAGCATCCGTGTTCTGATTGCTTTTCCCCGGCTTATAACGTATTTCAAAGTCGTATTCCAGTAGTTTAAGTCTTAGGCGGCCTAATCTGCCTTCCTGATTCTTTAGATTCGCAATGCCTTTTAAGGGCTTGTGGTCTGTGAAGACCGTAAAGGGTCGGCCTAGCAAATAAGGTCTAAACGTCTTTACTGCCCATACGATGGCAAGTAGTTCCTTCTCTATTGTTGAATATCGCTTTTCTGTGGCGCTTAGTACTCTGCTCGCGAAGTAAATTGGTAAATCACTACTTGGCTCTCCTTGAGAAAGAACAGCTCCTAAGGCTTCATTACTAGCATCAGTGGTAAGAATAAATGGTTTTGTAAAATCAGGGTATTGTAGTAGAGGGGGATTTGCAACTGCTGCCTTCAGTTTGTCCATGGCTTGTTGGCACTGCTGAGTCCATTCCAATTTCACGTCCTTTCTTAATAATTTGTTAAGTGGTAGTGCTATGTCTGAGGAGTTTGGTATAAACTTCCTATAATAGTTAACCAGTCCCAGAAATGCTTGTAGTTCTTTGATATTTTTGGGCGGCGGTATGTCCTTCACTGCTCTTGTCTTACTGGGATCTGGTAATACTCCCTTTTCTGAACATTGGTGACCTAGATAAACTACCTCCCTTTGGAGAAACTGACACTTTTCGGGATGTAACTTGAGATTATACCTTCTTAAGACATCTAGTACTCGCTTTAATCGTATCTGGTGGTCCTCTAGATTTCTTCCGTATATTACTATATCGTCCAAATATACAAAACAGTCGATACCCTGTAGACCGGTTAATATTGAATTCATGATTCTCTGGAAAGTGGCTGGTGCTCCTGTTAAACCAAAAGGCATACGATTGAACTCGAAATGGCCCAAATTCGTACTGAATGCCGTTTTCTGTCTATCGCTTGGGTCCACTAAAACTTGATGGTACCCGCTTGCTAGATCGAGAGTCGAAAAGTATCTGCTGTATCCCAGTTGGTCCAGGATCTCGTCAATCCGTGGTATGGGAAAAACTTGTTTTATAGTAGCGTCATTTAGTTTTCTGAAGTCGACCACCAAACGCCATTTTTTCTTTCCATCCATTCCCGCCTTTTTGGGTACTAGAAGGATTGGTGAATTCCAAGGGGAAGTGCTGGGAGATATTATTCCATCTTTGATCATCTGGCCCACTTGACTATTAATCTCATTTCGATGGACCTCAGGTAGCCTATACTGCTTAGTATTTATTGGGGGTTGACAGGGATCAGTTGGTATTTTGTGTTTAAGTACACTGGTGTACGTAAGACTGTCTCCGGGAAGTTGAAACACATCGTCGTATGAATTCAAAATATTTTCGATCGAAGCCCGTTCTTCCGGGTTCAAATCTGAGCTCAACGGAACTGTTTTAATAAGTAACTCACTTCTTACTGCTTTATCAGTAGTTCCTATTGTATTTATGACTGATGTCGCTTTTAGTGTGTAGTTTTTCGGGTTCTCATAGCTCAAACCTATTATTTCATTGATATTTATTGTAGAGTCATTGGTGTTTAAAATAGGCACAAATGCGGTGCCCTTCTTGACAGTTGTTAGAGTTTCACCCACAAAAACCCCTGGCAAAATTTCCAATTTATTTACCATAATTTCTCCTTTAGCAGTTGTAACTACGACCGATATTATTGTCTGGGAACGCGCCTTGATAGATACATTTTCGGCTATATACACCCGGGGGCTTTTTCCTTCTGTAGTAAGGGGTAAGGAAGCTATTTCTTCCTTATTATCAAAAAATTTAATATTTTTGTTAATTGTATCGGTAACAGTCCTGTTCCATAATACATCTCTACCGAGTAATCCATCTGCTGGAAGTCGGCTACCTTCTGGTGCTACATGCATCTGTACTGCAAGTGTTTTTACGCATGCATGTTGTGCGGTTATAGTTCCTTTCGTTGTAATATTTCCCCCAAATGCGCCTGACAAGTCCTTTTGATTGCTTGAGTCTATCTTCACGTGGGGTGCTAAAGATTCAGCTTTTACTAATGTGGTGTCTGCTCCTGTATCTACCAGTAAGGATAAGTTTTTGCCCAGTGCTTCACTGCATGGAAAATCAATAAATGCGTCATTTTTCTCTTTTCCATTGTTACCACCTTGCAGATTCTGTTCTTTTTTCGACTCAGACCTGCAGTTAGAATAATTTCTTTCTGTATAATTTTCCGGTATATACGTATGGATGTTTTTATGCCAATGTATTTTCTTGTCAGTCCTTTTAGTTGCTACCCTCACTTGGTTTAATAAGTTTCGTTTGCTGATTTCCTTTCAATTGTTTCGTGTATCCATGAATTGTCGGCATCCCAGTCCATTAGTTTTGGCTGGGCCGCCGCGAGTTTCCCGAATTTCGTGCTGGGCAGTTAGTTCTTAGATGTCCCGTTGCATTACAATTATAGCATTTCGGTGGTTCATTTTTCACACGGCCATGGTATACTTGATTCATGTTGGCATTGATGGATCTTTGTGTTGTAGACTGTTGACCACTTTGCGTGCTATTGTGTTGTTGCCTTTGGTCATTGTCATTTCTGCTGAAGTAATTACCGTTAGGTGGTTGCCAGTTTGTGTTTAGCGGTGTGCTTGGGTTGCCTGAATATCTTTGCTGTGGTTTTCTACAGAACTGATTTTCTGCGTGTCCGGACGTTCTGCATATCCTGCAGAATAATGCTCTTAAACGTTTTCTGCATTCTACTTCCTTATGTCCCTTATTATTGCAGTAATCACACTTGTCAACTCTAGTGTCTCGGTTTGATTCACATTCTGGCCCAATTTCATGCCCATATTCTCCACATTTAATGCAATATGGAGTGTTAAGCCTCTGTTCACAATTTGTTCTGTTGTGACCTTGTTGCTTACAGAAACTGCATTGAGTAGTCAGGGTAATAGTGTTTATTGCGATGCGGTTTTCTCCAAAAAGTTGCTCAGCTTCCTCTACTATTTGAGTTAGTTTCTGTAAGCCCTCGCTTTCTTGGCCAATAAACCTAGTCCTTAATGCCTGGTCCCTAAGACCTTTGATAAAGCTCCTTACTGCTATTCTTTTGAAGTCTTCCAGTATCGTTTTTCTGCTACCTTCTTCACTCCATTCATTTGTTACTAGACTCCCGGCTTCATTTAGTAGAGTTTCAAGTCGATTACCAAATCTGCTTGCTGACTCTTGATTTCCTTGCTTGCACGAAACTATGAGTTCTCTTATTTGATCTAAAGTTTTCCTCTTCAAATACACCTTTTTTATTGAATCACATAATGCATCTATCGTGCCGAATGTTTGTGGTGCTATTTGAACGTAAGCTGGTCCCATTAATCGCAGTTTCAGGCATTCTATAATATCTTGTGCTGGGACTCCATTTTCTTCAGAGGACAGCTCTCGGTCTACTAGCTTACATCCTTGAATGAATCGAAACACTTCCGATGTTAAATCTGGTCCTTCGGTGCCGAAAAATGTGGGGACTATATTGTTTACTATTTTGGTAATTGTCGATATTGCAGGCATCTTGTATGCTTTTGTATTTATACTACTGGAATCTTCTTCGGTGATTATAGGGGATAGTGGGTACTTCTTTAGTGAATTCCTAGCTTCTTGTAGGTACTTATAAAATTCTTTTTTAAGCTGGACTTCGTCTAGCCTCAGTTCTTTAAATTCCTTCTCGTATTCTGCTAACTCTGCTAGTTTTCTTTTTATAGTATCTGTTGAGTATCCTCTGTTGACAGTTTTTCTCGCGTTTGAGAGTAAACTTTTTACTTTATTCAATAAGTTATTTCCTTCTCCCTCCTTGAGAAAGTTTTTATTATGTTCTATTGTATTCGTGTCTTCTCTAATTTCTTGTTGTGTATGAATTACTACTGATGGAAGTCTTTGGGTAGTATGTGATAAGTCCGTGATAGTGGATTTTTCTGGCAAACCAATTGAAGGAGTTGGTGAACGAGATCTGTAGGCAATATTTAGTTCTCTCTTTGCGTTTGACAATGCTACCGATAATCTTTGTATCGAGTTGTCCTTTTCGCTAATCAAGTATTTTAATTTTACGTGTTTTTCAATCTCCTTCTCACTCAGTCCTTTCTGTCGTAACTGTAGTCTTAGTTCTTCGTTCTCTTTTACCTGCTGTTCTAACTCATTTGTAAACTCTATATCACTTTTTAGTTTTTTGCTAAATTTCTCCAAACCTAATTTCGACTTTTCTAACTCTTCGATACGTTTTCCGAGTTCCTTTGACTTATTTCCGTTTAATTCACTTATCACTTCAAGTATATACCCTACTTCTTCTAACTTAGTCAATTTGTTATTCTTAACAATTTCTTTATGAGCATTTAGGAATATTCTATCAGAATTAAAGGCTTTTAATTCCGACCATACATGTACTTGAAGACTGTCAACGTTAATGTTGTAGTCGTTTAATTGTAGTATTAGTTTGTCCGTTTGTTTTTGTGGACTGTCCATTTAATTAAATTTATACTTACCATCCTTACGACTTGACCAAACCCGGACGTTGTAGTGTTTCGTGGCACAAAAACAAATTTTTCCACAGTGCAAGGTTTAATTTTTAATCTGATTGAGAAATACACTTTTATTTTTATTGTATTATTATTGTAATAATGATCTATATGCGTCCACAAAGTCGACTGCACTTTCTTTTCACAGCCTCTAAGGCGAGCTATAAAAGCTGTACCAACAAAGACTTTCCAAGTCAGAAACAGACGAAATTACATGGAAACAAGGATCAATTTTGCGGCCACTAAACCGACTGCACTTGCTTTTCCCTGCTTCTAAGGCGAGCTATAAAAGCTGTACCAACAGAAACTTTCCAAGCCAGAAACAAGCGGAGTAGTAGCATGCAAAGCTTTACCGGCTGCGCCAAAATATGTTATGGTGTATTTCTATCTTTTACTTGGAGGGTCCCTTGGGAATCGCAAGTATAGGTATTTTTATTAATAACAATTCTTGTTGCTGTCGCTGCTTGCACACTTGCAGACTGTGTCTTTTTATTTTTCTATCTGCTATTTATACAAAATATATATTTTTTCAATATTTTACTTACAATTAATTTTCTTTTCAATATTTTACTTACAATTAATTTTCTTATGCTAACTAGACAATAACTTATTTCATAAGTATTACTTAGCTTTTGACCCAATTACAAAATATCGATATTGCACAATTTGCCAGCGCCAACAGAATAAGAAGTAACTGAGTCAATGAACTAGTTTCTGCTGCGTCAACCAATTAGTGCAATGTTTGAATACGAGGGTTATTCCAGTATGATTCACAACAAGTCCTATGATTAAATAATTTTTTTTTTAAGTAATTCCATTAAATTTAGTTGAAACTTATTTATTTCTTTTAGGTTCCATTACACTGGGACTTCTTTCATTTAGCCTTTACTAAAATGTAGTATGGTTCTACCGTAATGTAATATCTGCAATTCAAGTATATTTCAAAAAGTCAGGGTGAATTTTAGACTCCTCCAATATACAGTCGATTTTATGCGCTTTGTGGTTTTTATTTCACCTCTGTGCACACTGCCGAATTCATGACTACTCAGTAGCTTATAAACTCATTCGGATCATGAAGGCAGTCCTCAGCTAATAATTATTTTCCTCTATCAATATAGTATGAAAATGGATTTCCTACAAAAGTTTTCTTGTTGCTCAAAATATGACATGATGAAAATATATTCAGATTTCTTTGCGATTCAAACCATCTTTCTATACTTTTTTGTTTTATAAACAGGAATAGAATTTTCCTGCATTTAAAATAGCGTTTTATGTACATAAAATAAACTTTAAACAAAAATATGTATTTAAAAATAATAATATATGAATTTTTTAACTTAATTTTCAACGTTTAGTAACATTAAAAACTTTAAAAAATCATCTTCTTTGCTTTCTCAACAAAAATTTTGTAGCTCGTTTGTTGAATATTAAATTTTTAGTTTTTCGCTGTTAGAACTATATTATATTGATGCAATTGGTTGCATTTTTTAAGTCCAAAATTTCTTTCGTAATTTAATTTTAATTTCTTCCCTTTTTATCGCATCCTCAATTAATTCAACTTGAGCTGTTAAAGAATGAAAATACTCTAATTGATTTGGATATACTATAAAAAGAAAGCAATACTCTGTATATAAAACAAATACCAATTTGGTGCTTAAGTTTTTTACTTTAAGATTTCTTTAAGTTTGTGAATAGCCATATAGTATCCAGCAGCCTTCAACCACACTTCCCATGGACTGCATTCCCCTGGACAACAAGCTGTATGGGTAGCCGTATCTAGGAATATATTTTAAAGGCTACAACACGCAAAGGAGCTTTCAAAAAGAATTTATATCTACATGAAATTAACACGGAACCAAAAGAGAGGGCCCAACAAAAAATTCCAGAAATAATTTCGGGTTTAAAGGGTTTTTTATCCCATGCCTTTTTAATTTTCAACGTTGACTTAGGTGAAAGTACTGAATTTTTCCAATGAGTTGAAGGAGTTCTACAGAGTTTTTGAATATCGATATTATATCACAAAAATTGCGTAAATTTTTCATCCATGTCGAAATTGTTTTCGTTCATACAAAGTTGTAAGAATTGCAGCCTTTAAATACATTGCAACTAATCAAAAACATAAAAATTTGCTTATAGCATAAATAAACTACATAATTTATTTAAAAAAAATTACATGTATAATAAAATATGTAAATGCATAGTATTTTTTCAATATGCTAAAATATGCACCAGAAAATCGATGTAATTTTGTCGCAAATTTGTTGATTCGCAAAGATATTTTATTAACGTTGTACTACGACCAACGATAGAAAACATGTATTCACATGAACATCCTATCCCTAGTTTTAAGATATTGTAAATTTAAAATTGTCAAATTGGTACTAAGTACTTGTAGTACGACAAACTGCGAAAGTCTAATTTAAAGTCTGTCTGAAAACGAGTTATAAAAAATTATGCAACAACCTGGGTATTTGAAATGCTTGCTGGGATAAATGCATATTTTGTTTGCTGTTGATTTTTTTATTCAAATATTTTTATTATACTCTTAGTACATAGTTTCCCCTTTTATAATTTGCAACGATCGTATGTGTATATAAAAAATCCAACACCCACACATGGACAAGCAAAAAGTACAAGTGCCAGTTGGTTGAATGAATTGGAATGATGGAAGGTATGAATGGTTTATATCAAAGAAGTCTTTTAATAAATGTGCGTATATATTTGGTACAAATTTGATTGAAAAAATAGAAAGAAATCTATGAGTATGTAGTTTATACTTAACTTACTATTTAAAACCATACAATATTTTTTACCTAATGTTTATATTACCTTAAATATATAAATACATACATATATATGCATAGAAGAGAAGCTTGAAGATTAAAAATGTTCCCATCCTTAAAATTTATTATTATTATGATATTTTTTTATTATTTCGGCTTTAATACGAAATCAAAAATACAGAATAAATACATAGAAATTAAATACATTTCTGTACATACATACACATAAGTTCCTATACATTCTCATCTTAAGGTTATGGTAACCATTCATCTTCATTTTACATTGTTCAGGTTCAGATGTGTCAGTGTAAGTGTGCACATTTTCCCTCAGTTATGCTTATGCAACCACGCGTAAAGTCACCTTAATGTCTTTCCCTGTTTTCGGCATAATAAATGGCCATCTTTCACATTTGGGCCAAATTAAAAACAAAAATACTTTCACTGCCACATGGTGTTTCTTGCTTATCACTATATTGGTATTGTTGTTGTTATTACATTATTTTTTGTTAAAAAGGCAAAAGTCCTTTAGGCAAAAAGGACGTTTAATACAAAGAAAAAAGAAGATTTGAGAGTCATTCATCTCTTATCAATGACACATTTTTTATTTCTCTACTATGTGAGTGGGAATATTCTAGATTCTAAAATTTAGAATAAGCATACATACATTTGTATGTGTGTAAGAACATATGTAGACACCCAGCGGGAAAAAGAAGGACTAAATATTACTTCTTGGAAGCCTCTGTACTTATTTTGGATGTACAAGGTCTCCCACTGCATTCCCTACTCATATCTTTTTTACATGTATTGTCAGGCCTTCCACTCTCGCTTCCTTCGCCTGAGATTCTGTAAGACCTTCAAATTAATGGAATTTACTTTTGCGTATAGAAAGAAATGTGGAATGTGTACCTTATCTTTTATGCGAAAAAGTCGAGTATTTTTATAAGGCTTTCTTTAGGAGTTGGATTTGAATAGTAATTGAATGAAAAAATTCCTAAGCAAGCATTTATTAAGGTCTAAAGTAAGTTTGAGTATTCCTGCTGGGCATGTTCATACGAGTATTGCATATACATATGTGTGTGCATATGTGAAAATTTTTGTGTGCCCTTAATATTATTTTGCAGTTCTTTAGTTTCCATAAATGGGAATTATGTATTTTCTGATTTCAAATGTTAATTAGAGTTCTTTTGGAAATGTTAAAATCTATTTTAATCAATTTTAGTCTATTTTTAATAAGAAATATTTTACTGAAAACGTCAAATAATAATTGGTGATTTAATATACTAGGTTAACTTAATTGAAATTTTTAATTTTTTTAATTTACGTACTGTCTATTAAGACTTTAGATAAATTATTTACAAAAATAATTTAATTACATCCGACAAAATAAGTTTTTTAGAATTATCCGGAATCTTAATTATACTTATATGTACTTATGTGTTTCAAACTCACGACACTGCTTCTCGGCTAACTTAAGATAATTATAAAAAATACTATATTGTTTTCAATACAAATTTTTGCAGTAATATGAACTTTGGTTTTTAAAAATATCTATTTCTATAAAACTAAAGACTGAGTTATCCTTTTGATTATTTGATATATTAAATAGGGCACAGTATATAAAATCGTACATTAAGAGTTTTTCGTTTTTAATTGATGCGATTACCAACCATCGACACTTGATTTTTGTTTAAATAAGTAAATATCTTAGTATATTTATGTTCATACGTTAAAAATAAGAACGCGTCACATGAATTCAATAATTTTAAATATAATAGAAAATGTCTATTGATATACTTTAAATTAAACAAGATTATTAAATTAATACTGTAGTGAATTTTTTAATCAGAAATAATTTCTTAATCAGGCTTAAGTTCAGTAAATTCAATTCTTGTTGAATGATATATTTTTATTAATTAATATGACTTTCTAAGTAAGAGAAGAAAAATTAAATTAGACTTTTATTAGCGGGGGGAAATCCAGATATTTTTCTGTGCAGCCACGCATTTCATCAGCACCCATGTCTATCAACTGGGGATAGAGATTGTTATTAACAAAAGCTAATTAACGCAAATTTTCAATGAAATGGAATATGAGAAATGATTATTGTGTATACAATTATTGATTTACCTTTGATAAATACACTATTCATTTTCTGTTTCCCCAGCTAATAAAAGTCTAGTTTAATTTTTCTTCTCTTCTTTAGAAACTCACATTAATTAATAAAAATATTTTCGTTCAATAAGAATTGAATTTATGAACTTAAGCCTGATTAATTCATTAACTAGACAACATACTATGGAATATTTTCTTGAATAAAACACATCTGATTCAATTGTATTATTCGATGCAGTTATAGTGCCAATCATTACATATTTAATATCGTCAAAAATAATATCGATTTCCTTAATATTGTCTAACCAACCAAGTTTGAAAATTAATTTTCTGAACTTTGAATAGCTTCAGCTCTGTGTCAAACTCATGCTTTGTATCCGATCCCAATATTTAGATATGACTAACTCTCCTTACTTGATTCATGTACAATGCCCAAAACCTCAATTTCGATTAGTTTGTTAACCAAATATTTATATAGTGGACTTAAAATAAGAACCCTATAATTTATATGTAGCAGTCTGCATGTAAATAAACTACCTACCAACAGCACACGCAAAAAAACTACCATAATTCTTAATATTCGCTAGAAAATGAACAGGAATTTCCCCAATAAAAGTTCAATGTCGTAAATTAACTCCAAACTTCTGCTAAAGGATGAAACAAGGAGTCAGCAAATGTAAAAAAGGGATACGATAATAGAATAAATGCATACGAAACAAGATGAAAGTTAAACACACGAAGTATTGTGGTAAGTTTGAGATAAAAAGTTTTCTTTTTTAAGCTCTGCATATACGAGTAAAATACTACGTGTGCGAGTACTGCTGTACTTGTATTAGAGCAGAGAATAAACGAGCATGTGCTAGGAAAATATTTAAAAAGGAAGTTGGACGATCTGTTAATTCATACATTTCCGTTTGGTATTTTTCAAATATATTTCCTATTTATTTTCCGGTATTAGCTTATATACATACATATGTATGTACACACATACGTACACACATGCACACAAAAATGAATGGTAGCAAGAGATTTAGTTAACAACGTTTAATAGAATGCAATGAAAAGAAAAAGAAATTATCTTTGTTTGGAATAAACTTCGTTTGGCTTAATTGTAATAAATTGCCAACTTATTATACTGCACATACTTATTTATGTAGCTTACAAACACACTTTCGTCAATTGCATTTAAATTTGCATATAAAGTAATAAGTAAAAACATTAATCTCACATGTTGCATTGCGCACCAGTATGCTGCATGCACAGTGTTTTAAAATAAGCGAAACATTTATTTTTTTGCTAATTGCTACGTACACTCCATTTTAGGCTACGAAATGCTTCGTATATAATAGAAATTATATTTGTTTAATTTTGTCTGAAAATAAAATTTTTTTATTAATTAGTGATTTTTTTGGGAATTGTTACAATTCAAGTTTAACATTTGTTAACCCAAATTGTTATTTTACTTATTCAGTAAAATAGTTTTTTATTAAAAATACATTTAAATACCCATAGGATCCAGATAATCATATTAATAATCAATTTCAATGTATTTTTAATAACAAAATGTTTTACTAAATAAGTAAAATAATAATTTGGTATTATTAGTGGGTTAACAAATGTTAAAACAAAATTTTTTATGTTAAATGCATGCCCATGTTATTCGTTTCGACTAAATAAATTCTGAATCTTTATGCATAGGGAAGACGAATAAGTGATGTCCGTCTGTCAGTCCGTCTGGTGTACGTAAAATCGGGTTTCCAAAGCTCTTAGAAAAGCTAGAGACGTCGGTGTTGGACTGGTGTATTAGAAATAATCCAAAATAGATTGGTATTGAAAATCAGCGAAATCGAGCGGACAGTTTCACAGCTGAAAACTTAAACTTGATTTTGCCCTATAAAAGTAACTTGCTAAAACAAATTTTTATGTTTTTTTTTAATAGACTTATCTTATATTTCAGTATAAATAAAATTGGTATTAAAAATAAAAAAAAATTAAAAATTAAAAAGACGTTTCCAGGGTTGGAAAACTTTAACTTTTCTCGTTATATAAAAATAACTTACTAAAACTAATTTTACTTTTTCTCTATAAATTAAACAAATATTACATTCTTAAAAGAAAAATATTGGTGTAAGAAATCAGGAAAATCTAAAAGGTGATTCCAGGGTTCGGAAACGTACACTTTTTGTGATATATAAAACCTATTAAATGAAACTAGCTATTTCTTTGGTTATTAAATATATTCAATTTTTTAGAAAGAAAGAAATTAGTAGTAAGACCAGAAAAATTAAAATTCAGGTTCCAGGGTTGGAAATTAAAAAAAAAATTGGGTAAAAAAATTACCAGAAATAATATTTTTTTTTCAGTTAAACATATTTTATGTTTTAAGAAGATCTTTATTCAAGGTTTACTTATTTATTTTTAAGTATAAACGAAGGTTTTTGCCATGTTGTTTCTTATGCTCTCAGAACAGATATGTTTCAAATATATGGTCTTTAGTTGATACCTTGTAATGAGTTCTTATTAATTTTTGGTAAATGGAGATACAAATTAAATTAATCGCTAAAGAACAGTCATAGCTACAAAATAAATTTTTGGCATGTTCCTTTTCATTTCCCTGAAGCCATTCCTTTCTGCTGAACAAAATCGTTGGTGAAGGGTATATAAGATTCGGTACAGCTGAATATAAAACTCTTACTTGTTTATGTTTAGAGAACTGACTTAGTTGTGAAGCTGCTGTTGATCATTACTTACATTTTGTGTAACTCCCCTGCAGAAAATTTGGTGACAATTGATCCAAATGTACTCGTCCTATAACTGGAGATAATGTGGGTGTTATCAAAAGTACGTAGTAGTGTATGGTGAAAAAAGTCATATCGTTTAAATGGTGGCATATTGACCATTTTCGTGGTGTATCGTCTTGATCTTGAGCCAATTTAATTCGGACTCGGTCTAGTATTGTAGTAAACTGCACTGAACATGTTCGATGTGGTCGAACACAGGACCTATCAAATAGTGTAAATATAATGTTAATTGCTCCCTTCAATGTGACTCTGGGATCAGTCCCGTAACTATACTTAGATATTAACCTAAGCTTAAATGGTATTTATACTTTTGAAATATGAGTGGCCCTGTGGTCGAGTGGGTAATGTGCCAGCCTGTCATGCACGAGGTTGTCGGTTCGAATCTCAAAAAAATTTCAGATTAAAAATAAAATTAAAAAAAAATTTCATTGCATTTGTAACAATAAAAAAATATATAAGCGTTAATTGTTACAGTTAAATGTCGAAATTTTATTTATAAATAATTTATATTATTATACATCGACTAGGTCCGTATGGGATAGTTCAGTGACAAGTCACAAGGTGCATACAAAGTATCAATTAACCCCATCCTAGGCCATCCCCATGTAAAAGTGACTGGTCCGCTTCATAGGAAGTGTTAGAACTCGGACTGGTGCCTATCACTTGGGGACCGGTCACGTGACTAGTCTTGTGTCAGTTCCATTTCCTGCAGGGTCCTTTAAGTGGTATGTGTGACTTTGTAAAAACCTCCTTGTCGTATCGACTAACATTGGAGTTAATGCAACTTTTTCAGTTGACAAAACGACTACAAACATACTAGCTGATGATGAAATTAATACAATTGGTGATGTCCGATGATAATGAATATGATATTTGTGCTTTCGAGAGTGAATACAAACAAAGCTTATCTCAAGAAAGAATGTAAGAAAGTTCCTTGGGAGATGCGGTGAACAGTGTAACTTTTGAATGCCTTGATAACGATTTGGAACAGTATAGATAAACAGACGCACAAAAATATTATACCACTTTCAAAAAACATTTCATATTTTTTAAACGGTTGACAACTAAAGGAACACAGCATCGTACAGCAGTAAATATACGTATCTTATCATGCTATAGGTCCACCACGAGCAGCAAAGGATGTTACTGATTGCCTAGAAGTGTTTAAACTTTTTATCACCGACAAAATCATAAAAACCATAATTAGATACACCAGTGTCGAAATTTAAAAAAAAGAAACTTAGTGCTAATGAAGGCATTGCTGCTGAAAATCCAGTTGACAACTAAGAACTTGGGGTCACGCCACACATCGTATTAACCTTAAAGCGTCTACAGTCTTGCATGAGGCAAAACATACAACAAATCTTATCGCTGTCAGTTCAGGAGACAAAAATTAAGAATACAGATCCAAAAAAGTTAACAAAGCAAAATTTTGCGCATTCTGGCCCTATCAAAAACATTGCTGTCGAAGACTGTATGCACAAAATGTAAAAAAATTATATGAGGTGAACACAAAGGTGAGCTTTGCGCCTTTTGTGCAAAAGGAAGTCTTTCAAGGTTTTAAAGTTTATTTTATTTATTTTTAATTTTTTTTCAAGTCACCATGTGACGTTGCTGAGACTGCAAAGAAAAGCAAGTGATAGTATTAAAAATGTATCAAAAACCCAACCAAATATAAATGTTTTTCATTTTTATGTATAAAAAGGTATAGCTTTTTACTTTTTCAGTAACTTCTAAGAACCAGAAGTGCCACCAGTTCCATAAAATTTATATCTCTCGGATGTTAGTCGAATTGTTGGTTATAACGCATAAAAAATATGTTTTTGCAGGCAGGGTTAGCATCCTTGCAATAACAGTGAGATATCGTGATATACTTATCAATGCGACTATACTGAAAATTTAATGTTAATTAATAATGCAGACAGAATTTTGATAATTAGAGGGCCATTCGTGAAATATTAAGCGAATAATACAAAAAGCGGTGTAAATTGTGCAAATGCCAAATGTCACTATATCTTTAAAACTAGAGCTGCTTGAGAAAAACTAATGATGCAATATAATAATTAGCAGACCAAGAAACAAACGGATCGGCTGTTTTTATTTAAACAACAAAGCCACTGTTACGCTCGTACAATGTTTATTTGTAATACAATTTTTAAAATATTTTTTATTATAATAACTGTAGAAAATTTTATGAAATTTGAAGAAAAATAAATGAATTATTGTTCTGCACAACATTTACAGATTACAAATCGAGCCATAACATAAAAAAAGTTGAGGCGACACATTATTTGGACTTTGTTTTTTGACGCAAATAATGACACAGTGTGACAAATTTTTTAAAAAGGTTTAGAAAAAAGTGACTAAGACCTTTTGAAACATATGTATATATTTTGTTTCAGTAAATTTTAGATGCAACAACCTTAATATTCCGCAAAATTATAACTAGTTATAGTATTTGACATGAGTTAAGCCTTTTTACAAATTTTCGATGCAACTATAACTTAAATTTAGTATAACAGTGATTTTCAACTTGCAGCCCTCAAGCTGTACAAATCGTATTAATTACCATAGTTATAGGGTACTACCTAGATACTAAGATACAATCGAAATAAAATACCAGTTATATTCTATTGCCGTATTTCAAGCAACGATACCCACACCGAAATAAATTTTAACTTGGTGTAATTTAGCGGAATGAATGGTTGGTGTATGTGCAAATTGTTTCTCTTAAGGAAAAAAAGTTTGGCGACCACTGTTCTACCAATTTTATAATTTTTGTTGATATACGTCTATTAAATTCTACTTTCATCATGCTGGAAGATTAAATACACAGAAGACTCATAAATAGAGTTCGAAAAACATCCTGCAGGTATTTTTTTAACAGAAAGTCTTTTAATAAAAGATTTAGTCAGAAATAATTTCTTAATCAGTCTTGAGTTCAGTAATTTCAATTCTTATTGAATGAAATATTTTTATTAATTAATGTGAGTATCTAAAGAAGAGAAGAAAAATTAAACTAGACTTTATTAGCTGGGGGAAATACCGATATTTTTCTATGCAGCCACGCACTTCATCAGCACCCATGTCTATCTACTGCGGTAGAGATTATTATTAACATCAGCTATTTAACTTAAATTTATATGAAATGGAATATGAGAATTGATTGTGTATACAATTATTGATTTACCTTTGGCAAACACATTTGTAAGTATCACTATTCATTTTCTGTTTTTCCATTTTCTATTTAGGTTAGCACGAAGTTATATCACTGTACCTATGTATGTTTAACTATTCTTACTTATCTTTTACGAACATCACATTAATTATTTTTACTTATTCGATGCACCATCGGTAAATACATATAAGTATTATTGTAGTGGCTTTATGTTACTTTGTTTTTGCTTTCTACAGTTGACTTCGCTTTCAGCATTCTGAAGCAGTGATAGCCAAGTGAACATTGATCGCTAAGTGAACATATTTTTGTCACGTGCCCATGATGAATTAAATGAGACATTTTTAGATTTAAGATAAGAATTGAAATTACTAAACTCAAGCCTGATTAAGAAATTATTTCTGATTAAAATTCACTACAGTTCAATTAAATCTAAAAATATTTAATAACTCAGTGACTTTCTGAGGAATTGATTAACACAAAACTGCAAATTACTCTTAAGCAATCGTGATTGATAAAGTAATAAACATTAAGAACGAATCCAGAGTAGAAAAGTGTTGAAAAACAACCTAAAAAATTATAAATATTTGGTGAAAAAATACAGACATATATCTGGAAGTAACTGATATGACTGTATGTATTTTCATGTGAACAAATATGTTTTATTTTTTGCTATTCTCATCCAAAAGTTCATTGTTCGTCAAAATTGTGTTCCTGGCATTATCCAAAACTCAAATATATATACATATCTATACTTGTTTGTATAAATGTGTGTGTTTGCTAAAAATAATATGATTAGATATAAGGATATAAAAAGGTTTTAAAATTAGTTATCTTCATAAATGCGGGAATTAAAAGTACTCAAATTTAATTGTAATTTAAAACGTTTTGTTGTTTTCTGTCTTAGTACCCGTTTTATAGCAAGGTTTATTATTTCAACTAAGAGTTTTAATCACTGTGCAGAGCTCTTAGCAGAGTCAAACTTCTCTAAAGTGAATTTTTCTTTAAAATCAATAAACTTTACTAATGTAATATTGACTCATATTTCGTTTTCTGTTAAACATATTAACAACACTGTATATCGAGATGAAGTAAAATATAATCAATTGTTTTCCAAAAGATGCAAACAAAAATATAAAAAGACACCAATTTGCTTCGGAACTTGGTGGCGCTGAAGATTAACGTGCCGATTAATACGAGTACGTTTAAGTCTCTAAGTGGACAGGTTTTTTGAGGAAGGAAAATTGAAGAGTTGATTACTTAAAATAAAACTGAAACAATATGCATAATTTTGTATATGTAATACACACTAAATTACGTGCAGATATATTATTAATTATTATTGTAAATAAATTGAAAAAATATAATTTGTGCATAATGAAGTTTCTATAGAATGAAGTGATTTTCTGGTCCCATGCACATTCATTATAGGTATGTTCGACTGTATATTAAAAAAAAAAAACTCATATTTTTTTATCTGCATACAGCGTGCACGTTGTAACACTTTGATGTTTAGAAATTGTTTCAAACATTCCCCACACAAGTGTACACAAGTTTCAGCGAGGCAGCAGAGTCAAGAGTTATATTAAAAACAACAGTTGGCATCCTGGATGCATTGCACACGGTAATAGATTTATGGCCAAAGTCCAGACAAAGTGTCTGTGCAGAGCGACTGAGTTTCTACGGGAGAAAATAGCAGCAGTCACAAAACAACTACTACGGACATCATCAGTACAATCCGTACGTACAAAATGCAAAACCACAAGTTTAGGAATTTCTTAATACAGCATACTGCAGAAGTTAGTAAGAAGGATAACAGTAAGAATAATTTACATAAATAAAAATTAACTTTAAATCAACAATACCACTACTGAAACAACAACTTGTAGTAAAACTCTATAAATAAATATGAAAGAAATTCGTTGTAGTTAAAACTTTTTCCATGTAAATTCATTGCAGCACAAATTCTTACAGTTTGTACTGTAACAACAAGCTTCTTAGTAGATGATTCTTTGTTGAGAAATTTATTTGTTGCTGTTTAGTGCTTAGGTTTACTATTTGGACAAAGTTCCATCATGCATTTAATGTCAGCAAACATCAAGGCAATGATGGCACTACAAATTTCACCTCATTCAGTATTTTGCAGATAAAGTGAAAAACTTTAAGTCAAATAAAAAAAGCACCAATTTAAACAACACTAAAGTATTGGCCAAACTTTTCTCTGTTTGTGGTTAGAAACTTTCTTATGTGAACTTAAAATGAATGTCTTAAAAAAAACAGTGCACAGTGACATAAAGAGAACACCAAAGAGTAAGGCTGAGTTTGCATCTGTGTGCCATGTGCCCAAAAAAGCGTAACCACTAATTACTAATTAAAAACTTTTTGGTTCAGACACGTATTTATTAAGTTAAACAGTTTCATACATAGCTAATATAAACTTTTATAGGATCTAACATGATTGGAAACTGTTTAAATCAATAAATACATGTCTGAATCAAACAGTTTTTCATTAGTAATTAGTGGTTACGCTTTTTTGGCACAAAATGCACACAGATGTTAACCCGGCCTAAGGATCTTTATAATATGCACTGATATCTTGTATTCTAGTCGCTTCATCCATTATACAATATTATTGCATATGTTAATGTACATATTATTGTCGTTTTGACCTATACTATGCAATAAGTGAAAAAGGAATTACACAATTGTCTTAATTGCATAATAGAAATCAAAAGTTTTTTTATAATTGCCACCTTCGAATATGACATACACATTGGCGATATTCTTGTACAATACGAAAAATTGCACAATTATATTTCAAGTGGGTGGGCCACTTTAGAAAATTATTCCGAGGTAATCATGTCTGCACACAGTTTTCCGAGGGCTCCTAGTCGTGTCCTCAAATAACCGTTTTAAAAAGACTCATTAAAAAGCAAAATTTTATTAATCTTAATATCAAATTTTAAAAAATACTAAAGTATATATATTTGGCATTTAGTCTTTAATGTATTAGGAATTTTAACTTGGCTTAACACCGCATATGTCTATTTCGTTCCTGCTCAAAGAACTCGTCATATATACGAAATAGAATAAAAATGCTTATTTTGTAAAGATTTTGTTTGAACTCAAATTGTAAAAAGTTTGTTGCTGCTTAAGAAAAGTGTGGGTCAATAAATAAAAGTCTACTCATGAGTTGCTTCGGCAGCGCCGGAATGCATTTAGACGTGTTAATACAGATATTACCTCTAATGTGCTTATAGAACATGTTATAGAATATTTTCCATAGAGTATAAGGCAATAAATTTAATCCATTCTGATATATTTATGATATGTACGTACATGGTATGGTGCACCAATTTGATTTTAATTTAAATTGAAATTCTCATTAATTTTTCTTTTAATGTAATAATGGGTTTTTTTTATTGAGGTATAGAACTTTAAGTTGGCATCACTTTTTTAACTGGCGGCCATTTTGTCAGCTGTCAAGTGATTAATATTTAGTTTGGTTTGCCATTTCATCATGAACAGGTTGACAAAAGAACAACGCTTGCAAATCGTGCAAATTTATTTCGAAAATAATGGTTCAGTTCGCGAAGTTTACCGCAAGCTCCGTCCATTTTATGGTTAACCATGGATCGTTTTCGCACTACGTTTACTCTATGTGATAATACTCATCCGCAGAGACGTCGAACAGTGCGCACCGAAGAAACAATTGCCGCTGTAGAGCAAAGTGTTGAAGAGGACCCGAATGAATCGATTCGCCACCGTGCACAGCAATTGGAGCTTTGTCCATCAACTTTATGGAAGATTTTGAAGATTTTGAATGTGGATGAGTTGTGGTTCCAACAAGACGGTGCTACATGCCACACAGCGCACGTCACAATCGATTTATTGAAGGAAACATTCGATGAGCGCATAATTTCGCGGAATGGACCTGTCAATTGGCCACCAAGATCGTGTAATTTGACACCATTGGATTATTTTCTTTGGGGATATGTGAAGTCGCTCGTCTACGCCAACAAACCAGAAACGTTAGGGGACTTGGAAGCCAACATTCGTGGCGTTATTGCCAACATACGGCCCCATATGCTCGAAAAAGTGGTTGAAAATTGGACCTGTAGAATTGGCTTTATTCGAGCCAGCCGCGGCGGCCACATGCCCGACATCATATTTAAACATTAATGGCATAAAATTATCCTTCCAATAAAGCCAAATTGATGGACATTAAAACGATTTTCTTGTGTTTTATTTCAATTCGAAGTTTTATACCTCTAAAAAAACACCCGTTACTTAAATTTAAAATAAATTTTCTATTGAAATTTTGATTAGAAGCTTTTGAGAAAAACTTTGATATCGTTTTAATTAAAAATGTTGTTATAGCAGTTGAAATTTTTGTATATCAAGATAGTTGAATTCGCATCTGTAAACACACAAAAATTATCAATTAAATATTTGTATCTAAAAGTATTAAGTACGTATCTGTATCAATTTTTTTTTTGTTACTTAATACCCTTTAATAACTTTTTATATTAATTCAAAGTCATCATTAAGAAATAAGTGTATAAATATTTATTCATGAGACTTATTTATATATAACATAATATTTATTCAATTTATTCAAAATTTTATCAAGTTAATGAAAAGCTTCACTTGCGTTCCACTTCGAAATCTAAAGATCTTAGAAGTTAGAAATTCTTGTTGAGCGCAACTATCCAATAATGGGTAAGAATATATTTGTTTAAAAAATGATGCTACCCCTTTCCAAACATTAGGTTCCTTTTCCTGAATATTTTGGAAATGCAACGTGTGTGTACGAGTGACAATATTTGAAACGGATACCGGATGTATGCTATCATTATAAGGAGAGAAAATATAAGAAAAAATGCGGTATAAAAAACATGTATGTATGTCGGGTGAACGTAAGTAAAGTGCTGAAAAGTTATTTTCTTCAAAAGCAAACAGAAAAAATGACAAATATAATTTTTATTTAAATTTCTGGAGCAAAAAGCGTGTATGTAAGTATTTTTCTTTAGCAAATATTGTGCATAAGTTCATACATCGTTATATTTGTGCACATTCAGCTGTATACTACATATATAAAATATATATTTTTGTAAACATCCTTTCTATTATTATGCTAGTAAGTATGTTTGTATTTACGTGTAGATATTTTTTTGATGTTTATATATGAATGATATAAAAGTACTCGTATATGTATTGTGATTGTATCTTTGAATGAATAACTTATACTTTTCTTTGCCAGTTAAGCTAAAAAAAGCTCATGCAACATCAACATTATTCGGATGGCAAAGAGAAGGGGAAAAAGAAAAAAACTGCAACATTTTTCATCAAGTTGTGTTTTATACTGACTTAGTATATCCGGTAAGAGGAAGATGAATGTTGTCATGCCGACACCATCATGACGCCAACAAATAATTTTGTGACTATTTGTTATTGTATTATAATACAAGTATATTTGTATATAATCTCGACATAGATGTATTCATATATATTTTAAGAGTGGATATTACATTACTATATGTTCTTTGGACTAAATAAATTTATCTACTTTCAGAAATGGTGAGAGACATACCTCACTTCATCTGATCTTCATACCATTTAAACCGTTATCATCAATTAAAGTTTATTTCGAAAACTCTTCTCTTCTGAATGCTGTTCCTAAATAGAAAACTAGACAAAAAATATTTAATGCCTAAAAACACGAAAAATCTTTTCGTAATTTAATTTTTGTGCAATATACGAAAATTTTATACATTTTACGAAAAAATTTGTAGATAGCGCAGGAAAAAAATTTTGTAATATTAAGAATTTCGTTAAGTTATATATATACATATGGGTAATTCCAGAAAAAGGTCAACCCAAAAAAATCTTTACTGTTTTTTCTTTTGCTAAGGTGTAAAACCTTCCAATAACATCTTTCTGCTTTGGCATTTGCTTAATGTATGATAATGATATTTTAACGCTTTGTTTTTCTCGACATTTTACCAAACTCTTACCCCAGACTTTGGAATTTTTTCAACAGTGATTGTACTTTTTTTAAATTTCATTTTAGTTTTAAACATAAATATGAGAAATAATGAATAACATTAAAAATTCAATAACACACAAGCGAAAAATTTAAATGTTATTAAACTTATATACTCGTATATTTCAATACCTCCCCAGATGCTAAAGTAAAAATTGTATTCACTTTATGAATTCTGTTTGCCGGTGTTGAAACAAATAGTAACTTAATTATTTTTTTTAATGCATGATTTTTATTTATTGTATCTTCATATATGAACTAACAATAAGTATTCAAATCTTAAATCTAAAAAATATAATTAGGCCCGACCAATGTCGGACATAAGCTTAGTAGTAGTTATATATAGTACATATGTAAGTAGTGATAATCAAAAGGAAAAAAATAAAAGTATTTTCAAGAAGTCCCATCTGGAGTGCTGTGAATAAGAGCCATTGTGTCCCTATTTTTTAGGCGGATGTGTCCAGTAAAGTTCAAAATATTACGGGCAAGCGGATTAGGATGTGACTCGAGTTTTGTTAAATATTTGCCAGCGTATTTTGCAATTTCTTCAGTCACTAGTGGCATATTTAAACCACGATGTATATTTGAATTTTTAATGTACCATGGAGCCGATGTTAACATGCGTAAAATTTTATTTTGCCTGCGTTGAATTTTCTCTACATTTGAAGCTGAAGCAGTGCCCCATAGTTGAATTCCGTAGCACCATATTGGCTTTAAAAGCGACTTGTATATTAAAAGTTTACAGTCTAGGCTAAGTGTTGAATTTCGACCAATCAGCCAATGTACCTGAGTTAGTTTAAGTTTCATTTGAGTTAACTTAGAATCAATGTGGTGTTTCCATGTAAGTCGTCGACCAAGATATTTCACTTAAACTTAAGTCTGAAAAATTATTTTAAATACTGTCATCAAAAAAACTCTAACTTCATGGCATTTGGTGCGGAACATTTTTTCACGATTGCGCAAAATTAAAAACACAATTATTCCTATTTTTCGATGGACTATTCAGCGCTACCTGTCAAATTTTGATATTTGCGCAAAATGCCAAAAGTTATAACCCTAATGTATATGTATGTATATATAGCCACGCTCAACTAATTTAAAAAATTTTAAATGAATTTGTCCTTTGCTGCGTTCATGTCGAGAAAGGTAATCTTGGTATCATTCCACTGACCATTGATAATAAATTATTTATCTTAAGGACGTGTAGATACATACTCGTACATTAAATATTCAGTAAAATATAAAAACATGTATTTAAAACTAATAAAATATGCATTTAACAACTTTTTTCAACATTTTGTGCCATAACCGCCAAAAAAGCTTAAGCGACATAATTTTCGAACTTAGTTTTTTGACCAAAATCGATTATTAGCGATCGTCAAAAAAAAGAAGTCCAAAAATGTGTCGCTTAAGCCATTTTAGCGGTTATGGCTCGATTTAATAACATTAAAAACGTTCTTAACAAGCATTTGCTTCCTTAACAAACATTTTCTCATTAAAAAGTTAAAAAAAACATGAAAAGCTCAGCTTCAATGGTTTCTTAACAAATATTTTGTCAAATCATATGGAATACAAAATGAAGTTCAGTTTATTATTATTTTTTATTTTCAAAAGTAAATCTTTGACGATTTTTTTAGCTTTCATATAATAAAAATTAACGTTCGCAAAAGTTATTGGTGCGCATTTAAATGCTGGCATTTCTTTTGTGGAATATTCAGTTTCTAAATTTTAGCTGTTAGAACTATAAACTATTGATACTATTTCTTGAATATATTTTAGTTCCATAATTTGTTTGTATAACTACAACTATTTCTAATTTATTTTTTATCTCTTCACTTATTCTGCTTTTCAGAAAACATTTTTTTACGGCATCTTCAATTAAATCAACTTGAGGAATTAAAGAAACGAAAGCCGCTAATTGGGCTATAGTGTGAACAAGAAAGCAATACTGTGTGTGCACAAATATCAACTGAGGCAGAAGGTTATCGGATACCATATAAATATATTAATAAGATTAAAGAAATTTGCGCCCCAATGCAAAAACTAACGTGTGCTTAGAGTGTACTTTAAAACGAAATTTCCATACAAAAATTGGTTCCATACAAAAAATGGTTCTGCCACGTTGGCCATCTAGTTAATATAGGATGTATCCGTATCGTACACGCAAAGAAAATATATGGTTGAGGTAACCATAATCAAACAGCAACATACTATGATTGAATCATATGGTTGCAGTCAAATCATATTATTGTCAATGGAAAAGGAAAGTTTATATAATATTATTTTCTGAATTAATAATAATATTATCTACAAAAACAATTAACTATGTTATACCTAATCTTATTATTATAAATAAGACAAGACTATTGTTAGATGTGACTAAAATATAATTGAGACTTACCACACCATGTTCTAATATTATAATAACATTGTTAAATACGACCATAGTATTATTTTATGTAATAATCATATTTAGTTTTTTAATCATATATTTATTGGCAAATCTTTTGTTTAAAACAGCTGTGCGAAATAAAAATAAATTAATATTGTTGAAATAAAATGTATGTATGTGTGTATAGAAAAGTATACTTACATATATGTATATAAACGAAACACGAACACATCTGTATAAAGAGATATACACACATACATATGTACATATTATTATACCCTTTACCAACAAAAATTGTAAAAGGGTATATATAGGTTTGTCATTCCGTTTGTAATTTCTATAATATCAATAAGCGACACATAAAATATATATATTCTGGATCCTTATGCATAGGGAAGACGAATAAGCGATGTCCGTCTGTCCGTCTGTCTGTACGTGAAATCGGTTTTCCGAAGCTCCCAGAAAAGCTAGAGACTTCGTTCTTGGACTGGTGTGCCAGAAATTTTCCAAAATAGATTGGTATTGAAATTCAGCAAAATCGACCAGACGGTTGCAGAGCTGGAAAACGTAAACTTCATTTTGCCATATAAAAGTAACTACCGAAAACAAATTTTTATTTATTTTTTAATAAATAAACTTATTTTACACTTCCGTACGACTAAAATTGGAATTCTAAATTAAAAAAAATATAATAAAATTAAAAAGACGTCTCCAGGGTTGGAAAACTTTAACTTTTTGTGTTATCTAAAATTAACTACATGTGTCTAAAACTATGTCTGTCACAGAGTATTTTCTCGAGAACCGTAAGAGCTACAGAACTGAAATTTGGACACAGTGTGTAGACCTTTGGCCGCTACAACAAGAAATACATGAGCAGCGAAAAATGTTAAAATCCCATGTAATATACATACAATTGTATGTATGTACGTATGTATGTATGTATATACACTTGAAATTTGTAAGGTTAGTGTATTTTTATACAGACTACAAAAATTAACACTAAAATTTCAAACAATTTAAATTAAAGGGTGTTCCATCAGTTAATGCAATTTTGACTATGCAATTTTGACAACTTGCTGTATCTTGGAAACCGTAAGAGCAAAACTCTTGAAATTTTCAAAAACGGTAAAACTAAAAAATCAAAAAATTATAAAATCGCCAAACCTAAAAAAATCGCCAAAAGCAAAAAAAATCGCCAAAACGACAAAAAGCACCAAATTACAAAAAAAATGTCTAAGACTAAAATAAATCGCGAATAACCGGAAAAATTGCTAAATGAAAAAAAATCGCCAAAATGAAAAAAATCGCCAAATTGAAAAAAAAAATCGAAAAAACGAAAAAAACCCCAAAAAACAGAAAAAAATATCGAAAAGAGGAAAAATGAAAAAATCGCCAAAATGAAAAAAATCTCCAAAATGAAAAAAAGGCCCAAAAACAGAAAAAAATCGCCAAAATGAAAAAAACGCCAAAATGAAAAAAAAATCGCCAAAATAGCCCCCAAAATAAAAAAAAAATCGCAAAAATGAAAAAAATCGCAAAAATTAAAAAAATCTCCAAAATGAAAAACCCCCAAAAAACAGAAAAAATTGCCAAAATGAAAAAAAATCGCCAAAATGAAAAAAATCACCAAAATGGAAAAAATTGCCAAAATGAAAAAAATCGCCAAAACGAAAAAAAACCCAAAAAACAGAAAAAAACCTCAAAACAGGGAAAAATTGCCAAAATGAAAAAAAACTCTAAATCAAAAAAAATCGCCGAAATGAAAAAAAATCGCCAAAATAAAAAAACTTCCAAAATTAGAAAAAATCGTTTAAACTGAAAAAACTTCAAAAAAGCATAAAAGACACATTAAAAAATTCTCAAAACCGAATGTACGGAACCCTTCGTGCGCGAGTCAAAGTCGCACTTTACTGAATTTTTTAATATTAAAGGAATTAAATGAAACTAAGTTTTTTCTTATTTCGTTTTTGCTCTGTTCACTCAACTTATTTTATGTATTTTTAAAGAAAAATCCAAAATTATGATTCCAGGGTTGGAAAACTTACACTTTATGTGTTATGTAAAATTAACTAGTTCTAAAAATTTTTTTCTTTTCCCTTATAAGTTAAATATATTTTATGCTTCTGAAAGAAAAGTTTGGCACATAAATATTAAATATTAAAGTATAAAATTAATTTTTTTTATTCCTTTGTTCACTTAACACATTTAATAAATTTTTTAATTCAGAAAAATCTAAAAGGTTGATTCCTGGATTGCTAAATTTATTGTTTTTTTTACAAAAGTGACTAGGTCAAGTTAGTTTTTTCTTTTTGTCTATTCCTGTAAGAATAAAACGGTTACATAATACCACGATGTATACTATTTGCAATGGGAACTTTAAATCAAGACACTAAGCAGTTTTGCAACATCAATGATTATTAAACACGGGAAAATATAAAACAAGATAGTTTACTTGGTATGGACATGCAATACGAAGACTATTTTAGAGTTATGAAATAGCAGCACGGTTTTTGAACATCTCGAGAGCGAGTAAACAAGCCCCAATATTTTGGTAATGTATTGACGTGACGTCGATTTTGACTGAAATAAGAGTGAATGTAAACTATATCTTAACCACAGAGATTAGAGTAAAATATTCAACAATTGCTATTATCGAAAATAAAATAATTGAATCAAATTCTTTAATCGGAAAATACTGAAAGTTCACTTACTATTAATTGCTTCAGAGAAAAAAATTATAGATTTTTTCACAAAACAAATATGTATGTATGTATGTGTCTGTACACTATATACATATATGTACGTACGTTGGTAAAGGGTATATAAGATTCGGCACAGCCGAATATAGCACTCTTACTTGTTTTTATTTATCTACCCTTTTGTTTATACTTTTTTTATTTATTTAACACCACGTATGCACTACCGATAGCTTAAAAGCGAAACACTGCACTGACAGAAGGTGTTTCTGAAAAAGATTTTTTTTTAAACTTAACATAGTATGGTTTTGGATAACACTATGTTGTTATTTACATCATATTGTTTTTACACAATAATACAAATTATATTGTAGCCATAAATTTTTAACAAAACTATATTGTTAAACTCTAACCACATCGCACTTTCTATGAATATAACAATGTAATTATTAAATTCAAACATTACTCTGTTTATCGTAACGAAATTAATGTTTAAAATAACAATAACTATTTTTGTTATTTGTTTCAGAGAACATAATATTGTTTTCTCAACCATTTTACAACCATATCTTTTCTTTGCGTGTATCACTTGCTTTCAGAAGTATTTTATAACCGCATGAAATTAATGCGTAACCAGTAGAGATCGCTGAAAACAAAATTATACAAGCATTTTTGGATTTGTTTTAATTTTCAATAGTATTGGAATTCTTCAAATGAGTTTAAGTAATCATACGGTAATTATAATTGAGGCAATCATGAATAAAATTCCGCGAGTATTTTTTCGCGGCGAACAATTTCATAGAATAGCAAGTAATAGGGAAAGCAAAAATATTATAATTGGAATAGGGAGAAATTTCTCGTGGAATTTTATTCATGATCTCGTTTTCCTCTTTATTTGTTTGTAAAAACTGCATCTTTTAAATGCTTTGCAACTAATAATAAAAACTAAAATTATATTTATAGCATGAAAAAATAAAAAATGTATTGAAAATATACATTTATAATGATATATGCAAAAATATGTATTTATTTTTATACGTGCAAAAATATGCACTAACAAATCGATGCCATTTTGAAGCATTTTTTCTCGTGCTATATGAAAATTTCATTGATACTTGGGAAATTTATGTACATTAGAGCGAGTCGCTGAAAAAAAAGGTTTTGTAACCTTTCTGAAATTAATGATCTATATTTTTATTGAGGATTGCAAAACCATTTGACGGGTCTAAAAACTACGTAAGACCATTCTCTTGATCATGAAAATATCAACACTAGGATACTATATAAAACTAAACACACAGGTGAAGCTGGAAAGTTTTCCAATGAAAGCTTCCAGAAATATGAAGATGTAAAACTGACTGACTGACTGCCTTACTTACGCATTAATATTACAGGGCGCTTTCGCTACAGCTAGAAATTGAATACACAAATAATAATACACAAATATGAGAAAAATCTGAAAACAAAAATGTTTCAAACGAATGGGCTACAGGTAGTACGTCCAATAAAATTTAAAATTATATTTCATGTAGTCGATGTCTAACCTAACCAGTTCTTGCAAAACTTTAAACTTTTATAGTGCACAATTTTGCATTTTCAAATATTTCTGGAATAAGTCCGTGCCTATTAAGTTTTAACATTTTTTTGTACTTCTAACAAAATAATTTTTAACGAAGTTTGAGCACAAATATAATTGTGTTTATATCAAATATTGGCATAAAAAATTTCGTTTTTTAAAATAACTATTTCATTTACTTCTTCTCAATAGATTTTTATGAAAATTTTGCGCAAACTTTGAGTTTTATTATCAACACAATGACATATGTACAAAAGTTTAAAGCATCTTATTTCTGGGTAACCTGGTCACATGGGATTGAAGTATGGCTAGCTTTCACTTCCCAATACGGGCAAAAATTTTGTTAACTTAGAAAAGAGATGGTACTCAAACGGCAAACAAATTAATTAGGGCCAGTCCCACGATGTTGTCAACGTTAGACTTGTCGCACAGTTACATTGGAAACAACAACAAAATTATAAAATTTGTTTTTGTTTTGAATGTAAGTGTGCGACAAGTTGGTGGGTATTATACTAAACAAGGGCTTGATTACGCAATTTTAACGGCGTAAATTTTCGGATGACATCCTGTCATTTCCTTTATTTTTATTTTACACTGTAAAACACAAAATGAGGTGATGCTATTAAAAGGGGGATATTTAACTGAGACTAGAGTTTTTTATTTTCTGTTTCTGAAAAAATTTTTCTTTTGGATTATCTTTTAATTAAGCTTAAGATCTGCTTTTTTATTATGTTTTTTATAAAAATTTAAATTTATTTGACTATTGTCCAATATTTCGCTGCCCCATAATCTTAAGCTCAATTAAAAGAGAAACAAACCATACTGAAATATCAAATAAACGAAAATTTAAAAGATTGTCAAATTTTCTTTTTCCTAAATGCTGTACATAATTTGTAACATTTCGTCTTACTAATTTCAAAGAACTAGTCCGCACTTACATGGAAGAATTTAATGCACGTTTTCAATATGCGAATATATCCAAACTTTCTATATAGAACTCGTTTTCCAAAGTACAACGTCCTCAAATAAATATGCGAAACTGTAAGTACCCCATAAGAAAAACATTTATTTTAATTAATACTAATCTGATAATGAACAATACTCGTAATACTTTACAAGTAAATCGTAAATTACTAGTTTATTTAATATTAGGCTGACGAGTTTTTAATTACATGGATTTTTCAGTTCTAACTCAGGTTATTGTTAAGCTTGTGTGGATATTTATTTTTTTATTTTTATTAAAGATATATCTTAATAAATTTCAAAAAATAACTCCCAATTTTCGTTCTTGTTATACGAAAAATCCTAACCCTCAGAAAAAATCTTTAGTTATCTTTATTATAGCATATAAGTTAACAACAATTTTATTTTCTTTCTTACCTTTGCATATTTCTCGTTCACTGAACTGCTTCCAAACAGGCCATCGGAGCCGTTTTAGAGCAAGACGGCAATCCCATTACATTTATTTCGCGAACATTAAACAAGGCCAAAGAACACTATGCCACAAACGAAAGGGAAATGCAGGGGATTGTTTGGGCAATAAGAAGCTAAGAAACTATCTGTATGGTGCGACAACTATCAAAATATTTACGGATCATCAGCCTCTAACTCACGCCTTAAATAACGGAAACTCCAACAATAAATTGAGACGGTGGAAGGCAGCGCTGGGAGAGTACAACTATTAACTATTGTACAAGCCTGGAAGTGCAAATATTATAGCGGATGCTCTGTCTAGACCACCGCAGCAGATATTTGAAATAAGGTTAACGGATCCAACACAGCATAGTAGCCAAAGCTCACCACAAAACTTAATTCAACACACTGATTCACCCATTAAACAAATTATTATAGAACCAAATGAAACACAGTCAACCGAATTTTAAATCATCTTTCCAACGTACCAGACATATTTTTTTGGAACCAGACCCTAATGAAAAAAGACTGGAAGAAATATTCAAGAAATGTCTAAATCCATCGGTAACAAACTGTATTAAAACCACTGACGGGGTATTATGCAAATCGCAAGAAACATACCCAAAGGCCTTTCACAAATATAAAGTTCTTTACACAAGGAAAATGGTAGCCGACATATGTAACAAATCAGACCAGGAAATAGAGATAATAAATGAACATAGTAGAGCACATAGAAATGCTTAAGAAAACAAATCTCAACTTTTAGAGAGGTGTAACTCTCCACAAATGGCGGCAAAACCAAGAAGATTAGTAAGATCATGCAGAATTTGCAAAGAGAACAAATACGATAAGAACCCTAATAACATATCATTGCAAGAAACCCCCATACCTCAATACCTCGGCCAAATAATACACGTGGATATGTACATAACAGAAAGAACTTCCATTTTAACAGCTATCGATAAATTAACAAAATACGCACAAGCACTAAGAGAAATTCTGTTAAATTTCGGAATGCCCGGAATAGTGGTTATGAACAATGAGAAATCATTCAACTATAGAACAATCGAAAGATTCCATTCGACACTCTCCGAAATTATGAGATGCATCAGATTGCAAGGAATCGAAAGTAATCTGTCTGAACTCCTAGATAAATCAATTTACGAATATAATAATACGGTCCAATCCACTTTGGGTAGGAAACCTTTTGAGGCATTTTTTAGTAAAAAATCATTTAATATCTCTCAAGAGTGGAAAAGGGAGAGAGCCCAAATGGTTAAGGAATTTAAGAATAGACAGGAATTAATTCTAGAATACCATAAATAATAAAATAATAACAATAAAAGAGAGCCAAAAAATTATAAGCTGGGAGAGCAGATTTTCGTAAAAGAATATAGGATATTAGGTACGAAGTTATCTAAAAGCAATAAAAAAGAAACAGTAAAAGAAAAGAGGCACACAACAATTTTAACCGCAATTGGAAGAGTGGTCCACAAGAATAATATTAGAAATTAAACAACAAAAAATATAGTCCTTGTTTTCGTCTCTCTTTTGGAATACAGATACCTGCCATAATGAGTGAAGTAAAAATCTTGGATTACACAAATTCGCGGTGGTTTGCTAGAGTGCAATCGGGTACGGTGAAACTAGTCCATGTGATGTAAATTAAGAATTACGAGACGGTAATAGATGACATACAATCAATTATTAGAGCTAACGTGAGTGTTTCCCGTCCTCTATATCCTTTTCTTTTCTATGAAATAACACAACCAAGAAATAAGAGATCCTTAGACTTAATCGGATCTGCATGGAAATGAGTTGCAGGTTACCCGGATCATGAGGACTTTGAAATTATAGAACAAAAAATAAATAATGTATTAGAAAGCAATAATAGACAAGTTATAGTTAACAGAATGTCTCTAGAAAAACTAAATGAGTTAACTTTAAACACAAATAAAATTTTAAAATCTGTAATAAATGAAGAAAGAGTAAATTATTTAATAAGTGGATTGAAATACAAAATGGAGATTTTAAATAGGGAAATTTTGAATCTTAAGTATGCAATAGATTGGGCAAAAGTAGGGGTCATTAATTCATTCATACTATCTAATTATGAAATGGAAATGATGAAAACTATAGCCAATAAAGAAAACATAAATGTTTTTATTATTGAGGAATCTCTTAATTTTGCAGATGTAAGAATAGCTTATAGCATTGATTCTATAATTTATATTGTTAACATTCCAACTACCCATAATGAATCATGTAACAAGATTATCATCAAACCTGTAAAAATCAATAAGATAGCTACTAAAATTTAATTCGATGATATTTTAGTCTGTAACAAAAAATATATGGTATCAAAGATAAATGTAAAACTTTCAATGGTAATGTTAAGGACATTACAGATTCCGAATGCCTTCCTAACTTGATTCGAGGAAAACCCTCAACCTGTGCCATGGTGAATAATCTTCACATGCCAACTATACAGGCAATACCCCCTTATACAATTCTACGGAATCAGTTCAATGGTACAATTTTCGTAGGTCAAGAGCATATTAAGATCTAAATTGTTCTTACCTCATAAAATTCCAAAATGAAACATTATCAGTAACCAATAAAACATTTTCTCTCCAAGAGATTTCTACTTCTAAAGCTTTACCACCGGTGGCAACGCCAATAATGGGAAAGCCACATGTGGAAGAGCTGCTAACATTAGAGCTAATCAAAGAAATGAATACTAATAATACAGCAGCTATTGAACTCCTAAATATAGAAAGCAAATTATTTCCACAGTAATGATAATGCTATAATATTTCTAAAGAAAAAGACTAAACACGGAAAGAAGCATCACTCTGAGACACGGATGGAAATCATGGTACAATTGTACTTTTTATGGTACATTTTTGACCTCGTTGGTACCGTGGTACTACCGTGAGTTCCTTGGTACAATTTAAAAATGCCAATGTTTCACTATATCGTAACATTAATTTTGCCTATGTTGTCTTTAATTTTATTGTGTGTGTTTTATTTAGAAAAACCGGTCTCTAACAAGTCTAATCTAAGAATGTACCATTATGGATAGACTTGTGTCCAACAGTTCTTTTTGAACTAGTTTGAGAGCGTTTGAATCCAAAGTTGTTTCAAACCCATATAATTTACATTGTTGTTTTTGACCGGACTTGTGTCCAACTGAACGAACTAGTTCAAAAAGAACTGTTGGACACAAGTCTAATTATGAATGTAATATATAATATTTTTCGATGTTATTTTTAATTTTTTATACTGAATTCTTATACCCATTTGTTTTAAGTTTCTGTTTTTTATTGTTTACTTCTGAATTTTTACACATTTTTTTTACGTTTCCGCTCTTATTAATAAATATTAAAAAATTGTACCCTCATGGTCCAAAAAGTACATTTTGTTTTCACAGTTTGTACAAAATCCAGGAAGTCATTTTCCTTCCCTGCTCTGAGAATATTAATATCAATTCCGCATTACCCTTACAAAATATTACCTTGAGTTCCGGTGACTCAAAGGACCACCAATAGCAAAATTAATTACAACCACCAATTAAAATTAACTTAAGAGCGGAAGATTAACAACAATTTTATTTTCTTTCTTACCCTTGCATATTTCTCGTTCACTGAGCTTTAAATAAGTAAAACTCCAATTTCATTTATTTCGCAATTATTTTTATTCATGGGAAAATGCCAAATATTATAATATTATAATACAAAATATTATTAAAAATTCAAAATTAATTTAAATTGTCTTTTTTTATTGTATTCTTTTGCAATAATCATATATATGGAAAAACGTCTAATAAGCTAAAATTATTATAAAAAATGTAATTGAATATTGGAATAAATAAAAATTATCGACTAAGAATTCTTCAGTCGTAGTCAAGTATTCGAAATAAGCTGTTGTTTAAATTTAAATTAAACTAACTTATATAATATCGTGTAAAAATTTCATGCAAAAGGATTGTGCATTCACGTCTCGAGAAAAAAAATTATATCTTCATTGAGTTCTACATATGTACTAGTATGTATGTAAATTGAAAACTTTACACTAACTTTCTGCAAGATTAGCTTCTTTGAGTTATGCCTAAGTTGCAATAAATGAGCGATATGTACAAATGATTTCATGTTGCATATATATAGATATGTATATGCAAAAAATTAGCATGTACCTATATAAAAATTATATTAAATGTTTTTTTGCCAAATGCAGCATGTAAACAAGAAAAGAAAAGTCGAAATCGGTGTATTAAATTTCTTGTTTTGCCTGCTAGAATAATTTGATAACCTGTTCATAATACCAATCAAATTATTGCATTCATTTTAAATTTTGTGCAATTTAAATTTTTGTTCATTGATGCCACTTGCTAAACAACTACAACAAGTGAGTTTTTTTTAGAATTAATAAAAAGCCAATATGTACAGAAAGTTTATAATCAGTTAAGTACAGGCTAAAAATACCCTGCACGTTAGAAAAATTTTATGCATTAACTGATTAGGCCAGGGGCCGGATTCAACAACGATGAATTTTGAAGTGTTCACCAATTCCAGTGTACACTTGTTGATTTGTGCGTCCGCAATGGTGAAAATGAATTATTTAGACAGTTTTAGTGAACACTAGTGTCAAACTTTTTCACTGGAAAAAGTGTGGTGAATTGTGAACACTGAAATTGGTGAACATTTGAAAACTCATCGTTGCGGAATCTGGCCCCAGGTATAAGAAGGCCCTCTTTACTACAGGAATCAATAACAACAATAAAAGGATGGCACAAAAAAATGGTACAAATTAAATAATTTTGCATTAAGTTTTTTTTTAAATATAAAAAGAAAAAAAAAATTAGTCTGAAAAAAAATTATTGTCGATACCACATCTGAAGAAATGCCAATATCGTCTGCTTTTCTGACTGACGTTATCATAAAGGCTCTGGCCATGATCTGCAATACAACTTAAACACATTTTTCAATTTACCACTTTATTTTGTAGTGCAGCCAAGGTAACTTCTATTCATTCATATGAAAAGAAAAATAAATAAATAAGGACACAAAAAAAAAGGAACTGTTGAGCCGGCAGGAGGGAACGCGTAAAATTAATAATTGCATAAATTTACATGTGTGGCTTCATGAAATATTGCTCGCACAGCATAAATCGCAAATAATGTGTGCACTGGCCGTGTGAATATTTATTGTTTCGATTGTAAATCATCAAACCATAAACGCATTTTTTCAACGAACTGCTTGCTGTTGTTTGGCGGCATAAAACCGACACTCGCACCTACATACATGCAAACGGAAATACGAGTATATATGGCTGTCGTGCTGTTGTTGTGCAAGTAACAATGACACAAGAGTCATTACATCATTTTACTCCATCATCAGTATGTTAAAGAAATGAACAAAAAAACAGAAGCCACCAGCAGTTGAACTTTGTTTTGTGTTGCGTTGATCCCCCATTACTCCCAAAACCTTTAAAGTTTTGCTGATTATAGAGCTTTCCCTTTAGTTACTTCTGGAAGTTTGCAATTTATATAAGAAGAATAATATATTCCCCGTTATTGCGAATGGCGTCATCGACGTCACATCAAAACGACAGTAAAAGTTGGTACTTTTCTACTCTTTGTCGACAACAATTTACTTTTAGTGTACATTTTGCTCTGATCTATGCAAAACATACATGGAAACATATTGGCCCAATCTTGTACATGATGTTCTTATTTCAAAATAATATAAGGACACATTATTTACAAATATTTACATCGATAGATTACACTGCACAACAAAATATAAGTTTTTTATGATTTTTAAAGAAAGTACTATTAAGTTTAGAGGACCACTCGTGAAATATTAACAAAAAGTGGTGTAAATTATGCAAGTGCTAAATGTGACTATATCTTTAAAACTAGAAATATTATGGAAAACCTTATGACGCCATCGTAATCAGGAGATAAGAATACATCAGGATAAAAAGCACGTAACTCACATAATTTCCCTACTTGGCAGCTTACCATTTTCATTGCTTTTAGCACAAATTGTGGTATTGTAATATTTTATACGAGTATATAAATAGATGGATGAATAATAAAAACAACTGTAAACCTTTTTTCATATATTTTTTTTAGTAGTACATTTTTCGATCACAGGGAAGCTGTTCGTGGGTGGTAACATAATTATTGCACACATGTGCATGCATAAGAAAGAAATTTTCAGCAAAATGTGCTCAGTTTTATTTAACATCAAAGATTATATACATAGACATTTAAGCGCAGTTAGGCCTCGATTATCCGTTTCCCCGTTAATACAGTAACAGCTCTATTCTCTATTTTACTATTTTCGTATTTAGTTACATATACATATTTTATATCTATATATATAAAATCGTAGTATGTGTTTGTTCTCTGGAACTTTAAGAGCTGTGGAGCTGAAATTTTCCAGACAGGTTCGGGTCAATACCCGTTATGTTTTTGTTTTGCTTTGTTTTTTACTCAACAGGTGACCACTGTGGCGAAAAATTTTTAGTTAAAAAAATTATTGAGGTTAAGATAGCGTTTGACTTAAGCTAGATTTACACGATTGAAATTTTCTTCAAAATTGCTCTTCAAAATGGTTTAAAGTCGTGTAAACAGTAAAATATCTTTAAAATTTTGCTGTTTACACGAGTTTGAAGCATTTTGAAAAGAAATTTTGAAGAAATTTTGAATCGTGTAAATTTAGCTTTATTTTCGATTTTATCGTAAGCGACAAAAAATAAATTTTTCAGGAGTTTGTTTTTAAATATTAAAATACTTTTTTGTACGTAAATTGTCGCTTACGATAAATTTTTACAGCCCTTATCTGAAAAGTTATCAACAATTTTGGAATTTTGATTATGGGTAGGTCCATACAATTTTAATTTCAATATAAAAGTCTATTTTCGATAACATTTCGCTTTCGATAAAATCGAAAAAAAGGCTCGATATTTGTTCGTAATGCATGGTCCATGAAAATATAAGAGTTGTAGAGCTGAAACTTTCAGTACAGGCTCGGGTCAATACCGAGTTGGGTTTTGTTTTGTTTTTGACCCAACAAGTTGCCACTGTTTCGAATAATTTGGGTGAACTAACGATTGTGGGGCGCAGCTAGTGTACTATAAGTAAAAAATATTTTAGCAAAAAACAGTTGCTTGCTTGAAGTCTCGGATGATAAAGTAATCACGGCTTAGTGATGAATTTTTTTTTCCCGCATAACTAACGTGACCAGAAGCTTTTTACAAAAAGCGGGACACGATCGTTCAAAAAGCGGGATTTTGACGAAAATACGGCCAAAAAGCGGGATTTTTAAATAAACAACTACTTGAAAGCGGGATGTGTAATACGCACATAAAAAATTTCGTATGTACTTAGGCAACACAGTTTTTAACTCAAAAGAATCGATTTTAAATAAACAAAAGTTTTTATTAACAAAAATTTTTATTAATAACGTAAAATAAATAAAATTGAAGATTTTTTGACTTCATTTACAAAACAAAATACGATTTTTATACATAAAATATTTTATGTAAATAATTTTATAATAATTTTATGTATAAAATTATGATTTACATATGTATGTATATAATCAAAGAATTTTATTACGAATTTTATTATTTATATATATATATATATATATATATATATATGTATATATATATATATATATATATTTATATATATTTATGCGTATTAGTTTTTATTAAAATTTGTACTTTTAATAGGTGTTAAACTATTTTAATATATTTAATTAAACTATTTTTTGAGCTTGAGGTCTGTTTGTATTTTTCGTTCAATATTTCGTTAACCTTCCGTTAACTTCTTCAGGATATATATTGTTTTGATTTTTATGTTTTTCTTTTTCCTATTTTTTCTTTTTTCAATTATACAATTTTCAAATTACGTGCAAAAAGAAGGGCTAGAAGGGAATGGCAACAGCACAGATCACCACAAAATAAAATCAGATTTAAAGAGTGCACTAAACGACTCCAAGAGTTGCTTGCATCTGAAAAAATTGCATCTCTTAAAAATTATCTGGAGGGTCTTGATGTTACACCGGCGTCTAATTACTCCTTGTGGCGCGCTGCCAAAAAGCTTAAAACACCCGTTGAGTATAAGCCACCTCTACGCACATCTACCGGAGGTTGGGCTAGCAGCGATACTGAAAAAGGTAAAATATTTGCTGAGCACTTAAAATCCGTTTTTACGCCAAATATATGTACTGGTGTTGCTGATTTGCCGAATATAGTCGCTCTACCCCCTCAACACATAAAGTTTAAGACGCGTGATTTACAAAAATTAATTGCCGAACTCAACCCGAAGAAAGCTCCGGGTATTGATGGAATTAGTAATCAGATGCTGATGAACTTGCCTCATATTGCAATGAGAATCCTGTTATTCATATTTAATGCTATTTTAGGACTGGAGTATTATCCACACAACTGGAAACTTGCCAAGGTTAAAATGATTCCAAAGCCGGGCAAAGATATAACAAAGGTTGAGTCATATAGGCCAAAAAGTCCACTATCTACAATGTCAAAGCTTTTCGAAAAACTGCTCAAAACAAAATTGTCCCCAATTCTAATTAGTAGTGGGTGCATACCTGACCATCAATTTGGTTTTAGAAGTCAGCATAGCACCATTGAACAAACTCACAGATTGGTTCAATTTATAAGAAGAACTTTTGAGGAAAAAAAGTATTGTTCTGCGCTGTTTATAGACATTTCCCAGGCATTTGATAAAGTGTGGCATGAAGGCCTAATATTAAAATTGAAGACTTACTTACCAATTAACATTTTAAATCTTTTGGAAAGTTACATTATTTCCCGTAAGTTCACTGTTGCGGAAGGAGACTTTACAAGTAGGCCTGAAACAATTTCATCTGGTGTGCCACAGGGGAGTATACTGGGACCAGTTTTATATTTAATTTATACTTGTGATATGCCTGTGAGCAGTAGTAGCCATACTTCCACATTTGCCGACGATACAGCCTGCCTTAGTATGCATGAAAACCCTGATGAGGCATCCCGCAAACTCCAGGAACACATTAGCCAGATGGAGCTTTGGTTAAACTTATGGAGAATCGAGGTAAATGAACAAAAGTGTGTTCAAGTAACATTTACTTTACGAAGAGATACTTGTTCCCCCATTCGGATTAACAATCAAGTTGTTTCTCAACATTCACATGTGAAATATCTTGGTATACACCTTGATCGACGACTTACATGGAAACACCACATTGATTCTAAGTTAACTCAAATGAAACTTAAACTAACTCAGGTACATTGGCTGATTGGTCGAAATTCAACACTTAGCCTAGACTGTAAACTTCTAATATACAAGTCGCTTTTAAAGCCAATATGGTGCTACGGAATTCAACTATGGGGCACTGCTTCAGCTTCAAATGTAGAGAAAATTCAACGCAGGCAAAATAAAATTTTACGCATGATAACATCGGCTCCATGGTACATCAAAAATTCAAATATACATCGTGATTTGAATATGCCACTAGTGACTGAAGAAATTGCAAAATACGCTGGCAAATATTTAACAAAACTGGAGTCACATCCTAATCCGCTTGCGCGTAATATTTTGAACTTTACTGGACACATCCGCCTAAAAAAGAGGGACACAATGGCTCTTATTCACAGCACTCCAGATGGGACTTCTTGAAAATACTTTTATTTTTTTCCTTTTGATTATCACTACTTACATATGTATTATATATAACTACTACTAAGCTTATGTCCGACATTGGTCGGGCCTAATTATATTTTTATACCCTTTACCAACAAAAATGGTAAAAGGGTATGTATAGGTTTGTCATTCCGTTTGTAATTTCTATAATATCAATAAGCGACCCATAAAATATATATATTCTGGATCCTTATGCATAGGGAAGACGAATAAGCGATGTCCGTCTGTCCGTCTGTCCGTCTGTCCGTCTGTCCGTCTGTCTGTACGTGAAATCGGTTTTCCGAAGCTCACAGAAAAGCTAGAGACTTCGTTCTTGGACTGGTGTGTCAGAAATTTTCCAAAATAGATTGGTATTGAAATTCAGCAAAATCGAGCAGACGATTGCAGAGCTGGAAAACTTAAACTTTATTTTGCCATATAAAAGTCACTACCGAAAACAAATTTTTATTTTTTTTAATAAATAAACTTATTTTACACTTCAGTACGACTAAAATTGGTATTTTAAATTAAAAAAATATGAAAAAAGTTAAAAAGACGTTTCCAGGGTTGGAACACTTTAACTTTTTGTGTTATGTAAAATTAACTATGTCCAAAACTATATTAGGATTTTCTCGAGAACCGTAAGAGCTACAGACCTGAAATTTGGACACAGTGTGTAGACCTTTGGCCGCTACAACAAAACATAGATGAGAATTGGAAATTAAAGGGTGTTTTAAAACGAGCAACGAAAAATGTTAAAATCCCATGTAATATACATACAATTGTATGTATGTATATATATACACTTGAAATTTTTAAGTTTAGTGAATTTTTATACAGACTACAAAAATTAACAATAAAATTTAAAAAAATTTAACTTAAAGGGTGTTCCATCAGTTAATGCAATTTTGAATATGCAATTTTGACAACTTGCTGTATCTTGGAAACCGTAAGAGCAAAACTCTTGAAATTTTCAAAAACGGTAAAACTAAAAAAACAAAAATTATAAAATCGCCAAGCCGACAAAAATCGCCAAAAACAAAAAAAAAATCGCGAAAACGAAAAAAAGCACCAAATTAAAAAAAAATTTCTAAAGCTAAAATAAATCGCATAGAACGGATGAATTGCTAAAATGAAAAAAAAATCGCCAAAATGAAAGAAAATCGCTAAAATGAAAAAAATCGCCAAAATAAAAAAATCGCCAAAACGAAAAAAAACCAAAAAAAAAAAACAGAAAAATGTTGCCAAAATGAAAAAAACCCCGAAACAGGAAAAAATCGCTAAAAACAAAAAAAAATTCCCAAAACGAAAAAAAAATCGCCAAAATGAAAAAAATCGCCAAAACAAAAAAAACCTAAAAAACAGACAAAAATCGCCAAAATGAAAAAAAATCGCCAAAATGAAAAAAAACAAAAAAAAAAAAAAAATCGCCTAAATAAAAATAAACCCAAAAACAAAAAAAAAAAGCCGCCAAAATGAAAGAAAATCGCCAAAATTAAAAAAAATCGTTAAAATGAAAAAAAAAATCGCCAAAATGAAAAAAATCGCCAAAACGAAAAAAACCCCAAAAAAACTGCCAAAATGAAAAAAATCGCCTAAATAAAAATAAACTCAAAAACAGAAAAAATAGCCAAAATGAAAAACAAATCGTCAAAATGGGAAAAATCTCCAAAATGAAGAAAAGGCCAAAAACAGAAAAATATCGCCAAAATGAAAAAAACCTCCAAAAACAGCAAAAAATCGCAAAAATGAGAAAAAAGCGACAAAACTGAAAAAATCGTTTAAGCTGAAAAAAACTTCAAAAAAGCAAAAAAGCCTACCTTTCGTGCGCGATTCAAAGTCGCACTTTACTGAATTTTTTAATATTAAAGGAATTAAATAAAACTATGTTCTTTCTTATTTCGCTTTTGCTTCGTTCACTTAACATATTTTATGTATTTTTTAAAGAACTAGATTGGTATCAATATTTAGAAAAATCCAAAATTATGACTCCAGGGTTGGAAAACTCACACTCTTTGTGTTATGTAAAATTAAATATGTCTAAAAATTTTTTTCTTTTTCTTTATAAATTGAATATATTTTATGCTTCTGAAAGAAAAGTTTGGCGTATGAAATTTGAAAAATGAAAATTATAGCTCCAAAAATGGAAACTTTAAAAAAATTATAAATTTTTTTACAAAACAAATATGTATGTATGTGTCTGAATACTATATATGTATATGTACGTACGTTGGTAAAGGGTATATAAGATTCGGCACAGCCGAATATAGCACTCTTACTTGTTTAGATTTAAGATTTGAATACTTATTGTTAGTTCATATTGAAGATACAATAAATAAAAATCTTGCATTAAAAAAAAAAAAAATACAATTTTCAAATAATTTTCAGTTACATATTAATAAAAATATATTAAGAGATAAGAAATTTCAAAAACTCTAAAAAGCGGGATAAGGCGGGATAAAAATTCAAGGCGGGATCAACCTCAGGTTACGCATAACTGACATTGTTGGATAATCGAATCACAGATAATTGGGTTGTTACTTTAAATCAAGAATCAATAAACTCTCTTACAAAGTTATTTACCAAAATAGATATACATAGCTAATTTCGCTTAGATTGACCACAAAACCATATGGCGGCTATCACTTGATAGAGGCTTTCTCAATTTTAAATGATTGCGGGGTGTGTACATACCCTCTAGTCAGCCGGGAACCAGTATCGCGATTTCTTATCCAAAACAAAACCCATTAACTGAAAATGTGATATTCACGAATTAAAAGAATTATAAATTAGTATTTATTATAATTCACAATTAATAATTTTAGAAAATAAACCTGGATTCGAAAAAACGCGAGCAAAATTGATATCAAACTCATGGAAACAGCGCACTAGGTAGAAAACAGTATAAACCAAATACACAAAACAAGAGATAGGGACGACCTACGCGCGTTTTCAAGGTTGACCAACACGTTCCTGACGTCATGAAATGTGTCGCTTTCAAATTAGACCAATACCAACACGCTCAGTGATGGTACACCAAAGATATTTAAATCTTTAAAATGGCTCTCCTGAACAAAACCGGTTTTTACCCTTAGGTCCCTTTCTATTTTGCGCGTCACATATATAGTTAAATCCCGATAATGCGTAATCGCAAGGGACCGGCCATTTCTTACAAATTATTGGTGTTTTCGATTTAGCGGGGTTTCGATTTAACGGGGTTAAAACAAAATAAATACGAATTAACGGTGTTTTTCAATTTATTTACTAAAAGGTAAAAAAAAAACATAAGAAACAATTGTTAAAAATAAAATACAAAATACATAAAATAAAATTGCAAATTCATTTACTTAGCGTAAAATACGTGTAATTTTTTTCTCCATTGCCAATGGCTGCAAAAATTTTTTATTTTTGTAACAACGACAGAGTTTTATGCGTGCGCTTCATTGTTGCCTTTTTGGCATTTCCGCTGCCAGATCTGGCATTTTCATTACCCGAAAAGCATTCAAATTTGTAAATTTTTTTTTCAGTGTAGAGTATAATTCCTTTTATAAATGTATTTTTTTTTACAATTATGTGTTTCCTACGTAATGTTATCTACATGAATACCTATGTTTTACGTCATACATAAATTGTCGCTTACGATAAAATTTTACAGCCTGTATTTTAAAAGATATCAAACATTTTGACATTTTGATAATTCTTAACTATGGGTAGGCTATTATTTTAATTTCAATTCAAAAGGTTATTTTTTAAATCTTGCTTACAATTAAACCGAAAATACGTTTCGATATATGCACATACATACATAATATATACAAACCTATATATGTATATATATGTATATGCCCTGAAGGAAATGTCGGTGCTGAAAATGTACTGAGTCGCTTTTGGCTTTGTCACCAGTACTACTCTCTAATTATTCTCTATACAATACTTTTTGTTATAGACTTTTAGCATGTGCTTGTCACTGAAAATCTACTAGTAACACTAAAAGAATTGACTAGGTAGTGCCTACGTAGTTCTTACCCAGTCAGCATGTGGAAGATTGTTTCACCAAACTGAGTCTTTTTCGACTGCCTTAGATGATCAAAAACTGATTAATCAGTTCTGCGCTTAAAATAAGACTCGAAAATGATTCACAGAAAAACTTAAAAATGGATTTGTTTAAAAAATAAAAACAAACAACAGCGAGTCATAAAAGACTATTTTAGAAGACTCCCGGATAGGGTACCATTTTTTCCCGAATGAACAGTCATTTTCGACTCGAAAACGAGCGCATAAATGCTTATTTTAATCGCGCGGAGGAATCGAAAAAGACTTGAATATAATCATTAATTACATAAAATGCTGACTGGGTATGGGAACATGGAGACATACCAACCACTGGTACATTTCTATACCTTACATAAATACAAAATTTACTTATATTGACAAGTTGTTGCAAAATACACCAGAAATACACCACATCTGTTTTCTCTCTTTCTTTTTACTGACGAATAGAAGAGAAATTCTAGACAATGTAACTACTACTAGAATGTTAGAGTTGACATATACACTTGGCACCCGCCTTACTGCAGGGTGGATAATAAAACCTGTTAATAGTAATAACTTTGTTTAAAATGAAATTCAAAGCTATTTCAATAATTTAATCAATTAATTAATTAATTTAAATCTGGCATTATACTTTTCTTCTGTAGAACATTTTAGCAGAATTTTTTTACGGCTCTAGCATTCTCTCATCATAATTTTCTGGCAACACTGGTGCGCTTTGACATTTTTCTTTATTATTCATGTAACAAACTGATCTTAAGAAAATGAACACACACACAAGCAAAAGCAAAAACCCACGGAAAAAAATTGCGGTAAACAAAAAATCATTCGGACTAATAAGAGATAAATGAAAATTACTCTCTGAATATGCAAAAGTTATCCAAAATTGCTGGAACGCAAAAAACCATAATTGCCCATCTTGAAATACTAGTGCTGCTTACTTTTTAAATTAAATTTTATTTTAGTGGTTTTAGTCGCTTAAAACGCATAACATTATAAAAACACAAAATTTGCATCATTGTCAACAGCTGTAAAAAGTAAATGAAAAAAACTCCAAAAAAGTAGAAGCTACGTGAATTATTGAAGAAATGGAGAAATGTGCACAAATGTACTTACAGCTTCAGCTTTATTTCAAAAACATTCCATTATGCTTTTTAATAAATAAAAATTTTTGCGTTATTTGCAAATTTTCTGATTACTTTTCCAGTTTCATATGTAAACAAAAAACAGCTGATTATTCAATTCTTGTCCGAACTTACCCAGAAGAAAAAGTTCGTACTAGTTTGTACAGGAAATGACAAAAATACTCTCTCATTCGCTCTCAAAATTGTGCAAAAATTGCTATCTGGAACGCTGTTTTGTTATGCATCTGGAACAGACCTAAGGTTGGTAGAGAAAAAGTTTTTAAACTTTTATACTTGAAGTTAAAGATTCTTCTCTTGAGGTGAAGAAAAATACCTGCTTTAAGTTTTTTAATGTTAATTGTACAAGAAGATTGTTTTCTTTGTATTTAATTTGGCGACAAGAATATTGTTTATTCTTTGAATTGAAATATTCAAATGTTCGTTTCGTCTGAATTTGGCGAGTTCAAATAAGAATATGTAAAAACGGATGAATTTTCGTACATCACAAAGTATTATATATTCGTATAGACAAAACTTTATTTTTATTATTTTGTTTAATTAACCAAAATGTTAATACTTTTTATATGTAAAGTTTGAACTGCAGTTTCCTTTTTTTACTTTTTTAATAAATCATTTTTAATATAACAAAAATTAAAAATTTTAAAAACCCTCGATATTGCTAGAAAAGATGTGATATCTTCTAAACGGCTGGACCGATTTTCTTTAAACACAGCTAAGAGCCTTCTCGATCCAGTCACCTTTCAGACAAAAAAACTAAATCAAAATCGGTCCAGCCGTTTGGGCTGTACGTGGACACGGACAGACACACAGATAAACAGATACTCAGATACACAGACACACACTACAAACTTATAACACCCCTTTTTTTGGTCGGGGGGTGAAAAGTATAAAAATATATATAGAAACAAATAAGTTAATATGCTTTTATTCATACATATGTTAATGTAAAAATACCCCCTTTTTGAAGTAATTTAATAAAAAGAGATTTTTTGCTATGTCCACTGCCTGAAATAATAAATTTATCAGTAATATCGGTATACCGGTATTATAAAATCGATAACCGTATGAACCGGTAATACCGATACCGAAATAAAAAAAATACCGATACCATTACCGATACCGAAATTTAAAAAATAATTGTACCGGTATCAATACCGATACCGTTATTTGTTTCGGTTTCCAACCTTGCTATTTTCTTAATTAATCACTTTTTTTTAAGCTAAACAAACAAAAATCGAAAGACGCTCCGTCACTAAAATAACAACTTACAAAAACGTAGTTACGATCGAAGTGCGGAATACCTACAATCGAAAGAGAAATCGAAAAACGGAAAGCAGAATACCAAAGTTGCCAAACGGAGAAAATTTCGATTCGAACCGATGTCTTATGTACAAAAACATTTAAACTGATTAAAAAACATTCATATAAATGTGCTGTTAAACTTACACTTCATAAATTTTGAAAATATTTTCAAATGACGTCCTTTGGCGTCTCCAAAATACGAACCTTAGATTAAATAAAACCAAACAAAGAAACACATCCACATGGAATGGACTGCAATTATTGGATTTTATTTTCGATGTAAAATACAGCTGAAAATTGTGAAAAAATAAATTTTCAGTATCTATTATAAAGCTCTAAAGAATTATGAAATGTATTGTAGATAAGGATTTTTTTGGAGATTACGTTACTGAGAAAGATTTAAGCAATTAAAAATTTTCGACATTTTAGCAATTTCGAAGCAATTTCTTTTTTATTTTTATTAAGGGACTTAAGATTTAAACATTTTTGCCAGCCTTGACGAATTTTCATAATGTTTTCAGATTTCTCCCGAGTTATTGACTTACCTTACAATTTTAGCGAGTTTAATAAATTTTAGTTTAGGGCTCGTTTCCAATACTGCGAATATTCAACATTTTCTCGATAGATGTGATTAATTCGACTTTTACTCTCAGTAGACGAATTCACGCAATGAATTCTTAAAAGCAAGTTCATCGAACTATGTGAAAATCGTCGTTCATCCCAATTGTATTTAAAGCATAAGTATTTTCGTTAATTTTCTAACCCATGATGGTAAACTAAAAAAATTATAAACATGTTGATATTGGGTAGTATGAAAAAAAGTATTTGCTTTTTACTTAAAAATTGGTTTAAAAACAAAAAACACACACATATTTTGGGTTTTAAAACAAATTTTTATGCAAAAAGCAAATACTTTTTTATTCATATTACCCATTGAGTTCTTGTTTCATCTAATATGTATCATAGATTAAATGAAACTTTTAAAATAAATAAAATCTTTTGTTTTAACTTAATACTCTTTTTATATTTTTAATTTATTAGCAAGAATTTTTTATTAATAACTAGAAAGTGCATATAACATTTGCATTGCAATGCAACTTGAAAGCAATTTTAATGTATTTTAAATTAAACAAGTAAGAGTGCTATATTCGGCTGTGCCGAATCTTATATACCCTTTACAGACACATACATACATACATATTTGTTTTGTGAAAAAATTTATAATTTTTTTAAAGTTTCCATCTTTGGAGTTATAATTTTCATTTTTCAAATTTCATACGCCAACCTTTTCTTTCAGAAGCATAAAATATATTCAATTTATAAAGAAAAAGAAAAAAATTTTAGACCTATTTAATTTTACATAACACAAAAAGTGTAAGTTTTCCAACCCTGGAGTCATAATTTTGGATTTTTCTGATTATTGATACCAATCCAGTTCTTTAAAAAATACATAAAATATATTAAGTGAACAAAGCAAAAACGAAATAAGGAAAAACTTCCCAGCAAAAAATTTTCGAAATTTTGTAATGGGTAGAGTACTCTTTTAATGGCTTACAAAGTAATGACTGATACTTATTTATGTAATTAGTTTATGTGCATAATAATGACTGCCCTGTAATGAATAAAATAATAACTTATTTATATCATTACGTGAAAGTATTTATTGTAATGATTTCCAGTTAATAAGGAAATATATCTAGAGAAAAATTTATTGATCGTGAAAATTATTTTAATTAGAAAAACTAGCAAATTAATTTAGAATAAGTTTGAGCAAAAATTAATCTATAAAATTTTGCATATTTGTAAGCAAAAAATAACCCATTAAATTTTGAGTACTTTTAGGCAATCAATAATATATTAACTTTTGCATGTTTGTAGGCAAAAAGTATAGGGTACCGCATACTTTTTGAACTTCTCAAACAAAAATAATGGGTTATTCAGTCAAATTGTAAGTACTTACGACTGAGGAGTACATACACTTTTTTGCATTCTAGTAGGCAAAGTTTTTTGCTGTGTTAGTTTCATTTAATTGCTATAATATTAAAAAATTCAGTAAAGTGCGACTTTGAATCGCGCACGAAAGGTAGGCTTTTTTGTTTTTTTGAAGTTTTTTTCAGCTTAAACGATTTTTTCAGTTTTGTCGCTTTTTTCTCGTTTTGGCGATTTTTTTCTGTTTTTTTCCATTTTGGCGATATTTTTCTGTTTTTGGGCTTTTCTTCATTTTGGAGATTTTTCTCATTTTGACGATTTTTTTTCATTTTGGCGATTTTTTTCTGTTGTTGGGTTTTTTTTATTTAGGCGATTTTTTTCTTTTTTTTTTGTTTTTTTTCATTTTGGCGATTTTTTCTTTTTTTTCGTTTTGGCGATTTTTTTCATTTTGGCGATTTTTTTTTCATTTTGGCGATTTTTTTCTGTTTTTTAGGTTTTTTTCGTTTTGGCGATTTTTTTAATTTTGGCTTTTTTTTCATTTTGGTGCTTTTTTTCGTTTTGGCGATTTTTCTTTTGTTTTTGGCGATTTTTTTCGGTTTGGCAATTTTATAATTTTTTGTTTTTTTAGTTTTACCGTTTTTGAAAATTTCAATAGTTTTGCTCTTACGGTTTCCAAGATACAGAAAGTTGTCAAAATTGCATAGTCAAAATTGCATTAACTGATGGAACACTCTTTAATTTAAATTTTTGGAAATTTTAGTGTTAATTTTTGTAGTCTGTATAAAAATACACTAACCTTACAAATTTCAAGTGTATATACATACATACATAAAATTGTATGTATATTACATGGGATTTTAAAATTTTTCGTTGCTCGTTTTGGAACACCCTTTAATTTCCAATTCTCATGTATTTGTTGTTGTAGCGGCCAAAGGTCTACACACTTTTCCAAATTTCAGGTCTGTAGCTCTTACGGTTCTCGAGAAAATACTAATATAGTTTTAGACATAGTTAATTTTACATAACACAAAAAGTTAAAGTTTTCCAACCCTGGAAACGTCTTTTTAATTTTTTTTAAATTTTTAAATTTTAAATACCAATTTTAGTCGTACTGAAGTGTAAAATAAGTTTATTTATTAAAAAAAAATAAAAATTTGTTTTCGGTAGTTACTTTTATATGGCAAAATAAAGTTTAAGTTTTCCAGCTCTGCAATCGTCTGCTCGATTTTGCTGAATTTCAATACCAATCTATTTTGGAAAATTTCTGACACACCAGTCCAAGAACGAAGTCTCTAGCTTTTCTGGGAGCTTCGGAAAACCGATTTCACGTGCAGACAGACGGACAGACGGACAGACGGACAGACAGACAGACGGACATCGCTTATTCGTCTTCCCTATGCATAAGGATCCAGAATATATATATTTTATGTGTCACTTATTGATATTATAGAAATTACAAACGAAATGACAAACCTATATATACCCTTTTACCATTTTTTTGGTAAAGGGTATAAAAATGCATTTTGAAAAATTTTGGTTGTAAAATCTTTCGGTTGTGGCAGCACTGGACGTCAGTCGGAAAAACCTTACCCCAAAATTGTATATTAAGTATACACAATTTGTTGGAACTAGTGGATTTTGTCTAAACTGTTCAACCTACGTAATTTCGCGCCGCAAGGTATGCTATACATGATCTTGTTATCTTTTTGTTACTCCCCCAGTATTTAATTGAGCCAAGGCTAACACCACGGGGTTGTTATCCAAGCCTAAGAACACAAGCATTGTTTTCATAGGGATTCTTAAAACTGCCACCTAGTTTCATGAAGCCCCTTTTCTTCCTTTGACAAAGACAGTTAATTTAATAAAAATAAAACAAAAGAACTTCAAGGAATTTGTAATAGAAAAAATTCAAATAGTTATTGTTAAAAAAATCAAGGCGCAATAAATAAAATATCAGTATATTTCTATTCTTCACGTACATACATACATATATCTGCAAAAATAAGAAAATGCAACCACATAAACTCTTTAATGTATTTTAAATGTTGACGCTATTTGAAAATATTAAATAATGACAAATATCAAATTAAGTTAAATATATCTGTGGCTTAAGTCGAGATAAGCTAATTTTGAGTTAACGCTAGATCCGTAATCTGCATATTTGAAAGTATCCCTGGTAAAAATCTGAATTAATTTGTGCGATTTTTCAAGAAGTTATAGCAAAATGAATTGCGGCTTATCTTTTTAAGACTTGTAATCTCATTTGGATTAATAGCTTAATTTAGCTTATACTTTGGTATATTTCAACTTAAATGTATTATTTACAGTGTGTAGAACGATGTTTGTAAAAAAAATAAAGATTAACAGAGAATTTTACAATTTAAAGTAACAGAAATAAATTTCTGAAAATCGACTTGAACGCTTAAAAGTGCTCTCCTGCAAAACAGTCAAATATGACTTAAGCATTTTTTCCTTATTGCCACAGATATATTTTTGTAATCAATCCGTATATAATCTGTTTATAAACAGTGAGTTAAGTATTCAAAATGTCTAGCGTAAATGTCCAGTATGTATACATAAGTCACAGTATCATTTTCAAGCTTTAATTATGAATAAATGCTAAAGTGTGCATTTAATTATGTAAATATCGTTAAAATTATTAAAGCATCATCAGTAAGTTTCATGAAATATTTAGAAAGAAAAGTTTTTTATGGCAACGCTTGCTAGTGTATCATGTGGACTTCATTTGCCTAATTTTGATGTATCGTATATTATGCTACTATCAACTAGATGGCGCAGCATATGTACTTTTGGTAATAATAGTTAAATTAGAGTTACCTTACTTTATATTACGGCCTGTCCCACGATTTCACCAGAAATCGTTCGATCGAATACTTATAATGAAATCAACAACAAATTTTCTAATGGTATTGTTGTTTGCAATACAAGTTGTCGATCGAACGATTTCTGGTGACATCGCGGGACAGGCCGTTAATTTTCTTAAACGTTAACATATCAATAAGCGTATGGCAGAAAAACGAAAAATTTTGAATATATTGCCTATTTACTCAAATAACGTAATAACTCAAAAATCAATCTTTTGGATTTTTTGACTCAATGAAGCAAAATTAATCCCTTTATCATTATAGTGTAAAATGATTATCTGCATTAGCAACAGTGAAATGCGCATATGATCCAGCTAAATCCCTCAATGTATTTTTAATAAAAAATATTTTACTTAATAGGTAAAATAATAATTTGGGATTATTAGTACGTTTAAAAAATTTTAAATTGTTTTTGGTTTTTATATAAAATTTTTAGCCACCGAAAAAGATGCACATTTATTTAGAACAAACTGTTAAATTTATAAACAAAAACCTTTTATTAGTTAATATTAGTTGTTTTTTAGTTAAGATGTTAAAAAATCCATTGGCAGAAAAATAATAACTAAAGTGAACTTAAGCTACTATATAGAAAGGCAAACTAATTTTTATTGATAGTAAGTCGAGATAAGTGCTTTTGGATAAATTGAAAAATTTAAAAACCTGAGATAAGATACTTTTTTTTAAAAGCTGAATTAACTACAAGGTTTTTTTATGTGGAATAATTTTACTGGGCTGTTAGTTATTGAACTTAAGTGTATACAAATTTTAATGCTCAAACATTTAAATATTGATGTAGCTACCTTAAAAAAAATTAAGTTTATTTAAGATATTATGGATTATGTACTATTTTCCAACACTTAATTTAAAACATAAATGCGTATAGTTTTATTAATAATGACATTATTTAATTGAAATTTAGCTGAATGATAGATTTTGAAAAAGAGAATAGGAATATGCAATAAATTTTTTTTTTTTATACACACACATTTTTATTTATTGTATCTTCAAATATGAACTAACAATAAGTATTCAAATCTTAAATCTAAATATAATTATTAGGCCCGACCAGTATCGGACATAAACTTAGTGATAGTAATTAATAATACATAAATTTCGTATTAAGCACAATAATTATTTTCAAGAAGTATCATTCGCATTCGCATTCGCTTTCGCATTCGCAAATAATTCGCTTCCTTTTGCTATTTGTATTCGCTAAAATGTATGCAAATATTTCAAGCGAATACTTAAGACAAAAAAAATTGTATTTCTTTTACGAAAATAGTTTACGATTTTAAATTTAAAGACGAAAATTATTTTAAGCCAGCATGAAAAGTAAGTATCAAAATGAAACCCAAGTCCAGCGGTGTTTGGAAATATTTTTCAGTTTTGATAAAGAAAAGACAGTGTTTGATTTGCTTGGACATATTTTCTGCTTAAGACTAGTCTGTTCAAGCTTTTGAACGTCATTCATTACTTCGTACAACAAATTTCAAATCCAAACAATATTAACTAGTCCTTGTTTGTTGTAAATTCCACGCGAAACAAGTGCCACTCATATTATTTCTAACGAAAACTTAAAATGTTGAAGATATATTTCATATGTTTTTCCCAAGATTTTTTCATGAAAAATTCATTCCAAGATTTCTAAATATGTATTTGACAGCATTTCACATGAAATATTGAACAGAGTACCAGGATTTAGGGCTAAAGTACGAATGGGTGGATTGCCTAACATTGTGTTAACTTATTTTTAATTATTATATATACTTATATTTATATAAATTTATTTGCATGTGATATTTAAACGAATTGTAATATTTGCATTCACTTTCGCTTTCGCAAAAATTAATATGTATTATTCGCTTTCGCATTCGCATTCGCTAAACTGGTATTCGTTACGTCCCTAATATATAGTGAAAGTAGGTAGCCATTTAACTTGTGTCTTATGATTGATTTGATTGGATTTTTGTCGAATTTCTTTATTCTAAGATTTAAGCGTACTTTTAACTAATATTAGTTTTTACTCAGTTATGACATTAAGGCAGAATAGAGGAGTCAGATGGAGAAAAAGGAAACGCAATAGAATCAAATATTTATTTAAATCTATTTATAAAAAAAATCTTTTTTTAAAACATGCTTGATCTCCGGGTATAATTAATGAAACTCATTTCTGGGAGTTTTTTCAATTATAATTTTTTTCATAAAACTTGGAGACAAACCTAGTAATAAAACATGCAGGATTTTACTACTATAAAGTGAAAGTAGCACTAACAAACATGATATCGTTTATATCGCTGCTTATTTTTATATGGGGATTTCCCAATTTGGAGTACTACATTTTTGTTTTTTGAATCAAATAAAACATGCAGTCATTGCAATTATCTAAAGTGCTCTTTAACACTATAACCACACGAGCAATTTTTTGTGTCTTAATAAAAGTAGTATTGCCACCAAAAAAATTACATCAAATTGCTTTTGTTCAACAAAGTATCTAGAGGTGATGTGCACCCAAATATATTAGTTTTTTATGAAAATACATACCTACAATAGCAATACTTATAGGTTTGGCTATCTATAAATTAATCTTTTATTTATCTTATTTAGTTTAAACTTTTCTTTTTGGAGATGGCATGGTATGAGTATATAATATTGGATGTCTGTACATTAGCTAACTTACTGTCCTTAAAACCTGCATTGTTGTGGCGCTATTAAACCTTTTTTTCTATAAGTTGTTTCATATACTTTAACTGCTTCTAGGTAAGCTCATATTTCAAAGCGAATTATTACCCGCATTTTTGCCTTATTGCTTCAAAACATATGAACATTTTTTATATTTACAAAAATCATTCATAATTTTATCTCAAGATATGCAAAATTATCGTGATTTTAAAAAAACTTTGATATGATTAATAGCACTAAAAGCTTGAACAAGTAGAACTATTTCTGTTGCAAAATAAAGAACAATGCCAAAGTGTTTCGTAATATTAATTTAAATTTTATTATGCTTATAAAAAGTTTATATCCTTAAAAATAGTTCAAAAAAATACACAAAAAATTTCTTACATTTAAGGACTTAAAGGAAATGTTTACTAATAGTATGAAAATGGTTATAAACTGAAGGACATTTTATACTAAGAACTAGTTAATTTCGTTTTAAATAAAAAAATAAATTTTATGAAATAACTTACTTCTGATTAGTTCATGAAATTTGACTAACGTAAAAGATGTAAAAGGGTATTTTAAATTTTAAAAAAATATTTACCAGTTTTAAGTATTTTTTCTTTGAATTATGGCATATATTATTTATTTGCATTTAGCAAAAAATGTTAAGTACATTTTTCATATTTTCAAGGAATATTTGAACTGCAAATTTTTTTTTTTTATAAATAAAATAAAATTTTAAAACTCAATAATTTCAATGCTTATTCAGGCTGACCTGTTATGGAATTTGTTAGAGTTCTTGCCTATCAGTCAGAAGGTTGTTAGTTCAATACTTGTCTCCTCTCAAGGAATTTATATGTATGTATGGTGAATTAATTAAGAATACAATATGAAGATATAATAAGTAACATATCATGTACTACAGAATTTAATTACAAATAAATATAAGTACCAGAATTAAAGATATAAAAAAAGCTTTGGAAAATTTACGAAATTTGAGATCAATTTAATTTAAGAAAAATTTTACTTAAATATAAAAATATAATTACTATAAACTAGTTCATTAATGAACTAGAAATTAAATAAATATTTTACTGGTTTCAAGTAAAAAACAGCTTTGGCGCCATACGACAACTTTTTTTAATCAAATTTAGAAAATTTTCCAAAGTTATAAGTAAATATTTTCTTGAGTGTACAAAGCGACAGTCTTCGAGATCCCGAGTTTGATTTCGGGCCTCAACCTCTCGTATTAACATAACATGCGTTTCTGTTATGCAATAGTGTCTTTGTGTAGCATTGAATCGTCGGCGAAGTAAAGTAGCTAAGAAAATCCCTATATAGCTAAAAGTAATCCGTCTACTTAAACCCGCAACGATGATATGAAAATAAGCAAAACACAAATTAACGGAGTTGTAAAACGAGTTAGGCTTAATAAATTAAAACTTCACAACCTGTTCTTTCTTCAGTATTCCTTTCCTAAGCAAATCAACAACAGACATATAAACTTTGAGTTAGCATCACTCTTTATTTGAGCACCGATTTAATAGCTGATAGTTATTATTGGTTAGTTTCATTGAAATGTTATTATGAATCAACTTACACCAGAGCCAATTTGCTAAATGGGCTAAAGCACAAATTGATATTGATTTTTCCATTGAAAATTTTACTTTCCGATTAGGCTTATTTCTGGTTGAAAGGGTACGTAAATAAGCAGAATCGTCACATTTGGAGAGAGGAGAATATACAAGCTTTTGTCGAAACACCATTATATCCACAGAAAATTACTGTTTGGTGCGCTTTATGGGCTGGCCCATATGTCTTCAAAAACGATGATGGTCAGAATGTTACTTTCAATGGTGGACGGTATAGGAACATGATGCGAAACTTTTTCGTACCTCAATTACCTGGCATTAATCTTGCTGATATATGGTTCTAACAGGACGGAGCCATATTACACAGCGCGGGGGCTAGAATTGATTTACTGAAAGAAACTTTCAATGAAAAAATAATTTCACGTAATGGCCCAATTAACAGACCACCAAGATAGTGTGAGTTAACCTAATTGGATTATTTTCTTTGTTAAATCGCTTGTCTACTTCGATAAGCCACAAACAACTGAACACCTGGAAATTAACATTTGAGGACTTATCGGCAAAATACGTCCGCAAATGTTGCGAAAAGTTGTTGAAAATTGCTATTTTAGACTGCGACTTCTATGCACTACATGACTGAAATCATATTTTAAAATTTATTTCATAAAATTTTCTTTCCAATAAGGCCCATTTCATTGAATTTAAAAATATATTTCCTTGTTTCATTATGATTTTAACTTGTGTCACTTTCATGTAGTTTGACGTTAAAGTAAAAAAATATTCGATATGTTTATTTATATTAACCTAATAATTTGGTTTCTTAAATTAATTTTTATAAAAATTTAAATTTTATTGGACGCCACTTTTATTTTCAACAAACAAATAAAAAATATTGAAGATGTTGTGCATATCTGAAAAAATTTTTCCTACGCATCAAAAACAATATTAATATGTATGTAGATGCTCCGTTGACAATGTCATTAAAATAGTCGGCAAAAGTGATTACTTCAGGGCATTTACATATGCATCTATAATGTCAATGCAACCTTACATATTGACGTAATAAATAAAAAATTCGACATTTTGGGAGATTAAATATTATACGTGTGTGTTCTGGCTTTCACATCGTTTTCACATTATTTCTTGTGAGTTAGGATGTGAAAACACATGCTACGCCTGTTTAAGTTGAAATTTAGAAAATAAAAATTATTAGTGTGTGATCTAGCATCCGAATTTAGACGAGTACAATTTAAAAATTTACGATTTCAAACTTTTAGATTTTTTCGTTTTGGACTTTGAGCAAAAAACTCGTATTCTTTTCACTTGTTAACATTCTTGTGAAAAGAATACGAGTTTTTGCTCAAAACTGAAAACGAAAAAATCTAAAAGTTTGAAATCGCCCATTTCCAAATTGTTTTCTTCGAAATTCGGATGCTAGAACACATACTATTAATTTCTATTTTCTAAATTTCAACTTAAACAGGCGTATCATGTGTTTTAATATCCGAACTCACAAGAAAACATGTGAAAACGATGTGGAAGCCAGAACATACACGATAATGTATATATGTATATATAAAAAGTGGAACCAGCATGAATATTATGACCGGAGTCAATAAAACAGTCTCAAAAAAAAATACATCCAGACAATTTAAAGAAAATATTTTGAAGAAAACATATTCTAGTTAAAAATCGCTTAGCATATTTAAGAGAGATAAATAGTTATTAGTCTGGCAAGTTTGGCCAGTCTGTTGAACAAATGAAATCCATACAATCCAAAACGTGGAGAGAATGGAATCTAACAGCACTGCAAATGGTTTCAAAAAGCTGGCAATGCGGTTTGCATGTACGGTTTGTAACTTTGCTAGACATTGAATGCGCATGACATCTCAAGAATGAATTCATATTTAGTACAAATTTCTGTTGGTTTGCAATCCGTGTATTTTGGTTGGTTTTATTGATGCATACGAGAAAGCATGTTTGAAATTTTTGTAACTCTTCTAAGTCAGACTAAAAATTAATTAGGAGCAAGGATGTACACATTTGACTAATTTTTAACCGACTTTGTTTGATACCGCTTTTGTCTTTTATGTGCTTTCATTGGACGACGTCTAAATGGTTTTCATATACAATGAAATTTAACTATAACGAACTTTGTGATGGGCTTTCAATATCTACTAAATACTTTATTTTGTAGAATTAAAATTAATAATTGTAAGTTGCATGTAATACATGTATGTATACATATGTATATGGTTTTCATATACAATGCAGATAAAAATACTCAGGTCAAAAAAAGTCAGGTGCAATTATGTCCATTGATATATAAATATATAAGTACAGCCTAACTTCTCTACAGTGAACTTCTATCTCATTATAATGAATTTCCCTATAGTTACAATAAATAAATTTTACAAATGTAATTTTCTCTCACACATGCTAACAACACTGTATATCTAAGTGGAACTACCATTAATAAATATTTCTTCATAAATTAACTAACTTCGAAAATGTGTTGAGATGAATAGTAAAGTGCCGATTAATGTATTTTCCTAAAGGCCGTTATTACAACTTAAAGTTAGTTAAAAGTAGGATTTTATAGGACGTGTAAAAAGTTTTTCATCAGTACAATTTTAGCTTAACCTAAGTCGTGAAGTTAAGTTAAATTTATAATAATGAATAGCGTCTTATATGTATGACAAAATCCTACTTTTAACTAACTTTAAGTTGTAATAATGGCCCTAAGTGTATGAGAAGGTTATGGAAATCCAAGTAACCATAACCATTACCATACATCATTTCTTTTTTGTACTTGCGGGTATATAGTAATCATGATTATTGTAAATAAATTAGAAAAATATAAAATTTGTATAATTAAGTTTCTGTATAATGAAGTGGTTTTCTGATCTCATGTGCACTGATTATAAAGAAGTTCGACTGTATATTAAAAACATAAGCACTCGTTAAAAAGATATATCCTTTTTTCTTAAATTTTACTTAAATTATTAATTACGGTAATAATCATAGCTTCAACTATTTTTGTGGGTTTGACTTTCATATTTGCTGTAATAGATGTAAAACATTGTAAGCCTGAAGAAAAGTGTGCTATAAGTGAAAATTCTCTATAAACTTAGTGCATCGTTTTCTGCGCATTAATTTGAATGAAATATTTGTATGTTTGAACCAGATAATTTTTTGGTTATCTTGATATATAAAATAGTAATAATAAATGTTCGTTGTAGCCGTTCTACGCTGCATTATTTTTTGAATTTCCGTAATATGTATGCTTTGGTGGTTTATAGAAAATTTATTGAAGATTTGAATAATGTTGATTCAGACAAAATTAAAATTTCTTAGTGAATAACATATTATATTCTTGATTTCGTTATATATAATTGATAGAGCTCTATATTAGACTCTTAAATACTGATTTTGCATGTATCCACATTTTCTACAAAAAAATGCACACTAAAAATATACTTTTGATTTGTATGTACTCATATATCTTTGAGAATGACTCAGACGAAATTGTTTGAGGTATACTTTACATACGAGTATGATAATTCTAAAAGAGGCAACCAATCATAGTTCTAAACAGGGTTGTCGAAAACGGCGATTTCTCGCCAAACATAGCGATTTTTCAATTTGTTTGGCGACTAAATTTTTGATTTGGCGACATGGCGATTTTTCTGGCGATAAATAAACTTGTTCGCGATTTAAGGGCTATTTAAAAAAAAAATTAACTTCAAAATTTTAGTAATTCAGGAAAATTAGTTTGTTAAAGAAGTAGCTTCAAAAATAAATCTTACCAAAACTCGTGTGCAGGATATTTGGGTATGTTCTGTATTGCACGTGAAATTAAAAGGTGTGGAATTGTCATAGAATTGTTGTTATAAGTACATATTTCCAACAACAATTACATGGCAGTTCCACACCAATTTGATTTTGATGATTTTTCTTATATTAATTAATTAGTAATGCGTTTTGAAATTAATAAAATATATAAAAAACATTTTTGCGATTTTATTTCTGCCTTTAGCGATTTGCTGCTGAATTTTTATACGATTATTTTTAAAAAATTTATATTAAAAAAAGTGTTATATAAAAACAATTTTATTATGAAATTTAGATTTAAATATTAAGAAAAACCACATAAAATCAATTTTGGCGATTTTTAAAATCAATTTGGCGAAATAGCTCGGAAAAAATCTGACAACCCTGGTTCTATACAGCACCTAAAATTTTATCTTTGCATGATTTTGTATTTTAAGAAGAAGTGTTCTGTTCGATTCTGACATGCAGTTTTGTTAGTGAGGAAAATATTTCTTAATTTGAAACTAAGCGCTTCATTACTTTGTACAAGTAAATTTAATAAAATTCAACAGGATTAAATATTTTTATAATTTTCCATTTATTTACCATTCATTTCTTTTAATTTGTTTTTGTTTGTGTGGTTAGTTTTTGCCATTATTGAAATTTTCTTGACGCCTGGGAACGCAAATCTATTTCAATAACAAATAATTTTATTTTTTTAATTTATATTTAATAGTATTTATTATTAATATGTATAATTTACAACTTATAATCTAGTGAAAAATTAAACTATTTATTGTAAGGTGTAGCTTTTTTGCATACTACGAGTATAAATAATATTATTTTATTTACTTATTGAACTTTAAGATTTATTTCAAAGATCATATCTAATCAAATATTAGCGTTAGTATATAATGTGTGTATCAAAATGATAAAATCTCTAACTTTGTTGCTGTTTTCGTAAAATAGAAAGTCAAAATAGAAGATCAAAAAGTTGTCTTCATTCAATTAAATGTCGAAATATGCATTTGTAATTTACAATACCTTATTCTGTTTTATAAAGTGTAAACACTAAATATTTTGTATGAACCTCTTATAAATCAAAAATACTTTTAAATAAGGGCTTTATTAAGTATTTGCTAATCAATATTACTATTGAGAGAAAATATAAATCTAAGTTATGTATAAACATAGTGAAATCAAATGAAGTTTAGGCTAAAATGAATGGGCCGTTATAGATCCAAATAATAATGATGGACAACTACTCTCAATTAGAGATTAGAGAGTAGAAGAACTTTTTATTATCCTGTGTAACGGGCGTTCATAAACTTAAATTTTTCTCTATTTGTATTAAAACATACAATTTTGGTTATTTTAGGAACTACACGGTCTTTTTGGATGCTATAAGAAAATATTACTGCTTCGTCCGAGTCTAAGACAAAACAAAGTATTAACGACAACAGGTTAGTGCCTTTATCATTTTGACATGCATCATAAAAAATATGAAGTCAGTAAGTAAATAATAGCGAGTGCACTCCATGGAAAGTAAAAATTACACAAAAATTGCAGCTGTAAGTTTGTCGATTCTGGAGATTTCAAGTAGAAGTCTTAGTGGTAGTAAAAATGAGTTGGATTTTAAGTTTTGGATTTCTTATTTCACTTTAATTGTATACAGTATATAGATACTTATATTTTTATTTTAAAAGCCATAATTTACAGTTTTGTTTATCATTTATTTTAAGAAGTTTAATAGTTTGCAATAAATTACACTAAAAATAGCATTTATTTTTCAATATTTGTTTTAGTTATTTTATTTATAGTTAATAAAAATTTTGAATTCATTTTACGTATATTTGTTGCATTTAGTAATAACCCATTAATATTCACGGGGTTTCCACTTTATTTACTAAATTGTTACTTTCTAGCTTTTACTTAAACTTATAAAGTTTGTAAATATTTTACGTAGTATGTATAGTTTTTATTAATAAAACTCTTTTGCTTTTCTGTCTTATATTATCATTTTAATTACAATTTTAGTTTGGATTTCTTTTTATTACTTTTAAAGTTTAGTTTTTTTTTGAATTTAATAAAATTTGTATCTTATTGTATTTTGTTCTCTTAAGCCCTATTTACGTATACATTGTGTTGGTATATTTATATTTGTAATAAATTAAGGTTCTTTTATTTATATTTTATAAACTCTAAAAGAAATGACAGCTAAGGCCTTAAATATAATTTACAATAGAAAGTAAGGGAAAGAAAAAAATGTACAGTGACACTTATCACAGAGTCATACATAATAAATGAAATTAATGAGTGTAAAATATTCACAAAAACATGATGTTTAACCTTTTTTCTAGAAAAATAAATTTGCACGTCTTTGCCCTGTCTCATTGACGAAAACTAAGTATTTATTTTCGAATGTTGAAAATATGTTTTTTGGTGAGAAATGGAATAACATAGAATAGAACAGGATATGTGAATTAATCGAAGAGTTATATTTAAGCACTTAATTCATGCGATAGCTGCAACAATATAGTAATTTTGTGAAAGCTAAAAATCTTAATGTTTTCCTAAAGAAAGATCTTCTTTATTGGTTTAGATGTTTTTGTGAAAACGGATTCCCCTTCTATTCTGCCTATGAATTTTATGACTCTGAGATAATAGTATTGTTAAAATCTAGTTACAGTAGTTATTTTACACTTACATATGTAATTAGTTCGTTTTAAAACGCGTATACATATTGGTGGTTCTTATTAAGAGAGTTTGATTAAATTGCATTTGGGTATGGTAATGAAAACTTACCAAACTTTTAATAGTATATTTATTTATTTCTTTAAATTTTACTTTATGGGCTTTTCTTTAGAGCAACAGTGCATTGGAAGTCACGAAAAATTAATTCCGGTAAGATTATTTTTTATCTGATGAAATAAATACTCGTAAATTACTATTGTTAAGTTTTACAATTAGACAAAAAAAAATTGGTAAACTTTCAACATAAACCAAATGAAAATTATATGAGTATCACATATTATTGCACATCAAGTGCAGTGCATGACACTCAGAATTTGTTGTTGTAATTTCTTAAAAAGTCAATAATATGAACTTGTGGATATTTAAGAAGTCATGAAAATTTCATTCCTCAAGGATGAAAAATACTTTTTGTTAGAAATCGATACCTTGCTGAGCTACAACAGCCTTATGTATAAGCTTAAACTTCATGCCAGTTAACATAAGTGGTAAAATTCAAAAATATAGGTTGGCGGTATGTGTTCGAATGTAATGTGTGTAGGTGGTAGTTTTATTAAAATAATGTTTCCCCATCGCTTTTCATCGCTTCGGTGTTCTGAATAAACAGAAGTTCGCTTTTATTATACCATCAAAAATCTCTAAACAATTTTAATGCATTTTTTTTTGTTTTTTAATTTATATGTATCCTATATATCATATTTTATATCACATTCAGCATTGCATTAAAATTATTTTGTGTTTTGGATTGCTGCAATTAGAAGGAATTCGAAAATATTTATTTACGAATTATTTATAATTTATATATATATGTATATGTATTTATTATTTTATTTCAGAGCGGCTAATGCGAAGAACAGTAGATCGTTTTGGAACAACATTTATTGTTAATGATAATGTAGCAGCTGTAGCCGATGTACAGGAAAGCATTGAAGATGATCCTAATCGGTTAAAAGCTTTCAAGATTCAACTTGTGCTGGAATTAACGTCAAACGACCATCGTACGCGCCTCCAATTCGGCGAATGGGCTGAAGCACAAATTGATATTGATTTTGAATTTCCATTAAAAATTTTATTTTCCGATGAAGCCCATTTCTGGTTGAATGCGTACGTAAATAAGCAGAATTGTCGCATTTTGAGTGAGAAGAATACACACACTTTTGTCGAAACACCATTACATCCACAGAAAATTACTGTTTGGTGCGCTTTATGTGCTGGCGGAGTCATTAACTCATATGTCTTCAAAATCGATGATAGTCAGAATTTTACAGTCAATGGTGGACGGTATAGGAGCATGATACCCAAATTTTTTCGATGAAAAAATTATTTCACGTAATGGCCCAAGTAATTGGCCACCAAGATCGTGTGATTTAACCCCATTGGGTTATTTTCTTTAGGGTTATGTTAAATCACTTGTCTACATCGATAAGCCACAATAATTGAAAACCTGAAAATCAGCATTCAAAGAGTTATCTGCCAAATACGGCCGTAAATGCTGCGAAAGGTTTTTGAAAATTGGTGTTGCAGATTGCGCCTTTGAGGTGTCAGCCGTGGCGGTCACATGACAGAAATCATATTTTAACATTAATATCATAAAATTTTATTTCCAATAAAGATCGTTTCATTGATATTAAAAATATATTTCCTCAATTTACTATGATTTAAGCTTGTGTCCCTCTATAAAAAACACCCCTTTCTATGCTTCTACGTTTGAACAAGGGGCCGTAACAAAATCCTGTCATTAGTATCTTTCCTTATGTACAATTATAATTAATAAATAATAATGATAATTCATAAATGTAATTTTATATTTCATGTGTTTTTGTTAATATGGCCAACCCAGCTCCATTTCTTCTTTACAATATCTACTTATATACAGATTAGTTTTTTGCCTGTGTTATTCCAAAGAGCTATTCTGGAAACTTCATTCGGTCAAAATATTCGAAAAAATTTTCATAAGCAACGGTTCCTTGCAGTAGAGTTTCAGGATTCGCATCCGTAGGCGGAGCTGAGTTTTTGTATGGGTTTTCGGTGACTTCCATACTCTTTGCAAATGCTCCTAAGGACTGTTCTGACATCTTCATGCGATTAGAATATGAATTTTGAAGCCGCCCATCCGCAAATTAATTTTAAATCTTCGAGCTCAATGTTATTGACTGTGAACTTCGAGATATTAGTGGTATTCATACGAAAAACCTTAGTTTTATCGATTTTAACATGAAGGCCAACACCAGATTCTATCTGATGTATTTCATTCAATTGGCTAATATGTCGGTAAAATTATGTGCTTGCAGACAGATTAAATCGGCCATTTATACCCAATGTAATGCTTCTTTTAAAACGAGTTGACTGCTGCATAACTAAGTCCAGCACAGTGTTGAATAACAGCACTCGCCTTGTTGAACTGTCGCTCAGAGATCTGATAAGATCGATATGGTTAGATGAAATTCCTTTGCATCGGATTGCATGCCAAATTTCTGGATGGTGGATAATATTGCATGCGTTGCCAAAGTCGATAAATACAGACTTTTCTCCTATTAAGGCTATTTATATGACCGGTACGAGAGCGGTGTGGTCGGTAGTCTGTTTGCTATTTTCGAAGATCTGCTGCAATTCATAATGACAGTCTAGCACAAATTATGTTACCTAAAACCTTACCAATCATTTAGAAGTCACTAATATGTCATTATAAACGAAAAACTTACACTTTTGTGTGCTGGAAGTTAAGCATCTGTCTTAAGACCAATGAGCAGCAAATTTTAAGACATGTTCTAGTAGGATCAAACGTATTGTTGTTTGATCAGTAAAATAGGGAAATTACATTGGACTAGTTTTGTTGGCTCAGTGTTTTAAGATCCACTTACATACTATAGGCATCAATATTTAATATTGGCGTAGATAACAACATAAAGTTCTTAAAATTCCTCAAAGGTACATATATCTTTTTATACCCTTTACCAACAAAAATGGTAAAAGGGTATATATAGGTTTGTCATTCCGTTTGTAATTTCTATAATATCAATAAGCGACACATAAAATATATATATTCTGGATACTTATGCATAGGGAAGACGAATAAGCGATGTCCGTCTGTCCGTCTGTCCGTCTGTCCGTCTGTCCGTCTGTCCGTCTGTCCGTCTGTCCGTCTGTCCGTCTGTCTGTACGTGAAATCGGTTTTCCGAAGCTCCCAGAAGAGCTAGAGACTTCGTTCTTGGACTGGTGTGTCAGAAATTTTCCAAAATAGATTGGTATTGAAATTCAGCAAAATCGGGCAGACGATTGCAGAGCTGGAAAACTTAAACTTCATTTTGCCATATAAAAGTAACTCCCGAAAACAAATTTTTATTTTTTTTAATAAATGTACATATTTTACACTTCAGTACGACTAAAATTGGAATTTTAAATTAAAAAAATACAAAAAAATTAAAAAGACGTTTCCAGGGTTGGAAAACTTTAACTTTTTGTGTTATGTAAAATTAACTATGTCTAAAACTATATTAGTATTTTCTCGAGAACCGTAAGAGCTACAGACCTGAAATTTGGACACAGTATGTAGACCTTTGGCCGCTACAACAACAAATACATGATAATTGGAAATTAAAGGGTGTTCCAAAACGAGCAACGAAAAATTTTAAAATCCCATGTAGTATATATACAATTGTATGTATATACACTTGAAATTTGTAAGGTTAGTGTATTTTTATACAGACTACAAAAATTAACACAAAAATTTAAAAAAATTTAAATTAAAGGGTGTTCCATCAGTTAATGCAATTTTGACTATGTAATTTTGACAATTTGCTGTATCTTGGAAACCGTAAGAGCAAAACTCTTGAAATTTTCAAAAACGGTAAAACTGAAAAAATAAAAAATTATAAGATCGCCAAACCGAAAAAAATCGCCAAAAACAAGAAATAATCGCCAAAACGAAAAAAAGCACCAAATTAAAAAAAAATTATAAAACTAAAATAAATCGCAAAAAAACGGAAAAATGCTAAAATGAAAAAAAAAATCGCCAAAACGAAAAAAAACAGAAAAAAATCGCCAAAATGAAAAAAAATCGCCAAAAAGAAAAAATCACCAAAACGAAAAAAAACCCTAAAAAAAAATCGTCAAAATGAAAAAAATCGTCAAAACGAAAAAAATCACCAAAACGAAAAAAAACCCTAAAAAACAGAAAAAAATCGTCAAAATGAAAAAAAATCGCCAAAACGAAAAAAACCCAAAAAAACAGAAAAAAATCGCCAAAATGAAAAAAATCGCCAAAAAAAGAAAAAAAACCTAAATAACAGAAAAAAAATCGCCAAAACGAAAAAAAGCACCAAATTAAAAAAAATTTCTAAGACTAAAATAAATCGCAAAAAAATTGAAAAATTGCTAAAATGAAATCAAAAATCGCCAAAATGAAAGAAAATCGCCAAAATGAAAAAAAAATCGCCAAAATTAAAAAAATCACCAAAACGAAAAAAAAACCTAAAAACAGAAAAAAATCGCCAAAATGATAAAAAAAATCGCCAAAATGAAAAAAATCACCAAAATGAAAAAAACCCAAAAAAACAGAAAAAAATCGCCAAAATGAAAAAAAGCACTAAATTAAAAGAAAATTTCTAAGACTAAGATAAACCGCAAAAAAACGAAAAAATTGCTAAAATGAAAAAAAAAATCGCCAAAATGAAAAATATCGCTAAAACGAAAAAAAACCTAAAAAACAGAAAAAAATCGCCAAAATGAAAAAAAAATCGCCAAAAAAAGAAAAAAAATCGCCAAAACGAAAAAAAACTAAAAAACAGAAAAAAATCGCCAAAATGAAAAAAAATCGCCAAAATGAAAAAAAAAATCGCCAAAATTAAAAAAATCACCAAAACGAAAAAAAAACAGAAAAAAAAGAAAAAAATTGCCAAAATGAAAAAAAAATCGCCAAAATGAAAAAAATCACCAAAACGAAAAAAACAAAAAAAAATCGCGAAAAAAACCCAAAAAAAACAGAAAAAATCGTCAAAATGAGAAAAATCTCCAAAATGAAGAAAAGCCCAACAACATAAAAAAATCGCCAAAATGAAAAAACCTCTAAAAACAGACAAAATCGCCAAAACGAGAAAAAAGCGACAAAACTGAAAAAATCGTTTTAACTGAAAAAAACTTCAAAAAAAGCAAAAAACCTTCCTTTCGTGCGCGATTCAAAGTCGCACTTAACTGATTTTTTTAGTATTAAAGGAATTAAATGAAACTAAGTTTTTGCTTATTTCGTTCTTGCTTTTTTCACTTAACATATTTTATGTATTTTTTAAAGAACTAGATTGGTAACAATAATCAGAAAAATCCAAAATTATGACTCCAGGGTTGGAAAACTTACACTTTTTGTTTTTTTCTTTTTCTTTATAAATTGAATATATTTTATGCTTCTGAAAGAAAAGTTTGGTGTATGAAATTTGAAAAATGAAAATTATAGCTCCAAAGATGGAAACTTTAAAAAAATGATAAATTTTTTCACAAAACAAATATGTATGTACGTGTCTGTATACTATATATATGTACGTACGTTGGTAAAGGGTATATAAGATTCGGCACAGCCGAATATAGCACTCTTACTTGTTTATATTCAAATAATTGGGAATTAAGCACAGTAATTGTAAAATAAATAAAAATTCAGTAGATGTTGTAACTTTACATTTTCGCTATACATTTTTGGATGCAATTTAATCAAAACCCTAAAATTATAGCATACAACTTTGATATTAATATGGCAAGAGACAAACAATTCGAAAAGAGTTATTAAATAATTAAAAAGAAAAGCATTTACAATTTAAGAATATAAGGACGTTATAACATTTGAATTTTATTTTACACAATTTCATAACTTAAACACAACTTAAACAAAGTGCCTTAAAGTGGTGCAAATTTTCTGTTAACTTTGCCATTTATATTAGTGATTTAGAACATTTTAAAACACTGTGATATAAGCAATTGTTTAATGTATTTTTAAAATAATATTATAATAAATTTATATTGCACCTGAAGCAAAACACTATTTATAACAAAAAAAATAAATAAATTTCTTTAAAAGCGAGATCAAGCAAAAACTTATAAACTTAGGGCCAATCCCACGATATCGACAACGTTCGACTTGTCACACACTTACATTTGAAACAACAACAAAACATTAAAATTTGTGTTTGTTTTGAATGTATAAATAAGTGTGCGACAAGTCGAACGTTGTCGGCATCGTGACATTGGCCCTTAGAGAAACAAAAACTATACCAGCCGAGTTTCTTAGTAATAGCAGTTATCAATAACATTAAAATAGTGTGCACAAAATAATTAAATATGTACAGCCTTATTTATAAAAATTATAAAGGCTTTATATGGGCTTAATAAGAAAAATTTTGCGTGAAAATCTGTTTTATAAAGCCTTTATAATATTTGTAAATAAGGCTGATAATTTTTATTTGTAATTATAATTTGACCAACATTTATAATTACAAGCCTTGCTAGAATATCTTAACAAAAGGTAGAAGCTTTAAAGTTTTTGACCGACGAAACTGCAAGTCTGATGTTATGAATTTATGAGAATAAAAAAGCAATGACAGTTCTTTATATTAAGGTTGCATTTGCATTGAAAGCTATACCGCTTGTAACACAGTGTAAAACCGGCTTAAACAAGAAAACAATTCGAAACTATTTTCGTTGCAAAATTCATTCACAGCTTTTAAAAAATTTACTATAAGAAATGGAGTGTCACAGTTAATTACTCGTATAATAAATTTAATCAGAATGAACTAATTGATAGTTGGTAAAATAGCATTTTGCGTATTATATGCCAGTTTGTCTATTCTTATTATACTTGGATTTAAAGTCTATGGAATATTTATATAAATAATTTTTACTTACAGACTTCTATTGACACAAAATAGATACATACTAAAACAGTTTCGAATTATGTTGACATTATATATCATATAACTTCCATAAAAACTTTTAACGCAACCTTCTTCTTTAAAAAATAAAGCAAACAAATCGTTTAAACTGAAATTAGAAGAACTTCCAAGCTGGTTTACTAACTTAATGATGATGACCTGATAAGAATTGCTTGTTTTATTTCAATAAATATTCATTTGAACTAGCTGTATTTAAATTTCTTTTTCATCAATTAAATTGATTCAAAAACAAGAAACAAAATGAATTCAATTATTATTTACTTTAAGTTAGTTTTATTATTATTGTTCAAACTTCATTTGTATCTATATTTATTATTTGATTAGGCTAAAGTTCGTATCGCTTTGTAAGCCATATGATAGTTATTAATGAACAAATAACACCAAAGTTAATTGTAAATATTCTGACAACCACCTTGTAGAACGGAACAACTAGCTGCGTAGTGGCCTTCGAAAACAGCTAGTTGTTTCGTTCTATTAAGTGTTTGTCAGAATATTTACAATTAACTTTCGTGTTATTTGTTCATTAATAATAATAGCGATACGAATTTTAGCCTAATCAAATAATATTATTTGCTTCTTTTATGCTTTTATGTAATTTGTTTGTAAATAAATTTGACAATCATAACAATGAGTCATTATATGGCAACTTGTTCTTAGAAAATTTCGAGTTTTTTGCAGGGATTCTAAAGCTAAAACTTACTCCAAAATTATGTTAATGGTTTCAAAAGTTGTAATTGTGGTTGAAGTTAGAATTGTTCGGAAATCATTTCGATGTGTAACGCCTGCTAGCTTATGACAAAATTATAATCTTCTTCCTTGCTCTCAAAAAATAGTGGCTAGGCTCCAAACTATCTTTGGAAGAACTCATCTGGTGTAGATTTACAGTAATAATTAACGTAACATTGAAATAAATGCTGTGTATTGTCAAAAAATAAAAAATAAATAAATAAATAAACGCCGCTGAGATGACGAAAGATTATTATATTTCAGATTATTAGAGATGGGCGCGTGTCGTGTTTTTTTCATGACACGAACACGCACGACCCAACACGAAGTGTTCGTGACAAAAAATCTGATTTCGTGCGTGTTCGGGCAGTTTCTTGTTGAGCTAAATTTACACGAAAAACACGAAATGATTCGAGATGTAATATATATATATGTATGAATGAATTTCCAGTAAAGATAAAATTTAATATTTTATACCATCAAACACCAGCAAATTGATTGATATTGTATGGACCTCTGAATCTTAAAGTTCTGTACGTAAACCGATAGTATTAGCTGTGGTGGCAGATAGTATCAGCTGGCAGTGCCAACTTGGTGCCATATTTTGATAAGCGACTGTTGAAAAAAATCAATTAAATTCTTTGATTTTCAAATACCATACCAATAATATTTTGTGCGTGTTGTGTGGTATCGTGTTGACAAAATTTTTCGCCCACGCGACACGCGCCCATCTCTAGTTCACATGTATAATTGTATTATAAGGAAATGCAAGAATATTGCTGAGAAATTAATTTTGCAATCATAATTAAAGTCCTAATGGCAATATTTATTAAGCTGTTAGTAAGCTTCTACTACTGATACTTTTTTCGTTAGTTTTCATTATTATACGAATTATTTATTTATTTATTTTAACATACTATACAAAGTAAATTTGTATAGTATAGTTTGCACAAAATGGGCAGAGTAACTACGATCATATACGAATTAAGCTTTGATTCTTTTTAATTACAATATACTAACATTTGTATCGTTAAGAAAGTCAAATTTATTTCCCATGTAATAATTTTCAGAGAACAAATAATAGATCAAGGAAAATTTTAGTTTTTCCCATAATAAGACTTGGAACAGCATGTCGCTGTGAAAGGTGACACCTTCATTACCATACTTCAATTATTTGATATGATGTGTATGGTGTCAGTTAATATACATTTCAACCTTTTACATACAATTATTTCGAAATGAAATATGATTTGGGAATTATTTCAATTCAGTGTATCGCAATTTACAGGAAGCTTTTTAAGAGCAAACTTTATATACACCATCAGGAATTACAATAACAATGCGAATTATTAGATATTCCTTATTACTATCATGATAAAGTGATAATCTAGTTATCATAATTACTTTACTGCGTCTAAAAATTTTGCGTTAATCGAGTTTCAAAAACAGTCTACATAAAATTGTCAAAATGCCTACTATTAGAACTTCTAATTTGAAAGTTTATCGTTAGTAATAAATGACATGAAATTTTATATCACTGTATTTAATTTAAGCATTTGAAATATTTCCCACTTTAAAGGATTCGATTTACCAGAATTTTTCATTGAAGTATAAAACAAAGGTTTATATTTTCTTGTGTTTTCTCAAAATTTATTCAATAATGAAGATTGTTTTCAAAACTGAAGAGACGAAATGGAAAACATTTTTTTTACAATGAAAGAGAAATTGGAGTAAAACTTTGCATTAAATTTAATAACAAAATAATTGGATTTATAAAACTTTTAGCGGGTATATTAGGAACTATTAATATCGACAAACCACTAACCGAATCTTAAAAAAAATTTAATCTCAAAAACTTGCAAAAAGCAAATTAAAAGTACATAAATACGAGTATGTATACCCAGAGAAAAACCAGCTTAAAATCTATAAAAACCATATTGAATTAATAAGAAACATTAACGAAAGTCTAGTCATATTGAAATTTCTTATTTCAATATGGAAAAATATTAATTTACAGTATTAATTTATTAATTTTATTTATTTTTAAGTATTTCAATATACATTTTTTATTATATATTGACAATTGAAGGTTAGCCGCGAATAACGTTTTAAGTGACAAAATAATAATTTTGCAGGAGAGCCAATAAACGTATTTGGAAGCAAGATTGCTTTTTTCGTTAAATTTTTTTTAGCTTATTGAAAATAATGATAACTAGCATTAGCTTTTCTTTTTGTATCTCTGCTACATTTATCAACTATTTTCGACAATTTTGTTTGCATGATTTTATTAGTTACTTACAAAGTTTTCCACTGACTGACTGATTGTAATTGTATTTTAACGGCGATCAGATGCATAATTTTGGATGATTTGATGTTTGAACAACGCAAGAGAGTTATGTTAATGGTAATCTGTGGAAAAAACTGGTTTTTTAAAAATTGTCTTTTACAACGTTATTCGCGGCTGTGCTTCAATTATTGAATTAATATTACGCATTCTTATTTTTAAGTTGCTGCTTTTCCCTTAGTGTATGTAAATTATATTGTCTGATATATGTGCCCTTAATTATGAAAGTGGTCTAAGTCTTGTATTTCTTTGGTCGAGACATTTCTTAGATTACATTTGATCAAATCGAAAAATATTTTTATATTATGCAAAATTTTAATTTAGAGTTGTAGTAGTACCGAATAATATCAATTTATTTAATATTTATTATATATTTACTAAATATTTATTGAAGGTTTTTTTTAATTAATTTGATATTTCGATGCAAAAATGCATTTTACACCACTTTCATAATTAAGGGCACATATCTGCTTTTATAAAAAAAATAACGCATTTTTTGCAAAAAAAAATTTTTTCGATTTTGGTTTGATATCGATTTACTTTATTATTACAAAAATAAATTTTTAAAATTGTGGATACTTTCTTTTTGTCCACTTAAAGTTAACAGTATAACTTTTATATTTTTTATATTTACTCAAATAGTTTTTTAGTACTAACGAGGGATATCAACACTTCGTTCCGTACTAAAAAACAAACACGCATAAAAATTATTTAAATTTTGTTTAAAACATAAGAACTTGTACTTTTGTGCTTTATGTTTGCTTTATACATAAATGGATGGACAAATTTCGTTGACCGAAAAAAAAACCTATGCTGGAATAGGCTGTTTTAACTGAATGCATTTTCAAAGATAGCAGCAATCCCAATTGAATTTACCTACCATATCAAACTATTAAATATGAAAAATTAATTTTTAATATTCGTTACCTTGGTACCCTAATTTCTAAGTTGTGATTTTTTTCAAAATGCTGAAATTCTGATAGATTATAGATAATTCAATAATAAATATTTTAAGCCGCGCAAATTTTATGAATACGCCGAACTTAAATTCGCATTTGACGACTCTTTCCGCTCTTCTGAAAAGTACAAATTTTCATATTGGATAGTTTGACTTGGTAGGGACGATATCTGTGATTTATTTACTAATATAAATACCAAAAAAATATTTATTACCAGGTGGATGAACAGAAAGATTCGTGCCAATTAGATGTTATTTGTCCTAGCACTTTAATTGTCAGACTTTTTAGAAAATTTCAGCCATAAAATACACGCACAATAGCAAAGTTCCTTATTTTTTGTTCTTGATATACCAGGTGTTCGAATTCCCCTTTTACACGAAGAAATTTTAGTGCTGTATGCATATTGCAATGATTTTCACTTTATTTGATTTTGCTTCTGCTTTATATTTTGGAAAATACAAGTTTCACTCAAGGCAAAATCACAAAACGATTTATGAACAATTGCGCAGCACTTGCAACAGATGACAGTTTCAAGAGTTTGAATTTGATTTGCTGTTGTTTACGGTTAGTATCGCAAGTTGGCGTTGGCTGAAGTAGTTAGCATGTTGACTACAAAACCGAAGGTCCTGGGTTCGAGCCCGGTATCCAACAGTCATTAAATAACAACACCACGCATTTTTTTTGATGTGCATCAGTGTCCGTTTGTAGCAGTCACTGGTCACTGAACTATATCGATTTCAGCAGATACTAATCCTAATGTAACATCAGAGCGCCCTCCTTCGCTGTGTAGCAGAACCATCGGCGAAGTCAAACAACAAACAGCTACTTAAACACAGCTTCGAAATTTAATACGCCTCATTGACATCAGAGGCGCTGCAATACGGCATTATTAAGAACTTGCAAAAAGCAGAGATGTAAAGTAATGAAGCAGTGTTGCCAGTTTAGGGGATTTGTCCCCAAATTTCGTATTGGGGCTCTATGGATTTGTTGGGATTTTTTTATAACTGATGGTAATAAGAATGATTTTTGAACTAAGAAATATGCGTCTGGCAAGTCTAAAAATGTTTGTTACTATTCATAGTGAATGGTTCCTAATAAAGAAGAAGTATAAAGGCAGATTAACCAATAATGAAGACTACCAAAACAAAAATACGGAACAAGATACACACTTTAAAAATAATTCAATTTGTTGTGACAAATTTAATCCTTCTGCTGAAATGCTAAAACTTTTTAATACAAGTACTATATACAACAAGAGAGAGACTGTGACTGATGAATCAGAAGATTTAGATTCTGAAGTTTTTCAAATGGTAAGCTTAGGTTAAAAATTTTTTATACTTGTTTTCTTTACAAGTTTTATAAGTACAAATTAAATTTATATGAATGTAAATAAAGCTATCGATATAAGTGAATTTTATTGAATAAATATGTTATTTTTGTCATTATTTTTTTAATAAAATTAAAATTTTTTTATTTTTTTCACAAAAGAAAAAATATTAATAAAAAAACTCAAATTGGGGATTGTTGGGGATGAAAAATCAAAAATTGAGGATAATTTCTGGAAAAAAAACTGGCAACACTGTAATGAAGCTTCCTCCATCTCTTCCTTTACCACCTGTCTTCTCTATAAATGCAACACCTAGTAATAGTACTAGGCATTCATTGCCTGAGTGTTACTGCTCTTTTTGTTAAAAAAAAGAAGCAGTCTATATGCTTTAGCAAGTTGGAGACATTCACAGTATTTCAACTTCGACTGTTTTTATATATACAAGCATTGGTTAATTTTAAATAATTGGATAAGCCCAAAGCAGCAAAAACTAAAAAATTTAAGGCTTTTGCTACTTCCACTTAGGTTATTTAAACACTGCATATATCTATGTACTTTGTTTTAATGTATCATGTTTATGTTTTGCCGGCAGCATTCACTACAAAGATTAAAACGTTGGAATTATATATAGAGGCCTGTTCTGAAAATCACATTTTGTGAAAGTAATTTGGAATAACAAAAAATGTGTTCTACACACAAAACTGTTTGAATTCTTGTGATGTGTTTTTTAAAAACTTCAATTAAACTGAAAAACACAAGAGCGCGTTATTCACAGAATATCAGAAATCTGATTTGCACAGCAGACCTCAGAATGCTACACAGAATCGATATTTTCGAATTACAGCAGTTTTCGCATCGCATTTAACAAACATCCAATTTTTTTCTACTGAGTACCTTATATAACGAGCAAAAATATTATTTTGCACTCGGTATAACGAACAAATGTAAAATTAAATAAGAAACATAATTGCTACAACAAAAGTTATTAAGAAAGAATACAAATAAAAATGTACCGTTACCGTTTTCTTCTTTTGATAGTTTCGTTTGATATCATTTGAGAATAAGTTGAGTGAAGTAATTTTTGCTGCGAACAAAAAAAAAAAAAAAGAAATAGATTGTTCAGATTGTTCTTAAGGGATAAAGGTAAAATTATCGATGATCATCGACATGGTATGCGGGTTACATATTTATGTAAAATATATGGGCTGCAATCCTAAAATCAAAGGAAACTTTTTTAAGGAATGTTAAAAACGGTAATTTTTGGTATCGCAATAGAAGAGCTGTTTAGCAAGGTGAGTTCCAATTGTTGCAAGCCATTGTTGACTGACAAGATGTAAAAAAAAATTAATTTTAATTTGAACTGATGAATTGATAATAGCCCTTTACCGGATGAACAAAACGAAAGTGAAGAAGAGCTGGATGGAACCGAAATTCAAGAGCCCAATATAAAACACGAAGATGTTATTACGCATTTGGAAATTAGTATTAATTGGACTCAACAAAACAAAATTAGTAGCTCAAATTTAATACTTTGGAGAGAGCTTCAAGAAGATGTCATAAAAAGAAAGATATCAATTCAAAAAAACGGACTGTGCTTTTTAAAATAAACTATTTTTGTATTATAGTGCTTTATGAATTTTTCTTTTACTGATATTTTAATTAAATATGTACATAATATTTACTACGAATCGTAGTATTTTTATTAAAATAACATATTAAAAATAGTACGAGTACATATGCTTTGAGTTTTGAATAAAATACTAGGACACTTTTCCTTTTTGACTTAGTACTGGATATAACGAACAATTCACTTTAACGAACAGGCCTGACAACAATTAGTTTCGTTAAATCGGGAAACTTCTGTATTCTGCAACGATTATTGTCATTATATGAAATAAACTGTATTGGAAATACATTTTGTACTCAGAAATATCTTTATTGTTATCGATAAGCTAGACTTCAGCTTTCGTAAGTTAAATAAACATTCAGGGTTAGTTTTCTTATTGCATTGAGCTGAATATATATGTATGTATGTTCATATAATGACTGCTGCTAATTTACTTTTTAACTGCCCAATTCTTAAAATTTTTTTTACTACGATAAACTAAGTAAATGGATCCTATATGTTGCATCAAGACTGTTTTTAACTTTTACAATTTATAATTTTCTCATTCTACAAACAATGTAGTTAGATTATATTATAACAAATAAAAACTCAAGTAATTTTTTCATGGTCTCAAAAAAGGTTTTTGTTCAAAAAAATTTAATTTATTTAAAACGAGTTTTTGTTTAATCTCAGCTTTTTGTGTCTGTTTTAATTTATTTAAAACTATTTTTTAACTTTTAGCGTTCTTTTTTAAGCTTAAACACTAATGAGAATAGAAAACTAAAACAAAAATAAAAATAAAACATGTAACTAAATAATAGAGTTTCAGTTACTCAAAAACAACAAAATTTAGCTTAAACTTTAATTGAGAAAGAGATAGCGACAGAAAAAATCGATAGATACACATAGAAATCGGAAGATAAAACTACATACTTATTAAGCGAGTTAAGAAAAACAATGTACAAACTTAAACACAAATTAAAAGGCGCATTTTTAATTAAATTCTATTTAATAATTAATTAAATATCAACAGTATACGAAAAGTATCATTTTTAAGTGTCTGCATGATATTTTATGCCACTGTAACACACTCAGCTACATTCGAGTAAGTTAAAGGACTTATTTACGCAGCTTTAGGGATGTGTGGCAGGGGCAAAAAATATCAAACAGTTATTTAAGGTTATTTATAACATGATTTTTTTTTATAAAATTATAAAAAATAATAAAAACTTAGATCTAAAAATTTGCACAGGTTTGTTTTGTTACTTAAAATACGTTTTTGTTTAGTTTTAGTTTTAGCATTCGTTTTAGTTATTTAAATTATAATAAATTAATTTAAAGCAAACAAAAATTGCAATGAAGATGGGTTGGTTGTTCTGTTTTCTTAATTACATTTTTTTTTTCATTAAAACATTTATTTCTTTTTTAAGCTTTTTTATGTTTTCGTTATTAATTTACTTGTAAACTTAAACGAGAAGATTTTTTTAAAAGATCATTGAAAAAATTAAAATTTGAATTTATAATTTATGAGATTTTAATTTAGTTTAAATAAATAATATACAGGAAGATTTGATATTTCTTTTCACATTTTTTGTGAGGTTCTAGGACGTCTATCGGCACAACAACTTACTCTTCAAAATTGGGATTTTCCTTTAAAGCCATCATCATCTTCAGCCGGATGGCACTCAATTTTAATTGTAGCAGAGGGAGTACCAAAATGTTGGTATCTTTTGTCCATTGAAATCTGCGGCGTCTGACAATTTCTCCTCCAATCGTAATAAACAGGATCACGTTCACTGCCATGATGTGGATTTTGGTGATAATGTTGTGGATAGTTTGGGTAAAAATTATTGTAATCTATAGAGGTTAATTTTGTAGCTGCCACTTCAGCTGTAAAATCGTTATGGGTTTCAACATTTTGTTGCTGAATGGATGACGATGATGATGGAGTTGCTGTCGAATTATTTATTGAAGTATGCGTTGTTGTTGTTGTTGTTGTTGATGCTGTATCTATTTCTGCTGCAGTTAAGTATTTAGTAGTATTGTTATTATCCTCTCTATTATTACTATAATTATAATAATAATTTATAAATTTTTCCTAATTTTATTCTCCTAAATGTTGCGCTGCCACCGCCGCTGCTGCTGCCGCTTTCTGTGCCTGCGCTTGTTTTTCTTGTTCGTTTAATTCTTTAATGGCCTGAATTTCTTTTTTCAATTTCATGCGTCGATTTTGGAACCAAATTTTTATTTGTCGTTCTGTCAGACATAAAGCGTGGGCCATTTCGATTCTTCGTCGGCGGGTTAAATAGTGGTTGGTGTGGAATTCTTTCTCTAATTCAAGTGTTTGATAGCGGGTGTATGTTTGTCGACCACGTCTTCGCAGACCATTTGTACCTTTAATTAGAAAAAAACACATACAAATCAATAAAAAAAACAAATAACTTAAATAATAAAAATATTATATTAAACGAACGACTTGCCTATTGCGGCAAATTATGAAAAGTCAATGAGAGATTATATAAATCGTCAAGTAAAGCAAATTGTAATGGTTTCTTATTTTATATATGGAGGAGCTTGTTGTGAAAAATTTATTTTATATTATAAAAAGCTTTCAAGCTTTGTATATTGCTTCTTACAATTTCCTTTGAGTAGAACCACTGTCAGGTAGTTATACTTATACTTCTTCCAAAGATATTCGGGCAAGTTTAGAGAATTTAAATTGCCTTGAATTATAAGTCATTATTTCATTGATCAATAAGCAGTATAATTGAACATTTTGTTTATGGGGAAAAATAAGTATGATGAAATAATAAGATGAAGTTAAAATAGGAAAGAATTAGAAGACAATAATTTTGGTGATAGTTTTCATAAAGGAAAAATGGTAATAAGAATAATATCATAATTTAGAGGTTAATTTTTTTAAAGAACATAAAATAAGGGAGATTTTAAGCTCGAATGAATTGAAAAGCACTTTGAATCAGTTGTTATCATAACACCGCTTGACAGCAATGCATCCATTAATTTATGCACAAAACGTAGTCAAACTGAACACTTGGTTTTTTCATTTTCTCATCTATTTTTATAAGGACTTTTATTTTCTAAGCAATATTGGTATCAAGGAAACTTACGTTGCTTGCCTTCAAAAACATATTAAATAACAAAAAAAAAAAAAAACCCCCCGATATATCTAGAAAAGATAGCTAAGAACCTTTTTGATCAAGTCACCTTTCAAAAAAAAAAAAAAAATAAATCAATATCGGTCCAGCTGTTTGGGCTGTACGTGGCCACGGACAGACACACAAATACACAGATACACAGGTACACAGATACACAGGTACACAGACACACACTACAATTTTATAACACCCCTTTTTGTGGTCGGGGGTTAAAAATATGCTTAAAGGTTTCCAAACAAAAAAATTAAAATTATGTGTTTTAGTCAATTATATAAGACTTATAGATTATATGAGTTTATCTTTCTTAGTTCGAAGGATATCATGCTTTTATCATGGTACTAAATTAATTTCTATAGAAATCTTATATAGAAAATTAATGTACTCGTATGAAAAGAACCCAGTAATAATTTTAGTAGAAATTTATAAATTAAAAATTTCAATGTTTTGTTGTGTGATTGTTGTTGGCTGCGCAACGTCTGTCGGTATGCATTTCGTTTCTGCTTAAGAAACTAGTTAGAAAACTTAAATCAAAAAATTAGAGAGAAAATTTATAAAAATTCCCAAAATGTTATTGATAGTTCCGTACTTAATTTTTAAGTTGCATTTTCGCTGATTTTCTTATAAATACATTTATTCCTTGTTAATTCCTAGACCATGTTGTTATATATGTAGTACATATGATTTGTAATGATTTTCATAATTTTAAAGAAGTATGTCAAATTATGTAATTGGTAAATATTTTTCGTTACACAAAGAAAAAACTGCCTCATAGAATCAGTAAGATTTTCTGTATGAAACGTTTTTAGGCTAAGGGGTATCCCAGCAGAAAGAAGCGAAGATTTTTTCATAGAGATTCCTTATTGTTTTTATGTGGCAAATCTTATTAATTTTATCAAGAAGAAAATCACATAAAATCAAGAAGAAATCTCATTATTCACAACTTTTTTTACTCGATTTCCGTTATTTTTGGCACGAAAAAAACAATCCATAGAGAAAAACTTCTTGATTCTATTAGGTTACCTTCCTGATTTTTTTTAAAAAGGTTTTCTTCTGGATTTTAGTAAGTTCCTATATGATTATGTGTAAAGCATCTTATTGATTTTTTTAATAAGGAAATCTTCTTGATTTTATGAGGTGTCTTGTTATTTCGTATCTATAAATAGACATACAGAAAATTTTTTTCATGATCTTTTTCATTTTTGTATAAGCATGTTTCCACAATAATTTCAATGGTTATTTAGGCTGCTTGTTAGCATATTGGTTAGAGTGCTTGTCGATCAGGTAGAAGTTTGCTGGTTCAATACTTGATTAGTAAGTTAGTTAAGAATATAACATAATGTGTATATATGTATGTATGTATGTATGTATGTATAAATATATAACATCTACAATATACTATATACATACATACATATGTATATGGTATAGAATTTAAATGAAAATACATAAGTACAGAGAGTAAACCCGCAATTTTTTTTATTGAAAAAATCAAAAAGATAACCTCATAAAAACTACAAGATTTCTTCTTGATTTTTTCAAAAAGGTTTTCTCTATGAAATTAATAAGATTTCCTTATTGAAAAAAAACCATAGACATTTCTTATTAGTTTTGTTCTAATTTATGAGTTATTTAGTAGGCACTGTTTTCTCTGTGTATGATTTTCTTAATACAATTTATATTTGGTTTGGTCACTCTTCTAAAAAAAATAAATTTTACAATAAACGCTGTTATATCTGCAAAGCATAGGCTTAGTGTAATATGTATGTATAAATACATAAGTATGTTTGTATAAATACATACATATGTATGTATACGCACACACTGATGTGCGAATAATAAATTAATAAAATTGTACATAAATAGCCATTATTTTGTAAATAAATGCATTTTAAACTTTACGCATGTCAGCATAAATTATTTGCTCAAATACCTTTAGGCCAAAGCAAATTTTTAAACAAATATTTTTGTACATGCCGATAAATATTAGAAACGTTAAAGCATTAAAACAACAGCAATAGCAACGACAACTACAATAATATCAAATGATCTAATATACCCTCTAGTCAGCCTACAAACAAATGTCGCCTTGTCAACCTAGCGACAATTGCACTAGTTAAAATGTCGACAACTTTTCTTTTATACGCAAGTAGAAATATCAACACCGTTGAAAAAAAGAATGGGATAAAAGCCCTTTTAAGCCCAATTTTTTAATTTTTTTATTTTGAGCGCTCTTTACTGGTTCCGTACTAGTTTCATGTGGATGAAAGTGTTTTTAAAAGCTCCTTTACCAGTTGCAGCCTTTAAAGAAAAATATTCAGGGATACGACTACCCCCATATCCTATATTAATTAGATAGGAGCGTGGTTGAAAGCTGGCGAATACTATATCTATAAGGAAATCTGAAAGTAAAAAAACTTGCTCTGAAAGGCAGAATAAATGAAAAAATTAAAAATAAATTAGACAAAGTAAAAAAATTCAGTAAAATTCATCATGAACTAGCAGCATTTGAATATGCACCAATAACTGACGTGGACTGTTAATGTTTTATTATACAAAAATTAAAAAAAATCGTAAATTTTCTCAGGCATTTGATAAAGTATGGCACGAAGGTTTTTTTTTAAATTGAAGATATATCTGCCAATAAACATATACGCAAGTAGAGATACGTTAGAGACAACAGTTTTAGCGTATTTCTGGTGACATTGTCAACGAACGCGTCAATAGTTTATTTTCTTTGTTTTATTATGCTGTACAGACAAGTTGCAAGCCGATCGGCTGATAGACGCTGCCGCTTCTGTTTAAATTTCAACAAATGTATATTTCAAGCTACAATCAAAAAAGTTATACATATATTTAAAAAAAATATATATATATGTGAATAATTTAAAAATAATGTAATAATTTAATTTGAATAAAAAAATAATATTAAACATGTACATATGTATGGCTTTAGATTTGTTGACCCTACCCTTATAAAGTTGTAGACGAGGGTCACTAAAATTGTCGAAAAAGAACTACATCATCAATAGTGCTAAGGTCTACTGGTAGATTTTCAATGGCAACGCTATATTACATCTCAGACAGTAGTACTATTGACATCGAGGGAGGAAATATTGGTATTGTAGTGAATATTTGGTGCCAACGTCTCCATACGGTCCCAAAAGAACTACTTAGTAAGTAGTGATACAGTCTACTGGTAGATTTTCAATGACAAGCTAATGTTAAATGACAATATTTGATTACATTGGCTGGGGTTTTGACAATGAAACCAGCAGATCACTACAATTTCACTATTCGCATTTCCTGCAGGATATGTACATGCATATGTATTTATAATATATAAATATTTATTAAAATATATTTAATAAGAATACAAACAAAAGCTTACAGAAATTTTTATGCAATTTCAAATAAAAAATTTCTCAAAAGAAAAATTGGAAAGAATAAATTCAACTTGAAAAGAAATAAGAAACTATTGAGAGAAAAAATAATTTTCATTAAGACATCGTTATGAAGATATTTGTTTTTAATATACATGCCAATTACTCTGCTGTGGAAAGTATTGATGCTTGCAGGTGAAAAAAGTAAGTGTCAGGCCATTGGATAGCCAGACCAAACAAATCCTGCAAAGTGCACATTTTGTGACGAACATGAGTGATATGAGTCTATAGTAAAATATCCTTATGAAAGCAAAGGTAAGTTGGGAATTTCCTGAATGAAACAGCACAATTATACACATGTATCGACTCACATACATATAACTCACTCATACATTTGCATTAAAATTATTACATGCCAAACATAAGTACATACGACTACTACAGACAGACAGACAGACGTTGATTCTGCAGCAGGAGTATGAGCAGAATGATGATTGCAAATGTTTTTGTTTCCATGGAAACATTGCAACGTATGTACTTGTTTGTGTATACGTTCACATAATAAAATTGAGTTATTGCTCTTGAGGCAAATTAAACTTCATAAATATGTTAAATCAGAGATTAACTGCCAAAGTATTCACAAAAGATTTTATGAGCCATTAAAGTGTGAGATGCCATATAAATTATAAAATAATGAAAATAAATGTTAAATAATGACCATAAATGTCCTTAAGACAATTTTTATCAACGAATAAAAACACTCTTTATATTTACACATATGTACGTACGAATGTTTCTATAAATATAGAAAATGGTCAAATTTTATAATAAATACTGGCACTAAATTGTGATTGCTTTCTTTTTTTTTTGCCATTTCGACTCGATAACCATTAATTTTAGTTAGTGTTAAAAACAAACATTTTTTGATTTTATTTCCTACGATCAATTTAAAATAATAGTCTTTAACTTTTTCGCTCTCTTTCTGTTATGTTCAAATCAATATTGAACTGCTATACGAGCAGTGTGGCGGCACTAGAGTTGTGGAGTTGCATCAAAAACATTAACTGCAAGACCATAAAAATGAAATGTTTGCTTTTTTGTTTTTATTTTTTTGCAAAGTTGCAGCGATTTTCTATTTACCTGTAGCCATGTTCAATTGCAAGAGTTACAGGAACAACTTTAGTAACAACCACAACGGCATCATTGAGTTTGTCTTTTATGGTTTTATTTGCCAAATAGGAGTATCAACATCACTTCGATCTTTAACATTTTTGGGATCTTTAAACCATTTGGAGCGCAAAACTTCCCACATTTGAAAGATTGTTCATATTTTTTTGCAGTTATTATTAATTAATAAAAATTAGCAGGAACTATTCTTAAGCATTCAGAAGACAATTATTGTCCATGATATGTGTGCCTCAGGGACCAAATTCTTTCCACAAGGTTATATAACCTCTCACTCCAAAAAGAAATCTAGCGAGCCGGGTAACTACTGCTTCACAAGCACACTAACTGCTATTCAAACTGGCCCGAACAATATGCAGTCATCATTTTAAGCGAATGTAAGGCCAACTGGTTGCTGACACAGACATCAGAATTCTAACCAACGCTTATGCATGCAAATTTTCTTTTCCCACGATTTGAATTGACACTGCATCCACCATTTAATCCCGGATCGCAGTCTTCAGTACAAATTTCATAGCATAAAGAAACTATTATTTTAACAATAATTTATGAACACTATATTACGAAAGTAGGCCTTGAAATTAAATATTTTTTCTTTGACTTTGAATGATGCCATCAAGTAATCTAATCATTATGCTAATGGAGTACGTAAGAATGGATTATGAAGTCCTTACTTTGCCAAACCATCTAAAATGCGTTCCAAAAAATAGTACCACCACTTTCATATTTGTTTCTTCTATTTCAAACGAAAGACTCAATATAATTGGGCTGCAAATAAGAGTTGAGTTGTGTTCATGGCATTTTTTCCACCAGCCAAAGCTGGGTGCTGGAAGTGTTACAAGTTTCAGAATGCTGAACTAAACAAATGACTAATGAAAGCATACTCATTCTTTTACAAATATGAGTCTTTTATATTATTTAGGATCCTATGTAAACTGGCAAATTATAGATATCGAAATGAGCTTTTTTTATTTGTCCAGAAAATCGTAAATAGAAGTTTTTAATGAACTGCGTAATTTACGTACGAACAAAATGTTTATGTATCAAGACATTTTAAACGTTGCAATGGAAATAGAAGCCTTAGAGGTGGACATTAAAACGTAGCATAATTGCTAAAAATGGCGTGAACGCCGGCAAAATGCAAAATTTAGTCACTTACACGTGGGTAGAGAGCGCAGGCATACATAAATAGATGGAATGATCGCATACCCCAGACAAAATGCAGAGATCGCAGTAACTGTCACAGAATGATAATCACAGTGGAAATGGTTTAAGTGTATTGTACTTTTCGACCAGAATAACCAGCTAACTAAGTATAAGCCCTTCATCGTCAATGGCGCAAAATACCGTGAGGACACATTCGTGCAGCATGTAAAGATTTCATACCGTAGTAACCCGCAGTGTGGATCATTTATCCTATTCAACATCTGAATTATTTTTAAAGATCACAACGTTCTTTAAATTTTTCGTGCCCCATTTAATGATAAGTTTTGTTTTTTCCATGATTTAATGTTAATTTTCATTAAAGGCTTTTTCAAAATTAAGCTAAACATCAAAATTGTCTAGTTATCTAAACAGCTTCCGAAAGCTCATGATGTTTCCTTTCGAACAAGCCATAACATAATCACTAGGGAAAGAATTTTCATGTAAAAACATGTTTCTTGTCTTCGGTCGTAGGTCAACGTAAATAAAATATCTTTGCGAATCACAGAATTTGCGACAAAATGTCATCGATTTTTTAGTGCATATTTTTGCATATTTTAAAATAAATACATATTTTGGCATATTTCATTATAAATGTCTGTTTTTAATACATTTTTTTTTTTATTTTTTCATGGTATAAAAGAAATTTTTATGTCTTTTGATGAGTTGCAAAATAAAAAATGCTGCAGCTTTTGCGACTGTGTACGAACAAAAAAGAAGAAAACGAACACAAAAGGGATACAAATTCAATTTATTTGAGAAATTCAATACCTTGGCTCAAGTCAAAAATATCAACACCGTTGAAAAAAAGAATGGGATAAAAGCCCTTTTAAGCCCAATTTTTTAATTTTTTATTTTGAGCGCTCTTTACTGGTTCCGTACTAGTTTCATGTGGATGAAAGTGTTTTTAAAAGCTCCTTTACCAGTTGCAGCCTTTAAAGAAAAATATTCAGGGATACGACTACCCCCACAGCCTATATTAATTAGATAGGAGCGTGGTTGGAAGCTGGCGAATACTATATCTATAAGGAAATCTGAAAGTAAAAAAACTTGCTCTGAAAGGCAGAATAAATGAAGAAATTAAAAATAAATTAAACAAAATAAAAAATTCAGCAAAATACATCATGAACTAGCAGCATTTGAATATGCACCAATAACTGACGTGGACTGTTAATGTTAATAAAAATTAAAAAAAAATCGTAAATTTTCTCAGGCATTTGATAAAGTATGGCACGAAGGTTTTTTTTTTTAATTGAAGACATATCTGCCAATAAACATACAAAAACTTTTGGAAAGTTATATTATTGATAGGAAGTTCACCGTTGTGGAAGGAGAGTTCACGAGTGTGTCCGAATCTATACCTTCCGGTGTACAACAGGGTAGTATTCCGGGTCCAGTCTTGTATTTAATATATACTTGTGATATGCCTGTGAGCAATAATATACACACCTCTACATTTGCCTGATGATACAGCCTGTATGAGTATGCATGAAAGCCCTTATGAGGCATCCCGCAATCTCCAGGAAGATATTACTCAGCTGAAAACATGGTTGAACTTATGGAGAATTTAAGTAAACGAACAAAAGTGTGTTCATATAACGTTTACCCTAAGAAAAGATACTTTTTCAACCATTCGAATCAACAATCAAAATATTCTTCAACATTCTCAAGTGAAATACCTTGGTATACACCTCGATCGAAGGCTTACATGGAAACACCATATTGACTCTAAGCTAACTCAAATGAAACTTAAGTTAACTGAAATACATTGGTTGATTGGCAGAAATTCAACACTCAGCCTAGACTGCAAACTTTTACTATACAAGTCGCTTTTGAAGAAAATATATGGGCACTGCTTCAGCTTCAAATGTTGAGAAAATCCATCGAAGGCAAACAGAATTTTACTGTTAATAACATTGGCTCCATGGCACATCAAAAATTCAAATATACATCGTGATTTAAATATGCCACTAGAGACTGAAGAAATTGCAAAATACGCAGGGAAATATTTAACAAAACTCGCGTCACATCCTAATCCGCTTGCTCGTAATATCCTGAACTTTGTTGGACACATCCGCTTAAAAAAGAAGGACACTTATGTTATAATTCGCAACATCGCAGATGAAACTTTTTGAGAATATTTTTGTATATCATTCTTGCATTAATAATTACTATTACTAAATTTGTGTTCGGCATTGGTCGGGCCCATTAATTATATATAGACCTAAGATTTGATTACATATTGTTAGTTCATTTATTTTTGAAGATACAATAAATAAATATATCTATAGTAGTAAAAAAACACTTATTCGTTTACATAAATAAAAGTTCGACTTATTTTCAGTTTGTATTCCATATGATTTAAAAAAATGTTTGTTAAGAAAGCACTGAAGCTGTTTTTTTTTTTGTGTTTAAATGCCTTGTTAACAAGGCAATGAATCTGATTTTTTTTTTTTTTTTTTGAAATTTTAATGTTGAAAAAAGAGTTAATAAATGCATATTTTCTTAGTTTTAAGTATATAATTTTTTATTTTTTATTTATATTTTGTGTACATAAAACGCGATTTTAAATGCATGAAAATCTTTTCCCTAATAATCAATTTTGTCAAATTTCTTGGAAGACTCAATAAAATTTTAGCAAATTAAAAAATAATATAAAATACTCAAGGAAAAGGTTCTCGTTAAAAATGAGAATCTCGATTTTTATTTTAGACCCATGGTTCCTTGGACAAACCTTCTTAGAATTCGTGGTAGATTACGATTTTGACAACCGCTTGGTAAATTTTTTTAATCCATTCAAACCCATTATAATGTACATAGCGCGTAGTTGCAAAGAACTGTTGATACTGTACAAATGACGCAAGTATGTGACATAAAAACAAACATAACGGTATTTTATATTCTTCAAGAAGACTGTACTGCAAAAGAAATTGTTGAGTTCGTTATAGATTTCTTCAGTTAACTGGTTTATAAAAAAGTAAAAGAACTTTTATAATTTTTAGTTGTGACTCTTTATGATTTAGTGTGCGAATGTACATGTGTTATTATGCGCAATGGTGATTTATCTTTCTTTAAATTACTTAGGCCTGTAGTATACCGAGGCTGCTTTGTTCGAACCGATACCCGCAAAATTATCGCAACTGAGCTGCCTAATTTTTCTCAGCAGAGAACACTTTCTTAAAATAGTATCAAACAAACAACACTTATCATGTACCTACTACCTATAATCAATAAAATTTATTTCTTCCATCACTTCCAACCATTAACGGGTTAAGAGCAACAACCTACATACAACAAGAAAAACAATCTCAAACAGTCTTTGTTGTTATTTTTGTTGTTGTTATTATTGCAGTTGTACTATTGATGTGCTGGTTCATGTTGCGCCGTTGAAACTGATGATCATTTCAAGAAAAATGCTTAATTTATGACATTGCTTAAACTTACAACAACAACTAAACCAACAACATGCAAACAACAGCAACAACTAAGATATCATCATGGTTGTTATATGCCGGTTTTCAGAATTACAAAAACAAGCACATATCAACACAACAACAACATTTAAAAACAACGCATGCACGTGTAGGTTTTTGTTTTACTAAAAAAAGACACTTCATACATCTATTCTTTTTTTTACTTAAGAAGAATTAATTTAGTGAGAAAAACGTTTTTCTATAAAGAAATACGAACCAATAACAAAGAAAGAAAATAATTTAAAATAATTTTCAAAATTTATGGGTTCAAGAAATTCTTAATAAGCGAAAAAGGAGAGAGAACAAAGATTTTTAATCAAAAAATCAACAAATAAAATGAACTTAAGTGAATTGAAGTGAAGTGATTGTCGCCGCCATTGCAACCTTAAGCTACAGTTGCAGTTGCAACAGCAACAGCAACAGCCTCTGACAGCTTTGATGTGATAAAGTTTTATAACAATTTATAAAATGACGAAGGATAGTGCTGTTATTGTTTGTATTATTTTCAACCATTTATGGTGAATGAGTAGAACGTGACTTTTATTTCAAAAATTAGATTTTAAAAGATAATTGTGGTATGTATTGTTAGTTGTTACATTACCACCACATTTTAAAAGTTCCAAAAAGACACTTAGCAAAGAAAAAAAAGGATGGCAATTCTATTTAAGAAGTTTGCTGCTTTAACCTAAAGAGAAAAAAATTATACCTTATAGAATGAAAAAGGAAAAAAATTGTTGTTTTAAAGCATTAAATAATAAATTTTTAGCCAGCCAGGCCAGGCCGCAAACATTTTATATCTTTGTGAAACAAGTGGCACCCAATTAAGCTAAATTTATGCAACAAGACATTCTTCAAGTTAATTGGCAAAAAACGCCATTTTTACTTAACATTCTGTGTTTTCAGTTTTCTTCTACTTGATACTTCTTACGTTTTTATTTCAAATAAAATAAATGAACTGCTGATATGAAACCGCCAATATGGTCAGTAATACCAAGCAGAAGTAAAAGAAAATGAAACATTTTATATTAAACATTTAGTTATGGCAAAAATGTATTCTTTTATTTATACTCTTTTGGTGTATTTGTTTGAGATTGTTGTGTGTACGGCGACAAGTATACATCACATAAAAACTAACCCCATCTCGGAGGTAGTTTGTCCATGTCCATTCAAACTAAATCAACAAACAAAATATGCCACCATTTATTCATTTAGGAAGCATGTTGCAAATGCAGCTGTAAAAACGTTCAAATATTTACGCAATAAAAACTGAAAAAGCAACTTCTTGCAAAAAAAAAAATAAATAACCATCTTGAGTTTGTTTCAAAGTGGTTGGTTGGTCGGTTGGTTGGTTCATTTGTTTGTTATGTTTCCTTGTCTTTTTTTCAATACATCATTTTAACTTTTTCTTTTCATTGCAGATCAGCGTGTCGTTGTTGAATGGAGTTTTTTGCCCGTCTTTGGAAAATTTTATGCGAATTGAAATGTAAAAAATGTAAATTAATGCAAACATTTCTCCTTGTTATTGTTATAGTTGCAAATACTCAAGTCTCAAGTTTGTTTGGCGAAACAACAACAATATGTTTAACCAATTTTGCCTTATTATTTATACAGTCTGAGGAAATGAAATGCCAAGCAGCGAAACAAAAAAACTAAAAGGATTTTTTGTTCAACTTTTATTTACAGAAAGGGGAATGTTTTGAATTTTTATTTTAATTATGAATAAATACATACATTTGTAAAATATTCAATTATTTTAACATAAAATATAAAGTTGTGTTGTTTTTTTTGCTTCTAGGTTCATTAAAGCAATGAAACAATCAGTTGTATAGGAAAAATGTTTAAAGGTCAGCCAAAAAGTATGCTTTAAATAATTTTTGAAATGTGTGTTTTATGAGTAAATTGTAAATCGCTTGCGCGTGCATATAAATCAGTGGTGTCAAAAATAAAACTATAGTTGTAATTGTGAGAAAAGTTGTCTCATTCGTCTCTGAAGTACATAGGAAAAAATAAATATTTGGAACAAATGCAGTTAGTAAAGCAGCTGAAAATAAATAAAAAGGAGCCTATGTGATAGAAAATTAAGAAATAAGATGAAAAAATTAAATAAAAAAGTTGGTGGCGATTCATATTTTTCAAGTTATCGGGCTCTGAACTTTTCATAGGAAACTCTGAAAAATCTCAAAAAGAGAATTTTTAAATAGCTTATCAGATAGTAATGTGAAAAATAAGAAAAAAAACTTAATCAAAAATATTTGCTGCAGGCCATATTTCTCGAGTTATTGGTCTTTAAAGTTTAAATAGAAAGTGCAGTTTAGTGAAAATGCTCCAAAAAAAGTCAAAATGTCTTTTAAATACATATTAATTTATTTCCTTAAACGTTTTACAACATCAAAGACATTAAATATCGCGAAAAGCATTGGTGATCATAGATTATATTTCGCATACCACTTCTTTTCTTTCACTGTATCTATAAACAAATTAATGCAATTAGTTTGCACAATTGTGCCATGAAACTGACATCATTGATATAAATTCAAATGAAACATGGTGAGACGTTGGTGATGAATATAATTCTAAAGCGAGGTGATAGGTTATAGAGCAGCACTATCTTAAATTCCAAAGATAGAAGATCCTATTTATAGTGTTTTCTCACCTAAAGTTAAAACCTTGTTTTAACATTAAATTCATAAACAGCTGATTGTGCGTTCACACTGCAAGTTTGATAAATTCAGTTTTTAAGCAACAGGTTGTCTAATAAATGTATTCGAAATAAAATAAATGTCCTGTAGAAATACCTATAAGCATGCAAGTATTTTTTTCTTCTGTTAATAACACTTATTTGACAAATTGTACAGCAAAAGTTTTTGTTTGTATGAAAAGCTCAGAAATTTTATAATGCACTCTAAAAGGAAAATTATTTTATATTTTTTAAATAAACATTTTAAAATTATGGAACTACTTATACAAAGTGAAGAAGTGCTTGGAAATCAAGTTCTTTCAAAAAAAAATGCACAAATACAGGCGAATCTCGGTATCACGAATCTCGCTTTAACGAAAATCCGATATAACGAACGTCCAAATATTTTACATTAACAACCTTATATAGCGAATAATATCCTAATTTTATACTGGATATAACGAATGATAAAGAGAAAATCACAAAATAAAATATAAAAACTTGCTAGCATCATATTTCTAACATTTAGTTCTACTTTATATAGCGAATGTTTTGATAAAGGTGTGCTCTGTATAACGAACGGCAAAAAAAATATTAAACAAAATCAACATCAGCATTTTTGCAAGAAAAATTGTGGTACCGTTAGTTTGCATTTGGTAGCTTATTTCAAAAAAATTAATTCCCTCATTATTTTTATTGCATTGTATCATGTCTACAGTAATAAAAGTTAAAATAACACTTGAAAAAACTTTGCAATATAACGAATTTTTCGGTTTAACGAATGGGCCTGACATTATATCATTCATTATACAAGGATTTGCCTGTAAAAAATAAGCTAAATCTGTTTTATCGCTGATGGATGTGAGTTATAACGTCTATTTTCTCTGTCCAGAGGTCAACGAAAATATTTTCATTGTTTTGCGTCCAAAAGATTCTTTTCTCAGCATTTTTAAGTTCAAAATCTTGCAAGTGCTATCAATTCTTATTCACTAACATAGACATTATCAGCTGCTTCCGGTAATCTTCACTTGGCAGCACTGAATTTAGCACAGCGAAAACATGGTTAAATTTCTTAATTTTATTCAAAAATGTTTTTAAGTTGGTTCTAAGAATATAATTTTTATGGCAAAACCAGGTTTTAACAGTTGGTTATAACGTTAAACCAAAGCCCCAAAAGTAGGGACTGAAACCAAACCCGAACCTTAACCCATATTTTTTTCTACACCTTTATACAATTAGAAATCCATTGGATAACAATAAAAGTATTAATTCACAAACAATAATATTTTTGAAAATCACAAAAGAAAAATAAGCCTACTAGTACTATGAGGAAATAGATTCATATCGAATATAAATTATTTGCTGGGTTTTGTTACATTTTATAAGCCTACTATACTTATTTTTCTTTTGTGATTTTCAAAAATATTATTATTTAAGAATTCTCAAATAGGTTTTGGAAGTTTGTGCATAAGATAAAAGGTTTGTGACTGTTCAAAATATGTGGTTGAAGTACACTGATGATTTGGCTAAACACCAATGAAATATATAGACAATGCTTAACCACCAGCAAATAAATTTCAATTTAAATAAATTTATGACAATATGACAAATAATTAATTTCCTAAATATACAAGAAACAGATAACATTGGAAAAATATTCTAATAAAATAGAATATGTAAGAGTGTATTTTCTAACCTACTCACAAATGATGACTTTTTTGTAAAGGCTAAGAAAGAGGATAAATTATTTTTAATTTTCTGAAACTTAGACGCATTTATTTCCTAAAAGCGGACCAAGACATTAACAATTTTGTGCTAAAGTCCCATTTTCATAGTAATAGTTTGTAGTTTTTTTTCATATAATATAATTTGTGTTTTTTGCATTATATCAGTGCACCTGGCTTAGCATTTGCTTAAAATAGTATATCGTCAGCTGAAATGCAAAACAACATATTACACCGAAACACATATCAGTACAAATTTTTAAAACTTTATCATAGAAATCAGCCATGTTCAAAATAAAATAAAGAAACTTTACTTCAGTTAATTCAATATTTTTGTTTAGTCTTTTCTCTCTCCTATAAAATTTAAAAGGTGTAGTTGCGAAATTCTGCATTTGAGCTAACAGAATGAATGTATACATTATTATTATTGTATAAAGAGCTGAAATTATTATTTTGATTCATGAGTTGTTATTTTTTTTTCTTTTAATAAATTAAATTAAATAATATTTTGTATCGTTATGTCCTGAGCGGGAATTCGCGGGGAATTGACAAATTATTCATTTGTATGGAAATTTTGTTTTAACGTACACTTCGCAGCCAAATTATTAGTTTTGGATACCTGACACAAACGAATTAATTATAAAACAACACTGTTGACAACTTTTTTCCAAGAAATATCGCTATAGTAGACATGAAAAAAGCTAGAAAATAGCTAAACTTCAAAAATAATTGAAAACTTAGCGATAAATAGCTAAAAAAAAACAAATTTATTGTTAGGATGTTTCAGAAATGCTACTGTAACTTGTTAACTTCTTTCATATTTCCAATATGTCCCTAGAAATTTTATAAAATATCAAATTAGAGCAATATAAAAGGCTTGTTTTATTAAAAACATATACTACATCCAGCCTGTCCAAATTAGCACCAGCATGCCGAACAACAATTGACTTCTTATGCAATACATATCTCTCGGTGGCCAGCTCTGATATACATACAAATTATACGCGGTATTATTATACCCTTTACCAAAAAAATGGTAAAAGGGTATATATATAGGTTTGTCATTCCGTTTGTAATTTCTATAATATCAATAAGCCACCCATATATATTCTGGATCCTTATGCATAGGGAAGACGAATAAGCGATGTCCGTCTGTCCGTCTGTCTGTAGGTGAAATCGGTTTTCCGAAGCTCCCAGAAAAGCTAGAGACTTCGTTCTTGGACTGGTGTGTCAGAAATTTTGCAAAATAGATTGGTATTGAAATTCAGCAAAATCGAGCTGATGATTGCAGAGCTGGAAAACTTAAACTTTATTTTGCCATATAAAAGTAACTACCGAAAACAAATTTTTATTTATTTAATAAATAAACTTATTCCAACTTACTTTAAATAAAAAAAATAAAAAAAAATTAAAAAGACGTTTCCAGGGTTGGAAAACTTTAACTTTTTGTGTTATGTAAAATTAACTATGTCTAAAACGATATTAGTATTTTCTCGAGAACCGTAAGAGCTACAGACCTGAAATTTGGACACAGTATGTAGACCTTTGGGCGCTACAACAACAAATACATAAGAATTGGAAATTAAAGGGTGTTCCAAAACGAGCAACGAAAAATGTTAAAATCCCATGTAATATACATACAATTGTATGTATATACACTTGAAATTTGTAAGGTCAGTGTATTTTTATACAGACTACAAAAATTAACACTAAAATTTCCAAAAATTTAAATTAAAGGGTGTTCCATCAGTTATTGCAATTTTGACAACTTGCTGTATCTTGGAAACCGTAAGAGCAAAACTCTTGAAATTTTCAAAAACGGTAAAACTAAAAAAACAAAAAATTATAAAATCGCCAAACCAAAAAAAAAATCGCCAAAAAAAAAAAAAATCGCCAAAACGAGAAAAAAGCGACAAAACTGAAAAAATCGTTTTAACTTTAAAAAAACTTCAAAATAGCAAAAAACCTTCCTTTCGTGCGCGATTCAAAGTCGCACTTAACTGAATTTTTTAATATTAAAGGAATTAAATGAAACTAAGTTTTTCCTTATTTCGTTTTTGCTTTGTTCACTTAACATATTTTATGTATTTTTTAAAGAACTAGATTGGTATCAATAATCAGAAAAATCCAAAATTGTGACTCCAGGGTTGGAAAACTTACACTTTTTGTGTTATGTAAAATTAAATAGGTCTAAAAATTTTTTTCTTTTTCTTTATAAATTGAATATATTTTATGATTCTGAAAGAAAAGTTTGGCGTATGAAATTTGAAAAATTAAAATTACAGCTCCAAAGATGGAAACTTTAAAAAAATTATAAATTTTATCACAAAACAAATATGTATGTATGTGTCTGTATACTATATATATGTACGTACGTTGGTAAAGGATATATAAGATTCGGCACAGCCGAATATAGCACTCTTACTTGTTTTTAACTAAAAATTTTAAGCGAATCTTCAACATTAATATTTTCGTACGTAGAATTGGTACCAAATTCGCTAAGTACTGAATTCGGTACTACCATAGTAAAAAATTGCTTCAAATAAAGCAGGCTTCTGCTAGTTATTATAGAGTAAAAGTAGCGCTCACAAGGCTGCTGATTTTTGTATGACGAGTTCACTGTTTGGAGTACTACATTTTTGCTCACGAAAGCCTTTTTTGAATTTTTGTGGCTATAATAAATCACCATTTTCCAATAGCTTGCTTCATATACGTTCACTTTTCTAATCAAGCTCACATTTTACAGTGAATTATGATGCACAAAAAATCGTTAGATTTCCCGCTAATAGCTAAATCATATTTTTTCCCGCAAAATGTACTTTAAAATCGCTAGATTTGACGAGAAAATAGCTGAATCGGCAACAGTGTAAAGCAAAGCTTTAAAATATGTATAAGTATCAGCAGTGATGTGTGGAAAAATTTTTTAATATTGATTTTTAAAGAAACATTAAGATTACATTTTTTAAGTAGCATTTATAAAGATTGTAACCTAAAGACGGACGGGCGGATGGTTTAAGGGGATTTTTAGAAAAAAATGCGGGTTACCCGAAATACTTAACAAATCTGAAGATAGGTATATTATAAAAAAGTAATATTTAGAAAAACTAAACTGTAGTTATATCCCTGTAAAAAAGACCTTCCAAGGAAGTCAATAAGATGTTGAACTTCTGATCCAGAAGTAGTGCAAAATTGGATAGTTTCTAATGATTTTTTACATAGGGTTCTTATTGTAGAAAGTTTTCTTTTTTGATACATATTCAGTGAATCTGAAGTCATGTTCATGATGTGAAGTAAATCTGATTTTGTGCACACGCAGAAAAAAGATTGGTTGGAAAATGGTTACGCCAACAAAATATCATTTGCATAAACTATATTTCAGTTCACACAATCAATTATCTGTTAATCCAAAAAACAATCCATGTTTATCGCCATAAGGGCATAATTGTAATAAAGATATGATTCTGACAATTCTTAAATTGATTGCATCAACCGAGCGTATGCTTTTGCCATGACTAATTCATTGATTGGTTAACACAACCGAATAAAATATTATGAATTGGATGTTACTACCAACTTTTGGTATTGGCAACTAAAAAATTGTCGTTCTATATTAAGGTTAAAATAAACACTTTCTATCAGTTCCTGCAACTAACTATAGGTTGAGCTTACTATCATAGTTTATACTCGTTGCAGCAAATTAAAAATTAACTTTTGTGACTTTCAAAGATATTATGATTTATGAATTCTCAAATGGTTTTTGAAAGTCTGTGCATAAGATAACAGGTTTGTGGCTATTCAAAATGTGTGGTTGAAATAAATAAATTTCAATTAAAAATAACTTATGACAATATGTTAAATAATAAATTTCTTGAATTGCATATTTTTATTTGCGTTTATTGCTTATTTTATTTCAACAAGGAAGGCCAATTTTTTTCACAGGTACCAATTATAATATTGTTTCAGTTATACTAACCACATTTTCGGTAGCAAGAATAACTTTTTTTCAAATTCCATACTGTTAACCAATTTTTTCTGTTGTTGCAACTATTTGTTTAAGGGTTATAATTAAAATATAGTGATACCACAAGAAAATTGCAGTCGTTATACCAGAAATCTATGTAGTTGGTGCAACCACCAAAATTCGATTGGCAACAAATTCGGTTGTCTCAACGAATCTGTTTTCTCTGTGCATGTTCTTTATTTCTTTTCTTAAATTTCCTTTGAATCAATATATATATATATATATATATATATATATATATATATATATATATATATATATATATATTTAAGTTTAATGCTTTGTGAAATTAATTTAATTTTCCTAAGAATGTAGATATATGTATATCACAAGTATTTGTGAAAACTACAAATGATCTCCAATTTTGAATAATGATGTTGTTAATAACCGATTCCTGAAAACTCAAAAACACACTTATTGATACTTTATAAGTAGAGAAAAGTAGTTCCAGAATAATTACTTCCAGTTTAATTATTATCTTATCACAATGGACCCAATTCGGTCTCCGAGAGGAGGTGCATTTTTGCCACCGCTCTTCTAACGTAATTATTATCTTTTGCCTTTGTGGTCTCAACCATTCTTGTTTTGTTACATTTTTAATCTATACCCAACATGGATCGACCACAAGATTTGCGGGATATTAAGTTCAAATAATTATAATAAATTACTTATCTTCTTTAAAGTGAGTAAGCGCTCTAACAGTCCCCCAATTTGGGGAAAATTGTTGAGGACAATTATTACGTTGAGTATGAATAGTAAACAGCGGAATTTTTATTACGTACCTGTTCAATATAGATGTGGCAAGTCTAAATAATTCTTAAAATAAAATATGAACCTAAAAACTCAACTACTATCTGAATGATTCTTTAGGTATTTCAGCATGCTGACCGCAAAGTATTTCAATTGTATACACACCATCGTGAACTGGGAGATAGTTTCCATATTGATTTTTTTAAATGTCCTTTTCAGTCAAATCATGATTCAGACAATTTCTTTGATTATATTCATTCATTCATTTTTATTTATACGTAAGTTTTGAGTTAAGTTATTAAAGGCGTAATGCAGTAAATTTAGCACTGCCATTTGTCACGCCTGCAGTGTGATGCCAAAAAAAAAAACTGCAAAATTTTAGAATTTTTTTGCAGCAATTTTTTATGCAAAAATAAATTTACATTAAAACGAAAAAAATTAGCTTTTTGTAGCTTTTTTTATTATATGTATTTTACGTAGCAAAACTTGAAATTTATTATGCGAAAAAGTGCGAAATTCATTTTGGCGCTTAAGCCTGCAAATTTTTTGGTTTTTTGCTGTAGCATGTTGTGTTGCTGTACTGCGTGCCTCAAAGCTAAAAATGACACTACGAGTAACAAAAGAAATGTTTGCATATTTTTCCTTTTTATCTTTAATGGCTGCCAGGGCTGCCAGTGCTGGTAGCAGAAGCTGCCGAAGTAAAAGTATATAACTTAAATTGCTGGAACAGGCAATAAACCTTAAAATCCTTGCTAACAATTTCTTGCCGGTTATTTTTTCTTTCATATATTTTGTTATTTGTGAGTTTTATTTTCGTTTTTTTCTTAGCTTTTTTTTTTGATAATTTAAGGCAATAATGGGTAGACAACATTAAAATAGGATCTCTGTTTTGGTTCGGTATGAGTGTGTATGCATAAATGTGTATATGTGCTGCTTCGTTCATCTTTTACACTTCTAACAAAGTTTAAAATATATAGTGAAGTAATATAACAAAGGCTGGTAGAGAGCAAGTGTAAGAAATTTACATTTAGCACGTTTTGAATAAAAGTTTAGAATAGATTTAAAAAAAAGAAATCTTATTTTCAGTTACAAAAAAAATAATACATATATAAGGCTGGTGTAAATTGTGTGCTACAGTTTTTTTAGTGTTTGAAAATTTTTTTAAGTCTTCGTTGTGTGTGCAAGTGAATGTAAGATGAAGTAGAGGTAGTAGAGTGCTTTATTAACACAGCTGTGACTTTTTTGATACTTAAGGGATTTTAAAAGTTTTCAAAGCGTCAAATCGTTTTTTGTTCTATATTTCTTTTCTTTTATTTTACTTTTTTAACTCTGACAGTTTTGAAAATACTTCGTTGCCTTTTTTTCTTCGTTTGTAGTTATTTTTTTTTGCTGCTGCTGTTTCGCCTTTGATGATAGAAAGTGTGTATTTGAAACAAAAGTCTATCATTGATTGTTTATGCTGTAAATATGCCACCATATTACAGTATAAAATATGGCTTCATACATACATACATATGAACTTATACATGTACATGTACACACACACGTATATATGTATATCACACCCTACTTTATTAGTGCAATACTACAAAATCTATAGAAAAAAATTAAGAACGTGTGTTTTTTGTTATTGTTTCATATGAATTGATACAATTTCCATTGTAACATTTGTCTTGTTGTTGTTATTTTTCTTTTTTTGTAGCAAGTATAAATGTACTGCCTTGCTACTGGTGCCGTATGCGACATGGCTAATAAATCACAAGGTTTAAGCTATATACATACGTGTTGTTGTTATTGTTTTAGTAGCTGCTGTTATTCCTCATGTCGCATTGCTGATAAATGTTTGTGTATAAGTATATAAATGCTGTTTCTACGTCTACAATTGCTAATAATATTTACATACATACATACGTATTCATATACGACACATACATATGTATATAATATCCCTGCAGGAAGTGCAGGTGACATTGTCAGTAGTGCTACTGACCAAGTGTACCCCAGCCAATTTTATCATCTATTGACATTTAACATTAGCTTGTCATTGAAAATCCACCAATACACAGTAGCACTACTTACTAAGTAGTTCTTTTGGGACCACATGGAGACATTGGCACCAAAGATTTACCAGTAAATTTTAGATGTTCTAGTCGATATTTTTTCCCGGGAATTATTTTTTGCAAGTCCCGGGAAATTTTCAACGGGAATTTTCGGGAATTTAATATATCGGTTTTTGGAATTGGCTTTTTTTACATTGCTGTTCGTTGTTTCATTACTTAAAAATACAACTCTGTAACGATGCATAATATGTATAAGCATGTTAACAGATGTAATAGAGGCTTCCGATGTGAATCCAACAACTTCCAGCGTTACGAAATATTTTTAACTTATGAAGTCTTTATAGAAAAAAGTATCTAGATTGCCAGATCTAGATGGAATTTCCATCCATGCTTAACTCAAAGCATATAATTTTTTTGATTAGTTTTTTAAATATTGTTGTTGATGAAATTAATGAATAAAGTTGTTTTGTTTTTGATTTGAATGTTCACAGAAAAAAATATTCACCAATTAATGTTTTCAATTAAGAATTTAATTATTTAATTTAATTGAATCAATTATTAATTAATTTGAGTGGAAAAACTTAATTAATATTATCAAATTGTTTATAGGTTCAAATTTAGTTAATTTTTTAATTGATATTACAAATATTTTAATAGATATTACAAAATTATTCATATTACTTTTATTTGTGATGTATACTTTTTCATTAAATTATATTTTTTATTGACGTCATTTAATTAAATTCATATGTATTTGAAATTCCCGGGAATTCCCGGGAATAAAACATTTTACTTCTCGGTTCCCGGGAATTGGAAAAGTCCGGGAAATTAGAAACCATAGTTAGGTCAAAAAACTTTAACACATACATATTTGTTTAATATTATTTTTTTCTATTAAAAATGAAATTAATTACTTTTAAATAATTTGGACCGAAATATTTTTTTAATATACATATACCTTTTTCGATTAAGCTTAAAATATATTAATTGAAATTAAAAGTTTTCATTCGAAACTAAAAAATTATAAAATTAGAAAATAAAAAAGGTCGATAATAACTAAATTTAAACAATTACACAAATAAAACATTATCAATTCAAAAACTACATTTGCAATTTTCAGTTAAAAACTTATATCATTCTACTAAAAACCTTTGTTCAAAATTGAAACAGTCGATCATAAGCGGCAGTGGGTAGCCACGGATCGTGTTGCAACTCTGCTATTGACTGCACAGCATTATAGAAAAATAAAATAATCTGTTGACGCGTTCGTTGACAATTTTAACAGAAATATACTAGAACTGTTGTCTCTAACGTATCTTCCTTCACTGACGCATGAAACGAAAATTGTCGACATTTTAACTATTGTCGCTTGAGGAAAGAGAAACATATGGTTTTAGGCTGACTAGAGGGATGTCATGTAAAATCATACATGTCAGTGTATTTGTATTTTGTACATACACACACACATATATACATATACATATATATATACATATATATATACATATACATATATATATGTATATAGTATATATATACATATATAATATTTATACGTACGTATAAGTATGTAAGTATAAAGATTTTGTATCTGTTCATATGTAAGTGTGCATTTATTTATTTAAATAGAGATAAACATTTTTCTATGCACCATTTATATAATATTTAGTATGCTCGCTCTATTTTCCTATATTTTTGTAACATATTTATGTATATTTAATTTCTACTAAATAACACATCTAAACGTTTTGCACTCAGTAAGTTCGTCTGTATTATTGCATGTCCATCAGTCACCGTGTATGTGTGTGTGTGTGTGTGTGACATAGTATGTGTCATTTATTCTATGCTATTCTTTTAAGCATAGTACGTTGACTAATTTATTTGATTCTATACAATAAAAATTGTCATACCCATAATCCAATATTATTTTAACGAAGCTTAACAAAATATAACCTTTCATTAAAGTATTTTTATTTAGTTTAATATACAAAAATAATATTTATATATATTATTTGCAACAGAAGATCTATAAATTCTTTAATTCTTTAATTTTAAGGTATTTATTTTTATCAAGATGCTTAGAAGGATTATATAGAGATTATTTTTAAATTACGGAATAATCTTAGGTACTTAAGCAAATAATAGCAATAGTATTTAAATTCGGTATGGACTCTTTTAAGCGTGAGATAGGAAGAAATTCAAAATATTGATAGAAAACGACCGGGGGAAGGGGCACCCCAATACAAAGTAATTAATAATAATCTTATATCTTGAAAGCTATAATAGCAAGAGTTTTCAAGTTAGGTGTGAGTTAATTTGAAAACAAGACTCGACCATAGGTAAAAAGAGGTGAGGTGGCAGCGTGGAAGGTGTTACTCCCATACAAAGTAAATTAGAATTACATGATATCTGAAAAGCTAAGATAGTAAAACTCGGGTAAGAACAAGGCGCAACTATTTTGAGACTAAAAATTGAGCAAATGAATTGAAATTTAAACATAGGCATAGAAAGTTCATTCTAGGGGTGCATTGCCCCCAAAATTGCTCTTGCTCCCTAGAATGATTAAAAATTGCATGTATTTATTTATATTAATACAACTCATGGAAATCACCAGTCATATTGCCCCCCTTGAGAAAATTTATAGCTGCGCCAATTAATTTAAAACAACTAAAAATCACGCTTTAATATCAAACTGAACTAAAAGTTAGAAAATAATTTTTAAGTATGAGAGTTTGTGTAATAGCAATAGAAATACCATTAATCATTTATGACTATTTAATTTGGAATAAGATCAAAATAAAAATTAGGTTATTACCAAAATAATTATATTATCAAGTTTCTTTTGTAACATTTACTGCATATTTCATGATGTCGAAAGAATATTTTTCTTTCTTACAATTACATTTAAAACAAAAACAAAATTTTAAAATTTGCTTCTGTTTTAAATAAGTTTGTATGAAAGAAATAACTCATTCGGCATCGTGTAATAGGCACCCCAAGATTTTTTTGTTATAATTATATTATTATATTATTTTCTCAGTTCTCGTGGTACCTTCATAGCGAACAGTCGAATAGCGGAATTTTACTTACTTACCAAACAAACAAAAATTACATATACAAAAAAAAAAAAAAATATTAGTAGTACATATTATTCGTAATAGGTACATACATACTGTCTTTAATAAATAAGCTTTCTGCTTTGCTAATATTTTTTACATTGTAAAAATAACAAAAACAAAAAAACCGCAAAAAAAACTTAAACAAGTGATATTGAGGAATACCTCAAAGTCAAACAAACAATCATAAATAACAAAAACAAAAAATACCGAAAATAAAAAAAAAACATAAACGAATAACCCTTGAGGAATTCTTTGTATGAATTCCTCAAATACAGAAAAACTTGAAGTGAGTTCTAACGGCAGAAATGCTTATTTTACTGTGAGTTCTGAAACTCTGAATGAAAAAAATATAAAAAATAAATCTGATGAAAATCTTTTGTTAACGGCAACGCCAATTTTTCGTCAGCGATCAACTTCGCTTTGTCCAATGCCAAATAGTAATGATGCATTAACATTACAGTTGCCCAGTACTTCTTCATTTAAGTCAGTAATATCATCCCCTTCAGGCTCGTGTTTATCACTTAACAAAGTTATCACTACAGATAACAGCGGCTCGAAACTCAAGGTACAAGTTGGAATGGACAGATACATTACAATTTGAAAGCGCGGGCGAAGCCCGAATTCTTCAAAAATCTCATCTGCTCCAAAAGTGTCTAGGGATAACAGCACAGCCTCAACTAATCGCCAAAACCGCTTTAAAATTTTTCAAGATGACAACGACAAACCCGAGGTATCCTCGAACAAAACATCCAAGCCGCCACCAATCTATTTGAGACAAAAAAATTCAAATGCCCTTATTAAAAAATTAATTTCGGTCATTGGTGAGAATAAATTTCACATTGTTCCAATAAAACGTGGTAATATTGATGAAACGAAAATTCAAATTTATGAAGAAAAAGATTTTCGCACAATGGTTTCTGAATTTGAAAAAAGTAAAACAAATTTCTACACATATCAGCTCAAGAGTGCTAAAGGTATGCAGATTGTGTTGAAGGGCATAGATTCCTATGTTGCTCCCGAAGAAGTAAAAGATGCTCTCGTCCTCCAGGGCTTTAAAGTAAAAAATGTATCGAACATAATAAATAGGGAAAAGATCCCTCAACCTCTATTTCGCGTTGAACTTGAGCCAAATGATATAAAATTGAAAAAGAGTGAGACCCATCCAATATATAATTTAAGATATCTCTTATATCGAAAAATAACCGTTGAAGAACCACACAAGCGTTCAGGACCCGTACAGTGCCATAATTGTCAAGAATATGGCCATACTAAAACTTACTGCAAATTACCTACTGTTTGTGTCGTGTGCGGCGAGTTGCACGGCACTGCTAGTTGCAATAAACCGAAAGATCAAAGTAACAAAAAATGCAGTAATTGTGGAGAAAATCACACCGCTAACTACAGAGGTTGTCGTGTGTACTCTTTGGTAAAGAAGACTATGGTGCAAAAACCTAAATTAGCTCCAGCTCAATCAGCAAACGTTTACTCTGCCACTTTTCAGCAAATGAGCCAACCAGTTACTTCCCGTGTATCGTATGCAGATGCTGCTAAGGCTAGTTCTATTCCGACACAAAATGTTTCACCGCAAAATAATTCTACAAATACACACTCAAACTTTAATTATAATCGCCTTGAAGCCACTATTGAAAATCTTGTGCAAACTATAAACAATTTTACAACAAATATGACTAGCATGATGCAAGAAATGTTGCGAATGCAGAATACTCTGCTTCAAGCAATACTTAATAAGCCATGAACACGTTAACAATATGTTTCTGGAACGCAAACGGCATTCGCCAACATAAAAATGAACTTGAGCACTTCCTCACGGAAAAAAATATTGATATAATGTTAGTATCTGAGACTCATTTGACTTCGAGAAGTCTTTTTAAAATTTATGGCTACACTATATATGATACAAAGGACCCTAGAGGAAGGGCTTCCGGTGGATCAGCAATTCTAATAAAGTCAAGACTCAAGCACTATGTTCTTGATAACATTTGTGAAGAATACCTACAAGCAACAAATATTGGCATTGAAAGTTTTTGTTCAAATTTCGTTATATCATCAATTTACTCCCCTCCCAGATTTTCAATCACTGAGAATCAATATGAGGATTTCTACAAATCTCTTGGACCTTGTTTTGTAGCAGCTGGAGACTACAATGCGAAACATACGTTCTGGGGTTCGCGCCTTGTTACACCCAGAGGTCGAGCATTGTTCAACACTATTTCAAAAATGGGCTTGGATGTCATTTCGAGTGGGGAGCCCACTTATTGGCCTACTGACATACAAAAAATTCCGGATGTTATAGATTTTGGCGTCATAAAAAATATCTCTAGGGATTTAATTCAAGTTCAAGCTTCTCTTGATCTCTCGTCCGATCACTCCCCGACGATCATCACAATTTGTAGCCCATTAAGAAGTAACTTACATGACCCATATGTGAAGATGATCAATCGTGTTAATTGGCTGGGGTTCAAAAAATATCTCAGCAGTCATTGTACGGAAAACGTTACGCTTAGAACACCCGATGATATTGAATCGAACATTGCCAATCTCAGCGAGAATATTAAACAGGCTGCTGAACATGCCACTATCTCCCATCCGCAGATTGGGTTTAATAAAATTTATTCTACAGACATTGAACATCTCGTACGTGAAAAAGAAGGGCTAGAAGGGAATGGCAACAGCACAGATCACCACAAAATAAAATCAGATTTAAAGAGTGCACTAAACGACTCCAAGAGTTGCTTGCATCTGAAAAAATTGCATCTCTTAAAAATTATCTGGAGGGTCTTGATGTTACACCGGCGTCTAATTACTCCTTGTGGCGCGCTGCCAGAAAGCTTAAAACACCCGTTGAGTATAAGCCACCTCTACGCACATCTACCGGAGGTTGGGCAGGAAGCGATACTGAAAAAGGTAAAATATTTGCTGAGCACTTAAAATCCGTTTTTACGCCAAATATATGTACTGGTGTTGCTGATTTGCCGAATATAGTCGCTCTACCCCCTCAACACATAAAGTTTAAGACGCGTGATTTACAAAAATTAATTGCCAAACTCAACCCGAAGAAAGCTCCGGGTATTGATGGAATTAGTAATCAGATGCTGATGAACTTGCCTCGTATTGCAATGAGAATCCTGTTATTCATATTTAATGCTATTTTACGACTGGAGTATTATCCACACAACTGGAAACTTGCCAAGGTTAAAATGATTCCAAAGCCGGGCAAAGATATAACAAAGGCTGAGTCATATAGGCCAATAAGTCTACTATCTACAATGTCAAAGCTTTTCGAAAAACTGCTCAAAACAAAATTGTCCCCAATTCTAATTAGTAGTGGGTGCATACCAGACCATCAATTTGGTTTTAGAAGTCAGCATAGCACCATTGAACAAACTCACAGATTAGTTCAATTTATAAGAAGAACTTTTGAGGGAAAAAAGTATTGTTCTGCGCTGTTTATTGACGTTTCCCAGGCATTTGATAAAGTGTGGCATGAAGGCCTTATTTTAAAATTGAAGACTTACTTACCAATAAACATTTTAAATCTTTTGGAAAGTTACATTATTTCCCGTAAGTTCACTGTTGCGGAAGGAGACTTTACAAGTAGGCCTGAAACAATTTCATCTGGTGTGCCACAGGGGAGTATACTGGGACCAGTTTTATATTTAATTTATACTTGTGATATGCCTGTGAGCAGTAGTATCCATACTTCCACATTTGCCGACGATACAGCCTGCCTTAGTATGCATGAAAACCCTGATGAGGCATCCCGCAAACTCCAGGAACACATTAGCCAGATGGAGCTTTGGTTAAACTTATGGAGAATCAAGGTAAATGAACAAAAGTGTGTTCAAGTAACATTTACTTTACGAAGAGATACTTGTTCCCCCATTCGGATTAACAATCAAGTTGTTTCTCAACATTCACATGTGAAATATCTTGGTATACACCTTGATCGACGACTTACATGGAAACACCACATTGATTCTAAGTTAACTCAAATGAAACTTAAACTAACTCAGGTACATTGGCTGATTGGTCGAAATTCAACACTTAGCCTAGACTGTAAACTTCTAATATACAAGTCGCTTTTAAAGCCAATATGGTGCTACGGAATTCAACTATGGGGCACTGCTTCAGCTTCAAATGTAGAGAAAATTCAACGCAGGCAAAATAAAATTTTACGCATGATAACATCGGCTCCATGGTACATCAAAAATTCAAATATACATCGTGATTTGAATATGCCACTAGTGACTGAAGAAATTGCAAAATACGCTGGCAAATATTTAACAAAGCTCGAGTCACATCCTAATCCGCTTGCCCGTAATATTTTGAACTTTACTGGACACATCCGCCTAAAAAAGAGGGACACAATGGCTCTTATTCACAGCACTCCAGATGGGACTTCTTGAAAATACTTTTATTTTTTTTCCTTTTGATTATCACTACTTACATATGTATTATATATAACTACTACTAAGCTTATGTCCGACATTGGTCGGGCCTAATTATATTTTTTAGATTTAAGATTTGAATACTTATTGTTAGTTCATATATGAAGATACAATAAAAAAAAAAAAAAAAAAAAAAATATTATTTTCATATATTCTATATATATTTATTCCAAATTTAAATAGTCATAAATGATTAATGGTATTTCTATTGCTAGTACACAAACTCTTCATACTTAAAAATTATTTTCTAATTTCAAGTTCTGTTTGATATTAAAGCGTGCTTTTTAGTTGTTTTAAACTATAATTTATTATATAAAATTTTACATATATGCAGGCGATCAAACATATTCAATGTTATTTTACACACTTACAAAATAATACGCAATACCTACTCTATTTTTAAAAAATTATTTAAAGAACCTAGAACCTAGTTTAATTTTTTTCTTTTCAATTAAAATTTAATTCAATATTCATAAATGAAAAACACATACATACTACATATACCTCGAAAAATTTTCGAGATATAAATGCCATCCTTCTCATGTCCATAATTTTATTCATTTAAAACACCTAGCACCAATAATTTTTAATTCAAAACTCTAGACACACCTTTAATTATAATGATTGAAAAGGTATAAACTCTTACTGCATTAATAATGAATACTATTGGCAAATAAAAGCCATTGTAGTAGAAGATGCTACAAAAGGTTGCATACATGTGTCATATAACTAACGACAATAACAAAACTAGCTACTGCTACTACTGCAATACGAAGCCGTAGTAACCACAGAGTCAACACCACTATATGGCGGCTTAAAATTTTACCTTTGTATAAACAGCACAAGAATATGTGTGAGCATGCCTATGTAGGTACCCAGCTAACCAAAACATTCGTAAATAATATCTCATTCGAATGTTGCGTAAACATTTCTCGGACAAAACACTCGAGAACGACTATCGTAAACGGAAAGACAAAGTGCTGCTAGAGCTCACTCGTCGCTCAGCAGCAGATCTTTCGATTTCGATGTTTCGCTCTCGAATCAATAGCGAACCTTTAGCAATATCATTAGCAATCGAACTCATTGCTTCTTAATATCAAAAAACGTTATTCCTCTTTTGTTGTACATGGAAAATAAAAATAGAAAATTGAGGGAAACAAATTGTTTCTTGTTGCTAAACTTTTTTTACGAGAATGTTTCGAGAATTGTTGGCTATAGCGAACATTAGTTTATTTTCGAAACTGAGGTTGACTGGGTATACATATTCGCGTGTGTGTATACATATATAAAACATCAACTACCCCCAGTTCTGAAAGATGTGATCTTTTAATTTATACTAGTATAGACCAAACGGACAACACAATCGTCCGTATTCTAGATATAAATAATTTTATTAAGATTCAAAGAAAAGTTATATAAACGTCATGAAAAATACTTTAAAACACAGCCACACAGACTTACATCAATATGCAACCATAATTAAATAATACATGAAATTAAAAAATCATAAACATAATCCCTTTAACCAAGCTAATTCAATTTATTGAACTCCCATCTTCCTTTAAGTATTATGGCTTTCATTATGAAAGTTTCATATAATAACAAATAAAAAAAGCTATAAGAGCAAGAGTAAATACTACCCTGAAGGAAATGTCGATGGTGAAAATGTACTGAGTCGCTTTTGACTTTGTCACCAGTACTACTCTCTAATTAATCCCCATACAATACTTTGTGCTATAGACATTTAGCATGTGCTTGTCATTGAAAATCTACTAGTAACACTAAAACAATTGACTAGATAGTGACTACATAGTTCTTATGGGAACATGGAGACATACCAACCAGACATTAAGTGGTACATTTCTATACCCTACGTACATACAAATATATGAATATTGACAAGTTGTTGCAAAATCCACCAGAAATACACCACATCTGTTTTCTCTCTTTCTTTTATACTGACGAATAAAAGAGAAATTGTAGACAATGTAACTACTACTAGAGTTTTAGTGTTGACAAAGAGGCATTTGGCCCCAGTCTGACTGCAGGGTACCAACACACACACACACACACACACACACACACACACACACACACACACACACACACACAAAACACACAAACATATGTGTTTTTTTGCAAGTGTAAGCTAACAAATGCGTGTGTACTATGTGTGTATGTGTTAGTAGCAAGTTTAAGCGCTTGTACCTCTCAAAATAGTAAACCGATTTCAACCTATTGTGCACGTCTGCATGGGTGCAGTAGTACCGCAGTAAAAGGAATTACAAAAAACGTATTTGCCTATCATTAATATACGTGTATATTCTGGCTTCCACATCGTTTTCACATGTTTTCTTGTGAGTTCGGATGTGAAAAGTCTTAAAGATGTCTTAAAAGTCTGTGATAGGCCATTTACACCTGCAACAAATCGACCAGATTTTAATAAAAATCTATACCTTTTACACCAAATTTCTTTTACATACATCAAGATTTATTATCCAAAACAAAAACCATTGACTGAACATTTTTCGAAACTACAACCAAACAAGTACAATTTAACTAATTTACACACCTTTTTGTGTGCATTACTTTATTTTTTAACATAATTAAAAAAAAACTTCAGCAGCAAGTTCTACTCACGGAGTGTATTTTGTTTTGTATGTTAAATTTACTTAAGTTCCACTAGATTTTGATCGAAATCTTGCAACAACTACATTTTGCTGATATGTAGGTGCACTATTACTAAGTTTCTTAAAATTTGACGTGTGTTTCAAAAAGAACAATTAATTGTAGATATTCTTAAATAAAAATACCATGCTCCCAAGTTATCGTTCTTAAACTCATCGCGATAGCGAAGATATCGGTCCTTTTCTGGAGCATAAGAGTTTTTTACACAGTTCTTTCTGCTTTATTAACTGCAAAAACGAATTTTTTGCTATGTACGAGTACATACATTTTGTTCGGAATTTTTTTTTGTGATATTTCTTTAACATTTATTATTTTCTGAATTATAATTGCTACTTTCTACATAACAATTGACTAATCTAAATTATAATTGGCGCTTTCTAAATTAAAATTGACTAATATGAATTAAAATTGACGCTTGATACATAGGTGGTTCCCGCAAGCATAACTTCTTGCAACGACAACTTTTACATACTCACAAAAAGTAATATGAATGAGTTTGTAATATCAATTAAAATATTTGTAATATCAATTGCAAAATTAATTAAGTTTTCACCTATAAGCAATTTGATAATATAAATTTAGTTTTTCTACTCAAATTAATTAATAATATTAAACATTTAATTGAATTAATTAGTTTTTACTGTGTAAATTGTTACATTCATTGCATATATATTTAATACAATTTCTATTAGAAATCTTTTACTTTTTTTTCTTTGCCAGTAGTTTGCTCAACAAAAGTATTTGGTCTCGTCTGAAAAACTGAATTTTTTGACTCACGTGTATAGTCATGAATATTACAGATTTTTTACTTTAAATGTATTTGATACTTAATAATTGATTTTTAAAATAAAATAAAAACCTTGTGGATGCAGTAACAAATGTATTACCGCTTTCAAAACTGCTGGGCTTGCATGGATTGCTTCCATTATCATCTTAGTTTGGCTTGTTTGCTGACTGACTGTAGTAAGTTTTTTTATACTTATGAAGTGCATTCAAATGAATTTTCTATCTTCAGCTTCTGTTCAATTCCGTTCATTTGTTTTATTCATCTTTAAGCTTAATGCAATTTTGCTGTATCAACTTGTGTATTTGATTTCAATTCAAAGATTTTGCACGCCTTTAGCTTTTGCCGATTTTTCGAAGAAAAAAAAAAGGAACAGAAAAGCAAAAAATTACAACCAGGAATCAACGTACCACCACATAAAAGTAATTAAAATGTGATTGCTTTTAGGTACAATATCCAGCGCAGCAAAAGGAAATATTGCAACATCGATATCAACAAATAGAATTTCTATTTGGTAACTGAGTACATAATACAGCAGAGACACACACTCCATAAAGTCAGAATTGAAGAACTTTTTCGGCATACTGAAAAATCTTGCATAACAAACCAATCATACGTTTACTTGGAAGAGGTGGAACATTTTTCTTTGGCATATGAAAAAAATGCAGATTTCGATTGCTAAAGTATTTTTAAGGGTGTCCCTTGGAAATTGTATGTGAAAATCTTAATTATTCAGTATTGTTGTATTCTTTTTGGAATAAATTTGATGATTGCCATTTCTGTTGCTACAATTTTTAATGAACTTATCAATTCTTGTAGACAACTATTATTTATGGGTTACCCTTTTCTTGATGTGTACATATGTATGTATGTGTAAATTACTCACTTTTAATTTTATTTTTCTACATATGCTTGTTACAATTTCTTTGCATTATTGTAGCCCGAATACATCTGTGTTTCAATTATAATTATTAAGTACTTGTTCGAAATTGTTTCACCTCCTAGCTAATACTTTGCAGCACGAGTTTATTACCTAACAAACGTTTCTTTCTTAATCATTATTTTCATTCTCTTTTATTGCTGTAGCAATTGCGTGGTTAAAGTGGAAGTAAATACTTGATCGCACACCCTGCCGGCAATTTAATTGACAGATTTAGTGGTTTTCGATTGTCAGTGTGTTTAAGTTTTTTTGCAATCAAGCCATTTCTAGCCGGCATTATTAGGAAGATATTCTTTTGCGAAAACACTACAATTCACAACTACCAGCTTTTCATTTGATTATGGGTTTAAATCTCTCTCTATACACGAGTAAGTTTAAGAACTCTTCCATTCAGTGCGAATATGTAGTACCTTGATTGTGGCATCAGATTTCGCGAAGCATAACAACGTCTTTTGATTGCTTCACAATACAATAGTAACAACAACGGCAATAAGAATAGCAAAAATAATACACAAAGTAATGTTACGCCTTTTTATCCACCCCATAAACTATGTGATACAATTGTAATTTAATTTGATTTTATATCTTTTTGAAAAATAATAAAAAACAAAAAAGAACACAACAACATCTACCAACGGTAGATAGATTTTTAATGAAAATAAATTGTTTAAAGGATTATGGAAAGTTAATTATTGTTTTTACTATTTAAACAAATGAAATAGAAAATTATCTCGCATTGTAATACTACTTTTATTTAAAGCATATTTATAGGAAGCTAGTAATTATTTAAATGAAGCATATATCCTGAAAGAAAAAGAGAGCACTCAAGCATTCAATTTAAAATTTTTAAATGACATAGAAAGTCATTAAAAAATGTAAAGTTCAAAGGCAGCATTATCTAGCATTAGAAAACAAGTATATACATAGATCTGAATTTAGTCAATTGAAACAAGATTTCTTAAACGAAAATATAAGGATCAAATGTAAGGGGATTCTTAAAGAACAAAATTCAACTATCTGTTATTCGAAATGAAAGAAAATTCTTTTGAATTAAAATCCATACAACACGAAAATTCGAAAGAATTGTATTTCATTCCAAATTATAGAGTAGATTCTCAGAAAGTTGACGGAAAGGAAACCCGAAATATAATTGACATTATCTATTCTAATAGCGTACAACTAAGAGCTGGTGAAATGTGTATTTGTTTGTTAGGAATCTTTAAAGACGTGATTTTACTTTTTTCCATAGCTTACAAATGCATCAAATGGCACTTTTGTTCTGTGACAGCTATACAACTGGAAACTTGATATGAATGGAGCAAAAGTTTAAACTATAGTTTTTTAAGCTACCACACACTTATGACTATACGTGGGCCTTGTGTAAGAAAATTTCACTAACATATGCGTATAAAGACCATTCTGGGGTGCATTGCCTTACATTGACGTTTGGTAGTGAAATTAAACAAAAAATTATGAATTTATTTACATTGGCCGACTAACATATCGCACAAATCACAAGTATTTAAAAACTTCCATTTTATTTGTGCGCGTACAGCCCCATTAACTTGTGACAAGACATCCAGCATGTACAAATCTGACATAGATACGTGTGTGGGCAGATTTAGGTAAAATTAAAAAACTTTTCACTATTCAAAAAATCAACTTATTTAGAAAATTTATTTGGAAAGCTCTTTTTTCATGATTCATATAAAAATTTTTATTATGGAAGCTAGCCGTAATGTGTTCAAATGCTGCTCGGTTTATTTTGTCAAATCATATTTTATAGAGAGTGTTCTTAAGCAGCTGAGCTCTCGCGTTACCGTAATAATTGTGTCTTAAGCGCGGTGGGGCTTGTGTGAGGAAATGGGCAAATGAAAAAAATGTATCCATATTTATCAGCATCAATATATGTATATTTTTAAAACATCAATATTTCGATATACCGATATTTTTTGCCTACAAATGTTGCAAAAATCTTTTAAGTTAAAAATAAATACACATACTAAAATATCGTGCCATAACTGCCAAAAAAATTTAAACGACATCATTTTCGAACTTAATTTTTTGTTAGCGATTTCTTTAAGTATTAACAGGCTTATTTATAAAATTTATTGAGGCTTTATAAAGGGTTTTAAAACAGATTTTCATAAAAAATTTACCTTATTTAGCATTTAGAATGCCTTAATAATTTTTATAAATAAGTCTCTTAATCATGATTTTATGACTGCCCACTGTTTGAAGACTTCAAGTTTCATCGTTGCATCCATTAAACAATGATTAATGCTCTTATGCAAAAAGGATTGTTAAAGTTAAAGCATGCTTTAAAACAGGTTTCGTCTTACAAAATTCGTTTGTTAAACCAACTTTAAGTTTAACAATCGTTTTTGCATAACCGGGTTAATATTTAGAGGAGCCACGAACTAACTTAAATTTAAACTCCAATAGTGGAGAAAACCAAAGTTGATATTGAGCTCCTTAAAGCCTAGATCCCACTATCGGCGCAATGTACCGATTTTCGTCGGCTCACTGAAATAAAGTCACAAGTAACAAGCTAAACTGGCCTTATTTTTCAACTGATTGAAATATAAGGACATAATTGCACCACACTGCATTGGTAACAGAGCCATACAGACGTATGCCGGAATTAATTGAGAAATAAGGCTATTTTGGGTTATTACTTATGACTTAACTGCTGTGAGCCGACGAAAATCGGTACAATGTGCCGATAGTGGGATCCCGGCGTAAGGCTTCATTACTCTTTACTTTGTGTTGCCGTTCTGTTTTTAAGTTTTAATTGTTACTTTTTCTGTAATAAATTTGCCACTAAAGTGACGAGTTTTGCATCGTCCATTGATATGTTTCAATATAGTTTTATGTTTTTATTTTAAAAATTTTTTAAATTCCTAAAGCACAATCACAGTTTATTTCAAAAGGTTTTTATTTTATTTATGCTGTCACTTACATATATTGCATTACTTAACAGTTTTTTGATTTTCACAGGTCGAACCGAAACAGAACTGAACGAAAGAGAAAAACTAACGGCTTGTATTAGATTTCTATAAACAAAAAAGTGTCATCTGATTCGTAACAGAACAGAAAGTAAAAACAAATGCTGCCTTTAGGATTATACCCACACAAAACAAATTTGACATTTAGCTTAGTTAACAAATAAAAGTCAGCTGCCTTAGTGGGGTCACCTTATAGATGCGCCTTTGCTGTTATGAAATTTCTCTATTTTTTCTTCGCATCACTAGCAGTCCTAGAGTTAAAAAAAATAGCTAAAATTTATAGAGCTCTTAAAAATATCGAATCCCGATACACGCAAACCAAAATCGATGTATCGATATATAGGCTTTTGAAATATCGGCAATATATATTTTTTCAAATATCGATATTTTGATATATCGATATTTTTTGCCCTCTGTACGTTTGTGTGTTGTTTGGCCTTCTCGCTTCTATTAGTTGACTGATTTACCACGGATAACCGTATAGTCTTGCGGTTATTGTATTTAATTTCGTTGACAACTACGCTGCTACTTCTTATGAGAAGGCATAGGTCGTATAAAGTCAATCACGAAAACATTTTTAGGAATACAGTTAATAACATCATTGGCATATTGGTCTAGTCAGTCCGCCCATTTTTGTGCAACCAAATTCTGCAAATTTAATTAGTATATTGTTTATTAGTATACTTGTGTAAATAAATAAAATAAACAAATAAATAAAATAAATTAATCTTTATATAGAGAGTTGTGTGTCTTGACTAGTAATAAAAGACACTCTCGTTTATTGACCACATGAAAAGCAGAACTGCTGCTTTGATAGTGATGGCTCACTGCTCATATGTAAATTATTTTGGAAAACTCATACATCTAGAAAATGTTACATTTTAGTTGCAAACGGATGATGCTGATATTCAAAGTACAGTCATGAATCTTTTTAAGGTGACGTAACGTTTCGTAGACCACATTACTACACAATTTTTTTAAGAATTCTGTTATAGCTCATTTACTCAAAGTTCTAATTAAAAAAAACCAGTTTGCCAAAAAACGATTTTGAATTTCCAATTTAAACACAACTTAATGGAAAAATAAAATTAAATTTTTTTTCTCAATTAATTCAGCATCACTAACTCAAAAACTCCATTTTATGAGTTATGACGCTTTTTAAGTGAATGAGTGATATGAATATGCAAATTTCATAAATTTATAAAATACGTTAATATAATGTGTATGAGTTTGCCGAAGTTTAAAGATCGGTAAAGAATGCAAAATATTAATAGTCTTATAGATATAAGCAATTTGAAAATTTCAGTAGCGAGTTTTGCATTTAAACCACATGGCTTTATGTTACAACTGTCGTTAGTAATACGCATAAAATATTTCCCAAATTATTTTAATCGTGTAGAAGCAATAAAATTTTGTACAGTTGCACATCTTCTAGAGAGCCATTTAAACTTCTAGATTTCTATCTTACTTTTTATATTCTAAAATTTTATCAAGATTTTGTAAATGACTTCCTTTTTAGTTTTATCATTTCGAATTGAGGAAACTTTTAGCATCGCACTAGTATGCAACCCTAAATGCAGACTATTAAAAAAACTTGCAAAACATGTAAAATAATATATATACATATGTACATACGCACAAAGATAGAACAGTGGTCAAAAAGGCAAGTTGAAATTAATTTATCTGTTGAATATCACTACATTTAATTTATGCCTTATCAGTATTTATACATTTTAATACAAAAACTAAATTTAAAACCCTGTTTTTACAAGTGAGCAAATCTTAATCTTAACGTGAGTTAGTTTGGTCTTGTTTTCGAAAGATCTTATTTGAAGCTCGTATAATTTCTTTAATAGAAACTTATTTTTGAAGATCTAGGTAATTTTCGATGCCACTTTTGAGTCCTAACATGTTCATTAAAAATGCAAACAAATGCAAATAAATTTAAGAACCAAATACTAATAACACGAAGGGCGAAAAAGTATTGAAATAAAGATTAGAAGGAGCTCAGCAATATCTAGGTATATGGAATAGCTTTTTTCAATGGTTTTACTCGTTTTTGCTACAAAATTATGTTAAGAATGAATCCATTCGATTCACAATGTCCCAAAAATAAAATGATACAACTCTTATATTGGCAATATTATTATTATATTTTTATGGTACTTTTTCTAGCAAATTAATTTATAAACTCTTACTGTTCACTTTCTTTTTACAAAGCTTGTAAAAATTCTAATATAAACAATTCAATCTGTCAATAGCAAACACTTCTTGCTACATCTCAATGAAAAATTGCTATATGCTTAATTTACATAAACCATCAAAATATACACCTCTTTGTTACTTCTAAAATTACGACCTTTTTTCTTAAAATTTACACAGAAAAATTATACTAAGACTTTTTGAAAAATACACGAATTGGGCAGTATAGGTTCGATGGTACTACCAAAATGTAGTAAAAGCCTACTCAGTTTAGCGATTTTGATGACCAATCTTGGGTCTCCAAAGTTTTCGAACATCAGTATGCCCTCAAAAAATGGTGTCAACAGTTTTTGGCCAATAGCTCCTTCAGACGTGGTGATAGCTCTTAACTGTGCGTGTCCATCAGCAGCTAAAAGTCTACCAAATAAATTTTGCTGACAATTAATACCAAAAAAAAATTTAAATTAAGGAAAAAAATTTGTTTGTTTGTCTTACAGGGACTCAAAATTTTTTGTTAACAATATTTAGAAAAGTTGTAGCCATAAATATAAATACCTCGTCCGGACCACTTTATACTTTAAAAATTCGGATAATTTATTCTTTAGTACATATTCAGGAAGTCATGTTCATGATGTTAAGTAAATCTGACTTTTCGTATGTTCCTTTTTTCTTTTCCTAAATTTGTTTTAAATCAATATAAATATTTTTTATATATTTTAAATTTTTTACTACTATTCTGCAAAAATAATTTTTTTAAATAAAAATATGTATTAAATAGGGACATTAATGTTCTAAATTCAAACTCGTTCTCAGTTTTTATCTATTACATAGCTTTTTTTTAGCTTATTTCAATATAACTCGATAATGATTTGTTCGATTTTAATAAATTAAATACTGAAATAAGACTTAATAAACGATTTCGTTTAAGATTTCAACAAACACATGAAAATTATATTCCCACTTGTGAGTAAGATCAAATAGAAGGAAGGCATATTTGTTAGTCCCCAAATATGAGAAATCTTTAAAGAATTGTTCACATCTACACTGAAGCAAAAAAGTACATAAAAACAATGAAAAAGTACATTGTTTCAATGAACTTTTGCCTTAATTTTGACCTAAGGTACATTGAATCAATTAACCATCGTTCATTGAAAATTTAAAGTTCATTGGCACAACGAAGCTTTCATTATATCAATGAACTGATACATTGTTTCAATAAACTTTTACATTGATTTTAATGAGCATATACGTTAACCGAATTAACTCATACATTGTTTCAATGAACTTTTACATTGATTTTAATAAACATTGACCCAATTAACTCATACATTTTTTCAATGAACTTTTAAATTGGACATAGCATTATTTACTAAAAATATTTTTGAGTTAGAAAAGGTTTATGAAACATATTTATTTACAAAACTTGATAACCAAAAATATTTTTTATGAATAAGGCTGTAAATATCGTACTGTGGGGAAAAATGTTTCCCGAAAAGCCGTGCAAAAAATAGTTGAAAACTGTGTATTTATTATTTTATTATTCATTGAACTTGAAAAAGACATATATATAAAATTAATTGTAAAAATAGAAGTTATTTCACAGTTTTGTTGTCGATATTTATTTCTTTTTTCTCTCGTAGTTCCTCGGCCATTATGTTCACTTTTGAAGAATCCTCACTTGTACCGTTCATCTCATAAAAATAAGATTCATTAAAATTCCAAAATTTTTCACAAGCTGGAGTATATTTTAAATTAAATAAGTAAAAATATTTAAAACAACTATCCAAATTAGACAAACACAGCATTCCTTGTTAAATGATAGCTGCAAAATAGTTAACTTTATGTCTCTCTTTTCTTTGCTTCTTTTACTTAATTCCCGGTCGAAAGCAATGTATGAGTACATTGAGGTAATGAAATAGGTCATTGAATCAGAATATTCATTCCTTATATTATTGTGAACTCGTCATTTGCTTTGCTTTTACATACATATATACTTTGTTAAGTCTGAGTTTCTATATGTAAAAATATGAATGTACTGGTACGTTGAGTCAAGGAACAGGTTCATTAAAATATTTGATATATGATATTCATTGATTTTTTGAAAAATAGTTTTTTCATTGTAAGCTGTTCAAAAAAGAAAGAAGGGCATGCGTAGGTTTCAAAAATATATCTCAGAGTTTTCTTGCTAAAAGAAGGGCTGCAAATTACGAACAACTGGTACAAGAACTTCTTCTTTCATATCATCATCTCGGATGCAACGGATCATTAAAAATACACTTCGTGCATTCGCATTTAGTTTTTTTTAGTGGTGGCGTGCCTGATGAGGACGGTGGAAGGTTCTACCGAGCTATTGCGCATATGGACAAAAGATAATAATGGCAAGTGGTCTCCAGATGTGTTAACTGATTATTGCTAGGAAATCAATCGTGAAACAGCTGATAAAACTCACAGAAGAAAGCGATATATTAAATAGTAGTTGATTTTTTATATTATGATAGTTTTAGTTTTATTTCAGATTCTAATTCATGTCAATATTTTTTAGTTTTATCATATTAAATTCGTATTTAATATTCCAATATCAGTATTAAACTTAAAAATTAATCTAAAAACTAGACGTGCAGATCAGTGTTATCGATTTCTGAAAAGTAAAAATACACACTTATTCATATCAGAGAATGTTGACCGTCAAACAACTACGAATGTGTGCAGCTAAAAATAAAAAAATACGCAAAATACAAACACACGCTTTGAATTTAAACTGAATACGTATAACTATAAACATCCAACAACTATGAATGTGTACACACCAAGACAATTTCATATACATACATAGGTGTACTCAGCTGAATTCGCTTTGAGAAATTTATACTTTAAATGTCAAAAAAAATTTTCTGAAAAATGTGTGGTGACATCCAACATATATTCAAATTAAATGCGGCGAAAATATTCACCTGATCTCTTGCGACCACCTAGTATGGATTCGCCTTGTGTATACACATTATTAAAATTACCAGGCACAAACGACAACAATTAAAATTTTAAACCGAATACACATGCGTAATACATTTTTTTATTTACACACACACATAAAGCATGTTTTCAAACAGCCACACATTTTTCATTCCATTTTATGTACACAAATGATTGTATACAATGGCGAATGATGAATAAATATTCCGAGTATGACTGTATAATTTTGACTAAATACAAATTAATAGTCTGTGTGTAAAAATATTCAGAATGAAAGTATGAGAGAGAGTCAATTAGTTTAATACGCATGAGCCTTTTTATTTGTAATTGTAGGGGAGTTTCGTTTTTTGCATAAACAAAGTAGAGATGCTCTTGTATGTTAGAATCGGTTTAAGTCATAGTTGTTTGATAGCAAATGTGTGTGCGTACAAATTGTTTGTGCCATAATTAGGACTATGTGCAGTTGCTAAAATTAAAGACTATTTACTTATGTATACTTTTTTGAGTACTTATTGTCATTTTCTGAGTCATACTTGTGAATTCGAGAAAGAGTACTTCGGGAATAATTACTTCCATATTTTTCCAATGGGTTGTTAAATTTAAAATTCAGTAGGTAAAACATAAAAACTATTTATTAATTAATTTAATTTTTATTTATTATTATTATATAATATTATTTAGAAATTAAAAAGTTACCATAAGCTTCTAATAAAAACTTCTTGAAATATAGAAAACAAAAGTTATATCACAACACTGCTAGCAAATAAAACCACTGTTCGTATTAAAACACCCAAAAACAAAGCGAGCTGCAAATATGCGTATTGACATCTTTTTTTTGCGAGGAGACATTCTCGCTCGATTTAATGATGTTTGAAATTGAAAAAATATTATTAGTTAAATGTGCAAAATTTCAAGCACATGAGCAGTAGTTTCTTATTTTAAAAAGGTCAAATTATACAACAATCGATAATATTTGTCTATTAAGTTTACTTTGATATGAAAAAGTCCAGCGTAGACGCCATCATTATTATGGCAAACGGAAAACAAAACGAAAACGAAACTTTATTTGTTGAAATTAGAAATTCAAGCAATAAGAAAATAAATGGCAAAACATACAAATAAAATTATAAATAAATAGAGACATTGATTATCATAAAGTAAGTCATGAATCGTAAGATGATGACGACGATAATTATAATGATGGCGATACAGAGGCGTTTCAGTTCTTTATTTTTCCTCTTCTTTTTGTTTTTTTGTACGAGTACACCACATACTCTATTTATGTATGTACTCGTATGTACATAAATTCATAAAAACATTCATTCATTTGGACTAAAAAAAATATTTTTAAGCTTTCAAGATCGCGTGCTGGGTAGAAATTAACAAAAATAAATAAAATTTATTATGAAAGAAAAAAACTAAAACATAAAATACGATAAATGGAAATATAAATGGTGGAAGTGCTCGATAATAATGATGTGATGTTATTCATAGAACTCCTCTAAATTTGTTTATGAATTGAGACATTTTTTTAAGTTTGGAAGGTCAAAGATTTATGTTTTCTACATTTACTAATTAAACAAACATAAATGATAATGATGTTGTTGAATAGTAAGATGATGTCATGTTGATATTTCAATATTCCCTTTAATTTGATTATTCTATCCTTAAATTTTCATAGTTAACTAATAAATTATATTAGTTTGAAAAATTTTGTAAGGGAATTTAAAAAAAGAATAAAAAATTAATCATCTCTTATATTTATTTTATATGCTTTTAAAGTCAACGCTTAATAAACAAAATCATTATTTTAACTTATGGACCATTGTAGAGAGTCATTATGCTACCGTTCCTTTGCCGGTTTTTTTTTCTATAGGTATGAAGATATTTTATGTATGAGAATTTAATACCAGACGCGTGTGCTGCCAAAGAAACCAAACCAGAAAAAAAGAAAATATTTTATTTGTGTATACAATATAAACTAAAACTTAAACTTGAATTCAGAATTTTAAAATTTTTCTTTTTTTGCAGTTTTCTTTTTTAAATTGCAAAAATTATCATGTGATTGCTTGGAGTTTTTTTTTCATTTTCGTTATGGTATCGCAGCAAGCAGCCATATTGTTAGTAATTTTAAGAACGGCAACCAGTTTATCTGCCTACTTTTATGCAACAGCATCTTTTTGTACTGAGAGCTTCAAATACAAGCTGTTGTAAAGTACTATCATGCCTTTTAGGCTTCTTTTTTAACAGAGACACTAAATAAGAGAAACAAAAAGAACAAAAATATACAAGAGATAAAGGCAACTTTAGTGTAGCAAAGGTAACCTACCTGTTACCTGCTGCAAAATGCGTTCGTTCCTTCGTTCATCAATAACATTTTATATACAATTGCTCTTCCTACCTTTATCATACCATAATGAATTATTCTGATGACTTTTTTTCCGTCTTCTTGTTGCTATTGCCCAGACATGGTTCTAGACTTAAGGAAAATTATTCAGGCCGCACAAACCAGGCTTAAAGCCTTACACGCACATACAAACACACGCACAAACAAACACATTCCCGGTTACCCACAAAAACGTACTGAAGAATTTATGATCATCGTTTTATGATAATATACACGATCGCATTTTTTTCCACTGCAGACTATAAACAATACACCGCTTTAATATAGAAACTCCACTTTGTTTTCTCCTCCCAAAAGCAAAAATAATAAAAATACTGATCAGAAAAAAAATTCCGAAACTTGTTTTTAAGGGCTGTTTATAATGCCATATTAAAAGGAAATTGTGATTATGCTCACAGCGTAAACACTTAACAGTTTCGAAAGAAAGGGACTTAATTCATATTGCACAAAATAAATATGTATGCACACAGTAAGGGTATTCAGTTGATTAGCTAAAATTTAAGAATAACAAAATTATTTTCTTTTACAATGATATAGGTATGTATTAATAATTAAAATCAATTGCGACCTTCTTCTGAGTCACAAGTTTAGGTCCAAATATATATATATATATATATATATATATATATATATATATATATTTTAAATTTGTGCTACGAGTTAATTAATTATTTTTAAACGTTTCTAATTTTCCATTTATTTAACAAATCGGACATGTTATCACGCCTAATAATCTTATATTGGAAAATTAGGTAAGAATGTATAAGAAAATGGTGGGAAAAAGTACTCCAATATTTGTTTCAGGTCTACTCTGCATTGGTAAAAGTTTAACAACCTAACTTTAAAGACGAAGTTTCCCAGGTGTTAGCTTTTCTAGCAAATAAGTAATTTCACATTATGTCATAACTCTACTAGGAACAGACACACAGTCATAAAAAATTACCTCTCATCAAATAATTTTTTTTAAGAAGCTCATCACAATGATGTAACTAAAAAAATAGCTTGAACAACTGATTCATGGATTATAACAAAATGAGATAAAAAGTTAGTCTTTTTTTCTAAATGTTTTCAGTGTCATTATTTTGGGAGTTATATGTGTCACAAACCGCAAAAAAAAAAATACATGTACTATTATGAGGCAAAAAATATTTCTAAATTTTAGTAAACAATTTTTCTAAGCTTAATGCCCTAATTCTGTCCGACGATTGTATCGTCTTGTCTATGGATGAAAAAAAGAAGCAGTTTTGATTCTTTAAAACAATTATTATTTATTGTCTATGCTAGAAGGTTCGTGTATTTGCTTTATGGTTTTGTTCCGAACATTATAGCCAACACATATTTTTTCGTATATTTTTCAAACTATTGTATAATACTTTAATTTAATTTTTATGTTTTAAAAACATGGCAATAATATTTATATTTTTCATTATCGAAGACAACAACCATTTTTGAACTAAATAATTTAGAGACTTCTCAGAACTCAGAAGCATTTTCAAACAAAAACGTCCTAAATCTTCTTACTGAATTAGGGCATAAGTAAGCCTGAGTTTACATCTGGCATTTCTTGAGTGACATGTGCTAACGAAAGCGTAACCACTAATTACTAATGAATTCTATCTACTCTATGAATTCTAATGGATTCTATAAAATTGTCTATTAAGCTATGTACACACGGTTGTCAGATCTTACAATATTGTTAGATCTGGCAATGTGCTGACATTGTACTGACAATCAAAAATTGCAAGTGTATGGCAGATTGACAGTTCACACGGTTGTATCAAATTTGTCAGGAAATCTTACAATTTATTGCTAGATGATTGTATGACAATAAAATCAGCTGACAAAATCGTCAGCAAAAAAATTGTAAGTTCACACGGTTGTCATATGCAAAAATTGCCAGACATTATTATGCGTTGCCAGACTCTAAGCGCTTGTTAGAAATTGTTAAATATCAATCGTTTGTGGTGGTGTTAAATGTAAAAAGTGAAAATATTAATTATTATGGACCATAAAGAAGCAACTGCAATGATTTTGGCTGCATATATTTTATTAAATATATTTTCTTTAAAATCAAGCGTGTACAGTGTTGCCCATAGAAATAATTCTCTTACAATGACGCCATTGTCAGATGCACGAACTTCGCGCATCTGACAATATTAAAATGTCTGACAAATAGCTGGCAATAATTTTACAATGTGTTCACACGATTGTAAGATGTCTGACAATTTGTTGTCAGCTGCTAGTCTTGCAATGGACTGACAATGATTTTTCTGGCAACGACGTCTGACAAAAATTGCCAGTTCACACGGTTGTAAGAAATTTTGAGCACATTTTACTGGCAATATTGTAAGATCTGACAACCGTCTGTACATAGCTTTAGTTATGTATGAAACTGTTTAACTTAATAAATACGTGTCTGAATCAAACAGTTTTTCATTACTAATTAGTGGTTACGCTTTTTTTACGCTTGTGTGGCACATGGTACACAGATGTAAGTCCGGACTAACTAAGTAAGTAAAGCTTAAGTTCAAGTAATTTTTTTAATCTAGCAAAAATTACTTATTATTAGTAAAAATATAAAGTTTATGTCATAAAAAAGAGTTCATAAAAATGGCTTATATCTAAGGAAATGTTTACTAACTTAAAGGAAATATTTACTTAAAATACGAAAATGGTTATAAGCTTTTAAAGTTTATAAATTGTATTCTGAGAAATATTTATGTAATTTCGATTTAAATAAAAAAATAAATTTTAGGAAATCATTCACTTCTGATAGGTTCATTCAAATTTTACTTACTTAAAAGATGTGAAAAGCTATTATATATTAGAAAAATATTTACTAGTTTTTAGTATTTTTTCTTTAAATTAAAGGATACATTTTTCTTTTTATTCTGCAAAAAATTTTAGTATATTTTTGAGCTTGAAATATATTATTTTTGTAAGTAAAAATAAAATTTAAAGCAATGCTTATTCTGGCTGCCTTTTTAGCCTATTAGTTCCCAGTAAAAAAAGACACTCCAAAAAAGTCATGAAAATGTAGAGTTTGCGATCTGGAAGTAGTGCAAATTTTGATCCGATCTAATGATTTTTACATAGGGTTGTCATTGCAAGAAGTTCTCTTTTTCGATGCCTAGTCACCGAATTGGAAGCGATTTTAAGAAAAATGTAATTTTTTGTATTCTATGATAATAGTTTCATCTAGGAAAAATGGTTAATAGTTACCTATTTTAACAAGTAGTTTCTTTTTATAGTAATTTAAACGCGAAACAGTATTTTCATGTAAATTTAAGCAAATAACTTCAAAATTTTAGACCAAAATTAATTCATAAGTTTCTTGAAAAAAAATCGATTTTTTTAAAATTCTGGTGAGTAATTTCTAAAACTATAGAGGACTTACAAGGTTCTGTATGACAAAAATAAACTTCTACTTGGTTTTCTACTAACTATCGGCAAATTAAAAATATCGATTTTTTGGAAGCAATGAAAATGTAGTTCCTTTAGAATGACTTCCAATTTTTTTTACTGGGTTAGAGTGCTTTTTTATCAGTAAGAAGATTGCTGTTTCAGTTGAACACATCGAAGGAGACAAGTATCCTTCGATGTGTTCAACTGACTACGAACTGGTTCGAAAACTATAGCTTTATTTACGATGACATTCAGACTGCATTCGAAGAAACAGGTGCTCCAGAAATCATGAAAGACATTTCATTTGGAAGGCATTAATTTATTTTTTGCTGGGTATAAACAACATCTCCAATGGTATATGATATAAATAAAATAAATTTGAAATTACTAATTTAATGACATATACAAAAAAAAACTGGAGATTTTACTAAATTTGAGTTAAACTAGTTCATCAATGAACTACTGTTTTGTAAATAGTTCCTGCATCTCAAGTAAAAACGTCTTTGGCGCCATACGACAGCTTTTTATACCCTTTACCAACAAAAATGGTAAAAGGGTATGTATAGGTTTGTCATTCCGTTTTTAATTTCTATAATATCAATAAGCGACCCATAAAATATATATATTCTGGATGCTTATGCATAGGGAAGACGAATAAGCGATGTCCGTCTGTCCGTCTGTCCGTCTGTCCGTCTGTCCGTCTGTCTGTACGTGAAATCGGTTTTCCGAAGCTCCCAGAAAAGCTAGAGACTTCGTTCTTGGACTGGTGTGTCAGAAATTTTCCAAAATAGATTGGTATTGAAATTCAGCAAAATCGAGCAGATGATTGCAGAGCTGGAAAACTTAAACTTTATTTTGCCATATAAAAGTAACTACCGAAAGCAAATTTTTATTTTTTTTTTAATAAATAAACTTATTTTACACTTCAGTACGACTAAAATTGGTATTTTAAATTACAAAAATATGAAAAAAGTTAAAAAGATGTTTCCAGGGTTGGAAAACTTTAACTTTTTGTGTTATGTAAAATTAACTATGTCTAAAACTATATTAGGATTTTCTAGAGAACCGTAAGAGCTACAGACCTGAAATTTGGACACAATGTGTAGACCTTTGGCCGCTACAACGACAAATACATGAGAATTGGAAGTTAAAGGGTGTTCCAAAACGAACAGCGAAAAATTTTAAAATCCCATGTAATATACATACAATTGTATGTATGTATGTATATACACTTGAAATTTTTAAGTTTAGTGAATTTTTATACAGACTACAAAAATTAACACTAAAATTTCCAAAACTTTAAATTAAAGGGAGTTCCATCAGTTAATGCAATTTTGACTATGCAATTTTGACAACTTGCTGTATCTTGGAAACCGTAAGAGCAAAACTCTTGAAATTTTCAAAAACGGTAAAACTAAAAAAACAAAAAATTATAAAATCGCCAAACCGAAAAAAATCACCAAAAACAAAAAAAATCGCCAAAACGAAAAAAGCACCAAATTAAAAAAAATTTCTAAAGCTAAAATAAATCGCATAGAACGGAAGAATTGCTAAAATGAAAAAAAATCGCCAAAATGAAAGAAAATCGCTAAAATGAAAAAAATCGCCAAAATAAAAAAATCGCCAAAACAAAAAAAAACAAAAAAAAAAAACAGAAAAATGTCGACAAAAACAAAAAAAAAATTGCCAAAACGAAAAAAAATCGCCAAAATGAAAGAAAATCGCCAAAATTAAAAAAAAAATCGCCAAAATGAAAAAAATCGCCAAAATGAAAAAAACCTAAAAACAGACAAAAATCGCCAAAATGAAAAAAAATCGCTAAAATGAAAATAATCGCCAAAACGAAAAAAACCCCAAAAAAACTGCCAAAATGAAAAAAAAAGAAAAAAATCGCCTAAATAAAAATAAACTCAAAAACAGAAAAAAATCGCCAAAATGAAAAACAAATCGTCAAAATGGGAAAAATCTCCAAAATGAAGAAAAGGCCAAAAACAGAAATATATCGCCAAAATGAAAAAAACCTTCAAGAACAGAAAAAAATCGTTAAAACGAGAAAAAAGCGACAAAACTGAAAAAATCGTTTAAGCTGAAAAAAACTTCAAAAAAGCAAAAAAGCCTACCTTTCGTGCGCGATTCAAAGTCGCACTTTACTGAATTTTTTAATATTAATGGAATTAAATGAAACTAGGTTCTTTCTTATTTCGCGTTTGCTTCGTTCACTTAACATATTTTATGTATTTTTTAAAGAACTAGATTGGTATCAATATTCAGAAAAATCCAAAATTATGACTCCAGGGTTGGAAAACTCACACTTTTTGTGTTATGTAAAATTAAATAGGTCTAAAAATTTTTTTCTTTTTCTTTATAAATTGAATATATTTTATGCTTCTGAAAGAAAAGTTTGGCGTATGAAATTTGAAAAATGAAAATTATAGCTCCAAAAATGGAAACTTTAAAAAAATTATAAATTTTTTTACAAAACAAATATGTATGTATGTGTCTGTATACTATATATATGTTCGTACGTTGGTAAAGGGTATATAAGATTCAGCACAGCCGAATATAGCACTCTTACTTGTTTTTACTCAATTTTAGAGAGTTTTCTTAAGTTTGACTTAATTTTTTTTGGGTGAAGAAAGATAAAATTTTATAGAATTTACTTTCATAGCATTTGCAAAGTTTTCTACAATTTAAATTATCGTTGACATTCCCCTCTTGTAAAATTCCTTTTAAAAAGTGTTTTCAAAAATGTATACTAAAAATAAAAGCTTGATTTTCATATGAAAACAACAATAAAAGTATCGAAATGTTTTAAGAACCACCTTATTTTTTTATTTTTTTGTAGAGCGAAAGAATTACTTTACTTTTGGTATTTCAAGCTACGACAACAACAACTACTTATAGTACATTGATCATAAATTGTAATGCACACATTTTATATTGAATGTCCTTACTATTCTTTGGTTTGACTGAGAAAAGATTTTGTTTATCTTTTGAAAAGTTCACTGAGCCTTTAAACAATTTTCTCGTGCTCTCTCAGATCCTTTGATTGCTTAAAGCAATAAATTTCTTTTGATTTTTTTTCTCGTTCTTCCAAGAAGAGAAATCAATCTTAAAGGAATTACTGTACTTTTTAGTTTTCATTTATTGTATAAAACTTTTTAAAATACACATATTTTTTTTATTTATTTCACTTCTATTGGTCATTGACCATTGGACTCTTTCAATAGGTTTTCTTCTATGGTTTGTAGTTCAAGTTTTGCGTGCTGTTCAAAAACCTGTTGCGAAATCATATTAAATTGAAATTGTCGTCGAAGTTGCTGCATTTGATGTTGGTATTGTCGTCTTGGCTTCTTACACAACGTTAAGAGATGCTCAACTCCAAATTAAACGATGGTGCCCTGTTGTTGAAAGGAGAATAATGGTCGTGTTAAAAAAAAACAAAAACTGAATATAACTACAGTAAGGTTTGAGGAAAGAATCTGAGAACGACTAAAAAACGAAAAATGATCTTTCAGGTTTCAGTGTGTTCAGTTTTTCTAATTTTATTGCAAAGAAGAAGTGATGAGACATCTTGTAAAGGCAGGAATGGGAAAACAATTATTCTAAAAACTATAAAATCTATATGCGTTGCTTTTATCGTGGCATGTCTTGAAAGCTATAAACTCAAATAGCATTCAATTTATTTGGTCAACTTTATATAAAAAACAATTGATATGGAATGGAGCACAGTCTTCACTATAAACATATGAGTAAATTCTACCGATTTTAAATAATCGCTTATAATCATATTGAAATTCGAACGATTTAAAAGTGGAACATTAACATCGAATAGCTAACTATCAAGAAGGAGACCAGAAATAAAATCTAAGTTTTAAAAAGAAATTCAACAAGTGTTTAAACAGGTTCTTCTTTTATGTATTTTTTATATTTCTTAAATTTTATTGAATTTGTTATAATGCTATTTTTGAATTGAAGAATTTAAGCTCTATGTAAACTTATACATAGTTTCAATAATTAATTGTATACATACTTTGTATAACATGGGCGATAGCACCAAGTTGTTGTAATAAAGTACACGTAATCATTGTTTTTGTAATATTTAAATTAGTAAGACCTATATACACATTGGCTTCCAAAATACAAAATAGTATACACATACATAGGTATACGTTTAAATAAAATGTAAGTTCATTTTCCATTTAAATCATTTTATTGCCTTTTCATTCACTACCAAAGCTCTAGGAATCTCCTCCTATCCAAAAGTCCGCGACTCATCCAATTTATGGTTGGTATTTTCCATCCTCTCGAAAAATCCACTAAAGATTTTAAGAATATTATAATTTTCCACAGAAATAGTATTATTGATATACAATAATACTAATTTTTGTCCAACAGGAACAACTAAAAATAAAATATACACATATAAGTTTTAAAATTAGGGACTGAAAAATCAAACTCAAAAAACACGATACAAATTTTTTATCTGTAGTCCATTCAATATATACCATCTATGAAATAAATGATTTCAGTGTTCAAATAATTATATTTGTATTCATATTCAGATAATAGAAAATAGTCGGATGCAACCAACCCCACGAGCATCTGATAAAAAGATATTCTAAACACAAGTAGTTATATGTTATTTATGTGGAAAATCATACAAAATTGTATTCTACAGACCGATATTAACTATCTTTGAAAGAGGTTAGTTTTGGATTGTGTAAGAAAAACATAATAGTAAAGAAAATCGATAAGTGTACCTTTTCTGCAAATGGAATTTATATGTTCTTTGATTTTCTTCAATCAACTCCACATCTGAACGGACTGCCAGTATCGAATTTGCCAACATTAAGGCAATGCTGCTGTTATATTTAGTTTTAATTCATAAAATTTTTTTAAAAATAAATAAAGGGTTGTCTGTTACTTTTTAAAAGAAATAAAAATTTTCCACTTATTACTTGGTTTTCACTTTCAAATAGCAAACTGGAAATAGTCCGGTAGGTAATGGATATCTACTTTAAAAATTAATTGGTTGAGAAGAAGAGTTTTGATCTTTTTACTGTTTTTCCGTTTTAAATACCTTTTATAAGTGGGACTACAAGCATTTTTCAATAAGTTTTGTTAAGTTTCTTTTGCAAGTTGTTCTAGATTGCATGTATATTAATTTAAGTCTACTTTTTCAAAATCATTCCATTTGCACTTTAGATTTCTCAAATTGATTCTACAAGTCGTAAGAGATTCATTACTCCTTTGCAAAAATAACCGTTTCAAAATGATTCGATTTCCACCAATCACTCGAATATTTAGAAAATTTATAGTTTTAGGAAAAAAAGACAAAATATTTGTTTCTTTAGGTTTGAAGTTTAGCTTCGGTGACAAAATGCCCTTATGAACTGTACTAAAGCTTGAGCACCGAAAGTCTTAAAATAAAAAAGTCCTAAAATAAAGACTTTGCATTTAAGTGTGTGTGACAGATCCGCATTTATTATAAAATCTTTCAAATCAATTGCCTTAAATAACAAATCTTAACGTGCTGTTGATTTTGTTGTGGTTGTTATATATTTTGTAATTTGAAAATAGAAGTTGCTCTCTAAGTAAAAATAGTTAAAATTAGTTTTTTTTATAAACTTACAGTTATTTAATTTTTTTTTAAATATATTGTCAAGTTACAGAAGATGTTGCAGTCCAAATAGGAGTCTCAGATATTATACATGAAGCAAATAAATCTCACAACAGCATTAAAAAATCGATTTAAATGTGCATATTTAATTAATAGGCAGATTTTTTAAAAAATTTCGTTTCTAAACGTTTCAAATTTGTATTAAAAATAACGAAAATTCGTTTCAAAAAATATTTTTTCCATACAAATTTCAAAACAAAAAAAAACGTTTCTATTTACAAAATTTGCCTTTAAATTTCTCAGCAAATAATTAAATAAAATTAAGGAAGAATAAGTTAAAAAAAATTTAAATTATTAAAAACTTCCTATAAAATTTCCTTTGAGTATGCTTCATTTTTATGATGCTGAAGTCGCCTTGTAGTCTACTTTTGAATCTCCGTTTGTTGCTTATTCTCTCTTGCTCAGATATCCCTCAAAGTATGCTGGAATATTTTCTTTACGTCTATTCACAAGTCATACTTTTAGTTTAAGTAATATTTTTTAGTTTTTATTTGCCAAATATCTACTCATAAATTCAATAATTATTAGAGATCTTTGACTTCTTGCAAGCAATTAAAATTATTTATTATCCTCAAATTTATAATATACAGACATGTTTTTGTTTAGGTATGTATGTGTATTTCTATGTACATAGCATATACACAAAAATCTATAGATCTAACATAAGTGCAGAAAAGTTTTTCTATTTCATTTTTTGTTTGCTTGGCTGCTGCTGTATGTAAGAGTCTACTTTGCTTTCAGTTCCAGCTGGAGTTTTTGTTGGCCATAACAAAAGTAATGGTTGAAATAATCTACTATAAATAAAATATAATAAAATAATGACTTTTATCTCTTGGAAAACATTCATGGAAAATGACAAATAAACCTCATAAAATATAATTACTTAGGCAAACAATTTTTTCCTTTCATATTTTTGGTAAAATGTGGTACAAAAGTTTCATCAGAAAGTTCCTTTTTACATTTTCCGATGCTATATTTTCCAAACAAGTTGGGGGATAAGTACTACAATTATGTTTCGCGCATGAGTTAATACCCTCTTCTAATTAACTTAAGATTTATTACAAGTATTCCTTAGTCTTCATTTGCAGTTTTACATAATTTTTAATTTTTTATTTTGCAAGAGATGGTAAAAAATCTCTCGTACTTTTTGGGATTGTACATGGCTGACTAGCCTTAATAAACACCCGCTTAAAATTATTATTTGCATGGACTACCGAGAGTGGAAGTAGCAAAGTGAAGAAACAATGAGTTTTCAAATAAGGCCAATTTATCAGCTTTTTAGGTAGGAATGTTTTCTAAAAGGACATGTTACAATACTACAAGACGAATTCTTGGGCCATGCACAACTACTACAATCGAAACACCTACTTACTACCTACAGGCATAAATTTCTCATGGATAAACAAAAAGAAATAAATAAAAAAGAAGAATGTTGCAAGGATATTAAATGTTACTCGAGGGATACATTACGATGAAATATTTCTTAAAAAGTGTCTACTACTTTTTACTAAGGAGAAATGTGCGTGCAACATTTTTTTTTTTTGTTGTTTGGATGCTTGCTTGTTTGTTTATTCCTTCAAGCAAGAATAATAACAACAACAGAAACTAAAAATATAACTTTCTCTTTTGTATAAAATTTTTAGAAAATTTCTACAAAAAAAAAGGCCAAAGAATCTAACAAGAAGTTTGAAAAATTTGTTACACGAAAATAAAAGAAACAGCCAAAATTACTACCACCCCCTCCCATTGATTTTACACCGCATGAAATTGTAAAAATAGGGTGTTCTTATAGCATCTCTTGGCGCTGCTTCTACTATGAGTACATACTTCTGAAGCGGCAAGAACAACAACATCCACAAAAGCCAAAAGAATTATTACAAGCCAAATAAGCAATATATCTCGAGGGATGAATGTGCTTTGGTGCGTGTTTTATTTTATTTCGTTGAATTACAACATGGTATTTTGTATATTGTATCGGGTAAATTGTTGTTGCAGCAAGTTCATGCCACATTATTAGGGGGCGACTGTCTTTTCAACGTAAGCTCATATATAACAAACAACACTTGTATTTGTGTTTGTGTGTGTGTCTGAACTTTATATGGATGGATGCCTTGTTTAGGATGTTAGAAACGGAAAATGTCGAATGTTAAATTAGGAAAAACATGGCCGTATCGTGAGTTTAACAAACATCATACAACACCACACGTACTTTCACTCTTAGCAAAAAAAAGAAAAATAAGAAATATCTATAGCAGCAAGAACAACTTAAGATAATAAATCATGACCCAAAAGCCAAAAGGTTTACAAATAATTCCTTTACTTTCTCAAATTTATTTGTGAAGACATAAAAAAAATGAGAAAAACCAAAGAGAAATATACAAATCTAATAAATATAATTACAGGTGTAAAGTAATAAATTTGATATATTTTGTTTAAAGGGAATACATATTTTTTATATACAATATATAATTAGATTTATGGTCCCATAATGATATTCATGTGCTTAACAATTGATTTTACTTTTTTTGTGAATTTTGTGATGAGCAGGCGAAAGAATGTATGCAGCGGACTGTAATACGAGTATTTTGGGCGGCATTTGTTATTTAAAAATAAACATTATTTGAAGGTTAGCCGCGAATAACGTTTTAAGTGACAAAATAATAATTTTTCAGGAGAGCCAATAAACGTATTTGGAAGCAAGATTGCTTTTTTCGTTAAATTTTTTTTAGCTTATTGAAAATAATGATAACTAGCATTAGCTTTTCTTTTTGTATCTCTGCTACATTTATCAAATATTTTCGACAATTTTGTTTGCATGATTTTATTAGTTACTTACAAAGTAAAGTTTTGCACTGACTGACCTATTTGTAATTGTATTTTGACGGAGATAAGATGCATAATTTTGAATGGTTTAAGTATTGAACAACACAAGAGAGTAATGTTAATGGTAATCTGTGAAAAAACTGTTTTTTTTTTTAAATTGTCTTTTACAACGTTATTCGCGGCTGTGCTTCATTTAAGACTTTAATTAATAACTAGAATCATTCAGCCAGTTAGCATTAGTGGTAAAGTTGAACATGGTCTTAAGTAGTTTTCCACATACAATTTTATATTAAAAATTACGACATGATTTAATATTGGTGTATGGAGGAATTCGTTAAGACTATTTCAATTTTGTCATTGTGCATAGGGCTGATTATTTTTATTTGAAAGCACATATACGCTCAAGGTCAAGTAAAGTCTAATAATGAAATGATTTAAAAAATTACTTCTATCAATATACAATATTTAATGCTATTATAATAATACCAAGAATTTTCTTATCAATATATGGATACGTAAAAGGAAAGCTATGGTTTCGAAAACTAAGCTGACGATGTGACGAATTCGTGTTTTTTAATTGATTCATTATTCGCGTGTTAAAAATTTAAGTGCTAAGCCTTCGAGATAAAAATAGTATAAAAATATATATATTTAAATAAAAAAAAGAAGAAATCACATCAACTTTATTTGAAATTACATATGGATAAATGGGCTCAGTCCGTGCAGGCAATGAGTACGGTAGCAAGGTTATTTTAACGATTTGGTGTTATTTCACAGCTTTGAAAAGTACTTCTAGCTTTTATTTCATTTGTGTGAAAAACGAATTTTACTCGTATTAACATACTTCGAACAGTGTCTAAAAAACTGCAGTCAAAATAGCAAAAGTCGTAAAATTGTGCTCTTTCTCAGACCTTTTAGCTTTTGACCGGCCGAACACAAAATTTTTCTTCTGCTTCTGCTTCTGCTTCTGGAAAAAAATAGTCGAGTGCAAAACAAAAGCAAAGAACGAATAGTTATATACAAAAACCAATTCAGCAGTGAACAGGTTCGGACAGTTCTCTGTTTGACTACCCGCTGCTGTTAACAAATTCGGAAGTTAAACCAGTAGAGATGTTTTTTTTCTGCTATTTTGACTGTAATTTTTTTAACCTCGTTTTCTTCTTATTTAGAGATATACGTAAAGATAATTTCGCGTATATGCAATATTCACTGAAACTTTAACCTTGTCTTTCCTAAAGGTAAATTTTTTTACTAAATATTTATTTATTGTACCTTCAAAAAAAAATTAACTAACAAAAATAATGTAATCTTAAGTCTAGATATAACTAATGGACCCGACCAACGCTGAATAAAAATTCAGTGATAGTAATTATTAATATAAGAATGATGTACTACCACAAAAATTGTCTCAAAAAGTTTCATCTGCAGTATTGCGTATTAGAGCCTTAGTGTCCCTCTTTTTTAGGCGGATGTGTATAGTAAAGTTCAAGATATTACGAGCTAGTGGATTAGGATGACACTCGAATTTTATGAAGCTGAAGCACTGCCACTTAAATTTTAATTCATAAAATTGAGATAAAAATAGTCTTTCCTACTGCTTCTTATTTACAAATAGATATGTACATATTTGAGCATTACGTGAAACTTTTGTAATTAAAAATTTAGTTGAAAATTAATCTTCTAAGAGCTTTTCTTTAAAAAAAAACTGCATGCATTTTTATTTCATTGTTATTCGGTTTTTGCAACATACCTAAATATATAATAGAGACATAATTTGAACGTAAATAAAATAAAATTCATTTAAACAACAATATAATGGTGAGAATTCCATTACCTTCTTCTAATTATTATTTCAATATCAAATGTAACAAATACTATCTCAAAGTATATTCTGTCGATTAAAATAAGAAATAGCAGTTGTAGTGGAAATCAGAGTATTTTGATGGGTGTCGCGCACGATACACACTAGGCTTCCCGGGCACCGAACATTATTATTTTAAAGTCAACATATCGATGGTCACAAGTAGAAAGGCCTTAACTCGTATTTTTACGAAATACACAAAAATTTTGTGCAAGCAGTTTTAAAAAGCAGTTGTACAAGAAGTTGTGCTGCTTATTATTATGTTTTTACCTACTCCTGTAAGGTTACAATTATTTGAGTTAGAGCCTTTCTACTTGTGACCAACGTTATAATATATCTACAACCATATAATCCAATCATTGCTGTCTGAATCATAGTTTTTCTTATGTGTGACACTCTCATTTCGGTTGAAATGATTTCGACTCCATCTGAGTATTCATTCCCACCTAAGGAATATTCAAATGCAAGTTAAGATTACTTATTACATCTATTTACATATAAGAAGATTATGTTCTTCAGAAGCTTAGACTTATTTTGTTTTTGTTGTTGTAATGAACATGTAAAGTAATTATGCACTGCAACGCGTTTCAATATTTTGTTAACACTTTAACCCCATCCTCTAAGGGAACAACAATTTTCTTATCCTATTCGTGTGTTGTTCTTCTCAGTGCTTGCCACCCGCATCAGATAAACTCATTATAAGTTTTAAGGATAATAAACCCTTTTTTGTTGCCATTATTAATGCTGATAACATCCTTAAATGGTATGCAAGTGTGTGTGGAATACAGCATGTAATTGTTGATGTTCTGTGCACGAATAATAATTTTATTTTTCTTATAAACATACGGACATACGTACATTTTAGTTTATAGTTTATATACAAAAATAAATGAAATCTTTTAAATAAGAAAATGGTTTGAGTGCGAAAACAGTATTTCTAATGTATGATATAGAAATATTTTTGCTTCGATACATATACATATTTTCTATTCCTGTTTTTTTTTTTTTTTTGGTAACAAATGGTAGCTTGTTTCATCCTTTTTACCTTTTTATACGCTTTTTTATACGTTTTTGTTTTATTTTTTATTTTTTTTTAATGTTGTGTATTACTTGCATAGATGCTGGCTGAGGCGTTCTTGTATTTCTTAACTGTCTCTCGTAGTGAGTTACAAACTTTGAACACAAAAGATTGTAATTACACGCTTCATTGTTAGATTCTATTGAGCTAAAGAAATATCTTCCGGAAAACGGTATGAGGTGAGTGTGATACAACACCCGCTACTGATACCAACTTTTGCTATTCTTTAGAAAATTTCATGCTTTCTCGCCTTGCTGCTATATTTTTTTTTAATTTAGTATAGAACATTGTAACTATAAACGTAGCTCTTGGATATAACGGTAGTTTAGTATTCCCATTAAAAACCATACATATTAAGTTTCATAACTACCCTACCTATACTTGATTGGTGGTTTTACGTTTTTGCTCTAATGCTTGTGCGTATGTGTTAGTGTGCGCGTCTATGTAGTTGTATGCATGTGTGTGATGTCATAATGTTTATAACACCTACATACATATAACTCGGCTATGAAATACTATTAATATAATATGTAGATATTTCTTTCATTTTCTTTCCTTCCCTTTCCCCTTTTATATTTCCTTTATTTTAAAAATCATGTTCAGTGCGACGATTCGTATTTTGTGCTTTGCTGAAATGTTTAGATCATGTATCTTGCTGAATTGCTTTTGTTTTACACTTAATTAGATATTTCATCATTTTACATCGTTTTATGAAATAATGAAGTTGTTAACAGTCACTTTAAATCACCTTAATATTGTGAAAGTTTTAAGTTTGGGAAATAGCTTACTTGAAATTATACAATAATATTTTACATTCATAGTTGATATTTAAAACTTTTGAACAATTAGTGAAACTGAAAATTATAAGTATGTATAATAAAAACAATAAATATACCATCACACGTACTAACAATTTTCATATTGGAAATAAGATTTTTTATTTAAGCTCTCTCAAGTTTCAAGGCTTTAAGTTATCATATTTTAAAATTTTAATATTTTAGAAGCTTGCAATTGCTTAACAATAATAAAAATATTTTATTATTATATGAAAAGGATTGAAAAATATTCAACTGGACCACGTCTACGATTAATAAATTTTTTCTTTATAAATTAATAAATATGTATTGTTTTTAATTTTAATTTGATAGATATTTTGTCCTATCTATTATTTTAATAGTTTTTAAAGAAGACGCCGATTGCAAAAGTCTTATTTTAAAATGTTAAAATTAAACGGGAGAAAGCATATATATTAAACCTGAACTAAAGTCCTGCAGAAGACCATTTATAAGAATTTTCAAGACATGAGGGAGTTTTCAAATGCTTTACTACAGATAAATCTTTTAAAACAAACGCTAAATAACACTGTTTGCAATAATTTGTTTCAGCTTTTATGCCACTAGTGACTGAAGAAATTGCAAAATACGCAGGCAAATATCTAACAAAACTCGAATCACATCCTAATCCGCTTGCTCGTAATATTTTGAAGTTTACTGGACACATCCGATTAAAAAAGAGAGATACACAGATGATGAAGCTGCTTGAAAACACCTTTTTCTTTGTATTATTAATAACTACCACTAAACTTATGTCCGACATTGGTGGGGCATAATAAATTTTTTTTTTTTTTTATAGATTTAAGATTTGAACACTTATTGTTAGTTCATATTTGAAGATACAATAAATAAAAACATGCATTACAAACATGCATTACAAAAAAAAAAAGCTTTTACAGGTAGAGGAATAAAGAAGAAAATACTTCGTGACTGAAAAATTTGTGATGCTTACTTCTTTCTACGCATGGGCGCGTATACAAGCGTCATGCATGTACATACACACGCGCGTTGTGTATGCTCTTTTATTTTTCTGCGCACACACAAGCGCACACATGCATTGACATTAGTTGTGTGAGCTTGCTTTGAAAAAACCTCCCTTAAAGACATAATAGCTTATCATATACATATTACACACACACTCAAACGTACAATATGGAAAATAACAAGCATACACGTATCAACACTACTTTGTTGATTGTTTGTTCATAACAAGAAGTCTTCACGACATTGCTTGTTAGCACTCATATACACATTAAAGTCCTGCACAAGACCATTTATAAGAACTTTCAAGACATGAGGGATTTTTCAAATCCTTTACTACAGCGAAGTCTTCTAAAACAAACGCTAAGCAACACTGTTTGCAAGAAATAGTTTCAGTTATTGCAAGTATAGGAGTAAAGTACACACACGTTGTGTGTATGCTCTTTTATTTTTCTGCACACACACAAATGCACACATGCATTGACATTAGTTGTGTACGCTTGCTTAAAAAAAACCTCCCTTAAACGCATAATAGCTTACCATCTACATCTTACACACACACTCAAACGTACAATATGGAAAATAACAAGCATACACGTATCAACACTACTTTGTTGACTATTTGTTCATAACAAGAAGTCTTCACGACATTGCTTGTTAGCACTCATATACACGCACATAAATGCATCTATCATGCTTTGCTTATAATACGACAGCATTTAATATTGGTTTAGCATTCTACAGCCACGAGAATACATTTAAAAAACAAGACGTATTTACATTTCAAGACTATTTACGCAGGTCTCTAACCTGAACTCCAACCAGTGTATGCCAATTTGTTCTACAATTATGTAGAAATATTTATTCAAATATAGGTTGATTAAGCACATGGTTAGGTTAGGTTACGAGGGGTGGTGATATACCGCACCTCCACTCGGAGACCCGATTGGGTCCATTGTGATTGATTAAGCACATATTCTTTTTTTTTTCTTATGAACTTGAATTATCATACAAAAATGCAAGCTGTAAAAATAAATACTATGTATTACCTACAGTTATCTTTTAGTGGATCAACGTATTAAAATTTCCCTTTCCACGATCTTTTTAAATTTGTTTAGCAAACGAAAAACTGTGAAAATATACAGAATCATGTGAAAATATGCTTAATACCGAAGAGGATACTCTGTCCCAATACTAGTGCCAACACATGATAACAGAAGGTACTTCATCGATAACTGAACAATAAAGTACTGGAACGCCATCGCATGTTGGTATTATTTCTTATGAGCTTTGGAGCCTCTGAGAAAATTTGTTACCCATAGCACGTAGAACGAACGTATGACTTGTGAATGCAATATTATAGAAATTGGTTATAAGAAACTCTTTACATTCTCATTGTACTGTTTGGTTAAATAGCTCACGTTTGCAGTTGAGGCTGCGTACGGAGGACGTGCGTGAATTGAAAACTCTGTGTTATATATAAAAGGCAACGAATTAACTGGCTTACCAGGCTGTTTGAGAGGTTTGTTCAAAACTAACATTCTGTCCCACGAAGGCTATGAACTATACGACAAATCCTTGTTATATGCTGTGTTTTGCATGTGTTTGCAAAACGAATCACAGAACTATATATTTGTCTAGATCGTAAAAGACTGCCTTCCCAATTTTTGCAGCCTGCATCACCAAGCACTGTCTCACTATGTCATGAAACTGAGATTTTGTTCATATATACTATATTTTCCTCACATAATAACGTAATATAGAGCAATTATATATTCTAGTAAGATTGATAGTTTAACAATTTATTTCATTCAATAACAAAAAGTAAAAATTTTAAAAACCCCCGATATATCTAGAGAAGATATTATATCTCCTAAGCGGCTAAACGGATTTTCTTCAAACATAGCTAAGAACCATCTCGATCAAGTCACCTATCATACAGAAAAAACTAAATCAAAATCGGTCCAGCCGTTTGGTCTGTACGTGGACACGGACAGACACACAGACACACAGACACACAGATACACAGATACAAAGCCACACACTACAAACTTATAACACCCCTTTTTTTGGTCGGGGGTTAAAAATATCTTGCTTCAAGCCTGGTGCTAAATTATTTATTTAAAAAAAGATTCAAAATATTTGAATAGTTCATATCATTTTTTGATTTAATAAATCCGATAAATTCATTATATAACAGGCTTGTACACTTAGAAACTTTTTGAGAAAAAAAAATATTTTTATATCTTCACAACTCAATAAATTAGATGTTTTAGTTAAAGATGCAGAATTAATCCAGATATCGTTATTCATATTGCGTAAAAAATATTTTCCTTTTCCATTAAGCTGTGTTTTCTGGTAAACTCGCTTTTTGCGTTGTAACGTTATTTTAGAAAATGAGTATATCGAGCATTATTTTCGATTTAATCGTAAGCGTCAAAAATTTTACAACCTGCTTCGTAAAAGTTGTCAACAATTTTGGCATTTTGATAACCCTAAACTACGTGTAGGCCCCTTGAAATTTAATTTCAATAAAAAAGTCCTTACGATTGAATTGAAAATAAGGATCGATATATTATTCTTATCAAAAGACTTTGGCAGAAATGTTATTATTATTTACTTTAAGTATTAGTTTTAGTTGATATATTGCAAATAAAATGGAAAATATAAAATAGCTTTGCTTTACATGGAATGCTGTATTTCGTTCCCTGAAATTCATTATATTTGAATTGATAATAATTGTGAACGCATTTAAACTTATTTCGATTTTAGATACATGGAGAAATTTTTGGATAGAAAAGTTGAAAAAGAAGGAAAAGGAAAAGTTGTAAATTTTTTGCCGTCTTGTTAAATGTTAAAAAAAAATTAAATTCTAAAGTAGTTTTAATTAAAAAATTTATTTAAATCGAATGAATTTGTAGCTGGCGCTCACACAAAAAAAAAAAGAAACTGAAAAAGTCCCCTTAAGCCAATTAATTGCTTTTAATTAAACGTAAGACAAGTAAATGTTTTATAGCATTAAAATACTACTGCATACCCTAAATGCTGTTGTGGTTGTTGTTGTTGTTGCCGTTACTACGATTGCTATTTTTGCTGTTGTTGTTATTTTACGTGCATAGAACTCTAACTGGTTTCATGTTGTCATAAATTATTTAAGCACGGATTCGTCACGCCTACTCATTTAACGCCATTGCTACGAGTATAATATTTTTACTTAAAAAAAATGCCTAAACTCTACGTCAGTCATTCATTTACTCATTCATACCTTCCTGGCAAATTTTATACTATTTACAATTACTACTATAGCTGCCGCTGACTCGTTCTGATGCCGTGATGTTTTTTTTTTTTTGTTTGTTCTTTTTTTGCCTCCAACGTACACACAATTATTTTATACACTTGGAGTACGAGAGTACGTGCATTTATTTTTTCCTTCCGATATTTTTCTTAATTCAGACAAGCCTCTGTTTTTATTATCACAAGTATAAAATCTTACTTTGCAACGCGTTTTTAATTGCTTTTTTCACAGTTTACAAAAAAAAACATCAGAGAGAATGGTATTTATTTTTCCACCAAAGAATAAAAATAATAATTAATTGAAGGCAGAGTTAAAGGAGTGAGTTCTTTTTTCAAAATTTAAAACATTATTCAAACTTTTAGGTTTGTTTGCCGAAATGTCGACACTCAGATATCTACACTTCTACCTTCTGCTCAATTGTAGAATAGCTATTACATACATACGGCGTCAAGTTCTATTTGTAATTTTATTTTATTTTGAGCATTTATTTAGTAAGGAAATTTTAAGTTAGGACAGTCAGTCAAAAACAAAATGTAATTTTGGTTTGAATAAAGGCATTATCATGAATCGAAACCTATTCCAATATTGCAAACGTTTTTTTTTTTAATTAAGAGCTTCGGTGATGCTGCTAGAATCTAATAATAAATCCAATCTAAGCGACTTTGTAAATCGTGCTTTTTTAGAGTGTCACAACTTTGACTTGACATCACTGCATTATTTGAGCACCCATTTAACAGCTGACAGTTACTTTTTGTTGAGTTTGCTTGGAAATTTCATTATGAATCGATTTACACCAGAGCAGCGAGTGAAAATTGCTGAAATTTTGAAAATTTGAAAAAATTTAAACATTTTACTTTCCGATGAAGCCCCTTTCGAAACTGTTCGTACTTCAGTTACGTGGTATCAATCTTGCTGATATTTGGTTCTAACAGGACGGAGCCACATGCCACATAGAGGGAGCTACAATTGATTTACTCAAAGAAACTTTTGATGAAAAAATAATTTCACTAATGGCCCAATTAATTGGTCACCAAGATCGTGTCACTTAACCCCATTGAACTATTTTCTTTTATGTTATGTTAAGTCAATTCTTCACGTCGAAAACAAACAATTGAACAGCTGAAAATCAACTTTCGAAGAGTTATCGGAAAGTTGTTAAAAATTTATGTTCTAGATTGCGCCTTTTACGCGCCAGCCGTAGCGGCCACATGACAGAAATCATATTTAAACATTTTCATAAAATTTTCTTTCCAATAAAACCAGTTTCATTGATATTAAAAATGTATTTCCTGATTATGATTAAGCTTCTGTCCCTCTATAAATACACGCGTTACTATACTCGAAATTGACTTAATAAAAATAATTTAAAAAATCGTAAAAGTAAATATATATAAGTTTTTTTTTTTGCAAAGTTATTCTTCATTTAGTTTAAAAACGACTACATTGCTGGTGTGCAGTTTGAAGTTAAAAAAAAATCAAAATTTCGAATACCTTTAAGTACTGTTTAACAATAAATTTACACGAATACATGCTTATATACAAACATTCATACTCATACCAAAAATAGATTTTTGCTTAAGCGATTTAAAAGGCGAAAGAATGTAAGGCCTAAAGGCGGAAACACCCAATACAAAATACAACAAAATTTATAACATACTTTTAATTGGCTGTCTTATTAAAAAAAACGTATAACAAGTAAGTGAAAAAATTCTAAATTCGTTTAAAAATAAACCTAAAATCTAGTCAAACAAGTTTTTATTTCTGTACTGACTTTCCTTACACAATGCAAATTAAAATATTTGCAGGTTTCTTTCTACGATTTCTTTCAGAGAATTGTTAATTACCAATTGAAAACTGTGGATTTTCTTTCATGATTTGTTGGAAGAAGTTAAACGAAAATATAAAATTTTGGTTTTAGCTACAGAAGGACAACACAGTAAATGCGTGATTCTATAAATTAAAGGTTTAAGGGATTTAACTTTTTCCATTATTTGAATATATATACATACATATGTCTGTATCTTTATTTTTATATAAAATAAGAGCCAAAAATAATAAAACTTGTTAAGCAGAGCAGAATATACAAGGCTGAGAGGAAGCTAATTTGGCTTTTACACGATTCTCGAAATTTCATTTAGAATAGTTCCAAATTAAAGTTTTAATAATAGTTTTGTACTCTCCAACTTATTACCAACTTATATTATGGTTAAACAATTAGGAATGATCTCTGCAATCAGATTTAAAGCAGCTGGCAAGCCTGCTCACCCACTCACTGATAACATATTTGCTGTAACGCTTTCGAGCATGTCCTCCTGTCATCATCAGAGCATTCTAAAGATATATACGGACGGACAAAAGTTCGATTTTGGTGTAGGTGGAAACTTCCTTGTTCCCCTTTCCAAGAGAGGATGGGATTTTAGCTAACTACACAATCGATATAGGTTGATATAGGCCGATATATCACTCATATAAAGTACAGATTACTGGATGAGGTACTATACGACATACAATGAAGTGTTATTGCCCTAAGTTGTTTTGCCATAGTGCAACATTGGACTGATTAACTAATTTATCCGGTTGGTAAAGCACGCATTCGAATGAAGAATCGTAGGAGAATATTTTCTGCAACTTACATTATTTATATTCAAGGTAAAGTAGCAGTCTTATTTCATTCGAATCAGCAGTCGATCTAGTCGGCTCTTAATAACTTTTAAATTTTCAAAAGGTCAGATTTATGCAATTATGGATCTCCGTGCAGTTTCCTCTATGGTAGAAATACAAATATAAACCTAATTTGTGTAGTGAGAATGCATTCATGTACAATTCGACAAACAAGTCTTTAAATCACCTTTAAGCCTTTGGTACTAATTTTTTTAGAAATTCACGTCTGATTTGTTCTTGATATTCTCTCTCTTATTTCCACTGATTTTTCGATTTTTCAGTACTTTTTATTTTACGATTATAACGTTAAACATATTCAAACTTCGAATATTATATTTTTAAAAAAATTTAATTAATGTTGAAGTTATGTGCTTGCTGTATTGATTTTTTAAAAATTTGCTAATAGAAATTTTTCGTATTCCTTCTAAAAAAAAGTTGTTTTGAAGGAAAAAATTGCTATACACTGCACAAACTGATCGCCACAATTCATTTAATTTTATTTGGTTTCAAGCAAAAAATATCTACATTCACTTTGCGTTAAATTTTTACAAGAATCTTTTTTTTTGCTGCAAGGCCGAATGTATAGTGCACATGGCTAAGTGATAAGATTGCTCTTAGAAATGGTGTAAAATACACAAAATTGGAAAACAATTTTGGTTGGTTATTACTTTAGCTTCAGTCAGTTGTTTTTCTTATTGCTGCCATTGCTATTGTTCTTGTTGTAAATTGTTAACCCGTTAGACAGTTAAAATAGTAACAGCTGTTGTCGAAACAACAGCAGCAGTAACAGCGAATAAAATTTCCTAAATTTTGTATATTTCTTTTGCTAATTTATGTATTTTGACAGCAGCAATAGCATGGCAGTCCCAACAACAGTTGTCGGGTTTTTAAATTGTAAAGAAATTAAATTCAATAAATTTTAAAAACAAAAAATTGTTACTTGACAAAAACAATATTCAAAAGAGTTATATTGTAATTTTTTTTTATCATTATTCAACATTTGCATCAAATAAAAAGCCACTTATAAGCCAGTATAGAAAAAATTTAGCAAAATTTCAACGCAAGATGATGCTACAAAATATCTCATACATAAGTATGCTGATAGATACAACATCATTTTTTGAATGAGAAGTTTTATTTTATTCTTACTTATGTGCTTTTGCGACATATGGTGCTGAAAAGTTTGTTGTACATGTGAAAACATTTCATAAAATTGCTTAAAGTGTTGAAAAATTTATAAACATAAGTATTTTATATTTAGTAATTTGCTTTTGTTTGTCTTATTTAATTTTTTTTTAAATAACATGAAAAATTTTTCCCATAATTTATGTTTGCAATGACTCATAACATTGTGGTGACAAACAGTACGAATAAAGCTTTATAAAATAAATCCAGGGTATTATATTAATATTATTTTAAGCATTAATATTATTCATGAAAAAAATAAAATATCACATTTTAGCATATTTCTTGCTTTTGTTCACTCAACGGAACAAAATTCATTTAATGAAAATATATAAAGCTTTGTTATTGCGATCATAATTTTCAGTTTTACATATAATAAAATTGTTGAATATCACATAGTGTCATTTAAGTTTTGTAGAGTTCCCTAATACATTTCTAATACACATACCTACATCGACTTACTAGTTTAAGAATTATACAATCATAGTATGGCGTTTGATACCCTAAAGCTTTAAAGAATTAAAGTCTTTAGGTAGAAAACTAAAAATTTGAACTATAGATGCAGCCGTCTTTAGAAAGATTTAGGTACTCGTAGTTCATATTCACAATTTACAAATGCTACATACATATGTACTCAAACTGAAACACCCTTTTATTACGATCCCATATATTTTCTATGCAACGTACTCAAGTATCTACTCAAATACCCCGCTTTGGCATTTCTAGTTCTTACCCAGCTAGCCTTTTCCATCGTAGAAAATCATATTGTGAATCGTATGCAGAGCATTTTCAATCGCAGCCGAGCTCATATTTTAATAGTGGAAGATGCCTCGCACGGAAAAAACTGTTACCGAAGACGATGCGTGTACAAGAACCGCAGAAGGCGTTTTCATTAGTCGTAGATGCAATCATTTGAGAACTATCCAGAGATTATCTTACGACTCTTTTTTTGAAGAACATTGGAAATCGTATGAGGCTCTTCAACCTTAATTTTATATGAGCCATTGGGAAAATTGTAAAAGAATCATTCGATAATGGTTTGGGGAATCAAATTAAAAACTTATTAAATTTTGTAGTACTTATTAATAAAAAATAGAAAATGTATGATTAATTTGTTGAATTTTGCTTTTTTAATCGTGCGTGCACAAAATAGTGCTGCAAGAACTTTTCATGGCATATATATGAAAAATTCAATTAATTTTACCTCTAACAATTTTATTAATATTTGATGTAAAATACGAAAGACGTTATAGGTATTAATATGTACTTCATTTTAATATATATTTAATTATTATAAAAATTGAAAACACACTTGAAACAACCAGCGAGATTCTTATTCAAAACTCAAATGAAAGCATCGGGTAATAAATGAAGAAAAAAATAACAATCTAAACAATAAATATGAAAATAAAAAGAACAAACATATTTTAGATAAATGTATCGTCGATTTAACATCGCAACATGCTACAATGCTACAATATCACTCTCCAAATAATCAGCAGAAGATTAGTTTAAGAGTCGTATATTAAACACCATCGCCTATTCAACAGCTCTTGGCTAGCTGGGTACTTACAATTTCACTGTGTGTGTACGCAAAAGTATAGTATGCCATAAATTTTTCATAGTGGTCGAAGATGAACTCTGTTATATTGCACATCACAGGGATGGGTCAGTTAGTGAAGATATGAATTTAATACAGGCAGTAGGCGAATAGGCAATTTTTTAAATTCATTCTTCTTCTTCTTCTGTCACCCTTCTCTCCCATTTAAATTATTCGGAAAAAATTTAAATAATTGTCTAAAGATTTTAAATTTTTCGTTCTTCATCAAGAACAAGTTTAAATAAAAAAACGAAGATTGAGCTAAAAAATTAATTATTTTTCAAGAAATCGCGGAAACCAGCAAAACAATTGTGAAAACTTAATTTAAATTTAAATATATATTTATTTAATATAACAAATTAAGTTGTTGATACGACAAACACAATTTTTTTTTTTTTTTAAATTTGATTGATATTACCAAATTAAAGTTTTTTAGTCAATTAAATTACTCAAATCTTCCCAAAGATATTTAGTTTTATTCGCAGCCAAGCCAAATATCGTTTCGAGGGTTGTGTGGAAATAACTTTGAAAATTAACAAAAAAAAAAATTAGAATTTGAAAAACTAATTTATTAACAATATTTGTTTTTTGTTAACAACGCAGTTGTGAATAACACAAAAATTTTCATTGGTTCTATTTTCTGCCTTTACAAAAGTGAGTTTGTATTCACAAAAATCGTTTTGAGTATTTTAAATAATGTTTTAATTGCATTCACAAATTAATTAATTGTATTTACACATCTTTTTTTCTGTGTATTAACTCAAGAATTGTAATCGAAATTTTTTTTTAATTTTTTAATTAAAAATATATTACATTAACCAAAAATTTTATTGATGTTTTTTAAGGATTCAATTAAAACTTAATTGAAAGATTATTAAAGATGCAAGTAAAAACATAATTGAAGAAAAAAATAATTGAAAATTTAAAAAAAAAATCCAATTATATAAAAATATAAATGAAATTATAAAAGGAAATGTTATATAAAATTTCCAAAATGAGAAAAATTTGTCTACTGTATCAAAAAGCTAATAAAAAACTAATGGCATTGTATTGGTTTTGAAGCTCGAATGGTACACAAAAGTACTATGGCGGTATTCGGTGTTTGTTAAAAATATTTTATCTTAAGGGTAAATTTAAAATGTAGCTTTTTTTAAATCCAGCAGATATTTTATATTTTACATTTACACTCACGCAAGACCAATTGCATCAAAATATCCATTTTTGGTCTATAATATTTTGCTTATTGAGAAGCAAGAGAAATGAAGTTTATTTTTTTTTATATTTTTTTCTCGTCAAAATTACTATGATTAAACATTTTTTTTTAAGTTAAGTATATTTTATTTGCATATAAAACATTAAAAAATTAAAAAAATTAAAGATTAATAGAGAATAATAATTGATTTTTTTTTGCAAAACAATGTGGCTAACTCTAAAGGGCTGCGCGATTTAAACACGTTAAAACAAAAGTTATTTTCTTACATAAAATTAATGTGTTATAATTATTTACCATTTCATAGTATTCTTGGTTAAAGCCGGTTGATAACACTTTTTTGATAGATCAGCAAATTCAATTAAAATAAACACAGATTTAATTAAAATATTAATCAAGAATATTATATTTTCTAAGTAATCACTTAATTGAAAAAAATCTAATAATCATTTTTTCTGTGTAAACAAATTAAATAGCAATTTACTGACTAAAATTTAGTTTCAAGTTTAATTGAGTCAATTAAACTTTTGTTTAAAAAGTTATTCAAATAAAGAATTTAACTAACACAATTAATTCTTAAGGTGTTTTTTTTTCAATTAAAGGCTTTCATTGAATACAAATAATTTTCTTTGTAAAATGTTTATTTTTGGGGTATTAAAACTTTAGTTTTAAGTCCCAGCAGGAAATCTAAATGACACAAGACTAGTCACGTGACCCAAGTGATAGGGAGCAGTCCGAGTTCTACCACTTCCTATGAAGCGGACCAGTCACTTTTACATGGGGTTGGCCTAGGATGGGGTTAATTGATACTTTTGATGCACATTGTGACTTATCATTGAACTATCCCATGGGATACTGAACACTTATAAATTTTTTTATTGATACAAATGCAATGACTATTTATTTTTAATCTGAACATTTTTTGAGATTCGAACCGACAACCTCGTATATGACAGGCTTGCCCACTACCCACTCAACCACAGGGCCAGTCATATTTCAAAAGTTTAAATACTAGTTAACCTTAGGTTAATATCCAAGTATAGTTACGGAAGCGTTCCTCCACTGTGACACTCGCATTTTCTCAAATCTTAGGACGACTATGTTTGGATCAAATGTCATCAAATTTTCTGCAGGGATGTTATAACCCACATCTTGAAAAAAAATTTCGATTGGATTTGTTTCCATATATTGCTCTCCAATCTCGAAACCAGTAATTGCAAAACCAGCAAATTAACCTCAACAGGTTCTTTAGAAAAAAAATTAATAAATAACACTTAATTTTTTTCAATTATATGTTACTGACCACAAGACCTGTACAGATGACCTTTGTACTTATCGTGAAAAGAGTTGCACATTATTAAAAAAAAAACTGTAAAATAATATCAAATAAGAGTTTTCTATTTTTCAAGTCTGCAATTTAGACATAGTTTTTTCAGGCCAGTATAATAAAAGGTTTACGATTTTCAAAATAAGCGTGAAGTTATATTTCTCAGGTCTAAAAACTAAATTTTTCCAAGACTTAATGAATACTATTTGTGGTGAATAGCATTGAAACATTCATAAATGTTCTTGTTAATTAATATTCTTATAATACATCATATTATCAAATTATACATTCTAAATAACAATTGGCATTTTTGACGTGCAATTTATATTTTAGATTATGAATTAATAATAATAATTTGAATAATTTTAATTTCTTAAATGAATATGTATTTTATCACTTTTAATTTGTACATATTCATGAATTTCATTTTGTACTGGCTCAATCTTAATTTGTGTCAGAGAAAGAAAACTTTGAAGAATTTGTAATGTGTCGTTTTCTTTTATCGGCTGACAAAGTAATGGGTGGTAATAATTTATCTAATTACCTTATATATTAAAAAATACTTCCCCGTAATGAACAACAGCAGCATGTATTGATATCATTACCCAGTGGTAAAAATATACATTACGTAATCGATGATATCAGCTATAATTGGTAGCAGTCAGTGGTGACTCGTTCTCTTATTTTGCTATTTAGATTTAACATAAAAGTGTCATAAAATGCGTAAGTGGTACGCTCTCGCTTACAAAGTAACCCCCCAGCGGCGAACGCTGCATACCACATTACATTTCTTTAATGATGTTTGTCATACTTTGTGCTTAATGAATGCTAGCTTACAAAGTGTACGAAAGTAAGCTAGATTGTATTCGAACTGCCCACTGCCAACTTACAATGTATGTTAGGCAATACTGAGCTTTTATGCTGATTGGATGAACACTTCCTTATCTCGCTTACTTTGTGTGCAAGTGAAAGGCATTCACTCCACAAATGCGGCAATGCATTTGAAAAAATACTAGGTACGTATATGAGGTGGTGTGCATTACTGTCTTACATGTGTGCATCGAATCATCGCTTCTGTAATCGACATTTTCGCCGCTGGGCCACGATATCAGTACGCATCACCAGCATTACTCTTACATCGACAGCGGAGTTGTAAGGGAGCATGATAATAAATTTAACCTAAGAGTAGATCAGTATTTTAATTTTGTTTTATAACGAACTGCCCAGCGGCGAAAATGTCGATTACAGAAGCGATGATTCTATGCAGACATGTAAGACAGTAATGCACACCACCTCATATACGTACCTAGTATACATTTTCAAATGCATTGCCGCATTTGTGGAGTGAATGCCTTTCACTTGCACACAAAGTAAGCGAGATAAGGAAGTGTTCATCCAATCAGCATAAAAGCTCAGTATTGCCTAACATACATTGTAAGTTGGCAGTGGGCAGTTCGAATACAATCTAGCTTACTTTCGTACACTTTGTAAGCTAGCATTCATTAAGCACAAAGTATGACAAACATCATTAAAGAGATGTAATGTGGTATCCAGCGTTCGCCGCTGGGTGTTTGTCTTAGACAATAACTGAGTCCCTGCTTACATCATAATCGAAGTTATTATTAACTCATGATATATCAGATTAACTCATGATATATCACATTACATGATTTATTATCGCAGTACTTCGCTTAGTTTCCCGCTGGGTACTTATTTTGGGAAGAGAGAGAGAGAGAGAAGATTCGTCTTTTAACCCATTAATGGACAAGAGTGCCATATGGCACTCAAATTTGTACAATATTCAAAATGCGTCTGAAAATAATTGAGCCGTGGTATATTGTTCATTTTATGTACCATTACTATTTTGTTTGTTGCGAATCAACTATATGCATAGCAACTCAGTCGCATATAAGGTGTTGGTGTTATAGCACGATCTTTTGAAGTGTATGTGTTTTTTTCTGCAAAATGTTGTAATGCTATGAGTAATCGTAGGTAAAAGCTAAATAATTATTTCGTGCACAAGATACATATACATATAATAAAGATTATATGTTTCTCATAAGCTCACAATATTAGCTCTTCAATTATTAAAATTTGATAAAGTTGCTTATGTTGAATTTACGAAAAAAAACTAAGTCTCAATATTCAAAGTGCCATATGACACTCTTGTCCAGTACACTGAAAAAGTGAATGTGTATATTTTTAGACTCAATCCGGATAAAGTTTCAGAATTTTTGAGAGAAATAGACACTGGAGAAAATAACATTAGTTTACAAAATTTAATTTTTTTCATGTACATTTGATGAGATACAAATCTCCTTATATATTTTTTCCGTTGAATTCGAAAATCAAGGTGAAATTTTTTTTATGGACCAGTTTTTGAGATATTGTAATTTTTTAATTTTTTTCGACCTTTTTTCACTCGACCCATCATACGTCGACCCAGAAATGTCCGATTGGGTCGTTGTTGGTATTCAAATGAAAGGTATTGAGATTAAAAATAAATATGTATAATTGGATCTTTAATTCATAAAGCGGTTAAAAAAAATATATCGATGAAAATAGGGCACATTTTCAAAAAAATCAAATTTTACAGTGATTATATGCTGACAGAAAACTACAAATCGTTTAAAAAAACGTCTGGTTTCTGTTCATGTACGTAAAGATCATACAACCAGAAGAAAATCAACCGAAAAATTACAAAGTTATATGCAATGGAGTGAATAAATCCAAATAATAACAAAGTAAAACTACACATAACAAAAATTAAAAATTTTAAAAACCCCCGTTATATCTAGATATGATGTTATAGCTCCTAAACGGCTAAACTTATTTTCTTCAAACATAGCTCAGAACCATTTCGATCAAGTCACCTATCATACAGAAAAATCTAAATCAAAATCGGTCCAGCCGTTTGGTCTGTACGTGGACACGGACAGACACACAGATACACAGACACACACTACAAACTTATAACACCCCTTTTTTTGGTCGGGGGTTAAAAAATAAAAAATAACACAGATCAACAAAATGAAATTTATTATGTAAGGTCAAAGGTTTCGTAGTCAATTTGTATGTAATAAGTACTGTGTGCGATTCAATAAAAAATTACACAGAAGGCTAGGAAACAAACTGACCTTTAAATTATGTTTTCATGAATTTTTTAACAGTCTTATAGTTTAAGAGTTATTCAGAAAGTTTTATATAAAAAAATAAATTTTTTCAAACAAATTTAGAAAATCGTTTCTTAAAAGACTCGTTAAAATTTTAACCTGAAGAAAATTTTATATTTTATTATTAATTGTGATACCTTCATATGTTGTAAATAAAACGAGCCAAATTTATTAAAAATCATTCCATTAATTCTGAATTCATTCACAATTAAGTGGTAGCATACGAGTATATTTTACAGAATTTTTTAATTTGTATTTATATTATTATTTTATTCTGTAAGAAAATACATAAGGAAAATCGCCTCTCATCAAATGTACATTTTCGGTGTAAACTAGTGTAATGCATATGCAATTATTATACAACCACCATCACGGACTTCGCATCTGGAGAAGATGATACCAATAAACACTCTGGTGGATATATACACGACATCCATCACAACTAGATTAGAGATTGCATATTTATTACACGGTAAAATGGTGACAATTTGGAAGAAAATATTATTTATGACACTGTGTAGTGAGAACTTAAAGGGGGCACAACAAAAGTGTGCATTCTACGTCCTGCTGTTGTGTCTGTGTGTAAAATGTATATAGGGGAGTTGATCGCATAGGTCAAAACGTATATTTTCGAGAAAAAAAAGATCGTCAATTTTTACTTCGACTATTGAAGTGGCTATTCGAAATGCATGATTGTTACATCGAAAGTCCAAAATAAGTATTTCACAACTGGAAATTTGGTGCAACATCTGTTGAAGACAAGCACTGATATTTCCCGCTCTGAGTTCACAACTCGCCGATATACTCATATTGCTAGCGCAGGTATTCAGTATGATGGTATTGCTCATAACGTTCAAACATGCAATCACCGACACTGAGCATATGAAGGATGCAAAAGACAAAGTTGAGCGGAATACAGCAAATGCAATGTTGTCTTATGCACAAAATATATCATGTGATATCATACTGAAATAATTAGACAGTAAATAGGTTTTTTTTTGTCATGTGTATTTATTTTATATATTTCTTATTATTTATGTGTAATAACTCTAAGGAAATTAAAATAAATTTAAATAAATTTAATTATTTTGTAATGAAATACTAAAACAATATGCAGTATTCATACTGAATATAATATGTTGTAGATTAGACAAGAGTGCCATATGGCACTCGCTCCTGGAGCGTGCTAGGTTGGTACTACATATAATTTGATTAAAAATTTGAGTTAAGGACATACATATTACTGTTGGTACAAAGTTTGGCTAAATCGGTTCTTGGAGATCCCGTGTCCATTAATGGGTTAATTTTGAGTCCAGCAGCTTTGATTTTACGTTCAACTGATTATAATTAATCTATAAATTTTGGATTTTTGTAGGGCAAAAAATAATAAATTTTTGTGATCCTATAAATTCACTTTTTTAGAAGATATAATTGTGAGAGATAACCTATATTTTTTAACTTCTCAAACAAAAGTAACGGGTTAAGCAAATAGGCTATTCAAATGGTAAGTGCATACAACTGCAGAATATAAACGGTTTTGCAGGGTTAATACCCAAAATACAGTACTGGCATTATTAGACGATTGGTTTGACTATTTACCAGGTTTTCTATCGAACCCTTATTTAAATCTTATTTGCGTAAGCAATAGGCGCTCCATATACTCCAAGACCATTGCAACATTTTTACATGCCAAAGCAAATCTAAAAACACCCATCTCTGTTTGAATCATCAAAATCAAACAAAAAAAATATATGCAAGCTAAAAAAATCTTATTTGGTTTTCGATATAAAATAAAATTCATAAGAGTAGAACATTTTAAATATACTTTCAAGCACGTAAGTATGTATGTATATACATATTTCATTCCATATCATTGTATGATGACCAATATCGTCGCTGTTTTAACTAACTGATCTAACTGACATCACTTTGAAAAATGAGTTAAGTCCACTATTATACTTTATGAGTCATAATAGGCCTTGTCCACAATTCTTATGACTGTAAACATTACTGTCGAGCCTATAATAGCAAAAATATTTCAGACGTTTCCATAAGAATACATGTAGAAAACAATCATAAAACCTCCTCTCCTGTAAAATTTACAAAACGTCAGTTAGTTAAAACAGCGACGATATGTACAATTGTGTGATTGTGTGTATGTGCAAATGAAAGTGTAAAATTCTTGCCGCTAAAAAATGTTTGCATGTGAGTAAGAATACAGACTCTAGTGGGAGGGGGGGCTAATATTTTGGTAGTATTAGTTTTCGTTATTTATGCTTCATGCAAACAACTCGACTTGCATATTTTGCTTAAAAGCGCATTTATCACACACTTGCTATTTAAAACTTACATCATCCGTGTATAAACCTTCTTCACACTGCATGTATTCTCAGTGCAAGTCTACACAGAATTTTATCACATCAAAAGAGTGGGCCTGGAGGGGTTTAAAAATGTTCAGTAATGTGAAATTTCCATTCATGGTTGTATATTTGAGTACTACTCTTACTTACTGCATTGTAGTATGTTTGCCTATGGTATATGACTTTTAAGTTTGTTCATTTTTGAATACTTTGCTGTTTTGTTTTTGTCGCTTTCATTCCTTGCTGCTATGAGTTTATAAGTGCAACAGAGACGGAGACAGAGAAAGAAAATATTGCATATTAAGTTATTGTATATTAGGTGTTAAATCAGATAAATTTTCGCATAATACCGCATGCAGCACTTGGATTTTACAAAGATTAACAATGTGTGCTCCAGCATCGGTATCAGTATCAGTTGGAGCAGTAACAGCAGCAGCATCAGCAGCAGCGGCAATAGCAATGGCAATAACTACAGCAACATTTATTCATTGGAGTTTGCCGACTATAATTTGGATGTTGCTGTTGCTCTGGCTGTTTGTTATTTAAGTATGTATAACGTATGAGTGAGTCCAAACCATCGAATGTACATGAATGTTTATGCAATAATTTTTGTTGCAGTTATCGTGTTGTTTGTTGTAGTTGTTGTTTTCCTACATAAAATTGTTTAGTATTTGCTTTAAATTGCAGTTGTAGATTGTTCGGTTTGCCAGTGTTGTTGAGTTGGTTGCCTTTTTTAACTTTTGTTGTTGTAGATGATGTTGTTTATATAGTACATTTGCCTTGGAGGCTTGAATTTTGGGTATTTGAATGGAATTGTATTATAATGAAGTAAAAAGTGCTTCATTTAAAAATGTTTAACATAAAAGCTCCGAGTATTTTCCGCAAATAACCCATGAAAAGTGGTATAAGAATATTGAAATTGCTGTCAATATAGCGAAGAAAACCGATCAGATTTGTATTTATACTCTCGAAAAGTACTTTCAATTAAAATCGAAATCGGAACCAGCGCAAATATACATGTATATGCACTAATATTAATATATGTGGCTGCTTGCTACATGTCATCAATCAAATAAAATTAGTAGGTTCCACATTGATAACATTTTTTTTGTAGTAACAAACCGGAACTGTAAAGCTACTTTGGCTTGTCTGCAGAAACACCCAGATTCTCCGGATGGGATCGAAGCCGGAACAATTCAACTACTGAATGGTAAACGGGCCGTAATTAACGACAATGAAAAAATCATATATCTTTTTTCACTATTGTGCGTTTATTTTTGAAATCGATTGAGAGCACTAGTTTATGCTTCATATTAAACACTAATTGCATACCGTAAGACTGGCACAAAGTTAGTATAATATATATGTATATATTGGATTGATTTGATATGTACATATACATATTTATGTTTGATACTTAAATCTGCAAGAAGCAGGTTAATCACTGGAGAGGAGGATTAATTTTCCAGTCTTAAAGCCCAATTTTACTTATAAAAATATCTTATATACTCTTAACAACATCGGCTATATTCTGGTTGTGGTTCACATAATCAGACACCTGAGTTGATTTCGCTTGTGAATTAAATCGATAAATATGATACTCTTTTTTAATATGTTAAAAAGTGGAAAACTTTCCGTTTCCTTGCGTAATCATGAGCACAATCCCGTAATCACTACTGCACATTCCATCTCGCTTGTCAAAGAGCCTTTTAGCTAGTTTTGTTATTTTCAGTATCCTCAGAACGAGGTTTTGAAACTGGATCACAAATATATTCCACTGTTGAATTATCTGGAAATAATACTTGGGAGCAGTGAAATTCGTAACATATTAAGTTATTGAAAGAATGAGTTTTTCCATATATTTGTTGTTTACTTTTTTTTTATTAATGAGAAATGAGAAATCTAGGGATTTAATTCAAGTTCAAGCTTCTCTTGATCTCTCGTCCGATCACTCCCCGACGATCATCACAATTTGTAGCCCATTAAGAAGTAATTTACCTGACCCATATGTGAAGATGATCAATCGTGTAAATTGGCTGGGGTTCAAAAAATATCTCAGCAGTCATTGTACGGAAAACATTACGCTTAGAACACCCGATGATATTGAATCGAACATTGCCAATCTCAGCGAGAATATTAAACAGGCTGCTGAACATGCCACTATCTCCCATCCGCAGATTGGGTTTAATAAAATTTATTCTACAGACATTGAACGTCTCGTACGTGAAAAAAGAAAGGCTAGAAGGGAATGGCAACAGCACAGATCACCACAAAATAAAATCAGATTTAAAGAGTGCACTAAACGACTCCAAGAGTTGCTTGCATCTGAAAAAATTGCATCTCTTAAAAATTATCTGGAGGGTCTTGATGTTACACCGGCGTCTAATTACTCCTTGTGGCGCGCTGCCAGAAAGCTTAAAACACCCGTTGAGTATAAGCCACCTCTACGCACATCTACCGGAGGTTGGGCAAGAAGCGATACTGAAAAAGGTAAAATATTTGCTGAGCACTTAAAATCCGTTTTTACGCCAAATATATGTTCTGGTGTTGCTGATTTGACGAATATAGTCGCTCTACCCCCTCAACACATAAAGTTTAAGACGCGTGATTTACAAAAATTAATTGCCGAACTCAACCCGAAGAAAGCTCCGGGTATTGATGGAATTAGTAATCAGATGCTGATGAACTTGCCTCGTATTGCAATGAGAATCCTGTTATTCATATTTAATGCTATTTTACGACTGGAGTATTATCCACACAACTGGATACTTGCCAAGGTTAAAATGATTCCAAAGCCGGGCAAAGATATAACAAAGGCTGAGTCATATAGGCCAATAAGTCTACTATCTACAATGTCAAAGCTTTTCGAAAAACTGCTCAAAACAAAATTGTCCCCAATTCTAATTAGTAGTGGGTGCATACCAGACCATCAATTTGGTTTTAGAAGTCAGCATAGCACCATTGAACAAACTCACAGATTGGTTCAATTTATAAGAAGAACTTTTGAGGGAAAAAAGTATTGTTCTGCGCTGTTTATTGACGTTTCCCAGGCATTTGATAAAGTGTGGCATGAAGGCCTAATATTAAAATTGAAGACTTACTTACCAATAAACATTTTAAATCTTTTGGAAAGTTACATTATTTCCCGTAAGTTCACTGTTGCGGAAGGAGACTTTACAAGTAGGCCTGAAAAAATTTCATCTGGTGTGCCACAGGGGAGTATACTGGGACCAGTTTTATATTTAATTTATACTTGTGATATGCCTGTGAGCAGTAGTATCCATACTTCCACATTTGCCGACGATACAGCCTGCCTTAGTATGCATGAAAACCCTGATGAGGCATCCCGCAAACTCCAGGAACACATTAGCCAGATGGAGCTTTGGTTAAACTTATGGAGAATCAAGGTAAATGAACAAAAGTGTGTTCAAGTAACATTTACTTTACGAAGAGATACTTGTTCCCCCATTCGGATTAACAATCAAGTTGTTTCTCAATATTCACATGTGAAATATCTTGGTATACACCTTGATCGACGACTTACATGGAAACACCACATTGATTCTAAGTTAACTCAAATGAAACTTAAACTAACTCAGGTACATTGGCTGATTGGTCGAAATTCAACACTTAGCCTAGACTGTAAACTTTTAATATACAAGTCGCTTTTAAAGCCAATATGGTGCTACGGAATTCAACTATGGGGCACTGCTTCAGCTTCAAATGTAGAGAAAATTCAACGCAGGCAAAATAAAATTTTACGCATGATAACATCGGCTCCATGGTACATCAAAAATTCAAATATACATCGTGATTTGAATATGCCACTAGTGACTGAAGAAATTGCAAAATACGCTGGCAAATATTTAACAAAACTCGAGTCACATCCTAATCCGCTTGCCCGTAATATTTTGAACTTTACTGGACACATCCGCCTAAAAAATAGGGATACAATGGCTCTTATTCACAGCACTCCAGATGGGACTTCTTGAAAATACTTTTATTTTTTTCCTTTTGATTATCACTACTTACATATGTATTATATATAACTACTACTAAGCTTATGTCCGACATTGGTCGGGCCTAATTATATTTTTTAGATTTAAGATTTGAATACTTATTGTTAGTTCATATATGAAGATACAATAAATAAAAAATCATGCATAAAAAAAAAAAAAAAAAAAAATTAATGAGAAGTAACACTCAGGCAATGAGCGCCTACTACCTTCTTTAGGAAATGGATGGTGATAGAGAAGACAGGTGGTGAAGGAGGAGATAGAGGAAAGCTTCATTCCTTTTACAACTCTAATGTTTTCATCACTTGAACTTTCCTACAACAACTGATGCCAAGGGACTAATGCACATCAGAAAAATGTGTGGTGTTGTTATTTAATGACTTTTGGATACTGGGGTCGAACCCAGAACATGCCGTTTTGTAGTCAACGTGCTAACTAATTCAGTCAACGCCACCCTGTTTACATTTTTGTTACTTACTTTTATGCGACCTGCAAGACATATTGTAATTCAAAATCAATTAAATCAATCGTCAATTATTTTTGTTTTTCAATACTCAAAGCTTTACAGCCTGCCTGAAAACATCGACAGAAAACGTTCGATCTTATTTTGTTGTTGTTTTCAATAACAGTTATCGATCGAACGTTTTCTGTCGACATTTTTATTCTGGATCACACGAGTAATTAATTTGGTGATAAATGTAGTTGAAATCAATTTTAAGTCTGGATAAGTTTTTTTTCATTGAAAGAAGTGCTTAAGTAATATTTCTTTCTGTATAAGAATTTTGGCCCATTCGAATATTCATCACTGTGACATATCTGCTTCAGTGAAGCATTCTAGGATATCTAAATGTCTCTTTTCAGTGCATTAATTCATTCCAGATATAATTTCTTAATCAGTACCTGGTTTCTGTAATATGTGAAAAATTTTCGTAACGAGAAAGATTTTATACAGAGTTATTTAATGAAAAATTTATATAAATTTACAAAAAATATTAAGGAATAGATTTTTTCCTACTCATTCTGTGTTTTGCACATGAACTAAATAACATACATAGCTGTCAAAGAGGTTGTCTGGAATGCAAGTTTTTAATGTTCAGTACATTGTTTTACAATGGGTTAATCTGCTAATATTTGTAGTTATGTCCGTATTTTGTCTAGGCTTGCTGCTAAGATATGATTTAATGTTTAATACCCTCAATATATTTATTGGCTTTTTCCATCCGTGCTGTAGTCATTTTTGTTGTTTTGCTGGCCATCTATAGATGTGCAATGTTTATATGCCATAGATTTTTACATGGCAATATCATGCTGATATTGACTTTTGTTAGAGTTTTTATTTTTGAAGTCTTTTTCGGACTTTTGTTAATATCAAACAAAATTCTAACAATAAAGGACTTTCCAAAGCTTAGAAAAGGTATTAATTTTTGCCGATTTATTGAAAGTTTAAGCCTATTGTAAGTTATATTGTTACACAAAACAAACCATATGTATATGGTATGTATATATAAGAAAAAAAGTTAAGAGAGCCAATTGCTGGAATAATTTATTTACTTGATTAAGTAAATATTTTTGAAAACAATTTTTCTTCTTTTGTATATAATATTGTTTTTAATTTATGTAATTTTTTTTTTATTATTATTAATATTTCATTTTAGATTTTAATCTTATAAACTCTAGTTTTTGTTTGCTTTAAAAACAAAACAAAAAAAGAAAACACCGGATAATTTTTCATGTGAAAATGCTATTTTTTGCTTGGTGAAACAACTGTAGTTGTTGTTGTTGTGGTAAATCTCAACCATAAATTTGCATAAATTTCACTATTTATTTTTAAATATTTAAAAAACAATGAATGGATGAATTTTATAAAAAATGGTCGTTGTTGTTTTTGTTTATAGTGAACGAATGAGTTTTATTTATGAAACAAGCAACAGCAACAACACCAACGGCAACAAAAAAGCATAAAAATGCTGACCATCGCTAGTAAAATTTATTATGACAAGTTGCTCTGGCAATTTTATCTCTATGAACACAAATTTTCTCCCCTTAAAAAAATATAATATTTGTCTCTCATTGATGATGTTTTTTTTTTTATTTTTTATTGACTATTTTATCCACATACGTACATACATATATATATATATATATATATACATCCAAACAACAGGTGCGTCAACAGGTGTAAAGAATGGAATGGAATGGAATGTTTTATAGAAAATTGTTCTAACTTTGATAGTTCAGGTCTTGAGCTTTAGAAATAATTTTGGAAAAATATTTTTCCTTCTCAAAATCGTCCCGCAAACGGGCCTGATGTCCAGTTTACATTCATATTTAAAAGTGTGATGGTACATATAATTTATTGTGTGTTCTGCTAGCAGTGGTGTAAACAATACAAACAATTTCTTTTACTTTTTTGGTTTCACCCAAATTCACCGTAGGCTTATGCATGTTTATGAGTATAAATAATTTTTTTTCTACATACAAATATGAAATAGTAAATCTAACACTAAATAATCAACTAAACAATGGAGTAAATTTTATTTAAAAAGGGATAAACTCACAAACAATAGACAGCTTATTTGATTTTTATAAAAAACTCAATTAAGGAAATTTGTCTTTTATTTAATTATATTGCTAGTTTAAAAATAAAGTAGATTTTTAAATAAAACAACTAACAAAATTTGAATTAAAAATTTCCGATTAATTAATCATTTAAAAATCTTAAATAAAAATAAAACTCAAATATACTGACCTCGATATCTATGGAAATTTCTTTACACAAAAAAAAAAACTTTAATACACTAACAATTAGCTCGGCTTAACTCGTGGGTCAAAGTTTTATGCACTTAATTTATAAATTCCGCAAGTCTATGCTTCCTAAGGCAAGCGGCACAAAATAAACAAATATTCTTTACATTTATTCAATATTTCTACAACCAACATGTTTAGTGCAACATTCAACTTTAATTTAAAAATATCCAAATAGCTAAATGACTTTTTGAGAAGCATATTTTTTGTAGTTAAGGCAGCTTCAAACTCATCTTCGATTTTATTTTTCTTATAAACGCTTCATGCACTTGAAAGTATACTCTTTTTAAATTTTTAAAATTTATTTGATGCCAAAAACAATGAACAGTTTTCGAAAAATGTTCTTTGCTTTTTGCTATGATTATTTTTATTGCAACTGCTTTGCTTTCTTCGTGTTGTGGCTTAGAATTGAGGTTCTTACCTTAAATCATATTTTTTATGATGTGTTAAGATGTGAACGCTAAATATCGTTAAATAAATTTTGTTCATGATTTACATTAATAAAGGAACATATACATACATACATACTTACATACTTATAACAAAGTAAATTTGTATGTGAGTACCCAGCAGTGCATAACACTAAAACTGTGAGGGAAAATTTGTTCAAACAATTTATAAATTTATCTGTTAAAAGTTACAACTTATTTTGACGAGCAAGAAGACCTTTACCCGTTGTAGTAAACAGACCAGAGTCTTTGGTGGGCATCGAGTCCACTTACCATCCAGGCTACCGAAAAATACAGCACAAAAAATGATTTGCCTTATATTTTTTATAAAAAGTTTTTTATATGATATATTTAGAAATGCACTCTAGATTTATGTTTGTAATAAAAAAATTTAACCCTTTTTATACGACATGATAAAGGAGAATTACTGCGTTCAGTATAATCTGGCACATCATTATGAATAGATTGATGCTTGAAGAGTACTGCCAAATTATTGAGATACAGTTTTAAAATCAGTCCTCAATTCCAGAAACTTATATACGATGTTTTATTGAGAAATTGTACTCAGCGATGAGACTGATTTTTTGCTTTCAAATTGGTAATAATCAAAATTGCCACATATATGGAGTCAAACCAAACCACAACGACAGACTCCATAACGAACAGAAAAGTCCACCTTTTGTTGCGATGTTATCATTGGACCTTATAACTTCAAAAATTAAGCAGGAGCTTTCGTTATGGTCAATCTCCATTGACGGTAATGAAAGCTTCTGCTTTTTGTGACAGGTTGATTTCGATATATAGACCTGTAAATTGGCCTAAAAGGGTTATAATTTATAAACCAGCATAAATTGATGCTTGAAGGATAACATTGTTCGTGTTATTAGTGACAATAATGTCCTGTATTGATTCTTTTAAGGTATTTCCTTAAAATTAAAGATAACTGCAATAAATGATATAATAAATATCGCGGATATTTTTATAGGACCTCCCTTTTTTCCATTTTTGCTATTTCTTTAATTATTAACATAAAAAGCTATTTTTAGTCCACCTTGCCATACAATTTTTATATGCCAGTCTTTTATTTTGTCATACTGCTGAAATTAATAATTCATAAAATTTCTAATCAATCTGTTGTATTAAAAATATACTCATCCTTTTTTCCCGTACATGATTTATATTTCATAATTTTTGGTGAATATTTCAGTTTATGTTATAAAATCTACAATATATGAAATTCCATGAAAGTAATATCATATACAAAAAAAAAAAAAAAAAAAAAACAAAAAGGAATCTACATAAAAGGAGGGACTCACTATCCTAGAAAATCGTACGACTTTTAAAAAGATACAGCACTGATCTAATGAATTCTTGTTGTCTTTGCAAAGTATTATTAACGTACGATTGTGTAGGATAATAAATCATTGTTTTGTTCCTTTGCTGTCATACACATTTATATACATTTAAAATAATAAATATATCTAACGGTTGAGAAATTTAATTTATGAATGTTAAAGAAGTTTGCGAACATTCCGTCAAAGAATTTCTAACAAAAACCACAAAGTGCAATTTGTCCCTTCACAGCTTTTAGTGCTGTCTGACTGTCTACATAGAAGGCTACCTCCTCGGGATACCTGTGATGCCCAGGGAGACGCTCCTCTGATTCGTTCTCCTTAATGCCTCACAACCATAAGAAATAACCTGTCTGACAACCGATGTGTAGTTCCACTTTAATTCGATTGTAGACACCATTTCCTTACCAAGGAGATTCTCTTTAGTAGACATTGAGCCGCTTGATTTAATCAGATTGGAACAATAGTTCCGAACAAACCTATTTTGTTTTGTGTCAGTTTTGTAATTTTTTGCCATTTATTATACTTTTTCATGCCATTTTGCCAGCCATTTTTAACCATTTTTCGTGCCTGCTCTGTACACGATATTTGGAGTTGAGGTGCGATTAAAAATCATTAAAACTTTACAAGCATGATAACAAATACCTTCGGCTGATTTAATGAAGAAGACCAACAAAGTATTTAGTAGGAATCGATCTCTAGCGTCTACTGTATACATAACATATTAGAACCAACAACAAATAAATTGTTTGACATTATTATTTTGCTATATTTGTTATTACTTAATTTCTTTAGACTATTAGTAATTTGTAATTTAAGGAATATTTTTTTTAACTCTTAAGTTCAGTATTTCATTTCTCATGAAAAAAAATAGCAAAGAAATTCTGAATTAAAAAGCTTAAGTTGTGTTTGGATTTATCTTAGTTAGTTTTTTGTTCATTTGTTCAATTCACAAGCTCCGACGTATGGTTTATTGTTAAAAAAAATATATTTTTATGCACTTGTAAGAACACAAATTCGTTGTATTGTTGTTGTATTAAATTGACATTCATTTCATATGAAGGCATAAAATTCAACCAGCAATGGGAACTTTATTTTTATGCGAAATGCATTAAAATAGCTAGAATTGAATTAACTTGAAATTAATTAAATATATATTTATCACTACGATGAATTTTATTCCTGGTGCTAGTTATCACATAGTTAAAAGATTTTTACAAATTAATCTAGCATTTAGAATATTCCCAGACCTGGCCTAAATACAACTAGTTCAAAAACATAGACAATTCCATTGTATAATTAGAACTCACTTTTGTATGAAAATTATTAACAACAAAAGTACAATATTGTACAGTTCGACGATTAGACGATGCATACGACTTTAATGCGAGTTTATGAATTGGTAAATTGAAATTGCTTAAGTGAATTTAATCCAACTACACGGAAAAATTATTGTTGAATTTTTTTCAATTAAGTGATTGGTTAGAAAAAAAATATTTTTGATTAATATTTTAACTGAATATAAGTTTATATTAATTGAATTTAGTGCTCTATCAAGAAAGTGTTATCAACAGAGCTTAACTCAGAATACTATGAAATGGTTCAAAATTATTACATATTACTTGTATGTTAATAATGTAGCTTTTTTGTTTTTATGTGTGAAAATCAAATTGTTTTTTATAATGTGCCACATTTTTTTGAAAAAATGTTTTCAATTAAAATACTCAATTGATCTTTTAATTGGTCTTGATATTTTATATGGGAGAAGTAATTTTAACATTATAACATGAATAAAAATAATATATTAAAAAAAACAGAAATTAATGTTGTTCCCTTATTTCTCAATAAGCAAATAATAATAATAAGAAATACAAGGTTATAGATGCAAATGGTCTAGCATGAGTACATATGTATAATATCTTAGCCGTTCTTTAAAATCCAAACACAAAATATACACACAATTCGAAGGAAAGCTACGGTATTCTGCATTTACGCTTACAAAAGGCTATCAAGCACTGAATACGTTCATTGTACATTTGTGCACCATGCAAACTTCAGAAGCCATACGATAATGCATCAGTTAGGTTTTTGGTACAATAGACAAATGTTTCAAATTTTGGACATTTTTTATATGTAAATAACATAATTTTTTATATTTCTGTACTATTAGATTTTTTTTCTCTATTTCAATTGCTATGTCAATTCAACCATTAAACATTTTTAATTAGTTTTTAACTGAATCTTAAAAAATACTTCAATTAAAATTTAATTCAATCTTAAAAAATATCTCAATGTAATTTTAATTGAATCTTTAAAAAAGCACCAATTAAATTCTTAGTTAAAATAAAATTTTTTTAATTGAAAACATCAAAACAAATTCAATTAAAATGAATGAGTTAGTAGTACAATTTCCGTGATTGGTTGGAAAATAATTAATTTTTTTAACTGAATCTTTGTTTTTTTTTTTATTGAATCTGCTTAAAAAAGATTTGCTGATGCTGATCCAAGCCTATAAATTTTGGTTTGAAAATAAACGTTCAATTTATTTTAATAAATTTACATCTGACATTTCTTGTGTTCTCATTTTGTGGTGTCTTTTTGTTGTGGCATTGTGACAGGGAATAGTGCCATCCGTAATTAATGGCAATATGGCAACATTGTCAACATCAAGAATTAATTTTGATATAATAACAATAAGAGCATATTTCACCAACTTATTTAAATATCAACACATATTTATAAAAGTCATTTTTCCATAAAAAAATTTATGCAAATCGATACTTAAATATGAATTGATATTTAAATAGAGTTGGTGAAATGGGCCCTAAGTGTCATTTGTTTTATCATTGTTAGACTTTGTCTATGAATTTTTTGTTAATTAATGTTTATACAAATGTATAATCGCAAAATTATTCAATTGGCTAGTGCCACCGTATGTTTAGCAATAATAAGAAAAAGTTTTAAGCAATCTAAAAAACGGCAAGGAAAGTATTGGAAAAGAATAGGGCTTAATATGTGCCCCACCAAGAAGCCCTAATTACACCAAAATTCCTGCTCATTCAATTTCCTTTACATTTCTATTCCTATTTTTTTTTTGTATTATTCTGGTAACACTGCATTTGCTCATTGTCGCCAAAGAAATAAAAATTAGTTTAATTGGACTACAACGACAAAATCAGCATAGACAACAACCTGCCGCCCTGTTGCCTTGCTGTCGTCAAAAGAATCATTCTCATATAAACATGTGTATTCTATCCTTGACAAAGCTTAATGCACAAGAAGAAACCGTTACTCCTAGTGAAGGGCACAAGTTCCATAGATATAAGGTAAATATTAATTATTAATGATGAGATCAAAATGTTTGCCGGCTACCTGGTCGGAAGTCTGGTTGGACCCTGGTTGGAAGTCTTGAAAAACTAAGAACTTGTATCGACCTGTAACATAATTTTGAGTCATATATTTAATATTACTAATGTTCATTATCCACTTGTTAGCTACCGTGCTCAGTACTTAAGGAAATATTTTAGTTCTATGTATAACAATTGCGGTGAGTGATAGGCAGTAAAATAAAGTTTCCTACTACCGTGCCTTTTTACATTGAATACTGCGGTTTTAAATATTATGAAGATATTTTTCTTTAACACATAATCGTGATTAATACCAATTAAACATAAAGACTTTCTGTTAATTAAAAATACTTAATTTTGAATACATTAAATTATTAAAAGATCACAACAGGTTTTTTTTTTGTAAAAAATAAAACCAATGGGATTCCAAAGAATACAAGATACGCTTTTGGAACCATTCAATATTTAAATATCGAACTGTATTCAAATATATTCATAAATGCTAATATTTTTCGTATAATAAATCTTTCTACTGACGCCGCTAATGATGATCTTTAAATTTACCTTTTTGTTCAGCCAAGTGTATTTTAGAAAAATAAATATAATTAAGCCTGGTTTTTATAGTCTCATTATAAGAAAGAGAAGTGGTCATAATCAAGCTACTTTATAGAATGCAGTTGCTACTAACAGTTGGGTGGTCTCAAACAACAGCTATTAACTTTTGTTTAAAGCAGCTAGAAACTTACACATTATCTTTTATAAAAGAGCTTAATAATTGTAATTAGAGATTTATTAATACTAAAGAAACACTAAAGATACTTCTCTTTCAAGAGTAGTGGCATGCGAAATAATATAAATAATAAATAAATAATAATAAATAAATAATAATAAATAAAACATTTATTTTAATATTTTAGAATTTAATACGACCATAAATTTATCACGCCAACGTCTGGAAAAAGTGTTAGTTGAAAGCTTTTTTGATTTATACTAAGAATTAATTTTGTGTAATTATAATTTGAGTAAAAGTCTTAATACGTTTTACACAAACACAGCTATCAAGTACAAGCTTCGAATCTTTACTTAACAATTTTATAGTGCGATTAACTTTCAACCTTAGTTGCATTTTCAATTTCATTTAAAACAAATAATTGTAATATAAACACGAAAAAAGTAAATAACATTTAACCTAAAAGGAATCATTATAAAACACGCATTCAGCAACATCAGTCTCTCCCTGTTCCATACGTCAACAATTTTCACAATCCACCATTACACTAAGGGTCTTGTGTTGGTGCTGTTGTTTTAAGCGTTTCTACCTTCTGCCGATCTGTAACTTTAAATAACGTGTTGTATAAGTTTAGGTAAGATAAGTAGAGTATGGATATGGCTGTTTAGTTATGTATTTCATTTTTGCAAATGTTTACCTTTCGTGTTAAGATAGTCGACGTCGCGACGTCTGTCTGTGTGCCACAGCGAGCAGCAGAGGAAAATAAGTTTAAAACGTACTTAAAATCAATTTACTTAATAACCCACAATTTAAGTGTGCGCGCATTCGCATTACTCTCACAATATGAAATCATAGTGAAATCAGGGCATTAAATGGTTGAATTCATTTTGTGGTGATTGCAAAAACTGATGAAAATGTAGAGTTAAAAAATTTGCTTTTTTTTGTAGTTGCCATTTGAAATTAAATTGATGCATTTAAATAGTTTACATTTTGTAATTATAACATCTTTATTGGTTATTCGGACGTCTATGTTAGTAATCTCTACCGGCATTTGGCTCATCGTGGTAGAAATTTCCACTACTAAAGTTCACCCTCAAAGTTTGTCACGGTACAGAGATCCAAAATTTACTCCGAATTAAAAATATAAGTAGAAATGAATTGGTAAAATCTTAAAATATAAATACATTCCTTTAACCTTCAGCATTATTAACTTTATGTGGGCATTTTTGTAAAAATGCATGTTTAATCTTTATAGAAACAAAAACAAAATCTTTAACACATACAATACATATAATAAGCATGGTGCTAAAAGAGCGGAAGGGCTCCCTTAATAATACCGGCAAACTGGCGAATCAAAAGTAATTTATAACAAACTGGCTTCAACGACTACAACGATATGAAAAAAATCCTAGTAAGGCCTCTTTTCATTTCGCAACAAAAAAAACAATAGCAAAAAATTATGAAAATATAGCAACAACTCAGAGAAATAAGAGTAGAGACAACAAAAGCAACAACAACATTTGGAAAATATAAAAACAAGAATCAGAACACGTGAATTTTTTGAAGCATATGTTAAATTGCATGCAACATGCGAATAATAGCAACAATACAACAAGTATTTGTTAAAATAGTCGATGTTGCTTTTTACACTTTTCATTTTATTTTATTTTACTTTTTTTAAAATCATGTATAAACTCATACATGTGCAAATACCTTTACAAGTACCATCGTTTTTGTACAAGTATTCACTGTTTTAGTTTTTGTTTTTGCTGCCATTCTTGTTGCTGGATGACAGTGTAATTATGGTTGTTGTTTTAGAGCTGCTTTTAAGTCTGGAGTATGTAGTTTACATACCCTTTAAATGTTTTAACAACATATAGCAATAGCACCGGCAACAGCAACAACAAAATTTAGCGTAACGAGCAACATCACACAAATTTATTCAATGTTTTAAGGGCAATTATAGGCATGACATTTAACATTTTTTGAATGAAAATTTTGAATAAAAATTATTGAACTTAAAAAGCAAAAGTCGGACTTTATCCTTTAGATGCACACTTTCATACACATCTCTATTCATGTAGATATGTACATATATGTATGTAAGACTGTTCATACAAAATAAGTAAATAAATGATGTTATGGTTAGAATATACATACATACATATATATACATATATATATAAATATTAATTAAACTTTACACACAACATTACAAAAACATTTTTTTCAATAAAATCGAACATCTTTTCTGATTTGAAAAGTTAGCTCAAGACTATATCAACTGATGTATTATAATATTGTAATAAATTTTGAGGATCCCAAGATTTTGACCTCGTCAACTATTTATTTTGAATACATTCAATTTCTTACTTTTATACCTCTATAAATGTAAAATAAGAATTTGTTGTAACTTTTTAAAATTTTATTGAGGGGTGTTTATCTGAATCCAGCTAACCATACCATATAATCAATTTAAATGGATTTTATAAAAACCATTAATTTTTTTACCGAAGAAGTCAATAATTAGTTTTAGGAAATTAAAACTTAATATTAAAATTTAATATAAAATAAATTACCAACAAACCACAAAAGAACTTTTTTTCAATTTTGTAGTATTGTTGAAGTATTTCACTTAAAACTGTAGTATGTCACAGAAGGACTACTTTTAGAATAAAAAATAAAATTAACTAAGATTAAGAGCATAAAAAAAATATATGTATATTAGACTGATCGCAGCTTGTATGGGATGTTTTTTATTCTTAATATAAGCGCTGTCTAAACCATGAGGTTTTCTCTGTCATAAATGCGCTCTTACTTTTTTATCTCGGTCCGCCGGTGCATTCTGGCACCTAGTAAGCCACACTAGGCACCAGAGTTTGGTATCAAAATCACAATTAAGCCAAAAATTATACGAAAATTAAATTAAAATTTTGAAAAAATAATATTTTTCACCGTTATATTAAATCATTCAAAAGGTAATATTATAAGAAATATTACAAATAAATCTTTTGTTAAAAATTTTCGTAATTGAAGGAACTATATCGTTTCGAAATATACCTAATTTTGTTATAAATGTCAAAAATTAAGTCCTTTTTCTAAAATTCCAAGGCTAGAACCAAAAAATTCATCATGCTACCTTAAGACATAATATATTTTTAAATATTTCCATAATATGTTTTTAAATATTTCGCACGGCGAGAGATAAGAAAAATACAGCAAATTCTATTCGTTCTTACTTCCCTTGTATTAATTGCATAATTTTCCACCTAAGCGAGCATTTTCAGCCGAAAATATTGATAAAATTGATCACGAGCTGTAGAATAATTTTCAAATATATAACAATGCATATAATAAGCTGGTATGTGATGCTTTGATCCGTGTATTCGCACTTATCAACCTATTTAAAGAAGTTTAAACTATTCAATTTACACACAACTTAATGAACAATTTTTTTTTCTTTTAAGAGTTTAAAGAGGATATAGGTATGGAATTTTTTATATATTTCTTTTTATATATATTATAAACTATGAAATAATTAATGCCCCTATCACGGTTTTCAACTAAACACATTTTGGTCGCCTAAGAGTAGACCAAACTTACACACGACCAAACTGTTTTTTAGTATTATGAACCACAACTGTTTTTTAGTTGAAATTGTTATCGCGTTGCCAACTTAAAATATCAAGTTTGACAGAAAGCAATTAATTTGTGTGAAAATTTAAAATACAGTTTTAGAAAAAATATTGCTTTGTATGATTTAGTTCAAAGAAATCATACTAAATTGATACAAATATATGTAGATTTATTTTATGACGACGAAAATGAAGTCGCAAATATAGATGTACTACGTATCGAAAGAAAGAAAGAAATTCGTGATGATTCTAACCATCATGAACTACCCAATGCAAGGTAAGGAATAATCAAAATAGGGAACGAATTCTTTAAAAAATAATTTTGGAATGTTAAGAAAATTTTGCTATGAAGCATAATCAATATTTCCAGTTACGATTTTTCCATATTTTCTATTTTTTACCTGTAACTAGAAAAACCCAACCACCGACTCAACTACTTGAAAAGAGTTGTGTATACTCAACGTTTTTCTCAACCAAATTTACACATAGTTGTAAATGATAGTACCAAAACACAACTGAGAACTCAACTGTTAATTTAGTGGAGAATGGTAATGCAAATTTATCAATCACAACCAAACTATTTTAAAAGTTGAAAACCGTGATAGGGGCATAACTAATTCTGCATTATTAATTGAAAAGGTAATTTTATTAGTTGTGTATTTTATGTGACGTGTTAATGCGTATTTTAGAAAAAGCATTCATCTTTAAATGAATAGAACTCCGATAGGCCGCTTTTTTGCAACCATCCGTCAATAACATACTTGATAGGCAGCCGAGACTACACTTGTCAATTTTTCTTTATATAAAGAAAAACAAATTGGCTCAATTGAATCAGAGCACGTTTAAAACGTTTGTACAAACTATTTCAAACGAAAATTCCCACTTCTTCCAAAATCACAGCTGATCTTACTCAAGTTTTATTTTACTATTACATCAACTCATAAATTTTTTTATTTGTAACTATCTTAATTTTTTTGTTCAATCCCTTTTATTCTGAATGGCGTCGTCGACGTCACATCAAGACGACAGTAAATATTGCCACTTGTCTACTCATTATCGGCAACAATTGGCTTTTATTGACAATCGCTTACTGATCTGTAAGGCTTTGTAAATTAATAGAGCATGAACATAATTTAAAGCAAATTTTGTTCGTTTTCCGATGGTGAATCACTGGTGGACGTCGGACATAATGGTTTCGAGTTATGTCGAAATATACTGGTATACATCGTGAAAATGTTAGGTAGGCTCATAAAAAAAATTGTAAGTGATGGAATTTTGTAATATTTTTTCTGAAGCTTAGTACATACTACCTATCCGAATTGCTTATTAACTTTTTAAGGGAAAAATCATCGTGGGGTTGTGTTATTATTTGTAATAATAATTTTTCTAATTTGTAAAATAATTATAAAACTCAAAGATATTTTCTTAAACAAAATTATTAAGGGCTTTCATGAGAATGTTCGAAAGTCTCGCAAACTGTGCAATTATGCATTTCTACACTCTCGTAAATAAAATGTCAAAAATATTATGGGAATTATTTACACAAACCTGTTAAATTTGCCCAATAATTTTCACTCATAAACTTAAGCGGTACAATTGAGCATTTTGTAAATAACAAGATCTTGGATTTTTTGGCTTCCTTTACGCGTTTTTAGATGCACACTCGCACTTTTTTAATTTTATAGAAATATATAAATATGTTTTTAAATTAAAAATTGCTTGCATTTTTTGACGTTTGTTTGTAATTTACATAAACTGTTTGCCCAAAGGTTCAAGAGGGGCTTCATGAAACAAGTCTCGCAAATATGTCCAATTGCACAAATGGCAATTTTAAGCGTTCTCATAAAAACCCCTATTAAATTATTTTATTAAGCTTAATAAAATTAGAGAAAATTATAGTTATAATAATAATAAAACTGCTTAGGTATAGATTTTTGTTTTACAAAGAACAATGGTTAATTTTTATAAAATGCAAAATATTTTTTTTTCATCCGCACACTTTTCCATGTCGTCACCAACAAATAACACAAAGCAGATGGCGTTTTTACGTCGTTCAGATTTGGAGACGATCAAATAAAATATCAAAATGTTTTGACTTTTAACAATCAGTGCCGACAATGTGTATGTGTAGCAGAAAAAAAACTTCTGAACGATAACAGTTATGTGAGTGATGGTTTTATTTGATCGTATCCAAGCACTTAAAGCTTAAATTAGACTTGACATAAGCCATAATGCCATAGCCATAACCAAACCAAAATTCAATTGGTTTCTATGGTGAGCAGTGTTACCGAATTGCGGGTAATTACCCGAATCGGGTGTAATTTTTATGTCCAAGTGTAGCGCGTGGGTAATTGCTCTCAGGTGTAATTTACGGGTAATTTGAAATTCGTCTGTTTTATATAATAAATCGTGTGTGTTCTGGCTTTCACATCGTTTTCACGCGTTTTCTTGTGAGTTCGGATGTTAAAACACATACTACGCCTGCTTAAGTTGAAATTTAGAAAATACAAATTAATAGTATGTGTTCTAGCATCCCAATTTAGAAGAACACTATTTGGAAATTGACGATTTCAAGCTTTTAGATTTTTTCGTTTTCTATTTCGTTTTCGATTTTCTTTTCACTTGTTAACAGTCTTGTGAAAAAAATACGAGTTTCATTTGTTAACAGTCTTGTGAAAAAATAAGAGTTTTTTGCTCAAAATCGAAAACGAGAAAATCTAAAAGTTTGAAATCGTCAATTTCCAAATAGTGTTCTTCTAAATTCGGATGCTAGAACACCCCAGTAAAAAAAGATACTCCAAAAAAGTCATGAAAATGTAGTGTTTGCGATCTGGAAGTAGTGCAAATTTTGATCCGATCTAATGATTTTTACATAGGGTTGTCATTGCAAGAAGTTCTCTTTTTCGATGCCTGGTCAGCGAATTGGAAGCGATTTTAAGAAAAATGTCCTTTTTAGTGTTCTATGATAATATTTTCAACTAGGAAAAATGCTTAATAGTTACCTATTTTAACAATTAGTTTCTTTTTATAGGAATTTAAACGCGAAACAGTATTTTCATGTAAATTTAAGCAAATAACTTCAAAATTTTAGACCAAAATTAGTTCATAAGTTTCTTCAAAAAAATTGATTTTTTTAAAATTCTTGTGAGTAATTTCTAAAACTAAAGAGGAATTACAAGGTTTTGTATGACTAAAATAAACTTCTACTTGGTTTTCTGCTAACTATCGGCAAATTAAAAATATCGATTTTTTGGAAGCAATGAAAATGTAGTTCCTTTAGAATGACTTCCAATTTTTTTCACTGGGACATACTATTAATCTGTAGTTTCTACATATTAACTTAAACAGGCGTAGCATGTGTTTTAACATCCGAACTCAGAAGAAAACATGCGAAAACGATGTGAAGGCCAGAACACACACGAATACATACATATATATTATTTAAAGAAGTTATACAAAAAAAAACAATAATAATAATAAGCAATAAGATATGAGGTAGATTTATAATGAACTACTTATTTTTACATAAAAGTTAGCATTTATTTTCGCCAAAAAAATTATACTTTTAGATAACAGAATAAAAAAAAATTTATACAAAACAACAAAAAAAAAATAATTTTTTTCATTCGAAATTTATATTACAGATGAATATTCTATAGGAGAGTTTTTTGCCATCGGAAGCTCATTTTGAGAAAATTTGAGTTGACGTATTTTTAATACACGCTCTCGATATGTTGCACGTAGAGTTTTTCTTTTCCCGGACTTTTTCATTTCCCGGGAAAGCGGGAAACATTTTTCGGTTTCCCGGGAAATCCCGGGAATTCCCGCCCAGTACAAAACAATACAAAATATTTTTAAATTTAATTTATTTCAACAAAAACAAATTATAACTCATGAGATCGATTAAATAATAACGTGTTATACACACATTATTCAAAAAATAATACCGCTTCCGTTCTTTATATAATAATACTCAGATACCAATATTATAAAAAAGAAATTATACGAGTATTATTAAAAAAATATTACAAAATATCCCCTTTATGAAAAAATCATTGTTAAACTTAAAGTTGGTTTAATAAACGAATTTTGTATGGCAAAACCAGTTTTAACGCATGCTTTAACTTTAACAATCGTTTTTGCATAAGGGCATATTTCTTTGGAAATAGGACTTTAGTACAGAATAAGCTGTTAATGCTGTTAACCGTACTATTTACCAAAGATAAACTGTAATTATTTGTAATTTTCTTTTATTTCCTTGCTCATTTCTGTTTTTTACTTTTATGAATTGTTGTAGAATTAAATATTGATAGTCGCGTTCTGCTTTTTCCACATAAATGCATCTAAGTATCAGAATGCATGTGTACCAGATGTAAACTCGGCCTTAGTTGTTGTAAAGCTTTAGCTATTGTGATATTGCCATCACCTTATTATTGCACCATCGCATTAATAAAGTGAATAACGACACTCATCAAGGAATGTGTACATACAAATTAAGTTGCCATAACAAAATCAAAAAATCAAGGGAATTCCCGCACAAATTTCCCGGGATTTCTTTCTCGGAAAATGTGCGGGATCCCGGGAAATTATTCCCGGGAAATCCTGTATGAAGAACACTAGTTGCACTTCACTGGGGCTGATACCAAATCCTAAGTAGACCTTAAACAAGATTTTTGAAATGTGTCAAACATTTATTTTAAGATTGGGTGTAATTCCTTTGAAATCGGGTAATTTTGGCTCCTACGAGGTGTAATTTTGAATACATAGTTTGGCAACACTGATGGTGAGAGTTATGGCGTTATTGCGAGTCTCTCTCTCTCTCTCACCATAGAAACCAATTGAATTTTGGTTTGGTTATGGCTATGGCATTATGGATATGTCACATCTAATTTAAGCTTAATAAATGTGTACATATCAATTTTTGAAAATTTCCCTTTAAATGACTTTAAATTAAAAATACGAACTAATTTTTCGAAACCCTATGTGAGTTCTGTTTTATTCAATAAAACATTTTATTAATCGGGAAACTGGATAACCTTAAATTGAGCGATTGCCAGCGATTAATCAAAAACTTCGATTCATTGAATACCCTACTTACTTTGTATACACTTATGTGTTTTACACACAATTTCCGTATGGGTCATAAAATGTCTTTTTCACACATTAAAATTCTTTTATATCTTAATTTTATACCTAGTTCTAAATGTTATTTTTAAACTCATTTTTAATTTTATACCTACACAACTATGAAGCTTAATTGAAATGTTCAAATAAATATACATACATACATACATTCATATGCACACTGGTACATATATATTTTTTAATTGAGTTATTTAAATACATATTTATATCACCAATATAAGTTTCTTTTGTATCTATGTACATGCATATCAACAAATTCACAAATTAATGTATTCATAAAAAATTCTTGATATCTCTTAAAGTATTATACTTTTTAATTAAAAAAAACAAGATTTTATAGTTATAATAACTCAATATAATCAGACGATAAATTGAGTTCGTATTCCTTAACTCTATAGAATGATGATCTACTATAATCAAACAAGAATATGTATCAAAATAACCTAAAGACGTTGGTAAATATTAGGGTTGCCAATCGGTATTGATTTTTGGAAGTCCCGGGATTCGGAATTTTTTTAATCGCGATGCCGAAATCCCGGAATTTTCGGGATCCCGGGTTTTTGTATGATTTTCGTGATCTGAAATTGTTTGATAGAATAAAATTTATGCATTTTGAAAGGTTTTATTTATTACAGAATTCTTTTTAAGGTTTACAATTTTCTAATACGAGTATGGGGTTACACAAACAATAAAAATCAAAAGAGTTTTTCGCATCTATTTTTAAGTTGATTAATCACATTTGATGTTCGAGATTTTTGCTGTGATCTAAACCAAAACGATCATACATATCTGCGGACTTTTGCCACTAGCACTTGAGTGGACTTGCGTACATTTTTAAATTTTAAAATAAGTTGCAAAGATATTATTGTTTTGTTAAATTTATCTATTAACGATTTTTTTAATTGTGATTGATCAACAACAATTGACGTTTTTTGTTTTTTACATATGTCAAGCACTGTCTCTTTTTTTATTAATTTCGTCCTGACTACGTCAACCGTAATAAGTCTGAACATGTTGAAAAATTCAAACAAATTTATACACATACTCCGCATTATTCTGTAAATATTTCTCGCTTTTATGTCAACTCTACTACAAAAAGTTTGCACTTGCCTTTTATTGTACTGCACTTGAATTGTAAGGAGCTGTCATTAGTATGTAGTCAATTAGACAACAAGTAGAGAAGTGCCAATTTTTTAAATAGGCAATTATGAATGAAATTCCGCAAGAAATTTCTTTCTTTTTCAATTAGAATTTTTTGTTTTCCCTATTGCTGCTATTGCTTAAAATTGTTCCCCGGGAAAAATTTCTCGAGGAATTTTATTCATAACTAGCTTAACCCGGTGTGCTTCGCTAACCCTCCCCTACCCGCAAAAAAATAAATATATATGTATATATGGCATTGGTGGTGAAATATGAAAATTGGATTTTGCCACGCCCCTCCGCCCGAAAATCAAAAATCAGACTCCACAGTGTCAGCCGCCTGAATATTCTGAAGATTCCCTGAAAATTTCATCAAAATCCTGTTTTATATATATATAGAAAATAGAAGAAGATAGACACATTGCCCTCACAGTATAGAATAAGAGCGAATGAATTAATGAATGAATGAACACACATGAACATTAAATTGATAAAAGTAAACGTATAAAATTGTATTGGGCTTTTAATATTATAAAAAATACCATAAAACTAACGAAAAAAAATGTTAATAGGGTTTCAAATAAAAATTGCCAAAAAATGCCGAAAAATAAATAGCCGAACTTAGTTTTACAAATCCCGGGATTCGAGATTTGCAATTCCAAGAAATCCCGCGATTTCGGGATTTAAGATTTCCCGATTGGCATCCCTAGTATATGTACATATATGTATGAACATATGTGTATTCATATATAGAATTACTACACTGGCGCTCATGCGTTTAAAACAATTTTCAAATTTGGAACCGGTTCGAATCAATATTGTATGTGTGTAGGTACTAGATCTCAAATAAGTTTTTGCTCTTAAGAAATACCATTAATAAATAAAAAGAAACAACAATTTAAAATGAGTGGTGGTGGCTGCCATAATGTCTTCTTATCTTAATGGAAATAAAAACGAACCTACATACATACCTACATATGCATACCCAATGCACTTACACACAACATGTATGTGTATTCACTACCAAATTAATGAAATGTTTGGAGAATAAACACTTTATTGTGTGTGTGTGTTTGTTTGATTTCCATGTAAGAGAGGATGTAGAATAAAATTGTTAATGTTGATGTTGTTGTTGTTTTTTTTGTCTTGCTGGTGGTTTGCTGACGATGGTGGCGGTGGTTGTAGTTGTGACCTTAATGCTTCCGAAATAAAAATCATAGTTAAAAATTTTAATGGCTGTCTTATACATACATACACACTATCACTTTATATATGTACACTGTTTTTACCCGGCTGCAAGGTAGGGTTAAATTTTTTATTGATTTGAATGAAACTAAATTAATATGGATTTTTTTGGTTAAATACGTATATACGTACATGCATACATATATGTATGTTTATGTATATCGTCAGCTAAAATTCAAAAAGGCGTAACTAACAAAAAATTCAAAATTGAGTTTTTGATTGATTATTATGAATGCTATTAAACTACATGTCTTGACAAAATATTACACTTCTGCGATCAAAAATGACGCTTTTATTACCAAATAACAAGGGGACTTAACTACACGTTTGTTCAGTGTTTTGTTTAGTTTTTTGTTTCTCCTGAAAAATTACATTTTTGTTAGTTACGCCTTTTTGCATTTTAGCTAACGATATATACACATAAAAAGACGAATTTCTTAAAATACGATATAATTTTGTTATTTTCTATAACAATTTTTGTCTTAATTTTATATTCCAAATTTCCTTATACAAATATTTCATTATTAATACAACATATAATTTAATAAAAAGGTCTTATTATAGAATGAAAGAAAAAATGTTGTAGAACACAACCATTAATCAAAAAAATATATAAATTCTGCAACGTTGTGAGAACAAAAAAAATATTGTTTAAATCACTGGTGACCTTTTGAAAGTTTAAAATACTTACACATATTCTACATATATATGTATGTTTGTTTAAAATACTTATACATGTTCTACGTACGTATGTTTACAGTATATGACCAGCAGCAGTGAATATGAAAGAAAATGTTAAGCTTTTCCTCTGCTTTTAACGAAGAAGATCAAACATTGACTAGGTTTTTTGTATGTGCGCTTAAGATGCCCATTTCAAGTGTTTGCCTTCTAAGTATATTTTTCCTCCTTTCTTTAAGCCAACAAATAATGCAAGTAATTGTAAATACCCTTTAGGGTTATTCTTATACTATTATAATCAAACGTTTAGAGCTTTTGTTGTTTGCTGCTTTTGTAATATAATAAATTGCTATAATTTTATTAAAGAAAAATATAAAAGAATAAGCAAAAAATTATTATTTTTATTAAATAAATTTAGCTCGTATGAAAAGTAAAAATGTAATCAATATAATTTTTGTTCTCAAAGGTTACAAAAGAAGCTCTTAGAAGAAGGGGAAAATAAGTAAGAAATAATCCTGTAGTACATAAGGCTTTCTAAAAAGTGTTTCGTTTTTTTGCCAGCAGATGAATATTGAGTTTAATATTTCCGTTGCGTTATAAAATACAAGATTATTTTTTTGAATAGCGTTATTATTTAAGATTTGTAGAAAAAACTTTCGGCTTCGATATATAGTCAAAATAACTATCTAACGTAATGAATGGACAGTAGGTCGATTATGACGACCATAATAAACACGTAATGCTCCAAAAGTGACGACGTTTGAACTACCATTTTTGTAGTAAGTTGTAACTATATTTTAAGGCGTTCTTCGGTTGTTAAACGATCCATATCGTAAACAGAAAACCTTTGAAATGGTTTGGAAACCCGTAAATGCACTTACATACATGTATGTATATATCGCCTGATTAGAGTGTAAACCTGCTAAGTCCACTTTTTATATAAAATTTGAGATTTTAATGCCGTTCCAAAGAGAAAGATGACCTCTCGACTGGCTAAAATATTTAATTTAATGAGACATTTTTTATTAAGAAATTATTTCTGATTAAATATTTAATTTAATTTGAAACTCTACATGTCGAAAAAACTTTAGTACATTAGTTTCTTAAGCTATGATTAGAAAATGTGAACAAGTTTTTGTTTCTACTGTAAAATGTTTAAAGTGAAGTCTAAGATAACAGGTTTGCACTCTAAGCCAACCGTTATCAAGGTAAGGTACAAATTGGTATCGATTTTGTTATTTTTCTATCACTTTTTCCCTCTGTATACATAAGACTTGAATACAATTGATTGCCAAAAACTTATATTTATATGTATATAAAATAATAACGAAAAATTTAAAATTTAAAAAACCACCGATATTGCTAGAAAAGATGTGATATCTTCTAAACAACTAGACCGATTTTCTTTAAACATAGTTAAGAACCTTATCGATCAAGTCACCTTTCAGACAGGAAAAACTAAATCAAAATCGGTCCATCCGTGGACACAGACAGACACACAGATTCACAGATCCACAGATACACACTACAAACTTATAACACCCCTTTTTTTGGTCGGGGGTTAAAAATTTACACTACAGTAAATTTTCTTTCAACGAAAATTTTTATGGTTTTTCGATTTATTAACAGTTCGACAGTCAGCGAAGCTCGTTTATAAAATATACCTGAAAATAAGAACTAGATCATCATAGACATTAAAGTCCTGCACAAGACTATTTATAAGACCTTTCAAGACATGCGACATTTTTTAAACGCTTTACTACAGCGAAATATTCTAAAGCAAATGCTAAAAAACACTGTTGGCAAGACAAAGAACTCAAAAAAAATATTGGCAACAGTGTTGTTTAGCGTTTATTTTAGAATATTTCGCTGTAGTAAAGCGTTTGAAAAATGTCGCATGTCTTGAAAGGTCTTATAAATAGTCTTGTGCAGGTCAATAATAGACATACATATGTATGTATGTATGGTCATTAGGCTGGGTCAATTTATATGGATGAACAAAAATTAAAAATCATAATTTATATATAATTATTAGGCCCGACCAATGATAATAATTAATAACACATAAGAGTCGTGCTAAGCAAAAAGTATTTTCAAAAAGTTTCATCTTGCATATAAGAGCCCTTGCTGTACCTCTTTTTTAAGCGGATGTGTCCAGTAAAGTTGAAGATATTACGAGTAAGCAAATTAGGATGTGACTCGAGTTTGCGTGCGTACTTTTCAATTTCTTAGGTCACAAATGGTATAATTAAGCAGCGATGTAAATTTTAATGTTTTATTTTGCCTTCGATGAATTTTTTCTACATTTGAATTTGTGTTCACAAAAAAAAAGTTAGAGCATTGGCTTACCGTACATCGGTTTACCGTACGGGTTATCTTTTCAAAGCAAATAAAATATTAAATTATTAAAAATGAAGTCGAGCCCCGATTTGGGTCCCATCGGATTTGTGTTTACAAGAAAAAGAGTTAGAGTATCGGCTTACCCAAAGTGCTTTTTTCCATAAAAGCAAGGAAAAGTATTTCTTTCAAGTTTTTTTCTCGTTTGTTAGTTTGTTAAATTAAAAAAACTTCGTGTCCTCTGTTTTGATTTATTTATTCGCTTGGGACTTTGGAACGTATTTCCCGACTAATCTTTTAGATATATAAAACGTAATAATCCAATCAATGATTCTTCTCATTCATATTCAGAACTTCAGTGCACTTGGTTTGCCAAGTGATTTAAAATCTGAATTGGTAATGCTAATGTATTTGAAAATCTGAATTGGTAATGCTACGAATAAGATCCCATCGAAGAAAGTAGCAGCGTTGCTTTTAAAAAAATTTCGGAAGTTTAATTAGCTTTCTAATCCATGTAATTAAGTTCAAAGCCGTTTATAACTGCATGAGGTAGAGGTAAATTACTAAAGCAATATACATATTTAAATTTTTTTGAAAAAGGCATTTTTCTTAAAAAAGAAAAGAGTGTTATGTACCAAAATTCTTGGTTTTTAGAGTAGATTAAGAAAATTGATATTTATCAATAAATGTGGAAAAAAGTATAAAAACTGAGACGGTCTAATGTACATTACATATCGCTCAATTACTCAAACAGTGTTATAACTCAAAAAGATCAGTTTGACAGAAAACTAGTTTGAAGTTTTCAATTTACACAACTTAATGGAAAAATAAAATTTTTACATAATATGAAGATCGACATGAGGATTAATTCTCCATCACCTTCAAAAAAATTCAATTTTTTAGTTATGACGTTCTTTGAGTAAATGTGTGATATACATATGCACACATATGAACATATTATGTACTAGTATGTATTTATGTATGTATACAGAAATAAATTTATTTTCATATTCAGGTGTCCGATGAACTTTTTCAACAAATAATAGCAAGCATTTAAGTAACATTCAGACATACACAAGTGTCTTTGAAAAATCTATGCAGATTCCCAGAAAATATACAAGAAATTAAATAATAAATTAAATTATTTACGCTGCTGTTCGTATTATTTATATTATAAGAAAGAACAAAGAGAAAATGTGGTATTTTCATTATGTTTTTTATCTTTTTCAAATACTTTCTGTAAGTATGTATGTAGACATATACATATGTATGTATGTATAAATGAATATGTGACAGTTTTCATGAAAATTATTATTTTCACGGTACTTTATATTCCTAGAGCACATGCTCTTGTTCGATATTCATACTCATGTGTTATTCATCTTCAAGTTAAGCTACATAAATTTTTTGCTGTACACATTTATATGTATGTATATATCTATAAATATATGCATATACATACATTGTATATAAAAGCATATACATATAGATTTTTCACAATATATTCCTAGGAGCTCGTATAAGATTCATATTCATTTATAATTTATATATAAATACTTGTCTTTAAGCATGTGTGCAAGCAAATGTGTGTGTATGTTTGTGCTTATATGTATATAATATTATTCTTTTTCATATCCAAATGTACATATGTACATATGTAAAGTCGTTTATATAAAAGTGACTTCTTTGCAATAAAATTGTAATAAAACACATTGGTCACGTAATTTCGTTTGTCTGTAGGATTTTATTGCCATATTTCAGTTGCGTTTTCTGCTCCTGTTTTCATGCAATATTTATATCCTTATTTTGGTCTGCATTCAGTTTGTTTTCTTCTAGGACTTAATTTTTTTCTGACGGGGGAGTTTTAACATGGTCGTACGTTTGATTATGCGGTTGTCGTGCATCATCATTTTTATGTGATTTTGGTTGATTTACGAGGTGGAAAATTACTGGCGAGGAAGTATTTACTTGTTTGCCAGGAATATTAAGGATTAAATTATGAAAAAAATCTTCAATAGCAAAAAGAGGCTGCTGCGTTTTTTAAATTTGAAATTATTAAATTACTTTTATTTTCTTGGCACCATCTTCGTCTACTGTTAAAGTTTATTTTTTGTTCCGTTTTCCACATTTGTAGCCCATAATTTTGAACCCAATAACCTGAGGTTGTTGTTTCAACTAAATTATAATAGCATTAATTTTGAAACATGATTGCGAGGCTCTTTTCCTTTTGCTCCTCACACTTATATTTTGATTTTCCTTTGGAAACAAGAACCGTTTTCTGCAAAAATTATAGAGTGGTCATATGCAAATAAAAAGGTAATAAGTGGGTGTTTAATAACTAAACTCGGTTTGTTTGGCTTGCTAAATAAAACTACGGTCTTGTTCAGTTTGGTTTTGCTGACTGGCTGCCAGCCATCAAGCATAAACAAAAGATTCCAACCAAATGAAGAATAAAAAATAAACATGCTGCAAATAAATTGTCACTACTACGAGGCTGAGAATAAAATCTCAAATGAAACACCATCCGAAAAAGGTAGTATGTAAAGCTTAAAGCCAAAAAATAAATAAGAACCGTTTACACTCACATATAATTTTTAAGGCCAAAACACATACATACATATACACACTCATATACTGAGACAAACAGGAATGAATAGGCGAACAAACAAACAAAATAAAAAGAAGGATGTTTAATTTGCGTGGCATTTGCAGCTGCCTGCGGCAAAAAAGATAACGACAATTTTACTCTTTACTACAAAACATGCAGCAGGAGCAGCCACAACAGAAGCAACAACTAAAATACATGAATGAGATTTCTTTCCATTTTTTTTATACTGGGTTGAAGGTAAATGAAAAACAAATTTATAAAAATAATTTATTTATATATAAAATTAATTTATTGTAGTATAAATTGTTCGGCGTGATTTTGTTTTATATTGTTCTTTCTACGGTGGTTGTTGTTGTTGTTGGCTGCCGTGTTAATTATGCGTTATAACAATATAAATATTTAAGAACTCATTAAAATATTTATTATAAACGAAATTAAAACAAATCCTGTAAATTCAAATTAAATATTGCTCATATACATATTAAATAAATATAGTTAAACCTTTAAGGGGCAGTAATGAATTTAATTTGTTCAGAACTTTTACAACCAGTTGGTATAAAATAAGTTTATTACTGTCACAACTGGATTTTTTAATAAATTGTATGCTTTCCATTAAGAAACCTGAATATAAAATCTTTTATTTTTAATTTAAATCAAAGACGAATATCTAGAAATAGAATTTTTACTTTCTATTTTTAACCATAAATTAATAAATATACCTGTGGCAAAAAAACGAAAAGTATTTAAGTCAAGATAAGCTAATTTTGAGTTAATGGCAACAGTGACATCTTCATTTTATTTTGTGCGATTGCCTAGGAAGTTATAGCGCAGTGACTTGCTGCCTATCTTTTTTCGACTTATAATCTCATGCGGGATAATAGCTTAAATTAGTCTATACTTTGGTATATTTTAAATTGAATATATTATCTATAGTTTTCTTAAATAAAATAAAAGTTAAAAATGAATGTCCCAATTTAGATGCAAAAGAAAAAAGTTTCTGAAAATTGACTTGGAGTTTAAAAGAGCTCTAATTTGTTCCTTATTGCCACAGACATAGGTTTCAATACTTTATTAACAAGCTTAATACACCTTTCAAAGTATATACTACATACATATGTATATAAAAAGCTGTAAAACCAAGTGAATTGCATAGAATTAAAAAAGGAGGAAATTCTGAATGGTATTGAGAAAATTTAGAATTTAAATCCCCAATTTAAAAAAAAATTATATGAATCTAAAGTTTCAGTACAAAATTTCAAATGATTTATATTATGTGTTTTTTGCAGCGTTTTTTTAAGTCTACTGCACTCATCAGTAATTGTGCAAAGATCCTTTATGCAGACTTAAAATTAAATAAATATATTCTTCAGCGTTTTAAATGAAATTTAAATTTCATTAGGAGTTCACTATTTCAAATTATAGTCCACATCTTATTTGGATTATTTTAAATTCCAAGTAAAATTTATTATTTGTTTTGAAATTTTCTCAATTTCAATGAAAAATAGTGTATTCACAAAATCATTTGTTCATAAACAAACGTTTAAGTTGGAATTTTTCTGAAAACATTTATATACATTTTCTTGCTAAATAGAAGTACAATTCTTGCTAAAAAATAATGTTGTTTGTTAAACGTTTTGTTAGCCAAAACTGTTTTTTAAGAAACGGCCCTTATGTTTACTTTTACATGCTGCTTTTACAACAACTTGGCATAGAAAAATAGAAAAATAACAATGTACAACAAAATAACATTTTTTGGCTGTCCTTTAGATAAAATTACGCGGACTATATGGATTTCGATGCGTTAAGTTCAAATCTGCTGTCAGTTTTTCTCTATCACGTAGAGATTTTTTTTTATAGGCGTGGCTAATTTTGGCCCCTAAATTACTCGGCCATACTAATATATTTTACTATAACTCAAAAACCGCTATTTCGATTTTAATAGATAATAAACCAAAAGACGCGCCACAAAATTTTGTTAAAAAAATTTATAATCATTTTTTACCTATCTTTTATGGTTTCGGAGTTATTCAGAATTTAAAAGAGAAAAAAGTTTTTTTTATGCAAAAATCGCGTACTTTTTTTACATGAAAATTGCAATAAAAAAATCAGAAACTCAAAAGTTTCATATTTTTTACATTTTTCTTAAAACCACATATCCTAGGAATAAAACAAGCTATAAAACGTGAAAATCCAGCATTAAATCTTGATTTTATTCACAATTTAAAGCAGGTACCTAAAAATGGAAAAATGTGTGTAATGCATTAAATGCAGTCACATTTACATCTGGCAGTGATGGGAAAGTTGGTACGATCGTACTTTTTTTATACTGTTTGACATGAAAAAGTACCGTAGTACTCCCCTAAGAAATTTGATACTCTCACGGGCAACTTAGAAATACAGTCAGAAGACTCGCGCATGCATATATTTTGCCAAGAATTAAATTGTTTTTTCGACAAATAGAACGAAGCTTTATTAGTAAAGATCTTTTAGAAAAATGTAACCACAATTAAATATCAACGAAAACCATATTTCATTCAATGATATTTTATGTGGCACAGAAGTTGATCTATTGAAACAACTGGTTTAAATCAGTTTAAAGAAAATTTTAAAAAGTTTATATTAAGTTCTAAGGGCAAAAGTGGACTTTGACAATAAAATGTTAGTTTGGTTTAGTAAGTTTCCCCCTGAAAGTATTTTATCTGTTAAACCAATATCATTATACCACTTTTAATTAAAATGTTCCCAGGGAAAAGAAAAAAAAGAAAAGAAAAATAATTTGAAATATTAACAACCAATATAGAGCATTGGCTTATATAAAAACGCATTAGATGAATACATGTTTCCTGATATATCGAGAATAGCTTACGGAGTTTTATCCATGCCTCACTCCTCTGTAAATGTCGAAAGGATTTTCTCTTACCAAAATTTCATGAAAACAAAATATAAATCAACAGCCATCGTATTCTGTAACTCGCTAAAGCTAAATCTCTATGGCTAAGAATCCATAAAATCAATTTGTCGATTTTCGGCTACGAATGCAATTTTCAAACGGGTATTGATAAATCAGGTAATGGCTTAAAAATGTAATTCGCCGAAATTTTATTGCTTTATGTCATCGCCAAAAATTTAAAATTTTCTATTTGTTCAGCATTTTAGCGGTCGAATTTAGCTTTAGCTTTAGCGAGCTATGGAATACGGAGGCAAGCTTTATGTTCCAACAGTATTAAGTCTAATACAGGCTACACCTATTTGTATATTTGTACCTATGTGTTCCTTTTTTTTGTAAATTAATTTCTTATAATTTTTTGTTAATAAAATTTAAATAAGAAATATTATAATTTTTGGTACTCTCGGGATCAAAAAAGTACTAAAAAAAATTTGTTTTTGATACCGAAATGCATATCTCATCTCACATCACTGACATCTGGTAATGCTATTGAAAGGGCATTGCGGGCAGGTAACAGAACTTTAAATTGTGAATAAAATCAAGATTTATTGCTGGATTTTCACGTTTTATAGCTTGTTTTATTCCTAGGATAAGTGGTTTTAAGAAAAATTTAAAAAATATGCAAATTTTGAGTTTCTGATTTTTTTATTGTAATTTTCATGTAAAAAAATTACGCGATTTTTGCATAAAAAAAACTTTTTTCTTTTTTAAATTCTGAATAACTTCGAAACCATAAAAAATAGGTAAAACATGATTATAAATATTTTTTAACAAAATTTTGTGGCGCGTCTTTTGGTTTATTATTTATTAAAATCGAAATAGCGGTTTTCGAGTTATAGTAAAATATATTAGTATGGCCGACTAATTTAGGGGCCAAAATTAGCCACGCCCATAAAAAAAATCTCTACGTGATAGAGAAAAACTGACAGCAGATTTGAATTTAACGCATCGAAATCCATATAGTCCGCATACTTTTATCTAAAGGCTATTTTGGCTGTTGTACAGTGTAATTATAACCATTCAATTTTTCCTACACATACATATGTACGTAATAGTAGATCTATGAGCCTACTGAATTTTCCATTAAACTCTTCTAGAAATTGCGATGTCACAGTGGCTGCACAGGTTCTGGAAAGCTTTTGAAAAAAGAACTAGTCCCTATTTATTCCTACGACGGATTGTGATACTACAATCAATATCACTAGAGATCAAACATTTAAGTCAAATTTGAAAACGTTGTATTCAAATATTTATTAGCTTAAGACTAATTACTATGACTTCCAGCAAAAAAAGCGCTTCCAAATAAAACAATGAGATAAATATATTGTGATTTAAATATAGTAGAAATAAGGATCATTTAAAAAATTTCAACAAAGGATTTTCTATGCCAGAGCTATACAGAGGTTGTATTTTATGACTACTCATTTGATTGGGAGTTATATCCTCATAAATCCTGTTTGTCAATGCAGGACATAAGCTATTTTTAATAATTAATTTATATAATAAGGCATACGATGCCTTGATAAGAACCATCGCACTACATTAAGCAGAGATTTGGTTTCTTGAGCAAAAGTCATTAAGATAATACAACTTTATTGGATACAAAAAAGTTATTTTCTAACAAAACTTTTATAAACAATATTTTCATAGAATTTCATCTAACTAAACTTTCAAGGTCTCTATACTCTGACTCTGACCTTATACATATCTTAAAGGATTAACACAACCAAATATTAATGTTTATTAGTTTACACTTGTATTTTATATAAACTGTCAGGAATTTATATTTTGTAGACTAATTGAAACTCATACTTACAAAACTCATTAACTAACGTTCACATAAACATAAACGTGGATATGTACATTCCAAACAAACAATAAAACAATTGCTGCAACAAATAACTAACTGTCAACTGGCACTAAATAAATTAACTTTTGTCGTACTATACAATTATTGTCAGGGAGCTACACATTCAAAGAAACTCAATAATATGAAGAAGATACAAGAAGAACGAGGATAAACTAATTGCAAAAGTTTAGCATACAATTGAAAGCACACACAGCCCACATTTGAGTTTCATCATTGTAGTCAACTATACGTTTTCCCGAATTAAAACAATTTGTACACATGCACACATGCATATACACCGACGTACATCTACAACCAAAGCTATAAATTGTAAAAATAGTAATTTCTATGATTTTCCACTAGAGCCACAAATTTAATTGCAAAACAGGCTGACAATGAGAGGGGCGTGTGTTAATATTTATGTTCAAATAGTGCCAAAGCAGCCCCATCAACACGTGCCACAGCGACACTGTGATAGGTAAAATGAAAATACTAATAAAATATAATTAAATTTATTGATATTAAAAAAAATTCAAGAAATTACAACTCGATTGGCCTTAAAATATTTAGAATATGGAAACAAATGCAAAGGAATTAAAATTCAATCAATAGAAATTAGTCAGCTTAAAGACAAAAAAAGAAATATGTTGTATGTAGTATGTGTCTCTCTGTTTTTGTTAGAACAATCGTTTAAAATATTCAAACTAAAATTACTCTGAAATATCATAAAGTTTTTAATTCCCATTTCTAATTTTGAAAAAGAAGATCATCAAAAATTTCCATCCTCACTGAAAGTATGTAAACCTTAATCAGAGCAAAACTATTTTTTCATTTTGTTTGTCGGCTGTGTTTCTTTCTTTTTTTTTTTTTTTTTGAGTAGTTGTTGTTACAAGTATTGTTGTTAGGCTTTTAATTTATTGTAGATATTTTCTAATATAATTTTAAATTCTTGTTGATGTCAGGTTGTAGGTTTATCACTGTGGACGGCAGTAATTTTTTCAATGCAGTCATTTGGTTTTTAAATATTTTCATGTACTAATAATCCCAAATTATTATTTGACTTATTAAGTAAAATATTTTTAATTATAAATACATTGAAATTGATTATTGAGGGGTTTAGCTGGATCCTATGCGCATTTCACTGTTGCTAATGCAGATCATCAGGGAACCTTTACCCAAATTTCTTAGAACAACTAGAGTTATTATGTTATAAACTTTCATTTAAACAAATGAGAAGCCTAACCACAAATAACAAAGTTGAAACAAGAACTCAATAATCAACATTTTTTAAATGATGATTTAATTGCTTGAACTTTTTTGTTATTTTTTTTTTTTTTGTAAATCTGCTTCTAAAAAGTTATGGTCATCCTCAAATGATTCTAAGTTTTTCGATAAATCTTATAAGTTTTTTTCACTGGAGGCAATTATATTCTAAGGGATTATGGTTTTATGAAAGGACTTTTTAATAAAATTTCCATAGAACATTTGTTTTATAAATCTTTCACAATCTTATGACTAAGGCAGTGAGAATGGAATGGAAGTATTTTCATATGAAAATTTCAAAGTAACTATGAATGTATTTTCATCGTCAAGAAATCGAAGCTTATTAGCGAAAACTTAGTTGTTGTCATATTTATTAAATAAATCGGGTTTTAGTAATATTTCTGGTTTGATTAAGACGAACGGAATTTGAAACATGACAGATTCATAGAATTTAATGGAATTTTATACAGAAAAGATATTAGCAATTTAAAGAAATTTATTATTTGACATATTGTCAGAAGTTTACATACAATAATTGAAATTTATTTGCTGGTGGTTTAGCATGTCTATATTAATTATTTGCTGGGTTTTGTATCAGTTTCACAGCCTACTAAGTTTTTTTCTTTTGTGATTTTCAAAAATATTATTATTTTATGAATTCTCATATCGAGCCATAACCGCTAAAATAGCTTAAGCGTCACATTTTTTGGACTTCGTTTTTTTTACGAAAATCGACTATTTACGATCGCAAATAATCGATTTTGGTCAAAAAATGAAGTTCGAAAATTATGTCGCTTAAGCTATTTTGGCGGTTATGGCACGATATAGTTTTTGAAAGTATATGCATAAAGTAAGAGGTTTGTGACTCTTCAGAATTTGTGGTTGAAGTCTACTGATGATTTTTTTGAAGCGCCAATGAAATACGTATATAGACAAGTTAAACCACTAGCAAATAAATTTCAATTAATATTAGAAATTTCATTACAAGAGGTTGTTTCTCCTTTTGATATGTATTTTTTTTTGTTGCAAGAAAATAAATTTGGAAACATCTACATATACATACATACATATCTCTTTGACATAGGAGATTCAATCTCAAAGCTTTCTTACAGCTAAATGCCTTGGCAACTAAATGCATGTATATAATTTTTACTGAAAATGTTTCCCACAATATCCTTTAACTTTCTAGAAGCTTGGTTATTAGACATTATTTAATTAAGATCTAATACATTTTGAAATCAGAAATAAGACATTAAGAACCTGGGGCAAATGATCTCGGTTTACTAATGTATCAAATTGCAGCTCTTTAGCTAAAGGAGAAGTGTCAGTCTGTCGGTGAGTGTGTTTTAAAATATGCAATTATTGAAGCTCCATATCTTAACCCTTAACTGGTATCGCTTTTTTTATTTAAGTTATTGGTATCGGGGTCAAAATTGACCCCCACGGAAAAAATCAAATAATTACAGCTTTGAAAATATACATCGTGATTTGAATATGCCACTAGTGACTGAAGAAATTGCAAAATACGCAGGCAAATATCTAACAATGCTCGTAATATTTTGAACTTTACTGGATACATCCGCCTAAAAAAGAGGGACACAAGGGCTCTTATTCACAGCACTCCAGATGGGACTTCTTGAAAATACTTTTATTTTTTCCTTTTGATTATCACTACTTATGTATTATATATAACTATTACTAATCTTATGTCCGACACTGGTCGGGCCTAATTATATTTTTAGATTTAAGATTTGAATTCTTATTGTTAGTTCATATTTGAAGATACAATAAATAAAAAAAAAAAAAAAAAAAACTGAAAATTATATTTTATTTTTTTTTTTGATTTTACATAGAAAGACGTTTTTTCAAATATTAATCAAAGCTTTATTAATTAATTTTGTATGTTTCATAACTTTTTTCTTATAAAAATAAGAGTCCTTGACTTTTTAGTATTTGTTTTTAGTCCTTACTTCGGACATCATAAAAATATAGAAAAATAAAAACAAAACTAAAATGAACACAGTGTTTGAAAAGTAAATTAAGTACAAAATTTAATTGAATATGGTATTTTTCTGATATCAACGAAGAAACAATGACAAACTTAAACTTATAAAAAATTTGCATTTTTTACAACAATCAGCTACATTTATGTTACACATATGGAACTGACTATAGTTTTCATTGAATGAGCTTTATATACTCGTATGTACATAATTAAGACATTTTGAATAATTTACGATTGTTTTTGAACTTTCTTCCGATCACAAAAATAGCAAAGTTTCCTTTTTCGCCCACATGTTCCAGCAACACTCGCACTTAAGGGTTCACTTTGAGGAAATCCACATCTGAACTTATCTCATGCTTTAAAAAGATTTCTATTATTTTTAAATCAGCAGAAAAGTTCGGTGTTTCAACCTAGTTCTTTCGACAAAATAGTATCAACAAATTAAAAAGATTTTGTTGATAAATACTAATGCTAAAAAACTTTATTGGAATTTTACTTTAACTTTTGTTGTAGTATATATAAAGATCTAAATTTCATATGTTAGCTTTACTTCGCCACGTAATAAGATTTCTTAAATGCATGTGCTCATTACCTTAAAAATATAACGATTTCATTAAAATATATATGTAAATGCATACCATTTAAGGGTTAAGACGCTTTTGTTGCAAAAATTCGGAAAAAACTAAAATTTGTTGCAAATTTTTTTTCGTAATACATAATAAGAAAAACTAGCAATATATAAAATTCCATCAATCAATTTATAGTTTAGAAGAAATGTACATTATCTGCTGAAGAAAGTGAGATTTTTATATAAAAATTTTCTAGTGTATATAATGAGCGTAAATAATACAATGTATAAAGGCAGAATTAGTTGTTACTTTCTGTTCTGTTACGATTCAGCTGACTCTTTTTTGTTTATAAAAATTATACAAGTCGTTTGTTTTTCCGATTTCGGTTCAACCTGTAAAAATAAAAAATTTGTTAAGGAATTGTAAGTGACAGCATAAATTAAAAAAATACATTTTGAAATAAATTGTGATTGTGCTTTTAGAATTTAAAAAATTTAATTTTTAAAAGAAAAACATAAAATTTATATTAAAACATAACAATGGACGATGCAAAACTCATCACTTTAGTGGAAAACTGTGACCCTTCTGGTGAGAAACAGCTAGCTACTACAGAAAAAGTAGGCATTAAAATCTAGAAACTGAACGGCATAGTACAGAGCAGCAACATAAAGTAAATACTAATGTGGCATTGAGAAAAAATTTTAAATTTATACCCTTTACCAAAAAAATGGTAAAAGGGTATATATAGGTTTGTCATTCCGTTTATAATTTCTATAATATCAATAAGCGATCAATAAAATATATATATTCTAGATCCTTATGCATAGGGAAGACGAATAAGCGATGTCCGTCTGTCCGTCTATTCGTCTGTCCATCTGTCTGTACGTGAAATCGGTTTTCCGAAGCTCCCAGAAAAGCTAGAGACTTCGTTCTTTGACTGGTATATTGGTTTTGAAATTGAGCAAAATCAAGCAGACGATTGCAGAGCTGGAAAACTTAAACTTTATTTTGCCATATAAAAGTAACTAACGAAAACAAATTTTTATTTTTTTTAATAAATAAACTTATTTTACACTTCAGTGCGACTAAAATTGGTATTTTAAATTAAAAAAATATAAAAAAAAAATTAAAAAGACGTTTCCAGGGTTGGAAAACTAATTTTTTGTGTTATGTAAAAGTAACTTACTAAAACTAATTTTTCATTTTTTTCATAAATTAAACATATCTTATATTCTTAAAAGAAAGAAATTAGTGTAAGAGATCAGAAAAATAAAAAAGGATGACTCCAGGGTTGGGAAACTTACACTTTTTGTGTTATGTAAAATTAACTATGTCCAAATAATTTTTTTCTTTTTCTTTATAAATTAGATATATCTATTTTATGGTTCTGAAAGAAAAGTTAGGCGTATAAAATTAGAAAAATGAAAACCACAGCTCCAGAGATGGAAATTTTGAACTTTTATTAATATTAAAGGAATTAAATGAGACTAAATTTTTTCTTATTTGGAAAAGTTACACTTTTTGTGTTATGTAAAATTAAATAGGTCGAAATAATTATTTTCCTTCATAAATTGAATATATTTTATGCTTCTGAAAGAAAATATTGGCGTATAAAATTATAAATATTAAAACCAGGGCTCCATAGATAAAAATTTTGAACTTTTTTTGATAATAGAGTAACTAAATAAAACTAAGTTTTTTCTTCTTTCCTTTTTGCTTTGTTTATATTTTTGTATTTTTTACAGAACTAGATTGGTATAAGGAATAAGAAAAATTCTAAATTATGATTCCAGGGTTGGAAAACTTACACTTATTGTGTTATGTAAAATTATATAGGCCTAAAATTTTTTTTCTTTTCCTTTATAAATTGAATATATTTTATTCTTCTGAAAGAAGAGTTTGGCGTATAAAATTTGAAAAATTAAAATTACAGCTCCAAAGATGGAAACTTTGATTTTTTTAAATATTAAGTATAAAATTAATTTTTTTTTATTTCCTTGTTCACTTAACACACTGTATTAATTTTTTAAATCAGAAAAATCTAAAAGGTTGATTCCAGGGTTGGTAAATTTATTGTTTTTTTTTTACAAAAGTAACTAGGCCAAGTTAGTTTTTTCTTTTTGTTTACAAGTCTTATATACTTTATGAAAAATAAAAGACATAGTTCCAGAGGAGGAAAACTTAAATTTTTTTGGTACATAAAACTAATAATTTTTTTGGTAATTAAATATATTCTATATTTTAGAAAAATTAGTATTAAAAAACAGAAAACTCAGAAATATGGTTCCGGGGTTGGATACTGAAAAAAAGTTTCGGTAAAAAAATAACCAAAAATATTTTTTCCATTTAAACATATTTCATGTTTTAGGAAAATCATTACTAAAGATTTTTTATACATGTTAAATTTTTTATGGATATCTAATTGAAATATAAACGAAGTTTTGTTAGTTTTTAGAATCTACAGTGTAGATCTACAGGAAAGTCTTATCTACATATGTTATTATTTTAATATGAACATAAAACAAAATCGTATTTACTAATATCCACTATAATTTTTTTATTATATCAGTAGTATCGTCAAAAAAATTAACTAAAATTGATAAGTTCTTAAGTATCTCGGGAACTACTATTATTTTATGATTCTGGAATAAATTATTGAAGAATTCACAAAATAGTTTTTAATTTTTGTAAAATTTTGGTAGAAAAAATTTGTATATACCTCAAAGCCTATACTAATATTTAAATATGCAGTAGGAGTAGTAAAAATGTTTAAAAGTGAGTATCATAATTGTATGTAAATGTAGTTACTATGCCGAGACATACCTGCATGTACCTGCAGGATTACATTGAAGATTGTGAAACATTGAATGAAAGCATTGTCTTTCAAGGGAAAGGCATTACATTAAAATAGGCATTACAAAAAGTATATAAATTACGGCCATTGAATTATTAAAAAGCACTTTTATGTAAATAAATTTTTATTTTCTTCTTCTTCTTCTTGGTTTTTAAACAGATACTAAGTGAAAATATTAACTGTTTATAAAGAACTGGTCAAGATTTGTTTAAATGCATTCATAATTTTATTTAAATGAACAACCAAACGAACAATCCATCTATATTAGTGTAACCAATTAAGCAATTAGGACCGAAAAAGAGCGTGAAAATCATGCCACATTCAACCCAGCAATAAAAAACGAAATTAGCTTAAAAATGATATGTATGTGTGCGTAAATAAAACACGTAAAATAACTCTGCTGAATTCTTTTTCCCTCTGAACACTTGATATATGGCAATGCTCATTTTAAAAATATATATGTATGTATATAACCAACCAATTCCACCAAATTTCGATCCTATAATAACGATCCCAACGAAGTAGATGTATAAAAAAAAGTTTTGTAACGCCTTAATTCTTGTTACATTTTTTTTATTTGTAAAAAATTAAAACCCATATAAGCACTACAACATCGTTTTACATATTTTAATTATAATGGTGGTGTTTCAAAAATTATTTTTTATATACTAAAATTTTATGCATTTTTATAATTGCTGTAAAAGTAATTAACACAGCCGTTGCTTGATATTTTAAGAAACAAGAGTTATTTTAATAAAAAAAAAGGAATAGCAGCAATATGAGGCACCATACTTAAAAATATTTAAACGTGTTTTAATACACATACATACAGTAAATTTATACACACATATGTGCGTATATATATGTATATATACATATATTACATATTTATACTCACATTTTTATACTGATATATAAACATGGCATACAAAATAAGGCCTCAAAGCATAAAATTGGTTCTGGTGTTTTTTACTGTTGTTCTTATCAGCAGCATCAAAGAGATTTTTTTTGTTTATAACATAAGAAATTGCTTTAAGGATACTCGTATCAAGAATGAATGAATATTGAAAGCACTAAATGACTTCTATCAGGACAAAACAAAACAGCAAAAAATATTATGAGAGTGAAACTTTTTTGTCACATAAAACATGTTGCTTAAAAACGCCTTCTCTTGTATTCATTTTGTGTGAAATAACCAGTGAATATAAAGCCTGCAGCGGATATTTTTTATACAAGTTTCTTTAATAGCACGTTTTAGTTGGTCTTATACTATCAGAGACAATTTATGTCAACGCACTTTTTTTTATAAAATAGTTTTGCCTTTAGGAAATTTTTTAAGATTAGTTTGTCCTTAAGTCCAGCCACATAGAAAATCAATTGAGTTAAAGTTTGAAATAAATATCTTCTAAAGTATAATAAATATGTATTTAATATTTCCCTTGGGTGTTGTCAGTTTCGCTAGACTTTCAGCTTCTATGATTTACGATTTATATTTACGACCTATTTTTATTTGAAAACTAATTAAAAACCCATTTATAATTAATTTTTTTTATTCAAACAACTGTATTAATTCGAAGATAAGGAATTAAAGTTTTTACTTTTTATGCAAAACTAAAAAATTCATTATTAATTTTGGTGGTTTGTACAGACCTTGCAACGTGTTTATGCTACCAGACATTTGTTGGTTGCACAGTGTGTAGTCGTGCTTATGTTTTCATTTCGCTTTGCATTCCAAGTTCCAAAAATATTTTAAAATTTTCTAGTTGCATTTTTACATCGTGCCATTTCCAAAATCGAAAACAGTGTTCTGCTGATCGGACGACTTAGTGCATTCATAGTTAAGTTCTTATAAAATATATTAGAGATATAATACACTAAAACCAATTAAAAGGCAGCAATAAGTCACATTTTTAATTGAGCCCTTTCCGAGAAATTAAGCGATATCAAAACATGCGATTCACAGCAAGTTGAAGAAAAAAATGGATTTTGAAAAAATAAGAGTTGGCTAAACTTTATTAATTTATACAAACATTTAATTCCGGATTTTTAATTTTTCTTAGCTCACACACTAATTTTTTGAACTGTTTTTCTCCCGCGATGTTCAATGAGAATGCAAAATACTGAACTGATTTTACGTTTATCGTTGAATTGTTAATTACATTACATGAATAATAATAATAATAAACTTGTTGCATAAACACGTTGCAGAGTGTGTACCTACCATTACTTTCTAAAAAACAAAATCCACTCAAACAATTTATTCTGTGGCAAAAAGGAAAAAGTGCTTAAGTCCGGAAAAGCTAATTTTGAGTTAATGTTACCGCCGCAATCTGCGTATTTGGAAGTATCTCAGTTAATTTGTTCGATTTTTCAAGAAGTTATAGCAAAATGACTTGCGGATTATGTTTTTAGACTTCTAATTTGGAATAATAGCTTAATCTAGGTTACACTTTGATATATTTTAACTTGAATGTATTATTTACACTGTGTATAACGATGTTTGCTTAAAAAAATAAAGTTTAACAGAGGATTTTCCAGTTTAACTGTAAAACGCTTAAAAGTGCTCTCCTGCAAAACAGTAAAATATGACTTACGCACTTTTTCCTTATTACCACAGAATTTTAAATTTAGTATAAAAATTAAGTTGTGACAATATTGTGGGTACTCAGCTGATTAAAATTAATCTTGTCGGATTAAAATTAGCTTGGCTATATATGACTTATTTTTTTAAGCGTATTCAAAACAGAAGAATGTTCTCAATGTCGTTGTATTTGATTAATTTATGCCACTTTAAAACTGCGTCATTTGTTAGCCGATTTCGAAAATTACTTTTTGCCTGAGAGCTTACAGCTGCCTTTTTTAATCCCGTTATTGAAAAAGTGAGCGGGCCACAGCAAGTACAATTTATTCTATATTTTAATAGCTTTAAGCTCTTAAGATTACAAAATGTTAAATTCTTAAATATGAGCGGGAGTATGTCCATTAACATTTAACATCATATATTATATAATTTTATGTTTCCTATTCCTACGAACCTTGGGAAATAAAGGCAGTATGTGATCTTATGTATATCACCAATTTTCATTTTAGATATTTTTGAAAGTTCAATTAAAACTAAAATATTACTGCAATAATTGAGCACATAAAATAATAAAACAAATTAACAGTCTTTACTAACAATTAAATGTATCTCAATGGGCTTACTCACGCAAGATCAGATAAGAATCTTAGTTTTATTAACCTCCTAAGGAAAATGAGGCAAAAGTGTATATTCTAACGATTTATTAATTTAATGTACGTAATGCATTTAATTAATTATTTAACTTATGTGTGTATATTGACGCAGGCATCAGGAAAATGTTTAATATTAAGCATTAGAAAGGTTTCGTTACATTAATGAAATTTGCATCAATATAATATAATCTTTCATTTTATTAATGTCGATGTATTTATGAAAGGGATTTAACGTAATGGTATCATTCCAGTTACAAAGTGTTCTTCTTTCAGTGCATGGTTTCATAGGATATTTTCTTATAATTAATATTTTCAGTTGAAGAAAATTTATTTAAAGGTCAAATTTTTATTTCGTGATCAAAAAGCTAATGAGAAAGTTTTCTGATATCAAGGCTACAAGATTTTGTCTCAAAAAGTAATGTTTTATTGACCTGAATTAATTTAAATTATAATTGTAAATATTTTGTTTATACCGTTTTGTTTCAACAATTCACATTATTTATAATAATGAAATATATTAGGAATCACTTATAATATTCGTTCTCTCTCTCTCTAAGTGAATTTCCTTGGATGTTTCAAACGCTCTTGCAATAAGCAGTATTTGTAAATTAACATACATTAATGATAGTTGAAAAAGGAAGCTACAATTTTCAGAAAGACAATAAGGGTTTTCATGACAATGTTCAAAAGTCTCGCAAACTGTGCAATTGTGCATTTTTACACTCTCGTAAATAAAATGTCAAAAATTGTATGGGAATTTATTTACACAAACCTGTTAAATTTGCCCAATAATTCTCACTCGTAAACTTAAGCTGTGCAAATGTGCATTTTGTAAGTAACAACTTCTTGGATTTTTGGGCTTCCTTTACGTATTTTTATACACACACACAAACTTTTTTATTTCTATAGAAATATATAAATACGTTTTTAAATTAAAAATTGCTTTAAATTTTATTATTATATTTTTATTAAATTAATTTTATGATGTTTGTTTCAAATTTACATAAACTGTTTGCCCAAAAGTTCAAAAGGGGCTTCATGAAACAAGTCTCGCAAGTTGGCCCAATTGCACAAAAGGCAATTTTAAAAGTTCTCATGAAAACCCTTAATATTTTTGTGATCGTATTATAAAATATTGCATATAAGAACAATAGCAATTGAAATGTTCATGATGTTGCAGAAATTTTATATTCAAACCATGAAACAAAACACTAAATATTGCAAAGAAAAATATACAGATTACAAAAAAAAAATTTCCGAAAAAACTTGAATTCAGGCATAAGTCATCTGAAACCAGAAATCATACTGCCGTCACTGTACCACCTCCACCTTTTGAGGAATAATTTCCCAACTAAGATCAGTGTTTTTCAAATTAATAACTTCTGTGGGCATGTAAAATGTTTAGAGAGAAAACAAAAACAAGTAAAAGTGCTATATTCGGCTGTGCCAAATCTTATATACCCTTTACCAACGTACGTACATATACATATATAGTATACAGACACATACATAAATATTTGTTTTGTAAAAAAATTTATAATTTTTTTAAAGTTTCCATTTTTGGAGCTATAATTTTCATTTTTCAAATTTCATACGCCAAACTTTGCTTTCAGAAGCATAAAATATATTCAATTTATAAAGAAAAAGAAAAAAATTTTTAGACCTATTAAATTTTACATAACACAAAAAGTGTGAGTTTTCCAACCCTGGAGTCATAATTTTGGATTTTTCTAAATATTGATACCAATCTAGTTCTTTAAAAAATACATAAAATATGTTAAGTGAACGAAGCAAAAGCGAAATAAGAAAGAACCTAGTTTCATTTAATTCCTTTAATATTAAAAAATTCAGTAAAGTGCGACTTTGAATCGCGCACGAAAGGTAGGCTTTTTTGCTTTTTTGAAGTTTTTTTCAGCTTAAACGATTTTTTCAGTTTTGTCGCTTTTTTCTCGTTTTGGCGATTTTTTTTTCTGTTTTTGGAGGTTTTTTTCATTTTGGCGATATTTTTCTGTTTGTGGCTTTTTCTTAATTTGTAGATTTTTCCCATTTTGACGATTTGTTTTTCATTTTGGCGATTTTTTTCTGTTTTTGAGTTTAATTTTATTTAGGCGATTTTTTGCTTTTTTTTCATTTTGGCAGTTTTTTTTTGGGGTTTTTTTCGTTTTGGCGATTTTTTTCATTTTGGCGATTTTTTTTCATTTTGGCGATTTTTGTCTGTTTTTAGGTTTTTTTCGTTTTGGCGATTTTTTTTGTCTGTTTTTTAGGTTTTTTTTTGTTTTGGCGATTTTTTTCATTTTGGCGATTTTTTTCCGTTTTGGCAATTTTTTTTGTTTTTGGCGATTTTTTCCTGTTTCGGGGTTTTTTTTTCATTTTGGCGACATTTTTCTGTTTTTTTTTTGTTTTTTTTCGTTTTGGCGATTTTTTTATTTTGGCGATTTTTTTAATTTTAGCGATTTTCTTTCATTTTGGCGATTTTTTTTCATTTTAGCAATTCTTCCGTTCTATGCGATTTATTTTAGCTTTAGAAATTTTTTTTTAATTTGGTGCTTTTTTTCGTTTTGGCGATTTTTTTTTTGTTTTTGGCGATTTTTTTCGTTTTGGCGATTTTATAATTTTTTGTTTTTTTAGTTTTACCGTTTTTGAAAATTTCAAGAGTTTTGCTCTTACGGTTTCCAAGATACAGCAAGTTGTCAAAAGTGCATAGTCAAAATTGCATTAACTGATGGAACACCCTTTAATTTAAATTTTTGGAAATTTTAGTGTTAATTCTTGTAGTCTGTATAAAAATTCACTAAACTTAAAAATTTCAATTGTATATACATACATACATACAATTGTATGTATGTATATTACATGGGATTTTAATATTTTTCGTTGCTCGTTTTGGAACACCCTTTAATTTCCAATTCTCGTGTTTTTGTTGTTGTAGCGGCCAAAGGTCTACACACTGTGTCCAAATTTCAGGTCTGTAGCTCTTACGGTTCTCGAGAAAATCCTAATATAGTTTTAGACATAGTTAATTTTACATAACACAAAAAGTTAAAGTTTTCCAACCCTGGAAACGTCTTTTTAACTTTTTTCATATTTTTTTAATTTAAAATACGAATTTTAGTTGTACTGAAGTGTAAAATAAGTTTATTTATTAAAAAAAAAATAAAAATTTGTTTTCGGTAGTTACTTTTATATGGCAAAATAAAGTTTAAGTTTTCCAGCTCTTCAATCGTCTGCTCGATTTTGCTGAATTTCAATACCAATCTATTTTGGAAAATTTCTGACACACCAGTCGCTGAACGAAGTCTCTAGCTTTTCTGGGAGCTTCGGAAAACCCATTTCACGTACAGACAGACACAGACGGACAGACGGACAGACGGACATCGCTTATTCGTCTTCCCTATGCATAAGGATCCAGAATATATATATTTTATGGGTCGCTTATTGATATTATAGAAATTACAAACGGAATGACAAACCTATATATACCCTTTTACCATTTTTGTTGGTAAAGGGTATAAAAAATACATTTACAGTTTGTTTTAGAGAAGCTATTCAATTTGTACATTATTCCTTAAGGAAGGAATGCATAAAGCAACATTTAATTAATCCAACAAATACGTATGTACATATATAATGTAACAAGAAGCTTTTTTAAGCACTATTAGAAAGCATATAAATACAATTATTTTATATCTACGTTTTTATGTGTCTATATTTTTTAAGCGGAAAATTAACTCGTTTGATTGAATAACTTGTAATTAACTCTGTAGAAACATAATTACATACATATATGTACATATGTAGGTGTCCACAAACCAGGTCTGTGTGACAAAAAGTTCATGAGATTTTTTTTCATGTTATTTCTAAAACCCCACACTTTTATCCAGATTTTGGTACTTATCATTTTCACAATATGATAAAAGCAACCTCCAGAATTTATTTAAATAAATAAACGCACATTCAATAAAATTTTCCATAAAACAACTTAAACAAATTGCGTTTGATATTTTAAGACTCTATATATATTTTACTTATTTGAAATGATGTTAGATAATTGATTACACTGATGGCTCCCGTATTTGAATTGTAAATCTATTGATTTCGTTACGAACGAAAAAAGTCTTTAGACTATTTTGCAAATGGTTTTGAATAATTTTACATACGATTTTTTGCTCCTGTATATCCTTGATGTATGAAAATAAAACTTTTACTGTGATAGGTTTCGCTTGTAGCCAAAGATTGGAATAAAAAAAAACTTTTATTAAAGTACAAAATATATTTATCTCAATGATATGCACAGCCCCGTTTCTTTCAGACTAAAGTAGTGAAATCAGCAAGAAAAAAGATGCCAAACAGTTTTTTATCTTCTTTTCTTTCTTCCCTTTTGCTCATTTGTTGTATAAATTGTGTTGTTGCAGGGGGTTTTTTTCAAAGAACATTAGCAAATAAATTACATTTACATTGATTGAACCTGATCAAGGATGTGTTTAAGGGAATGGTGCTGAAAAATCATGCGCTTCACATGTGTGGTGGGACTTATATTTTTTCATTAATTCACAATTTCTGATGTTAGAAATTCATTTAAAGTGGTATTTATTGATTTGGATTTTTATTTTTCTATTTCATTTCCAAAGTAACTCTAGTTGGAATTACTCGTATTATGATTGTAGATTGTAATTGTGTATGTGTGTATGCGTGAGAGAATAAATTTAAATGAAGGCGTTTTTAAACTTTATTTATTATAATTAAAGTCGCATTTGTATTTAGAAATTTTCTTCGGTTGGTGGTGGTTTATTGCCGTTTCAAAGACAAAATTAGCATGAAATCAGCAACCTCATGAATATTTTATGTTAATTTTTTTCTATTCTTAAGTACTTACTTCACTTGATTTATTTCATTTAAAATATTTTCATAATTTGCCTTTGGATATGTAGGTTATCATTGAGCCTTGCAGGAACTTTAAACTTCTAAAATACATGTATGACTTACCTAAAAGGAAAAGAAAAATTTGGTGTTAACTAATGTATAATAATAGCGAATACAATAATTTAAAACATTTTATTAAAACATTTAGACAAACTTAAATAATTTTAAAGCAATTCGAATAGTAAGCAGCCATATACATACATATTTCATTAAAAATTTTGATACACAAATATACTTTAAATTGGAAGCAACAGCTGCCACCTGATGAAAGTAAATAAGAAGAAAAATTCAACACAAACCAAAAGTGTTAGATCTTAAGTCGGGAAAATTTTAAATCAGTATTTCAGAATACATAGTTTGAAATGAGACTAAATAATTCTTTCTACAAAAATAAACTAACCTCAATGCAAATATCTGATAGATGAAGATAAGAAGAAGTACGTCAATTATAAAATTAAGTTTTAAGGGGCGTGTCTCCGCCCATTTTTTATATGCAAGATTGTGTACTTTTCAGTATTAAGTCTTGCAAAAATCGGTAAAGTAGAACCACTTAAAATAAAATAGCAAATTTTAATGGGTGTGCCTCCACCATTTCTTTTAAATGTGTGTCTATTTTAGAGCTCAAGGTGTGTGATAAGTTTCGTAAAAATCAGTTAAGTAGAACTACATTAAATATTATAATAAATTTTAATGGGCGTAATGCCGCACATTTAAAAATATAATTCATATGAACACTGTCGGCCAGGATCGTTCTATAGTATGTGTTATGCATGTGGTTGGCAAAACTTAAAAGAAGAGAAACAACTTTCTTCCAGAAATTGTGACCAGTGACCCTCTGGCATTATAAAGTGCTAACATTTTCTTTCATGAACTTATGATATGATACAAGTGCTTTTTTAGGAAAGATTTCAATATATTATTTTACACATTTTGATCTAGAAATACATTTTCATGAAAATATGCAATTTTGTGATTGCTGAGTTTCTAAATGTTTACTTTGCTTATTTATGTCCGTTATTTTTTTCTATCGAACGGTGAGAATTATAAAGAGTTTTGTGTTTGCCAATTGAAATTCATTTATAAATTTCATGTATTATTTGTAGATACACAACTAATTTTTTCATTTAATATTTAAACTAATTAATGCCATAATATCTTGCAGATTATGGGCAGCAACAGCAACTAGTATTTATAGTAAATTTTCCAGTAACAACAATGATAAAAGTAAAACATACCAACATTAAAATGGTTGAGTATACAACAACAACAACAACAACAATGGCAACAAATTTATGGCCGTGGCACACGTTCGAATTGGAACTTTTATTACACAAATACACTTTTGCACAGGTAAATAAACGTGTACATACAACGCGCATACCTTAACAAAACTTGCAACAGAGATTCTATAAAACTGTAGCAATTTTCACCAGATTAAGCCTTTTTATTGCAACAACAAAAGCAGCCAACAGCAAAACATTAATACCATTTTGGTAGGTGGCATGAAATATTTTATGGCCTTTAATGGAGTGATAATTGAATTCAGCATTTACTATTTTTTTTGTTTGTTTTTTCTTAATGTTGTACACAAAATAGTGTAACTAAATTATTATTAAACATTTTGGCGTAAAATGGCAGTAAGGAAAAAACAAGTATGCGGAAAGAACAGAAAATTTATACTAAAATAAACTCTAGAAAACTGTAGTAGAAAAATTGGATTTGGCATCGTCTTTTTTAGACATACTTATACGTATACATTTCTTTAAATGCCATAAATCATAATTTGTTGTCTGAGAATATTTTTTTAATAATCAAGATATACATACATAAGTACATATGAACATTAGGGATATAACTTTTTAACCATTTTTTTTTAAATATCAAAATTGGCATAGCACAGTCCGATAGACCATAAAATACTTTAAGCGAACGTATATTTATTTTTTCGCTATGGTCAAAAAAGTTCCACACCAACCGCGATGGAGTTTTGAAAATTTTTAATTTTCTTTTTAGTTAAGAAAAATTAATAATATGTTTAATAACGGCCCTATGTATAAGCAAAAATTGGCATGAAGTTAGCATAAGTGACGAAATTGAATTAGATGTTAACGAGTTCCTCCATACAATTTGACATTAAAAATGGTCGCATTACCTAATTTTAACCCACCTCTAAGTCCTAGCATGATTTTTAATGTGAAGTTTCATCGCAAAACTCTTTCAGATCATGTTCAATTTTGCCACTTATGCTAACTTCATGCCAATTTTTGCTTATACATAGGGCCGTAATTCTTCTATTTTTTTACCTCTTTTTAATTATAATGTTCTCTAATTTTGTTAAGCTTAATAAGCCACACAAAGTAGTGGCGAAATATCGAAATATCAAACATTGAAATAAAATCAAGAGACCTTAAGCTTAACAAAATTAGAGAACATTATAATAATATGTTTATTTAAAACAAAAAATAAATAAAAACACCGTACAAAATTATGAATATTCAATATTGCATTAAGAAGGCATCAAAATAATTTTATATTATTTAAAATAATATTTTTGTTAGCTCAAGTACGTGCTTTAAGTGTTCCAAAATGTCTTTCTTTGGTTTAGAAAAACCAATTGGTGCGTAAACTTTTTTGAGAAAAATTACAAAAGATTATGATTTTCGTGGTTACTAGGACATGGTTGATCTCATGGCACAATGCCAAAAAATTGGTTATACCCTAATGTACATACGTACATACGCACATTTCCAGCTGTTGGCTTCTATCTGTAATACAATAAATAATTATTTTTGCGACAGCTGCCCATTACGCACACATTTATATATATATATATATATATACACACACATACACATACACAAGTGCACACATAGTTGAAGTCAAATAAAGTGTCCCTTTGAAAACCGCAAAAATTTGCCTGTTTTCCAAAAACCCAAAACATGTACATATATGAATATTCATAATTTTTCCTTTGAATTTCAAATTTTTCCAGAACAGGTAACACGGGTTTTCTTAAGACGTTCAGCAGTCTAGTGCAACGAATTGCATAAGATTACGTAACAATGGGACAAGAAGAGAAAGTTGGCAAAATATAAAAACTTTTAAACAAAGAATTTTTTCAGAATTTTGACATATTGAAAAATTTGCATGAGGTATTAAAATAAACAATCTAGCGACACATGTTTGTTCTACTGGACAGGTTCCTGTTTGGTCTTTTGTAGTTAATTATAATTTATGACATTTCTTAGTCTTAGGGTCATAAATTATGCAAAAAAAAATATTGTATATTCAATTCACTGGTTATTGTTTAGATTTGCAGTGCTAATATTTTTCTGTTTGCAAATTTCACGCTGCACAACTACTGGTTGGCTTAGGAAAAAGTGGTTTCGGTATATAGAATTTAAAAAAAGGAATTTTTAGATGTTCTTTGGTTTAAATTCATACATTAAATGAAAAAAATTCATACATTAAGTTTCAAGATTTGCAAGAAGTCATGGTTGGTTTAATAAAGGAGCATGCAATATTTAAGCATAAAATTTTAATATAACGCTTAAAAAAGGATCCTAGCTACTCCGAAAATTCATAAGTAAGTTGAACGATATTTCACTTTTCCACATAAATTAATGAAAATAAAAAATAAAACAATAATGTAATAAAATTTAGCGATTTTAAGAGTTTTCCCCATTTTTGGAAATGGATAATTTTTATATATTTGAAATTTGCAACATAACTAGAGTTTGCATAGCAATTATAATCGTATTAGAAATCGCAGCTTTTCTCGTAATCATAATCGAACCCATTAATCGCTCGATTACGATTAAAATTTTCGACCTACTTTAAACAAAGAATTTATGTCAAATTTGCAAATCGGGCAAGTTCAACTCATAAGAACTTAAAGTTTAAAGTTTTAGTACAAAATATACGCATTTTCCTAAATAGTTTTATTTCATTCCATGGGTGCTTTATAAAATCATGAGTAGAATTCAATCATACTTTTCAAAAGTTTCTAACCTCTTATCTTATGCACATTTCAAAAAGTATTTGAGAATTTACATACGATATTTGAAAATCACAATAGAATAAGAAACTACGTTCAGACTGTGATACAAAACACAAGAAACAATTTATATCTGATAGGCATCTATTTTATTTTCCTAAACCTTTATACAATTAGTTGCCCATTGTGTAACAATAAAAGTGTTATAAGGCAAAATGAAAAATAAAATTCAAGTTAAGCACTTATTAAATTTAATATTTTATTTTATTTTTTTTTTCAAAAACGTCTTAATATCTCAAAAAATATACTACGATTGATACAAATATTTTTCTTTCGGTTAAAATATTAATAAAATTTTAACCGAAAGAAAAATATAGGTACAGTCTTTCTTGATAAATTAATATCATGATGAAAGAACAACTTTATATATGTCTTCATCATGTTGACAACCAGTAATGGATTCGAGAAATATACAAATTAAGTATAAAAGAAACTAAAAAAGTAGAATCATACTTTGTTCTAGAAAAAGTTTTCTATCAAGAGATTGATTTCCCACAACTCGTTTTGATTTTGATACTCATAAGTTCTGATTTACGAGCTTTATTTTACAGTCCAAATTTTCTCAACGTAAAAATACAATTTAATTAAAAAGTTAGATCAAAACGTGAAAGAATTAAATTTCTTTGGCTAAACCCATACAGTTCGACTAAAACTCATGACGTCATTTATTTCGGTTTTAATAAAAATTATAAGCATATTTTTTTGCTTAATCGCTTAAGTCAAATCGCGATTAGGACGTCACGTCGTCATATAAAAGAAAAAAAAACGGTTAAAAGTAGTTTTTTTATATTTTCTTTTTTCACATGCATTTTTTATTCATTATAAAAACTGAAAACGATTTCCTTTTGGAAATATTCGAAACCCTAGTTTTATTAACATCGAATATTTCGTCATTTTACTTCTGAGTAAATAGTATTTCTGTTAATGGCTAGTTTGTGGTTTCAACAATTAAATTACTTTGACATTATAATGATAAGATTCCTCTTAAAAACAACATTTGCGACAATTTAAAAAATGTGCTCATTAATCGAAATTCTTTGAGTGAAACATTTAGATTAGGATGGATTTTATCAGATAATAAGATGGGTAACAGATAACCATCCGGAATCTTTCACTCAAATTCTATTCTAGCTGGAAGTAATTTTAGTTCTGATATATTGAAGATATTATTGCTAAGAAAACTTCCTAAAAATCTTAATGTAGCTTTAACTGGCCTTGTTATTGTAATATTAGTTCAAAAGGTCGTTTGAACACTTACACATAGACATTGTTGGTCCATTTCCTTCTTCCCATTTTTGACAAATTCCACACACGCCCATCTCTATGCTTTACCTATGCGCTTACCTTTTCGGACAAATTGTTCAAAATGTGTGAGTCGTGCTGCAGAACACTTTCATTAAAAAAGTAAAATTGTATGAATTCACCTTTAGAACATTTAATAGTGTTTTTTATGTCAAAATAAAATAAATTAAATAAGTTAAGAATTTTTAATACTGAAATCGATATGAAAATCTGTCGAAAGGCACAAGAAAAGTAAAGTAACAAATTATTACATGAATTGTACGAAATGGTGAAATATTCGGCATACAACTCCGGCTGAATTAATATTTAAGAATTTGATGGTTTTTCGGGTAAATCCTTTATGCAATACTCACTAACAATAAAAAACGCATTCTGGATAAATCGAGCGGAAATAAATTAGGCGGAAAGCATTGTGTTCTTGTTGCACTAATACATAAAGCTTTACGTAAAATAAGCGGGAAATAGCAAATCGTTTTCATAAAAAAAACATTTCATTAAAATAATATTAGCTCTTTTCTAGGAGATCATATTTAATTTTGCTAATAACATATTTAATTAATTTTTAAAAAAGCTGAAATACATTAAGAAGTTTATTTATTATTTCTTCAATCATTGCTCATTTACTTTAGTTGTCTATTATATTATATTTATGATATTCTAAAGATATTAATGGTAGCTATTTTCTTAAATTTAAAACTCATTTTCGAAATTCCCTAAGGACTTGCTAGACGTACATATATACATAGTTTGTATACACATACATACATACATACATACCTATGCACATATATTTTGAAAGAAACAAATTTTTCTTTTATCAGTTGCAAACAAAAGTTAAGTTAAAAATTCTCCAAGGAAATAAAAAAACATTTTAATTTTAAAATATTTAAAATCACAATGCAAGTAAACAGACTACAAACAAACAACGGCAAAAGACAAATTTTATTTAACAATGTGAAAAATGTTTATAAATTTTTTTCTTTGAGAGTTTTTGTACAGAAACGAAAAACGCCGCCATGCTAAAAAAAGACGACAAACCATTAAAACATTTTATTTGGCGGCTGTCAATTGGCTTAAATTGGTCAAGATGAAACAACAAGCAACAAACAAACAACCAACCAACAAAATAAAAAGCTCGCACACATATCATTCGAGCAACAGCAACTAGCAATCATACAAATAAAAAGTTCCCATTCAAAGATGAGAATAAAAAGAAACATTTCAGTTCCATGTAGTGTAGTATTTAGGTAGAGAGGTTCCTTTTAGGGACTTCAACCATTACGTTTGAATTGTATTAAAATCAAAGGAATAGAGAAAAAAAGATCCTCTTGTCCCCTTAACAAACATTGTGTCCTCTTTCATTCTGAATTATATTTTGTAGCACAAAACACATCATTAAGTATAAAAATTCTTAAAATGGAATTTTAAATCATTAAAAAGCTTTATGTACGTTTGTATTTACACATGCATACATACACACACATGGAAGTACTTACTTACTTACTTACTTTTGCCACAACATCAGCAACAGAAATTTTTATTCAACAACAATCTGTTTTAAAAGTTTTTTTTGAGATTTTTTACTCTGTAGAGAAAATGCCATCCGAAAAGAAGAATTTCCAATGCATTTGCTTTATTTGGTATGCTGCAATCATATACACGCACATGCACACAACACTAACAACAATTTCTTAAAAAATGAAGAAAATACTCTAAATAAAAGATGCAACAACTTAGCAAGCAAACAAAAAAGTTTTTTTTTTTTTTTAAACCAAGAGAATGTTGCAAGTTAGCTTAACGAACCTTTTGAGTATCAGTTAGCACAGTGTCACGTCTTATAATCAAAAACAATAAAGCAGCTGTGAAAAGAATTTCTTAACGGAAGTTTATTTTTGCAATATTTCAGAGAAAATAAATTATAATAGTTATAATCAATTTAAATGTATTTAAAAAAAAACAATTAATGTATTACTGAACAAGTTAAATATTAATTTTGGCAAGAAGTTCCATAAAAATATTAAAGCTTAATGTAAAATGGTATTCCAAATAAACACGAATAGTAAGGGTTTTCATGAGAATTTTCGAAAGTCTCGCAAACTGTGCAATTGTGCATTTTTAAGGCTTCATTAGTCTTTACTTTCTGTTGCTGTTCTGTACTGTGTCGTTCTGCTTCTAAATTTTAATACTTACTTTTTCTACAGTAGCTTATCAGCTGTTTGTGACCAGTAGCGTCGCAGCTTTCTACTAATATGGTAAGTTTTGCATCGTCTATAGTTTGTTTCAACATAATTTTATGTTTTTCTGGTAAAAATTAAATTGTTTTAAAATTCTAACAGCACAATTACAATTTATTTCAAAAAGTTTTAATTTAATTTATGCTGCCACTTACAATTACTTAACAATGTTACAGGATTTTAGTTTCTTTCTACTTTAAAAGGAGGCGGCCAGTATGGTGTGCAAAAAAAAATTGGTTGGATTTGAACTGTGGTTACGCGAATCTTTAAAATGATAACAGCTTCTATAATTACTTCCCGATTACGATTATAGCAGATTTGGTAAAGCTTCCAAATACATACATGAAACATAAGTGCCAGGAAAATTTTTAAGAAAAAGTGCTTAAAAATTTATTTATAACAAAGATTATTAGTTCAGTGGAATTATTTTTCAATAAAGAGAAAGAAGTAAAAATTGTTTAGTTAAATTAACGTAAGCAAAGCTCCAAAATGTAAGAAATATAAGTGCCAGGAAAATTTTTAAGAAAAAGTACTTGAAAATTTATTTATAATGAAGATTATTAGTTCAGTGGAATTTTTTTCGATAAAGAGAAAGAAGTCAAAATTGTTTAATTTATTAGAAGGCACTTAAGAACAATTCAAATCCTTTACAATTACCGCCTAAAACTAAACTAAACTAAAGTAAAGAGCCGTAATTCTATAAAGTGCAATTTTGCGCAACTACAACGACTACTACAGTCTTTGTCAGCAACTCCAGTCATCCAAAACTCTCTGCGGCATAGGCTGTATACGATATCCTAAAGTTCATGTATCTTATATCTTCGCTGTTTTCACTAACTGATTTAACTAACATTTTTTACATTTTACAGGATGGCAGCTTTTAGGATTATTTTATAAGTGCATTCTTAACTAAATATTGAAACAGAATACGTATGCAACTTCAGGCAAAATCGCTGTCAGATAAATAAAGCCCATAATATAATTTACGGCATTAACTTCAAATGATCTCTAATTTTTCTTTTATATTCTTATGTGCTTATTTTCATTTGAGTTTATTGTTCTTTGCCGTTTGTATGAAATTTATTGAAAGCATGGTAACAATTTTGAGAGAATGACTTTTTATAAGTGAAATCATAAGAAAAAACGCTCTCAAAATAAATTAGATTATCAAACAAAATAAGTCCGTAACCTCAAGAAAAATCGCTGTCAAATTAACAAAACCCATAATAAAATCTACGGCAGTAACTACAAATGCTCTCTAATTATTTTTGTTATATTTTTGTGTGTGTTTTTTTTTTCTTGTTTTGAATACAAAATGTATGAAATTCATTCAAAGTACGGTACCACTGTTGAGAGAATATCTATTTATATGTGAGAGCATAAAAAAACGCTGTCAAAATAAAATAGTCTATCTCTCGACTGCTTTCTGGGACTGCTTTTTTGTGTCAGTTTGTACTGAAAATGTTTTTATGCCGCAATTCTGTTTAACCGTTAAAGAAAAATCTGAAATTGTTTGACTTTTATAAGCATAACAGTCATGATTACAGTCAAAGAAACTAATGACTTATAACTGACTATTAGTGCACTTAACTCATTTAAAAAAAACATAAGTGGGGTCGATTAGTAAGTTATTGGTAGTATATATAACGTAATAGACAGACAAAGGATTTTCCAATGAACAGGATCGAATCTTAACTTCAGTTTGGTAAAAGTTTTGCTGCTCTATTTCAGTTAAGTCTATATGGTAGAATGTTGCTTTTACAATGCATAGTTGAACTCTGAGATGATTAGCATGTCAATTAAAAATTAAAAATTGACTTCGCGTTGACGAATTGTATATTAATTAAATCTCTTCTTTATCAATGGGAAATAGAACTTCATTATGTGGTTCAATTGATGTGAATGCCAGAAAGCTTTTCTGAGAAATATTCGAACACATGCTTTCCCAAATGAGATAGTTCTAATGGTGGAAATAGCTTTTCATGTTGTGAATCTCTGAAATTTCGTCGAGTAATCAGTTTCGTTTCTTTTTGAATTGTTATTTCTGTAGAAAAATATATAGGGAATAGATTGTTTCTCGTAAACTTCTAAAGCTGTCTTTACACAGTAATACAATGCATTGAATGTACGACATGTCAAAAAATTCTGCATAATGTAAAAAGTATTATCATGTGAAAGCAAAATGTATCGAGTAGGAGAGAATATGGATAGAAAATTTGACAAGCGATCGGTAAATCTTTATTTTCTAAACCATTTTAGAACCTAAAGTATTCTCATCACACCATAGGTGTATTTCAAAGTAAACATTGGCAGCAGTAATGGTATTTGTTGAAGATGTTAACACTTTTACAAAAACAACCAAACTCAACTCAGGAAATTTTTATGTTGTTTTTGTAAATATTGTACAACTGGAACCATGCTACTTAACCCCTACAGCAAAACTAAGCAATCAATAAACAAAACTTAAAAAAAATATATTTTGTAGTAAAATTACATTGAAATAATAAAATGTTTTCTTCAATATTTAGTTTTTTTGGTACACATCTTCTTTTGCAATTTTTTAATTTTTCTTATTAAATCAACAGTTTAATATGTTTGCTTGCATTTTACTTATAGTATCAGAGTAAACATGAACAACAGACTCTTGTTCGGTTTTTTTAAACAGAGAGAATTTCATAATATTTTGATTCTATAAAGTCGTAATAGCATGTAAAGACACCTTAAGCGATGACGTTATTAGGCGTGTTTCACCAACTAAGACTCTTGTTGGTAGAGTTATACAAAGCTGGTTACCAATTATCCATCGCAGAAACAGTCCATGAGGCATCACAGTAACAATCGTTGGAGCCAAAATGTTTCGTTATTATTTGATTTGATAAGATTTGAGCAAACAGAAAATATTCTTTCTTCAATATCAAAATTACTTTTTATTTGCAATATAAATTGTCGAACGAATGTTTCTAATGGAACAAACAAATTTCACCAAGTAATCAATTAAATTTCTTAAACACACAATCTGTTTAAGTCAGTTCGTTGCACTGTGTCAAATTATGTACAAAGTAAAAGATCTGCTGCTGCTTATTTCTTTTATTTATTCAATGTATCGTTCTAGTTGCTGGTCGTTTTTTCCTCATTCCTCTAACATGCTGTCAGGAGGTAGCACAAATGTGTACGCAAAAGCCAACAGCAGAAAAAAATTTAAGAAAATAAAACTTTAACTCGATTGCAATGCTACAAAGAGACATTAGCAAGGAACAGTGGCGGCGGCATTTGCAACGTAAACGTAGCATAAACTAAACGATATGAGTTTCTTCTTTAAATTACATAGACTTTCATTTGTGCTGTTGTAGTTGCAGCCCAGTGTTGTTGCTGCTAAAGTTATGTACATACATACTCGCTTTAAACAGCATGTTGCACATTGCATGAAATGCATGTTATGTTCCTATGTTCCTTTTTTCTTATTGCACTTTTTGTTACTGTTGCAAATACAGACACTCAGATATGCATGTTGTTGTTGTTGTTGTTGTTGTTGCTTTCATGTCTTGTATCTTTGCAAGTACTTTGTGGAGCTCGTTAAACATTTTTGTGTGAATATTTTTCTTATTTTATTTATATATTTTTTATTTTATTCCCTAAAAAAAAATACACCACTTGGTGGCTACTAAGAATGAAGATTTCTTTCTTAATTTTTTTATTCAGTAAATTACAAAAATCCTTCGTTTTATGTAACATGAGAAGTGGTTCCGTTTCGTTTATCTTATATATTTATATTAGTCAAGAGAAAGATTTTGTTTTCAATTCTTTTCTACATTTATTTAAATATTTTCCCACCAATATGTTTCTATCTTATTGGAAAAAAAGAAAATATATGTGAGTCCTATTTATGCACAATTGTTTTTTCTTATAATCGAAACTAAGAAATTCAAAAGCGAGTATTTAAGTTACTAAAGTACAAAAGATTTGAATAAATATAGCATTATATATTTATGTATATTTACAGAAGATAAATTGCTTTGCTTCGAGCACGCCCATTTGTAGCAGAAGATTGCTTATGTTGGTCACTGTACTGTAATGCCTTTATGCTACTCTTTATTTTTGTTTTTAAGTTTTCGCTTCTGCAGCAGCCACTTCTAATGGAGTCGAACAAGATAAAAAAAAATTCTTAGTTATCAGGCAAACTTAAAGAAGTATATGCCACATTTAACAAGGTTAATGAGAACTAAAGGTGAAAGCTTTTTAAATAAATAAAATTTAGTTTATTTATAATTAATGGACTTTTATTAAATTGTTAAATACATTAACATAGTTGTTAACTGTATTCTAAATTTATTAAGAGAGCACAATGCATCGAAAGCCTGAATATATTTATTTTGGATATGATTTAACGCAAGTATACATAATCGTACGGCTTCTGAAAAAAATTCAATCATACATGACTTATTCCATATAAAACCATCCAAAAATATAAAGTTTTGGGCCCGACCCCTCCGAGTGGAATCAAACTCGGATGGTAATTCAATATTGTCTAGTTAAAATTTCACTAAAAAAAATTCGAGAAATATTTTCTGTGGTTCCCAAATTTTGATCCATTCAATTTATGACAAAATGCAACATTATATTGAAACTGCTTTCAAATAACTGGTTAAAAGTTTTTTAATATTTAAGCTAGAGGAATGATTCATGAGATTGTGCTTTAGCAGCTAAAAAAAAAATACTGAATTACCGTAACGAGTTGGGTTCGATTCGTAGGGGATCGGGTCCAATCACCCGTTGGCTTTATATGGATTAAGTCACATATTTCTTACAATTACAAGTCAAACTGAAATAAAGTTAGCCAATATAGTAATAGTAAAGTAAGAAAATAAAAGACATCTTGTTTATTGAGTTCTTTTTGAGCTTAACATGTTATCTCTAGTTGTTCTAAGAAATTGATAGATAAAGGTACATCTTAATTTTGGTTAAAAGTGCGATCAAAACATCAAAAAACCAAGTGTGCAAAACAAAAAAAAAAGTTAGAAACAATACTAATGTTTAATTTGAATATTTACCCATCATACAATCTACAAACGAAACAGTTAAATTTATAATATCCATTAAACATTGATTGTAGTGCACTTAAAATTTAAGTCTTAAATCAAGCAGAGAATGTGCATACGAGAGGAACTGGTTTCTCCATTTTAAAACAACGCGTTTGAAAAGTACATGTGAGAGAAAATGAGAAAATAATGAATGTTCTGTGTTTCTGATCATTAACCAGTAAAAAAGAGATTACCGAGAAGTGCTCGACTTGCCATCTGGAAGTGATTATAGTGATATTTTACTTTGGGAAAAAGGGCAAAAATCTACCATTTAAGCAACTGATTTCTTTTTGTGCAAACTTAAGGGCAAAGCTTTGCTACATGTAAGTCAAAGTAAATTGTAGTTTTAAACTTTTAGATGAAAATTAGTTTATAAATTTCTTCAAACAAATTTATTTTTTAAAAAGCATCATGAGTATTTTATTTTTAACTATAATGGAATTACACATTTTTGTATATAAATTGGTACTCAATTAGCTATTAATTATTTACATATTCTTAAAATATATTCTGTCGAAACAATGAAAATTATGTTATTTAAAAATAACTTCCATTTTGTTTTTGCTGAATACTTTAGAGCACTTCACTAATAGTGTTTTCACACTGAAAGTTAATTCTTAGACTAAGTTTACATCTGGCATTTCTTGTGTGACATGTGCTAAAGAAAACATAACCACTAATTACTAATGAAAAACTGTTTAATTCAGGCATGTATTTATTGATTTAAACTGTTTCCAATCTTGTTAGATTCTATAAAAGTGTCTAATAGTTATGTATGAAACTGTTTAACTTAATAAATACGTGTCTGAATCAAACAGTTTTTCATTAGTAATTAGTGGTTACGCTTTTTAAATGCTTGTGTGGCACATGGCCAACAGATGTAAGCCCGTCCCTAGTTTTAACGTTAAAACCATAAACAGCTGATTTTGCATTCACACTGCAACTTTGTTGAATTCAGGTTTTAACTCACAGACTGTCTAATAACTTTGCTCGAAATAAAATAAATCTCCAGCAGAAATGCGTGTATTTGTTGTTGTATTTTTTCTGCTTTTTATAACACTAATTTGAAAAACTGTACAACAACTGTCTTTGTTTGTATGAAAAACTCAGATATTTAACCATGCGCTCTAAAATGAAAATTATTTTATATTTTATAAAAAAAAACATTTTTTAAATTATGGAACTTCTTATACAAAGTGAAGAATTGCTTGAAAATAAAGTTATTATAAATAAGTATATAAAAATGCTCAAATACATTATGAGATAAACCTTTTTTATAGACAGACACAAAAAAGTAATATGAATGATTTTGTAATATTAATTAAAATATAATATCAATTTAAAAATTAATTAAATTTTCACCTATAAACAATTTGATAATATCAATTAAGTTTTTTCACTCAAAATTATTAATACAACTAAAAATTTAATTGAATCAATTAAATTCTTAATTGAAAACATTAATTGGTGAATATTTTTTTCTGTATAGTAAATTTTCACCTTCCAGAGGTCAATAAAAATATTTTCGTTAAGTTCTTTCCAAAATATTCTTTTTTTTTCATCATTTTTTGATTTTTGTTGCTGCTGTATCCATTTTTATGTTAAAAATCTTCCAAGCGACATCTATTGTTATTCACTGGCATAAGCATTATCACAGCTGCCGCCGGTAATTTTAACTTAGGAGTACTGCATTTAGCACAGCGAAAACAAAGTTGCATTTCGTTAAACCAACTTAAGTCTAATTCTAAAATGGTTTTAAGTTGGTTTAACAAAAACAATTTGTATGGTAAAACCAGATTTTAACAGTTGGTCTTAACGTTACTTAAAATTTAAAAAAATTATGTACAAGTTGCTAAATGAGGAGAATAATTTTTATAGATTAAATAGATTACGTGAACAAGTTGCCAACTAAAAAAAATAAGTACTTCTCAAGAATCGATTATTTTAGTCTCACGCTTTGTTAAAATCATTAAGTTGGTAATCCAGTAAGGAACAGCTTCCACAAAAATGCTTAATTCCAAACCCGATTATCTTTTTTGAAATTTTTTGCTGGGTGTTGGACAAACAGACTCACTCGTGTAATAAAACAAGCATGGTCCTACCGACCATGCTCCTGTGTTTTAAACCAAATTTTGATTTTCTTATTTAAATAAATCATTTATATTTATAGCGTCTAGAGATTAATGAACCGAAACTCTGCAACAAAATTATCTGTGATATGTAGAAGTTGTGGTAAAAAATAAATAAATGTTTATAAAAAAAATTCATAGAAAATAAAAATGCAATATCGGCACCATATTTTTGTACAGCAACTTCATCGAAAAAAAAATTGTATCTTTATTTCTTGTGAATGTTTAGTCACAAACCTTTTTAATTTTTTTTTAAGCCTGCCAACATGATAATGTAACGTTTATGTCGTGGTATGTCTACTTGACCGCTTGTCATACAACTTAACATAGGTTTTATATAATTATTGCCAATATGTATATAACAAGAACTATTTTGATTTAAATGTTGTATGCGAGACCCGTAAGAAACGAAATTATATAAGAAATGATTACTGCAAGAAGTTTGACATAACTAAGCGATTAAAACTATATATATGTATTTTGTTACACTTTAATTTTTATTTGAAGAATTAGGCATTCTCACCAAAATCTATTATTGGTAATTGTCTAGTTTTTATTATCTGTTAAAAATAACAGCCTTATTAGATCACAGTAAAATTTTTCCAAACTAGTCTTTAGTCAAAGTGGTTTTCTCTCTCTTATATTTGCAGTTCAGTTAGTTCACCTTCGGGTTAAGTAAACTTTTGTTAAAGAGAAATATTTGAGTTTTCCTTTTTTCTATGAACAACGGCATGCAATGCAATAAACTATGTACCCAACTCCGAAGAAGAAGAAGAAGAAGAAATATTTATCAAACAGGCAAAACTTGGGGGAAAACAATAACTAACAAAAAGGGGGAAAACTCAGACAAGCAACAATTGTTTTTAACCAACTTCAGCATTTAATGCATGCTGAGTTAGAATTTTTTGATGGTTTTAAAGTCAATTTAAGTTTTTAAATTTTTTTAAATAACTATTTTGGTGTTGCTCTCAAGCCTATTTTAAAGGGTTAGTTAAATTGAACACTTTAACCATTCATTGTTAAATATACAAATTGGTAGAATCAATTATTTTTATTTATAATAATAATTTTGTTTCATTTATTTGATTGAACTTCGTTTTCTTAATATTTTAATTACTGTTTTGTTTAGTTTTTCACACAAATTTTCTTTCAGTAAATAAATTTGATTTCAATGTTTTTTATAACACTCTATAAAATACTTTAAACCGGCCGTCTGGTTGGTGAACTGCACTGTGGGTCTTATCGCAAAATAATATTGACAAGAATTAATTAAAGCTTGCGATATCAGTAGCGAAGGCGTAATTACATGAGAAATATTTTTTGAAGTTATAGGGTCGTATGCAAAAAAAGTTAACAAAGCTTTGCCAAGCAATGTTAAGTAAAGTTGTATTCTAAAAAAATTATTATATCAAAATTCTAAAGTAGGCACCTACGTTTGTTAAGGGTCCTTTAAGTTGATATTTCCAAAATGTGTATTTTGTTCTTCAAATATTTTTGTTAATATAGCACATATTGATTCATGATACATCTAAAAATGAAGCTAGAAGTGTTAGCTCTTATCTTAAATTTATTATTTCTGTTATATTATGGAAAACATCACCAAATTATCCAACTGATTCGAAATACATAGCAAAATCCATAAAAAAATATTAAAATAAATTCAATTATACAAAAATGTTTTAGTGATGTACATACAGTCAAAACGAATGAAAAAAATCTGGATATTCAAATACTCATTTCATTCGAATAAAATATATTGCCATAATTTTTCTTTGTTCATCATATTATTTTTACTTTTACTTCATAAAAATGTTTATCTATTTTCTTCCATGTCAGAAGCTCATAATTTTTAAATTAGGTTGCTTTACTTCAAGATGATACAAATTTATTTAATAAAATAAAAAATTATTTGAATACTAGAATTAATTTGTATTCGATGTTGTACATCATAAGCCGTGAAGTGGTTGTTGAACACGGTGGTGTTACCAGTATTTATTATTAAATTACAAAATAATTAAAGTTGTTTTTTGCATACAATTTCTTAACAAAGCAATGTTAGCCTTAAAGTGCTTGGTAACTACTATGAACTTTAAAGCTCAAGTAAAATATTTTTTTGCATACGGCCCATATTGTTTAGCATACGCTATAGTGAGTAGGAGAAGCGAACTGGTATGTGTCCAAATCTAATTTATAGGCACTAAATTTAATGTCTCATTGTAAAATTGTTCTAACCTATTAGAAAATGTACAATAGAATTTACTAAAATCGCTAAGTATTTATGAAAATAACCTTACCCGAAAAACAATATCGATTAACCTTCATAGTTATATATTGGTCGCTGTAGTGATTTCTGAGCTTTTTTTTAGAAAATACTAAAACTGTTATGAAAGCCTAAAAGTTCAGTTTGCTACAAGTCCCACTGTAAATTGTATTATTTAAGGCTCAATACATTTATTTCATTGTGGTTGTATCTTTTAAAAGGATCTTCTTACGTGTTTTTTTAGTTTCTTAGTATACTGAAATAAAGACTATCAAGTCCTCTTTCAAAAGTATAAAAGGAATTGTTTATAAATTGTTAAGTAAATTGCAAAAGGTACATATTTAAAGAAAGTATACAAAATACATATCATGCATACTGAGCAAACCAGTTCTTAGTGATTTTTTTTATTTTTTTGAGTTGTTTCGTTTTAAGATATTCATCAATTGCAAAAACGAAAAGCGAACAGGTTCAGTTCGATATTTGGTGGCTATTAAACTTAAATGTAACCAAATGTATATTCAAAACTGAGACAGGAAAATAATAATAAAATTAAGAACTCAAAGGAAAATAGTATATTGAAGAAAAAGATGATATTTATAATTTTAAGAAGAAAGAAACTTGGACTATGGCCAATGAGAGGAATGTATTCGTGTATCCATTTAATTAAGAAGCTGATTGAAGTTCGGCTTTCGAATGCCGCTTTGGCCAGCTATGCTATAAAGTTGAGCTGAAAGCTTTAAATGCTTCCTGAAGGCAAAATTTTACGAGGATATCAAACTCCTTTATAAAACAGATTAATTAAGCAAAATTAGGATAGAAATAACCCATTTAATACCACCACAGAGCCATTCTCTTATAATAGCAGCGCAATATCCTAACTTCTAATTAAATAGATTCGAAAATGCCTGAATCTTGTGTGATCTTTAAAAGATAAAAACTAGCTTACAAAAAAATATATAGAAAGATCATTTCTTCACAGATCACATTATAGGAGTGGCTAAAACCCTGCTGTAACAATTTGTTTTAAATTTGTAGGAAACTATATATTTCTTAACTAGAATATTTATCTGGATACATTTCTAAATCAGAAGAGCTCGTAAATATATTTTGAAGTCATTAAGCTCAACAAGTAATTAATGGTTGCGGTATGGTCCTGAGTATTGAGAGACATTCAGCAGTAAACACTAACTGGAATCACAACATCTGCAAAAAAAATATAAACAAATTATCTATGATTTGATTAGGCTAAGGTTCGTATCGCTCTGTAAGCCAAATTTCGTGTGATAATTTTTAAGGAACACTAGCATAGCGGAATACCACCACACCTTCACCATCAGCGTTCTTGTATTTGGTCTAGTGTGTGTGGGGTGTCAGTTGATGCAAATATAAACTTTTTTACATTGCAAATGTAATATGTGATTTATTTTCATTCATGGTATTATATTATGCTGAAATCTTTTTTTTTGTAATGAAAACTTGATTTTACCATATCTAATTTACAACAGTCTTGCGCCATTGTCGTTTGTTTTAGCTAATTACACTGTGTGACACTGTGTGCAGGTATAACAATAATCTGTATTTAACATTTTCCAAACACCCATAAAATCTGGAGTTACGGGTAAAAACCGGTTTTTCGTACCAGCAGGTACTTATCAACCTCTAACTAAGTTAACTACCAACCGATTTTAAATTTATAAACGGATATAGAAAGAAGACACTAAGACCTTTTAAAAACTATATATAGTGTTTCAGGTAATTTCAGATATATGTCTGTATTTTTTCACCAGATTTAATTTTTCGGTTTTTTGAAAATTTTCTACTTTGGACTCGTTCTTAGGAAGTATTTTTTTACTGGAACCATACTCTTTATAACTTTCTTTATAAAACATAATTGATTAAAAAATTCCCTCGAAATTGACTGAGTTATTAAACATTTTATTAAAAGACTTTTATTAAAAAACCACCTGTATGATGTATTTCGCGTTCGATTTATACGCTTTCGGTGTATTTAAGCTTCCAGGATGATGACAGTACAATTTAATAAACATATATCAACAAAGAGTACAAAATTTATACAAGAGTGGCAACAAAATTTTTTTTCTTGAGAACCACATTGTTCGGTTGGACATAAGTCCAGTCAAAAACATCAATGTAAATTAAACAGTTTTGAAACAACTTTTGATTCGAATGCTCTCAAATTAGTACAAAAAGAGCTCTTTTTGTTTTCTGTGAGTACTAGCCAGTTCCATGAAGTTTTCGCTGGTAATGCGAAGTTTGACGGCTATTTAAGAATATCAAAATAAACAACAACAACACAAAAACAAGTCATGCAGACTAAGTACAACAGTGTATTTCATTCAGTGCTGGCCACCGATAGAAATGTATTCGCCTATGTGTATTCATTAGTATAAGAAGCCGATTGATGTGATGCCACGGATGGAAACCATGGTACAATTGTACTTTTTATGGTACATTTTTGACCTCGTTGGTACCGAGGCCAATGTTTCAATATATGGTAACATTAATTTTGCCTATGTTGTCTTTAATTTTTTTATGTGTGTGTTATTTTAGACGGTCAGCTTCTCTGTTTTTGTTGCAATGCTGTTGTCAAGGCAAGTTCGTGTACCAAGTGGTGTCAAGTCTGCAACAAAAAAATCTGTCTAGTACTTTAACTGTACCTGTTAACTTGACAGCATATTGCTACTTTACTTCAATAGTGCGTTTTAGGTTTTATCACGCATTTTTTATGCCCATAACTTAGATTTCATAGTGCTTGAAAGTAAGAGGCCTGTTAATAAACAAAATTTGCAAAATAACCGATCTCTAACAAGTCTGATCTACGACTGTACCCTTATGAATGTAATATTTAATATTTTTTTATGTTGTTTTTTATTTTTTATACTGCATTTTTATACACAGTTTTATTAAGTTTCTGTTTTTTATTGTTTACTTCTAAATTTTTACAAATTTTTTTACGTTTCCGTCCTTATTAATAAATATTAAAAAAAATGGTACCGTCATGGTCCAAAAAGTACATTTTGTTTTCACAGTTGGTACAAAATCCAAGAAGTCATTTTCCTTCCCTGTGTTCGCATTTGTCTATGGCAGGAAGATAAAAAAAGCAGTTTTATATGCAAACAAAAATTTGTTAGTTTTCCAGCACTGGATTTGGTTGATTTTTAAAGTTAACAGGCATATCTTTCTAAAATATAAAATTTCGTAAATCAATCCTAATGTAAAAATTTTTGCTGAATCCGAATACGAAAGTAGAACAGTTTTCGAGATATAGCCAAATTACCGTTATTTAGGTTTTTCAAAAATATGATGTGGCTTAAATGCTAATATCTTCAAAAATATTCGTCGGATTATACACTTTTTATTTTCTTTAAAAGATAGTAAAATTAATAAAATAAACATACACCGTATGTGAAGAAATGATGGAGATACAGAGGACAAAATTTAAAACTTCATTAAAAATTTGATGATTTTTTGCAATTTTGCTGTTTTTAAGTTTTCTTATTTTAACCAACCAATTAAAAATTTTAAGATTTTTTTCAAAAACATTAGCTAATTTCAACACAATCACAAGTCCAGATTGGTGCAAAAATGACAAAGCTACAGACGATTTAGTGAATTAACCCCTTTTTCGGTTTTTATTAAATCAAGAACCCAAAGGAAGTAAATACGCAGAATTTGAAAAACGAACACTGTAAGTGTTGTAAACATTGCCAGTTCACAATTTCAAATTGTTTGCTTAACGATTTATTTCTCCAGAAACGCAAAATTCATATTAACAAAAATAAAACGCATAGTGCAAAACGTAAATTTTTGCCAGAACAATCCAAACAAGTTTTACTATGCTTGTGGATTTTATTGTCTTGCGCAGCCATCAAAGTTTACAAGCCAATTACAAAATACATTTTGACTGTATTTTAAAGTCAATCCGGAAAATAATTTAAAATTTTGGACCCCTAATACTATTTGCAATTCCTGCAAAACTCGTTTAACTATGTGGATGTCGGGCGCAAAGTAAGTATGAATTTCTTAATTTTCGTTTAAAAAGTATGCCTTCAAAATATTAAAGTAATTCACTATACCGCAGTGGGTATATGCCATTTGATTCGATTTTCTCAGAAGATGAATTAAAAGCATGGAAGTCATTTGGTTATTTGAATCAGGCTTTCTAGGAAATTTCAGGAGCCTAAACTATAATAATATATATACATAATTCAAGACTTGTTAAAAAATTGTGAGAAATTGGTAAAGTTTTTAACTCGATTTTGTTTTTATTTATGTTAACATTAATTTTTATGTCTCTCTTAAAAAGGAGTCTTTAAAAATATTCCTTCTGCATTCACACTTAAATTTCTTCCCAAATAACCTTGGCGATGGAAGCGACGACCATGGTGAGCATTTTCAGCAACAAATACAAGAAATGCATCGTCGGTATCGGGGGGGGGGGGGGGGGGGGTGTGATGAGGCGATGTTGGGCGACTATTGTTGGTTCCATGTGCGAGAGGTAGAAAATAATTACAACAGACAAAGCAACTCAACAGTTTTAAGCCCTTCTTAATTTCATTGTATCCTATATACATATTTCTATATTTACTTGTGTGTGTTTTTTTATTTGATAAAAGTGGGATAATTGAATTAATCTTATATAACTTTATCATTTTTGCTCCGATCTGTATTCTATTGCACACAAAATGTTTCTATTAAAATAATCTAACGTGGTAAGCGACAAAACTTAAAATAAATTAATTATTTGGTTCAAAAAAACTAAATTGAAAAAAGCAAAATTGAAGAAAATCATTAAAATTTTTGTGAAATTTGAACTTTGTTCCATTGTATTTCAGTAATTTATTGATCAATTTTCACAAGCAACCCACGGTTGCTTTAATAATTTTATATTCTTTCAAGTAAAAGAAAGAATAAAAAATCTAGTTAGTACTTACCAAGATTTTCTTATTATAGTGACATCATATTTTTTAAAACCCATTCACCATTTTTTGTTCACGGGAAATATTTCACGTGAACAAAATGTTTGCCTTTTATTCGCGATAAGGGTGAATAGCTTTGACACGTCTCTAGCTTTTCTTGGGCCTTCGGGAAACCTATTTCACATAGAGAAAAGTGGACAGAGGAACATATGGACATCGCTTGTTCGACTGCACCATTCATAAGGAGCCAGAATATTTTTTACTTCAATGCATCTCACATGAATATTGTTGACATTGCATATGGAATGATATACCCTTACCTTCTTTGAAGAAAGGTGCAGAAGTTTTACACAGGCTCAGACTCAAGCCTTGGCTGGACTAAAATTATCAGTTTATCAGATGTACTTCCAAAAGAAATAAATACAAACATTTTAAAAACAATTTCCGCCAATCCTTTTGCAAACAAGTTTCTACTACACAAACGTGTCTGTATTTTTCATAAACAGACATTTTTTTTTAATTCAAAACTGATGAAAAGTGTTTGATCACAACTGAGAGAAAATTTGCATGAAATTCGTATCAGCATCCAACATTATATTGTTGTTGTTATTATTATACAGCAAATAAAACTAAACATATGTCTGTATTTTAAAATTAAAAATTTAATTTTGTTTCTTTTTGATGTTAAATATATTTACCAAATGCAAATAAAATTGATAATTTATGATTTAATAAGAGATGTAAAAAGTAGTAGAAATTATACAAAATAATTTACAAGTATGAATATACATATGAATGCAATAATATTTGAGTTGAATAATTTTTATTTAAGAATATATTTTAGTTAAACTTATAATATGAAAATGTTTAAGAATTATTTTTAAGCCCCGACCGACAAAGGAAGTGTCATAAGTTTGTATTGTGTATCCGTGTATCTGTATATCTGTGTGTGTGCAAGAGTCCACGTACTGACCAAAGACTGGAGCGATTTTGATTTAGGTTTTTCAATTTGAAAGGTGACTTGATCAAGAGTGTTCTTAGCTATTTTTGAAAAAAAAAAATGGGTCTAGCCACTTAGAAGATATCACAACTTTTCTGAATATATCGGGGTTTTTTTAAATTTTTAATTTTCGTTATTTATTTAGCATGTAAATATTTCAATAAGTAGAATTTAATTTATGTTATTATTTTTTTTTATTCATTATTATGTGGTTTCAATGTAAAGTCCCGATCTAGACTTGCAATTATTTATTTTATAGTGAAAAATAGCAAGAGAGGAATACAAAAATTTAAAGTCTGGACTGGGACTAATTGAGAAGCAAATAAGCCATACAAAAACTTCTACTTTTAGTAAACTGCCATGTTTGTGCGTTTTAAAATTCTTAAAAAAAAGCTATAAAAGTACCTTCAGTTTGCTGCTACTTGTAAGGAAAAAGACAAACTACCTTTATTTTAAATTTATAGACATGCTGCAGCGACATACTCCACCAAGACACAATAATATAAACAACCCAATGATTGTCTAACTATACATGTATTTTAGTACGTCAGACTTCAAGAGTATGTAAGTGTATGAACTCAAGGCCCCCTACCCCTTGCTCATAGAATAAAACAATATTTATGTAAACTCTACTGCTAGGTCCTTAACAAATTCATCCTTCTTAACAGACATAAAATGCATCTAAAGCCTTTCCAGCAACGTTAAATATTTTCTTGTTGTTGAGCTATTTTTTTGGCTCTAAGCATTAAAAATTTGTTATGTTTAAACAAAAACAAACTCATACGTAAATAGAAAGATATATATAAAACATCTACATTTGTATTAAGGAAGTGCTTATGAAAGAAACAATTTACTTGTTCTACATCCAACATCTACATCGGTATTTTCGAGCAATAGAGACGAATTTTGAAATACTTCTATTTGTCATTACAATTTTCAGAAAATCCAGCTGTGCTAAAATTCTTTGAACCAAAAGTAATTACAACCACATTCATGTGACTAAAAGAAACCACTATAAGCCTTTCGTGCATATGCATTTGTGCCTATTAAGGAACATGTTGGCATTTGAAAAGTTAAGAGTTACTAATCATTCCCATCCAAGAAGTTTCCGGATATTAAATTCTTTTCATTTCCCGTTTTCTCTTGTTTTGAAACAGAATTGTCTGGTATTTTAATATTTAAACTTATGTATCCCTTTCAGAATTGACGCTAAGGTAGTAATAACTTTTTTCATAATATTTGGAATACATGGTCTCGATATCGTTTGAAACTATATCCAATGTGTAGGTTTTACTTCAAGGATTTACAGGTCACGCACAATTGATGCATTCGTAAACATTTTTTTTTTATCTAAAATGCATATTTATTGCATCAACCGACTTCCATTGTTTTGAAACATTCAAATTGATTTTTTTTATATCTCAAAACTTCACTATTTGTTAAAGATTAATACTATTGTAATTTAAAGCATAAACCTCATCTGCGGCTAATTTTGATAAAACTGAGATGTGACGCAAGAATTTTGCAATAATTCAGGCAACTAACGGTCAAGAAAAGCAGAGGAATAATATGAGACAAAAACACAAAGAACAATCAATCAATCAATGGCAGTCTATTCGGCGTTAGTTAGAAGCGAAAATATTATGACCGAATTCCAGCCTAACGGTGTGAAAATGGCATACATATAAATACATATCGCTAATTTAGTCAAAGAACGCCCTAACTCCAAAAAACCAGTTTGCCAGAAAACCCGCTTTAAGTTTTCAATTTACATATATGTAACTTACACAGAAAAAAATAGACAAAAATTATTTTCAATAAAACCATGTTAATGAATAAAATTTTTAATTTCAATAATATTTGTCATTAACTTGAATATTGCATTTATCAATTCCGCGCATTTTAAATATCGTTTACTTTTGTTTTGCTTGTGTTGGTATTTATCTTGCTTGTTGATTGACTGGACATGGTTATGTGCTGATGTTGTTGTTTTTTTTGATTGGTCGTGTTGTATACGTGTGAATTACAACAAGTAGCCGAAAATTGTCGTGGCTTGTTTTTTTTTCTCAACAAAGTTATTTTTAGATTATATCAAAACACAATGCGCAAATGTAGAAGAACCATGATTTCTCATGTTTTGCCTGTATTCATTATTTGCGAATCCAATAACCATTTGCTCTTTAGTGTAATGGTAAGCACGTTAGTCTATTAGTCAAGAGATTCCCGGTTCGACTCATCCCAAATACATAGTTTTAATCGCAGCCAAGCAAAAACAAACTAACATTCATCCATCAACACACACACAACACATACAATAAAATAAAAATTATCACTGAAAATAAAATTTCAGGCAACAACTTTTTTTTATTCATTACATTTACATTAGAAATTATTGATAAGATATTTTATTAATTCAAATATTTATATTATTGAAGAAAAAAATATTATTATTTTACAATTTTTGTTATTGATATAGCGGATTTCTTTATCACAGGAAATTCGAAAATTAAAATGATTGAATACCGGGATTTTTGTTATCAAAAATGAAACTTATTTTTTTCTGTGTAATGGAAGAAGAAAATTTTATATTTCTCCCAAGAACACAGAAAAAAATATGCAAGAATTATTTTCAACAAACAATGTTATTGAACAAAATTTTTAAATTCAATAATATTTGTCATTAACTTGAATATTATGTTTATCAATACCGCGCATTTTAAAATATCATTTAATTTAATTTGTTTGTGTTGGTGTTTATCTTGGTTGTTGGTTGACCCAACGTGGTCATGTGCTATTGTTGTTGTTTATTTTGATTGCTCGGCTTGTATACGTGTGAATTACAACAAGTAGCCGAAAAACGTCGTGGCTTGTTTTTTTTCTCAACAAAGTTATTTTTAGATTATATCATAACGCAATGCGCAAATGTAGAAGAAACATAAGAAATCATGTTTTGCGTGTATTCATTATTTGCGCATATAAAGCGATTTGCTCTTTAGCTGAGTGGTAAGTATGTTAAACCATTAGTCAAGAGACTCCCGGTTCGACTCATCCCAAACACATTTAGTTTTAATCGCAGCCAAGCAAAAACAAACCAAAAGGGGTTAAAAAAATGTGACATTCATCCACATTACACACACACTAAAACAAATATCACTGAAAATAAAATTTCAGCCAACAATTTTTTTCTTTGATTCATTAAATCGCTTTATTGACTTTATATCCAATAAACATGCTTACAATTTTATTTATCAATATTGTAAAAATCGTCATCACAGAAAATTTAAAAGATTTTTTTATTGAATCAACGATTTTCGTATTCAAATATGAAAATCATTTTTTTTTGTGAAGTGAGTAAACAAGATATTTGTATGAAATTTTTTTCACAAAATGATGATTAATTCTGCATCGTTAACTAAAAAAAAATCAATTTTTTGGGAGTTATGACGTTCTTTGAGTAAATGATATGTATACACAGAAAAAATTAATATGAACATTTTTAATAATATCAATTAAAATTTGGTAATATCAATTAAGAAATTAATTAAATTGCAGCTGTAAGCAATTCGGTTGTATCAATTAAATTGTTCCACTCGAATTAATTAAAGCATTTAAACATTTAATTAAATCAATTAAATTCTTAATTGAAAACATTAATCGGTAAAAAATTTTGTCTGTGTACATATGTTTCAAAATTAAAAACCCGCTTAAATTTCATATAATAAAGTATATATTAACGTCTTTTCTTTTAAATAGCTTTGATAATTATAACACTAAAAAACATATATAATTTTTAAGAGCTAAGTAACTCTGAGGCAGCATCAAAAGTACATTGAAAACTCAACGAAATCGTCAACATTCCCAATATAAAAAGAACATAAACTAGCTGAAGTGAGAGGAAAATAGACGGATATTGCTGAAAGGTATAAAATGCTCACTATATTTTCCGATATCCAAACAACTCTGAAATCTCTCCCTTCGTGTAGTTCTGATGCTAATTTGAGTTGCTATAACAGTTATTAACAGGTGAACATGGGTGTAGCAGACAACTTATCCAGACAGGCAGTTGCTTCTCTCCTTCAGAGTATTTGTGCAATTTGTCCAGAGTAATTGTGCAACGTCAACGGTCCCACCAATAACAAGCAAAGAGAGTTTCGATTACTTCTCCAAGCATAATGCATGAAACACATTCACCACAGCAGGCTACACGAACACACGACTTCAAATGCCGCTAGCAGCATTTGTCGCCTAGTAGCCAACTATTTAATTATTTTGGAGACGGCAGCAGCACCATCTGCACCTGATATTCAAATACAAATACATATTTCAGTATTGCCACTTTCATATATTTTGCATTTATAAAAATTAATTACTCTTTTAAAATGTACTTATTTCACGTAAAAGTACAAAAATGAATCAATTTATTCTTCAGATCAATTTTTGGATATTGTTTCTGGTAAATAATATGAAATAATTGTACGATATCATTCATTCAATATTTTGTATTATACTGGCAACACTGCATTTGCTCATTGTAGCCAAAGAAATAGAGATTGGAGTACAACGAGAAAATAAGCATAGACAACAACCTGTCGCCCTGTTGCCTTGCTGCTCTCATATAAACATGTGTATTCTATCCTTGACATTTGGTAGTCGGTAGGTTGCTGTGGTGAATGTGTTTAATGCATAATGGTATAGACTTGATTTTCTTACTGATCATTTCAGTGGGAAAGTAACTGGTTCTTTTCATCTTTGTGTGATCTGTAACGATGAAGGTGAGCAACAACACTCATTCTATATGTTTGAGTTTTATCTACTGAGAAGTAGAAGGCAAGTATTTAGTTCTCAGCTTTTGTGTTCAGATGACATTAACCCTAGAGTACTAACCATATTTTACATACGTTGTAACTAATGATCGATTACACGATGTGTTTTTAACAAGATTTTTTTAAGCTTTGGAATATTATTGTATTTCATGATGCCCAATATATTAAAATAAAGCATAAGATGAAACTGCGCATTGAACAATATATGTAGTATATTTCGAATTTCCTTAAATTCAATTCGTGTTATTAATGTTTCCGGGATCACAAAGAAGCAACTGAAAATTTATAGTGCTAATTATGAGATCAAAAACAACTAAAACTTTTAATCAAAACAATCACAACAATTTGAAAAACATACATATATAAAAAAATTAAAAATCTAAAACAAAAATTTACCAATGATTACCCTAGGGAAACCTCCACCAATACTTAAACAAATAATCAAATAACAATATAAACACATATATATAGAAGGATTTGAACAACAGACACTAGCTGAAATTTGACCATCAGACCATGAGATCCTTTGCTCAGAATTGTTTGTTTAAAATTTAAATATAATAATGTTCAACTTTTTGGCTGCTGACAGCATATTTAAGAGAATAATATCCTATGCTATTTCATTGGAAATATCCAAATATTCATTATCACTTAAATTTACGTTAACATCGCTTGTGTCACTTTAATTTAATATATCAAATAAATAAAATAAAAATAAACTTATTCTTCTAAAAGTAAGCGTTTTTTTATACACTTGAGAGTAAAAATGATTTCTTTAATATTAAAAGCAAGTCAATCAATTTTTAAATATAATCGGCCTAAAATTTCTTTCGCTTATTTAAATTGATAACAAAAACAAATTTTCTTATTTTGTTTCCAATATAAATAAGCGAAAGAAAATTTCTTCTCGACATCGTGAGATAGGCCGATTATATTTAAAAATTTATTGACTTGCTATTAATATTAAAGAAATAATTTATACTCTCAATACAATCAGTCCATAAGAAATTATATCGCATCCAAATGACCATTTAATTTAGGATCTCCCGAAGAAAATTACATAATCACAATCAAATAAAAAAATATAGCTATCGTTTCCTATAAAGACAGCAAGTTTATAGATTTTTTGAATCGTTTTGTACGTGAACAAGAACAAAAAAACTACTTTCCCTTTTTTTGATGTTTTATAACTGACATTAAAACATTACTGCCATTGACAGGCAACTTGTTCCTCTCGCCAGCTTATGTCTGTTATCGAAACTTTCAAAATATAGCTTAACATTTCAGAGCTCCATGGATTAAAATCGAGCTATGTCTGGAAGATGCAGTCATGTCTTAGAAAATCTTAAATGAAAACACTGAACAAAACCAAAACCAATTATTTGAGTTGTCGGTTTCAAAATGGAAAATGTAAAAGGTGACAAGTTTTTTCTACTTTTGATTTGAAATAAAATTACTATCAGAAAACTTACGTACGTATGAACATTGTGTAAGAATAAAATATTCATCCCCCGATGTTGCTGAATGTTTAAAAATAAAACTCTTTTAAGCCACTTTTGCTTTCTGTGATACAGCGACATGAGACGGAACAGCTTAAGTTGAGGAGGGTGATTCGAAAAAAATGGGAGGTTATCTCTTATTACAAATCAAAATTACAAAATACATGCTTTTTCATTGTTCGTCTATAATATCCCAGTAAAAAAAGACACTCCAAAAAAGTCACGAAAATGTAGAGTTTGCGATCTGGAAGTAGTGTAAATTTCGATCCGTTCTAATGATTTTTACATAGGGTTGTCATTGCAAGAAGTTCTCTTTTTCGATGCCTGGTCACCGAATTTGAAGCGATTTTAAGAAAAATTTTCTTTTTTGTGGTTTATGATAATATTTTCATCTAAAGAAAAATTGTAAATAGTTACCTATTTTAACAATTCGTTTCTTTTTATACGAATTTAAGCCCGAAACAGTGTTTTCATGTAAATTTAAGTAAATAACTATTAAATTTTATACTAAAATTAGTTCATAAATTTCTTTAAAAAATTCGTTTTTTTTTAATTCTGGTGAGTATTTTCTAAAACAGTGGAGGAATTACAAGGTTTTGTATGACTTAAATAATATTCTACTTGGTTTTCTGCTAACTATCGGCAAATTAAAAATATCGATTTTTTGGAAGCAATGAAAATGTATTTCCTTTAGAATGACTTCCGACTTATTTTACTGGGATATAATATTTCCTCTGCAGAAAATTTGGTGACAATTGATCCAAACGTCCTATGATTTGAGAAAATGCTAGTTTTGCAAATAAAGCCCTGCACAAGACCATTTAGAAGAATTTTCAAGAACTGAGAGATTTTTCAAATGCTTTACTACAAACGCTACACAACACTGTTGGCAGGACATTTGTTTCAGTTATTGTATGTGTAGAAGTAAAGAAGAAAATACTTCGTGACGGAAGAATTTGTGATGCTTGCTTCTTTCTACTCATGGGCGCGTATACAAACGTCAGTGTTGCCAGTTTTTTTCTAGAGCTTATCCCCAATTTTTGATTTGTCATCCCTAAAAATCCCCAAATTGAGTTTATTGATTTAAACTTTTTTCTTTTGTGAAAAAAATAAAATATTTTTAATTTTACTTGAAAAATTTTGACAAAAATTACATATTTATTCAATAAAATTTATTTATATCGATAGCTAGATATATTTCAATTCATACTAGATATACCAAACGGACGACACAATCGTCCGCATTCTAAACAGAAACAAAATCTCTTTATTAAACCTAATGCAATTTATTGAACTCTCGTCCTATAAGTTTTATGCAGCGTGACCGTTTGACCGACTAAAGTGGCAAATTGCCACTTTTTCGACTGCCTTGCCACTTTTTTTCCCCTTTTTTAGAGTGAATTATATAATAATACATTAAAAATAAAAAATTTTGTGTAGTTTTCACGTCTTTTTTTAATTTTGCCCCTTTTTTTTGATAAATCCCCTATTTGGTACAACTTTTTGAAAAATGTCATCGGCCACCCTGGTTTTATGGCTTTCATACAATAACAAATAAGAGAAAAGCAATGGAATAACATGAAAAATAGTACACAAATACACACACACACATACACAGTGTAAACTAACAAATGAGTGTGTACTATGTTTGCATGTAGTAGTAGCAACTTTAAACGCTTATAGCTCCCAAAATACTAAACCGATTTCAATAAAATATAGATTCTGCACATCTGTGCAGAAATTCCTTTAAAATGACATAAATCTTTCCAAAATCGGTGCAATAGTTCCGGCGTAAAAGGGATTACAAAAAACGTGTTCGCCTATTAATTATATAGATAAATTTAATTTGTACTTATAAAACTTGTAAAGAAAAAATTACACATAGTTTAATATACACAAGTATAAGAAATTTTTAACCAAAGTTTGTCAAACGTCATGCATGTACATACACACACACGTTGTGTGTATACTCTTTTATTTTTCTGCGCACATACAAACACACATATGCATTGACATTAGTTGTTTGCGCTTGCTTTAAAAAAAAACTCTTTTAAACACATAAAAGCCTACCATCTACATATTACACGCATCATCACTGCTTTTGTTGATTGTTTGTTATGAACAAGAAGTCTTCACGACATCGCTTGTTAACACTCATATCCACGTACACCAATGCATCCATCGTGCCTTGCTTATAATACGACAGCATTTATTATTGGTTTAGTATAATACAGCCACGAGAATACATTTAAAAATCAAGACGTATTTACATTTCAAGAATGTTTACGCAGGTTTCTAGTTACCAAAATTACGGGGTAGTGTTTGGCACTTTTTTGCATTCTAGTAGGCAAATTTTTTGGTGGGTAGTCTTGTGCCATTTAAATTTCCTACAGGATTGTTTCCCATAGAATCCGTAGATATTGCTGACCAAATGACTGGCTCGTACACCACAAAACGAAAAACCGATCAATGGTTGAACGTTGTATGTGCAAATATGGTAGATATATCCGCTTTTAATGCTCATATTCTATTTTATATATGAAAAGGGAACCAGCTGATAGAAATCGAAAGGGACGGGAGTTTTCGCAGAAACTATCACTTTCTTTGGCTTAGGCGATTACTGCGACAACAATTCTCAGCCCCGTTATTTAGTTCTAAAAGTACTGTTCCTTCTAAATAATGGTCTAGACAACGTAGAATTTGCAATTGCTGCACCTCTGAGTTACATGTTTCATTTGCTGAATATTCATATATGAGTCTAATCGAAACATATTTTATTATTCTGTCAAAAAATTATGATAAACATAAGCCGAAATCTCAGAGCAATCTATTAAGCTGTTCAAAAGTTATAAGCTTCGCAATCATAATTGACCCAATTGGGTCTCCGAGTGGAGGTGATGTGTAGTATCACCCTTCCTAACCTATAACTTTCGCAAGGAGAATATTACACCAAATGGGCTCAATATAACAAAAATAAATAACTTTGCAAGCTGTATTTTATTTTCACTTAAGAAGAACTATTTTTATATATCACATTAATAGCAATATACTGAGCCAATCAGTCAATAAACGTTTATTACAAAGCTATTAAATTGTATTCTCGTTGCTTTCTTTTCTAGCAGCCTAATTTTAAAATACACTGCATTTGGTGGAAGACAAGAACAAAACAAAAATTTTATTTACGTTTTCTGAATAAAACATATTCAAAACAATTAGTGTGGTATATAAGAAAAACATGTATGTACATACTTGCATTTGCTTTTTTATTCATAGCAATTATTAAACGCATTTCGTTTTTCAAACTGTTCAAATATCGCCACAGACAAATTATATTTCAAATAAGGGGTTCACCCTAATATATGGTGTATTTACGTATTTACTTATAGTACATGCATGCATACGTATGTATCAAATAAAGGATATTTTAAGGAAAAGAGTGAAAGAGAATTATAGTTTGTGTTGCATCTGTGTACGTGTGTTGCTACACATTGCAGCTTAAGTAAAATAAATATTTCTCAAAAGTCTAGAAGGATGTGCAATATTTCAAAAAAAAAAAAAACAGCGAAACGAAACAAGAACAAATAAACTTTTCACTGGTTTCTTTGTTGCTTTCGTTGTTGTCAAGACTTTTTCTTTGATATTTTGTTAACCCATCGGAGTGAAAAAAGAACTGGATTACGATGTCTACAGCAGATTTTTGCTCCCTCGTTATATCAGTCCGGAAAAAATACTCAATAATAGAACAAAGCCTAACTCTTATTCAATTTCATATATGCATATATTTTCAACACACTGAACAGAAATTAATTATCCTGGAATAAACCATTTTAATTGAAAATAAAACCAAAAATTTATTTAACATGAGTCAATTAAACTTTGCAATTAATTACATTTGTAAACAAAAGTTTAATTTACTGAAGGCTAGATCCCACTATCGGTACAATGTACCGATTTTCGTCAGCTCACTGCAATAAAGTCATGAGTAATAAATCAAAATGACATTATAAATATATATATAGTATAACAAAATCGAAACGAAAAACAATTGTGCTGGTTTGCCATAAGCGGTTAAGAGACGCAAACAATGATCTTTTCAGCCTGCCGCAAAGCATAATGTATAAATTTAATTTGTATATACTCGTATATAAGATTGAAGTATACGATTTTCGGAAATCTAATCGTATCTTCAAAAAAAACAAAATGGCTTATTAAATTAACCAAATTTTTCGTAGACAGACAGACATCAGAAGTATCAACATCATAACTGAAGTAATAAAAAGATTCAGTATACATAAAAATGTATGTGTATATAAAATACGTGTGCACGCCTATTAAAAATTTAAAAACTGTAATAATGATGTAAACGAATAAACTAAACAGCATTACTAAGTCTAATTAAACTTTTAACAAATTAATTAATCTTTTTCCAAGCTGCTTTACAAGGGTTAAATGACTATAAAAAATGTCTTGTTGCTTCAACCAAGAGAACTACAACTATTGCAACTCAAATGAAAAATCTTTATTGTGTTTTGTTAGTGTCTTGTTAATGAAAATTCAAATTAAGCTCGACTGAAGAGAAAAAAGATTAAAACAAAAAACTTAACATTTTAAAATATTTTCTTTTCTTCGACTTTGAAAAACGGGAAATTAAAAACAAAAGAAAATGTTTATTTATATTTTAAACAACACAGAAAAACAAGGGAAAAAATCTTTATTATAAGCAGTGGTTTTATCTTTCTATCGTTTTCTCCCTTTCTCTTAACTAAAGTATTAAAGGCATATGTGTTAGTATCAATACATACATACATACATACATACATACATTCATACATACGTACATATAAAAGCACATTAAAAGGCTTAAGGATAATAAATGTTATTTTTTGAAATACATATCCTTCTTCTTTTTATTTTATTGATGCTTTTTTAGATTTTATTTTATTTTTTCTTTATTATTTTTTTATTTCAGTAATTTTTTTTTCTCTGCTGAGAGGGAGATGTTTATTTATTTGGTTTTATGTCCGTCCGCCTATCTATCTGTACATAAAGTGTGTTTACGAATATTTTCCTTTATTTAAAGCAAATTTATAATGCGGTTTTCTTAACATGGCTTTATTCATTAGAGAAAAAATATTTGCATACGTAACTTGAGTTCTATTTGTTATTTTTGGCTGTTGGAATTGTTCGTAAGATTTTTTCTAAACCATGAAAAGCTTTGTTTAAACTTAATGTGGTTTCTAAGCCTTATTTTCATGTTTAATTTTTGGTTACCATTTAACATTTGAGACTATTTTAAACTAAAGCAAATTAAACTTAAAAGAAAATTCACTAATATTTTCTAAATATTACGATACATATTATATTTATACGTAGTTAAAGTTAAAGTGAAAATGCGGACAAGGATGCTTTCCTGTATGGTACAAAATGGTAGTAAGTCCGTTTTCTTTACAAAAAGCAACTAATTATGCTGATCAGGGCCTTGTTTTGCAAGTAGTTATTACAACTTCATATTATTTGATATGTTGATTTATTGGCATGCACGGATTTTTAAGGGTTTCTATTTCTTATTTTCGTTCTACGTGATTCATTTTTAAAAAATCCAGTATGGCGTTGTCTACCTACGTGTAATTTATTACAATTATTAATACTAGTATTACTTCTACATGTGGAATTGGCATAAGGGTGCAAAATTTATTGAAAACTGAGCATTTTGTGTTATATATAATTAATTTGATCTGATAATGAGTTCTATTGTTAATAAATATGTGATACAGATTTCCAAACTTGAAAGCAAAGAAAAGGAAAATTTAATAGTTGTAAAAACATACATATGTAAGGTTTTCCGTAATTTCCATTACAATTATTTAATTTAATAAATCAAAAACGAAATTGAAATTAAGAGAAATCTCATTTATCTAATTGAATTGAAAAAATCAGTGACAGAAACACTAAGTTCAAGCTTCTCTTGATCTCTCGTCCGATCACTCCCCGACGATCCTCACAATTTGTAGCCCATTAAGAAGTAACTTACCTGACCCATATGTGAAGATGATCAATCGTGTAAATTGGCTGGGGTTCAAAAAATATCTCAGCAGTCATTGTACGGAAAACATTACGCTTAGAACACCCGATGATATTGAATCGAACATTGCCAATCTCAGCGAGAATATTAAACAGGCTGCTGAACATGCCACTATCTCCCATCCGCAGATTGGGTTTAATAAAATTTATTCTACAGACATTGAACGTCTCGTACGTGAAAAAAGAAGGGCTAGAAGGGAATGGCAACAGCACAGATCACCACAAAATAAAATCAGATTTAAAGAGTGCACTAAACGACTCCAAGAGTTGCTTGCATCTGAAAAAATTGCATCTCTTAAAAATTATCTGGAGGGTCTTGATGTTACACCGGCGTCTAATTACTCCTTGTGGCGCGCTGCCAGAAAGCTTAAAACACCCGTTGAATATAAGCCACCTCTACGCACATCTACCGGAGGTTGGGCAAGAAGCGATACTGAAAAAGGTAAAATATTTGCTGAGCACTTAAAATCCGTTTTTACGCCAAATATATGTACTGGTGTTGCTGATTTGCCGAATATAGTCGCTCTACCCCCTCAACACATAAAGTTTAAGACGCGTGATTTACAAAAATTAATTGCCGAACTCAACCCGAAGAAAGCTCCGGGTATTGATGGAATTAGTAATCAGATGCTGATGAACTTGCCTCGTATTGCAATGAGAATCCTGTTATTCATATTTAATGCTATTTTACGACTGGAGTATTATCCACACAACTGGAAACTTGCCAAGGTTAAAATGATTCCAAAGCCGGGCAAAGATATAACAAAGGCTGAGTCATATAGGCCAATAAGTCTACTATCTACAATGTCAAAGCTTTTCGAAAAACTGCTCAAAACAAAATTGTCCCCAATTCTAATTAGTAGTGGGTGCATACCAGACCATCAATTTGGTTTTAGAAGTCAGCATAGCACCATTGAACAAACTCACAGATTAGTTCAATTTATAAGAAGAACCTTTGAGGGAAAAAAGTATTGTTCTGCGCTGTTTATTGACGTTTCCCAGGCATTTGATAAAGTGTGGCATGAAGGCCTTATTTTAAAATTGAAGACTTACTTACCAATAAACATTTTAAATCTTTTGGAAAGTTACATTATTTCCCGTAAGTTCACTGTTGCGGAAGGAGACTTTACAAGTAGGCCTGAAACAATTTCATCTGGTGTGCCACAGGGGAGTATACTGGGACCAGTTTTATATTTAATTTATACTTGTGATATGCCTGTGAGCAGTAGTATCCATACTTCCACATTTGCCGACGATACAGCCTGCCTTAGTATGCATGAAAACCCTGATGAGGCATCCCGCAAACTCCAGGAACACATTAGCCAGATGGAGCTTTGGTTAAACTTATGGAGAATCAAGGTAAATGAATAAAAGTGTGTTCAAGTAACATTTACTTTACGAAGAGATACTTGTTCCCCCATTCGGATTAACAATCAAGTTGTTTCTCAACATTCACATGTGAAATATCTTGGTATACACCTTGATCGACGACTTACATGGAAACACCACATTGATTCTAAGTTAACTCAAATGAAACTTAAACTAACTCAGGTACATTGGCTGATTGGTCGAAATTCAACACTTAGCCTAGACTGTAAACTTTTAATATACAAGTCGCTTTTAAAGCCAATATGGTGCTACGGAATTCAACTATGGGGCACTGCTTCAGCTTCAAATGTAGAGAAAATTCAACGCAGGCAAAATAAAATTTTACGCATGATAACATCGGCTCCATGGTACATCAAAAATTCAAATATACATCGTGATTTGAATATGCCACTAGTGACTGAAGAAATTGCAAAATACGCTGGCAAATATTTAACAAAACTCGAGTCACATCCTAATCCGCTTGCCCGTAATATTTTGAACTTTACTGGACACATCCGCCTAAAAAAGAGGGACACAATGGCTCTTATTCACAGCACTCCAGATGGGACTTCTTGAAAATACTTTTATTTTTTTTCCTTTTGATTATCACTACTTGCATATGTATTATATATAACTACTACTAAGCTTATGTCCGACATTGGTCGGGCCTAATTATATTTTTTAGATTTAAGATTTGAATACTTATTGTTAGTTCATATATGAAGATACAATAAATAAAAATTCATGCATAAAAAAAAAAAAAAAAAAAAGAAACACTGTCCAGAATATACAAATACAAAATTATATTGAATCCGATGTCAAGTTATTCACACACATCTAAAGCAACTTGAATGCATAAAGTATAAATACGGTAAAAAAATTTAAAACCTTTAGCGTACTGATAACGACACCAAGATCTTAATGAAATATGTAAGTGTCCCTAATGATACCAAAAGAGTTTTATGATTAAAAACATCTGCAAGTAACTTAAAATAATTAAAAACAAACATATGCGTATCACATGGTCTGCAAGTAAAGATTGCTCGTCATATTTTTTCGGCACATAAATATAAAGTTTTTGTAATTAACAAGTTACTTTTATGTACCAAAAAAAATTTACATTTTCCAGCCTTGAATTCGTCTTTTTGATATTGCTGATTTTCAATACCAATCGTTTTAAGATAAATTTTGATATTCAATCCAAGACGGAAGTATATAGCTTTTCCGGGAGCTTTGGAAAACCGATTTCACACACAAACAGATGGGCAGACAGACATTGCTTATTCGACTTCCCTTAATATTGTGGAAATTACTCACGAAATGGTATGTTTATACCCTTACCATTTTTGGTGATGAAAAAAATAGCTTGATACACCCAGAAAAAAGATTGGTTGGAAAATGGTTAGTCCAACAAAATATCATTTGCATAAACTATATTTCTTAAATTGATTGCATCAACCGAGCGTATGCTTTTGCCATGACTAATTCATTGATTGGTTAACACAACCGAATAAAATATTATGAATTGGATGTTACTACCAACTTTTGGTATTGGCAACTAAAAAATTGTCGTTCTGTATTAAGGTTAAAATAAACACTTTCTATCAGTTGCTGCAACTAACTATAGGTTGAGCTTACTATCATAGTTTATACTCGTTGCAGCAAATTAAAAATTAACTTTTGTGACTTTCAAAGATATTATGATATATGAATTTTCAAATGGTTTTTGAAAGTCTGTGCATAAGATAACAGGTTTGTGGCTGTTCAAAATGTGTGGTGGAAATAAATAAATTTCAATTAAAAATAGCTTATGACAATATGTTAAATAATAAATTTCTTAAATTGTATATTTTTATTTGCGTTTATTGCTTATTTTATTTCAGCAAGGAAGGCCAATTTTTCTTTCACAGGTACCAATTATGATATTGTTTCAGTTGTACTAACAACATTTTCGGTAGCAAGAATAACTTTTTTTCAAATTCCATACTGCTAACCAATTTTTTCTGTTGCTGCAACTATTTGTTTAAGGGTGATAATTAAAATATAGTGGTACCACAAGAAAATTGCAGTCGTTATACCAGAATTCTATATAGTTGGTGCAACCACCAAAATTCGATTGGCAACAAATTCGGTTGTCTCAACGAATCTGTTTTCTCTGTGTACCAGTATTCATATTTACGAAGCCATTTCAATGTGTTTTATTAAATTTTCTATTTCAAATACATTTTTCTCTATTCGTATTTCCTTCCTTCCGTAATATGAACATTTTCAACAGTGAAGTGATACAATGAAAAAAAAAAACAAATTTTATTACGTATTCTACTTAGTTATATACGTACTTTCCCGGTAAAAATAGAAATGAAAATGAAATGTATTTTTTCTCTATTCCGTTCCTTTATTTCATTTTATTGTCTTATTTTTAATTTTTTCGTCTTTGCTTTCAACCAAATATATATTAAAGCTGTCAACACTTTTCCACAACTGTCATGTCATGAGTGTAATTTTCAAGAAAAATAAAAAAAAAACAACAACAAACACCATAATAATGATAACAAAAATATATATAAATTTGTAACACATACATACATACTAAAGTGAAGAAAATTTTATAAAATATTCATAGAAAATGTCTGGGTTGTTAAGTTTGAATTCGCTTTTTTGGAGAATTTATCGTAGTTTTAGATATAAGACTTTTATATACACAAGCACGCTGCTTTTTATATTCTGTAATATGAAATGAATTATAGCAGTATACATGGATGAATTTATATTTGGATATTTGCAGCAGGTAAATTTTTCTGTTTATAATTATGCTTTTTAAACACTTTAATAAAACTATTAACATTTCTAAGCATAATAAATATGTACATACATACATACATATATGCCATTAATTATGAAAATGGTCTAAGTCATATATTCTTTCGGTAAAAAATATTTTTATATTATGCAACATTTTAACTTAGAGTTGTACTAGTCTTGATTTATATAAATTTATTTATTATGTATTTATTAAAATTTTTAGAGATTTATTTCATATTTCGAAGCAAAAATGCATATGACAGAGACCACTTTCATAATTAAGGGCACATATCGACGGCTCTATTCTAAAACATGCTAAGCCAAAAAAGCTAGTTTGGAGATAAACGCATTCAAAGTTTATTGATAACATCTCGGGAATGGTATGAGATAGAAACTTGAGACTTTTTGTAATCATATAATAATTGCAATAGAATTTTTTTAGTTTATTTGAACTTTATAAATTTGTTGTAGATCATAGTTAAGCGTGACTTAGAATACTTAAGATTGTGCTCTTAGTAGACTTAGTACTTTTTTTAGTACTTAATTGCAAACTAAATCATGCTAAGTGTACTTAAAATATTTAAAAGGGAGGTTTTTTAAACTTGACAAATTATGCTAAGTACATTTTTGCTCAAAACTTTTGATGGAATAGTCCGACTACTATCAAAATTTTACAGAATCTAAGTTAATAAAAGATGAATTCAGAAATGCTTTTCCCAGCAAAACATGCTATAACGACTTAGCATGTTTTGGAATGGGACAGTCGATATATGCTCAGCGATGCCAATTTAGTGCCTTAAGAACTAGATTTAAAGCTTTTTAAGTCATAATAGTGCGCATTTTTTCAAGTTGGTGCTTTTTAAAAAAAGGCACTAAATTGGTGCTTTTTTAACTTTGATTTTAGTGATTTCAGTGCGTCTTGCAACTAGACTAACAGCCAAACCCACGAACGTTGTCGTTCGCTATCATTTCTAGCGACGAACAACTGATTTGGGACCCACTCAAAATTCTCAGCACGCCAAGTCGATCGACAATGATGCGAACGATAACGTAACCATTTTCATACAAATTTGGAAAATACTATGAAAACTCAAGCGACAACAAATGTCAAAATCAGTCACTTGTGTTGTGCTTTTCGACAAAACAAAAATAAGTGCACATGCATCTTCATAAACACCATATTTTGAACATAAATTTACATATATGAAAATCTAAAATAAAATTGTTAAAAATTTTTTGTTTTTATTTTATTTATTTCCGATTACACTAAATTTATTCTGCCACATTCCATTTACAACCCAGAAACCTTAATTGTGTCCATGTATTCACTAAATTTTACTTTTTTGTAAAAACATTACTACGCCAATGGGAATTATTGCGGGAAGAATCAGAATATGATATTTTCAAGGACTTGTAAGCTTTTTCTAAGTCGACTTTCTTTTCACAAGCTTATTTTGAATGCTTAAACTCATATATTTTGGTAAACGCGGAACATAATCTTGTTTATAAGTAGTATCCATTATTTCTTTTTTTTTTACATTCTTGCTGCTCACAAAATCTTTATTGTTGTTTTCTTTTTATTTATTTGTATCAACTTTAAGTAGCATAGAGTTGCATTTTTTATGGTACACTTTTCCCATTTCAGCGCTTTTTATTTGTAAAATAGCGTTTTATCTGTGAAATTTTTGATGTGGCAACATCTTAATTTGACAATGAGAAAATGCATTGCGTTAACAACGTAAAGCCTGACGACCGACAAGTCGATAGTTAATGGGTCGCTAAAAGGAACTATAATGAGTGACTTCTCGTCAGTCGCTCGAGTTGTCGATCGATATCGTGGGTTAGGCTGTAAATGTTAATTTGTGATAGTCTAGTAGCTTCATAAAAAACGCGAAATAGTAATTTTCCACATTTTTGAAACTCTAAATATAAATACATACACACCTTCTTTGACTATAAGGTGTTTCCTTCCCAATTGTAAAATTTCCTATAAAAACACTGAAAAAACATAATAATATTCTGTTTGCTTTTTAGATACATATGAAGTTTGAGAATTAGACTTAACGTCTTGGTTGTATGCATTAAACAATAATATAAATTTTGTTTGTAAAAAAATATTTGACTAGACACGTTTTAGATACGAAAATTTGTATTTGCAAGGTCTTTATTTAATTGGATGAAAGGCAGAAAGGGAATTACTTTCTCATTCACAGTGTGCAAAAATATTCAAAAAATTAATTGATTTTAGAGCTAAGTCGCTACATGGAAAAATTTGCCCAGAACTGATAAATTTTGGATTGAATTATAGAAATTTAGCTAATAATAGTCCATTTCGAAAACTAAGTTTTTGCTCTATTACCATTAACATTACCATCTTCAAATGTTGAGCTGGAAAGAAGTTTTAGCGCTAAGAATTATTTTAAAAATATAACTAAGGCACTGGATAAGGACCAAAACTTCGAAACATTTCCACTTAAATTTTGTTCAAATGTTTTGACATTTCGACTATACTGGATGATTCGATTTAATATATATAAGAAGAAATATTAAATTTGAATTAAAATCTTTATCCTGTAAATACAATCAAACATAAGGTTTGTTCGTTTACTAAAAACTATTACGAATTTGTAACAATTGTTATTGGAAAGTGTTCATTAACTCAAAAAGTTTACAAGGAGAGAGGGTCAAAAGAGAGAAAAAAAATTTAGAGACAAAAAAATTCCTACAAATTATTACTAGTAAAACTTTTACTTGCAAGAATTATCCAACCACCTGTTGTGTGTTTTGTTGTCAAATTAATTACTTAAAAAATATTTGAAAAATGAAAACTGAAAAATGTGCATTTCTTTGTTAAAAAAAACATGTATACATATGTAAAAAGAAAGCACGTTTTCTTAATTTATTGTTATTCCTTCATTAAGCAACATAAATTAAATTTTAATGGCAAATAATTTTGTTAGTTTCTCATATATTATCAGATATGGAAAGTGGCAGTTTTGTATTTGTTAATGAATAAAATTAAAATATTATGAAACTGTAACTGTGTAAAGAATTTCATATTAAATGTCAATTTCTAAAAAAAATTGCAATTTAAAATATTATCAAACAAAATACATCACAAAAACACGGTTGCCACTCTAAATTTTTTTTCGGGACCAAAATTCATCAAAAAAAGGACCAAAATAAAAAAAGAGGACCAATTTGTTTGCTATTTTATTGGCATACCAGCTATGCTTACAATATTATTTAACAAAACATAAGTAAAAATTAAACGTAAAGATTTCTAAACATTAACAAAAAGTGCTTGAATTCAATTTGCACATACATACATAAAACAAATTAACATAAAATGTATACACATATATAGATATAAATGTATATAATACACATACATGACTAGTGTTACGTTTTTGCACCAAATAAAATATGATGGTGATTCTATTCTAAGCCCAGCCTATGTCTTTTACTGACCAAACGTAATGAGGCTCTGATTTTTGCGCACAAAGTTCTTTGGACAACATTATATTATTGATTGAACTGAACTCAAATTTATTCCTTAATTTGGTTTTGATAAGAGAAAGTTCAAAAAATGTACGTTCTGCTGCCGCCGAACTATGTGGAAGGCTCATTAAATCATATATAAAATCAGTCAATTCTTGAAAACATTTCTCATCCATACCGTTTTTATATAAACTAACTTTTTCCCAAAATACGCAAACGTCCATATCAGGTTTAAGATTAGTGTTTAAAAGTCTTAAGAGTTTCCATTGTGTTAAAATAATATCTATATCACATTTAATTAAATAAGAAAAATTGCTTACTAAAGGCATTATTGACGTTTCTGTGTCTGATAAAACTTTGTTGGGAGTAATTACGCATACATTTTTTAAATCAGTTCTTCCAAAGTCAAACCGTTGCTGAATTTGTTTCAAAAATTCAACGTAAAAGTTTAAAATATTTGTTTTAATTGTGATTCGTTGCGAATCCGTAAAGTTATCGCTTTCAAGAAAGTTTTCTGCTCTACTTCCTATAAAAATATTTTTTCCTTGCAGATATTTCGTTTTGTCATGTATATTAAAATTTTCCAAACAATCAATATTTTTTACAAAGTCGTTATGCATAAAATTACTCAAAAGTAGTTTGAAATGTACTTCAATTTGGGAGTACAAAAAGGGTAAGCGAACTTTTTCAGATTGGAACTCTTTATTCAGGGTATTAATTATTTTCAATACGTAGGCCAAAAACAACATGTAAACTTTTAGTTCTGGATCACCCATTAAATTCGCTAATTCAAATGCACTAATGCCACTTACTTCAAGACACGTGGATAAAAAATATAGTCGAAGCGCTTCCCACTGTTCATTAATCCATGCAATCACACTTTCCAGAGCGAGCCAACGAGTAAAAGAAATTCCAAGTATTTTGTGTGGTTTTACGCCACAATAATCCTGAAATTCCTTGAACTCGTTGATTCGCTTTGGGCTGTACGAGAAAAATTTATATATATCTCTACACAGCTTTTCAATTTTCGCTGGTAGCTGTTTGCTGGCGTAGCTCGAATACAAATGTAGCGAGTGGCAAGTGCATTTGATGTAAAATATATTAGTATAATTTTTTAATTTCGTTTTCAGCCCATTTAATTCGCCGGCCATCGTATTGGCTCCGTCAGTTGCTAGCCCTATCAAATTACTTAGAGGTACACTGTGCTTTGCAAAAAATGACTTTATCGTTTGGTATATTGACTCAGAATCGCTTTTGGTAAGTTCAATTAGTGATAAAAATCTGTCACGAATGGTATTCGATAACTTATCAAAATACCTTACCACCAGAACCAGACACTTTTTTGTTGATACGTCCGTGGTTTCGTCCACAATCAAAGAGAATTTACACGTTCTGAGATCCGATACTATTCTCTTCATTGCTTCGTTCCCTAAAATCTCTGCTAGCTGGGTCGATTTTGTTCTACCGCAGCGTAAAGACTGAGCTATTTTTGAGTCCGGACAACACACGGCTAGCAAATTTGGCAAATAATCCATAAGGATAAATGGAAGATTATGTGCCATTATGAACATCACTAAACTGAATTCTGCGTTTCGGATTTGCTTTTCTAAAGTATCATTTTGTTCTTTAAGAAAAGAATCTAACTTCACTTGACCCTTTTTCTTGGTCACATTTTGAAAATGGCTTGATTGCTCTGTGTGTCGTTTTAGCTTCGCTACGTGGTTCACCATGGACTTTTCGCAAGCAATGCAGTATGCGCTCCCATTTTGCTCTTTGAGCCAATTAAATTGGGTTAGCCATTCTTTCCGAAATTTGCGTCTTGGATCCTTTTTTTCGCCAGCTGTGTCGCTAAATATGGAATAGGTAATCAATTACATGCTCGTTCCATGAAATACGTACTTATGTACGTATGTATTTATTACCTTTCACTGCCATCGCTTTCGATTGACTGCGTGTGAGGCCGTTGTTCTGCAACCTTCGCCTTCTTTATCAAAAACCTGAAACAACATATCAATCAATGCAAAAATTTAAATTTCCTATCCATTCAAATGATTCTTTAACTTACTTGTCCATGGTAAATTATTGTCTAGTTTTACTTTTACACAAACAATTACATACTTATAATAAAATATTTGTTACACTGAAGTTGATTTGTCAATTTCTGATTTGTAAACAAAAGAAACAATTGACCAGTGTTGTCAATTTAGCTTTTTCCCCCTAGATTTAGCTTTTTTTTGACTGACAGGTAGTATTGCCAGATTTACTATTGTTTGCTGGTAAAATTCGATTATATTTTCAAGTGATGTCAACGAATCAAATCTTTCGCTTTATGTGAACAGTGTTGATTTTCGTAAATAAATTTTTAAAGGCGTGATGAAACACTCAAAATTTGGTTGTATCACAATTGTAAACATTTTCATAAAAGGGACCAAATCAGAAAAAAATGGACCAGTGGACCAAACGTAGAAAAAAGGACCATTTTTGGTCCAATTGGACCAAAGTGGCAACCGTGCACAAAAAGTGCAATTGTATCATGATTACCATCCATGGTTCTGATATGAATAAAATGTTCTTGCAAGTTTTTACAACTAAATCGTTCATTTAATTTTTTCATATTTAGGAGAGTAAGTTTGTAAATTTCTGCCTTACTCTCTCGTTGCTAGTTTCTGTTGGGAAAGTAAATGAACAGACCTATAACTAATTATTGCATTTAGTGCTTTTTAACGCTTTTTTCATGAGCAAACAAACAGTGTTTTTTGCTCTGAAAAAGTTTGCATTACTGTATATGCTACTCTAAAAATTTACTTATAAATCCCTAAATATGCATTATAATTTACTTGGAATACTTTAATGGTATATGAAGGTTAAAACAGCCAACAAACAAGTCTGTGTTTGCTTGGATGTGTGAACTTATATATGTACATACGAGTACATACATACATACATATGTACATACAAATGCATATCTTTAACATTTTTGGCTTGTAAATTACCAAGTGTTAAGCCAGACATATGCATAAAAGTTTATTAAAGGTCATTAAATTTATGTAGAGCTATGTACATTTATGCAAATATGCCAAATATTTAAGAGGTTTATTACTTTTGGCAGAAAAAAACAAAGGCAGAGAAAATTTAGTAAAACTTTATGAACTTCTGCTGCCTAAACAAAATAATACAGAAATAAGATAAGATGCAGGAAACAAGTTGCACAGCACTTGAATACCATAGCACTTGTAAATTGTGTGACAATTTAAAAAATTACCTAAAATAAGATAATACTCGTAAGATATTAATTAAAATTAAGCTTTATAAAAGGCCAAATTTGGACATTTTTCTTGGTAACCAAAGGATGAATAAAAACACGTGCGTATAATAAATGTGGGAAATAATTTAAAAGCGGACATAATTATCGAGTTATCGTTTTAGAGGCCTTTTTCGCACACAGAAGCAAATCTCTTGCTACATTTCACTGGCTAGCTTCAACGACAATAATTTACAGTATATTGATTGTTGTTGTTATTATTTCATTCCTCTATAAAATGCTTTCGCGCCTAAACCTATGCTTCAGAACTTTTAGTTTTAAGTTTTTTTTCCTTGTTTTTTTTTGTTAGCTCTATCATTGTTCTTGTTTTGTTGTTGTTGTTGCCAGCACAAATAACAATCGACAACTCCAACAAACAGAGCAATCCATGCTGCTGGTTGCTGTTCCTGGGATAACCCGCAACGAATATTTGGCCACAATATTTATGACTATATGGATTTTATTGCAGTTGATGGTGTGTTATTCTTTTCTCCTCGAGTTACATGCATGTATGTTAGAGCTGCTGCCGCTGTTGCTGTAGTTCAGCAAAAAAAGAATATATTCATATGAAATGCTGACCCAATACAATGTTGTTGTTATATGATGTTGTATAGTAAAAAAGGCCAAATGACCAATAGCCCATTCATTTCATATCTTTCATAGGGTATGTAAATTTCGTTTTTATTCCCTTTCTTCTTTTTGTTCTTGTATCAGGGCCATACAATGTATATTTTTTTATTTGAATAGGAGTATATGTGAGCGCACAAGGATGAGTAGGATATTTGTTTAAAGGCCAAAGATCTATGGCTTGTTGAGCAAGATAAACCAAACCAAGCAAACACTCAAACATTTAGATCCGGCACACTAGTCAAACTAACAGCCGGCCAGTCAGCCAGCATTTGCCACCAACAGAAATTTTATTGTGAGATAAAATACACTCATATACGTACATAAAATCATATGAATAAACTCATACGTATTTGAATACACTTGAAAACTTTTCAAAAACTTAGGAAGGAAGTTCATGACAAATATGCATGCATGTTGACTCAAACCCTCTTGCCGTAAGCCCAGTACGAATTCCTGGACTGTAAAGATGTTTGTCTGTGAGTTTATTTTCAAATAAAAATACATTTAAGTGATCGTTGTTTTGTTCGTGCTTCAATTGTATGGACTTTTTGACAGTCAAAAAGCAATAAAAATGTTGAGATTTTTTCTTTCTCTGTGCTTGTTTTTTGGAAAATACTGCCAATCGCTAGGGTTTTTTAAATCTTGTTTTTGTTTTGATGTAGTATCAGTTAAAAAAAACAACAAGCGGAAAATATAAAATTGGGTTCGTTTCTCTTTCACACAAACTCACATGTTCATATGTGACATGTAGCATATGTTAAGGCTTAACAATACTAACGAAATTGCTGCCTACCCAAAGGCGTAAAATAAGTTCATTGTAGTAAAGTAAACCAGTGAAAATAAAAGAATCACGCGAATTTCATTTGTTATTGTTACTTTTGCCGAACTCCTTTTGTTGCTCTTGTAGTTTGTAATTTCTGTTGAAAATTATGGTTTAGCAATAGATTGAAAATTTCGATAAAACTCGTAAACAAAAGATGGTTACACTAAAGCCACATACACAGTCATGCACACACTCAATAGCAGATTCAACAGAAAATGAACCAAAAAAAATATTGCATACACTTGCCGTTGTTATTGTTCCAACATCATCATCAACGCCATTACAAATGAACAATACCAGCATCATCATCGGCATCATCAACAGCAACATCAACTACAACACCAGGGGAATATTCAATAAAAAATTGGGCGTTTACATAAGTGAAAATGCGTTGCAATTTTATGGCTCCATTATTATAAATTTTTTTCATTATTTACATGAGGCAAAATGCAAAAAAAAAAGAAAATCCTTAAAAATTAAAAAAAAACTTTCTTTTTAATCTTGCTTGTGCTTTTTATTTTTGCAATGAAAAATGTTACAAAAAAGTATTGTAAAATTCTTTACAGACATATCGACAATATGTTTAATATTCGATTGCATTATATTGCAACTGCAGGCTGCACTGCACTGCAGCTCATTACTCGTGCGACACAACAATGCAATTTTCAGAGACACACAAACAAAATGAAAACAAGAAATATTGTTTATGAGTTTAATACTCATAAACTGTAAAAATGCTTTTTAATTGAAGTAGACCTTTGGGACTTAATAATATCTGACTTGTTGGTTTTTTGTTTTTGTTTATTTGCAAGTGCTTTGTTTTTAATTCTTGATGGCCAGTGTCAGTGCACTGGAGCAATTATGCCAGCCATGCACTCACTGGCCACAATCTTTTTAATAACAATATATCATATTCTACTATTATTATTAGTATTATTCATTTAGGCAATAAGCCACGTTTTAATAAAAAGATTTTTAATTCAGACTGTAAACAATGAGGCAATTAGATCATGTCTTAATGAGTAAATAGTTCGTAGGGAATAACTTCTCATTTGTATGAGGTATGTTTTATTAAACAAAAAATTTATTTTCTTCTTCAGTTATAATTTCTTTTGAAGTCTCTTTGAGCCAATAAGATGTCTTCGTAAATCAAATACCTTAATTTACTAAATTTTTTGTTTGTTTTAATTTTTAACTATGTTTTCTATTCAAATATGCATATGAAATATAAGTGGAGAAAAGTAGCATGAATAATGTAAGAAATGCTGTGAAGTAGCACAGCAGCGCAGAGAAAAGATGAATAGACAAACTGTGGAAAAAAGTTATACTTGAGAGAGATCCTTATTTATGACTCATATGTAATTTTCATTTTATCGTAGCCAAAATATAGATCTGAGGTAATAGAAACCAAAAGCAAGTGCACACTGGGTTAAATAGCATACAAAATAGAATACTAATAGATATATTTTTAATGATATTATTGAAACCTTACGCCTTGGCTAATATGATTTAAAAAAGGTATTAATTAATTATTGTTTGTACATATTAATAAAAATTATCATCATCGTTTGAGTATCATCATTAGCATCATTAACATCATCATCTCTATTTATATTTATGTGCTAATAAGGAAAAAGTGCTTAAGTCATATTTAATGTTTTGTAGGAGAGCACTTTTAAACTTTCAAGTCGAGTTTCAGATTTTATTTATTTTACAGTTAAATTGGGAAATTCCGTACTCCTTTTTATTAAAAAAAACATCGTTCTACACACTATAAATAATACATTCAATTTTAATTATACCAAAGTATAAGCTAAATTAAGTCATTCTGAGACTATAAGTCGTAAAGAGATAAGCATCAAGTCGTTGCGCTATAACTTCCTAAGAAATCGTACAATATAATTTAGATTTTAACAAATGGTACTTTTGAATATAAAGATAATACCATTAATTCAAGTTCAGCTTATCTCGACTTTAGCATTTTTAATCTTTTTGCCCCATAGCTATTAGTGATACGAGGATTTTTATCGTGAAAACTATTCGCTGTAGTTTTGAAAGCCTTAGCTCCCTGCGATTACTCAGATATTTGGGTTATTAGAAAGAGTGTACATATGAGACAGCAAAGCCACATATTTGTTATGGTGGAAATCGCACGACTATAGTAATAAAAGTTACTGAATCCAGGCACTGAATTACCGTTTTATCTTGCAGTTTTTATTATCTTACAAATTAATTTTTCGAATATCCAAAACAAATGTTTGATTTCCGGCATCTTTAATATATAAATTTTCAAATAATTTTTATTGTTATTTCATCATATTATAATATACATAAGTATATTCACCGTTATTCCAGTTGTCAACATCGTCGTCTTTTTAACACAATGCCAAAAAATTGGGGCTTCTTTATTCGCTCTAGAGAACAATTTGTTGCGACACTTTGGATGCGATTTAACCCAGTGTGCGACGTTGGCAAAGAAACTTCCATAAAGTATTTAGTGAAAAAAACATACGTATGTAGATATAAGGCAAACACAATCCTATGTATATTCATACCCAGCAAATAAAATTCTGATTTGGAAGCACTAATAACTGATGGAAGCAATGTATTTCGTAACAATAGTTTCGAAAAATTCTTCTGAAAAAAACTAACCTAAGCGGGCCCTCTAACAAAATAGAACCAGCAACAATTGCATCATGTACACTACATTTATATATTATTACTTCTGTGAATCTCTTTAGTAAGGCGAAAAAATTCATGGGTTTTTGGAAGCTGAATGAATTGATTCTAGCTGGCTCATCTCGAACCAAAATAGCCTAATTCATGCGTAACAGCAAGTGATTCTGTAGCATTGTTTCCCTTACAAAATCGCTTCTGGGAAGCACAAATTTTCGCTGGGTAATAAGTAATAGGTATGTACGTACATAAGTGCATGTACTATTGTTAAAAAAATCCTTGTATGCATAATTATTAAGCAAGCGTTTTAAATAAAGATGTGTGTGCGAGTGTGCATGTGTCTCACAGTAAGCAAAAATCATATGTAGTTAAAATCGGGTAACAGTATGCACGTTCCATTGCTAAGCCTGAGTGCTGCAGCAGGTATTGTTTAAAACTATTTAAGACTTTATTGTACTCCAAAAGGTATTTTAAATAAGAACAAATTCTGTATGGGATCAACATTTCATAAAATTTGAGGAAGTTTATATGAAAGAATCCCCAGTGGAAATTGTTCATAATAAGAAGTAAAGACGCTAATTTATTACAAAGAAGAAAGAATAATGTCAAGTTTTCAGCTAAGAACGCAAACGGCATTCGCCAACACAAAAACGAACTTGAGCACTTCCTCAGGGAAAACAATATTAATATAATATTGGTCTCTGAGACTCATTTGACTTCGAGAAGCCTCTTTAAAATTAATGGCTACACCTTATATGATTCAAAGAACCGGAGAGGAAGAGCATGCAGTGGATCAGCAATTCTGATAAAGTCAAGACTAAAGCACTATATTCTGGAAAATATTTGTGAAGAACATCTACAAGCAACAAATATTTGTGTCGAACTTTTTTTTACAAATTTCGTGATATCATCCCCTCCCAGATTCGCAATTACTGAGGATCAATACGAGGATTTCTACAAATCTCTTGGCCCTTGTTTCGTAGCAGCTGGCGACTACAATGGAACACATACGTTCTGGGGTTCGCGTCTTATTGCACCTAGAAGTCGGGCATTGTTCGACACAATTTCAAAAATGGGCTTGGACGTCATTACGAGTGGGGAACCCAATAACTGGCCTACGGAAATACAAAAAGTTCCGGATGTTATAGATTTTGGAGTCATGAAAAATATTTCTACACCCAGGGAAAAAATAGCTTAAAATCTATAAAAACCATATTGAATTAATAAAAAAAACATTAACGAAAGTCTAGTCATGTTGAAATTTCTAATTTCAATATCGAAAAATATTAATTTATTAATTTTATTTATTTTTAAGTATCTCACCATACATTTTTTATTATATTGAAAATCATTGAATTAATGTGACGCGTTTGTATTTTTAAGTTGCAGCTTTTCCCTGAGTGTATAGACTTAATTCATGTTGAAGCTTCTCTAGATCTCTCCTCCGATCACTCTCCACTATCGTTACAATTTGTAGCCCTCTAAGAAGTGACTTACCTCACCCATATGTGAAGACGATCAACCGTATTAATTGGCTAGGGTTCAGAAAATATCTCAGTAGTCATTGTAATGAAAACGTTACGCCAAGAACATCCAAAGATATTGAATTTAACATTGCCAATCTTATCAAACAGGCTGCTGAAGATGTCACTATCTTCCATCCGCAGACTGTGTTTGATAGAATTTATTCTACGGATATTGAACGTCTTCTAAGTGAAAATGGAAGAGCTAGAAGGGAATGGCAACAACACAAAATCGCCCCAACATAAAATCAGATTTAAGGAGTGCACTAAACGACTACAAGAACTGTCACACCAGCATCTAATTACTCTTTATGGCGCGCTGCTAGAAAGCTGAGTTTAAACCACCTCTGCGCACATCTACCGGAGTTTGGGCAAGAAGCGATACTGAACAAGGTAAAATATTTGGTGAGCATTTAAAATCCTTATTTATCCCAAACACATGTTCTGGTGCTGTTGATTTGCCAAATGTAGTTGCGCTATCCCATCGAACCATAAAATTTAGGACGCATGATGTAAAATTGCTGAACTCAACCCGAAGATCCGGGTATTGATGGAATTAGTAACCAGATGCTGTTGAAGTTGCCTAGTATTGCAATTAGAATCATATTATTAGTTTTTAATGGCATTTTACGACTGGAGTATTATCCAAACTGCTGGAAGCTTGCCAAGGCTAAAATGATTCCAAAGCCGGGCAAAGATCTTACCAAGGCTGACTCATATAGGCCAATAAGTCTGCTATCAAAAATGTCAAAACTTTTTGAAAAACTGCTCATGACAAAATTGTCACCTATTCTAAAACCATCAATTTGGTTTTAGAAGTCAACATAGCACCATTGAACAAACGCATAGATTGGTTCAATTTATAAGAAGAACATTTGAAGAAAAGAAGTATTGCTCTGACGTTTCGCAGGCATTTGATAAAGTGTGGCATGAAGGGCTTATTTTAAAATTGAAATCATATCTACCAATAAATTTTCTGAAGCTATTAGAAAGTTATATTACTACCCGGAAGTTTACGGTTGTGGAAGGAGACTTCATGATTGTGCCCAAATCTAAATCATCTGGTGTGCCACTGGGGCCAGTTTTGTATTTGATTTACACTCGTGATATGCCTTTGAGCAGCAATATCCACACTTATGCACGAAAACCCTCACGAGACTGCCCGATATCTACAAGAACATATTACACAACTGTAACTATGGTTAAATTTATGGAGAATTAAAGTAAACGTGCAAAAGTGTGTTCAGGTAACGTTTACCCTGCGAATAGATGCTTGTTTCCCAATTCGAATCAACAGTCAAGTTGTTCTTCAACATTCATACGTAATATACCTTAGTATACACCTTGATCGACGGCTTACATGGAAACCCCATATTTACTCAAACCTAACACAATTGAAACTAAAATTAACTCAGATAGGTAGAAATTCAACACTCAGTCAGTAAACTTTTAATATAACTACAAGTTGATTTTGAAACCAATATGGTGCTACGGAATACAATTATGGGGCACTGCTTCAGCATCCAATATAGAGAGAATCCAACGAAGGCAAAACAAGATTTTAAGACTAATAACATCGGCTCCATGGTACATCAAATATTCAAATATACATCGTGATTTAAATATGCCACTAATGACTGAAGAAATTGAAAAATATGCAGGCAAATACCTTACATAACCCGAGACCCATTTTAACCCCCTTGGTCTTAATATCTTGAATTTTACTGGACACATCCGTTAAAAAAAGAGGGACACAAGAGCTCTTATACTCAACACTCCAGAAGAAACTGCTTGAAAATACTTTTGTTTTTGCTTATCACGACTTATATTTAGATTTAAAATTTAAAGACTTATTGTTAGTTCATATTTGAAGCTACAATAAATAAATATATGTCTTTTGCTTTGCTAATATTTTTTTACATATAGAAATAACAAAATCAAAAAAGAACCGTAAACAAAAAAACATACAAAGTACCCTTGAGGAATACTCTTTATGAGTACCCCAAAGGAAAAAAATAGTGAAGTGAGTTCTAACGGCAGAAATGCCTATTTTACTGTGAGTTTTGATGCTCATAATGATAACAATAAAAATAAAAAATCTGATAATAGACTTGCTGTGAGTTCTGAAGCTCTTAATAAAAACCAAAAATCTGATAATAGACTTTCTCTAGCGGCAAAACCACAGTTTCGTCAGCGATCAACTTCGCTTTGTCCAATGCCATCTAGTGAATCGTTGACATTATTGCCTAGTACTTCTAAATTTAACTCAGCGATATCATCCGCTTCTGGCTCGTTGTCATCACTTAAACAAGTTGTCACTGAAGATAAGAGCACCCCAAAGCCCAAGGTCCAAGTCGGAATGGACAGATACATTACAATTTTAAAGCGCGGGCGCAGCCCAAATTCTACTAAAATTGCATCTGTTCCAAAGATGTCCAGGGATAACAGCGCATCCTCTACTAGTCGGCAAAACCGTTTTAAAATATTGCAAGATGATAATGAAAAACCCGCTGAATCTGCGAATAAAACCTCCAAGCCGCCACCAATCTATTTAAGAGAAAAAAACTCAAACGCTCTAATCAAAAAATTAATTTCGGTCATTGGTGAGAATAAATTTCACATTGTTCCAATAAAACGTGGTAATATTGATGAAACGAAAATTCAAATTTATGAAGAAAAAGATTTTCGCACAATGGTTTCTGAACTTGAAAAAAGTAAAACAAATTTCTACACATATCAGCTCAAGAGTGCTAAAGGTATGCAGATTGTGTTGAAGGGCATAGATTCCTATGTTGCTCCCGAAGAAGTAAAAGATGCTCTCGTCCTCCAGGGCTTTAAAGTAAAAAATGTATCGAACATAATAAATAGGGAAAAGATCCCTCAACCTCTATTTCGCGTTGAACTTGAGCCAAATGATATAAAATTGAAAAAGAGTGAGACCCATCCAATATATAATTTAAGATATCTCTTATATCGAAAAATAACCGTTGAAGAACCACACAAGCGTTCAGGACCCGTACAGTGCCATAATTGTCAAGAATATGGCCATACTAAAACTTACTGCAAATTACCTACTGTTTGTGTCGTGTGCGGCGAGTTGCACGGCACTGCTAGTTGCAATAAACCGAAAGATCAAAGTAACAAAAAATGCAGTAATTGTGGAGAAAATCACACTACTAACTACAGAGGTTGTCGTGTGTACTCTTTGGTAAAGAAGACTATGGTGCAAAAACCTAAATTAGCTCCAGCTCAATCAGCAAACGTTTACTCTGCCACTTTTCAGCAAATGAGCCAACCAGTTACTTCCCGTGTATCGTATGCAGATGCTGCTAAGGCTAGTTCTATTCCGACACAAAATGTTTCACCGCAAAATAATTCTACAAATACACACTCAAACTTCAATTATAATCGCCTTGAAGCCACTATTGAAAATCTTGTGCAAACTATAAACAATTTTACAACAAATATGACTAGCATGATGCAAGAAATGTTGCGAATGCAGAATACTCTGCTTCAAGCTTTAGTTAACAAACCATGAACACGTTAAAAATATGTTTCTGGAACGCAAACGGCATTCGCCAACATAAAAATGAACTTGAGCACTTCCTCACGGAAAAAAATATTGATATAATGTTGGTCTCTGAGACTCATTTGACTTCGAGAAGCCTTTTTAAAATTTATGGCTACACCTTATATGATTCAAAGGACCCGAGAGGAAGAGCATGCGGTGGATCAGCAATTTTAATAAAGTCAAGACTCAAGCATTATATTATTGATAACATTTGTGAAGAACATTTACAAGCAACGAATATTTGTATTGAAAATTTTTGCAATAATTTTGTCATATCATCAATTTACTCTCCTCCTAGATTCGCAATTACTGAGCATCAATACGAGGATTTTTACAAATCTCTGGGTCCTTGTTTCGTAGCAGCTGGCGACTATAATGCTAAACACACGTTCTGGGGTTCGCGTCTTATTACACCCAGAGGTCGAGCGTTGTTCAATACAATTTCCAAAATGGGCTTGGATGTCATTTCAAGTGGGGAGCCCACTTATTGGCCTACTGACATACATAAAATTCCAGATGTAATAGACTTTGGCGTTATGAAAAATATCTCTAGGGATTTAATTCAAATTGAAGCTTCTCTAGATCTCTCGTCCGATCACTCTCCCACGATCGTTACAATTTGTAGCCCATTAAGAAGTGATTTACCTCACCCATATGCCAATTTGATAAATCGTGTAAATTGGCTGCGATTCAAAAAATATCTTAGTAGTCATTGCACGGAAAACATTACACTAAGAACACCTGATGATGTTGAATCTACCATTGCCAATTTTAACGAAAATATTAAGCAGGCTGCTAAACATGCCACTACCTCCTATCCGCAGACTGGGTTTAATAGACTATATTCTACAGATATTGAACGTCTCGTATGTGAAAAAAGAAGAGCTAGAAGGGAATGGCAACAGCACAGATCACCCCAGAATAAAATTAGATTTAAAGAGTGCACTAAACGACTCCAAGAGCTGCTTGCACATGAAAAAAGTGCATCTCTTAAAAACTATCTGGAAAATCTTGATGTCACACCAGCATCTGATTACTCTTTATGGCGTGCTGCTAGAAGGCTTAAAAGACCCGTTGAGTTTAAACCACCTCTGCGCACATCTACCGGAGGTTGGGCAAGAAGCGATACTGAAAAAGGTAACATATTTGCTGCCCATTTAAAATACGTATTTACCCCAAACACATGTACTGGTGTAATTGATTTGCCAAATGTAGTCGCTCTACCCCCTCAACAAATAAAGTTTAAGACGCGTGATGTGCAAAAACTAATTTCTGAACTCAACCCAAAGAAAGCTCCGGGTTTTGATGGAATTAAAAATGAATTAAAAGATGCTAATAAAGTTGCCTCGTATTGCAATTAGAATACCGTTATTTATTTTTAACGCCATTTTACGACTGCAGTATTATCCAAATAGCTGGAAGCTTGCCAAAGTTAAAATGATTCCAAAGCCGGGCAAAGACCTTACCAAGGCTGAGTCATACAGGCCAATAAGTCTCCTATCAACAATGTCAAAGCTTTTCGAAAAACTGCTCATGACAAAATTGTCCCCAATTCTAGTTAATAGTGGGTGCATACCGGACCATCAATTTGGTTTTAGAAGTCAGCATAGCACCATTGAACAAACTCATAGATTGGTCCAATTTATAAGAAGAACATTTGAAGAAAAGAAGTATTGTTCTGCGCTGTTTATCGACGTTTCTCAGGCATTTGATAAAGTGTGGCATGAAGGCCTAATTTTAAAATTAAAAACATACCTGCCAATAAACGTTGTAAGTCTTTTGAAAAGTTACATTACTGCCCGGAAGTTCACTGTTGTGGAAGGAGACTTTATGAGCATGCCTGAAACTATCTCATCCGGTGTGCCACAGGGGAGTATACTGGGGCCAGTTTTGTATTTGATTTATACTTGTGATATGCCTCTGAGCAGCAATATCCACACTTCCACATTTGCTGATGATACAGCCTGCCTTAGTATGCATGAAAATCCTTACGAGGCATCCCGATATCTTCAAGAACACATTACCCAGCTGGAACTATGGTTAAACTTATGGAGAATTAAGGTAAACGAACAAAAGTGTGTTCAAGTAACATATACATTACGAAGAGATACGTGTTTACCCATTCGGATTAACAATCAAGTTGTCCCTCAACATACTCATGTGAAATATCTTGGTATACACCTTGATCGACGGCTTACTTGGAAACACCATATTGACTCTAAGTTAACCCAAATGAAACTAAAATTAACTCAGGTACATTGGCTGATTGGTAGAAATTCAACCCTCAGTCTAGATTGCAAACTTTTGATATACAAGTCTATTTTGAAACCCATATGGTGCTACGGAATTCAACTATGGGGCACTGCTTCAGCTTCCAATGTCGAGAGAATCCAACGAAGGCAAAATAAAATTTTGCGATTAATAACATCGGCTCCATGGTATATAAAAAACTCAAATATACATCGTGATTTGAATATGCCACTAGTGGTTGAAGAAATTGCAAAATATGCAGGCAAATATTTAACAAAACTCGAGTCACATCCTAATCCGCTTGCTCGTAATATTTTGAACTTTACTGGACACGTCCGCCTAAAAAAGAGGGATACAAGTGCTCTTATACTCAACACTCCAGATGGGACTGCTTGAAAATACTTTTTATTTTATTTTAATTTTTCTTCCTTTTGATTATCACTACTTATGTATTATTTATAACTATCTCTAAATTTATGTCCGACATTGGTCGGGCCTAATAATTATATTTTAGATTTAAGATTTGAATACTTATTGTTAGTTCATATTTGAAGATACAATAAATAAAAAATATGTATTAAAAAAAAAAAAAAAAAAAAAATGTCTTAAAAAAAATAAGTTAACAGATGATGATGATGATGAATAGGCCAGCACTTGGCCCATTTGGTTTACATTTGTATCTAGTGTACTAGCCACAAGTGGCTTGGATCTAATTCCCTATAAAAGTCCATTAAGACATTAGTAAATATTTAATACTTCGCCGCTGTTTTAACTAACGGACCACACTGAAATTTTTTTTAAAATTAGTAAAGTCCACTACTAGACTTTATAAGTGATAATGCACCTGGTCTATAGTTTTTTCACTCAAAGCATCTCTGGTTTGACTATAAAATACGAACACTTTAGACGTATCCATAAGAATGCAAGTATAAAATAATCATAGAAGCTCTTCTACTGTAAAATTTTAAAAACGTTATTTAGGCAAGTTAGTTAAAATAGCGATGATATAATATAGAAGCCTTGGAATGTACATACAAAATTTAGAAAAGATCTGACATACAAAACTTGAGTACTTACAATATACATATTATATTCTTACTTTCAGCTCTAGGTGGTTGTATTCTAAGCACTCGTATATTCGCTGTGATCTTATTTGGTTTGGATAGAAAAATATACACATTGACGCGAAAGATTAGAGCGGTGTTTGTCAGAATGAAACCTCTCAATTGTCCTTGACCATTTGTATCCAGTAGGCAGAGCCATTTTTTACCAACCAATCAACCGACAGATGTGGCTAATATAAGTATATGTAGGTAGATGCCATGACGACATTATCCCAGGGTGATTTAATACTGGGTGAATTTAAGTGCTCACCACCGCTCCTATGCCCACTATTAAGGCACTATAGGACTTGCAAGATACACATATTTTACAAGCTTGGAAAGTAGTTATCCCTGAGTAGAAAGTAAAATATACCTCCTAATTAGAAGGACTATATATACCTCCTGATTAACAGAATTATAGGAGATAGCCTAGTGAATTAGCCAAACAAAATAACTTCTATCATACGCCAGGATACTCTGCACCGAATTGCGATTTTGGTAGAAACTACTCTCTCTACGCTTGCTCCTACAAATACGGGTGCCCATAGCCGCTATATGTATGTACCAATCAGCGGAAGCATCACCAGTCTTTAGTGGAGGTTAGAGCGAAGTCTGCAGGCAGAAACCGTTCAAAAACTTCTTTCCGATGGACAGATGCATCTACTTAGCCACTATTAACGGTGTCGGAGTACTGGTATAATCAACCATTAAGCCTTTCAGAGGCGTATCAGCTGCTGGGTCATTGGTAGAACGGCCACAAAAAAACACAAGGATTATAATATTTAATATTCCTTAAATGCCGATACAAAAGCCATCCAGCTTTTAATCTTTAAATTTAAAGTAAAAATTTTATTATTTAAGGTGTACTGGCGTCTGTTATTCCCTTTAGCTTGTAACAAATAAAATTAGTCAGTCTACTTTATTTTTATTTTTTGTATTTTCTAAAGAGTTTTTCCTTTGTTTTCGAGTTGTTATAATGGTTTCAGTTTGTGAAATTAGTTATATTGTTTGCTTGCGCCATTGTATGTTCATACGAGCAGCTTGAACGAACAGTTGGGATGCGCGTGAAAAGTTTTATTGGCAAAATCTGTTTATGGATTTTGAATTTTAATTAGTTTCTATTTGTCTAAAATGAAAAATACCACAGACACCAACTACCAACAATTAAAGTAAAATATTTTTTCTACATTTTCTATATTTAAACCAGCCAGACATAATGTTAAGACCTTGCAGCCAGAAATGCAAAATAAATTGTGTGCTTAAATTCTTTAATTAATGATCATTTTTCCCAACAAATTCTAGTCTTAAAAAAAATTAATGCAAAAATGGAAACAAATATATTTAAAGACAAATATATTTTTGGCTGAATAAAAACAACAATCTCATTAAATAAAATTATTGTCCATTTATAATGAAGCAGCCATAAATGTTTGGTTTTTCAAAATGTTTTACATCAAATCACCTTAAAAATTGCAACAAAAAAAATAACGTCATTTAAACGTTGTAAAAGCCGCCACAATATAAAAACATATGTATGTATGTATTCGTATGTATGTATCAACAATATGAATGAGAAAAATGAGAAACTGAAAAAACGTAATTTATTTGTCAACGATTTGTTGACAATAAATCAAGCAATCACAAAAATGCTGACATGTGAATATGTTTCTTTTTTTTATAAAAAAAAACAACAACAGCAGCAACATGAAATTGAACAAAAACGCTTGTTTGTTCACATACATTTTGCCGTCTTAAAAAAGTTGTATAGAAGTACTCATGCACTTTTTACTTTACAAACTATTGAAATTTTAACACTGAATTCTCTTAGTACGGATGCATACGAAAAATGTTTCACTTTCACTTAAAAAAGGATGCTGCAACCAGTACCTACGTATACATACATATATAGTCCAGTATATCAAACTGTAACGTTTTTTTATTACGATATGTAATTTGTTTTATTTTTAAAGAAAGGATACAGTAATTTTTAGATCTTTTAAAACGCGTACTTTCCCTTGAAACTTATGACACAATAATTTCTGATAAAGACTCATTCAAGATGTGTTTGCATTTATTAAATTTTTTTTTTAGAAAGGTGTTAATAATTGTGTGTTGGAAGATTATGCGAAGAGATAAATGAATTAAATTAAAACATTGTTCATGGTTTACATCAGATGATTTTTCTATAGATGTGTGAAACAAAATAAGAATGCACTTCAGTTTACTTCAATCACGGTAGGCAGTTTTCGATAAAACACTACGAGTTTGGTCAATATGATAAATGTTCATATACAAAATTTAATAAGGGAAATCAGAATTTCAATTGAGAACCATTCAAAGTGAAAGCAATTGAAAGAATGCTTAAAAGTGCTCTTCTACAAAACATGCAAATACAAATTAAAGACTTTTCCGTATTGATACAGCTATTATCTGGTTTTATTTATTTAGTTCGCCCAGACAAATTTGCGATTTAGGCGCAAGGTGTGTAGACATATTTACACAAAACTTTGTTCCCAGGAATCAAAAGTAATATGATATGCATATTTTACTGACTCAATAATCAATATTATGGAGCACTTTCCCTTTATCAATAGAGTTGAAATGTGGTAACCAAGTAGGTCTAGATCAGTAAGGAACTGAAAGAAATCTAAGAACTAGCCAATTTTAATATAGCTCATAATTGCAATTAAACGATACATTCCAAACTGTGCACACACATTGCACTTATGTAATGCTATAAGTTTGGATTTTAAAAAGTGATTTTACCATACCCATGAATTTTTAACTTTCTGCTTCATGAATTTTTACTAAACCAAAACCTTTTCCTTACCTTGGGAATAATATTATTTTTTCTAAAGTGGGCGGGATTATGCTGAGTTAATTTTCTTTTATTCTGAATATCTGATTCTTACAAAATCTTGCATATGAGAGTCCACGTCTATCAAAACTTAAATACTTCTTTATGTTTTTCTACCAACACGAATCTTGTGGAACTTTTCATTTGTTTAAGTGTCTTGTAAAGATAAAATCTTTGACTGACACACTCACTTATGTTTTTCATAATATGTCACAAGCTTTTACTCACGGTATTCTTAAGAAACTTGGCGCATTGTTGGATCTTGCACTGAGACGTATGGATATAGCCATGACCATGAATATAAAATAATTGCTCAATCCACAATCCTTGTTCTATGGAATAAAGTTGTAGTAGAAATAAGTTGTGATTGCAATTTTCCTTTCAAATACAACTTTAAGCAAATGTTTTATGAAAAATTAAAAAAAAGTATTGTTCACCAAATTTAAGTTTATAGGAAATTATGGTTATCGGTATTATAATATGCAAGAACTTTGTTCTTATTTTGATCTCAGTATTTTTTTGTGCATATTTGGAATTAATAGCAAGTGAAATATTATTTGATATTCTTTTAATTTTTGTCTGGCTTTTTCTAAAAGTGTTACCAATTTATGTTTTATGAAACTCACTGCATATCCTGATGCAAGGCAAGTTCTAAAACAACTTTAAAGTTAAATGTACATTAAAGGCCGTGTAACAAATCCTTGATGTATAGTACCTCTTTTTTGTAGTTAAGCTAAACGTTTTTCATGTTGATTTTTTTTTTTCATAAAAACGCTGAAAAAACTTATAAGATTTACGATCATGTAACCTGTTTCTTTAATTGCACATTTGCAGCTCGTTTTAATGGAAATAAAAACTGAAACACACAAAAAAAAAGAAGAAAGATAAAAACTATTTAACAGAAAATAACATACAATAATAAAAACAACCATAAGCGTTTTTGTTTTATTTTTGCTAAATTAAACGATTCATATAAGGTAAAAAAAGTTGCAACTGAAACAACATCAATATGTAGTTGTTTTATTTTGTATAAAAATGGTAGCAAATCGTATTTTTATTTAATTTTTTTTGTGAGTATTTTTTTAATATCAAGTAGCAATTGAAAGCAGAAATAATTATTGAGTAAAGTGATCCCAAGTATGTTTGTTTACTCGTGGCTGTCTGTCCGTCCATCTGTTAAACCGGCCGGTTACCAGCGGTATTTATTTATTAGCAAAAAAAAAAATATTGTTGACAATTAACATTAAGTAGTGATTATTTTTAACAATCCAAAACAATAAAAATAAATTATAAATTCTACTACTTGTTGAAGTTTTATTTGCACATTCTCGCATTTTTTTTCATCTCAAATTATTGGCAGTTTTTGCTCTAAGTATTAAACAACCTTTATTTACACAAATATAAGCAAAATTGTCAGTTTAGAACTACATTTATCGCAAAATAATTACTGGAGGACACCACGCTCTCTCTCTCTCTAAATAACTGCAATGTTAAACAATAAGTGACCTTTCAAAATGAAACTTTTTATATCAACTTTAATGCAATTGCGTGCATAATAAAAATGTTCACGACAATTAAAAATTAAACTTGTATTTCAGTTTTTCTGCTGCATTTATATACATACATATCGTCAGCCCATTATTGGTTTGGAGCATACGCCAAAAAGTCAGAATGGAGAAAAACGACAAAACAATATTTATTAAACCTTAAAATAGTTGATATGGAGCAAACTTATTGCTAAATATCTCGGAAACCATAATGATGCTCGATATGTATATTTTTAATTTACTATATGCCAAAAGCTTTTATTGTTTTAATTTTTGTCAAAATTAAAGGATAAATAAACCAAAGTTTATATATTTGACAGTAGACTGCTGTTAAAAACTTAAATAATCAGTTCAATGAGCCACACGATCCGACTTTTGATTTAACATTGTAAAAGTCGATTTTTGACTTGTTTTTAAAATACGTATTTAATTTATAATACGTTTATATGGGTGGCTTAAAAATAAATAAAATAAAATGGAAATATTGCAAATAGAGAATTTTGCCTCATAAACGACTTAATTTTTTATTTGCAAATAGCTAACTCAAGAAAACAATTCTGCTTCCAAATGTTTGATAGCAAAAAGCAATAATTAGATAAATATTGCACAAAAAACAATGATAGAAGCAAATAATGACAATAAAAACAAATATGATTTTTTGATATTTTGTACATTTACACTATCTTTTTTTTGTCAACATAAGTAAGTTTTTTATAGAAGTTCTAACAAGTTGTTGTAGTTTTGCTATGCCGTATAAACAGGGAGTTAATTTATTTGCAAATAGAGCGCGTATAAACCTAGTATTGGTTTAGTTTAGTTCAATTCAAAATTACCGAATAATGGAGAGCTAATTAATATCATTAAGAAAAATAAGAAGATATAATTGTTTAGTAGTTCTATGACAAGAAATTATATGAATATAAATGCAAATGTTTTCAAGAAATACATACAAGGATAAAATTATATGGTAAAATTGTACTACTTAAACAAAACTCATGCCCGTAATTTCTACATACATATAATTTACCTAAGATTTTTACCTACGTGTTGGACATATGGGTTTTTATTTGCGTGATAGATATCTGTACAAGAATAAAGAAAGATACTCATCTTGAGTTTGGTGGATAATTTTAAACAGAAGCATATATCTGGATTATTCGATACCAATTCGATTCGATTCCATTGCTCGATTAAGTTTTCTCAAAAAATAACTTTCAAAGAAGTCAATAAGTCCAAATATTAGAATATAAAAGCACTAAAAGTATGGATCGTTTCCCATGTGTTTAGCACAGATTATGCTTAACAAGAACACAGAAAAAACTAAATTTAATTTTCATTAACCAAATTCATTGAATCAGTAAATAATTTTTATGAATGCCATCCTTCCAATAATTTTGTAAATTCTGATAACAATTTTGTAAAAAATTTTAATTTAACAGAGTTCCTTTAAGAGAATTTGTTATTTAAGTGTGTTGTTGTTTATTTTGCTTCTTGATAGATACAACGCACAGTGTCGTGAGTTCTTATAACGAGCGGCCAAAAATAGAAGGGGTTATCGTAAAGAAATGAAATTTGGAACACACGCTTTAATTGGTAAAATATAATCACACATAAAATTTGACCATTTAATTTTCAAGGATTCGTGTCCTTCCCATATATCTTGAAATAAAAAATTACCATAACATAGAGAAAAATAATTTTAACTCAATGAAATAATTTTAACATATTTAATGCTTTGTAAACATTTCGGTCAATTCAGAGAAAGGATACGCATACCTCAAAAGTGTCCTTTTTCAAAAATGTGAAACAAAAAAATTGTCTTCACTTATAGTGATTTAAATGTGTAACTAGACGCAATATAGACAATAGACACCTACAATTTGGCCATTTTAATTTAAATGGCCAAATGTCCAAATGTCCTGGAATTAAATAATATACTGAAAATATGCAAATTATAACTTGAAAAATATTGTAAAAATAAATTGTAAGGGGGGAAAAGGTGGACAAGAATACAAAAAATTTGCAATCTAGTTACTTGTAGAAATATAATGTGAAAGTATGAAAAATATATTTTTATATATTTTTTTTCTATAGACCACTTAACTCCTACTTTTTTCATCCACAGATGTTTTTCTTTCCATTTACGAGTTACAATATATAAAAAAAAATATATTGTAACCATATTATGTTTTATTGGAAGTTGTAGTGAAAAATCTAAGAAAAATTTTAATTATCCTATTAAAGTTTGCATTTGTCCGTACCATATTTTCAAATAGTTGAATATTGGCTTAAAACCGTTGCATTTGAATCGTCTAAAATCTTTAAAAATAAACCTTTTTTAAAAAATTCCTTTTTATTTTACTTAATTAGAATATTGCACATGCAACAAAGTAATTTGTTCGTTTTAATTTAAAACTAATTTTTTTCATTTTTGGCCACCTTCGCGACAGTGTGCAACGTGCTGCTGTGCACTTGTTGTTGTTTATTTTGATTGATTGTGTTATATATGTATGTATGTACTTGTAAATGCCGACAAACTTCGCCGCCTGTTTCTGCTCTATACAGTTTTTGTTTGGAACAAACAATTTTACTGGAACAGTAAAAAATATTATTTGAACCTAAATTTAATTTCAAACAAACATGTGTTTGAACATATTTTGGGCATACTTTTTTCTGTTAACTTAATTTTTTTAATTCCTATTCATGGGAGTTAATTACATATGAAAATTTCCTGATTTCACCGCTTCAGTGTGTTAGTATAATTTTTTTTAGAAATTTTATTTTAGTATACTGAGTAAAAATTGTATAATATAGTGCGGATATGTTGAAGGTTCTAACGACTGATTCTGCCAGGAGCGTTTTGAAAGGCGGAGCTGCATTCCCTCTTTTCGCAGATTATTGTGGTGAATTGGCCTCGGAAAAAATTTATACCGTACATTGAAGTTATAATTTGTGTTCAACTTTATTATGTAAGACTCTACAAGGAACATTTTAAGGAGTGATACATTTCTTTTCCAAAAGTATTTTAGTTAAAGTCTACTTTTGAGCTTATTAAGCAAAAACGAAATGCATATACATTCGTCGCTTAACCGACAAATATATTATATACATACATATTATATCATTATTATATATTATATAGGACTAACACTATGTTTTGAGAAAATATCAACCAATTCTCATTTATATTTCGTTTATAAACGATAACGTTTGAAAAATTGGTTTGTGGAAAATATTCTAATTGTCTTATTCGTGTAATAAAAAAACACATAGCAACATTTGAAGCTCTTTTTTGTTACTGACATGCAAATTTATTCAATCTTACAAAGACGATTCAACGAAACAACGATTTCGTTCGTTATTATCAGGGAAAACAAGAATATGCTCTAAAAAAGTGTTTTATACGCATTCAATATGCACTAAAAACGTGAAAATATGCACTAAAAACTCAAAAATGTGCTCTTAAAAATAATGCCCCTATCACGGTTCTCAACTAAATTCAGTTTGGTCGTCTAAGAGTAGACCAAACTTACACACGACCAAACTGTGTTTTAGTATTGTGAACCACAACTGTTTTTTAGTTGAAATTGTCATCGTGTTGCCAATTTAAAATATCAAGTTTGACAGAAAACAATTAATTTGTGAGAAAATTTAAAACACAAAGTTTTAGAAAAAATATTGTTTTTAGTGTTTTATTTCAAGAAATCATACCAAATGGATATATGTGTAGATTTATTTTATGACGACGAAAACGAAGTTGCAAATATAGATGTGCTACGTATCAGAAGAAAAATTCGTGATGACTCCAACCCTCTTGAGCTACCCAATGCAAGGTAAGGAATAATCAAAATATGCATATAACGAATTCTATAACAAAATTATTTTTACAGGTTTATTAGTTATTTCCGGCTGAGTAAAGAAGCGTTTTGTTATTTGTTGGATGACATAAAACCTTATTTAAAAAAATCTGTGCGTGTGGCCGGTATACCACAGGTACTGAAACTGTGTGCTGCCTTTAGATTTTTTGCTGACGGGAGCTACCAGAAATGCAGTGGAAACGACTTCAATGTGGGACTAGCTCAATCCACAATGTCAGCTGTCTTAAAGGAAGTATTAGATGTAATAGAGCGTCGCATATGTGGCAAATGGATTAAAACAGAAATGACTGAAGAAGAAAAACATGCGTCGAAAGTTTGGTTTTTTTCAAAAAGTGGATTTCCCGGAGTGTTGGGCTGTATCGATGGGACGCATATAAAAATTATTGCTCCACGGAAAGACACACAGCACCTTTACTTAAATCGAAAAGGATACTACAGCTTAAATGTTCTGATTGTTAGTTTTGTATGCCGAGATACATACATATGTATGTATGTGCTCTTAATTATGAAAGTGGTCTAACTCATATATTTATTTATTTATATAAATTTATTTGATAGTTTTTAAATATTTATGGAAGTTTATTTAAGATTTATTTGATATTTCGAAGCAAAAATGCACATGATTTAGACCACTTTCATAATTAAGGGCACATATGTATGTACATACTAGTATATGTATAAATGTATATGCATGTGTACATATATACAAACAATGTTAATGTACGCTTGTTTATAAGATATAAATTTGTTTTAAAATTGTGATATATTTTTGCAGATGTGCGATTATAAAATGGGCATACGATATGTTGATGCACGACACCCTGGGGTTAATCATGACTCCTTAATTTTTAATTTAAGCAGTTTAAAAGCTCATTTGCAAAGAAACACTCAAGAAAATTCATGGATTCTAGGTAAAATAATATATTCTGCCTTATCGTGTTTGGCGTATTTCAAATACAACTACGACTGTTTGGTAATAGATTAAAGAAAAACTGTTGAAGTCTTTTTTAATCTATTACCAAACAGTCGTAATCGTATTTGAAATACGCCAACCAAGATAAGGCAGATTATTTAAAACCTTCTTTTAAATCTTTTTTACACTTAAGGTGATGCCGGGTACCCGCTCCGACCGTACTTAATGACACCATTTCGTTTGGCAGACGGTGGTTCTTTAAAAGCCCGTTGCAACACCATTCACGCAAAAGCTCGTAATATCGTTGAACGGACGATTGGTGTCCTTAAGAGTAGATTCCGATGTCTTCTTTCTGCCAGAGGCTTACACTACTCTCCTGAAAAAGCAACTCAAATTGTAAATGTTTGTTGTGCTCTGCATAACATTAGTCAGCACTTCCAAGTGGAACTCCAAGAAGGTGAAATATTTACCGATAACGAAGATGCTAGTCTACAATCCTTTAACTCAAATATTGACGACACAGAAATTGGAATGAGTATCAGAAATAATATAATGCATTCTTTTCAACCATAATTCATGTTTATATTTTTGCTTTTATTATTTTAATTTTTGGTTTTTATTTTAATTGGAATACTTCAAAGATAAATAAGTATTAATGTTAATAAGTTTGTTACTAAAGTATAATAAAGAAATAGAAAAAAAATAAATTCAGTTCTTGTATTCAATAAATAAAAACAAATTGGTTTTATGTATTGTTTTAACTATAAAATTATAAGTTCATCTCGTTCTTTAACTTTTCAATTTTCAGTTTTTCAGACTCTGTCTTGAGACTGTGAAGCTCAGTAGCCTCTTTAACACTCCTTTCGTACAATGCCATTTTCTTTTCCTTTATTTTTAAAAGCTTCTTATTTATTTCGTAGTTTTTGTAAACGGTTTTTTCTAATTTATTTATGGCTTTCAAAACTGTGGCTTGCGTCGCAGCTTGCTCTCTCAGCAGCGTCAGTCGTTCATTTTCGGGACAATTTCGATTTCTTCTCCTTGTTGGAATGTTCGATGGAATTTCGTTCTCTCTTGTGGCTTCAATCGACTCATCGGGCGCGTTACTCGTTGTTGGAGGAACATTTTCGGCACCAAATATTTGCCCAGATGGAGCCACTTGCTGGTTTAAGCGCAATAGCTGCGACACACAATCCTCAAGGCTATTTAAGGGAATCTCTTGTGAAGGGCCACCTCCTGTAGCCTGCATGTTTTGCTTGTTGTTGGCCAGCTTTTTCTTAACACTCGCTTTATAATGAATCCAAACCTGTTTAAAGTACATTATAATAAAATATGAAATCTTTACATATACAATTGTACATATGTGGATTATAATTACACGTTGCCATTCTGAGGAAGTTCTAGTCGGTGGTCCAATGCTGTTTAATTCCAACGCAAAACCTTCCCATAAATCTTTACACTGATTTTTAGTCATACCAAACTTTGGCTTTCCACGAGCAATCTCTGGGTTGTGTCCTATTAATTGAACAAGTCTCTCAAATTCGGCTTTTGTTGTAATCTTTAAACTCCTGAAAATATGCATATTAATTTGTTAAAAAAAATCTTTTATAAGCATAACAAATATTTTTACTTACGATTTTTCCATTTTCTGTTTTTAAAAATCACACCAAACTGTAACTAGAAAAACCCAACTATTAAAAAGCAGTTGTGTATACTCAACGTTTTTCTCAACCAAACTTACGCAGAGTTGCAAATGGCGATACGAAAACACAACTAAAAAGTCAACTGTTACTTTGGTGGAGAATGGCAATGCGAATTTACCAATGCCAACCAAACTGTTTTAAAAGTTGAAAACCGTGATAGGGGCATAACATAAATTGATTTATTTGTAAATGAAAACACACTTTTAATTCAACAATATTTGCATATAGAATAAGACAAAACTAATATAAGCAAAAAAAGGATACAATAAAAAATTCCAAAAATTATTTGGGTTTGAGGTGTAGGTTAAAATTAAATTTCAATACAATTTTTGACTAAAGCAAATAATACCGCCGTCAAAATTTAACAAAAATTTAACGAGAAGGGTATCATAATTAAAACTTGGGAACTGTATTTTCGATAAATAAGACAAGGCTTTTGTTTATAATTGCAGTAAAATAACAAATAAATAAAAAGTTTATATACACTACGCGTTCTATTCGAAATGTGATTTAGATGGCTTGTAAGCATATTAAAATAAAAAATATATAATATATCAAAATATGCCATAAAGTCGTCAAATATGCTCTAAAAATTCGCAAATATGCTAAAAATATGCAACATGCTTTTAAAGTAAAATATGCAAAACTATGCACTAACAAATCGATGCGAAAATTCATAAAAAGTTCTGAAACGGATAAATATCTTATCGTCGTATTAATACGTCACACAAGAAAAAACGTGCAATTGCATATTTTACGGTTTCCCTGGTCATTACGGTAGGTAAATTTATTTATTTTAGAAACACATGCTGTAAATGTCAAATGAATATATGTATGTATTTCGATTTTTATACATACATACATACAAATGTTTAATTTTTTTTCGGTAAAAAGCATATAAAACTTATGGTTTTGACTCTTTCGGCTTCCAATTTTTTAAAGAATAAACTGGTTTTTGGTCGTGTACTTCACCATCTGTTTGAAATATTGAACGCTAGGACTTCATTTAAAAAAAATTAATGAAATTATTTAAATATGTATTTGCGAAAAGTCAACAAGAAGTTAAAAATTAGAATTAAAAATTAAGAATTAAAAATAAAAATGTATGTACATAATTCCAACTTACACTATTTCTTAATCACAAGATTAGTACATATGTATCTACTTGATATAATGGATATAGAGAAATAATTTTAAATAACCAATGTTTTTCCGGATCATTAGATTTGCACAGTGTTGGTGTTCTTTTTTAAATATCATTAAATAGGGCATTATCTCTTGTACAATTCATTGAGACATATCAAGTTTTTTCCACTTCGCAGTTTTAAATATTTAAGAATTTTGTATTTGAAATGACAACCTTGTTAATCTTGGAAGCATGGTCGTTTTTCTTTAATTTCAAAAATCCGTTATTTTACAATATTAGGTTTGCTTCAAAAAAAAAAAAAACTGTTAAAATATTCAAGATTTTCAAAACAAAAAAATTTTAATTTTAACAGTTAAATTTATTCTTAACAAAATTATTTGTTTTAATTAATTAAAAACGGTTTAACAAGAACGAACCTCAACTTTATCATCTCTAAACGATAAATAAACAGCAGGCAGAGACAACAAATAGCAAAAAAAAAAACAACGAAAGATGCATTCGCATAAGGATGTATCGAATGGTTGTATCTACGAAAGCGGCCAAGTTTTGTTATGCAACATGTGCTTCAGCAGAACCATTAGAATCCAACTTAAAACGTTTCGGAAAAAAATTCCTTTTACTAACGAGTGTGTGTTTTTCTAAGTTGGTATCTCTCGAGTTAATGCTTTTTTTAGTATTATTAGTGGTTTGTTACTTTTTTCTATTTCACATTCAGTTGCAATAGTTATGTTTTCTTGTTTTTGTTAATGCTCTTGCAATGAAGAAAATAAATAAAAGATCGAATCATGACAAGGTTTTCGTGCACTCCCAAATAAGATACAGCGTTCTCTGCTGTTGTAGTTGTTGTTGTTTCTGTCATTGTTGTTGTTGTTGTTGTTGTTTAAGAAGGCACGACAATTTTGTATATTTCAACAGGAAAATGTTGTAAATTCAATCCCAAGCACGAAGTCTACATAGAAAACCAAAAGATACGAACAAGAAACCCCTTGCAGACAGCGAAACCCAAAATATCTAAAAACACGGCTAAAATGAAAAATGTTTTTAATCTTGCTTGTCTTCAAGGAAATATATTTTCAGAAAAATTTAAGATTGTTTCTATAAAAAATACACATTCTTCAAAACACACTCATGTGTGTTTTATCCTTGAATATATAAAAAAAAGGAAAAACTGCGAACATATGTTTCGCTACCCGATTTTAAACAAGAAAAGTCTCTAAGAAATACAATTATAATTAGCCTGAAGGTTAAATTTGTAATAAAAAATAAATGTTTTTTTTAATTTTTAATAATTCATATGTATATAATTCAAGGATATTCAACACAAGAATGTGCTGAGTACTAAATTCAAGGATTTTTAAATTTTTTTTCCATACACATACATATTGATTTTTTGTTTGCATTTATATTACACTGTTGTTTGTTTTCTTAAAGTTTTTTTTTATAATAAAATTTAATTAATTTGTAATTTTTTAAATATTTTTGTATGTGTAATTTTTTTTTGTAATCACAAACATACTGCTGTTTAATTTTATTTTGTAAGTTTTTTTTAAATAAAATTTAATTAATAGCTTTTTGTAAAATGCTTGACATGCAACTATTTTATAACAAAAAACCGTTTTGCAAATCATATCAGATTTTTCGTTTTTGTCATTCATTTCTTGTTTGCTTTATAGTCGTCAAAGATTAAATCAGTCATATAGACAGGTCAGGACAAAACTGTTTGAGCAAAAACTAACAAAACATGGAGAAAAAGCGTCATATAAAGCAATTTTAAATTTAAATGTGTTTAACTTTTCGTACGGGGGATCAACCAACAACCACGGTATAAACTAACTTCATATGAGTATAACAAACAGCCAACCAAGAAACAAGAATTCACTAATGTATCTTTTTTTCTCTCATACTTAACTTGACTAAAACTTAGGAAAATGAATGTTTGTAGAAGTAAAAAAAAACTGGACTGAACCGTTAAAACAAACTTATTATTCAAACAATTTATAAATGAAATAGACGGGTCGGTTAAACTGCTTTTTTTCTCCTCTTAGTTAGTCTTGTGTTCATTGTGTTAAGAAGTTACTGGCTGCGAATAACGAAAAAAAAATCCAGCAGTAAAACAAAGAGTTGGGATAAGGGTCTTGGACTTAACCAGCCCATGAAACTATACAATGCTGTATATTTGTAATTTTTTGTATGTTTTGTTTTACCTTAACTTTACATACTTGGACAATAGATGGATTTTTTTTCTTATTTAAGGTTTTCTTCAGTTTCTTGAACATACGAGTATATGTACATGCATTTATTTTTATACTCCACCACTTCTTAAATAAGGTAAATTTAAGTTGGTAATTTGTTAAATTGCCGTATTTTAAAAATGATAAATAATTTTGCAATTGGAACGGTTAAATACTTCATTAATTACATTAAGTGTGAGCTAAACTTTATGTACTTAGAGCTATGAAGTCTTAGCCAGTAAAATACTACACAAGTTCAGAATTTTATATTTTTATCAAAGCTATTTTAACTCATGAAAACTTTTGCAAAAATTTATTTCTATCTATCTATAATAAACAAACAATTATATTGTTAATTTTTTACAATTTAAGTTTAACATTTTTTAACGCGCTTATAATCCCAAATTATTAATTTACTTATTCAGTAAAATAGTTTATTATTAAAAATACATTGGGTAAAGGTTCCTTGATGATATGTATTAGCAACAGTGAAATGCGAATAGGATCCAGCTAAACCCCTCAATAATCAATTTCAAAGATTTTTAACAAAAACTTATTTAACTAAATAAGTAAAGTACAATTTGGGATTATTAGTGCATTAATAAATGTTAAAGTAATATTATTTTTTTCCTTAAATTACTATTATAATTTTTCTTAAACATTTAATAAACTTATTATAACAGTTGACTTTTGAAATATTCAAGTATACAATAAATAAATAAATAAAGTCGACGTTAACACAATATATCTAGGTATCTACTCATTTTATTAAAATTTAGATACATTCTTACAATTGCAATTTAAACTTTAACCTCTTGAATATTTTAGCAGTTTCATTGAACATTTTCAGATGATTATAATTTTAGTGTCCGGATGTAATTTTCGTTGAGGCGCAAACAGCGTTGCCAAACTTGAGGATTTATGTGTTTTTCGAAAATTTTGAACTGTTTAGCAGTCGTGCATTTTTTAAAATCATTTTTGCTTTAAAGTTATCAGCAAAAGTTATAAATTGTTTCCAGTATATTTTTAAATTTTCCATAGTTTTTCCGCCGATACACGCATTTGTGACAAGCTAATTCGTGTCCCAATCTAAGCAACAAAGACTCAAAAATATGAAAATATGTATATGATTACGATTTTATGAAGGGTGTTTTTTTAGAGTGTCAAAAGTTTGAATTGGTAGCACTGCTTTATTTAACCCCATTGGATTATTTGCTTGGGGGTTGTGTTAAGTCACTTGTCTACGTCGGCAAGCCATAAGCAATTGAATAGCTGAAAATCAACATTCGAAGAGTTATCGGCGACATACAGCCGCAAATGCTGCGGAAATTTTTGAAAATTTGTGTTCCAGATTGCGTTTTCAACGCACCAATCGTGGCGACCACACGGTACCCTATACTTTTTTTCCTACAAGCATGCAAAAGTTAATAGATTACTGATTGCCTAAGAGTACTCAAAATTTAATGGGTTATCTTTTGGTTACAACATTCCAAAATTTTATGGATTAATTTTTGCTTAAACTTATTCAAAATTAATTGGTTATTTTTTCTAATTAAAATAAATAAAACTTTGTAACACAATTATAAAACTCGTATCTTTTTTGGGATTGCTAATAAAATACTTAAATTTTTTAATAAAAATTATAGTAAACCAAAGTTATTTTATTGTTTTCGAAGTTCATTTTCACGATCAATATTTTTTTCTCTACATATATTTCCTTATTAAATGGAAAGTACTACAATAAGTACTTTCACGTAATGATATAAATAAGTTCTTATTTTATTCATTATAGCACAGGCATTATTATGCACATAAAATAATTAGATAAATATGTATAACTCATTACTTTGTAAGCCATTAAAAGAGTACTACCCGTTACCAAATTTCGAAAAACTTGTGCTGGGTTGTGTCCTTCGTCAAAAATTATGATAAGTCTGAATTTCTATGCATTTCTTAATTTAAAATTTTTTAGGAAAAACATATGTATGTATGTATGTACATGGATCTGTACACAAAAATAAAATTAAGCCTTTTTTATTTTAATTATTATTGTTCGAACTTCATTTGTTTCTATATTTATGATTTGATCAGGCTAAGGTCCGTATTGCTTTGTAAGCCAAATTAAACGTGATAATTATTAATGAACAAATAACACAAAAGTTAGCTGTAAATATTCTGACAAACAGATAGTTGAACGGAACAACTAGCTGTTTTCATCATCAGCATTCTTTTGTGTTTGGTCAGTCATTATTGCAAATGGAATATGTGAATTGTTTTGATTAATCGTATTCAATTTGTTGAAAGCTTTCTTGTAATGAAAGCTCAATTTTACCATCTTTACATTTACAACAGTACTGCCATTGTCAGTTCTCCTTTACTAAAATTATTCACATCTTGGTTAAGTTGCTTATTTTTGTTATAGGTACTTAAGACACAATTTTTTTGTTTGTTACTGTGAAGTATATTTATTTCATTTTTGCCACAGGTTCATGGCTATTAATTTTAGTTAATTTTAATTATTATTGTTCGAACTTCATTTGTTTCTTAATAATTTAAGCAGACTAATACTAGAGATCGACCGAAGGCGTTTTTTTTGGCCGAAGCTGAAGCCGAAGCCGAACTTCGGCTAAAATCCTAAACTTCGGCCAAAACCGAAGCCGAAGCCGAATGTTTTAAATTTTAAAAATGATACTTGTTTTATATGAATTAAGAAAAAAGTGCAGTTTCATCTTCTGAGAAGTATTTTCTTTTGCTCGATATGCGCACTTTTTTTCTCAATTTTATATGGCAACAGTGGGTAAATAAACGTTTGCGTTTCTCAGTTGGTTTTATGTATAGAGGGTATGAATTAGTGTAGGAAATTTCAATTTCATATGATTTGTTGTATATAGACTAGCGCCATCTGCAATATTTACACTAGCAGTTTGCAAGGAAGAGCGATTTTCCGTTTTGAATAATATCTACACAATTGGTTTTTTTTTATATCTTTGGAATGGTAACGATAATATTTATAACTATTTATAATTTTTAATTGGACATAACACTAACGGTTAAGGTCAGAGAAATTTTAAAAGATGCAGAGACTCTATTCTGATTCATTTATTAGTTTTAAAATTTTTGATGATAAGTATATTAAAATTATTGTTGTTATTATTATTGCTTCCGTTTCCACTAATCGTAGTGATAGTAATTTTAGTTGAATGCCAAGTATACATCTGAAAGATAATTGTATGTAGACGGAGGAAAAAACTAAATCTAATTGCTACTGGCATATAGCCATAGTACGAGTATGTGAAAGATAAAACTACCATATCAATTTAATCAAAGCTAGCAAACATATCGTTTAACAATACTATGAAAGAACTTCGAGTAGTTCAAAAAAATTCTTTGGGTTTTTAATAAGATCAGTCGAATTCCATTTTTCCGCTTAATGATTAGTTTTTAAATGAGTAATTATAAAAAGATTTATTTGTTGAGATAAGTTTAACTCTAATCAAATGACTTGCAGCATGAAATTTGTGACTCTTTTTAACATACGTCGTATGCGAAAGGTGCTTAGTTAGCCTCATTTAGCAAATATTTGTTATGCAATGCCAACATTTGTATTCGTAACAAAAATATTAAACTTTTTTCTGACAATTCCTTTTTTTCTTTTTGAACAGAAGTTTTTTCTTAACTATTTTTTGCTTCAAGTTCCTATACATACCAGTATTATAATATTTAAATGAAAAAAAAAACAGAAATGAAAAAGGTAAAAGGAATTGTTTGCTATAAAACCTCATGGTGCCATTTTCCAACTGTTTGCATTTTAAATGCAATGATTTCCTTTTTTCCTATTTCTGTTCTTTACCACTACTTAAACAATAACGAATACATTTATGCATTCGCTGGTGTTGTCTTTTTTACGTTTCCTATGAAATTCATACAATTTGAAAATTCGAATCCATGCATGTGCCTGCCTGACTGCCTGCCCAGCTACCATTTGGCTGATCATTTTTTGCATAAATATCTTTTTGATTCTCCTGAGATCACTTTTGATGATTCAAAACTGATTTATAACTTAGGTAATTGAAAAAAGATTCAGTTATGATTCATCTATATGATCAAACAATAATTTCTTGAAAATAGAGGAACAAAATGGAAAAAAACCGCCAAAAGGTCATTTCATGATTTAATACTGCCAGAAAATCGTATCATAAATTATTCTTTAGTATGATTCATCTGTAGGGTACCATTTTCTCACAACGGGAGTATCATTTATGATCCAAAAATGAGCTCATATGCGGTTATTTTTCCCTTCAAGCTGATTCGGAAAAGATTCTATTATGATACAAAATGCTAGCTGGGTGACTTCATGTAGATATGTATGTATGTATTTAGTATGTATGTACATACATATGTCTCTACGTCCGTCTGTTTGTTTGTCTGCCTATATTTTCTAATACATTTTGGTAAATGTACTCAAAGTACTTGTTTTATTTTTTTAATACGTATTTTTTATGATTTTTTGTACTTATAGTTTTAGCTGTAGCTGTGTGACTGTTGCTTGCAGCCACCTTTTAAACGATACAACAAAATATTTGAAACCAAATACATAAAATTTTTCAAACTTTTTTTTTCAGATTTTTAAGTATTGTTTGTTAAGGACTTCGTGATTTTTTAAAAATGATTGTTAACAATAGAAAAAACTGTATTCCACTTTTTTGGTTAGTTTTACTAAAAACAAACAAAAAATATAAAAATAGAATTAAAGCTAAATAGCTAGTCGAAAATGGCTAGTTGTCAACCAATCCTTAATTCAAAGACAGGCACACAAACAGAAGTGAACTCGCATATAAAAACATCAAAAAACCAAACGTTAAGCAGCCTTTCTAAGACAAAAAGTATTTAGCATGTTTCAACTTTTATATGTATTTAAGTCTTGCCTTTTGATTTTGGATTTCAAGTCAGAGGGTTTTAGGCCAACAAATACCAACCATACATACTTCCATACATACACACATACGTATATACATATATAAAGGGTCCGCCATCTAACGTTTTTTTTTCAACTAGTGCTTATTTCGTGAATGGTAACACTTAGCTCATATCTGATTTGACAGATAATTAGTTTTATCCTTCCGCTGAACGAATATGGTTGTGTATACGCTTGAACAACGCTGGGAAATATTGCTTACAGAAGATGCCGATTTTGCCAAAAAAAAATCATCTTTTCAGATGAAGCTCATTTTAATCTTGGCGGGTATGTAAACAAGCAAAATTGTCGCATTTGGGGCACAAAGAACTCGCACGCATACATTGAAAAGCCGACGCACCCAAAACGAGTCACTGTTTGGTGCGGATTTTGGTCCAGAGGCATAATTTGGCCATTTTTCGAAAATGAGCAAGGAGTGGCCGTTACAGTCAATGGCGATCGTTATCGGGCCATGTTGAATGAATTTTTGTGCACAAAACTTGAAGAGGAGGATATTGGCAACATTTGGTTTCAACAGGACGGCGCTACGTGCCACACAGCCGGAGCTAGACTCGATGTTTTGCATAGCATTTTCAAAAAAAAAAGTTATCTGGCGGACCCTTTACATACTTACATATATACATAAGTATGTAAATGATTATGCTTACAGTTGACAATATGCGCTGTATAAGTAAAATGTTTCAAAGTTTTTTCTTAAGCTTTATACTCGTACGTCGTGTTTCATGTTTTTTGGCTCTAAAAGAAGAAGAAAATAAAAGAAATGTTAACTAAGCAAATTTTGTTTAATACCTATGAAAAAAAAAGTAAAATCAAACTTGTTTAAATATTGTTTACGTGAAATACATACATACATCCATACATATGTATGTATATAAATATTTCGTGACAAATCTAACAAAAATCTTATTCTTTTTTTTAGGTTTTTGTTTTCTTTATTAGGACTGAAATAGAAATATTTACTTTGAAATTTCAATTTATCTTTTTAAATCATTTAGGGTCTCATTTTTGTATTCTTTATGTTGTATTATAGACCCGCATGTACATACATACATATGTATGTGTGTATCACATACATAAATATAAATAAATTGTTTATTTTGCTTGAATTTTGCACAACTTTTAACATTAAATCTGTTTGGGAGATTTGTGGCCTGTGAATTTGTAGTAAAGAATCCCGCATTGCTTGAGATAACTTCATTATATATTTTTCAATTTATTACACTGTGTAACAAAACTTTAAGATAACTGTAACATTTTGTATTAAGTTTCAAATGTTTAACTATTTCGAAAAGAAAACTTCAATATCTACTTTTGTGTTCTATAGTGATGTTTGCAGGTAATTTGTTCAAGGGAGTCAAAATTATCCAAATTGAATTATATTACATCAAATAATTTATTAATAACAATTTATTTCTTCGTCATACTTCGGTCCACTGTAACTTGGCTTTCGCCATATGACTAAATGTCATATTACATGAAACTTACGAGTACTAAGTTTTAATTGCCGATGGAATTCAAGTACTAAACGAAGTAAGGTACACTCTCTAAAAGCGTACGAAACTTAAAAAACTAATCCAAATATACGAAGAAATGAATAATGAATAATGAATAATTTGATTTTCGTCTTACTACATTTATTGTTGCGCAATGTGGCAACAAAGATTGAGAATTATAATTGTAATTTATTGTTTATAGAATACTAATGTAACAGTTACTTGTTGCACGTTGTTCTCTTCTTAACTTTTCATTATAGAGATGTCAAATTTTTAACGACTGCAATTCTTCTACAGACCAACATTATTCATTACCTTAATACCATTTTAGCGTAACATCTTTTCACTCAGAGTGGTTCTTTGTAAAGACTGAAGGTGCCTTTTTATGTCCATCGTCAATCAATTAACCAAAAACACTATTGGTGAGATTGTTCATAATACAAACATTTATTCACAGATTTTCATAACGTACTTCATAGTTTTATTGCCTGTGATATACTCTGCCTTAGGTAAAATAGTTAAAATGTAAAGATTTGCAGTTTTCATTTTTATATTTGAGTTTTCAACAATGTTTTCAAAAAGTTTTGTAAAAAAAACCTTTTTATGTTTTGAAGGTAATTTTGTGATATATATTTTGGTGTTTCGCTGATTCAAATCGGGCGCACAATTCTCGATTTAGGGTGGAATGCAGTGTGGAAATATTAGACATACTATTTAAAAAAAAGCCTGTAGGTGGCGCTGAAAAAAATATTTTAACACTATACTTTTAAGTATATTAAACACATTAACAGCCTGCTCATCGAACTACCTTACGTTACAAGGCGAGGCAAACAATCGAGCTGGGAATTGAATTCATTTTCTTTTTTCGTTTGGAAAAAAAAGCTCTTTTTTTTCATAGTTAAACATCTAAAAACAATGTTTCCATTACTCTTTTAGTTGCAATTCTTAGAGCTTTTTTCATATAAAATTAAAAGTTTATTTAAAAATGAAAAGATAGCAACCCCATCAATCAGTTGTAAAAATAAATAAAAGGCAAAAGTTTCAAGAAATTTTTGTGTAAAGTATACAAAAACTACGCGTTTATTGAAGAAACAATGATTGGATCCGTTGCACTTGTTTTTTTTTATAGCGACCGAGATAACGCAGAAGTTCGCTTCTGTCGCAGAAGATTGCGAGACACAACAAATGTGCTAGAGTTTTCAGAAGAGCTGTAAGTTCATTAAACGAAATGTTTATATACCACTGAGGTATTGTTTCTTAGCTTTACGACAAACTTTCGTGTCAATAAGGAAATTTACTGTGATACTAATATTAAGAATTGTTTTCATGTTGTATGTTTTGTATATGACGTTTGTTTTCAAGTTTTTGTATTTTATGTAGTGCTGTTTATGTAAAATACAAATTATGAAAAACAATTATAATTTTCAAAATATTATTATATGTTACCAAATTAATCATGCCAGATGAAGTTGGGATTTTCCAACGAAACGTTGGATGAAATAATTAATAAAAATAAATAATCGTTTATTTTAATTCGCTGACCTTATGCCCGTAATTTCTACACACAGGTAACTTACCTAAGGTTCTTACCCACGAGTTTGCCTTATAAAATTCAACTTACACGATAGATATCTAGGCACCAATAGATATCTACTTGTAGAAATTACGGAGCTTAAAATCCCATTTAAGAAAATACTTAAAGAAAATTTTTCGAATGCTGCTGGAGAAAATGGAACCTGCAATGATGCCAAACAGCGGAATCTCTAGAGTTCCCCTTATAATTAAGCTGACGGCATTCCTAAAATTTCTCGCAACTGGTGGTTACGAGTTTTGTGTCGAAATCAAAAGTTTCGGAGGTGATAAGTGAGACACGTGTGAACAATACATACATATGTCCTGAATTATAATATACGTATATGTATATTATTATTATTTTAACTTTTATTTATAAAAATCCAAAAACTTCAACAACACGTACAATTTGTTCTGATTGTTTAATTTGACATTTAATTTTGTTTGTGTCGTACGTACGTGAACCAATTTTTCAAAAAAAAAATTTAAAGCTTATTAATTAGTGTAGTTTTATAGATATTGTATATATTTAGGATTACAATGTCATTCAATTTCTTTAAAATGTAAATTAAAGACGTATTTTTATTTAATTTTTAATCTATCCGACGTTTCGTTGGGATTTTCCAACATCTTCAGGGATAATTATTTTTATTGAAATATATTATGGGCCTAATTCATAAAAAATATTTTGATTTTATAAAAGGTTTATTAATCGAATTTCCATAGAAAATTTGTGTTATAAACCTCTTATTAAACAGAAATAATTTTTATGAATAAGGCAGTATATCTTTTATTCCAATTTACTTTTAATTTTTTGAAATGTATTTTGAAGAGATATAAAATGTACAGCATAAAACACATAACGTAAAAAATAATTGCAAATATAAATTAAATAAAAATAAAACATCGCAGCCTTTTCTTAACTTCTAATACCACAGTTGGAATTCGTTATACTCAAAATAAAATGAGCAAACACCAAAAGTTCATTTCATTCGTTATTTCACGTACAATATAAACAAATGTACGTTTCAAAAACAGGCTTTAATACTGCGTGATTATATTTATAAGGGCAGTGAAATAGGCTCAAATAGAATTAAGAAATTTAAATAAAAGTCCAAAGTCAAACCGCAATAATATAAACAACTTCATTAAGAGTAGAAGTAAAAGTACTCATGTTATATTTAGCTTAAATTACGAACGACGTAACTGACAAAACTCAAAATCGATATTATAAATGAAAAATAACAAATATTGCCAATTAAAAGATGTTATAATTTTAAAAAATCTGAAATAGATATATATATATATATATATTAATATATTAATTTTTATTTAAGATAAAGATATCTGAGTAATTATGCAAATGTGGATACATATAATAAATGTATGCATGAAAATAGAAAATGTTCAGGTAATAAGCAACTAAATAGGTTTGGCGATTTTATAATTTTTTGATTTTTTAGTTTTAACGTTTTTGAAAATTTCAAGAGTTTTGCTCTTACAGTTTCCAAGATACAGCAAGTTGTCAAAATTGCTAGTCAAAATTGGATTAACTGATGGAACACCCTTTAATTTAAATTTTTTTAAATTTTAGTGTTAGTTTTTGTAGTCTGTATAAAAATACACTAACCTTACAAATTTCAAGTGTAGATACATACAATTGTTTGTATGTATATTACATAATATTTTAAAATTTTTCGTTGCCCGTTTTGAAACACCCTTTAATTTCCAATTCTCATATATATGTTGTTGTAGCGGCCAAAGGTGTACATACTCTGTCCAAATTTCAGGTCCGTAGCTCTTACAGTTCCCGAGAAAATACCCTGTGATAGACAGACGGACAGCGTAGCGAAAATAATAAGGTTTCTTTTCACCTTTGAAGTAAGGAACCCTAAAAAGGTTAAATTTTCCAGCTCTGAAGCTGTGGATTTTATTTTTCAAATTTTCTATACCAAACTTTTCTTTCCAAAACATAAAATATATTTATAAATAAAAATATAAAAAAAAATTATTACACCTAGTTAATTTTGTATATCATAAAAAGTGTACGTTTTCCAACCCTGGAATCATAATTTAAAATTTGTTTGATCTCTTACACCAATCTTTTTCTTTTAAGAACTTAAGATATTTTAAACTTATAGATAAAAAGGAAAAATTAGTTTTAGTAGATTATTTTTATACAACAAAAATTTTAAAGTTCCCAACCCTGGAAACGCCTTTTTGATTTTTTAATTTTTTTTTTATATTTTCTATACAAATTTTATTCGTACTGAAATATAAAATAAGTTTATTTAACAAAAAAATTAAAAAAATTGTGTTATCTAGTTACTTTTATATGGCAAAATCAAGTTTCAGTTTTCCAGTTCTGAAACCGTCTGCTCGATTTTGCTGATTTTCAATACCAATCTAAGTTGGACCATATCTGACACACCAGTCCAAGAACGAAGTCTCTAGCTTTTCGGAAAACCGATTTCACGTACACCAGACGGACGGACGGACGGACGGACGGACGGACAGACGGACAGACGGACGGACATCGCTTATTCGTCTTCCCTATTCATAAGGACCCAGCATATATACATTTGATGGATCGCATATGAATATTATGGAAATTACACACGGAATGACAAACCTATATATACCCTTTTCCATTTTTGGTAAAGGGTATAAAAATTATATTAATAAAATTACTATGAAATTTTTAATATTGAATCGTATGTACACATGGCGATGTCGAGTGAATAATTAAATTACTTTTGAATGAAATACAGGTTTTCGGATAAAAATCATTTTATTTTTGAGTTTGATACACTTTATACAACGTTTCTCCAAGTGTAGTATAACTACCTTCCAAAAAAAAATTTTTCGAATTAACGAAAATGGGTATTTGTATGTACGATGAATTCATTCTTGGAGTCAAATTTATTTAAACAGCATACATCCTTACATTATCCTGGTTGAATAGAAATGTTCCTGGTCAGATGCCAGCGTTTTTTTAAATCCTTATTTAGTCTACAAAAGAAGACTTAATGTAGTATGGCAAGTCCATCTTGGCCTTTTTTGGCTGGCAGTTTACGAAATATTCGAAAAAAAATATTAAAATGTTGGCTTTTTTATCAGTGTTATGCTAATGGAGAAGTCAAATCTTGTTTGATTTAGAAAAGGAAACTCATCATGAATAAGGAACAAAATTTCTAACATTAAAAAATATTTGGTATCAAAATCACAATTAAGTCAAAAGTCATACGCAATTTAAATTAAAATTTGGAAAAAGTAGATTTTCGAACTTTCTTGCAAAAAAAAAAGGGTTAATGATTTCGATATTATAAAAAAAAATTTTGCAAAAAGACCAACTCCATTTTTTTACTTATTCAAAAGGTAATATGTACGATAAAAATATTTCAAAGACATTTTTTGTTAAACATTTTTCTTTATTGAAGGAAACAGATCGTTTCACGTTGGACCTATTTTTGTTATAAATATCAAATTTAAGGCATTTTTTTTTGTCAAATTTCAAAGCTATGAGCAACAAATTCGTTATGCCACCTTAAGATAAGATATTTTTTTAAATACTTCCAAAAATCTTATCTGCGCCCTGCGTAAAATCAAACAAATACAGCAAAAATACTGAAAAGCTCCCATTTTGAGGTTCTGTGAATTTTTTTCGGGAATTGGTGGGAACTCAAAGCAAATTATATTTGTTATTACTTTCTGTATATTGATTGCATCATTTTCTACATTCATAAACATTTTAAGCTCTGTGGCGCCTCCCTAAATGCTGCATGAAATTTCATAACAATCGGACAGCCAGTTTAGAAACTGCAGAACAATATAATTTTTTTTTTACAAAATCCCCATTATGTATCGGTTACTTAGGGCACCAGTATGCATTATCGGATCGAGCTAAAATATTAAGACCCCATTTATGGCAGCAAAACTCATATTTTAGACAACGCACATATTAAGAACTAAAAAAAATCCCATGCAAGCTCCGATCAGTCTAATATTATGTATATTATTTTCAATAGTGTCATAACTCAAAATATGCGTTTTTCGAGCTAATTATGTATTTTGTATTATATTCTGTGTAAAAATTTCATATAAATAACTTGTACTAGCACTTCGAGAGAGAAAAATATTATTTCATGTCTTCATTACGTTGTATGTAAAGTGAAAACTTTAAACGCGTTTTCTGCAAAACTAGATTTTTTGAGTTGCGACTAGGTCTGCCAATCGGGACCGATTTTTGGAAATCCCGGGATTTTGTAAATTTCAGGGGATTTTCGGGATTCCGGGATTTTTGAGATCTAAAATTTTTTGGTAAATAAATTATTTTTATTAATAAATATTACTTTAATCACAAATTTTATGCATTTAAAAAGGTTTTATGTTGATAATATATCATTAAACAATTGTCTTTAAAGTTAACAAGTTTCTAATACGAGTATGAAATAAAAATCAAAAGAATTTTTCTCATGTATTTTATTTTATTTTTTAGAATTTATACTGAAAACAATAACTAAATATGAAAACTTGTTTTTGTTTTCAATATAAATATTTTCTATAATCTAAACCAAAACGAATATCTGAGGACTTTTAGCACTACCGCTTAAGTTGATTTACGAAAATTTTAGATTCCTTCTACTCTGCAACTCAAATAAAACTATAATTGAGTCGAAGTCATTGAGTCGGTCGTTTTTGACATAAACTTTTGATCAAACCCATGTACTTTAAATGGGTTTGACTCAGGTTTGTGTTAAAAATGACCTAAACGGTCTAAATAAAAAAGAAAATAATTTTGAACTCCAATGTAAAAAACATACATAAACACTCTAGCAGTTTTGTAGACAAAATACTCCACGTTGTTCTGTAAATATTTCTCGCTTTTACGTCAACGCGACAACAAAAAGTTTTCACTTGAATTGTATTGTATTCTACTTTAATTGTAAGGAGCTGTCAATAGTACTCAATTGTTACCGACAAGTAGATAAGTGCTAATTTTTTTATAGCGTTGAGGAGTCAACATACAGATAGTTATACACTGCAATTATAATAAAGATCCGCAAGAAATTTCTCCCTTTTCCATTAATTTTTTTTTTGTTTCCCCTATTGTTTGCTACTGTTTGAAATAATTCCCCGGGAAAAATTTCTCGTGGATTTTTATTCATAATTGCCTTTATAATATAGAATAAGACGGAATAAATTTGTCAAACTTATGAATTTTCCAAATCTTATTTTCCTTCCAAGGCTCATTTGCTTCTTTTTGTTTTCAAAATAATTCTTAGTTGTATATTGTAACAACTTTGATGAAAATAACCGTCAGAAAGTAGTTAATTTACTTTGAACTTCTTGTTAATTTATAAGGAATTTGTCACGAATAGTCATTAAATTGTTAAAACTGCACGTATAAAATTGTATGAGACTTTTAAATATTAAAAAAAATTCCATAAAATCAACGAAAATTTTAACTTATAAAGGTTTTTATATAAAAATTGCTACGAAATCCCAAAAAAGAAATCCCGGTATTGAATTTTACAAATCGCGGGATTTCCGGGTTCGGGATTTCCAGTTTGGCATCCCTAGTTGAGACACCATTGAAGTAAATGAGCGATATGTACATACACAGAGAAAACAGTGCCTAATAAATACCTCATAAAATAGAACAAAATTAATAAGATATCTCAATGGTTTTTTTCAATAAGGAAATCTTATTAATTTAACAAGGTAAAACTTTTTGAAAAAATCAAGAAGAAATCTTCTAGTTTTTATTAGGTTATCTTTTTGATTTTTTCAATAAGGTTTTCTTCTTGTTTTTATTAGGTGACCTAATAAAAAATAATTATGTCTTTACTCTCTGTACTTATGCATTTTCATTTAAATTCTATACAACATATATATGTATGCATGTATGTAGTTACATATGTTATATTCTTAACTAACTTACTCACCAAGTATTGAACCAGCAAACTTCTCACTCTCCAAGCACTCTAACCAATAAATTATTGTGCAAACATTCTTATACAAAAGTGAAAAAGATCATGAAAAAATATTTTCTCTATGTCTATTTATATATATGAAATAACAAGACACCTCATAAAATCAAGAATATTTCCTTAAAAAAATCAATATTATGCCTTACACATAATAATTTAGGAACCCAATAAAATCAAGAAGAAAACCTTATTGAAAAAATCAATAAGATAACCTAACAAAATCAAGAAGAAAATTTTTTTAAAAAAATCAATAAGGTAACCTGATAAAATCAATAATAAATCCTAATAGTTTACAATGGATTGTTTTTTTGATGCCAAAAATAACGGAAATTGGGTAAAAAAATTGTGTATAATTAGATTTCTTCTTGATTTTATGTGGTTTTCTTCTTGATAAAATAAATAAGATTTACCACATAAAATTAATAAGGAATCTCTATGAAAAAATCTTCGCTTCTTCCTCTGGGATACCCCTCAGCCTAAAAACGTTTCATAGAGAAAATCTTCTTGATTCTATTAGGCAGTTTTTTCTCTGTTTATATACATACATACATGTGTGTATACATACATACATACTTATGTACATACATCCATACGTACAAACACTGTTTCAGAAAACAAATATATACTAAGTACCTACCGTCGATAAGTCCTCGTCCAGACTTGCAATTTTTGTTGCAGCAATTCTTGAGTTTATAGGTATGTGAGAAGATTGGGGAAGAGTACACAGTGTCATGTGCTCGGCAATTCTGTTTTGTTTTAATGTTAATGTTAATTTAAATGTATTTGATGTTTAATTTTATTTTCTTTCTTCACAAACACAAAATATAAAAAAAAATTTAATAGAATTGTTAATTTTTCAGGGAAATTGGTGGTGCAATCGAATTTTTTAATACATAATTGGAAAACTAGAATTTCCTTATGTGGACACTTATTCCATTTCAAAGCATATTTTAAAACATTGCAGCAACAGAAGTTGCAAGTCTGGACGAGGAGTAATATAATTTATTTTTCAATAACATAGGGTCTCCACCTAACATAATATGTAAGATAAGAGCGTCAAATTCAATCGCAGAGAGAATTATGTTACGTGTAGACTTCAAATTAGTGTTATGTCAATCTTATAATATTTTTTATAAGAGCGTTGTTATAAGAAATCCTATAACAACAATCTTATGATATGAACTGTCAAAAAAATACACGTACATGAAAATAAATGAGTATGCATGTGTGAGTGTTTATTAAAATAAATGAAAAACAATGTTTTTACAAAATTTCTGGGATTTTATATGTTTAATTGATTTATAGATTAAAGTTTGTGTGAAAAAGTAAAAACAAAATAAATAATTATATAAAATTAATACATGTTAACTTGATGAGAATTTGAATAAAATGAAATGTTATAAGAAAAGTAAAATTATGATATGAAGAGAAATATCGGCATTTTATTTTTGTTATTCTGCCGACGTTCTCTCACATATTATATCAGAGTTAGTCGCAGTTGTAGACGCTATGTAATACAGAAAAAAATTATAAGAGATAAAAAAACCCATTAAAAGTATTTTCTTGAGTGCAGCATAAAAAACAAAACAAACGAAAAGTACGAGATACTGATGTAATGATGAAGAAAAATCATCTTCCGCCGCATAAGATAAGAAAAATAAACAATAACAAAAATAAGCAGATATATGTACAACACAAACGTATTCCAGCATAAACTGAATTCTGATAAGAATGAAATATTATTTCTTGATACAGTAATAAAGACCAAGGAGGAACAATAAAACTACTACTCAAATGGTAACATAATTTTTGTTGAAAAGTGCCCACTTGTGCGCGAATATTGTGTGCAAACGATAAACACTTCAGAGCGGCCATTAAAATCAAAGAAAAGTCAAATATACGTTATGGTGGCAAAAATGTGAGAGCATAAATAACTAGGAGAAAAAACAAACAACAATATTTTCATGAGAACTACACACATTTTCACAAACTCTTTATTTTTGTTTGTTTTTTAAAGAGAGAGAGAGAGAAAAACATGTGATTGTGTACAGTGTTGCTAGACAGATTTTTCTAGAAATCGTCGAATTTTAAAAATAAAATCGTCACAATTTTCAAACAAAATCGTCGTGAAAGAATTATCGGTTTTGTTAACTAATATGTACTATAACATATTATAAATAAAAGAATATTTTATATATAACTCGTTAAAACCTACTTGGATTTTGTCACTTTTGCTAACTTCGTGCCAGATTTTAATTACAAATAATGCCATGTAACTTACAAATATGTAATGAGAAAAACCTTTTGATTAAAATTTAAGTTTCTTTAGTGCACTTAGAAGGTGTCGCCATGTAATAAATACAAAACATACATATGGACATTAGAGGGATAACTATTACTGGATGTCATTATCTGAAATGTATATATTAAGGCCAATAATGTTTTGATAACAAAAAATATTTTTTTAGTTTAATTTGGTAAAAGAACAACATCACGCACCAAAAGCGATTTCTATGCATTTTTTATTTTGTTATATTTTTTTAAATCACTTTTTTTTCAAATACGGTAAGCATATGTATGTACAACTAAGATAACTAAAAATTATGTGTGTAAAAAAATGGACATACTTATATATCATATATTTTGTAAAAAACATTACTTTTATTAAAAACTTCATTGCGTTTGGTGCTTAAAAATTTTTTAACGATCGCGAAAAACTTAAAATTCAACTCTAAGTATTTTTCGATGCCCTACAAAATGTTAACTTTTTGCAGTGAAATTGAAAAACTTGTAACCCTCATATACATATCGCTCCTTTATTGCAACATAGTCATAACTCAAAAGAACTAGCTCGCCAGAAAACGAATTTAATTAATGTTTTTAATTTACTCACAACTTAATGGAAAAAGAAAATTTTATTTTTCTCCCAATACCTGGGTAAGCAAGATATTCGAATAAAATTAATTAATTAATTAATTATTTAACTCTGCATCATCAACTCCAAAAATGTTTGTTTTGAGATATGACTATGTTGCAATAAAAGAGCGATATGTACATATGTATGTATGTAAGTCCTAGTTTATACTAAGCAAGTCTTATTGCTAAGTTGATTAGTTTTTTAGAGAGAGAGAGGAGGGGAACAGGAACGTTTCTTTTCTCCTCGTCTCTCTCCTAAATAACTAATCAGCCTAGCAATAAAACTTGCTTGGTGTAAATTAGGACTAAGTATGTATATTATTGTTTATTTCAACAAATCGTCAAAGTATGAGGAATATTTGAAAGAACATCGTTTAACGTCTTTTTGGGAAAATTGTTAACGAAAATCGCCGAAATGATGTAAATTCGTAATATCTAACAACCCTGTTCGTGTAGAAAAGAGAGAACATCGATAAATTGCAATCAGGGATGCCAGTATTTTTCAAATTAAAAACGCAAGATAGTCCAAAAAAAAAAACACTAAAACAAATGACAGGTTCTACATTTAGATAAAAAATGCTGTTTGTGTTGAAAATATAATTTCCTTAAAAATGTTCACACATTAAATATACATACATATATTCATATGCAATAAAACTATCAATGTCAAACCGTGGGATATTACTTATTTTACAAATATATGTTTACCATTTTTCTGCTCATCTTCTAGTGGTAGTCCTAATAAACATAAATAAAACTTTTATTTTTAATATCTTCTAGTTCTATTTGTCTATGTATATTTAAAAAAGGGTTCATAATTATATACAGCTTTATTTATAAAAATTACTAAGAGTTTATAAAACGGATTTCACTACAATTTTTATCTTATTGAGACTTTATAAAGCCGTAATATTTTTTTTATAAATAAGGTGGATACTATTAAAGTTCCACTGTATTCAGAGCAGTGATGGGATTGCGAATTTTAAAATTGTATCAACAACCTTAAAAAATTTTACTTTTTGACCTTAATTTTACTAAACTATTTTTGAGTTGAAAGTATTTTTATTTATTTTTATTAAAATACTAGTTGAGCCCGGCCAACGTTGTCTTACCCTCAATTATTTTTTTTAAATACAAATTACTCCACACAATGGTCACTTTTTGGGTCAAAAATAGAACTAAAACCTTCCGGGTATTGACCCAAACTAGGGATGGGCAAATGAAGAAAATGTATCGATATATATCGTATCGATGTTTTTGAACAGTATCGATATATATTTTTTGAAAACATCGATATTTCGATATATCGATATTTTTTGCAGCATTAATTTCGAATGCACAATTACTTACTTTAAGAAATTTAATACAAAAGAACTATTTATGCTAAGTTATACGTAACCTACTGTAGCTCCTTAAGACTTCATTAGTCTTTACTTTCTGTTGCTGCTCTGTGCTGTGCCGTTCTGTTTCTAAATTTTAATAGTTACTTTTTATGTAATAAATTATCAGCTGTTTCGGACCAGAACGGTCACAGTTTTCCACTAAAGTGATGAGTTTTGCATCGTCCATTGTTATTAGTTTTTCTTTTCCCGGACTTTTTGATTTCCCGGGAAAGTGTTGTAAAGTTTTAGCTATAGCTCTACCATCGCATTCATAAAGTGAATAACGACATGCATCGAGGAATGTGTACGCAACATAACAAAATTAAGGAGAGAAAAACTAATGGCTTATATGTATATAATTTTTATAAACCAAAAAGAGTCAGCTGATTCGTAACAGAACGGAAAGTAAAAACAAATTCTGCCTTTAGGCTTATGCCCACAAAATCCAAAAAGTCACCTGCCTTAGTTGGGTCACAGTTAAAAAACGGCTATAGCTCTTAAAATTTTCGAAACCCGATACTCGTAAATAAGAATCGATGTATCGATATATAGGTTTTTGAAATATCGGCGATATATATCGATATTTATTTTCTCAAATATCGATATTTCGATATATCGATATTTTTTGCCCATCCCTAACCCAAACCTGTGTTTAAAATTTCAGCTCAATAGCTCTTATAGTTCCAGAGATCATGCGCTAGGAACAAACACACATTACGATTTTATGTGTATAGATTGGTTGTTAGCCAAAATAAAGGCCACCGAATCGTTTCACAAATTTGCTTGCAAGTTCGGATGTTTAAGCATATGCTACGGCTAGAATGTGCTCTAGCGTCCGAATTCAGAAGACAAATAATTTTGAAAGGTTTCACATGTTTTTTCTCGTTGCGTCTTACTTTAAGAACACTGTTTTCAAGTAAGAAGAATATGAGTTTCATATTCACATATATATCTCAAACATGTGGAGAATAAAGGTAAACGAACAGAAGTGTACTCAGGTAACATTTACCTTAAGAAAGGACACTTGTTCTCCCATTACAATCAATAATCAAATTGTTCCTCAAAACTTACATGTGAAATACCTTGGTATACATCTTGATCGAAGGCTCACATGGAAATACCACATTGACTCTAAGCTAACACAAATGAAACTTAAACTAACTCACATACATTGGCTGGTTGGTAGAAATTCAACCCTCACCCTAGATTGTAAACATTTAATATACAAGTCGCTCTTAAAACCTATATGGTGCTACGGAATTCAGCTTTGGGGTACTGCTTCAGCTTCTAATGTCGAGAGAATCCAACGAAGGCAAAACAAAATTTTACGGTTAATAACATCGGCTCCATGGTATATAAAAAATTCAAATATACATCGTGATTTAAATATGCCACTAGTGACTGAAGAAATTGCAAAATACGCAGGCAAATATTTAACAAAACTCGAGTCACATCCTAATCCGCTTGCCCGTAATATTTTGAACTTTACTGGACACATCCGCCTAAAAAAGAGGGATACAATGGCTCTTATTCACAGCACTCCAGATGGGACTTCTTGAAAATACTTTTATTTTTTTCTTTTGATTATCACTACTTACATATGTATTATATATAACTATTACTAAGCTTATGTCCGACACTGGTCGGGCCTAATTATATTTTTAGATTTAAGATTTGAATACTTATTGTTAGTTCATATATGAAGATACAATAAATAAAAATCATGCATTAAAAAAAAAAAAAAATATTCACATATACACAATTTTCACTTTTGAACAATGAAAATAAATGTGGATTGAAATTCTATAACTGGGGAGATTCCTTAAATGTACCAAATTAGCCATTGGTGCACTATTGTACTTTTCGAGTTTTAAAAGTACAAAGAAAAGTACAATTGTAGCACTTTTGCCATCCCTGATCCAGAGCCCTTAGAGAAAGTTTATGTTTTTTTAAGTTGAAGTAACTCATGTTTTAGTGTTTCTGTTCCGTTTCATAATTCAACAAAGTCTCATCAGCCACTGTAACAACAAAGTAAGGACAGGTGACCAGCTAAGAACTTCATGTAGTGCTCATGGAATTTATGTGTTTGGTTAGGTGGCTTTAATTTTGAAGCAAATACTGCTTTTATTTCATGTCATTACAATCTACAGGGGTCTACTCTGTAATTCGAAACGAAAGCAAATGCTTTCGAAATGCAATATTAATAGCATACAAACTCGAATGCATTTTCTTTCGTTTCGAAATACAGAGTAGTCCCAGATCTCCTATTTATTTTCCTAGTACATCATTAAGTGATGCTAAAATCATAAAAGAATTTTAACCGAATATACATACATAAATCTGTTTCATTAATTGTAATCGCATCGCTACTAATAATATGCTGAATCACAATTTTGTAAGCAACAATCTCCTAAATAATCGAAAAGTTACACTAAAATAATGCAACACCCGTATTTCTATTATTCCATCACTAAGCCCCTGTAAAATGCTTCACTGACCCATTTTTTTGTACAAAAAGCAGTATTTCCAATATTTAAATGCCGGGAAATTTTAATTGAAAAAGTTATTCCACTTTAAAAAAAATTTATTTCTAAGCTAGGATTTTTGTATCTCCGTTAAAACCATATAAGCTTGCGTTATAGCCTCTATACTATATTATATTTATTGCATTAAATTGCTATTGAAAGGAACGTAAAAGAATGTTAAAATTTTGAATTTAAATTTGAATTTTGAATATTATTGAAGTTAGACTATTCACTAATATCCTTTGCTAAAAATTAAACACCAAAGAATCAGAGTCAACTCTTGAGGCCGAATTATACTCGAAACGAACTGAGTTGGCATCACTGAATAGCAACTGGCTTATAAAGAGTGTTCGAAGCATGGCATGAATAATGGCGGTTGCTGGAAGACAAATAACCCAACCTCCTCTTTGCTACTTTACCGTTTACTACTCATTTATTGTTTTAATACTCATGTGTATGTTTGTGGGTGTGCGTTCCGCTTTGAGCAATTGTTTTTTTTATTTTAGTTTAGAAAAACAGTTGTATTTACAAAACTTTGTTTTTGTTTATTTGGCCATCCCTTTTTTTAATTGAGTGTTTGTTTATGGGTATGAATTTGAGACCACATCAAAATTAGTAGCTTCGGCCTCAAAATAAGCATTATTTATTTTAATAGCTTTAGCTAAAGCTAAGCAAGTGAATGGAAGAAATAAGACGATAAAATTGAGTCTCAAATAAAATTGAGTCTGAAATGTGTGCCACTTATGAACATACTAACATACACATGCATGTACTAACATACATACGTACATATTTGATAAAAGAGAATATCAAAACAAAACTTGTAAAATTCCTTTATTGTACATACATACATATGTACATACTTATATACTTACATGTGCATACACATTTATGTGTATATTTTACATATAGTTTCTGAGTCAGTAGGAAGTGGAAATAGTGAAACAATACTGATTTACTATTTACTTTGTCACCAGTACTATTGACGAATTGTACCTCAGACAATGTATTTTGATATTGTCATTTAACATGAGCGTGTCATTTACTAGGAAGTTATTTTGGGACCATATGTAGGCATTGGAAACAGAGACTCACTACTACATTTTACTAAATCTAGACTACACTACTGACGATAGTACTGTTGACTGGGTAGTTCTTTTTTGACCATATGTACACATTGGAAACAGATAATGCTGCCGACATATTACGCTCTTTGACAGGGATGGCAAAGTTGGTACAATTGTACCCGTTTTAGTAGTATTAAAACTCCGAAAGTACAATAGTACACTAATGACTAATTTAGTACATTTAAGGAATCTCCTCATTTATTTTCAATCGATTGCATATGTCAATTTTCACCTTTGAGCAAAATCTATTATTTTAATAAAAACATATAAAGATAGGTATGTAATTTTAACTAAAAAATCTTTTAGTACAATTAAGGTAAAAGAGTACAGTTTTTGAAAGTTATTGGTACAATTTTAAAATTCTCAATGCCATATGTTTGTTAAATTGCACTTTCATCATACTGAAAAAATATTATGCAGGTGGGTTTTTAACAAGAAGTCTTCTATTAAATATTTAATAACTCAGTTAATTTCTATTCGATGTTTTAACAGAAACCTGCATTTATAAATAAATAAAATTATAAATAGTTTGTTATACTCGACAGACACAGTGTTATCACTCCGTTGCGGACCCCGCGAGTATATACGTAGGTATCTGACGAAATAGACGCACAGTTGCCCATGTTGCACAAATTGTCGACAGTAATTTTGACTTGGCGAAATTGTATTAATCTAGTGAAAATTTTCAACAACAAATTTACAGTGTTGTATTTTAATACAATGTATAAAATATCACAGTAGGCTTGTAAGTTGGTCCTATTACTCGAAATTTTTGAAGTATTGAGTATATTTTAATACCCAACTGCATTTAAAAAGAATATGTTTATAGTACAAAACTACAATACTGTCCAGAAGGGAGATTAATATCGCTTAATCGTCGATTTTCGTTGAACTAGTGCTACCCCATTAATGGCTATATACATAATACATCATAAAAAATAGGGAGACAAATTGGTAAAATATACTCAACCCCCTTATTCGGAACGTTGTGACAAATAACAGAATTGTAACAAATTAAAATTTTTATATATTAATCAATGTAAAAATTTTCATTTGCTATAATATTTTGTCACAGAGCTTAGTATACGATTTTTTTAACAACCACAATCCCGCGAAGCTATTAGCTTGTCTGCAGAAAACATCCAGGGTCTATGACGGTAATCGAACCCACGACCTCTGGATTGCGAGGATAGCATCGCTCGAGAGAATTAAATTATTTTTTGTTTTAGGCGCTTCTTTCGTTTTGGCCACTCTAATGTACATACATACATATATATACATACATATATATAAATTAAAATAGAATTTCAACATTTTTCGTTGCTCGCTTTAGAACATCGTCTAATTTTTAAATGTAACATGTTTGTTGTTGTACTGGCCAAAGTTTTACATATTCTGTGAACATTTCAGGCCGTATGTCTGCGGTTCTGGAGACAACAGCCTGTGACGGACATCATAACGAAAACGAACCTGACCATGATGGCTGAGCGAATTATTTTATGCGAACGCAATGCAGCTATTTGTTTTTCATACCAATCCTAGCGTTGTACAAAACAAGTAAGCTGCAAAACAGTTTGACAAAAAAAGAAAGCTTTGAGTTCTGATAGGCCAATTGTGCAGGGTGCACAATTAAAACTTTTAATCGCAAAACTCTCTACTCTGTACACAGTTTATGTAACTTTTGCATCGAGAAAAATTAAATAACAATATTGGTTATCTTATTTTACACAGGGTTGTTCAGATAAAAACTTAAATAAACTTGCAAAAAATATCAACCAATAGAGATTATGTTTTACTCATTCCTTGATAAACCTTAAAATCCTCAAAGAATTTTAAAATTTATTACAAAATCGAGTCACTGATTGCACAACTGATTTGTAAAAATGCAATAAATTTTTTAAATTAACACGTCATGTAACTCTTTATATCTGGGTTTCCAAAAACTTTTTCTATACCAATACATTTAATTTATAATTTCAAGAGCACATCTGCTTTGTTATTGTTTCCCTCTAAGTTAAATGGGTTTGATTATCGGTTCGTGTCAAAAATTAACTAGTGAATAAGTTCGACCTAATTCTACAAGTAGATTTTGTATTAATTGTGAAAGTAAAAACCAAATAGTAATGACACTAATTATATGACATATTTATATATCGTTGGTCAAAATTAAAAAGGCCCTAACTCAAATAATTGTAACTTTACAGGAGAAAGTAAAAACATAATGTAATATCCAAAATTATAATTTTTTTAAATGCAGGTTTTAACGCTTTTAAAATCGTAATTTTCACACTATTGCAATACATTTTTGTGACGAGGTGTATTTGCATATGCCAAATTTATTATAATCACTGAAAACTGAATTTCGTAAAAAAGACCATCTGTATGTAGGCACAAACAATTTCAAAGCGTGCAAAAATTGTTTAATACATATTAAATAATATTCATACATGTATGTATGTCACAAGCAAGTGGTTGTTAACATCACTCTTTTAAAGTATTTCATATTATTTTCTTATTTTAATTTAAATAAATTATGACAGCCTTATGTATGAAGTTAGCACAAGTGGAAATATTTATGGTCTCAACGAGTTCCTCCATACAATTTGACATTAAAAATTGGCTCTAACCCACTATTAAATCCTTTCAAGATTTTAAATCTAAAATTGTATTGCAAAACTCGTTAAGACCGGGATCAATTTTAATACTTATTCTTAAGGCTGTAATTGTTTAAAATGAATCATTATGCACACACTCAATAATTTATTAATCAATTTTGACAATTTATTTATCTATATTAGCATAATCATTAGCTTATCAACACACTCAAACCTCTGAGTTTTGTTGCTGCAACACGAGCACAAACATTTACTCAAATGACTCTTCAACACAGGAGAGCAAAGATTTATTACAGCAACATATTTTGTGAGAGAAATATAAACAAACGCATTCACCAACATGATATGCCGGCTAAGCAACAACAATTCAGCCGTAAAAAAGATGAATTACTTGTTTTACGGCGAATTGAATTTACGACGGCCATATTTGTTAGTAACCGAAATATACCAACAACGACAACAACGCTGAGAGAAATAAACAATACCACTGACTCACTCACTCTCTCATTCATATTGCTTATTGCTGAGAATGTAGACATTTTCATTAGTTTTAATAAAAACGGCAGACTTTTAAGATTTATTTGCAAATGCCAGACAATAAATTTAGCATTTTTAAGCGGCTAATGAAGTTATTAAATGTATCACGTTAAAATATATTTATACATATGTATAAATAATAAATAAAAAAGTAAAAGTCAATAATTGTTTATAAAACGGTCATAAATTATAAAAACGTAATATTGTAACATACATGCACACATACTGTATATTTGTAATGCGTTTCCTATGTACTTACATACATACATACATGTGTATTTTCATATGGAATTGAAATGTCAACATTAAAGCCGACGGTGGTGCCATTATTTGTGTCGTTCTCAGAATTTTATCAGGTTTTAAATATTAAACAAATTAATAATTTTATAATGTGATATTGAATTGTTTTTTAATTTCCTTACCACAAATCTGGTTAATATAAATATACGACATGCGATAAAAAAATGTTTTTATTAAGTTTTTTTTTCTTTTGCGCATGTTCTTCTTGTGAATTTCTTTATATCTGCAACACAAAATGTCATTAAAATGTAATGGATCGCTAAAGAAGCAAAGTCAACAGCAACAAAACAAATGTGGCAGAAATGTTACTCAACTTGCGCCTGAAATTCAAATGCTTTATGGCTTTTTAGGGTTGCAAAGTTTATAACATTGCGAACAGTTTTTATGCACATAGCTATAAATTCTAAAACTGAAAGAGAAAACTAAACTGAGGCTGATTTTCCAAGGCAGAAAAAAACATGAGAAGAAAAAGTTTAGTGGAACAATCAAATAAAATCAAAACAAAGAAATATAAAAACTTATTAAATTTAAAAAATTAAAAAAGGAATAAGAATTTTTAAGTGCACGCTTACATATGACGTGTGTATTAATATGATAGTGTATGTACATATGTATGTAAAGGTATATTAAAATAAATAAATACATAATACAAATTTGAAAAACATTGAACAAAATTTATTCTCTAATATATAAATGATGTCAATTGCTAAAAATAAAATCATCTCCAATCACAATAACTTATAATAAACATTTTATTAATAAAAGGTCCATTATTACAACTTGCCTTTAATTAAAAGTAGGATTTTTTCTGTCTGATAAATAGTTTTACATTATTACATTTTCTAGTTTTTATTGTTATTACACAGAGAAAACAGTGACTAATAAATACCTCATAAAATAGATCAAAATTAATAAGATATCTCTATGGTTTTTTTTCAATAAGGAAATCTTTTTAATTTCATAGAGAAAACCTTTTTGAAAAAATCAAGAAGAAATCTTCTAGTTTTTATTAGGTTATCTTATTGATTTTTTCAATAAGGGGTTTTTCTTGTTTTTATTAGGTGACCTAATAAAAACAACGTGTCTTTATTCTCTGTACTTATGTATTTTCATTTAAATTCTATACCATACACATACATACATATGTATGCATGTATGTAGTATATTGTAGTGTTATTTATTTATACATACATACATACACATTATATTATATTCTCAACTAACTTACTCACCAAGTATTGAACCAGCAAACTTCTGACTGATAGACAAGCGCTCTAACCAAGATGCTAACAAGCAGCCTGAATAACCATTGAAATTATTGTGCAAACATTATTATACAAAAATGAAAAAGATCTTGAAAAAAATTGTCTCTATGTCTAACAAGAAACCTAATAAAATCAAGAAGATTTCCTTATTAAAAAAAATCAATAAGATGCTTTACACATAATCATATAAGAACCTACTAAAATCAAGAAGAAACCTTATCGAAAAAATTAATAAGATATCCTAATAAAATTAAGAAGAACACCTTTTTTAAAAATCAATAAGGTAACCTAATAAAATCAATAAAAATCCCTATAGTTTACAATTTAAAAGAAAACTTAATAGAATCAAGAAATTTTTCTCTATGATAAAAAAAGTTGTGAATAATACGATTTCTTCTTGATTTTATGTGATTTTCTTCTTGATAAAATTAATAAGATTTACCACATAAAAACAATAAGGAATCTCTATGAAAAAATCTTCGCTTCTTTCTGCTGGGATACCCCTCAGCCTAAAAACATTTCATAATCTTCTTGATTATATTAGGCAGTTTTTCTTTGTGTATTATTAATAATAATAATATTTAATGGATACAAAAATAAGAAATCAAGGTTTTATTATGCTAAGCCATTTATCGGTCCGACAAAATCCTGTCTTTAACTAAAGGCAATTTGCAATACTTGCCCTACATATTTATAATACATATTTCTTTTTCATATGATTCAAGCTTTGGTAAGGAACTTAAAAAGTTTTGGGTCCTCATATCTCAAAAATATTCCATATAAAATTTTTCTTCGAGAATATTTCAAAATTATAGCTTTCTTAAGGTAGAATTCTTTAGCATGATTTTGAAAATAATAGAATTGTGAAAATTTAATGTATGTAGTTATACACATATGTACAATTCCCAGGCGATGGACGTGACATTCGTACACTTTCACTTTGGACAAAAAACAAGATGTATCTTAAGTGTTTTAAAGCAATTAAGGAGTAGTATATATAAGAAAATATTTTGGTCGATATCAATAATATAGTAAAAAGATATAAGCAAATGTCAGCGAGAAACGGACGCGACAAAATTAGGCGTTATTTTTGTTCACTTATAGAAATATAAAAATAATTCAGATAAATTTTATGAAGAATTTTTTTTGTTGTGAATGTGGAAATGAAGTTGAAATAATATCGTTTATGTGTAGATTTAGAAAATATGAAAATTTTGTTTTAATTTTTTTAATGGGTAAAGTACAAATACGGACGTGACGATTTTTTTCCAACAGAACTAAGCGCAGTAACTTTGCTAATATTGATTGACCTTTAATTCAAATGAAATTGAACAATAACAATTGCATATTTACATTACATTAAGGTATAAGTGAAAAAAAAAAATTCAAAAACTGTTATTAGAACTCCGTTCTCCTTATTTTATGTTAATGCGTAGAAAATTTTTAAATTACAAATTATAAAAAAATAATGCCTATTACAGGCAAATCTCGGTATAACGAATCTCGCTTTAACGAAAATCCAATATAACGAACGTCCAAATTTTTTACAACCTTATATAGCGACTACTATCTAATTTCATACTGGATGTAACGAATAATAAAGAAAAAATCGCGAAATAAAAAACAAAAACTTGCTAGGAACATATGTATATCAAACACTTAGTTCAACTTTATATGGCGAATGTTTTGATAAATGTGTGCTCTGTATAACAAACGGAAAAAATATTAAACAAAGATATAAAAAAAAATCTACAGCAGCAATCAAAATGCCAAACAAATGTATACCGTTAGTTTGTGTTTGGTAGCTGATTTGAAAAAAAAAATTGCCCTCATTCTTTTTATTGTATTTTATTTTGTCTACAATAATTATAGTTAAAATAATACTTAAAAAAACTTTGCGATATAACGAATTTTTCGGTATAACGAATGGGCCTGAGATTATATCGTTCGTTATATTGGGCCTGTACATCCGAAAAAATAAGTTTTTGAAATTTTTAAAATTAATTTAAAAGCTTAGGGTTTCATGCAATGATATGTTCTTTCCATCTAGTCTGCTTTTTCTGTACCGGTAACACGAGTACCTTGATATTGGGTAGTCTACACTACCTCGAGATTACAACAATCTGCATGTGGCTTTATCTCATTCCTCGTTTAATCTTTACTATCAGCAAAAATACGGGTTGGTCCTCTGTTATCAATTTATTCTTTAACCTTCCATATGTTTGTTAGTTCATTTGTCATTTTGCTGCTAACTTAAAATCACTAAAAAGGCTACACTTTTTACATCCTTTTCCTTTTTATTAATTACAAAGGGTATAATGTTTTGTTGCAAATATCAACACACTCTTAAAGCATAAAACAGAATACACATTCAATCAAATGTGGGTCATTCCATTGGGTATTGAAAAGACAAGGTTATCATTATACGCACTCAAACAAAATTTAAGTTCGAAAATAACAAACTTTTATTTTTTTATGTATTGGCTATAATATTTAGACATTTGCTATTTTTCAGTATTTAGGGGAACATACATATTTATTGATTTCTTTCTTCTTAATCCAAAAGAGGAATTAAATAAATAAAAAATTACATACTATATTTTGGTTGTTAAAGAAAAACTATATGAAATTAAATTTAATTAAAGTAATTTCTTGTTCTTTTTCTTTGTCAGACTTTATAATTTTATTTTTAATAACAATTATTATTGCAGTTTAGAAAACACCTCATAAAATTTGTGTTCACCCACAAGTGGCTTCTAAGTCCCTCTTCCAGCACATTCAGAAAGTGACACAATCAAAACCTTTATATCTGTTAAGAATACAAATTTTTTCCCATGTCCACATTTATTTCTTTCTATTTTTATTTCTTTAAATTAAATCCTGTATAAAAAGTGAAGAGTTAAAAATTCAATGTCAATTGTTGTGTTAAAAAAGTTTTTTTATGGTAAGAAATAAACATTCGAAGTGTGTGTGTGTGTTTCTACGTCTTTGCTTTCTTAGTAACTCTATATATCTTCGCATGATTTTATTGTTAATGTGGTTGGCTTGTTGTATATCTTCTTTAAATTGTTGGTAAATAATAATGAAGACATTGTTTTGTTTAAAAATGTGTGATAAGAATTCATTAATGTCTTTTAATTTTACGTTATTTTTATTATTTACATATGTGCGGTTTTCGTGAATAAGCGCGGATGTCTATTTTTGTCGATTTTGAGTTATTAATGCCAAATTATATTATTTTATATGCCCTTTTACATGGACCAATTCCAGTTTTTTTTTAAACAACGTAACTTCTTAATTCATTCAAATATTTTTCAGTTCTAGTGCACTAAATCAACTTACAATTGCGTGATAGCCACATAGCGCTGTTACTTTTTAGCACATTTCCGAAATATTTTCGTTTATGGGTCAGTTAATAAACAAAAATTTTTCAGGTAAAAGAATTTTGTGTGCTTGAATTAGTTCAATGTAAACTACTGTTATCGACATACGTTTTTTTCTGCGCATCTTAGGGAACTTTTGCCTGAAAATTTCACACAAACTTCTTGCCACATATCTTTACATGACTGTTAAAAAAAAATTTATAAAAATCACAGATTTCGTAGTATTAAAAATACATTATTTGGGCTTTCCTGACAAATCTGGTCTTTAGACATACGCGCTTATTCAAGAAAACCACAGATATATATATATATATATATATATATATATATATATATATATAAATATAAATATATATATATATAATATATATATATATATATATATATATATTTGTGCATGCATATTCAACTGATACACTTGTGTAAAAATGTTGATGAAATTTTAAAACTAAAGTTAGTTTTGAAGCTTAATTTGAAAGCTTCCTTATTGATCTTCTTAAAATTAGAAAACTCTTATAATTTATAAGAGATGGCGTTGGTGTTATGGTTGCCTCCTAATATTGTCTAAGACAATACATGTAGCCAGAAAGTATTCTTTGATTCCTATTTAAAAAAAAATATTTCAGGGCTCACGTATAGATCTTAGCAAAATGTTTTTTTCTCTTCCGTCCTGCCATTAGCACAAAATTCTAACGAAAGCTTTCTGACTACACTTAAAGTAATAATATGGTCAAATGAAAAGTTATCTTATTTATATAAAGGCAATCAGCAAGTATAGGAGCGTTGCAAAGAAAACGAATTTTGTAAACTTTTACTGTACAATGAAGGAATGTATAATAAAATTTATTTGTAACACTTAAAAATAATAAGGGTTTTTATGAGAATGTTCTGTGAAATTGTGCATTTTTACACTCTCGTAAAATTTTATAGAAACTTATTTTATAGAAACTTATTTACAAAAACCTGTTAAGTTTGCCCAATAATTTTGACTCGTAGACATTTTGTAAACAGCAACTTTTTGCTTTTTTGGATTTCTTTAGGCATTTTAAGACATATGTATATAAATATGTTTTTTAATGAAAAATTTGTTGAAATTTTCTTTTTTTATTTTTATTAAATGTATTTTTTGACGTTTATTTCAGATTTACATAAACTGTTTGCAAGAAAGTTCAAAAGGCGCTTCATAAAACAAGTCTCGCAAGTTTGCCCAATTGCACAAATGGCAATTTTAGGAGTTCTCATGAAAACCCTTAATGATTTTCGACACCACTTAATATACGAGTATCAATTAGTCTAGAATCAATTTCTACGTCAATGCAAATAAAAATATTTCATTTTTTGGCTAGGAAACTCTACTCCAGGGCATTTCTCCCATGCAGCCGTATTCTGTAATTCTAGTAGATGAAGCTAATAACTCCTTCATGACATGGCAAGATAAAATTACGGCAAATTCAATGTTGAGGGACTCGCTAAATTTACATGTTAGAGAATTGCATTCGTAGCCAAAAACAGATAATAGACTGGATAGATTTTTGTATTAGATATTAAGCTTTAAAAAATTACAAGCAACGATTTCCCAGTTCATTGAGTTTTCAAAAAAAATGATGGATGATGATATGTAGAAGAAAATTCACACACGTAGTCGCTCATAGTGGCGGCATTTGCCATTCATATATATTCTGTAATAGTCCTAGAGTTTCTGTGCATAAATTTAGCCTAATGATCATAAGAAACATATTTACAAAAACTTCTTTCGAAGCTCGTCGATGACAGTTAGGCATTTACACAATGTGGTATGATGCAATCTTTGTTAAAAGGAACTGCGTGGCAACACTTGAATAGCTGTTGTAATTATTTACATTTATTTTTCATTGGTGAGTGTATCTCAACTGCGCATTACCAGAAATATTCATTTTTTTTATTTTTTATGTTGTAAAACTAAAGGAAAATATATTCGAGCATTGTACTATATCATTGCTCCAATAACAAAAAAAATCCAAGACGTGACTGTATACTAAGAGTTGTTACATTTAGTGATTGATGTAAGGATATTTTTTTAAGGAAAAGTTGTGAAGTACTTTTCAGCTGAATTGTAGTTTTCCCATTAAATTTTCAACTCAATTTATTTGCAAATACAAATATAAATATATATGTATATAAATATATATTAAGTATTGAAAAAAATACTTCAATAATAATAAGTTTAATAACTTAAAATTTGGCAATCAATCATTCTGAAACTCACAGGCTTAGGCATGTGGTCTGTTATAAAAAACTATACACCTATTTGAAAATCATATAATATTCAATCGTGGGTCGCCAATTTATTTTAAATCAATCCAATTTTAAAAAGGCTTCCAACATGCATTTCTTCCAGTGTATATAATAATTTCAAAACTGCTTTATTGCTGGTGTTTGCTGTTTTATGTTTTGGTGTTATTTTCGTGGGCCTTTGTTACACACACAATATCGATATAAATATAACGTTGCTGGTATATAAAAATTTATGTATTTGTTAAATTTATATTGTTTAACAAAAGTGTTTTAGATGAGATTTTATGGGAACTGAGAAACACGCATTTTAAATATTAAAAAAAACACATCAATTCCTATGATAAATGTTAAATATTGCTCATTTGCCCCTTGGTTCAAAAAACCAACAAACAAAACACGCACAGGCGGTTATTACGTGTATTGTTTTTTTTTTTATGAATGCTATTAGGAAATGAATAATGTGTAACCCAATATACAAAACTAACTGGCCGATAACAATGATATAATCATATAGAGGGACAAATATTAAAAAGTTCCATTTCATTCATTTTTCTTGCAATTAGAGTTTTTCTTTTCCCCGGAAACCGAAAAATCTTTCCCGCTTTCCCGGGAAATCCCGGGAATTCCCGCTCAGTACAAAACAATACAAAATATTTTTAAATTTAATTTTTTCAACAAAAACAAATTATAATTCATGAGATTGATTAAATAATAACGTTTTATACGAACATTATTGAAAAAATAATACCGTTTCCGTTCTTTATATAATAGTAATACATAGATACCAATATTATAAAAAAGAAATTATAAGAGTATTATTAAAAAAATATTACAAAACATACCCCTTATGAAAAAATCATTGTTAAACTTAAAGTTGGTTTAATAAACGAATTTTGTATGGCAAAACCAGTTTTAACGCATGCTTTAACTTTTATAATCGTTTTTGCATAAGGGCATATTTCTTTGGAAATATATAGAATAGGTACTATTTACCAAATAGAATCTGTAATTATTTGTATTTTTTTTTTTATTTCCTTGCTCATTTCAGTTTTTTACTTTTATGAATTGTTGTAGAATTAAATTTTGAACGTCGCGTTCTGCTTTTTCCAAATAAAGGCATCTAAATCTCAGAATGCATGAGTGCCAGATGTAAACTCGACCTTAGTTGTTGGAAAGCTTTAGCTATTATGATATTGCCATCACCTTATCATTGCACCATCGCATACATAAAGTGAATAACGACACTCATCAAGGAATGTGTAAATACAAATTAAGTTGCCATAACAAAATCAAAAAATCCCGGGAATTCCCGCACAAATTTCCCGGGATTTCTTTCCCGGGAAATCCCGTATGAAAAACACTACTTGCAATCAAATGAAAATCGATTTTTTGTCGAATAAGAAAATGTTTGCTGGTTTCTAACGATTTTTGGTAAAGATTTTTAACAGCAGGTTAATATTTTTCTTTTTTTTCTTAATTTGGGACACTGAGGGTATGTTTGTATATCCGTGCGGCTTCCTTTAGTTATGTTGTATACAATCGCGTAAGACTTTTTTCTCTTCGACAAGTGTTTTGGTATTTGTGAAAAATCTACAAGAACATTTTATTATTTTATTCCTTTGTGTCAGTGGCGCATTCAGTGAGTTTTGCTGTATTATTTTTTATATACATATGTGTGTTTACAAAGTTTTTGTTTGAAATCAGGGTATATTTCATACATATTCTTATATACATACATAGGTATACATGAAAAGCTTTTAAATTGCTTAATATTAACATTTATTCCTGTATATGTGCTAAATACACTGGCATTAAAACATCCTACTTTCCGCACACATACGTAACCATTCATATTCAACGAAAACAAATACTTTTTACATACAAACAGTTATTTTAACTCTGCGGGTGCGTATATGTATGTGAGTGTCTGTATATGAGCTTGGGAGTGAAGGTATATGTATGTTAGTTTATTTTTCGTTTTATTTTGTTATTGTTGCTGGTCTTAAAAACCCAGAGAAGAACCATAAATCAAATAAAATTTATACGCTTTCATCTGCTGAGTTTGCAAAATAAAAGTTTGTTTTTTTATGTAAATCCAAAATCGAGCCAGCCTTCCTCCCCCCTTAATTTCTCCCAACTTCTTCTTTGGCTTTGAGAAATGTACATGGAAACGAATATGGCTAGAAATGTAAGCCAGCTGATAAAAGAAACTGGGTAATTGTGCTATGTATTTTTATTGTCGTTGTTTTTGTTGCTGATTTCATTATTGTTGTTATTGTACATAGAGCAAGACACACTTAAAGCAGAAAAATCAATAAAAGGGCCGGTTAAGAAACGTTGAAAATAAATGAAATACGTTCTCATACAAATGTTTTATTTTTCTATTTATTTTGCTGCTCGTTTTTGTTTCTGTACTTTTTGGAATAGCATTCCAACAAACTCTTAAAAGAATTTAAGTGTTAATAATTGCAAAGATTTCGAGAATGTGTGCTGTTTAAATTATTTTTGCCAAAGACTCCATGGTTAGATACCCTGCAGGAAATGCGAATAGTGAAAGTGTACTGATTTGCTAGTGACATTGTCAGTAGTACTACTGACTAGACTGTAGCAATACTGACTAAGTAGTTCTTTTTGGGTCCACGTGGAGACATTGGCACCAAAGATTCACAAGTAGATTTTAAGGGCTATAGTCTACAATATCGATATTTCCTCGCTCGATGTCAATAGTACAATTGAAGTGATTTACTAGTGACATTGTAAATAGTACTACTGACCAGGTATACCCCAGCCAACGTAATCGGCTATGAACATATAACATAGCGTTGATATTAAAAGTCTACCAGTACACTTTAACATTATTGACGAGGTAGTTCTTTTACACCATATGGTAAAATTTGAACCAAAGATTCACTAGTACATTCTAGTGACCCCTTGATAAATGTTGGGCAACAAGCATAAGCACTAACATATATATTTGTTAAATATTATTGCACTGCAATATAAAAAAGAAAAAAAACTATTGACGCATTCACTGACAATCTCTAAAGTATCTCTTCTCGCGCATTAAAGGAAAGTTGTCGACATTTTAACTAATGCAGTTATCGCTAGAGAAAAGAGTGTTGACATAGAGACTTATCGTTCTAGGCTGACTAGAGGGTACTTGGTATAGAAAAAGGTGTAATTTCATTTACCTTTAATTCAATTAGAAATGGTCTAAGTAATTTAGAAAAAGTTAAAAGTGTTAAATTTCTGGAATAAAGTTTTCATTGCGTACTTTTGAGTATTAGTGTTAGTTAGATCAGAAAAAATTACTAATAGAATAATAAAGATTTGACCTCCAGAAGCCTTTTTGAAAATTAATTGTTGCACGCTATATTTATTTAGTCAATGGATATAATCCTTACAGACTAACAATAAAATACTTAAAATTAGGTTGCATAACGTGAGTTATATAAATAATAAAAGTTATAACTTATGAATTAAGAAAAACAATAATTTTGTGCTTAATGATATTATAATTTAAAGAAAAGTCGACAAATTTCGAATAATAATTGTATTGATGGCACAATCTATCTCGTAAAAGGATCAGCAATTGCATAATAAGATCTACAAAGCTTGATAACAAGAGGATTATAATGACGAGTACTACGACAAGGAATATTAAATTTAACAGATTTAAATGAGACATTTTTAGAATTAATTGAACTGTAGTGAATTTTAATCAGAAATAATTTCTTAATCAGGCTTGAGTTCAGTAATTTCAATTCTTATTGAATTAAATATTTTTATTAATTAATGTGAGTATCTAAAGAAGAGAAGAAAAATTAAACTAGACTTTATAGCTGGGGGAAATACCGATATTTTTCTGTGCAGCCACGCACTTCATCAGCACCCATGTCTATCTACTGGGGTAGAGATTATTATTAACATCAGCTATTAAACTTAAATTTCTATGAAATGGAATATGAGAATTGATTGTGTATACAATTATTGATTTGCCTTTGGCAAACACATTTGTAAGTATCACTATTCATTTTCTGTTTTTCCATTTTCTATTTAGGTTAGCACGAAGTTATATCACTCTACCAATGTATGTTTAACTATTCTTACTTATCTTTTACGATCATCACATTTATTATTTTTACTTATTCGATGCACCATCGGTACATACATATAAGTATTATTGTAGTGGCTTTATGTTACTTTGTTTTTGCTTTCTACAGTTGACTTAGCTTTCCAGCATTCTGAAGCAGTTCTGGCCAAGTGAACAGTGATCGCCAAGTGAACATATTTTTGTCACGTGCCCATGATGAATTAAATGAGACATTATTAGATTTAATTGAACTGTAGTGAATTTTTAATCAGAAATAATTTCTTAATCAGGCTTGAGTTCAGTAATTTCAATTCTTATGAATGAAATATTTTTATTAATTAATGTGAGTATCTAAAGAATAGAAGATCTCGGGATTTTGTAATCCCGATTTTAAAAAAAATTCGGAGCAAATATTACCACCATTAACAAGGTTAATCATAAAAGATACATTTAGCATTGTACGACAACTTTTTAGAGTAGGTACTTTTATTAAAGCCAGTCAGTTAGTATAAGGAAAATTTGTTGTGAAACTCCACTGGAGGCAACGTAAAGGATATGAGAGGAAAAGCAGGTAGTGAATCAGCAATTTTAATAACGTCCAGACTCAAGTACAATATCATTGGCAACAAATTTTTACCTCGAAAATATTTGCATCAATTTCGTAAAATCATCAATTGACTCCTATATTCTCAATCACTGAGGATCAATACGAATATTCTTAAAAATCACTTGGACCTTGTTTCGTAGCAGCAGAACGTATGTTCTGTAGTGTCCAGGTGTAATAAGATGACAACCATCTTATTACACCTTGAGGTCGAGTGTTCTTCAAAACATTTTTAAAAAGCAGCTTGGACGTAATTTAAGGTGGGGACCTCACTTACTGGCCTATTCTTATACAAAAAAAAACTAGATGTTATAGATTTGAGTCATGAAAAATATCTCTAGGGATTTAATTCATGTTAGTTTCCCTAGATCTCTCCTCCAATCTCCCTTCCACTATTGTTACAATCTGTAACCCACTAAGAAGTGTTTTACCTCACTCATATGTGAAGGTGATACTCTTAATTGGCTTGAATTCTAAAAAATATCTCAGTACGCATTACACGGAAAACATTAAGCTAAGAACATCAGAAAATGTTGAATCTAACATTGCCAGCCTTAACGAAAATATTAAACAGGCTGCTGAACATGCTACTATCTCCCATCCGCATACTGGGCTTAATAGAATGTATTACACGGATACTGAACGTCTCGTATGTGAAAAAAGAAGAGCTAGGATGGCAACAGCACAGATAACCCCAACATAATATTAGACTTAAAGAGTGCATTAAACGACTACAAGTGTTGTTGGAATTTGAAAGAACTACCAGTATTTAATTACTCTTTGAAGCGCGCTGCTGGAACACTTAAAAGACCCGTTGATATTAAACCATCTGTACGCACTTCAACCAAATATTGGTCAGGCAGTGATACTGAAAAAGGTCACATATTTGCTGAGCATTTAAAATCCTTATTTACATGTACTGGTGTTGTTGATATGCCTCGACGCTTATAGCACGTTTACAATGTCTGTGATTCTCTCTCTATTCATGCTTCACACCTCAATCTTAGGCGAATCAACTTGCAACGGTATGATTCATAAACATTATTGAGAAAGCGAAGGAGGTGATTCAACTCACAGTGGAAACATAGCATTAAAGCTTAAGATGCGTGATGTACAAAAAGTAATTGCTGAACTGAACCCGAAGAAAGCTCTGGGAATGGAATAAGTAACCATTTGCTGTTGAAGTTGCATCGTATTGCAATTAGAATCCTGCTATATATTTTTTTAATGAAATATTACGACTGGAATATTATTAACACCACTGGAAGTTTTCCAAGGTCAAAATGATTCCAAAACCGTGCAATGATCTTACTAAGGTTGAGTCATATAGTCCAATAAGCTTACTATCAACAATGTCAAAACTTTTCGAAAAGCTGTTCATGACCAAATTGTCCCCAATTCTAACTGATTGATAGTGGGCGCATACAGGACCAACAGGGGAGTATACTGGGGACAGTTTTTTGTGTTTGGTTTATAGTTGTGGTATGCTTTAAGCACTTATATCCATACATCTACATTTGCCAATGATACAATCTGCCTTGATATGCACGAAACCCCACAGCGACATTCCGATATCTTAAGGAACATTAAACCTAGCTGGAACTATGGTTGAACTTATGGAGAATACAAGAACAAAAGTGTGTTGCTAAGATATACTTATTCATCCAATCGAATTAACAATCAAGTTATTCCTCAACATGTACTAATGAAATACCTCGGTATACACCTTGACCGACGGCTTGCATGGAAGCACCACATTGACTCAAAGCTAACACAAATAAAACTTAAATTAACTCAGATACATTGGCTATTGGCAGAAATTCAAGAAAGTCGCTTTTAAAACGACAAAGAGTGGACAAGTGATTTTTACTGTCGTCTTGATGTGACGTCGACGACGTCATTCACAATAAGGGGAAATATATATAAAAAAAGAAGATAGGTGTTCTAGGACACTCGGTGCCGCGTAGTAGAAAATTAAAAAAAAAAATATTGAACAACGGAATTTTCGTTGTTGAATATAAAGTTTACTTCTTTGAGTGTCCTAAAGATAACGAGCTAATTTTGCATCGAATTCTTTAGCATATTGTCATTAATTAAACTCAACAGCTTATTCAGCGAAATATGTATATCGTTGGTCACAAGTGGAAAAGCCCTAACTCAAATAATTGTAACTTTACAGGAGAAGGTAAGCACATAATACAAACAGTACAACTGATTTGTACAAATGCTTGCAAAAGCGTTATTTTTTACATTATTGCAATAAATTTTTGTGTGAAATGTATTGAAATACTAAATTTTGTAAATAATACGAGTAAGGTCCTTTCTACTTGAGACCATCGATATGTAAGTATCTTTTTCTGAAGGCGAAGTTCCACAAGGTGCCTATACTCTTTTTATGTAAGCTTCGGCTGTAGTGCTGTCAAATTCAACGTTCTCAGGAGCTACATATTTAATAGTGTTGTAAAAAGCGGCTACTTTTGAATACTCAATACTACTTGATACTTTTTCAATTGGGTACTCGATACTACTCAATACTTCAACCGCTTTTTGAATTTAATATTAAAAACACACATACATGTGAACGTATGTGCATATATCGTCGCTGTTTTAACTAACTGACCTAACTAACATTTTAAAAATTTAAAAGGAGAGCAGCTTTTATGGTTGTTTTGTATATTCATTCTTATGGCTGCGTCAGAAATCTTTTTACTTATATAGGCACAAAAGTAATGCTTACAGTTATGAAAATTGTAGACAATGTGTATTATGACTTATAAAGTCTAGTAAAGGACTTAACTCATTTCTCAAAAAAAATGTCAGTTAAGTCGGTTAGTTAAAACAGCGACGATATGAGAAGTTAAGAATTTATTAAAGCAAATTAACCTGCAATACATATTATATAATGCAATATGCAAAAACCAAAATTAAATATATTTACATAAATTTATAACAAATAAAAATAAATTACTTTGAAGATTAGTTTTTGTACGTTAATTTTTGTTGGTTTCATGTGCTTTCCACCACTCTAAAGGGTCACTTTTTCTCCTCATGAGTGAAGTTGTTTAGTTCAATGAAGCATTTTGAAGTCCTTGTTTCATTATGTGTTTTCGTATCAAAATAATTCGGAACATTCCTGTTGCTTTTTGAATTTGTATTTGTTACACTAATTCCAGGAGGTCCAGAGATATATTTTTCTTCTTGAGAGATGTATTTTTATCAAGCTTAAATTCGCACACAGAGTTGTATAAATTTGATGTATTTTAAAGGAATAATTTCGTTTGAATACTAGAAAATGCAACCCTCAACTCAGTACTCAAATACTCAATACTTTAACAACACTATTATTTATGCAAATCAAGGTCCTAATAACTGCAACCCTTCTCACGATAGCAGAATGTATTTATAGAGCTCTTCCATATTCGAAATTTTTTTTGACTGACTTACAAAAAGAAATTTGTTAATAGCTACTATACTATACTATAATAGCGGAATTTTTCTTATATACAAACTAAACAAAAAAAAAAGCATACAAAAAATATTCGTAGTACATATTAACTTTGATAAATAAGCATTTTTTTGCTTTCATAATATTTTTACATATAGAAATAACAAAAATAAAAAAAACCGTAAACAAAAAAAACATACAAAATACCCTTGAGGAATACTCCTTATGAGTACCCCAGAGGAAAAAAATAGTGAAGTGAGTTCTAACGGCAGAAATGCCTATTTTACTGTGAGTTTTGATGCTCATAATGATAACAATAAAAATAAAAAATCTGATAATAGACTTGCTGTGAGTTCTGAAGCTCTTAATAAAAATCAAAAATCTGATAATAGACTTTTTCTAACGGCAAAACCACAGTTTCGTCAGCGATCAACTTCGCTTTGTCCAATGCCAACTAGTGAATCGTTGACATTATTGCCTAGTACTTCTACATTTAACTCAGCGATATCATCCGCTTCGGGCTCGTGGTCAACAATTAAACAAGTTGTTACTGAAGACAACAGTAGTACAAAACCAAAGGTACAAGTAGGAATGGACAGATATATAACCATTTTAAAGCGCGGGCGAAGCCCAAATTCTACTAAAATTGGATCCGCCCCAAAGATGTCTAGGGATAACAGCACATCTTCTATCAATCGTCAAAATCGTTTTTCATTATTGCAAGACAAAAACGACAAGCCCGCTGCTTCATCGCAAAAGTCTTTTAAGCCACCACCTATTTATCTGAGAGAAAAAAATTCAAACGCGCTTCTAAAAAATCTACTGTCGACCATTGGTGAAAATACTTTTCACATCATTCCAATTAAACGAGGTAATATTGATGAAACTAAAATCCAAATATATGATGAAAAAGATTTCCGAAAAATTGTTAGTGAGTTTGAAAAAAATAAAACAAATTTTTATACATATCAACTTAAGAGTGCTAAAGGCCTACAAATAGTATTAAAGGGCATAGATTCATATGTTGAGCCTGAAGAAGTAAAATGTGCACTTATCGAACAAGGATTTAAAGTAAAAATTGTTACCAATATAATCAATAGAGAGAAGATTCCCCAGCCTCTATTTCGTGTTGAACTGGAGCCGAATGATATACAGTTAAAGAAAAATGAGACGCACCCAATTTATAGTCTAAAATACCTTTTACACCGAAAAATCACAGTTGAAGAGCCACGTAAGCGTTCAGGTCCCGTACAGTGCCATAATTGCCAAGAATATGGCCACACAAAAACCTACTGCAAATTACCTACAGTTTGTGTTATCTGCGGTGAATTGCATGGTACTGCTAACTGTACCAAGCCAAAAGTACAAGCTGAAAAAAATGCAGTAATTGTGGAGAAAATCACACCGCTAGTTACAGAGGATGCCGTGTATATTCTTTCGTTAAACAGGCTATGGGTCAAAAATCTAAATTAGCTCCAGTTCAATCAGCAAATGCTTATAGCGCCACTCTGCCTCAAACTAGCCAACTAGTTAATTCACGTGTATCGTATGCCGATGCTGCTAAGACTAGTTCTATTCCCACACAAAATGTTCCACCGCCAAGTAATTCAACGAATGCAAACTCTAGCTTTAACTTTAGTCGTCTTGAAGCTACTATTGAGAATCTGGTGCTAACTATAAACAACTTTACAACAAATATGACTAGCATGATGCAAGAAATGCTGAGAATGCAGAATACTCTGCTTCAAGCATTAGTCAACAAACCATGAACACGTTAAAACTATGTTTCTGGAACGCAAACGGCATTCGCCAACATAAAAATGAACTTGAGCACTTCCTCACGGAAAAAAATATTGATATAATGATGGTCTCTGAGACTCACTTGACTTCGAGAAGCTGCTTTAAAATAAATGGTTACACTCTATATGATTCAAAGGACCCGAGAGGGAGAGCATGCGGTGGATCAGCAATTCTAATTAAGTCAAGACTCAAGCACTATATCCTTGAGAACGTTAGTGAAGAATATATGCAAGCTACGAATATTTTCGTAGAAAATTTTTGTGCGAACTTCGTGATATCATCAATTTACTCACCTCCCAGATTTTCAGTTACCGAAGATCAGTATGAGAAGTTCTACAAATCGCTTGGATCTTGTTTCGTGGCAGCTGGTGACTACAATGCAAAACATACGTACTGGGGCTCGCGTCTTGTTACACCTAGAGGTAGAGCGTTGTTTAATACAATTTCAAAAATGGGCTTAGATGTCATTTCGAGTGGGGAGCCTACTTACTGGCCTACTGACGTAAGAAAAATTCCAGATGTTATAGATTTTGGCGTCACGAAAAATATACATAGGGACTTAATTCACGTAGAGGGCTCTGTAGATCTGTCCTCCGATCACTCTCCCACAATAGTTACAATTTTCAACCCACTAAGGAGTGATTTAACTAACTCATATGCGAAAACGATTAACAGGGTCAACTGGCTAGGATTCAAAAAATATATTAGTAGTCACTGCGTAGAAAACATTCAGCTAAGATCACCTGATGATATTGAATTTAATATTGCCAATCTTAACGAATACATTAAACAGGCTGCTGAACATGCCACTACTTCCTATCCGCAGACTGTCTTTAATAGAATTTATTCTACGGAAATTGAACGTCTTGTATGTGAAAAAAGGAGAGCTAGAAGAGAATGGCAACAACACCGATCACCCCTAAATAAAATCAGACTTAAAGAATGTACTAAACGACTCAAAGAGCTGCTATCGTCGGAAAAGACTGCATTACTGGAAAAGTATTTAGAAGGTCTTGATGTAACGTCAACATCTAATTACTCTTCATGCCGCGCTACTAGAAATCTTAAAAGACCCGTTGATCTCAAATCACCATTGCGTACTTCGACTGGAGGCTGGGCAAGAAGCGATAGTGAGAAAGGTAACTTATTTTCTGAGCATTTAAAATCTGTATTCACTCCCAATTCATGTACGGGTGCTGCCGGTTTACCGAGTGTAGTCTCTCTACCCCTTGTCCCTTAAGGTTTAAGATGCGTGAACTACAAAAAATAGTTGCTGAACTCGACCCTAAGAAAGCTCCAGGTATTGATGGCATTAGTAACAAGATGCTGATGAACTTGCCTCATATTGCAATAAGAATTTTGCTATTTATTTTTAATGCCATTTTACGAATGCAGTATTTTCCACATAACTGGAAACTTGCCAAGATTAAAATGATTCCAAAGCCAGGCAAAGATCTTACCAAGGCTGAGTCATATAGGCCTATAAGCTTACTTTCAACAATTTCAAAGCTTTTCGAAAAGCTGCTCATGACTAAATTGTCCACAATTTTAGCTGATACTGGGTGCATCCCGGACCATCAATTTGGCTTTAGAAGTCAGGATAGCACTATTGAGCAAACGCATAGATTGGTTCAAATTATAAGGAGGACTTTTGAAGAAAAGAGGTATTGTTCTGCCCTTTTTATTGATGTTTCTCAGGCATTTGACAAAGTATGGCACAAAGGCCTAGTTTTAAAATTGAAGACATACCTACCAATAAATATACAAAAGCTTTTGGAAAGTTATATTGTTGATAGGACATTTACCGTTGTGGAAGGAGACTTCATGAGTGTACCCGAATCTATATCTTCTGGTGTGCCACAGGGTAGTATTCTGGGGCCAGTCTTGTATCTAATATATACTTGTGATATGCCTGTGAGCAATAACATCCACACTTCTACATTTGCCGATGATACAGCCTGTTTGAGTATTCACAAAAATCCTGATGAGGCATCCCGCAATCTCCAAGCACACATTACCCACCTTGAAATATGGTTGAACTTATGGAGAATTAAAGTCAATGAACAAAAGTGTGTTCATATAACGTTTACCCTAAGAAAAGATACCTGTTCCCCCATTCGAATCAACAATCAAAATATTCCTCAACATTCTCAAGTCAAATACCTTGGCATACACCTTGATCGAAGGCTTACATGGAAATATCATATTGACTCTAAGTTAACCCAAATGAAACTTAAATTGACTCAAATATATTGGTTAATTGGCAGAAATTCAACACTCAGCCTAGACTACAAACTTTTGATATACAAGTCACTTTTGAAGCCAATATGGTGCTATGGAATTCAGCTGTGGGGCACTGCTTCAGCTTCAAATGTCGAGAGAATCCAACGAAGGCAAAACAAAATTTTACGTTTGATAACATCTGCTCCATGGTACGTTAAAAATTCAAATATTCATCGTGATTTAAATATGCCACTAGTGAGTGAAGAAATTGCAAAATACGCAGGCAAATATTTAACTAAACTCGAGTCACATCCTAATCCGCTTGCCCGTAATATTTTGTGCTTTACTGGACACATCCGCCTAAAAAAAAGGGACACAAGGGCTCTTATACCCAACACTCCAGATGGGACTGCTTAAAAATACTTCTTTTTGATTATCACTACTTATGTATTATTTATAACTATCACTAAGCTTATGTCCGATATTGGTCAGGCCTAATAATTATATTTAGATTTAAGATTTGATTACTTATTGTTAGTTCATTTTTAAAGATACAATAAATGAATATGTATATGAAAAAAAAAAAAATAGCTACTATACAGCTTGTATTTTGCTTTCAAATATAGTTCCATCAGGAAGCGAAGTCACTGCAGTCCGAATACTCGGAATGTACACTAGCTACTGGCTTTACTTTGAGTATCTTGTTGTTAGTAATTCTAAAAAATGGTTCTTATTAAAATTAAATTTTTTAAACTTTGCTTAATAATGAAGAAAATCAATGTGCTTAATGCTAAAGCAGATATGAGAAAATGTTGATACTTTTTGTTTGCTTTCCAATATAGACTTTAATATAGGCCTGTCCCACGATGACAACTTGTATTGCAAACAATAATAACATTAGAAAATTTATTATTGTTTTCAATATACATAAATATTCAATAGATCGATTTCTGGTGACATTGTGGGACAGGCAGTATATTTTCAAAATAATAAATATCTTCGTTTATTCATTGTCAATTGTTGGAAATACAATTGTTGGTGGCATTGTATGGCTGTATACCAATCAATAGAATAAATATGTATGTGTGTATACTAAAATTCGCATGTTGATTACGTTTATTTTCTTTCTCCATTGAGATGCTGCTATCCAAACTTAAGAATGGTTCCTTTGAAATGATTACGTGAAAAAATTACTCTTATATCTCAAAAATATTTCCTTATCTTTTAGGAATATGTTTAACTTGTATATAACTTAACTATAAAGAACATGTTGAAGTGTATGTAAATATGAATGTATATCTAACGTAACAAACACCAGTTATGCAAGTAATAAACCCTTAAGAACACAAAAACCTAAACAGAAACTCAATAATAGTAATAAATTGATTTAATTCAATTTACAAACGATTTTATAGACCTCTTTTTATGAATATGTAGTTTAATGATAGCAAAACCACACACGCTCATGGAAAAAGGGAAAATTATTAATTTTCTAATGGATGGAAAATAAATAAAAAGGAATAAGGATGAGTGAGCTGACACAAGCATTTGAAGGAAATCAAACAATAAAGGCAATTTTTAATGTACTAAAAATCTTCTTTTTTATATAAACGATTGGTAAGCAATTTCTCTAAAATACATACATACATAACAAAACACATTTAGACATTTCCGAAAAAAAGAAAGAAAAGAAAACATGGGTCCTTTAATACAAAATTATTTATTATTTATCATATAGAAGTTGTTGTTTTGCAAATTAATGTATTTAAGTGTATGTTGGTTTTCTCTCCCAGTTGACCACGTCCTTAAGACATCTTTGACGACAATGGTAAATCGTAGAAGACATATTGAAGACAGCTCCATACAAATCGTCGAAAAAATTTTCATACAAATGGCGGCGAGGTCACACTGCTTTATTGAAGACAAAACTTATGACACTGTCGCCCAAATTGTCCTCAACAAAGTCTTATTGAAGACAAAGGCATCACAGTTTCGCTCAGACTGTCGTGAACACGGCTATATTGAAGACAAAACGTGTGACATTTACTACGTTTATACGCGCACTATTTGCAAATAAAATTATTTGCAAATAGATTAACTCACTGTTTATACGGCATAGCAAAAGTACACAAACTTGGTAGCACTTCTATAGAAAACTTACTTATGTTGACAAAAAAATCGTGTAAATGTACAAAATTCCAAATGATTGTTTGTTTTAATCGTCATTATTTGCGTCTGCGACGATTTGGCCAACTGGGCTGTTAGTTATACATATATGTACATATGTATATCTATGTATATATGTATGTAGGTATGTATGTACGTGTTGTCATATGTTATATTTAATGTGCATAAAATCAACATAAATAAATTTCCAACAGCAACTAAAATTGAAAATAAATTCCAATTCAATGTCGAAGACAGTTTAATTTCTTTCATTTACTTTTGGGCTTTTTAAGAGAAATAAATGTCTTCTTCGGTTTTCCTAGGAATGCTTTTATTAGTTTTTTATGGCAGCAATTTTATAATTTACCGTAATGATTAACAACAAAACTTTATAGAAGCCAGAGAAAATAAAAAGCTTTTAAATAAATGACAAGTATAAGAAATTTATATCCATCTTTCATAATGAAATACATAATGCCAATACGTATGTACATATGTAAGTAAGATAATGATATTGAAATATTTTAAATTATATTAAAAAAGTTATGACAAATTGTAATAAATTCCTAGTGCACTGTTTACAACACGAGCTTTTTTTTACCACCTGTGAGTTAATTGTAATATAATTACAACAAATCATAACGAGTTATTTTACAAGGACTAAATAAATTATACAATTAATAAATATTTAAATAAAGTAAATCTCTTCTAAGTTAATTTAAGCACTTGTTAAACAAGTTTTGTAAAGTGTTTTGTTGATAAAATCAAAAATTATTTTGAAAAGCGTTGTTGTTTATACCCTTTACCAACAAAAATGGTAAAAGGGTATATATAGGTTTGTCATTCCGTTTGTAATTTCTATAATATCAATAAGCGACACATAAAATATATATATTCTGGATCCTTATGCATAGGGAAGACGAATAAGCGATGTCCGTCTGTCCGTCTGTCCGTCTGTCTGTAAGTGAAATCGGTTTTCCGAAGCTCCCAGAAAAGCTAGAGACTTCGTTCTTGGACTGGAGTGTCAGAAATTTTCCAAAATAGATTGGTATTGAAATTCAGCAAAATCGAGCAGACGATTGCAGAGCTGGAAAACTTAAACTTTATTTTGCCATATAAAAGTAACTAACGAAAACAAATTTTTATTTTTTTTAATAAATAAACTTATTTTACACTCCAGTACGACTAAAATTGGTATTTTAAATTAAAAAAATATGAAAAAAATTAAAGAGACGTTTCCAGGGTTGGAAAACTTTAACTTTTTGTGTTATGTAAAATTAACTATGTCTAAAACTATATTAGTATTTTCTCGAGAACCGTAAGAGCTAGAGACCTGAAACTTGGACACAGTGTGTAGACCTTTGGCCGCTATAACAAATACATGAGAATTGGAAATTAAAGGGTGTTCCAAAACGAGCAACGAAAAATGTTAAAATCCCATGTAATATACATACAATTGTATGTATGTATGTATATACACTTGAAATTTGTAAGTTTAGTGAATTTTTATATAGACTACAAAAATTAACACTAAAATTTCCATAAATTTAAATTAAAGGGTGTTCCATCAGTTAATGCAATTTTGACTATGCAATTTTGACAACTTGCTGTATCTTGGAAACCGTAAGAGCAAAACTCTTGAAATTTTCAAAAACGGTAAAACTAAAAAAACAAAAAATTATAAAATCGCCAAAACGAAAAAAATCGCCAAAAACATAAAAAAATCGCCAAAACGAAAAAAAGCACCAAATTAAAAAAAAATGTCTAATGCTAAAATAAATCGCATAAAACGGAAGAATTGCTAAAATGAAAAAAAAATCGCCAAAATGAAAGAAAATCGCTAAAATGAAAAAAAATTGCCAAAATGAAAAAAATCGCCAAAACGAAAAAAAACCCAAAAAAAAAATTGCCAAAACGAAAAAAAAATCGCCAAAACGAAAAAAACCTAAAAAACAGACAAAAATCGCCAAAATGAAAAAAAAAACAAAAAAACAAAAAGAAAAAATCGCCTAAATAAAAATAAAAACAAAAAAAAATCGCCAAAATGAAAGAAAATCGCCAAAATGAAAAAAAATCGCCAAAATGAAAAAAATCGCCAAAACGAAAAAATCGCCAAAATGGAAAAAAACAAAAAAAAAAAAGAAAAAAATCGCCTGTTTAGTTGATAAGCCCAAAAACAAAAAAAATCGCCAAAATGAAAAAAAATCGTCAAAATGGGAAAAATCTCCAAAATGAAGAAACGCCCAAAAACAGAAAAATATCGCCAAAATGAAAAAAACCTCCAAAAACAGAAAAAAATCGCCAAAACGAGAAAAAAGCGACAAAACTGAAAAAATCGTTTAAGCTGAAAAAAACTTCAAAAAAGCAAAAAAGCCTACCTTTCGTGCGCGATTCAAAGTCGCACTTTACTGAATTTTTTAATATTAAAGGAATTAAATGAAACTAGGTTCTTTCTTATTTCGTTTTTGCTTCGTTCACTTAACATATTTTATGTATTTTTTAAAGAACTAGATTGGTATCAATAATCAGAAAAATCCAAAATTATGACTCCAGGGTTGGAAAACTCACACTTTTTGTGTTATGTAATATTAAATAGGTCTAAAATTTTTTTCTTTTTCTTTATAAATTGAATATATTTTATGCTTCTGAAAGAAAAGTTTGGCGTATGAAATTTGAAAAATGAAAATTATAGCTCCAAAGATGGAAACTTTAAAAAAATTATAAATTTTTTTACAAAACAAATATATATGTATGTGTCTGTATACTATATATGTGTACGTACGTTGGTAAAGGGTATATAAGATTCGGCACAGCCGAATATAGCACTCTTACTTGTTTTTTTTTTATTTTCAATTGAAGAATACATAACAACGCAAGAGAAAATAGCAACAAATAAGATTTTTTCTAGGTATTGTACGCGTCAAAATGTTAAGGTGATAAGTATATATATGCACTTGTTTCAAATATACATATTGCATTTATTTGATGCCGAACTAGAAAGACAATCAATTTTATTGATGCCATTCGGAGTAAATTAAGTAATTTCTATATCTTTTCCATTTTTAAACCAGATAGCGTCAATTGTAATTCACATAAGTAAATTTTAATTCAGATTAGTCAACTGTAATTCAAAAGTTTAAAATGTTATTAAAAAAGTAATAAATGTTATAAGGAAAAATCATTAAGGACCAATTTCAAATTCTATTTAAATATTAATTTATATTTAAGGGCATAATCTTGTAAAACGCAACGCTTAAGGTACGGTCACTTGACAGACATTTGCCCAAAAAAGCGTAACCAGTATATACTAATGCAAAATTTGTTGCCTTAGATACGTGTTTATTAAGTTAATTAGTTTCGTATTTAACAAATAGGCAAAGTTATAGAATACAATATTATTGGAAACTATTGAACTTAACACACATGTTTCTGAATTACAATATTTCTCATTAGTATTTACTGGTTACGTTTTTGTGGGCAAATGTTTGTCAGGTGTGACTGTACCTTTAGAGTTGACTTGTAAATATGCATTGATATTTGAATAAGTTGGTGAAATTGGCTCTAAATATTTTCGAAGAAAAAACTATATACTGTACACTTGACTAAGGCTGAGTTCACATCTGGCATTTCTTGTGTGCCATTTGCCCAAAAAAGCGTAACCAACTAATTACTAATGAAAAAAATGTTTTGTATGTTGGATTCTACAAAATTGTAACTTAACTTAATAAATAAATGTCTAAGTCAAACAGTTTTTCATTAGTAATTTGTGATTACGCTTATTTTACTCTTGTGTTGCACATGGCACATAGATGTAAAACAGGCCTAAGTTACTGCTTTGACCACACTTGTAAATATCGTTGGCAGGAATACAAAAACCCATAACTACATTTTTTTTATTAATTTTACAGAAAGTAATAAAACTAAAAGAGATATTCAAGTGAGTGAAGTAAAGTTTCTTTATTTTAGTTCCTAATTCGGCTGATTATTACACCCAGAGAAAAACATTTGAAAAATCAATAAAAACCATATTGAATCAATCAATAAGAAACGAAAAGTCTAGTCATGTTGAAATTTTTTATTTCAGTATGGAAAAATATTAATTGACAGTAATAATATATTAATGTTATTTATTTGAGTTCACCTGAATATAAATTACTTGCTGGATTTTGTATCAGTTTTAAAGTCAATTAATTTGATTTATTTTTAAGTATCTCAATATACATTTTCTATTATATTGAAAATTATTGAATTAACTAATGTGACACGTTCTTATTTTTAAGTTGCAGCTTTTCCCTGAGTGTATAATAAAGGTTTTAAAAATTTGTGTTTTTATGGGAATTCTTATAATTTAAGTGTAACATTTGTTGACGCACTAATAATCAGTTCTCGTTGTACCTTCATAGTGAACAGACGTAATAGCGGAATTTTTCTTATATACAAACTAAACAAAAAAAAAAAGCATACAAAAAATATTCGTAGTACATATTAACTTTGATAAATAAGCATTTTTTTTGCTTTGATAATATTTTTACATATAGAAATAACAAAAATAAAAAAAACCGTAAACAAAAAAACATACAAAATACCCTTGAGGAATACTCTTTATGAGTACCCCAGAGGAAAAAAATAGTGAAGTGAGTTCTAACGGCAGAAATGCCTATTTTACTGTGAGTTTTGATGCTCATAATGATAACAATAAAAATAAAAAATCTGATAATAGACTTTCTGTGAGTTCTGAAGCTCTTAATAAAAATCTAAAATCTGATAATAGACTTTTACTAACGGCAAAACCACAGTTTCGTCAGCGATCAACTTCGCTTTGTCCAATGCCAACTAGTGAATCGTTGACATTATTGCCTAGTACTTCTACATTTAACTCAGCAATATCATCCGCTTCGGGCTCGTGGTCAACAATTAAACAAGTTGTTACTGAAGACAACAGTAGTACAAAACCAAAGGTACAAGTAGGAATGGACAGATATATAACCATTTTAAAGCGCGGGCGAAGCCCAAATTCTACTAAAATTGGATCCGCCCCAAAGATGTCTAGGGATAACAGCACATCTTCTATCAATCGTCAAAATCGTTTTTCGCTATTGCAAGACAAAAACGACAAGCCCGCTGCATCATCGCAAAAGTCTTTTAAGCCACCACCTATTTATCTGAGAGAAAAAAATTCAAACGCGCTTCTAAAAAATCTACTGTCGACCATTGGTGAAAATACTTTTCACATCATTCCAATTAAACGAGGTAATATTGATGAAACTAAAATCCAAATATATGATGAAAAAGATTTCCGAAAAATTGTTAGTGAGTTTGAAAAAAATAAAACAAATTTTTATACATATCAACTTAAGAGTGCTAAAGGCCTACAAATAGTATTAAAGGGCATAGATTCATATGTTGAGCCTGAAGAAGTAAAATGTGCACTTATCGAACAAGGATTTAAAGTAAAAATTGTTACCAATATAATCAATAGAGAGAAGATTCCCCAGCCTCTATTTCGTGTTGAACTGGAGCCGAATGATATACAGTTAAAGAAAAATGAGACGCACCCAATTTATAGTCTAAAATACCTTTTACACCGAAAAATCACAGTTGAAGAGCCACGTAAGCGTTCAGGTCCCGTACAGTGCCATAATTGCCAAGAATATGGCCACACAAAAACCTACTGCAAATTACCTACAGTTTGTGTTATCTGCGGTGAATTGCATGGTACTGCTAACTGTACCAAGCCAAAAGTACAAGCTGAAAAAAATGCAGTAATTGTGGAGAAAATCACACCGCTAATTACAGAGGATGCCATGTATATTCTTTCGTTAAACAGGCTATGGGTCAAAAATCTAAATTAGCTCCAGTTCAATCAGCAAATGCTTATAGCGCCACTCTGCCTCAAACTAGCCAACTAGTTAATTCACGTGTATCGTATGCCGATGCTGCTAAGAATAGTTCTATTCCCACACAAAATGTTCCACCGCCAAGTAATTCAACGAATGCAAACTCGAGCTTTAACTTTAGTCGTCTTGAAGCTACTATTGAGAATCTGGTGCTAACTATAAACAACTTTACAACAAATATGACTAGCATGATGCAAGAAATGCTGAGAATGCAGAATACTCTGCTTCAAGCATTAGTCAACAAACCATGAACACGTTAAAACTATGTTTCTGGAACGCAAACGGCATTCGCCAACACAAAAATGAACTTGAGCACTTCCTCACGGAAAAAAATATTGATATAATGATGGTCTCTGAGACTCACTTGACTTCGAGAAGCTGCTTTAAAATAAATGGTTACACTCTATATGATTCAAAGGACCCGAGAGGGAGAGCATGCGGTGGATCAGCAATTCTAATTAAGTCAAGACTCAAGCACTATATCCTTGAAAACGTTAGTGAAGAATATATGCAAGCTACGAATATTTTCGTAGAAAATTTTTGTGCGAACTTCGTGATATCATCAATTTACTCACCTCCCAGATTTTCAGTTACCGAAGATCAGTATGAGAAGTTCTACAAATCGCTTGGATCTTGTTTCGTGGCAGCTGGTGACTACAATGCAAAACATACGTACTGGGGCTCGCGTCTTGTTACACCTAGAGGTAGAGCGTTGTTTAATACAATTTCAAAAATGGGCTTAGATGTCATTTCGAGTGGGGAGCCTGCTTACTGGCCTATTGACGTAAGAAAAATTCCAGATGTTATAGATTTTGACGTCACGAAAAATATCCATAGGGTCTTAATTCGCGTAGAGGGCTCTGTAGATCTGTCCTCCGATCACTCTCCCACAATAGTTACAATTTTCAACCCACTAAGGAGTGATTTAACTAACTCATATGCGAAAACGATTAACAGGGTCAACTGGCTAGGATTCAAAAAATATATTAGTAGTCACTGCGTAGAAAACATTCAGCTAAGATCACCTGATGATATTGAATTTAATATTGCCAATCTTAACGAATACATTAAACAGGCTGCTGAACATGCCACTACTTCCTATCCGCAGACTGGCTTTAATAGAATTTATTCTACGGAAAGTGAACGTCTTGTATGTGAAAAAAGGAGAGCTAGAAGAGAATGGCAACATCACCGATCACCCCTAAATAAAATCAGACTTAAAGAATGTACTAAACGACTCAAAGAGCTGCTATCGTCGGAAAAGACTGCATTACTGGAAAAGTATTTAGAAGGTCTTGATGTAACGTCAACATCTAATTACTCTTTATGGCGCGCTACTAGAAATCTTAAAAGACCCGTTGATCTCAAATCACCATTGCGTACTTCGACTGGAGGCTGGGCAAGAAGCGCTAGTGAGAAAGGTAACTTATTTTCTGAGCATTTAAAATCTGTATTCACTCCCAATTCATGTACGGGTGCTGCCGATTTACCGAGTGTAGTCTCTCTACCCCCTCGTCCCTTAAGGCTTAAGATGCGTGAACTACAAAAAATAGTTGCTGAACTCGACCCTAAGAAAGCTCCAGGTATTGATGGCATTAGTAACAAGATGCTGATGAACTTGCCTCATATTGCAATAAGAATTTTGCTATTTATTTTTAATGCCATTTTACGAATGCAGTATTTTCCACATAACTGGAAACTTGCCAAGATTAAAATGATTCCAAAGCCAGGCAAAGATCTTACCAAGGCTGAGTCATATAGGCCTATAAGCTTACTTTCAACAATTTCAAAGCTTTTCGAAAAGCTGCTCATGACTAAATTGTCCACAATTTTAGCTGATACTGGGTGCATCCCGGACCATCAATTTGGCTTTAGAAGTCAGCATAGCACTATTGAGCAAACGCATAGATTGGTTCAAATTATAAGGAGGACTTTTGAAGAAAAGAAGTATTGTTCTGCCATTTTTATTGATGTTTCTCAGACATTTGACAAAGTATGGCACAAAGGCCTAGTTTTAAAATTGAAGACATACCTACCAATAAATATACAAAAGCTTTTGGAAAGTTATATTGTTGATAGGACATTTACCGTTGTGGAAGGAGACTTCATGAGTGTACACGAATCTATATCTTCTGGTGTGCCACAGGGTAGTATTCTGGGGCCAGTCTTGTATCTAATATATACTTGTGATATGCCTGTGAGCAATAACATCCACACTTCTACATTTGCCGATGATACAGCCTGTTTGAGTATTCACAAAAATCCTGATGAGGCATCCCGCAATCTCCAAGCCCACATTACCCAGCTTGAAATATGGTTGAACTTATGGAGAATTAAAGTCAATGAACAAAAGTGTGTTCATATAACGTTTACCCTAAGAAAAGATACCTGTTCCCCCATTCGAATCAACAATCAAAATATTCCTCAACATTCTCAAGTCAAATACCTTGGCATACACCTTGATCGAAGGCTTACTTGGAAATGTCATATTGACTCTAAGTTAACCCAAATGAAACTTAAGTTGACTCAAATATATTGGTTAATTGGCAGAAATTCAACACTCAGCCTAGACTGCAAACTTTTGATATACAAGTCGCTTTTGAAGCCAATATGGTGCTATGGAATTCAGCTGTGGGGCACTGCTTCAGCTTCAAATGTCGAGAGAATCCAACGAAGGCAAAACAAAATTTTACGTTTGATAACATCTGCTCCATGGTACGTTAAAAATTCAAATATTCATCGTGATTTAAATATGCCACTAGTGAGTGAAGAAATTGCAAAATACGCAGGCAAATATTTAACTAAACTCGAGTCACATCCTAATCCGCTTGCCCGTAATATTTTGAGCTTTACTGGACACATCCGCTTAAAAAAAAGGGACACAAGGGCTCTTATACCCAACACTCCAGATGGGACTGCTTAAAAATACTTCTTTTTGATTATCACTACTTATGTATTATTTATAACTATCACTAAGCTTATGTCCGATATTGGTCGGGCCTAATAATTATATTTAGATTTAAGATTTGATTACTTATTGTTAGTTCATTTTTGAAGATACAATAAATAAAAATGTATATGAAAAAAAAAAAAAAATAAAAAACTAATAATCCCAAATTATTATTTTACTTATTTAGTAAAATATTTTTTTATTAAAAATACATTGAAATTGATTATTGAGGGGCTTAGGTGGATCCTATGTGCATTTCGCTGTTGCAGATAATCAGGGATCCTTTACCCAAAATTTCTTAGAACAACTAGAGTTATTATGTTATAGTTAGTTACGTGGGCTTACATTTCAGCTGACGATATGTGTGTAGATGTTCATTGCGTTTTTTTGTTACAGTAATAAAATAAAAATAAGTCTTAGTTAAGAAAATTTGTTTTGTTTATGAATTGCAATGCTCACTTTCTGAATTATTTCGACACTTTTTGAAATACAATTGACTGAACTCTATTACAAATGACGCTTTTTGAATTACAAATGGAAGTGGGGTGTGGCACAAAACACATCAAAATTAACCGATACCATGCATACGACGGTATAAGTTCATACCCAATATATTTTTGTTAATTACATCAAAGCCAATAATAGTTCAAATTTTAATTTTTGTTAGCTGCTAACCATTTCGATTCGAGATGTCGATCTGTATTTATTAACTCTATAATTTCTTTTCTGGCAGTTTTAAGTTGTGGTGCTTGAAAGCGACTGTTTTCTGTGTGCGATTGTCACACTTTTCTCACTACTATTGATAAAACCTTTTTTAAATGTAATAAATATTAATTGACCTTATCATTTCGATGCGCACTTTACACATCAGTTACAATTTTAAGCGAATATAGAATTTTGCAATTGGAAAGTTTCTTTATATTTAAAATTGCATGTTAATGACTCATTTTAAAAGTTGTTTTCTAATTGTTTTAAACTAAGGAGGCCTTTAAAGTATATTTTAATGAGATATTATTACTTGTTAAACGTATAAATTTAAAATATCTGTGTAGCTGGGATTGGGAAATTTGTCATGCACATGCTATTTTTTATAGAATAGATACATATATATATATACATATATATATATACATATATATATATACATATATATATATATATTTTTTTTAATAGAAACGTTTTTTATACAAAATGATTTGCATCTAATGGAAACATCTATAACAAACACATTTACACATTTTATATGACGGTTATTGGTTTACCTCCTTATAATTCGTTTAATGAATCCTGGACCCAGATTAATTCACTCTTTTTAACATCTTATGCATGAGACTTGTGATTTAAATCAAACAAAAAACAAAAAGAAAAATAACATAACTAAAAAAGAAACCAAAAGTGAGAATAGTTGAAGCTATTCATAGAAAAAAATTAAAAAAAAAAAATAAACAGTTTCAAAAAAGCTTTCTGTCCATTTAGTACTAAAAAGGCCAATTATGTTTAAAATCGTAATACAAAATTTCTTCTCCATAAAATAAAAATTCATTTTCTTACTTCCCAATTCAAGAGCCAAACAAAATTCAAATAAAATAATGATTTGCATTTTTCCTTAAAAACTTGTGATTTGTTAACAAAAAATATTGCGTCTAGTAATATATGTACATATGACTTGCAACTTATTTCAAAAATGAATTAAATTAAAAAATTTTCTCTTTCTTCAAAAATTATAAAATTAAAAACTTTTCAAAAAATAATAAAGTTTAATAAAAAATGTTGTACTTACCTAACCAATCTGGTAGTAGTGAGCCCGCAAGAGATTCTGAATATCTCTTACCTAAAACGAGAAATAAAAATAGAAAAAATAAGGGTAAATAAGGCGAAAATAATAAATATTTAAGTTTCTAAGTGAATACATTTTACACCATTTCCTTTGTTATATTATATATTACTCGTATATTAATTTCTAAATAGAATTTAGCGAACCGGTATTCGCAAGTACTATTTTAATGTGAATCTTATTGATTACTGATATTGTATGAAAAAGATAAACTTTTGAAATATTTATATATATTTAGAAATATACTCGAAATCAGAGCTTAAAAGGAAGCTATTAAACTTTGTTGTAGCAAGTAATAATTCTGTAATAACATGAATTGCCTGCAAATATATAACTGAATCAAGGTTTTCTTTGCGCGACATATAGTGCTAAAGGGTAATCAAACAAGGTCATGCATTGCTGCATCTAGTATACATATATATGTACATACACACTCGTTTCCGACCCTATAAACACAGTTGATAACTGATAAAAGAGAATACAAACAAGTCATTGGGTATAAACCTCAGCCAATACCATTGAAGGATCTAGTTTTAGAGAAGCTGTTGATTTTGTTCAAAAGCTATTAGATTTAAGCTTTTCAATGCATATATATATATAGGTATTGGTGAAATTTTATTTATGAACCAATCAAATGCAATCGTGCGAATGCTTGATTGGCAACATTGCCCCAATAAAAATGTTAAAAATGCACCAATATTTATTGTGTTCTCGAGCGGAAATCAAAGTAGCCAATACGCGACAATTTCTTAAATGAATTTACATTTTCGTGTGTTCCAAGTGTTTTCATAAGAACTGAAACTTAAACTTACTTTATATGTAATTATAACTTCTTTGAAACGTTAACATGGAACTGTGAGCCTATTTTAACCCATGTATGTAGTTTTTATTTATTTAAAAGAGCGAAAATTGCCTCTGCTTTGTATATTTTGAGCTCATTAAATATACAAAGCAGAAGAAGATGCAATTTTATTTCTTTTAAACGAATAAACAATTTACACGTACAAAATAAAAGCAGAAGCAAATTTATTTCTAAAAAAAGCATTTACACGTAAAACAAAATAAACTAAGAACTACCAAACTAGCTGTTTGTTTGTGCTGCCGTAAGGTAGAACAATCCTATGACTGGGCCGCGGCAACTATTGCCACAAATTCATTCTTCGTCAATCTGAGGCGATCAAATTTTTATAAAATGGGGCAATCATGTGACTGCAACGTATTTGAAGGGGACAATTTTATTATTGTACACCAATACAGCACAATGAAAATTGGGTATTTGCGGCAATCGTGTGATCCTATCTTAAGATTTCACGATAATGGTATGTATTCAGGTATCAAATCAAGCAGATGAGTGAAAATCCAATTGTTTTCTTTGCACTCTTTGTCGGTTGAAAACTAATTGTTTAATAAACTTATAACATGCAATTCAAATAAAACAAATTCTTCAGAAAATCTTTTTGTTTACGTTTTCAAAAACTTTTATCTAGAAATAAAAAATTTAAAATTTTTTAAGGAAATGGTGTACAATTTTGGAAAATACTAGCTATTTTGTTTAAACCAAACTATAATTTAAGAGTAGTAATTAGTTTTGTTAGTTTAATTAAAAAAATAGTTAGAAATCAAAACAAATAAAAACATTTTCGATTATTCATAAATTTTGTCAAATTAAATAAAATTATAAACTGCAACATAAAAATGTTAGCAAAGAATGCGATTAAAAATATTATGATTTTCAACAAACTTTATATAGAAGCACCACAAAAACTTATCAAACATAAAATATGAGAGTAACAGTACTAAATAAACTTTATTTTCAAATTAAGAAAAAAGTGAATGTTAAATTAATTTTATTTCGAAATTTTCCACTGAATTTTCCATTGAAGTTGATAATCAATCAATTGTGCTTATATTACTTTAGAGAAGAAACTAGCATTTTTTTGTCATATCATGTCAAGGTTAATAATATTGTTTTTAATTAAATTATTTAGGGTTCATATAAAATCCGGCTTAGTTAATTTTTACTAAGTACTTAGGGCCTGTTCATCTAAATGCGAACGATAGATTCGATCGAAAATTTACATTAGAAACAAAAACAAAAAACAGAAATTTGTTTTTGTTTTCAATATAAATATTCGATCGAACCTATCGTTCGCATTTAGATGAACAGGCCCTTAAACAATAAACATATGTTGTCATTTTAAATAAAGGAATTTAAGAACGCAAATAATAAATTAAATTTATTCGCTAAACGAAGTAGGGGAAAATAATACGATGAAACATTTATAAGTATGTTGGATCCCAACAAAATAAATGTACATATCGTCCACTTATTTGCAAACGGACGTAATCACAATTTTATATATTTTACAGGAGAAACAAAAAACGTTACAAAATCAATAATAATAAAGTATACTGAAAAATGTTCATAGAAATTTGCTTGTAGTATGGATACTTATATATTTTTTTAACAATTTATTTCCTTATTAAATAAATTTATTTTTGTATGATAATTATGTTTGTTTCACTTGTTTTTTCTTTCTGAAAAAAGAAGACGTAACTACACTTGAGTAATTTTTAGATGTGCAACCAATAATAGCACATAAATTAGAACATCCTTGTTATGTTAGTAAACTTTTCAAGGTTTTTTTTTAATAATAATAATACTTATTTATGATGCAACTAATTTTTTTCGATCGTCTAGAATTTTCTACAAAAACACGTTTTTATTTTTACACTCAACGGGGATTATTGCTTGGAAATTTTTCTGTTAACATTTTATCTTCCAAAAAAGAGTAATATTTCCTCACGTAAAAAATTTCGCAATGGCTAACCCTGCTATCTGTCACGGCATCCTATCACAAATAATATTTTCTTTGGGGAAACTTTCACATTTCATTCCAATCATTCTTTTTTGTTTGTTTTCAAGCCATTTATTTTGTGTAATTTTCTTGAAATCACTATTTTCAAAATTTTTTTAGGAATATTTTCGCAATTGGAATTCATTATATTTCACTTAAATTACGATCACTTATATAAATCATTTCAAGTGTTATATTTTTATATGAAAGTGCATATTAAAATTTGTAACTTATTACAATTTTGTAATTGAAAAAAAAACATGAAGAGCAACAACAACCGTTAAAATTGTTGTTAAAAAGCTTACACAATACAGGTGGTTTTTTTAGACGCTATAAAATAGGGCCCAAGAGAACATTTATGAAAAAATACCCAATATAAATTAAATAAAGCCCAATAAAACCAAACTCAAAAAAAAAAAAAATTCTTACATACTTAATTTTCTTATATGGACGTTATTTCCTGGCGCCTTATTTCAAAGCGCCTTTTCATGAATGTAAAGAATTAATATGTCAGAGCTAACTTGAAACTGAACTAAATTTGTGCAATGTATTTTTTCATATATGAGTAGTTACGTATCTTTGCAGTAGGAAATAGCAGCGATGCCAACTTGGTACTTTTTCCTTATTTTTAGCGCTTTTTGAAGACTCAAAACGCCAAATTTTGATCGTTAGTGCCAATCTAAGAAAAAGCACTAAGTAAGAAATTTATGTATTTCTTAAAATTATTTTAACAAGAACTTAGTGCTTTTTTCAGTGTAAAGCACTCGTTTTCACGTTAGTGGCTTTTACGGTTTTTAGAATCAAAATTACTCTTTTTAGTGCTTTTTTTGAGTTTTGATGTGCTTGTAGAGCTAAAAAGTTGGCATCAGTGGGAAATAGATGCATTCGTAATTATGTTCGTTTGAATTTATTTAATAAAGTCGTAATTTTTTTTATCGCAGAGGTCTAAATATTTGCGTGGACAAGTGGTTTGATAAAATGAACCATAATTAATAAAAAAATCAATTTCGAATTTTTGTGTAGTTACGTATGTTTGCATTTGAAGTGACGATATGTATGCATGTAACTTTATATATATATAGAGAAGCAAACATACATATGTATGTATATAAAGACTTACGTACTGTTTACATAAACATATGTTCATCATTATAAATAATACAGACAAATAAACTGCTGGCAAATTTAGGAGAATGGCAAAATTTTAACAATTGTATAAAATACGTGACATTAAGAGTGATTGTTATTGTTTATATTTTGTCAAATGAAAACAAATAAATTAACAATTACACACTTAAGTGATTCTGCGGCTCGTAAATGCAAACATCCATTCATCCATATTTACAATGTCTCATACTCTCCTTATCTTACTCATACATTATTTCACTCACACTCTCTTATTTTAATACGTGCACTTACAAACATTACAACACCAATAATAACATTTACAGTTGAGCAATAAAACTTGCAACATGGTTAAAGATACATACACTTGCTATAAGCAATAACATCAGTAACAACAATATAAATAAGTACATATGGCTGTTCGAGTATTTATGTATATATGTATATGTCACATCCTCATCCTCATCCTCATCATGCAAGTGCACAAGAACATTTGCACAAATGGTTGTGTAGTACAAACAAAAGCTTTAACATCAACACTAAATGAGATATGGAAGGATATTAAAACTCACACATTAACATGCACATGCACACTTCATGCAAATGTTTTTATAAGTGCCAGTGTTCTGTTTGCTTTTTTTGAAACTGTTTAATATAATTATGTAAGTATTACTCGGTGCAAAACGAAGTTTCAGTTGCCTTAGCTGAGTCAGAATCGTATACAATATCAATATATGTTATAATTCAAAAAAACTAGTTTTTCAGAAAACGAGTTTAAGGTTTCCAATTTACAAATCAAAATTAAAATGTTTCTCTCAAGACTTAAGTATGCCAGATATTTGTATGAAATTTTAAAACAATCGCGGTATTCGATGTTTGATGCAAATTTTCGTGCGTTAGTGCAAATGCAAAGTATCGTAGCGTTTCTTTGGATTGTGTGTGTATTTTGTTGTTGGATTTTAAAGAAAAGCTACGATGTTTTGCATTTACAATGACGCAAGGCAATTTGCATCAAACACCGAATACCGCCAATATGAATAAGGCCGAGTACACACTGTGGCATTTTGTGACAAATATGGCAAAAATAACAATGGGAACTAGTGGGAACTATTATCATTTCCGATATTTTTCATTGTGTGGCATTACCACACAGACTGTTTACGCATTTGATGTAAACAGCTGTGAGAAGAAGTTGGCTGCATTGCAAACACAAAAAGAAAATGTCAGCGCGTTGACATTTTGACATTGAGAAAATACCGAAAGAATTTTAACTGTGTGCGGGTATAAAAATTTAAAAGTATGGAAAACGAAAAAAAAGTGGAAAAGCACTCACAAAAGAGTGAGAAAAATTCAAGCGCACTGAATGAGTTCTTGATGTAGACGATGATACCGTGTTGCCGTTATTTACGGATGGGACTCTTTCCTGTCACAATGACACAACAAAATTGTTTGTCATCGAAAAATTTTATGGAAACGGCAGTGCACACATATGAAAATAACACGACAAAATGACAACACATGAAATGCCAGATGTAAATTTGGCATAACATATGATAATTAATTCTGCATCATTAACTCAAAAATTAGATTTATTTTAATTTATCACGTTGTTTTAGTAAATGAGCGATATGTATAACGGGATGATATAAGAGACCTTTGGCAAAAGGAAAAAAGTGTTTAATTCCATATAAGTTAATTTTGATTTAATGCCAATTCTCCAATATCTTGTGCGATTTTTCAGGAAGTTATATCGCAATTACTTGTTGCTTATATTTTTTCGTCTTATAATCTCATATGGAATAAAAGTTTAATTTGACTTTTACTTTGGCATGTGTTCCCCGTAGTAGATGCCATGATAATAATTTGCATTATTAAGTTAATTTAAACATTAGCTTTAACATATACCGCCAAACAATTCAGCGCTTACAGAACATAGCATCGTTCCACCGTATATCTTATATTCGTAAGTTTTAAAGTAATAACTGATTTCAAGGCTCAAAGATCTTAAAATTGAAGCGGTGACTTCCACTACATGCCAAAAGCAGTTTATAAGTGGTTATTGCAATCCAAATTTTGAAACAAAAATATGGATATTTGCTATCCACAAAGGCAAAAATTTTAAAGAATATTTTCAAGCCGAAATTTCGAAAATTTCCACTTAAATAAACAGCGCCTTAAAACTATTCAGCATTTCTAAGGACAAGGTTAACCAAATTTCAGTTAAGGAATATGTGTGATTTGATACTCGCTGCAAATTTTCTCATGTGTTCACTGAAAAAATGTCTTCATGCCTCAAGTGAACTTTAAAATCTAAACAGCAAGTTTTGTTTTATTTGCACAGATTTACTACAACTCATATGAGAACTGTTCAGAGCAAAAAAAAAGAAGCAAAGGACACAACATACAATAGAGAAACAGAAAAGCTAGATTAAAATTGCCCACTATATATTTCTTCAAGGAACGATTTCTCCATTTAGAATTTTCTTTATTTCAATATTTAGCTTAAATTTTCCTTTTCAAGTTTATCAAAATATTTTCTTTAAAGAACCTATATAAATTAAATATGCAGAATTTTTCCAACATAACTTTCTGGCAATACTACGTGTTAGCTGCAGGATTGAGAGTAAATGAGGAAAGCAGGTCGAGAGTCCTGTTTTGCGCGACACTGCTTTAAGAACAATGTTCTTAAATAATCTTGTCTTGCATAGATAGAAAATGCTTTTAATACGATTAATTGAAGCCGCTGGCATTGTCTCATAAGGAATGGGTCTTAAAGTAAAGCAAAATCACCTGAAAAAAAGTTCCACGCTATCAAAAATATAGAAAATTCTAATCTAGTAACACCACCCTTGAATTTGGAAAAATAAAACGACAGAGCAATATCTAATGTCTAGTAATATTGTAATATTTAAATAAAATGACACAACAAAATTCAACGCCTATTAACACATGTTTACAGTATTTTTTTATCAGCTCTAGTTTTCGAGATATGTGGGCACTTCACTCGGAATAAAATTCCCTTTTCCAATTATAATTTTATGTTTTCCCTATTATTTGCTATTAGTTGAAATTTTTCCCTAGGAACAATTTCACGTGGAATTTTATTCATGATACAGCAACGACCAATTTTTTGTTCAGTAGCATGTGGCTAAATACGCACAAATTTTGATTTTATTCACAATTTAGTGACAGAACAAACTTGATAATAATATTGAAATTTCCATACAACACTACCACACATATGCACAAATTTACAGATAAGTGTTTCTTAAAATTTTTTTTATGGATGTCTTTCAGTTCTCTTTCCAAATTATAAATAATATTAAAAGTTTTGCACCAATTTCATTGAAAAAGGGCTCCATTCCTTTAGAACACATTTAGGTACAAGCTACCTAAATAAAAATAAGCCCTATGTTTTTTTTTATTTTTTTATGCATTCTTAAAAACTAATAAATCCAAATTTTTTCTAAAATTTTTATTTATTTTTTGGGTTAAACAAAATTAGAAATAATGTTTGCACGGCCTCAAGATTATTTTGTTGTCGAATTTCGGATTTTTTCTTTACTGAATATAGAAATCCCTTCTGAAGTTATGATATTATATGTAGTATATCTGGATTGGAGTGCATATTCGCGTTTAGCATTCTTAATAACTAAAGAAACATAGTTCACTTCTAGCGAACGAAAAACTTTTTCGAAACTTGGAAACATGTGTAATATTTAAATTTTTTATTTGCTTAAAATAAATAAGAATTTTTTTCAATCCAAAGCATGCTTGTGTGTGTGTCAGTGAGTCCGTTTAAAAAATTTATTTTTTACATACATATGTACATACATAACAACCTACATTTATTTAATTTATTTTTTAAAAAAAGATTTATGTATGTTATTTTAGCTTATTCCTTATCACAGTAAAATATATTTTCTTTAGTTTGCCATAAATTTGAAAATCAAATTAAACTTAAATTTTAGACTTTTTTCTGCATTTTCATTGATTTATTTGCTTAGCAATTATTTAACACTTGTTACCATAAACCCTTTTTCACACATGTGTAGGGGAGGGTCACGCAGTCATCACGCTCTTCCTTTCTCTTCTCACCAGTAAAAAAGACGGTCCTGCTTCCACTTTTATACTGCCGACCGACACCGTAACTTTGTTTTACGCATGTATTCATGTATTTATGGCTGTATGTAAATGTATTTGTGTGTTTTTGTTTAAATATTGTAGACAGGGTATTACTTTAATTTATTTATTGGCATTTCATTGGCGAATTTATGCATACATTTCGAAGCCAATGTTATAAATTTAGTAAAAATGTGAAAATTGTGCATTTTCACAGCATGACTTGCTGCTGATAAATTTTTAAGTATACAAAAAACTACTGTAGTACGCTTATGAAACAGGCAGCAATTGCAAAAAAGGGATTTTCATTATAAAATATCACACGGCAGCACAATATGGATGACATGCAGCCTTATAACAAAAAAAAAATAATTTAAAAATAAAAATAAAGGATACACATACGTACATGTTTATATGCTTTTAAATACTATATGTGTGTCAGATTAACCCCAAAGAAATTGCAACAAAAATTTTTAAAAATATAAGCCGTACACTGCATCATTTAAAAACAAGAAAAAAGTTTTTAAAAAACACATGACAAATAGTGTGAGCCTTAATATATGTGACTGCAAATATATAAGTATGTATGTACATTCATATGTAGCAAATACTTTTTTGCTATCTTCACATATGTACATACACATATTTATGTACATATCAGACATGACAGAGCTTTAAAAATATAACTTCCTTAAAGGAAAAACATACATACAAGTAAAAGTTATAATAAAACTTTTGAATCCAGCTTATGACGGGATAGGAGTTTTCTGAGCACTGATACTGATGGATTCCTGTGCTGAGCTCTACCCTATTTGACCAAGAAACACAGTTTTCAACTCAAGAGGAAATCTTTTAAATAAACAAAAACATTTGCTTATATAAATAAAAATGAAGCTACAGCTCGTTGATAATCGCATCAATTGAGAAAGCTGCACCGATTTCGCTATTTTTTTTAACTGTTTGTCATAACCCAGCTTAGCTTTTTACGGAAGGAAAATTTGATTAGACCCATTTTTTTTTATTTTTTTGAAATCGGAGAACGGCTGGACCGATTTGTCGAATTTTTTTTTTAAATTCTTAATAATTAAAAGACTTTGTTTTAAAGAGCGGAAAAGTGACACCTCATATATATAGCAAATATTTGTTTATATATCTTGGAAAGTAATACCCCAAAACAGCTTAACGGCCTGTCCCACGATGTCACCAGAAATCGTTCGATCGACAAATTGTATTGCAAACAATAATAACATTAGACAATTTGTTGTTCTTTTAAAAATATAAGTATTCGATCGTGGGACAGACCGTAAATTTTGTAGAAGTTACTCCATTGGCCTTGTAAGTTGTTCAAAAGAAAAAGTAGGAATAAAATAAATAAATATGTAAGTATGAATTCTTACAGAAAAAAATTCAAATTGGACATATGGGTGTGAACACTTCCCATAAAGAGAAAATATTTACTTTGAGATATCTGGAAAACTAATATAGGGAGAACGTTGAAATTTCGTTGAGAAAGCTGCACAGTGAAAGTACATTCGTTTTGATAACCGAATTCAAAGCCAATCGAATTTTATCGGTTCCACCAAATAACACATAATTCTATACAGCTTTTTTAGGCACCGATTTGTTCAGTTGTGATATGTGAATTTTTAGAATGATTCAGTTATTGCAACATAAAATTTTAGTTGTGAGAATAGAAATAATTAATTGATACAACCAAAATTCAAACACAATTGGTATTTCTAAAGGATTCATTGGTAGACACTCCTCATAAAAAAACAATTTGTCCAAAATAAAAAAGTAGATACATTATTATATTCCTCGCAAAACATTCCAAATTTGTTGCCTACGTTCCAAAGTGAAATGTGAAAACATTTGATCCGCGTGGTGCATTGTAACATCAATTGCCGGTGTTCGGCTTTATTACACATTTCATTTTTTGTCTTTAGACACATTTTCCTATCAAGAAAGTACAAATTATTTGCACAAATAATTTAACTTTACAATATTTTGCGATGTACACACATACATATATATGTATATAATAATGTGCGTACATTGTTTTCTAAAATCGAGATTTTGTATAACTATTCTGCAAAATATATTTTTTATATGACATTTCTATCTGATTAATACGGTTTGTTTATTACATTCCAAAATTTTCACGTCAGGAATAATTCAATTGAGAAAAAAAAATATTTTTTTTTCTTTTGCTTTTAGAACTTAAAATTATTAAATGTAATTTTCTAGCTGGTTAACTCTCTTTTAATTTTATTTTCTTTTATTAGAATAGAATTTCAATACGGCATTAAATGAACTATGATTTCGACACAAATATTCGTTGCTTGCATATATTCTTCACTAACGTTCTCAAGGATATAGTGCTTGAGCCTTGACTTAATTAGAATTGCTGATCCACCTCATGCTCTCCCTCTCGGGTCTTTTGAATCATATAGAGTGTAACCATTTATTTTAAAGCAGCTTCTCGAAGTCAAATGAGTCTCAGAGACCAACATTATATCAACATTTTTTTCCATGAGGAAGTAATCAAGTTAATTTTTTTTCATTTTCGTTTGTCTTCAAAAATAATACTACCGGTGCGATCTTGCTGATTTGCTTACACCGTATTACTGATGGTCTAGTATGAAGAATATGCTACTAATTTTTTACTGCCTAAAGTTGTCGTAGCACTTCTCACATAGGAGCAAGATATTTTGGAAGCTAAAACAATAACAAATTTAAAATTTTTAGTAAGCAGTAATGCCAATAACGAGAATAGTATTATAAAAACAGACTATAATGGAGGAAAAAGTGTGCCACCTCCTAAGTAAATTAAATATTAATTTTCGCTGATTCTGCCGATGATAGAAAATAATCCGAAAACATTTTTACTCAAAAAAAAAATCTGTCAGCAAATTGTAGTGAATCAAACCAATTTACATATTCCATTTGAACTGAAAGTATGTATGTATGCACGAGTACATAAAGCTGAATTTAAAATATTTACAATTAACTTTGGTGTTATTTGTTTCTTAAAAAGAATCACATATAATTTGGATTCCTAAAAGTACGAACATTTTCCCAATAAAAACCGAACAAATTTACACAAATATGTATGTTCGAAGAAATATTTTGCATTAACTCAAAACAAAGCAAGTTGCTCTATAATTTCCCTGCAGGAAATGGAACTGATAAAAGACTAGTCACGTGATCGGTCCCCAAGTGATAGGGATCAGTCCAAGTTTTAACACTTCCTATGAAGCGGACCAGTTAATTTTACATTGGGATGGCCTAGGTTGAGATTAATTGATACCTTGTATGCACATTGTGACTTGTCACTGAACTATCCCATAAGGACCTATTCGGTGTAAAATAATATAAATTATATAAAAATGTCATTCCGACATTTAACTGTAACAATGAACATTTATAATTATTTTTATTGTTAAAATTTTTTGAGATTCGAAACGACTACCTTGCACACTACCCACTCGACCACAGAGCCACTCATATTTTAAAAGACTAAATACCAGTTAATAGGCATTTAGGTTAATATCTAAGTATACGAGTAGTTACGGGACTGGTTCCAGAGTCACATTAGAGGGAACAATTAACATACATATTTACACTATTTTTTAGGTCCTGCATTCAACCACATCGAATATGCTCAAGATCAAGACGATACATCAGGAAAATGGCGAATATGTAACCATTTACACGATATGTCGTTCTTTCACTATACACTACTCCGTACTTTTGGTAACACTCTCATTTTCTCAAGTTAAAGGACGAGTACATTTGGATCAATTGTCACCAAATTTTCTGCAGGGTACCTTCCACGTAATGACAATTCTCACGATTGCATAAACGAAAACATAGTCTTTCAATGGAAAAAGGGTAGTGCTATTTTAACTCCTCTAAATGATTTAATATCAATATCTGGAGTTAAAAATTTATAGAGCTATAGAGAAAAAAGGATGTGTACAAAGAGGTCACAGTAGCTCTAGTTATTCATTCCGTTACGGAAAGTATTTTTTGTGTATTACCATATAATTGACTCCGCACTATATATATATATTTAACTACTTTTGTTTATGCTAAAGAGCAAAGCTGTTAGGTAAATATACAAATTTACAAAATTAGTATTTATTTTAATTTATTTTGCATGTTTTAGTTTTACAAGATTTACTAAAACTTATTTATTCCAACTAAGGCCGAGTACACTCTGTGGCATTTTGTGACAAATATGGCAAAAATAACAGTGGGAACTATTGGCAAAGTTTGTCATTCCCGATAGTTTTCGTTGTGTGGCATTGCCACACAAACTGTTTGCGCATCTGATGTAAACAGCTGTGAGAATAAGTTGGCTGCATTGCAAACACAAAAAGAAAATGTCAGCGTGTTGACATTTTGACAAAAATACCGAAAGAATTTTTAATGCGTTTGTGTGTAAAAAATTAAAAAGTATGGAAAACGAAAAAGAAAGTGGAAAAGCATAGAATAGTGAGAGAAAAATTCAAGCGCCCTAGTCTCATGACATGACGACACAGCTAATTCAGTTTTGGAAGTTAGTGAGGCTATATGGAATTATATATCTATGTAGCATTTATAGGGATACAAATGCAAAGAAAACTGCATGGGGAGAAATTTCGTTTGAATTAGGCCTTCATGTGCAGGAAATTTTTAAACCAACTTGAATACTGCTTCCGTAAACTAGAATGCAAAGTACAACAGAATCCTTTGGTTTCACGCCCTGGTCTTTTCCACCACCGTCTTTGTCGTTTTTTAGATTTTCTTAATTTTTTTCTTATTATTATTGATAAACACACAGTGGCACTGGCTGATTGAATAATTTTGCGATTATCCGTTTGTATGAATATTAATTAACAAAAAATACGAAAAAGAAAGTCTCACAATGATAATAAAGCAAACTACACTAAATGTCATTATGTCAAAATTAGTTCTTGATGTAGACAATGATACCGTATTGCCATTGTTTAGGCACGGGACTCTTTCGTGTCACAATGACACAACAAATTTGTGTATCATCGAAAAATTTGATGGGAATGGCACTGCAAACATATCAAAATGACACTACAAAATGACAACGCATGAAATGCTAGATGTAAACTCGGCTTTACTCTCTATCATTAAAGCTCAGTTAAGGCTCAGTTACCCGACTGTAATGTAAAGTAACTGCAATAGTAGGAAACAGCTGATCGATATTGCTATGTGAAAAGTAATGAAAATGGTTATAGAGATGTAATGTAACGTAACCTACTTTTCACATAAAAATATCGATTAGCTGAGTCTTTAAGGCTCAGTTACCCTACTGTAGCGTAATGTAACTGCAATGGTAGGATATTGCTATATGAAAAGTAGGGAAAATTTATTTGCTGGTGGATAAGCATTGTCTGTATATTTTATTGGTGGTTTGCAAAATCATCAGTAAACTTCAACCACATATTTTGAACAGTCACAAACCTCTTAAGATTAAGATTAGGGAAAACAAAGAAAACTAGTTGTGAAATTGGATATCCTCTATTATGAATTGCTTTTGATTTCTTTGATATCTACAATAAGTGACAAATTTGTTCAAATTAAAATTTTATTACATTTAGGGCTAATTTCACCAACTCTATTTAAATATCAATTCATATTTAAATGTCGATTGTCGTTAATTTTTGTATGGAAAAATGCCTTTAAATATGAATTGACATTTAAATAAGTTGGTATTTCACCAACTTAAAGAAAAAATCCGCCTCAATACTTTTTATATTGCTCCAAGATTATTTTTGAAAATATTCTACTGGACTGGCAAACAAAAACATCTGAATTGCTTGGTTTTTAATTATTACATATGTAAGGCAGCGAGAGATCATCTCTTTTCGTTCAAGAAATTTCGTATTTATTATGTTCTTTTTTTTCTTAATGTCATTATTAATATTTCAGTTCCTTAAGTTAAATAACTTATGCAAAACTTTTATTCATCGGATATCCGAGTAATTGAAAATTAACCGCTTAAATAAAACTCCCTTTAATTCTATCTAGAATATAATGTTTCGTTATTAAAACATTGTATTGTCGTCACTCAGCTCTTAAGTTTTATAAAAAATTAAATTAAATTTTTTAAACTACGTTCAACCCAATTATGATATTAAAAAATATTTTCTCAAGATATGAGTGTACGATTTGAACACATTTTTACAAATTATTAAGTTAAAGACCCATTTTTGATATTTCGGTTTTCCCAAATAATAGCATTTATAAACAAATATTTTCGGTTAATCATTAAAATATATCCGGTGAACTTATCTTATTAATATATATACATACATGCATGTAGAATCAAAGCAGAACTCACAGTAAACTTTAAGAAGGTATTTGACATATTTAGAAAACTTTCTGGGAAAAACAATTCCACTCCAATTAAGGAAACAACTATTTCCAATATAGATGATCAGATAGCTGGATAGAATATTTCCAGTACTAGTATTATCTCTCCCTCCAAGATTATAGCTGGCACTGCTCACGACGTGACACAAACTTCTAGACAATATGCTCGACAAACTGTCGGACAAATTTTGTTTTCTGAACTCGTTTTTTACATGATTTTTTGTATGTGTTTTTCTTTAATAAAATACATTTCTCTCTAATTTTTTAAATAGTTGTAAATAAATTTTGTATGTAGTGTATAAAATATATACACTAAACAAAAAAGAAATACAAAGTAAGAAACATAGTCTGACTAAATATGAATCTCATTGTTAAAGAATCAGCCCTTAAAGCTTTTTGTTTTCAGAAAAAGCAATTCCAAATTCTTGTGAGTACCATTAGGAAAAAAGCGAGTATTGTTCTTTACTTTTTTATTGCATCAGATCGGCATTGTTTTTCTGACATAAATTTTAAAATTTGGCTACTAAAAACTAAAACTTTTAAACTTATGAAGTTTTTCGCTGCTCCTGTAAAAAATAAGTGCTTTTTGAATTTTTCGTGGCGATATGCATATTTGTATGTTTATAAATATCGATCGAATAATTTTAATTGTCATGTAGTAAAAAATAAACTTTTTTATTGAAATTAAGATTTGATGGGCCTATTAGTTTAATTTTATTAAAAATCCAAAGTTATTGATAACTTTTAAAATACAGGCTGTTCAATTTTATCGTAAGCGACAATTTATGTACACATTTAAAAAATATTTTGATATTATAAGAAAATCTTCTACCGACAATAGGACTCGATAAGTACATATTCGGCCACGGAATTCAACCCACCCCATTTTTATAGCATATGGTGTTAAAAAAAGAAAACTTAAATGCGGAAATTTCTTAGGTATGTCCAGACGCTGTTTTGCTGGGGTATTCTCCGTTTAGGGCTTGACATCTTGAGGTGGATTGAATTCCGTTTCCGAACGGAATTGACCTCTGTGACATGCCCGATTGTATTATTTATTATATAGTACATAGTCAAAAAAGTCATATAAATGGGAGCATATTATTCAGGTAAAAGTATAAATACTTAAGGCTTTAGATGAAATTTCTCACAATAGTTTGTAATCTCAGTTGCGTTTTCTAATGAATTTCAAATATTCAGGAAGAAATTTTGTTTGCTCTTCGTTATGCACGTGTATATGCATTTACTTGCTGAGATAGTTGGACGCAACAATGATAAAATATTTTATAATTCTTGGCTGGAGGTGTACTTAGTACGATTATTAAGCAATTTTCCGAGTTTTGAAATCAGCTCATGCCCTTTGCCTTAAGTGTGGAAAATACCGAAATTACTTATGTAATTAAAAAAAGAAAACAACGAGAGAATCACTGGTTGGAATAAAGTCAAAAACCCGGTCAAAGAAAAAATGATAGGGTGCAAAGATGCATTTTGTAAGTGTTTGTGGGAGGATTTTTTCAAGATTTAGAATCAAGCTCAGATAAGTATTTTAATGATAATATTTTCTGTTAAGAAAAGTCTTTGCTATCTTGTTATGCAATATTGGAATCTGTTGATTATAATTGCACAATATAAAAAAATTTAAAGACGAAATTCCTTTAAAGCACTGCCACACTCGTATGTGTATGAGTTTATTACGTTAAAGTACGAATTTTATGTGTATGAGTGTAAGCAATAGTATGTATGTATGTGCTGATTTTAAATCGTGCGACTTATGGCTGAACGTTAGTGATTTATTGGCCTATAAATGGTGCCATACGAAACATATAAAAGATGATCATAAACATTAAAGAAAAAATAAAAATAAATTTTAAAATAAATGCCATCATACATTTTTATAAATAAATCTATAGAAATAGTCTTATTCCTATGTATGTATGTATATGATAATTTTTATAAGCAAAATGCAATAGACATGCTTAAGAAATAAAACTTTAGTTGTTGAACATTTAAGAACACATTTATCATCCGCCGAATATACTTAGAATAAAAAGAAGCATGAGTTTAAGCCAACATTCTGTTTTTACTTCAAATTTATGTAAATTTTACATGTTTAGCTCAGGTCTGAACAAATGCAAGAGCGGAGGAAGGGATCACAACCACACTAAGGGGTGTTGCATATGTACATATATATGTATGTATGTATGTTTAGTTATGTATATCCTTTAAAGTTTGCTTAGAAGAAGGAGGAAGAGGTGTCATAAAGAAAAACAGAAAGATTGCGCTATTATTTAAAACTTAATAAAATGTGCACACCTGACGCATGTTCTTTTCGTTTATTTGGAAGTGTGCGTGTGTATGTGTATGTGTTTTAGTTGCACTGAAATATACTTAAAGATACCTCGATACCCAGGTAGCATTTTGTATCATAATCCAATCGTTTCCGAATCAGCTTGACGGGAAAAATAACCGTATATGAGCTCATTTTTCGATCATAAATGATACTCCCGTTGTGAGAAAATGGTATCCTACAGATGAATCATACCAAAGAATCAGTTATGATACGATTTGCTGATTATTTTTGAGCAATTTTCATATTAAATCATTTAAATCACCTTTTTGCGGTTTGTATGATGTTCCTCTATTTTCAAGAAATCATTATTTGATCATATAGATGAATCATAAGTGAATCCTCTTTCAATCGCCCAAGTGATAAATCACTTTTTAATCATCAAAAGCGATCTGTAGAGAATCATATAAGATATTTCTGCCAAAAATGATCACCCAAATGCTAGCTGGGTAGTACTTCGTCAAGTTATTTTTTATGTGTATGTTGCTATTGTATTATTCCTTTTTTCAGTTGCAAAATATTTTTTCGTCTTTCACGTTCACGTTCTTGCTGATTTCTTTACAATTTCTTTTGCCTTCTACCTCGAACTTGTGTTTTTGTCTTTCCTGTTTGTTTGTTTTTGTTGTGGCCCATTTAAACAAATAAATTTTCTGACATTTTAAAAGTTATTAGATTAGCATTATGTTGTTCTTACTGCGCTTATATTCTTAAGTATCGAAATTCTTTAGGTGTATGTGGCTTGTTTTTGTTGAATATTTCAGATTTTTCTTACACTTGAAAAAAATATTGTTTCTGTATAAAATTATTAATGAATTTACGTCAGTTTTAAGTCAGTCTTAAGGCCACTTTAAATTTGAGTTACCTAAGCACATCATAACTATAATAAAACTACCACTCCTGGTAAAACTTTATTCACCCCTAAACAGTTTTATGTTTTCTTTGTTTTTTTAGGGGTTACAATCAACAATCTAATTATGAATTATGTAAGTTTAGAGAAATCTTATCGTAATTGAAACGTTATTTAGCGTTTAACTTCAACTTATGCTCTTCTTAGAGTGTATTTTTTACTTGCAGTAGCTCCGACTTTTCTGTTCATGTTTTAAAAATATTCTAAACAACAAATTGTTTTGGTTAGTTGGAATATTAAATATTAATTTTTATTTAGCCAAAAACTTCAAAGTAACATATGTTCAAGTTTGATGATTTATATGAGCACAATTTGCATAAATTTTATTCAATTTATTAAGAAAAATAAAGAAATTTTCTAATTACTTTTTATGAGCTAAGTTGTGTGTAATAAAAATGCAAAACAGAGACATAATAAAATCAGAACTTTTCCTTTTAAATCTTGGGGTTTTTATCAAGAAAACCGATAGATATTACCTATTTAAGGCTACAAAATGCTTTCAGTGCTTTCCTTTTATTATTTCGTTTTGTGTCTAACGGCTTAAAACGCAACTAGTTTTGATAACTAGACAAGCAAAAAAGTTTTGATAGCACAATAATGGGTTATAATGCTAAAAACCATACCCTTCACTACTTTTAGTTTCGCTTTAACTAGTTTCTTTACTACTTTACCATGGCAATCATATTGAAAGCAACTTCTTACAACTCATGCCTACAAAAAAAAACTTCGAAATATCATTACATAGACATCAATCGTATAACTATTTCCTTGAGACACTTTATTAATAATGCCCGTAATTTCTACAAATAGATATCTATTGGTGTCTAGATATCTATCGTGTAAGTTGAATTTTGTAAGTAAAACTCGTAGGTATAAAGGTTAGGTATATTATCTGTGTGTAAGATTTATGGGCATTAATTAACGTTAATAACTCATTGAAATTGATATCGATGAAAATTGTAAGAAATAATGGATTTTTACCATAATTTTTTTTTTATATTTCTTATTTTATTTGATATAGTATCTAAATTTAATAAAGTCATTAAAAATTTACAATTATTAAAGAGTTTTTTCCATCAACTTGTTATTAAAAATATTATTTGATTCCGTCATTCGACGAATTAGAACGAAATACAATTAATTTGATATATGCGAGTACATTGTTCCATAGTCAAACTTTATCAGGTTTATGGTAAATAGACGGCCTTGATTTACAATCGATTGAAAAAAAGAAAATACTCTATGCATTTTTAAAAAGTAGTAAAAACAAATCTGAAGGCTAATTAAGTAAAACTTAGCTCTTAAGAATCTATATATATGTGGTTACCCTGATGAATATGCAACATTTACTGTTTAGTAAAAATATAACGAATGGTGATTGGAAGAATTAAGTCTGCATTACGAGTAGAAGTCAGACTATAGAGACTATTTATTCCTGGAGTTTACAAACTTTGCACTAATACTGAAGCTTATGTATTCAAATGAGGAAGTGAAAAGAGTTTCTGTAAAAAACATATGTGAATCACATTAAAAACCAACTAATAGCTAAAAGCTGTTACGCAAGCTTTTAAGTGTTTTTTTCTACTTCTTATAACTATTTTTATATTTTATTTTTGGAATTCTGTAGATTCTTTTATTTTATTTATGCTTTTAGTTGTTGTTCTACAACTCGTCGTAACATTATAATTTTCTTTTGTAAACTGATCATATTGGAATTACTGCCTAAACTTACAATTTTTAACTTCAAGATAAAACCAGTCATTATTGCCAGCTCTTTACTGTTTTCATATGTACCTATGTATTTTTAAATTAATTTGAAATTATAAAATACTTTTATACCTATTTTTTTATATAAAAGTATTGTTGCTGTTTGTCGTTTGCTTTGATTATTGTTGTTGTTGTTGTCCCATTTGCTATTGTTTTTGTTTATTTTTGACCTTAACGGTAATATCTAGATATCCAAAGTGATACAAAATCCCTTACACAAATACACCAATACTACACTGAGCGTGCACACAAACAAACATTCCTTACTTTAACTCGTACATGTGGAATGTAGTGCTGGTATCTCCCATAAAACCCCAACTCAAATGTACATAAATACATAGAAACTCTACACATTGACAGTTAATTTTGCAATTGTATTTCAATAACAATAAATTTAAGCCATTCGACATAAAATACGAGAATTCAGTGAGTAAAATGCAATGCAGGAGCAGTACGAGTAGTGCGAACAGTACCAACAAATGTTTTGTACTCGTGCAGCAGTTGAAAACAAACAACGAAACCCCTAAAATAGCACTAGATGGAAAAAAATTTATAAATTAGAGTTACAATTGTATAAATGGTTATGTGTGCATGCAGCTCCTATTGTAAACAGTGTTTAACACTGCTGACTGCTTATACGGTGTTAATAGATATCTAATTTTTATTCATTAGTTTTAGAGGTTGCAAAAATCTTCTAATTAAGTGCAGTGTTAAGCATTGTAACCAAATGCCTTGCATCACTTTTATGATTTATAGATGATTTAGATCTATTGAAACAAATTTTAGTTTTTCTTGAATCTAGGGCCGTTATGCTGTTGCGTTATGTCTAACCATAAATTCTTTTACAATTCCATGTATAAATACTATGTGTATCGATACATATTTTATTGCATGTGTTTTATGTAGAGTACACAAAATACCGGCCATGTTTAGTGAAAGAAGAGTAATGATGTTCCTAAGAATGGTTAGAATAAACTTCAGTCTAAGTTGGCTTAAATGTATAACTACAAAATTGCACTTGTAGCAGTGTGTGTACAATTGGTTACTCTATGTAAGTTCATATGTGTATATGTATGTGTATGCCTATTGGTCTAGTATTGTTTGTGGTAAAAGGCAAAGTGCAATCGAATAGTAAAACCCAAGTTTAAGTACGTAAATATAAATATTAAATAAACATTCTTACTTATCATACAATATACACAAACAAATGCATGTATGCACACTCATACATATATGTATACATTATGTGTCAATATATGCAAGCTGAGTGTATTTGTGTTAGAGCATTACATATGAGTGTTTTTGCAGTTTAGCATGTGTATGTTAAGTAAAATATAATTAAATTTTAGCATTCGGTTCAAAAATAAACATTTATCTCCAACTAAATATACAGTGTGCTTGTTTGTATTTCGAATATTTGTTTATGGCTGTGATAGTCAAACATATATTACACATCTCAAACTACAATTTTTTTAAACGAATAAACGATGTGCTCCATTCTAGGAATTTTGAAAATATGTATTTGAATAAAGTCTTCAATTTTGTGTTGTGGGCTGGCTAGAGCAGAGCTGCCCTTGAACCTGAAATTTTTAAACATTTCTCAATCAGTTTTTATATATAAGTGATTCAGCTATTTTTTTAAAAATCGATGCTTAGTTAATTCAAAACACGATCTTCGCTTGAAACTCCATCGTATATGAACTAAATTCCAAAAAACTCTCTCTAAAGTTACCAGAACAGCATGCCAGTGAAAGAGATAAATTATATTGATGGTTACTAAAATACTTCCATGTAGTAGTAATTTATAATTTTTAAAAGGCAAACATTTCTATTATCTCTCAAAAGTGGAGATTTTTACAATAAATCTCAAACACATTTCCTTTGGAATCTTATATAAAAATATCTAAGCTCAAATTACTTTATATAAAGCAAAAAAATTTCTAAAGGCCGAAAAATAATGGTTTCGCTTTAAGAAATGCAAAAATATTAATAAAGAGGCATATTTTCAAGGTAAAGTCTGAAGTAAAAAAACCTATAAAAGGTCTTCAGCAGAAAAAAATTATTTTGGTCTAGAAAACTTTTAAAAACTTGTTTTATAAACGTTTTGTAAACCAAAGTAATTTTTTCTGAATACGACAGAAAATATAATAATATATTAGGAACTTTTTGGTTGAATTTTACTGAGGAGTTCCTTAAGCAGGCACGAAATGCATATTGGCGATGCTTAACCATCGAAAGAAACAAGAAATATAGAAACATTTGTTCAAAAGTAGAATAAATTTTCACGTAAATAACAAAAAAAAAACATATTTACGGAAAACAAATCTCAATATCTATTTCGCATTAGAAATCATCTTTACAAAAAATCAAAACTGTACTCTTTAATGCTGTGGCAACTTTTTATTTTATTTTAAAAGCACTTGCAAGTCAGAAAAAAGTTTCAACGATTATTTTTATAATATTAAAGGCCTTATGCATAAAAAATATTTTTGATATATAAAAGTTTCATAAAACAGATTTCCATATAAAATTTGTTTTATAAACCCTTTACAAAACAAAATTATTTTTTATAATTAAGTCAGAAAGTATTTTTTTTTTATATATTTTTGTTATTTTAATTTGGAATGGAGCAGATTATTTTCTACCCACATTATCGTCCATATGGGAGAGGAGAAGTGATGTTTGTATTGCTGTTGCCTGTAAGAGTTTATTATAAAATATTTTAAATACCCATAAACATTCATTTATATGTACTTTGATCAATTAACAAGCAATATTTTCATTTGTCAATGGGTTAATTTATAACCTCAAACTTTTACTATCGAATTTAAATATAAAATAAAATGGGAAAAAGCAATACCAAGATTTATGAGGGATTTGTTGAAAAAATAAATAAATGAAAGGAAATCGGAAGGAAATAAGAACGGAACCGGAGGATGGTGAAATCGAACAATACAACCACAGAAGCAAGAAAGCTCAAACAAAACAATTACTTAACAAAAATCTGTTACACCTACTTAATGACCATTCATTATTAGTACATGTTTGTAAACAAGTGTGTATGAGTGCAAGAAATAATTGTATGAAAACGCCATACAATTATGGCCGACAGACAGGTGCAGCCATGATGCATAAGCAGGCCATTGTGAATTGAAAAAAATACTTTGCGCACTTAAATGAAAGAGTACAAACACATCTCCACATATATTGAGCTGAACTGAAGGGTGGCTAACTGCATACTACAAACTTACCCACAATGTTAGAGAAAAGAATTTATGGAATGTATGTAAAGAAGGGTGAGTTTAACAGAAAACTTTAATGTCTATATACCACTTTTTGGCTTTTCAAAGGACACTAATGCAGGGTTAAAATATTTTTCCAACGGAGTTTAAGTGCATTTAAAAGATATAAGAATGCAGCAGCAATAAGAGTTTAAAACCTTAAATTGTTCAAGTTCATAAGTTCTTATGATAAAATGTCAGTGTGAAGAATAAAAAAAATTATATTAAAAAATAAACACTAAAGAATCACTTATAAAGCCATTAAACACCTCATTAACGGTTAAATACCCAACAACTACATTAACTATCCATTACAATAACGAGGAAAATAAATAATTATTATTTTCATTTTCTGTTTGTATCAGAATTGCCATAACAAAAAAATTATCAAATACTCATCATGGCATGTTACTTCCACATCATCACCGTCAGTCAGTTGCTGTTGTAGCAGTGTTAACCAAAATGACACCGTTTTTTGTGCCCTTTAAAGTATTCATATAATGGCAGCAGCAGTTAAATATTTCACAGAATGTAACCTTAAAACCTCATCAACCACAGCCCGACAAAAGAATGAATTACCAACAACCTCCTCTACATTCGATAATAATATTTGCCAACATATAAAATCCTGTATGAAAAGCTTCCACTGTTGGTAATTGTTATTATGCTTCATGTTCGTCATCGCATTCAATTCAATTTACTACACTTTGCACATGTTGTAGCACAATCAACCACATCATGTGAGCAGCACGTTGCATACACACTGCGTTTGGTAGCAATGTTTTTTTTTCTTTTGTATTTTATAAATGCAACAACTTGTAGGCGGTACACGTTCATGGTTCAACTGCTACACATACATAACACTACGCTGCTAGTTAATATCGTTTTGTTGTTGCTGCTGCTGTAAAGACGTTTGCAAAAGATGTCGTTGCCTTGCAGTAATTGACCAAACGTTTTATGTGCCACGCAAATGCAGCATATTCGCTCCAAAAACCATTTGAATGACATTCTGTCACAGTAACAAGCACCATCAGGTCTTTATCATGCATCAATGTTGCTCTTGAGAGTTTTAATTTAAATTCGTTTAAAAGTAATAATAATATGGGTCACTGGATTATTGAAATGTGAACGTACACACCAGAGTCAAAAATGCAGTCGTCAAGCGACTAGAATAAGAAGTTTTAGTTTTAAAAAATTTCACAGACAATTTATTTAGCACTAACAATGGCGTTAGATCTGATCCAGCAAACCGTTTCTTGCGCTGGTCACCGCGTTCAGCTGCATTTTCGAAATTTATCGAAGATGTAGCGTCAATCTTTTTTTATCGTATAATATCAACCCTCATTGTGTAAAGACATACATACTTCTATTTTCCTTTATAATCATTTTATTAAAGAGCTGCTTGGAATTCCATTTCTAGAATTACGCTTTTCATTTTATCCTAAAAGTTTTTGCAAATGACAAGAACAAGATTTCAGCTTCATATTATGAATTTAGTTCAAATTTGAGCTCCACCGATATCGATAGTTTGGTTTTAACACAACAAAATGCTTAAGCCCGTATTTAAGGTGAAGTAAAACGCCATCGCGCTCATTGTGTTTTGAGAACTCATATTGGTTGCTCTCATATTAAAAACAAACAAAGTTATTAAATCAGTTTCATAAATGTCTTTTTCTTTTTATGGAAAACTATTAATAATTCTTAAACACTCAGTCGTTTAAGATTACTTTTTATAGTTGCAAAAAAATTTTTATTACATATGTCTTGTAGAATATTGTCCAACAATTGCCATTCGATCATAAAGTTATTTTGTATTTGACAATAAAGAAACTTAAGCAATTTGGACTAGCGCCTACTTAGCATGATATATTATGAAGTTATCTTTAACGAATAGAGGCGTTTAACACTTTGACGTGCGTTGCATGATAAAATTAAAAGAAAAAAATAAGTAAAACAAATGTCTTATTTACTACAACATATTTATTGTTGGTGTGCAAAACCGGTAACTGAGAGAAAATTTTCTCAAATATGCACTTCTGAAATAAACTTACTCATAAAGATTTTTTGGTTGAAATAAGTCGGCATGAATATTAAAACGTAATATTTCTTGCTTTATTTTTAGAGATTTTATTGTTTTGCTTACAACCGCCTGACTAGCTGCTGTTGACTTGTAAAACAAGTGACAGTTTATGTCAGCAAACAGCATAAGTTTTTTAAAGTGACAATTGGAATTGTGCAAAAAAAGTCCGCTTTTATATCAAAAAAATGACATTTGTAGAATGCTAAACAATAAATAGTTAGAAAAAAAGGCATGCATATGTGTATGTTTACGTTATTGAAATGACACCTGTCATTTGTCTCAGAGGTTGACATAATAAAAAGTGAAGGTTGTTGGCTTAAATTGTAAACTGAAGTTAGTAAAAGTAAACTGTGTAAAACCAAAACCGCCATTATTTAAAATCAAATCTTTGTTCGCTTGAAAAATATTGTATGTACATATGTAGCTTTAAGGAAAATGGTGTCTCCTTAACCCCTGGCGTTTAGCTGCAACGTGACTACTTTCATTTCACATTGACACTTTTTTTAATCTCAAACAAACGTATTCCTCTTCACCAAGAAGTAAATGTATGCGTGTGTAGAGGTACTGTTTATATGATGGTAATAAATCTTATTTTAACATGCCACAATGCCCATAAAATACTAAAGACTGTCATCTAACCAGTCACCCAAACAAACAAATGAACAACCAACCAGCCAGTAGTCATTCAAAGAGCTGCAATAAACATATGTTGCCATTGTAATAGTTTTACATAGAAATAGTGTGTGGCAATGGTGAGTCAGTACACGGAGACAACGAAAGACATTTTTACAAGAAAAATTTGAGTGAGGCAAGTGTTTGTACATGTAACTCAAATAAAAAACTAAGTTAAAGTTTAAGGGAAAAAAAATTTAAAATTCAAATTTACCCAACTCTGCTCTCACTTTAGAGGTGACTAGAAGAAAGTCTCGTATGTATGATATTTTCAAAATACCTGAATGTCATCAATACAACAATTCAATACTTAGTAAGGAACAGAATGATACAAGTGTGAATGAATTCAATGGAAATCAAAAAGATAATAAATCTAAGGAATTGACTCTCAACCATAATAAACAATACCAACGACGGAGAACACACACACATACACGCACACACTCATACACACATGCACCCATTAGTCTGAGTCTGGGGAGTGTATCCTTATTTTTATTTTGAAGTAAAAGTGATAAGAATGTAAATCATTTTATTGTTAACTTAAAATATATTTACTAATAAAAAACACAAAAAAGCAAAACAACTATGAAGCGAAAAAATAAAAAATTAAAAAAACCTGTTTAAATTTCCATACAGAAAACAAATAAAAATTTGTTTTATCATATTTATTTCGGAATAAGAAAAAAACAAAACTTAATATTTGTTTAAATATTTATTTGGGCGTGTTTCGGTATGAAAGGGAAGGAATGAAAAGAAGAACATGAAGTATAATGTAGAAAATTTTTAAGACAGCTCAACAAGACAGTTGTATATAAATCTTCGTAACATGACACTTTTGGCAATGAAATTAAAATTATGGTCAAGACTTTTGAATATGTCGCACAAAACAGAAATAAAAATTCAAATTATTTCAGAATGAGTTTTTTCCCGCTTTTTTCTTTTTTGTTTGTCTGAGACACCTCATGCTGGACTTATTAAATGAAAATTAACAATTTTCAACTTTAGAGTCACATGGATGTCAAAAATGTGTCATTTCTTATAAGTCTTACAGCACAAGTCTCTGTGTTTTTGTTGTATTTATCCTCTTAGGCCATATAAAAATGAAGCTACTTGCTTCGGACATGAAGCAGGCAACAGCCAACATTAAACAACAACAATAACTATTCGTACAACAAAAAATTATCTTAAGTGACATGCGTGCTGTAAGCTACAATAATAAAGCATAAAGAAATACTTATGAAAAACTGTGAAATAAAAATGGGATAAGCCCTTCAAAGGTAAAATATACCAACTTCACTTTTAATTGTTTTCTATGCATTTCATAACAATTACATAATTAAATTTGCAAATTTACTTGATTTCTTGAGTGAGGAAAATAAGATTTAAGTTTTGTAAGTTATTTAATGATGAATATTTTTTAACTTTTTATTAACAAAAAATAAAATTTAGCGTTCGTTTAAAGAAAAAATTTAAGCTCGCAAGGTCTGGTAAAATAGTTTCTAATAAAATGTGTATATCAGAAAGTCATTTTATTTCGAATATTCATTTAAAAGTGTAATAAGTGTAACATATTTTTCCAGAAAAGAAAATGTCACAAAAAAACTTATTTTCTAAGCCCCTCAATAATCAATTCTAATGTAGTTTTAATAAGGAATATTTTACTGAATAAGTAAAATAATAATTTGGGATTATTAGTGCGTTAAGAAATGTTAAACTTAAATTTAAATTATAACAATTCCCATAAAAAAACAAAAAAAAAAAACACAAAGAAATTTATTATTCGACATATTGTCATAAGTTTATTTTAATTTGAAATTTATTTGCTGGTGGTTCAGCGATGTCTATATGCATTTCCTTGTTGCTGTAACAAATCGTCAGTAGACTTCAACCACACATTTTGAACAGTCGACTGACAATTTGTTACAGCAACAATGAAATGCATATTAACATCGCTGAACCACCAGCAAATAAATTTCAAATTTGTAAGTTATTAATTTCTGTCTTAAGTGTGTTCACACTGGCATCTTCTTATTTAACTTTTTATAACATATTTGGAAACAGCGTACGATATTTAATGAATCCATTAAAAATTAACAAGCCCTCCACGGAAACATTCGGCCCTGTTCTGTAATCCGAATCCGAATTTACTCTTACTCCCATTTTCAAAAAATTAATAACTGTCCTGCAGAAGTGTTTAAAATCATACACGATAATTTTCTTTCATATATGATATTTGGGAATCTATATAATAAAAAATTTAAAAAAATCTAAAAAGATATTTCTATTGTCGGAGCTAGTTTTCTAAAATCGTGCGGCTTCATATTGATCGGTTTACAGAACAGGACTGATTATGTATTACTCTTTTTGTATTCCAAATTTGGCGCTGCCGGACATTGTTTAATCGGCAGGTGCTGTTCGTGATGGTTGCTAGTTCGTGAGGGACATATTCTTTGAAAAGCGCCTATGAATATTTTAGATCACTGCTCTGGAAAAAGTCCAAAGGGGTTAAGTCAGGAGTGTGAGTAGAGCAATTTGTGTCATCTTTTTCCGAAATACATTTGCCAGAGAACATTCCACTTGGTCCGTCCTACTGGAGCCAAGCTACTTGGTTATAGCTGGCAAAACTTTGCAGCTCAAATTGCTTTTTAAGTACATAAGAGTTATGGGTGTCGCATCACTTAAGTGGTGCAAACCTACATGTTAGGTTAGATTGATCCAATATATTGTGGATTTGCTCTTATGCTGTTATAGGTAGCATGTTGGACGCTCTTAAAAGAGTTATTGGAGGGAGTTCACAATAAGGAAGCGAAAAACCTATCAAACTTGGGCTTAAACCCAAAGATATTCAATATCTTATATATTTTGTCTTCTAATTTGACTGAATTCTGGACAGTGGCACAATTAGTGTTCATCATCTTACATGTTATGTCATCAACAACACTTTTAGCTCTGTATGTTGACCAATTTCGAAGTATTGGTATTTTTTTATACCTTTTACCGAAAATGGAAAAGGGTATATATAGGTTTGTCATTCCGTGTGTAATTTCCATAATATTCATATCCGACCCATAAAACATATATATTCTGGGTCCTTATGAATAGGGAAGATGAATAAGCGATGTCAGTGTGTCTGTCCGTCCGTCCGTCTGGTGTACATGAAATCAGTTTTCCGAAGCTCCTAGACCTCGGTCTTGGACTAGTGTATCAGAAAATCAGATGGTTTTAGAGCTGGAAAACTTAAACTTGATTTTGCCATATAAAAGTAACTAGATAACGCAAATTTTTTTTAATAAATTTATTTTATATTTCAGTACGAATAAAATTTGTCTTAAAAATATAAAAAAAAATAAAAAAATCAAAAAGACGTTTCCAGGGAAGGGAACATTAATTTTTTTGTTATATAAAAATAACCTACTAAAACAAATTTTTCCTTTTTATCTATAAATTCAACATAATTTACATTCTTACAAGAAAAAATATTGGTGTAAAAAATCAGAAAAATTTAAAATTATGTTTCAAGGGTTGGCACACGTACACTTTTATGTATATAAAATAAACTAGGTCTAACGACTTTTTTTTATTTTAATTTATATATCGCACACTAAATCATAAAGAGTCACAACTCAAAATTATAAAAGTGCTTTTGCTTTTTTATAAACCAGTTAATTGAAGAAATCTATGACGACCTCAACAATTTCTTTTGCAATACAGTCTTCTTCAAGAATATAAAATACCGTTATGCTTGTTTTTATGTCACATACTTGCGGCATTTGTACAGTATCAACAGTTATTTGCCACTACTCAGCATCTGAAATTTTTTGAGTTGTGACTCCTTATGATTTAGTGTGCGATATATTTTTTATGTTTTAGAAAGAAAATATGGGCATAGAAAACTAGAAAAATAAAAACACAGCTCCACAGCTAGAAAATTTAAACTTTTTAGGGTTCCGCACACCAAAGGTGAAAAGGAACCCTATTGTGTTCGCTACGCTGTCCGCCCGTCTGTGACAGGTTATTTTCTCGAGAACCGTTAGAGCTACGGACTTGAAATTGGGAAGGAGTGTGTAGACCTTTGGTCGCTACAACAACAAATGCAAGATAATTATAAATTAAAGGGTGTTCCGAAACGAGCAACGAAAAATGTTAAAATCTTATGTAATATACATACAATTGTATGTATGTATATACAATTGAAATTTGTAATGTTAGCGTATTATTATACAGACTACAACAATTAACACTAAAATTTAAAAAACCCAAATTAAAGGGTGTTCTATCAATTAATGTAATTTTGACTACGTAATTTGGACAACTTACTGTATCTTGGAAACCGTAAAAGCGAAACTCTTGAAATTTTCAAAATTGGTAAAACTAAAAAATTCCAAAATTATAAAATCGCCAAGCCAAAAAAAAGTCGCCAAAACTAAAAAAGCGACAAATCTTAAAAAAATCGTTTAAACTGAAAAAAGCCAAACAAAAGTTATTTTCCTTCTTTATTTTTTTCTTTGTTCACTTAACATATTTGATATATTTTTTAAAGAACAAGATTGGTATAAGGACACAAAAAAATTTAAAAGGATGATTCCGAGGTAGGGAAAAGTAAAATTTTTTTGTTATGTAAATCTAATTGAATAAAGTTAGTTATTTCTTTGGTAATTAAATATATTCTATATTTTTGAAAGAAATAAATTTGTGCTCGTACTAAAACCAGAAAAATTTAAATTATTCAAGTTTGGAAGTTGAAAAAAAAAAATTTCGACAAAAAAAATACCAAAAATAGTTTTTTTAGTTAAAAATATTTCATGTTTTAGGAAGATCTTTACTCAAGCAATTCTTGAGTCGAAAAAAAACCGAGAGGTCACTTACTAAAAATTGCACTATAACAAAAAATTATAAATTTTTTCACAAAACAAATATCTATGTATGTACTTTTGTATTTATCTGTTTAGTACATATACATACGTTGGTAAAGGGTATATAAGATTCGGCACAGCCGAATATAGTACTCTTACTTGTTAAGCTTATAATTTCTTTCTTCTTTTCACTATTAGGATTTTCCCAAAAAATTTTAGTCACTCTTCCAAGAGTAGAGTTTTGCAAATCTTTGACGTGTTTCTTTGTAGTCCATTATTCAGTTCGGTTTTTATTTCAGAATCTTCTGTGTGCTACAGCTGCTGAACTACATTTTCATAAGACTTTCTCACCCATAATACACAGTACAGCGCCTAGAAACGCTTCATTGCGACAGAACTCCCAACAGCACTTCTTTTAGAGTTGCTGCGTTCTCGCAGTAGGCTGAGTAAACATATATAAACTTTCCTTTGAGACACTCAGAAAGTGGAACAAAAGCACAGTAAATTCATTAAACAACATTCAGACATCTTAAAATATGTTTCGTAAAGCGGAGTTAGGCTTTTTTACTTAAAATTATTTTGTATCTGTTTCATTTTTAATACAAATGACACCCTTTCCTGTTACTTAAGTTTTGTGTTTTATTTTTTCTTTCATTCTTTCTACATTTTTATTTTTTGATTGTCCCTCTTGCCCGCTTAACCCTTTTTGTAGGTCTAACTTTTAAGTAAAATTCTTGAATCTCCTTTTTAAATGACAACAGCATAAAAAACTAAAAAAAATATATTTTGTTAAAAAATTCTTATGCGTGGTTAAATCTGTGTTAAGAATCTGCATAAACACATATAAAACTGTTAACTAACTCAATTTTGTTGCTGGCAGTTTTTGTTTAGCTGGTGTTTTTTCTTGCTTGAGATATTTTTTTATAATTCCGCACAATGTGTCGTCCTCATCTAACTCAGAAGTAAGTTGAATCGTTTTGAGATGTGAACACATGGACTCCTGGCTTCATCGTTATAATTTCATGTTTTTAGTTGTTATTTTTTTGTCATTATTATTATTTCACTTAATGCCAAGTGTTTTGTGTTGTTGTGGTTCAGTTGTCAGAATAATTTATTTGTAATATGATCAAGAACAGACCAAAGAAGGGGAAATATGAATTGTTGGAGATAACAAGGAACACTGAAACAACAAATATTTTGAAATATAAGCAAGTTTAGAATTTAATCATAATCAAGAAGGTTTTGTATTTGATTTTCTTTTCAGTAGACATAGTTCATATATTTGTTAATATATAACACAACTTAATGATCATGAATACGTATGTATGTATATAAGTTGTTGATATAATTTAAAATGACAAAAAAATTATGTGAAACTTAAATAAACTAATCAAACCGTACTTGAAATACTAAATTTCATATTTTGGGTGACATAGGTTCTAAAACACTTTCTAGCTAAAGAGTTTTTACCAATTGAATTAAAACCTGAACAAATACTATTTGAAGTTAAAAATTGCTCACTTACATATCATCGCTGTTTTAACTAACTGACCTAAGTAACATTTTAAAAATTTAACAGGTGAGCACTTTTTATGGTTGTTTTATACACTGATTATTATGGCTGCGTCAGAAGTCTTTTTACTTACATACATATATAGGCACAAAAGTAATGCTTACAGTCATGAAAATTGTAGACAATGTGTATTATGACTTATAAAGTCTAGTAAAGGACTAATTTTTCAAAAAAATGTTAAAATGCGCATTTTTTTAGATTTTGCCGTATCATTGCGTTGTAGTAATAATAACAAGGTAAGTATCGTATAACCAATTCATAGAGTAGACTAAACTTAAAACGTCAAATCTTTATAACTTACACTTCTTATATAAATTTTTAATGCCAAGTACACACTATGGCATTTTTTGTCATCGCAATAGTGTGTACTAGCGGCAACGTTTGTCATTTCTGATATTTTTCGTTATGTAACATTGCTTTCCATATAAAACAAGTAAGAGTGCTATATTCGGCTATGCCGAATCTTATGTACCCTTTACCAACGTACATATATATAGTATACAGACACATACATACATATTTGTTTTGTAAAAAAATTTATAATTTTTTTAAAGTTTCCATCTTTGGAGCTATAATTTTCATTTTTCAAATTTCATACGCCAAACTTTTCTTTCACACGCAAAGAAAAAATATGGTTGAGGTAACCATAATCAAACAGCAACATACTATGATTAAATTATATGGTTGCAGTCAAATCATATTATTGTCAATGGAAAAGCAAAGTCCAAATAATATTATTTTCTGAGTTAATAATAATATTATCTACAAAAACAATTAACTTTGTTATACCTAATCTTATTATTGTAAATAAGACAATACTATTGTTAGATGTGACTAAAATATAATTGATACTTACCACACTATGTTCTAATATTATAATAATATTGTTAAATATGACCATAGTATTATTTTATGTAATAATAATATTTTGCTTTTTAATCATATATTTATTGGCAAATCTTTTGTTTAAAACAGCTGTGCGGTAAATCCGAAATAAAAATAAATTAATATTGTTAAAATAAAATGTATGTATGTATAGAAATGTATATTTACATATATGTGAGTACACGGAATACAGACATATCTGTATAAAGAGATATACATACATACATATGCATGTACATATTATTTTTATTTATCTACCCTTTTGTTTATACTTTTAATATTTATTTAACACTACGCGTGCACTACCGATAGCTTACAAATGAAACTCTGAACTGACAGATGTTTCTGAAAAAGATTTTTTTAAAAACTTAACATAGTATGGTTTTGGATAACATTATATTGTTATTTAGATCATATTATTTTTACACAATAATACAAATTATATTGTAGTCATACATTTTTAACAAAACTATATTGTTAAACTCTAACCATATCGCACTTTCTATGAATATAATAATGTAATTATTAAATCCAAACATTACTGTGTTTATCGTAACGAAATTATTGTTTAAAGTAACAATAACTAGTTTTCAACGACCACACATTTGTTTCAGAGAACATAATATTGTTTTCTCAACCATTTTACAACCATATCTTTTCTTTGCGTGCAGAAGCATAAAATATATTAAATTTATAAAGAAAAAGAAAAAAAATTTTAGACCTATTTAATTTTACATAACACAAAAAGTGTGAGTTTTCCACACTTATTGATACCAATCTAGTTCTTTTGGCGATTTTTTTTTTCATTTTAACGATTTTTGTCTGTTTTTGGGTTTTTTTCGTTCTGGCGATTTTTTCATTTTGGCGATTTTTTTTCATTTTGGTGATTTTCTTTCATTTTGGCGATTTTTTTTGTTTTTGGGTTTATTTTTATTTAGGCGATTTTTTTAATTTTTTTTTGTTTTTTTTTCATTTTGGCGATTTTTTTTTTCATTTTGGCGATTTTTGTCTGTTTTTAAGTTTTTTTTCGTTTTGGCGATTTTTTTCATTTTGGCGACTATTTTTCGTTTTGGCATTTTTTTTGTTTTTGGCGATTTTTTCCTGTTTTGGGGTTTTTTTTAATTTTGGCGATTTTTTTCTGTTTTTTTTGGGTTTTTTTCGTTTTGGCGATTTTTTTCATTTTAGGGATTTTCTTTCATTTTGGCGATTTTTTTTTTCATTTTAGCAATTCTTCCGTTTTATGCGATTTATTTTAGCTTTAGAAATTTTTTTTAATTTGGTGCTTTTTTTCGTTTTGGCGATTTTTTTTGCTTTTGGCGATTTTTTTCGGTTTGGCGATTTTATAATTTTTTCTTTTTTTGTTTTACTGTTTTTGAAAATTTCAAGAGTTTTGCTCTTACGGTTTCCAAGATACAGCAAGTTGTCAAAATTGCATAGTCAAAATTGCATAGTCAAAATTGCATTAACTGATGGAACACCCTTTAATTTAAATTTTTGGAAATTTTAGTGTTAATTTTTGTAGTCTGTATAAAAATACACTAAACTTAATAACGAAATGCAAATCTCATTTCCCATCACTGACATCTGGTAATGCTATTGAAAGGGCATTGCGGGCAGGTAACAGAACTTTAAATTGTGAATAAAATCAAGATTTATTGCTAAATTTTCACGTTTTATAGCTTGTTTTATTTTACTAGGATATGTGGTTTTAAGAAAAATGTAAAAAATATGAAACTTTTGAGTTTCTGATTTTTTTATTGCAATTTTCATGTAAAAAAATTACGCGATTTTTGCATAAAAAAAAACTTTTTCTCTTTTAAATTCTGAATAACTCCGAAACCATAAAAGATAGGTAAAAAATGATTATAAATTTTTTTAACAAAATTTTGTGGCGCGTCTCTTGGTTTATTATCTATTAAAATCGATGTAGCGGTTTTCGAGTTATAGTAAAATATATTAGTATGGCCGACTAATTTAGGGGCTAAAATTAGCCACGCCCATAAAAAAATCTCTACGTGATAGAGAAAAACTGACAGCAGATTTGAATTTAAAGCATCGAAATCCATATAGTCCGCGTAATTTTATCTAAAGGACAGCCAAAAAATTTTATTTTGTTGTACAGTGTAATTAGTAATATGTACCATTGAAATAGTAATATGTATTAATTTTTGTCTTAACAGAACGAGTAGTTTGCGAAAGCTTTTAAAAGAAAAATGAAAAGGCGGGGGCAATTCAGAGCCTTATTTAATAACCTGGAATATGTGTGCCCGTTCCTTAACAGATATCACGTAACATCTGATCCATTAATAACTAGTTTACGCGCTTCCAACAAAGTGATGACTCATGAGAGAAACTACCACCTGAAATTATATCTATGCTAGTATAACTTTGCAAAACCAGTAATAAAACTCTTACATTTCGAGCAAGGTCCCCATGCTAGTAACTTTTAAAACGGCTTTCCTGCCAGTTGAAAGGTATCAGTGTAGGGTGCACAACATTATTAAAATATTTATCAAGGTGTATCTAACTAGGTGGCAGCACTACTTCAGCTGATAATTTTTTGCTCTATGTGCTTTGTAGGTGAAGAATGTCAAAAGCTTCGATTTTGTTTTGGTTTTGGTATAATTATTTTTGTGCTTTTGACATTCTTCGGTTCTTTACACATCTATGGTTGCCGTCACCTGTATAATTACACCACGATATTTATATAACAAACTAATTTCTTAAAATTCTGCCGCGAGTGACTAAATTTTTAACTTCTAACGAACGAACGAAAATTTCATATAAGCTTTTTTGTTTTATTTCACTGAAAAAATGCTTTACTTCAAAAATTTTAAAAATCGCTGATACACGTGTATTTTTATTTTTTATTATTTATAATAAATAGCACTTGTTTACACCGAAAATGTACATTTGATGAGAGGTGATTTTCCTTATTTATTTTCTTCCGCTGAATTCGAAAATCAAGTTTAAAAATTTTTTTATGGACCTTTTCTTGAGATATTGTAATTTTTTAATTTTTCATGTGAAAAAAGGTCGAAAAAATTAAAAAATTGCAATATCTCAAAAACTGGTCCATAAAAAAATTTATCCTTGATTTTCGAATTCAGCGGAAAAAAATACAAAAGGAAATCTATATCTCATCAAATGTACATGAAAAAAGTTAAATTTTGTAAACTAATCAGTTGCAAACATTTTTAATATCTCTTTATTTTTCATGTGGTGAAGTTGTTTAAAAGTCTTGACTTCCGAGTGTAGGGTCCCTACGCCTAGTGCTATTACATAAACAAAATTATACCCCAATTCTCTTAAAAGTTATTTTAAACATACTCAAAATCTGTAAACTTATCGCTAATAACAATAGCGTTATTAACTAAATTAGCCGATGCGAGCGTTTTTACTATGTTTTTCCCAACATGCGGCGTGTTTCTGCATATTAAAATACAATATTATTGAGTATTACTATTATTATTGCCACTTTCGTCCTCACTCACTGGCGCAACTTTTCTACAATATATCGCTAATTTAAATATAATAATAATAATTGAAATATATGAAATAGAGAACGAGGTGCATTGGTATAACAAAACAATTGAGGGGATTCACACGGTAGTCATAAAGGTCATATTGTAGTAATGTTTTTACTTTTTTTAATAAAATTGATTTTGCTTTTGTTTTATTTTTTCAAACAAAAATCTTCAAGCGTTTGAAAGCAAACATTATAATTCGTCTTTAAATTGGCAATTTTGGCAGATATGTATGTTAAACCCTTATTAATCACAAGGCTGAAAAGTCAAGTGGAAAAACAATTTGTGTAGAGGACAGCAGTTATTATTTTAAGAAACAATAATCCTCTCTAATAGCTGTTCTGAGAACATTTATTACCTTAAAATAGAACGAAAATTTCTATGGCGTTACAATCTCACTAGATTTTCTACTAACTTCTTCGGTACTATAGTGCATTTTCTACTTACTTACTGTTCTTATCTGCCTATGTCGGGCATTTCTTATTTTTCTCTGATAATGAGTCGTTCTTGAGTTATTTTTAAGCTTTCTTCCGAAGCATTCTTCCCGAAGTTTCCTGCTGATTGTTTTTTTTTTCAAAATATTAGTATTTATGCGGTGGATAATGTTTATTATAGATTGTTATATTTTTTATAACAAAAATCAAGAAATGTATTAGAAACTGATGACATTTTATTTCATACACTAGTACCTAATTTACATTATGCCTCTTTTCCTGAAATTTTATGTTTATGTTTAGGGTGTTTTGGAACACCCTTTAATTTTTAATTCTTGTGTATTTGCTGTTGAAGCGACCAAAGGTCTACACACTTAGTCCTTCAGGTCCGTAGCTCTAACGGTTTTTGAAAAATAGCCTGTGAGAGATGGACGGACAGCTAGCGAAAACAATAGAGTTCCTTTTCACCTTTGGTGAACATAACCTTAAAAAGTTTAAATTTTCCAGCTGTGGAGCTGTGGTTCTTATCTTTCTAATTTTCTATACCCAAATCTTCTCTCCAAAACATAAATTATATATATATATATATATAAAAAAATTATTTGACCTAGTTAATTTTATATATCACAAAGAGTGTAAGTTTCTTAACCCTGGAATCCTAATTTTAAATTTTTGTGATTTCTTACACCCACACTCAGGGAAAAGCTGCAACTTAAAAATAAGAACGCGTAATATTAATTCAATAATTTTCAATATAATGGAAAATGTATATTGAGATACTCAAAAATAAATAAAACTAATAAATTAATACTGTAAATTAATATTTTTCGGTATTGAAATAAGAAATTTCAGCATGACTAGACTTTCGTTAATGTTTTTTATTAATTCAATATGGTTTTTATAGATTTTAAGCTGTTTTTCCTGGGTGAATATTTTTCTTTTAAGAATGTAAGATATGTTCAATTTATAGATAAAAAGGAAAAATTAGTTTCAGTAGGTTATTTTTATATAACAAAAAAATTAAAGTTCTCAACCCTGGAAACTTTTTTTTTAATTTTTTTTTAATTTTTAATACAATTTTTATCCGTACTGAAATATAGAATAAGTTTATTTAACAAAATAACAAAAAATCTGTGTTATCTAGTTACCTTTCAATGGCAAAATCAAGTTTAAGTTTTCCAGCTCTGAAACCATCTGCTCGATTTTGCTGATTTTCAATACCAATCTATTTTGGACTATATCTGACACACCAGTCAAAGACCGAAGTCTCTAGCTTCGTTTGAACCACCTTAGGCAACGCTTTGCCAACGATAACCCCAATGTATTTTTCGTGGGTCGTTACATTAAAATGACACTTCCTATATAACCTAACTATACTACATTTTACTGAAACGTATTGACAATACCAAGTGTTTAGGTGCAAAACAACAAACTAATGAAATGGAAAAATATATAATTAGTCCTTTACCTCATTTCTGTAATTTCTGAGATTTTTGCAAAGAGAAAAATTAAACAATTATTTTGGTTGGCCCTTTTACCGCATTGTGATTTACATAAAAAATAAAATATACTCCTAATTATCACAGAACTGATGCACTAGACGAACATTTATATCCATTAATATATAAATTATTGCCGCTTACATACGAGTATATATATAAGAAGTTGGTTGGTAAAATTAGTTTTTTGTCAATCGTATGCAAAATCGTTAAATGATTAAATCATATCGTCGGCTTAGAGTGAAAACATGCTAGCTGACTTCAACCAAATTATACAATACAGACAAAAATACTGTTAACATTTTCCATACATACCCGGGCAGATATTGCGAATCATACAAACATTTTACTACTGGGAAAGCAATTTTACTCAAGAAATCAACACTGTTTGCTAACGTTACAGTGTACAATCTGAAAAATAGTTTGTCAATGTTTTTTTGACAAACATTTTTTTTTCCTTTTTATTTGAGTGAATTAGAGAACAATGCCAAAACTACTATTTTCTAAGGAATAGAAAATAGCAAGATTCAGTTAAAATAAGTTGTTAATTGCTGTCCTATTTTAATTTTCTAAGGTCAAAAAATTTAAATTCTGAAAAAATAGATTATATATTAATTATATCTTTTTGTAAACGGATTGGATTATGAATGTTCGTAATTTGCAATTTAGAGCCATAATATCTAGGCATGAGCTCAACAAAGGATTTAAACAAATCTTTAATGTTTTTAGTTGACGACAAAATGCTACTAGTACACAGAGAAAAAACTGGCTCATAGAATCAAGAAGATTTTCTCTATGAAACGTTTTTAGGCTAACGGGTATCCCAGCAGAAAGAAGCGAAGATTTTTTCATGGAGATTCCTTATTGTTTTTATGTGGTAAATCTTATTAATTTTATCAAGAAGAAAACCACATAGAATCAAGAAGAAATCTTATTATTCACAACTTTTTTTTACTCAATTTCCGTTATTTTTGGCACCAAAAAAACAATCTATAGGGAAAAACTTCTTGATACTATTAGGTTTTCTTATAAATTTTAAACTATTGGGATTTCTTATTGATTTTATTAGGTTGCCTTATTGACTTTTTAAAAAGGTTTTCTTCTTTATTTTATGAGGTTGCCGTATTGATTTTTTCAATAAAGTTTTCTTCTTGATTTTATTAGGTTCCTATATGAGTATGTGTAAAGCATCTAATTGATTTTTTTAATAAGGAAATCTTGATTTTATGAGGTGTCTTGGGTTTTCATATCTATGAATAGACATAGAGACAATTTTTTCATGATCTTTTTAATTTTTGTATAAGAATGTTTGCACAATAATTTCAATGGTTATTCAGGATGCTTGTTAGCATATTGGTTCGAGTGCTTGTCTATCAGGTAGAAGTTTGCTGGTTCAATACTTGGTGAGTAAGTTAGTTAAGAATATAACATAATGTTTATGTATGTATGTATAAATAAATAACAGCTACAATATACTACATACATACATATGTATATGGTATAGAATTTAAATGAAAATACATAAATAAGTACAGAGAATAAAGACACAATTTTTTTTTTATTTTTATTGAAAAAATCAATAAGATAACCAAATAAAAACTAGAAGATTTCTTCTCGATTTTTTCAAAAAGGTTTTCCCTATGAAATTAATACGATTTCCTCATTGAAAAAAAACAGAGACATTTCTTATTAATTTTTTTCTATCTTTAGTAGGCAATGTTTTATCTGTGCAAATAAAATTAAAAGCAATTGCTCCAGCATATAGTAAGAAAAAACGGAATTGTATAGCTTTCCTTTTTGTAAATTCTTAAATCGCATATTTTTAGTTATCTAGTATATTTACTTGAAGTGTTCAGACACTTTCTTGTAATACATACGAGAATGAATTCTTTAAAATTAACTCTTGTAGTAATTATTTATTAATTCTAAGATAATGCATATGCATTTCAACAGAGAAGTACTGGGAAAATGTTTTACTAAATAAAATGATAATTACCTTCATCGGGAATAAAGTTCATGCTCCTTTCCCTTAAATTTCCGAAATTTCTGTTTATGGGAAATATTTCACGTGAACAAGGTTTTTACCTCTTATTCCCGATAAGGGTGAATATTGGCAAAGCACTGAATTTTTAGTTTTCCCAATGCTTGAACATCGACATGAAAATCAACCGGCCAACCGTATATCGACGTTATCATTTGCGTGTTGACAAAGCACTTTAAATATCTTGCTACTTGCCAACGTTTGAACAAGCTTAGAAAACGCTTTACTAACGTTGGCCCGATTGTATTTTTCTGTTTATGTAGCTTAAAAAATTTGCGCAATAAGAGTACATCCAGTTTCTTCGATATGTAGAGTTTCAAAATGAAATAACTATTTTACAAAGTTCTCTTTTTCGAACGGCATTAAAATTGCATATGTTATGAAAAGTGTATTTATCAGGTTTTGTACTCTGAGCAAGATAAATATCGGTGGTCTCAAGTAGAAAGGCTCTAACTCAACTAATTGTAATTTTACGGGAGGAGATAGAACATAATACAAACTGCAATATTTGAAATCTTACTTTTTAAAAGCAGGTACAACTGCTTATAAAAGCGTTATTTTTTACATTATTGCAATACAATTTTGTTTCGAGGAGTACCTGTGCGAAATTTATTGAAATTACTGAAAAACTCTATTTCGTAAAAGGTATGAGTTACAGCCTTTCTACTGGAGACCATGAATATTTACATAGACAATATCTCAATCTTACAAAATTATAAATGTAAATAGGCGCTAGAGAGGAACAAAGTCAAAACCTGCACATGAGAATTGATCTTAACAAATTTTGAAAAATAGCATGACAGTAGCACAATTCACAATCTTGGGCAAATGGTCTTGCATCGTAGGATGTGCAAAATGCTATATACGTACTAACCACTAAAAATTGTTGAGTGGTGGTACTATACCATTTTCCACATGCTACGATGCAAGATCATTTGCACAAGACTGTGAATTGGGCTACTGTGAAGATTTTGACTATTTCTGCTAAAAGCCATGCAAATATGATTACTAGTCAAAGAGCTTGCCTGTTCAGAAGTTTCTTATTCGATTTATTTTTTTGAAAGTGGAATGGAAATGTTAATATTTTTCACAACTCAATATCCCTTTCCTTTCTTAAGGCCACTAGGATTCTCTTCAATGCCTTGAAGATGTCATAATCAATCATAAAAATTCTAATAATATTATGATATCCAATCAGATTAATGAGAACTGTTTTGCGTATATCGTAAACGATAAATACAGGTGAGCGAAACAAAAACAATTCAAAGGTGAGAAAAAGATGAGCTGAGTTCAGTGATGGGAAAGTTGGTACGATCGTACTTTTTTTGATACTATTTGACATGAAAAAGTACCGTAGTACTCCCCTAAGAAATTTGATACTCTCACGGGCAACTTAGAAATGCAGTCAGAAGACTCGCGCATGCATATATTTTGCCAAGAATTAAATTGTTTTTTCGACAAATAGAACGAAGCTTTATTAGTTAAGATCTTTTAGAAAAGTGTCACCACAATTAAATATCAATGAAAACCATATTTCATTCAACAGAAGTTGATCTATTGAAACAACTGTTTTAAATCAGTTTAAAGACATTTTTAAAAAGTTTATATTAAGTTCTAAGGGCAAAAGTGGACTTTGACAATAAAATGTTAGTTTGGTTTAGTAAGTTTCCTCCTGAAAGTATTTTGTCTGTTAAACCAATATCATTATACCACTTTTAATTAAAATGTTCCCAGGGAAAAGAAAAAAAAGAAAAGAAAAATAATTTGAAATATTAACAACCAATATAGAGCATTGGCTTATATAAAAACGCATTAGATGAATACATGTTTCCTGATATATCGAGAGTAGCTTACGGAATTTTATCCATGCCTCACTCCTCTGTAAATGTCGAAAGGATTTTCTCTTACCAAAATTTCATGAAAACAAAATATAAATCAACAGCCATCGTATTCTGTAACTCGCTAAAGCTAAATCTCTATCGCTAAGAATCCAATTTGTCGATTTTCGGCTAAGAATGCAATTTTCAAACGGGTATTGATAAATCAGGTAATGGCTTATAAATGTAATTCGCCGAAATTTTATTGCTTTATGTCATCGCCAAAAATTTAAAATTTTCTATTTGTTCAGCATTTTAGCGGTCGAATTTAGCTTTAGCTTTAGCGAGCTATGGAATACGGGGGCAAGCTTTATGTTCCAACAGTATTAAGTCTAATCCAGGCTACACCTATTTGTATATTTGTACCCATGTGTTCCTTTTTTTGTAAATGAATTTCTTATAATTTTTTGTTAATAAAATTTAAATAAGAAATATTATAATTTTTGGTACTCTCGGGATCAAAAGAGTACTAAAAAAAATTTGTTTTTGATACCGAAATGCAAATCTCATTTCCCATCACTGGCTGAGTTTCTTAGCCAGAAACACACATACACACGCTCTCTAAGCCACGTGTTTAATTTAATTATGACTGTTAAGAGAATTACGATAAGAAGAAAGAGAGCAAAACTGTATACATTTCTTAATACTTGCCTAAATAACACTGCGGAACAAAATTTCAACAAAGTCGTGACCAAATGAATTTGACACATGATCTTCATGTAGAATTTCTAACAAAATCCGAATTTGAAGTCAGAATGGTCAAAAGTAGAACAGATTTTGAGATATTGCAAAATTACCGTTATTTGGATTTTTAAAAAAGATGATATTACTATAATAAAATACTCTTGGTAAGTATTAGATAAATTTTTTATTTCTTTATTTTGCTTGAAAGAATATAAAATTAGTAAAGTAACCAAGGGTTGCTTGTAAAAATTTATCAAGAAATGACTGAAATAAAGTGGAACAAATTTCAAATTTCACAGAAATTTTAATGATTTTGTTCAATTTTGCTTTTTTCAATTTAGTTTTTTTTAAACCACATAAAAATTTTTTTTAAGTTTTGTCACTTACAACGTTAGATTATTATAACAGAAACATTTTGTGCTTAATAAAATACAGATCGGTACAAAAATGATAAAGTTACAGAAGATTAATTGAATTATCACACTTATATCAAATCAAGTAAATATAGATATATGTATGTAAATTAGTGTGTCCCAAAAATTTTTTTTTCGATTTTTATAGGTACTCTAGCATTTTTTTAAAGCTTATAGGGTAAAGTAATCTTGTGTTTTTTTTCAGATTTTTCGCAAGGGGTTTAGAGGTCAGTAAAATCGATTTTAACCCGAAAATCGGGGTTTATCGACTTTTACTAATTTTGTTCATTACACGACCCATTAGCACGATATTTTTTGTTACTAAGTCAATTTTTTTAGAAGAAAACTGTTAAATTTTTACTTCCGTGTTCAGATATTATAAGTTTCAGTTATTGTTTTGCTCATTTGGGTACCCTTTATGAATTCTTTTTGGATATTTAGTATAAATTTTAAAAATAATGCCTTTTAACTTTTTAAATTTTTATTGAAGTTAACAAAACTAATGATGCAGTTTGTAGATAAATTGTATGTCATTTAAAGAAAAAAAATATTGAATTTGCTGTTACCGTTCCAAAGTTATACCCTTTTTAAGTTTTGTTCACATTTTGTGAAATTAATAATATTTGTTCAATTCACAACCTATTGTAAGTGTAGTAGATCCTCAATTTGCACAGTAGTTGTAAATATGTTGTAAGTAATTTCCATAAAAACCTTTGCTACGACATCTACAGCATTTTTCCCTATGTTTCTCAAATGTCGTAGAATGACATCAGGAATGCATAAGCTCATAAAAGTGGTAATGTTTTTAATTACATTTACCTTAATTTTGCTTTATTAAGTTAATAAAAATTAGTGCAATTTGACGAGTATATGTAAATAAATAAAACAATATCACAAAATGACGAAAATTGGCAAAAAGCTACCAACAGCAGGCTAAAAACCACGCAAAAAGACGCTTTTATTGCAAAACTTGTTCGGATTGTTCTGGCAAAAAAAATTCACGTTTTGCACTATGCATTTTATTTTTGTTAATATTAATTCTGCATTTCTAGAGAAATGCAGAATTAATATTAAACAAACAATTTGAAATTGTGAACTGTCAATGTTTATAACAATTAGCAAATTCTGCGTACTTACTTCCTTGGGGTTCTTGATTTAATAAAAACTGAAAAAGGGGTTAATTCATTAAATCTTCCGTAGAATTATCATTTTTTCACCAATCTGGACCTTGTGGGGCGGAAAATGTTTGTATTGAAATTAGCTAATGTCCTTTGTAAAAAAATATTAAAATTTTTAATTGGTTGGTTAAAAAATGAAAACTTGAAAAGAGCAAAATTGCAAAAAATCATCAAATTTTTAATGAAGTTTGAAATTTTGACCACTGTATCTCCATCATTTCTTGACTAATCTTGACATGCGGTGTACGTTTATTTTAGTAATTTTACTATTTTTTAACGAAAATAAAAAGTGTATAATCCGACGAATATTTTTGAACATATTTGTGTTTAAGCCCCATCATCTTTTTAAAAAACCTAAATAACAGTAGTTTGGCTATATTTCAAAAACTGTTCTATTTTCGACGATTTTGACTTCATATTCGGATTCAGCAAACAATTTTACATCAGGATTGGGTGTTAAGCTATGTACAGACGGTTGTCAGATCTTACAATATTGCCAGCAAAATGTGCTCAAAATTTCTTACAACCGTGTGAACTGGCAATTTTTGTCAGACGTCGTTGCCAGAAAAATCATTGTCAGTCCATTGCAAGACTAGCAGCTGACAACAAATTGTCAGACATCTTACAATCGTGTGAACACATTGTAAAATTATTGCCAGCTATTTGTCAGACATTTTAATATTGTCAGATGCGCGAAGTTCGTGCATCTGACAATGGCGTCATTGTAAGAGAATTATTTCTATGGGCAACACTGTACACGCTTGATTTTAAAGAAAATATATTTAATAAAATATATGCAGCCAAAATCATTGCAGTTGCTTCTTTATGGTCCATAATAATTAATATTTTCACTTTTTACATTTAACACCACCACAAACGATTGATATTTAACAATTTCTAACAAGCGCTTTGAGTCTGGCAACGCATAATAATGTCTGGCAATTTTTGCATATGACAACCGTGTGAACCAGCGTGACCATATTGGCTTATTTTGAGCTAAATTTAGCTTATTTATTTCAGATTTAGCTTTAAAATTTTCATTTAGCTCTTAGCTTATTTTTTAGCTTTTTTTAAAAACTCATTTAGCTTTTTTAGCTTTTTTTAGTCTAAATTGCGTGTTCTCTAAAAATATATTAAAAACATAAACAACTTATAAAAATTATAATTTTTTAACATTGTAAAATAGTTTACAAAAAATACAAAATGTAAATTATACGACAATTTTATAACAGAAATGGAAAGTTGAAAAATAGTAGATAATGGCAGAATGGTTAGAATTCCAATGGAAAAAGTTAAATTCATATTAGTGGCCAAAACACTTTTTGAGTTTTTTGGGTATAAAATGATTTGACTTGAGTTGAACGTTCATTCAGCGGCATCAATTAACTTAAAACAAAAACGTGAAATAGCCTTAAGCCTGGATAACACTATGTACTGATTTTCGTCGGGCCACCTCAATAAAGTCATAAGTAATAAGCCAAAATGGCATTATTACTCAATTAATTCTGGAATAAGTCTATATGGGCTTATTACCAATGCAGTGTGGCGCAATTATGTCCTTGTATTTCAATAAGTCGATAAATTAGAGCAAAATCTTTACTTATGACTTTATTTCACTGATCTGACGAAACTCAGTACATTGTGCAGATAGTGTGATCCATGCTTTAACTTAAATAGCATTAATTCACTTAAAAAGCTTTCGTATTTTAGTATAAATATTTTTACATTTTTAAAAACTTTTTAAGATTATTTTGGGGAAGTTTTTGTTTTGTTCTTCCTTCATTAAATCTAAAATATAATAATTAATAAATAATTTCATTAAACAAATATTCTATATGTATAATAAAAAAATATGTTTGTGTAATATTTAACGTTAGTTTAGCAATAAGAAACTATTGAAAAGTGATCAAAGAAGTGGAAAAAAGTTTAGCTTTATTTTCTAGCCTAAAATGTAACTTTTTAGCTTATTTTAGCTTTTTTTCAAACGTGATTTAGCTTAATATTATTTTAAAATCTGGTCACACTGGTGTGAACTTACAATTTTTTTGCTGACGATTTTGTCAGCTGATTTTATTGTCATACAATCATCTAGCAATAAATTGTAAGATTTCCTGACAAATTTGATACAACCGTGTGAACTGTCAATCTGCCATACACTTGCAATTTTTGATTGTCAGTACAATGTCAGCACATTGCCAGATCTAACAATATTGTAAGATCTGACAACCGTGTGTACATAGCTTTAGATACATTTGGTCAAAAAAAGTGTCACGTAGTGTAATTTAGCTGGTGATTACGAGTAGTTTGCTCATGATACTGTTATTTTTATTTTCTTGTGTTTTTTATGGTGTCAAATGTTAGTTGGCTTACTTTTTCCCAAACAGCATGGCTATAAAATATACACATCTACATATGTATGCATGTATGCACCGACGTGTCAGTCCTCTTCCACTTTTGTTTGCTAATTTTATAAAATTAATTGAGAATTTACACGTAAAGTCTTAAGTAGAATTAGCCCAAAATTAGGCTATCAGTGTTTTGGCTTTGAAAAATATTTATTGACATACATACATACATATGTATGTAGTAGTGCTGCACGAATATTCGTATTCGTATTCGAATTGCCGAATATTCGGCCATTTTGAGATATTCGTATCCGTATTCAGGCGAATACGAATACGATATTTTTCCAAACAAATTAAATAAATAAATACATAAATCCTAAACGAAATTTAAATACATAAATGGCTAAAAATATTAGTTTGTACAAATCCATTAAATTTTTTATAGAAATTTGTGCTTTGTATAATTTTTAAATATTATTTAATGACGATCATTAAAATTTTGGGTAGTTTTTATTAACTTTAAAGTACGCCAACAGGAGTATAAAGTCCTTTTTCATAAAATTTTTTTAATATTTCATATTGCAGGCGTAAATAGAACCCGAATTTAATGTCTAAGAATTTCACATACTATATTCGTATTCGTATTCACGAATATCGCTTCAAATATTCGTATTCGTATTTGCGAATATCAAAAATTGACATTCGTTACATCACTGCTATGTAGTAAACATACTGGAGGTAAATGACGACATTCGATACGACTCGTAATTTAAAAATATTTCAATAGAATTTATATGGAAATATTTGTTAATTACGAGTTGTATCGAATGCCGTGATTTGCTTCCTGATTTAATATCAGTTTGTTGCCAATGGTACGTTACGTTATGTTTATTGAGAATATATAAATATAAATTTTTATACTTGATGTATAATCTTATATATAAATACAGCACACATATTTTTGTCGTGCACTTTTATGTGTCTTATAGTCCACTAATATTAGTGAAACATATATGGTTTAAAAGGAATTTTTCGGTAGATATGCACAACATAAATGTTTTTTCAAAATTCTTTGGTTAAAATATATAAAAAAAGCGATATAAATTTGACTGAAAAAAATAAAACTTTCTTCTTTGTTTTTGTGCCAAGTGGTCTAATTTAGACCACTGGGCGATCCTAGTAATTTTAATTATGTAAACTTCATTTCAAATAAACTTTATTTTCGTTTCGAAATCTTATCATTCCCGCTACACTTATTTTACAATTCGTCATCTTCATCATGCAATATACTAAATTTATTTAATATAAACTTTATCAAATGGAATAAGTGAAATAAAATTTCTTCTTGGAGCAATAGTCAACTTTTCGGGTTTTGTTGGAGCCCGTTTATGCAGAAAATGCTGAATTTATAGTCGGTCGTTATAACAATTTCTTTATATTTACCTGCTTAAGTAACTACAGCAAACCGTTTTAAGAAACCGCTACTTAGAAAAATTCCAACCAAAATATACTGATCTGAAATACATATGGTCAGACATATTTTTGATACATTCATGCAATTTTATGTGCTATAATACGTAACTTGGAATCTTTTATAGCTTGTTTCTCTTTAAAAGAGAATAAACCTAATATTCATCACTACCCAGTAAAAAAATTGGAAATCATTCTAAAGGAACTACATTTTCTTTGCTTCCAAAAAATCGATATTTTTAATTTGCGATAGATAGTTAGCAGAAAACCGAGTAGAATATTATTTTAGTCATACAAAACCTTGTAATTACTCCATAGTTTTAGAAAATACTCACCAGAATTTTTAACAAATAAATTTTTTTAAAGAAATTTATGAAAAAATTTTAATCTAAAATTTAAAAGTTATTCACTTAAATTTTCATAATAATAAACGAATAGTTAAAATAGGTAACTATTTACCGTTTTTCCTAGAGGAAAAAAGGAAATTTTTCATAAAATCGCTTCCAATTCGGTGACCACGCATCGAAAAAGAGAGCTTCTTGCAATGGCAAACCTATGTAAAAATCATTAGAACGGATCGAAATTTCCACTACTTCCAGATTGTAAACTCTACATTTTCATGACTTTTTTGGAGTGTCTTTTTTTACTGGGTTAGGTTAGGTTAGATTAAAAAAAGGGGCAATCAATATTGACCCAATCCCGATTCTACTTATACTTTGATAGCATCTTGTACGCTCTTAAGAAAGTTTTTTTGGGCAGGGGAAGGAAGTGATCAATAAAGAACAACAAAATTCTATCAAACTTAGCTTATTTAGGAACATTGGTTCCTCAATATACTTTCTTAGGTATTTCTATTCTGAATTCCTAAGATATTCCAAATCTAGTATCTATATTTTCCAGGTTAAATATCTGTCTTTTAATTTTACTGTATGCTGAACAGTGACAAAATTCGTGTTCAGGAGTCTCATAATCTTCCTGGCAAGTTCGATATGTTGTTTCGTCAATACCAACCATACGAGCCAGTTAATTTTTTAACTCGGTATGCTCTGTTTTTATTCCAACCAAATTCCGAAGTGTTGGACTTTTTAAACTTATAATATCTTTTGTATTTTCACTATTTGGGAATTTTCCAGAGAATTTCGGTCAGTCTTCCAACGGTACACAGAAAAAAGTATTCAGAAATTAATGGTTTTATTAAGAATTTAATTGATTCAATTACAATTTTAATTTAATTAATTATTTTGAGTGGAAAAACTTAATTGGTATTATCAAATTGCTTATATTATTATTAGTATTATTATTATTATTATTATTATTATTATTATTATTATTATTATTATTATTATTATTATTATTTCAATTGATACTACCAAATTATTCATATTACTTTTTTGTGTGTTGCTCTATAGCTTATTGCTTCAGTTCGTTTTTGAATTACTGAAAAGATTTGGCGTTTTCTAGCATGATGTTATTCCGTAATAATATTTCTCCAGGCTAATTCGATTCTTCATCACTTACTGCTTACATTTATTTCGTCAAATATTTGCCCAGTCTGACAATAACTACCGGTACAAATTAAGACACATATGAAAACAACAAAAATCAGCTGTTTTTATAAACGTTCTCCTATAATAATGGCTGCCGTTTTAATAAACACACACGGTGCAGCCACACTGTGGCACATAGTGTAATTAATCATTTGTAGGAGAGCAGCAAAGGCAAAACGATATAATGGAAACAATCCTTTGGATCTTGATAAAAACATGTAGAAAAATCATAATTTATTATAGAGTTGATAACCCAGTTTTTGTTTGATTTTAGCGTTAGTAGACAATATTTTAAGTTGTTTTATTCATTAATAGCCTTGCTTTGAAGAAAACAATGAAACGGAATAGGAAATTTCAAATATTTTTTTATTAATTTTTTTCTCTTTGTGCTAATATTTCATGAACTATTTTCTTATAAAAATTTGTGGATAAGTTTTGTTGCCAAAAAAAGTTTTGTGGTTTGTTTAAAAAATTGTCTATTCGGATGAATAATATCTTAGTTTCCTTCTTCATGTTTTATCATGTTATTGCTCATCAACGTATCTCTTCCTGTTCTGTTTTTGTAAATGATGTACATTTGTATGCATATACATATTTACATACATAAATACATGTCCATACATTCAAACTGCAATATCAAAACAAAATGCTTGAAAATCCAAACACAAACTTTAGTAGAACTGTGGCAGATTAGGAAGCATGGCTGGTGTGCGCGCTTCTGTGTTGCAAAGTACAAAATTTAAATTTACCGCCGGTTATTTTAACAAAAAAAAAAATTAATCAAACATACATATACATATGTATATCTACATAAACGTACACACACACTTCTTGCAGTATTCACGCATCGAAATTCAAACACTTTTATATTGAACTGTGTAGCAAGTAAAATCTCGTTCAAAAAAATTTGTTAAAGTTGATGTTTTTTTGTACTTTTCATAATACAAATTTTAACTTGGTCTTTCGGTTTTTATAAAAAAACAGTGCACAGGCGTCCCCTTGATTCCAAACGAAGTTAAATTGTATAAGACATTAAAGTTGCTGTGCAAGGAGTAAACTAAGCAAAAATAATAATTTTTCAAATTAAAATGTTGAAAGTTTATATTGTTTGCATAGACCTTTCAAAGATATCTTGATCTTTAATATAGCCATATTATAAGAACCTTAACACCTCTGTGTACCACTAATTTTTAAGCCAAAGTGGCTTTATTTAAAATATTTTGGTTTTGATAAGGTAATAAGTCAGAACAGCCCACTGTGCAATGTCCATACCGATGGTTCACTGAGTGGCAAAATGCAAAAAACTGTTGGCCAACAAAATATTTTTTGGCAGTTAATAAATTTTCAAATAAATTGACTAATTGCATACCTACAGCAAAGCCAACGAAGCAGCTGAAAACACGAAAATATAATAAAAAAACAAAAAAGAAATTAACTTTGCACAGTGTGTTAATTAATTATAAATTATGGTTGAAAAAATTAAAAATACATCATTTTCGAGTGAATTTGATATGGATAATATTTAATAGAAGAATAATTACGGCTGCAGTCGTGGTGTCTCTTATTTGTTTGCGAAAATATGCATCGACATACAGAAACAATCAGTATTGCAAATAAATTCATGTATGAGTTGAGCTTTCATGTTAGACGACAATCAAATTATAGATAAACATCAGCACTGTTGCATTGTGGTCTTTAAATATTTAACTTTTATTTATGACTTATGAAATGCTAAAATCAATTAGTGATTTTCGTTTGTTTTTTTTTTGTATCCATTTTTACTTGTTTTTGGAATAGCAATGAAAAATAACCAAATGGAAAAAAATGAAAACTCACATGAGTGGAATGTGTATTGAGTTGCATATTTATTTTCGAATGTGTAAAAAATTAATTAACAAAAATATTTTATGTGTTTTAAACTGCTTCTAACGACCTTATAAATAACCAATTTGCAACTATTTGTTGAAATAATCTGTTCATTAAATAAAATGTTGAATTACAACTGCAGCGACCAACTACACATGATCCCCTTTACGTTTAGTTGAATCAAAAGACTAGCAATGTTGGAAGAAAGCAACTGACGCAAAGCTGGGACGTGGCTGATCAATAAGTGGTAAGGATTGCAGCGCGTATTTGCATTTGCTTTGAAGCAGACCTGTAACTTTTACATGAGGATGTCGTAGACGATGTTTAAGTAACACTTCTAAAACATCTGAGGGTGGCGTTGGCTGAAGTAGTTAGCACGTTGACTACAAAAACCGAAGGTCCTGAGTTCAATCCCTGTGTCCAACAGTCATTAAAATAACAACACCACGCATTTTTCTGATGTGCATTAGTGTCCTTTTGTATGAGTTGTTGTAGGAAAGTTCAAGTGATGAAGGCATAGTCACTGGTCACTGAAGTATACCGACTTCAGCAGTTTGTGAATATATACCTACCGAACAAGACGTGTGCTTTTATTATTCAAAGTGTTTTTTTAAATCAAGTTCATTAGTTAACCTAATTTGTTAGTTAATTAAAATTAAATTAAAAATAAACTTTAAAATTAGTTTATTCGTTTGCCTTAAAAAACATTAAGGCTCAACATTTTGGCATTTTAGCATATACTAATCCTAATATAACATCAGAGCGCCCTCCTTCGTTGTGTAGCAGAATCATCGGCGAAGTAAAATAATCAATAAAATGGCTACAAAACAAAGCTTCAAAAAATGAATACGCCTCATTTAAGATCAGAAAGGCGCTGCAACACTGAATTATTAAAAAAAAACGTGCAAAAGCAGAGTTGTAAAAGAATGAAGCTTTCCTCTATCTCTCCCTTCACCACCTGTCTTCTCTATCATCTCTTTCCCAAAGAAGGTAACACCTAGTAATAGTAGTGGGCATTAATTGCCTGAGTGTTACTTCTCTTTAAGAAAAAAAAATTATGAAACCTTTATTTACTTATGGAGATACATATATCTCAGTTTGCTTTCAAATGAGAAAATATAGCATAATATTGATTTTAGAAAATGAATTGGCAACCTTTGCCACGTAGAATACTATAGTAAACATATTCTTAATTTAGAGATGTTGGCCTTTAAATATTGCGCCGACTTAACACCAGAGTCGCTGCAAGAATGCTATACAAATAAAAAAAATACACAGTAGCAAAATTTTCAAAACGAAAAAATTAATGAAGCCTCGCTTCTCACTCCCTATCTTTCACTTCACCATTTGTGTTATAGGTCTGCACAGATATAACTGTTTGCACCAGTTTTACGTGTGTTGGTTCTGAAATGTACAGGTACATATGATATTCAGCGTTTCTGTTACTAGTCATAACTTATCGGTGCAAGCAAATCAGTACCACTCTTCTTTCTTCTTTGTAAGCGCAGACTTGGTTCAAGAAAAACAGTCGATTCTAAAACATGACTAGTAACAGGAATTCTGAATAACATATGGCCATATCCATGAAAATGACAACCACGACTGAAAAATTAAAAAACCTTGAAATTTTTTTTAAAATATGTCAAAGAGGAAAAAATCACTCAAATTTTACTATGCAGAGGTATTAATAGCTTACAAAAGTTTTTCAAGAGCAAAAATAGCAGCTTAAACTGACCATATCTTTGATTAACGTTAAGAAATTGCAATCACCTATTTTTTCTTAACTAACGACTCGATTCAGGTATTTGTGACATTACAATTATACTTTAAAATTAATGTTTCAACAACAATGAACAAGTTCCATGAGGAAAGAGAAAATTTAGAGTTCGATAACCGGTATTTTTTTGGTTTGCTTTGGATGCTATTCTAATGTCACGTACGCGGTGCAAAAACCGTATTTTTCTATATCATTTGAATTTGACCGGTCGCAACTGTTTCAAAATAAAAGTTCAAAGCAGGATAATTGTCGCAAATAAATATTGTTCGAAATTTTTTCTCAATTTAGTGTAATAAAAATTTTATAAGCATTTAAAGTTCGTCACGTACGCTATTGTAAGTATTAAAATTGCAATTAAATGTATCAGCGTTAACTTGATAATTATCAGGCATGTTCTGGAAATCACTTTTTGGGAAAGTGAATTGAAAATACAAGAAAGGTGTTCTGCACACATAACTTTTTGAGTTTTTGTGATTTTAAACTGGTCAGCTAAATGCCTGCCGATTTGAAATCACTTGGTTATTTTTTCAATTACTTTATTTTGAAATTCTTAATAGATTAATTAAATGAATAACTTAATATCTTCTTTATTGATTGTTATAGTAAAATGAGCAATTTTCTTCGAAAGAATTTATGAAATTATGAAAAAATTTACAACTTAATTTTGCAAAATTGTTATTGTTGATGTTTGTGATTTACATTTCTGATATTGCATTTACAAAACAAAACGTCAGCTGTTTTCTTATATTTTTTAAAGGGTAAAATCACACAGAAAATCTAAAACTTTTGTGACATTCAGAACATCATCAAATCACAATTGTGATTTTAAAATCACAAGTGATTTGAAAACTTGTGATTTCCAGAAGATGCCTGTATAAGATGGCGGCGAAAACTCAGCGTAGTACGAGTATGTACTAAAAAATGAAGTTGACTGTTTATTGTTTTATTGCTATTTATTTTTGTTTTGTTTTTAAGTTTTTGTATGCATATATTTCTGTGGCAATATATAATAATGGCTTAAGTTGACATAAGTGCTTTTTCATTTTATTACATATTCTATACCCATTTATATTTTAACTTTGAGGGTGGCGTTGGCTGAAGTAGTTAGCACGTTGACTACAAAACCGAAGGTCCTGGGTTCAATGCCTGTATCCGACAGTCATTAAATAACAACACCACGCATTTTTCTGATGTATATTAGTGTCCCTTTGTATCAGTTGTTGTAGGAAAGTTCAGGTAATGAAGGCATAGTCACTGGTCACTGAACTATACCGACTTCAGCAGATACTAATCCTTATGTAACATCAGAGCGACCTCCTGCGTTGTGTAGCAAAATCATCGGCGAAGTAAAATAATCAATAAAATGGCTACAAGACACAGCTTTAAAAAATTAATACGCCTCATTTAACATCAGTGAGGCGCTGCAACACTGCATTATTAAAAACGTGCAAAAAGAAGAATGTTGTAAAAGAATGAAGCTTTCCTCTATCTCTTCTTTCACCACCTGTCTTCTCTCTCACTATCCCTTTCCTAAAGAAGGTAACACCTAGTATTAGCAGTAGGCATTAATTGCCTGAGTGTTACTTCTCTTTAAAAAAAAAAAAAAAAAAAAAAACTTAAGTCTTAAGTCACTCAAGAAAATGAGTGCTTTCCATGTAAATTTTATACCCAAGTCGACCGTCTGGGTTGTAGAAACAGAGAGTTATATTTAACTAACTCCCTGTTTCTACAACGCAGACGGTTGACTTGAGTATAAAATTTTTATGGAAAGCACTCATCTTTTTGAGTGATTTTCATTCAAATTTTCTAGACGAGTCGCCTGCCTGACTTGTGGAAACAGCACATAAGCTTTTAAAAAATTATCTTATTTTAGGTTTTCCGCATTTTTCAATATAACCTAAAGCACTTATTGCGACTTACTATCAATAAAAATTATTTTGCCTTTCAATATAATCACCCGTATTGCGTATGTCGAGTCGAATATTCGTCTACGAGAATTTTGTCATAGAATAAAGAAAACTTTTATAAAGTTTGTTTAATCAAATACAAAATTCTCGTAGTCGAATATTCGACTCGAGATACGCAATACCGGTGAATAGCTTAAGTTCACTTTAGTTTTTATTTTTCTGCCAATTGATTTTTTCATAACATCTTAACAAAAAACAACGAATATTAACTAATAAAATCGTTTCTTTTTTTTATAAAATTAACAGTTTTGTTCTAAATAAATGTGCATTTTTTTCGGTATCTAAAAATTTTATATAAAAACCAAACACAATTTATTTTAGACAAAACCCATAATATCTCAAAACACAAAATTTCGACTCAAGCCATTATTATTTATTGCCACAGATTAAAAAAAAAATTTACTTAAGAATATTATAAGAGAAAAATCAGTCACGTACGCTATTAAACTTCATTCATTATAAAATCAGCCAAAAGTCTTTTTTATTTCAAAATTACTGATAATAAAGGAAAAATAGTTGGCTTCGTGTAAGAAATTTAAGACAAGAAAAAAAACTTCACAATTCGCAGATTTTCGTATACTTTTACATGCAGATTGATATCAGTTCCGTTTTATGTCACGTACGCTATGCCCTTATTTCCCTCGATATTTTGGACAACAGGGTTCCAATTGTGATAACTTTTTTTTCGCATATAGTACGCCCTGAATGGAACATAACAATAAAATGTTTTTGAGTTACTTCTATTTTTTCAGAATCTATTCCACTTTGTAGGCGTACAAATTTCACGTACGCTGATATGGAAATGCCCATATAGTATATGTACATACCAGAACCAACACATGTAAAACACAAGCGGACAATGGAACACAAGTGAGCTGAAGAGTTCCTTTCTGTTATTAGCAACTTGTCAAATGTAACCTAACGTTGAACTTTGACATATTGCAGAGAGAAGAGTTCAGTTGAGACTCGGCAATTTCTATAGTAAAACAATGAGGTCCAGTAATACAAACAATAAGAAATAGCGTTAGTTAATATTTATTAATGAATTGAGAATAGTGAAGTATTTTAAACCAGTTTTTTTACTGAAATTATATAATTTTCACAGACGAAAGATCATACCCTAAGGGATTTATTAAATTTAATTGATTTTGACCACAAACTCTTTAAAAATATTTTTGGCACACATTTACATGTAAGATTGATATACTCTTGCCACCGGTATGAAATAAACCAAACAACCTCACATTTTAAAGAAAGTTATGGAAATTCTGATATTGTAAAAAAACAATTTTTGGTTATACTCGTATAAGAAAAAAATAACATGTAGCAAAAAGAGGACAAGGAGTAAAAAAGTGCAAGTTATAACTACATATAACGACGTTGTCCCAAATCTAAGAGTATAAAAAATAAAATTCCCAAACACAGAACTAAATGTTAGTTGGTGTCGGAATCAAGGGTTACGAGTATGAATGAATGGTCTGTTGGACGGTGTGCGAAAGTGTGTGTTGAATATCTGAACATTTTATGAGCTGTTAAGACCACTTAAAGTACAAAATGCTCCCCAGTTAACCATTGTGAAGTGTGTAAAATCAAATATGTGTCCGGTTTATTGTCGTTGTTGTTATTACAACTAACAACAACAAAAAAAAAACAGCAGAAACAATGTTCCAAAATAAAAAAAGCTGTTATAGCTGCAGAGGATGATGAGTACCATAATAATAATAATTGCGGGAATGATTATCATGATATTGGTTGCTACCGCTGGTGTGTGCGGTGGTAGCGGCATGTTTATTAGTTGTATACATGTTGTTGTCATGTCGTTATACTGTGTACGTACACTTTTCGAGTGGGCCTAAGAAGACATTAAGATTCCTGACAATTAAAATATGTAAAGTAGCTTTATCCTTTACAGAACAAATTTTAATATTAACAATTAACTATCAAGTCCCTTTGCAAACCCATAACTCTTTGTTGCCCCCATTGAAATTATTACAAAGTTCATTGTTCCTTTATTTAATTTTAATATTTAATATACAATTATTTACTCTATCCTTTTGTTGTCCTTGCAAATAATTGTTTACATATGCTGAGAGATTTTTATTAACTCACTTTTTCTACGTTCTGCTACAATAGCAGTGTAACCAACCCCTAATAAAAAAGTAAGAATTGAAAATACAAAAATCGTAAAAGTAAGTGAAAAATAAAACTGAAATCCTGAGTATTTTGTCGCATTTACATGAATGAGTACGTTTTATATATTTGAATGAAAAGTGTGTTGCATGTTGTACTCTATACATATTTTTTTTAAATTTTTTAAGATAGAAATTTTTGCCGTATTGCAGGTGCTTTTGTTTTGGCCACACATCTATCTGTGTCCAACTGTTCGTTTAGTTGTCTGTTGTTTTGTCTGTTAACATGTCTCTACAGAGGCCAGCCAGCCTTGCTTTTGGGTTATATTTTTTCGGTATTTGTTTACACTGTCCATAGTCAGTCTGTACGTCCTTTGGGTATCGAGAAAAAAATATCCTTCATGTGAAAATATGTACGTTTGTTTTCTGTTACGAAAGCTGTGTGTATGAATATGAATTATGGAAATTATTTAACACAAAAGCAACGTTTACTAAATGTTTAATAACAACAATTTTGGTTATATTTTCTCTACATGTTGTCAACCACTCAAAAGTGGGTACTTACACAAAAATTTTTGGATTTTGTTTTCGAAAGGGGTTCTAAATATATCTTGTTCATATATTTTTCACTCGTTTCTTTGTTGGTTAAGCTGTATTTAACAAAGGAAATTACTAATGGTGGTTATTTATGCAGTATTAACACTCAAAAAAGGGCCCAACGCCAAAATAAAAAGAAAAAAAATGTATTTATAATTCAAATTTTGGCTGCAGCCATACATACATACATACATTTACACAATCCAAATCATTCATAAATATTTATGTTGTGTGTTTATATGAAATTATAAGTTCTAGTGACCTGATTTTTTCTTTCTCTTAATAAGTGTGGGAAATTTCAATTTATTTGGTTTGAGTTAATGGTAGTCAGTTTTGAAAAAATTATGCAAAAGCATTAGTATAATTGTTAAAATTGAAATTATAATCTGATTTTGAAAGCATACTTAAGTACATTAATTTTTGTAATAGTTTTTAATTCTGTATAGAAATATTTTCAGAACAAATCAAGCGCCTATAAAATGTTTATTCTCCTATAGGTGTAACTCATTAAATTGTAGAGATAAAAATATTTTATTATAGAAATATGTACATATATGTAAACACTTCCCGACTTTTAGATTTTAAAATTTTTATTTTTTAAGAGAAGTAACAATCAGACAGTTAATATGCCTACCGACATATATTTGTATATACAAACCTATATTTCTATGTTAACTTCTTTAGGAAAGGGATATTGAGGAGAATATCTGCATACATATAGAATAATTAAATTATTAAGCTTAACTCATTTTACAAGTCTACTACTATGAGTTTTTGTTAATTTTTACAATACCTCTAGTATTAAGTAGGTACATTACTATGGGCTTTGTAACCACCATTTAATTAACTATTTTACTTTGCGGGCGATTAATATTCTAAATATCGACGAAGAAGGCGAAGTGTCATTTCTTTAATCAAGTCAAAATAATGATCGGTGTAAATTTTTAATGACATATAAGTCCTTATAGTTTTTGCATAATATCTAATTTTTAAAGCTATTCCATTGTGAAACACAATATTAACTTAACAAAGATTAACCTAATGATATAAAATTCTAAGCTTAGAAAGGGTTTAGTTTATCAAAATAATCTTATACGCACAATAATTTTAACTTCTTATTCGTCTTCTCTCAAATGTAATTTTTTTTTGATTAAATTATATTCGTAACGTTTAAAAAGTAAGCTTTATTTATATATCGTTACCTTAATATAGAAAAGCCCTAAATCATTATTTTTTTGAAATCGAGACTTTTGCATTTTTCGATACATTAGATGCTCTCTTCTATCGAAATATACAAAAAACCCGATCTCAAAAAAATAGTGAGTATACTTATGGCCTAATTCAGTAAGAAGATTCAGGACGTTTTTGTTTGAAAATACTTTCGAGTTCTTGGTTTTGAATTCTCTGAATTATTTTCTTCAAAAAAATTATTGTTGTCTATGATAATGAAAAACAAAAATATTATTGGCATGTTTTTAAAACATAAAAATTAAATTAAAGTACAATAGTTTGAAAAATTTATGAAAAAATATGTGTTGGATATAATGTTTGGAACAAAATCATAAAGCCAATAAATAATAATTGTTTTAAAGAACCAAAACTGCCGCTTTTTTCCGTCCATTGACAAAACGATACAATCGTCGAAAAGAATTAGGGCATTAGTTAACGATATACATATTAAGTACACATATGCGTATTTAAGAGCTTATACACTTACATGAAACACATTCCTCCTTATTATGACTGGCGTCGTCGTCGCGACATCAAGACGGCAGTAAATATTGTCACTTGTCTACTCTTTATCGGCAACAATTGGCTCTTATTGACAATCTCTTACTAATCTCTAAGGCTTTGTAAATTAATGGAGCATAATAATAGTAGTCAATTGTTGTCGACAGAGAGTAGACAAAAGCCAATTTTTATTGTAGTCTTGATGTGACGTCGATGGCGCCATTCGCAATTAGATGGATTGTTTATACACGCAAAGAAAAGATATGGTTGTAAAATGGTTGGGAAAACAATATTATGTTCTCTGAAACAAATGTGTGGTCGTTGAAAACTAGTTATTGTTATTTTAAACATTAATTTCGTTACGATAAACACAGTAATGTTTGAATTTAATAATTACATTATTATATTCATAGAAAGTGCGATATGGTTAGAGTTTAACAATATAGTTTTGTTAAAAGTTTATGACTACAATATAATTTGTATTATTCTGTAAAAATAATATGATGTAAATAACAATATAATGCTATGCAAAACCATACTATGTTAAGTTTTTAAAAAAATTTTTTTCAGAAACATCTTCTGTCAGTTAAGTGTTTCGTTTGTAAGCTATCGGTAGTGCACGCGTGGTGTTAAATAAATAGAAAAAGTATAAACAAAAGGGTAGATAAATAAAAATAATATGTACATACATATGTATATATGTATATCTCTTTATACAGATATGTCTGTATTTCGTGTACACACATATATGTAAGTATACATTTCTATAGATACATACATACATTTTCTTTCAACAATATTAATTTATTTTTATTTCGGATTTACCGCACAGCTGTTTTAAACAAAAGATTTGCCAATAAATATATGATTAAAAAACAAAATATTATTATTACATAAAATAATACTTTGGTCGTATTTAACAATATTATTATAATATTAGAACATGGTATTGTAAGTATCAATTATATTTTAGTCACATCTAACAATATTGTTGTCTTATTTACAATAACAACATTAGGTATAACAAAGTTAATTGTTTTTGTAGATAATATTATTATTAACTCAGAAAATAATATTATTTAAACTTTGCTTTTCCATTGACAACAATATGAATTGACTGCAACCATATAATTCAATCATAGTATGTTGCTGTTTGATTATGGTTACCTCAACCATATTTTTTCTTTGCGTGTAGTCTTGTAATTTTTACTCACATTTACAATGCTCTTGTTTTGTTTTTTAACATCATTATATATGTACTAATGATGTTGCTTGCAGTGTTAACTTTCTAAAGGTGAATTCACCTATTGTTTCGGAACAAAATTCTTTTCTCGAGAAAAATTTTTTTCTGAGAGTGTTTTGCAAGACGATTTATCTATTTCGAACATTTTGCCTGGAAAATCAAAGCTACCATATGAAATACGTGTGTAAACGATGCGTATTAATTTTACAAGTGGTAGCCCAGCGGCAAATGTTCAACTATGGCTGAAAAATTAAAATAGTTGGCAGCTCAGTTCGATTTTGCCCGGAAAAAAAGTAAAATTAAACCAATTCAAGCAGAAAATGTTCCGAACAAAATTTGTTCTCTTCTTCTCTCTTTATCGAAGATAAAGAAGATACATTGCTCAGGCAATGTAGAAATTTTTTATGAGACGTAGACGTTAATCTACGCGAAACTATTAAATTTAAAATAAGTCCTGAATAAAATTAATTTTTTCTGAACAATCTAACACGTACTCGTAAACAGTTCATAAAAGAGTTTCCACTATGTGGACAGATAACGTTCGATATTAAAAACAATAACAAATTTTCTTGGTTGCAATACAAGTTGTCGATCGAATGAGGACATTGCGGGCCAGGCCGCAAAAATACAATAAAGTCATCAGGAAATAACTCCAACAATTTATAAATTTTTTTTGGGAGTAATTAAAATCTTTGAAACAACAAATCGGATATATTTGTCTTTTAAATAACTGTTAAATATTTGTATCGTGTTAATAAAAATCAATTTAACTGCTTATCTTGTTATACTGTCACAAATAATTTTGATATGCTTAAAGTGTTGTTCATAATTGCACCTTAAGCTAATCAAAAGTTGTTTTTATAAGATCCACCCTCTTTTTATATAATAAAAAAAATTTGAATAACTAAACCGGCACATACCCATAAACATTGACATTTATCTGCAATTGCAACATAAAAGCTCAAGTTAGTGAATGCAATGAAACAGAAAATAATATTCAATTAATGTTTTGAATATGAATTTATTACACATTATAAAACTAACCATGCTTAAATGTTGTTTTCCCAATGCAGAAAGAACATCTAGATACTTTTGCACATGCACAATAATGTAAAGCAAGTAGCAACCAGGGATAGAATATAACATTTGTTTTCTTAATTTCAATTCCAATAAGATATGAAATAATAATGTAAAAAAATAAATTAATTCAATTAATTTTAAACTACTATAGAATTAATCGTTGATTTTACCGATATATTTTAGGGAAAATATAAATGGAAGTTAATGTAAGAAAAACACATGATTGAGCATTGATTTTTTTGTTTTAACTAAAATATGTGTTAGGCATCTCATATGGCTAAATAAAAGTTTAATATAATCAGGACAATTATGAATAAAATTTCGCATGAGATTTCTCCGGGGAACAACTTCAAACAATATCAAGTAATAGAAAAACAAATAAAATAGAATTGGAAAAGTGATATGTCTCAAGCAGAATTTTATTCATAATTGCCCTAAATATATAATAAAAAATATATTTTACTAAGTTCAGACTTGCAACATCTGTTGCAGTACAAAAGAGCAACAAATAAATACAAAAATTACATATTTCTGCTTCAACACTCTCACACATATTCAAGAATTGCTGCAACTAAGTCTGCAAGCTCTGGACCGAGACTAAGTAATATAATTCTTTGAGTAAAACTATACTAATAAATATAGTAAGTAATCCTGCAACAATTCCCAAAAATCATCAATAAATGTTCAGGTTTAACTAATATATATTTTGGTTAAACATAAAATTATAAATTTGGTTGATTTTCACATTGAAATTTTATAAAATTTTAACTATTAGCTATTATAAAAAATAGTTAGTAGGTATTATAGTCGTAAAATGTTTATATTTTATTTATACATGTACGCCAAATTGTACACAAAAAAATTTTTTGACCAATTAATATTTTCAATTAAGAATTTAATTGATTCAATTCAATATTACATTGCTTTAATTAATTGATAATAATAAATTTCTTATTAAAAATATTCATTGATTATATTTTCGTATTAACTTTTTGTTTCTAACTTCTATTTCTTACCGAAAAATCTTGAAAAAACGGAACTTTTGTTTTTTAGAAAGAAAATATCAGTTAAATTTTAATTTTTATTAAAGTTATTGTATCTTGGTCAATCAAAATTTCAAATGAGAAATTTATTATTTTTAAGCACCCAACGTTTCATTTTGTTTTAACTTTTTAGTGGTATTTTTTATTCATAAAATTTAGCAACAAACAATAGTTAATCAGATTTAAGGTAAATAATTAAATAGCAATTAATTTTAATATTTGTTTTATATGTCGCAAATATTTATCACTTATTAATTAATAATAAAAAACTGGACCTCAATACAACAATAATTTTATTTGACAACTTATCCCTAATTTCATAGAAAATCAACTAAATCAAACTATTGCAGCATAATATTGTATCTTATTACTTTTTTTTTACTATAAAATCTGCACAATTATAACTTTTATTTGAACCGATAAAAGTCATAAATTTACGGTCCCTGGTAGAAGCACATATTAGTGTATCCCCGTCAGCATTTTATGAAATTAATGATCATATTCAAGACTTTTGCGACTCCTCTGCGCGATAAAAAAAATGAGTTATGGGACATTTTCGAGTCTAAAAACAATGTTTATTCGGGAGATAATGGTGTCCTAGCCGCTACCCTTCTAAAAGAGTCATTTGTAATTCGAGTTTCAATTTCGACTAATTTTCGAGACAGTTTATGTTAGTGTTTGCAATCAATTGCGAATTATTTTTGAGTAATTTCTCAGTCATATACGAGTAACTAGTCATTCACGAGTCTTTTTCGAATCATATTACACGATCACTTCTAATCGTCTTTTTACTACATCAATACAGGCATTTGCGTGTTGTTTCTTCTTTTTGTAAAATATATTAAAATTTAGGTCTACTATTTTTTCCCAAGATGTTTTTTTCTTATAATTTATTATTGCTTTGTTTTTATTTTAATATATATAATATAACATAAACATGATATTATAACACAACATGATTCTAAATCACTTAGAATCCTTTCTGATCAATCCATTTTCTAATTTTGAAACATAGTAGTCTTTCGGCTTATTTTTGCCAATCTTTTAAATTTTTTTTAGCTAACATTACCTTTTTTTGTTTTACATTTTCATATAAATTCACTTACATACACAAAAAAAGTAATATGAATGACTTTTTAATAACAATTAAAATATTTGTAATATCAATTAAAAAATTAATTAAATTTTCACCTATAAACAATTTGATAGTATCAATTAATACAATTAAAAATTTAACTGAATTAATTAAATTCTTAATTGAAAAAATTAATTGGTGAATCTTTTTTCTGTGTACAAATTTAATACACTTTTATATTTTCTTCACTTTACTGCACGAGCTTACTGATATAAATAACATTAAATTTAAAAAATTAATTTGCTTCAACATCTTTACAAAGCATTGTATCGTTATAATATAATAGCAATAGTAAAAGAAACACGTCTCCATCGTTAGGCTGCGCTGAATATGACTCCAAAACAATCGTTAAAACAGTCACATTTCGAGCTTATGCATGATCAATTTATGATTGCTCACATTATGTACGTTTTCTTTTTTCTTTTAACAAAATAACTTTCTAAGCATTTCTGGGAATCATTAACGAGTCTTATATATACTGATTAATCAGTTTTTTATCATCTAAGGTACTCGAACAAGACTCAGTTTGATGAAACAAACTTCCACATGCTGACTGGGTAAGATTATGGATGTGACTAAGTATGTGCGTTGTTGTTACTTGTGGTGGTGGCATGTTACTTTAGTAACTGTTGTAGCGCTAAAACAACAAGTGTTATTTCTTATATAATAAGTTCTTTAATATCAACCAACCGACATAAGAAAAACCCATAGTAAATATATTGCATGCACATTTTGATGGTAATGCAGCCCCATTCTGTAAAAAGGGAACTCTCGGGAAGCGCAACGCAAATTTAACTAAACGTAGATAATCACACGGTAGAATTATTTCGCCCTTAATGAGAAAAACTAATTTCTTTTTTCTTTAAATAATTTTTTCTGTTGAATGGATTATTTAAAAATCTACACAGGTAAATGCTGCTAAAGTTAGAATTATCGCAATAATAATTAACGTTCTTTTCTTTTTCCTTGCCTTTTCGTTTTTAAGTAAAACTATTTATTTTTTTAGAAACTCTTGTGCACTTCTGTAAATGATGCTTAAGAAATAATTTTCCAGATTGGAGCATATTTTTTTTGCATTCTTATCAATTATTCCCTCTGTACGGTATGCAGTTATGAATTATAGAATATAACAAACCCTGTTCTTTATTTTTCACAACCCAACTAGCTGACGTGTTTTCAATTTTACTCACATGCCGCAAGTATGTTCAACCAAGCATGTATGAAATAAAAATAAAAATAAATAAAAAAACAAGTAAGAGTGCTATATTCAGCTGTGCCGAATCTTATATACCCTTCATCAAAGTGCGTATATGTACTATAGAGATACATACATAAGCACATACAAAATTATTTCTTTTGTGAACAAATTTATCATATTTTCTCTAGTGCAATTTTTAGTAAGTGACCTCTCGGCATTTTTCGATTAAATATTTTTTTGCAATATTAGCAACGAGTTGAATATTTTATTCTACGCTCTGTATTTAAGAAATATTTTACATTCACCCTTATTCCAGGTGTCAAAAATGACGTCACGTCATGCAATATCAAAAAAAATTATTCTTTAAGGATTTTTTCAAATTTGCTCAACACAAAGGAACATGTCCTTTAATTACTTATATAGTTAGGACTGTTAACGATGAATTTTATTTTTAACTCTATTTACTAAAACTTAATAAGAACTCGTTACAAGCTGTCAACGAAAGACCATCAATTTAAAACACAACTGTGCTGAGAGCATAACAAGCAACATGGCACAAACCTTCATTTATACTTAAATAAAAATTTAACATGTATAAGAAAATTCAATAAAGTGCGACCTTGACTCGCGCACGAAGGGATCCGTACGTTCGGTTTTGACCGTTTTATCAGTGTAAACGATTATTTTAGCTTTGTCGCTTTTTTCTCGTTATGGCGCTTTTTTCGGTTTTTGGCGTTTGTTTTCTTTTTTGGCGATTTTTTTTTAATTTGGCGATTTTTTTTTCATTTTGGTGAATTTTTCTTTTTAGATCTTTTTTTATTTGGCGCTTTTTTCTTTTTTTGGCGATTTTTTTGGTTTTTGACGATTTCTTTTTGGTTTGGCGATTTTTTTAATTTTGGGATTTTTTAGTTTTACCGTTTTTGAAAATTTCAAGAGTTTGGCTCTTACGGTTTCCAAGATACAGCAAGTTGTCAAAATTACATTAACTGATAGAACACCCTTTAATTTAGATTCTTTAAATTTTAGTGCTAATTGTTTTAGTTATAAAAATACACTACCTTTACAAATTTCCAGTGTATTTACATACAATTGTATGTATATTACATGGGATTTCAGCATTTTTCGTTGCTCGTTTTGGAACACCCTTTATTTTTTAACTCGCATGTATTTGTTATTGTAGCGGCCAAAGTTCTACATACTCTGTACAAATTTCAGGTCCGTAGCTCGTACGGTTTAACAAAAAGAAAAAAATAATTTGACCTAGTTACTTTTATATAGAAAAAAATTAATTTTCCAACCATGGAATCATAATTTTACATTTTTTCTGATTCCTTGTACCAATCTAGTAGTTCTTAAAAAAATATAAAGTATGTTAAGTAAACAAAGAAAAAAGGAAATTAAAAAATAAATTGTTTTATTTAGTTATCCAGAAAAAAAAATAAAAGTTTCCAGCTCTGGAGCTGCGGTTTTTATTTTTATAATTTTCTAAACCAAATTTTTTCTTTCCAAAACGTAAAATATATATAATTGATAAAGAAAAAGAAACAAATTAATTAGACCTACTTACTTTTATATATCACAAAAAAGTGTAAGTTTCCCAACCCTGGAATCATTCTTTTTTATTTTTCTGATCTCTTACAACAATCTATTTCTTTTAAGAATATGATATATGTTTAATTTATAGAAAAAAAAGGAAAAATTAGTTTTAGTTAATTACTTTTATTTAACAAAAAAAATTAAAGTTGTCCAACCCTTGAAACGTCTTCTTAATTTTTTTTCATTAAATTTAAATGAATAATTTTATTTAGCAAAAAAATTAAAAAATTTGTGTTATCTAGTTACTTTTATATAGCAAAATCCAGTTTAAGCTTCCCAGCTCTGAAACTGTCTGGTGGATTTCGCTGATTTTCAATACCAATCTATTTTGTATCATTATAGACCAGTCCAAGACCGAGGTCTCTCGCTTTTCTGGGAACTTCGGAAAACCGATTCACGTACACCAGACGGATGGACGGACAGACGAACATCGCTTATTCGTGTTCCCTATTCATAGAGAATATATATATTTTATGGGTCGCATATGAATATTACGGAAATTACACACGGAATGACAAACCTATATATACCCTTTTCCATTTTTGGTAAAGGGTATAACAAGACGTACGAAACGGAAGCTAAAGGTGGCAACCAAACACAATGTCCTCTATGAATGTTTTTACATAATTTTTTCATTTAACTTTTTAGAAACAAAAAATCAATTAATATTAAATTATATGCAAACGATTTAAATGGGTTAGTGAGAGGGAAAGTGGACAAGATGCAAAAATAATCATATTGTCATGTTTAATGTCATCAGCATGTTATTGTTTTTAACTACTACGGCTACTGTAAATAAAAGCAGACAGACATACAAATTAAAATGTAATAGTTTCTGAGATTACAACACATTAATACGAGTTTAAGACAAAATATAAAATAACAGCCTTCAAAACTACAAAGAAATAATATGGATAAACTGCACTTGATGGTGGTGGTGGCCGTCCGAGTGGTTCTGTTCGGTCATACAGATTTGTTTGGCAATTAAATCTTGAGTTTATTACAACAGTTTTATAGCCGTGTTGCTTGCTTAGTTGTTATATAGTAGCCATAATACGTAATACATGTTGCCATATGCCTATGGATACAACAACAATAACAACAACAACAACAATATCAATAAAAAAAAACTATAACATTAACTAAACAGTGTGTATTTGCCGACGAAGATCAGGTGTCGATCTTTTAGATTTTATATTTTATTATTTTCTTGCTAAACAACTACGTGATTTTTCTTTTTTTTCATATTCAATGAAGGTTAATGAAAATGAAAGAAAAATTCAGTTATGAAATACAATATACATACATACATATGTACATGTGTGTGTTGGATTTTTTATGTTGGGAGAGAATTTTACTTTTTTCTTACTTCAAATGTATTTGTGATTTTATATGCAAGTTTGGTCTTCAAATACATACATCTCAAATTGTAGGTTCTTTAAAACAACTTCAGAGTATTCGAACTAGGTCAGATATTGTGTTTCTTGCTGGGCTTTTCCGTATTGAACATGACCTAAAAGACTATGGAAAAACAGTAACATACTTTTGTCAATTATAGTGTTGCCAAAAATAGGAAAAAATCCTCAAACGTTTTATTATACCCTATACCAAAAATGGAAAAGGGTATATATAGGTTTGTCATTCCGTGTGTAATTTCCATAATATTAATTTGCGACCAAAAAAATATATATATTCTGGGTCCTTATGAATAGGGAATATGAATAAGCGATGTCCGTCCGTCCGTCCGTCCGTCCGTCTGGTGTACGTGAAATCGGTTTTCCGAAGCTCCCAGAAAAGCTAGAGACTTCGTTCTTCGACTGGTGTGTCAGAAATTGTCCAACTTAGATTGGTATTGAAAATCAGCGAAATCGAGAAGACGGTTTCAGAGCTGGAAAACTTAAACTTGATTTTGCCATATAAAAGTAACTAGATAACACAAATTTTTAATTTTTTTGCTAAATAGACTTATTTTATATTTCAGTACGACTAAAATTGGTATTTTAAATTAAAAAAATATAAAAAAAATTAAAAGACGTTTCCAGGGTTGGAAAACTTTAACTTGTTGTGTTATGTAAAATTAACTATGTCTAAAACTATGTCTGTCACAGGGTATTTTCTCGAGAACCGTAAGAGCTACAGACCTAAAATTTGGACACAGTGTGTAGACCTTTGGCCGCTACAACAACAATTACATGAGAATTGGAAATAAAAGGGTGTTCCAAAACGAGTAACGAAAAATTTTAAAATCTTATGTAATATACATAAAATTGTATGTATATATATACACTTGAAATTTGTAAGGTTAGTGTATTTTTATACAGACTACAAAAATTAACACTAAAATTTCAAAAAATTTAAATTAAAGGGTGTCCCATCAATTAATGCAATTTTGACTAGCAATTTTGACAACTTGCTGTATCTTGGAAACCGTAAAAGCAAAACTATTGAACTTTTTAAAAACGGTAAAACTAAAAAATCAAACAATTATAAAATCGCCAAACAGAAAAAAATCGCCAAAAACAAAAAAAAATCGCCAAAATGAAAAAAAAGCACCAAATTAAAAAAAATGTCTAAGACTAAAATAATTCGAGAAAAACCGGAAAAATTGCTAAAATGAAAAAAAAATCACCAAAATGAAAGAAAATCGCCAAAATGAAAAAAATCGCCAAAATGAAAAAATCTCCAAAATGAAAATAAAGCCCCAAAAAACAGAAAAAAACCGATAAAACAGAAAAAAATCACCAACACGAGAAAAAAACGACAAAACTGACAAAATCGTTTAAACTGAAAAAAAAAACTTCAAAAAAGCAAAAAAGCCACATTAAAAAATGATCCGAACCGAATGTACGGAATCCTTCGTATGCGAGTCAAAGTCGCACTTTACTGAATTTTTTAATATTAAAGAAATTAAATAAAACTAAGTTTTTTCGAATTTCGTTTTTGCTTTGGAAAAGTTTGGCGTATAAAATTTTAAAAATTAAAATTACAGCTCCAATGATGGAAACTTTGAATTTTTTTTTGATATTAAGGTATAAAATTAATTTTTTTTCTATTTCTTTGTTCACTTAACACAGTTTATTAATTTTTTAAAATAGAAAAATCTAAAAGGTTGATTCCAGGGTTGCAAAGTTTATTGTTTTTTTTTACAAAAGTAACTAGGTCAAGTTTCTTTTTGTTTACAAGTTTTATATACTTTATGACTTAGAATGAAATAGTTTGGCATAAAAATTAAAAAAATAAAAGACATAGCTCCAGAGCTGGAAAACTTAAATTTTTTCTGGTATATAAAACTAATTATTTCTTTGTTAATTAAATATATTCTATATTTTATAGAGAAATAAGTTAGTATTAAGAAACTCAGAAATATAGTGCCAGGGTTAGAGATTGGAAAAAGTTTCGGTAAAAAAAATAACCAAAATTATTTTTTTTCAGTTAAAAAGATTTCATGTTTTAGGATAATTATTACTCAAGATTTTTTATACATGTTTAATTTTTTATGGATATCCAATCTAATAATATAAATGAAGGTTTGTGCTTATTGCGCTCTCAGCATAATAACTATTAATTTTTAGTAAATGGAGATAAAACTAAAAGATAAATTAAAGGACATGTTCCGTTTCATTTTCCTGATACCTTTCCTTTCTGCTGAAAAATTTTCAAAAAAATCCTATAGGAATTAAACGTTTACATAATACCATGATGTATACCATTTGCAATGGGAACTTTAAATCAAGACACTAAGCAGGTTTGCAACATCAATGATTATTAAATACGGGAAAATATAAAACAAGTTAGTTTACTTAGTATGGAGGTGCAATACTAAGACTATTTTATAGTTATTAAATAGCAGCACGGTTTTTGAACATCTCGAGAGCGAGTAAACAAGCCCCAATTTTTTGGTATTGTATTGACGTGACGTCGATGTTGACTGGAATAAAATTGAATGTAAAATATTTCTTAACCAAAGAGTGTAGAATAAAATATTCAACTATTGCTAATATCGAAAATAAAATAATTGAACCAAATTATTTAATCGAAAAATACTGAAAGGTCACTTACTATTAATTGCTTTAGAGAAAAAAATTATAAAATTTTTCACAAAACAAATGTATGTGTCTGTATACTATATATATGTACGTACGTTGGTAAAGGGTATATAAGATTCGGCACAGCCGAATATAGCACTCTTACTTGTTTTTCACTAATATAGGAACGTAGGGAAAATAGGACATATGTTTTATTTTGGTTAAAAAGTAAGTATTTTATCGCAAGTTGTAATTTTTGCGCATTTATATGAATAAAATGGGCAATAGAGTGAATAACAATGGACCCAGTGGGGTATCCGATTGGTGGTGCGGTATTGGAGAGCTCAAACGGTCATATTGTGTCATATTGAGTAAAACTATTTAGATAAAATTAAATAAAAATGTTAGAACACTATGACAATATAACCTTTATGACAAATGTTTGGATTCCCCAATTATAATTACGTTTTACCAAATTAAAACTGAAAAACTAAGCAACTGTGATTAAATATTTTAAACTTTTTTTACGATAATTTAGAATTTCTTTTTCTTATGGAATAAAGGAATTTTTAACATGTTGCCAGTTAATATTCATACTAACGAAGAAAAAATAAAAGTCATGTTGGTGCATTTCTTATCTTTATGATCACTATAATTTTTAAAACATATGGGCCATGTAGCGGCGTAATACTCTCCTTCAATAATCCGAGCCAAAGCATATAACCCAGTTAGCATTTTGTATCATAATCGAATCTTTTCCGAATCAGCTTGATGGGAAAAAATAACCCCATATGAGCTCATTTTCGACCATAAATGAACTCACAATGTAAGAAAATGGATGAATCATACCAAAGAATCATTTATGATACGATTTCTGGTTAATTTTTGAGAAATATTCTGGTAGTACTGAATTATTAAATCACCTTTTTGCGGATTCTTTCTATTTTGTTCCTCTATTTGCAAGAAATTATTATTTCAGCATATAGATGAATCGTAAGTTAATCCTTTTTCAATCACCCAAGTGATAAATCAGTTTTTAATGATGAAAAGTGATCTGAGGAGAATAATAAAAGAGATTTCTGCAAAAACTTATCACCCAAATGCTAAACTTTATCATAATTTTTTTTTCACTATTTCACACAGGAATCTTTTACACTTATAGTTGCTATATCAATCAAATGTGGAGTAAATAAATTATTATTTTGCCATTAATTATATTTTCCCCGCTTAATTTTTATTTCCATCAATGTGTAAAATAATTGCTGCATATGTTTGCCACTGATTTGCTTTACAACAAATTTTGATAACCTTTACAAACGTGGAATATAAACTTTTAGAACAATAACAGGCAACTGGTCACCTTAAATCAGCTGAAACTTTGTTGATAATCATAGTATAAGTGGAAGGACAGACCGGCAGACAGACAGACAGACAGACAGACAGACAGACATACAGGCATACGAATATATGGATGGATGGAGTAGCAGACAAAACGTATACTTTAAATCACTTTTTAAATAATAAGTTTAATCAGCCCATTGAATCTATAGAAAAATCTCAATAACAAAGTAAAAAAAGAAAACTAAATGGGAGAGAAAACAAAAAGTATCAAGCGGCATATAAGCGGAAAACAATCTTACAAAGATCAATCATTTCCACACTTATAAATGTGGTTGAAGAATAATATGCTTTATACTTAAGCTTACTGACTCAAGACTGATCTAGTAGCGTTGCCCACAACAAGCTGCAGCTGTAACTGATGATGATGATTCTCTGACCATATGCATCAGAGGAGGCTGACTGTTTTTGTGCAAAGCTAACTTAACAAGGAAATTCTTAACAGAATGCTTGATACTCGCAAAGAGTATAACCATCACATACAAACTTCAAAAAGTATTTCTTGTTAAACTTTAACAGTATAAAATCATTATCAAGGTAATTTTAACTTTAAGACACCCATATTATTATAAGGAGCCGATGCAGCAAAAACCCAAACAAAGAGGTGTTTATTGTGGCTGATTAAATAGTTGCTTCTGATTTTCTATAAGAGTAGTTTAATGATATTGTAAAAATTTTTTGTTAAACGTTTTTATTTGTTTCATTTCTTTAATTTTTTTTCTTTTTTTAAATCTATTTATGTATATACTAAAACTAGAAATATTTTATTTTATTGTTTACTTTTATTATTAGTATTTTAACAACTACAGTTTTGTGTTTGTAAAATAAAATGTGGAAAATTTCTTACCCATGTCTGGTGAGATGCCGCCATATTGTGTTAAATCAGATCTTATCTTACCTGAAATGAAATAGAAAGTGAGTTGGAATTAAAGACTAATATTATATATTCGGGGACGAAATATTAATAATACAAAGTAGATGGAAATTTGCTCATTGAATGAGTGTAAGAGTTTACCTAAGAAATTCGAATGCATCTCGATAAAATTGTAATAGTGACAAAGACTTAAAACAAATACTTTTATCTCTTAGCAAGTCATTTTTATTCCTTTTTATTACAATTCATATAGCCGGTTAGATTAAAGAAAGTAGTAAGAAAGACTTTCTGTCGCTAAAAGTTCTTCTAACTCTTTGCAGAGTTGTACATCATCTTAATTTCTCAAAGTTATAGTTTATATTGTTATAAGTTTAAGTCAGCTTTTATGTAATAACTTCCGCCCTTTGCTTTCAAAGTAACGGTCACCAAAGATGATGACTCTTGGTATAGCATTGAAACGGCCATTAATAGTTATTCTAAAGCAGAGGTTCTCACAAGATCTTTCTTCGGGGACCCCTTCAGAAATTTTAATAGTTGCACGGCCTATCGCAATGCGAAATATACGTTTTACATTTATTATACAAAAGCCATTTTACTAAATCTTATTAATATTAACTTTTGAGGAATCATAACAATATTTGTTTAGCTCTTCGCGGACCCCTTGGAGTTTTCATACGGACTCCCATTTAAGAACCGTTGTTCTAAAGGAAAGCGAACTTACACAAAACTAGCCACATTTGTAGTTCTGAAACCATAAAGGCTTATTATGTCTAACACTTTTTATGAAAACGAATGGTCAGTTTCAGATCACGATACTATGGTATTTGGCATAATTAAGATAATATGGGATAGAACTCATAAGTCCTAATTTACACTATGCAAGTCTTATTGCTAAGCTGATTAGTTTGTGGGAGAGAAAGATGAGGTGAACTGTAATGTTTCTCTTCCTCTCGTCTCTCTTTCCTAAAAAACTAATCAGCTTAGCAATAAGACTTACGTAGTGTAAATTAGGACTAAGCATTCTTTAGGAGCCTGAAGTGGCAATGAACTGTCTTTTCATCGATACTTTACCACCGTGTACAGAGTAGTTATCGGTAAAAAGCACTTGTAACGGTCAAAAATACCTGTTTCTCATTGGCCACAAGAATATTGAACATGACGTCAGTTTAACAAAATTTTATTTGTTCGTATTAAATCTAAATTTATGTTTAGAATATATATTGAAGTAAGTTCAAGAAAATGGGACCCCAAGTTAAGTGTGTGGTTATATTTTAGAAAAAAGATGATAAAATTGCGAGCTGAAAAATTGTTTTAAAATCGTGTGTTATTGCGGCAATACACCGACTGTACAACTTCTTTCGACGAAAATGTGTATTTCAAGGCAAGTACATACAGGGAGTGGCACTAATATTCGGTTTTCAGATTCACAATCAATAAAAAGTCTACCAAACTATGGCAAATGTTTCAGTTTAAAAAGTTACCATTGTATGGTAGACTTTTTATTGATTCTGAATCTGAAAACCGAATATAAGTGACACTAACTGTACATACTACAAATATACGTATTTGTTGCAAGTTTTGACGAATTAATTATTAATGATTTAGGTTTTTTTTTTTTTTTTTTTTTTTTTTAACAAACACAAAACACAACCCGCAAAGCGATTACCTTGTCTGCGGAAAACACCCAGGGTCTATGGTGGGAATCGAACCCACGACCTCTGGACTGAGAGGCTAGCATCGATGCCACTCAGCCACAGGGGCACCCTGTATGTATATATATGTATATGATATGTATATCATATGAATAACGTGACCGATACAAGTAAGTCTCGATCCTTTTTATTCGATACTTGGGATACCGTGGTTCAAAAGTAAAAGTAAAAGTATCAAGTAAAAGTATTGAAACCTGAGTGGTATCGTTTCATCCCTATTAAATATTAAGAGAAAAGTAAAATATACTTTGAAATAAACTACCATCAAATATATTGTAATTATTTTCTATTTAACAAAAGGAAAAGTACTTTGAAATATTATCACCCTTATTCCAGTTATCGACATCGACGCCACTTTAACACAATACCAACAAAATTGGGGCTTGTGTACACATTTTCGAGGACAACTGACTCCTGTTGGCAGGTTTATGCTATTCTCTAGACCTTAGGGAACGGAAATAGATTGTCAGTGGCACAAAATTGTTTTCGAGAGCGAGTAAACAAGCCCCAATTTTTTGGTATTGTATTAAAGTAATGCCGATGTCAATAACTGGAATAAGGGTGGATATGGTTGTATTACTATCCTCACAAAAATATAAATGTGGAAAAATACCTAGTCATGTCCAAAATTTATGCCATATAAAGTACTAATATCAAAACTTGGACCAAGTTCTTTTTTAGTGCAATATCTACCTACTACTTGCAAAAATGTTTGTCCATAGTAAGAATTGAATTGACAATTCAGATCAATTTATACAAGTTTTGTTATAGTCACTAAGATATAATACATGAGTATCCCAAGAACAAATTCAGAACTAGTTGCAAAGGTTTGCCACTTTCATTGTATACCAGTTACTACTTCTAGAGGTACGGTCACACTTGACAAACATTTGCAAATACTAATGAGAAATCTTTTGATTCAGACGCCTGCTTATTAAGTTCAATAGTTTCCAATAATATTGTATTCTTTAACTTTGCCTATTTGTTAAATACAAAACTAATTAACTTAATAAACACGTGTTTGAAGCAAAAGATTTCTCATTATTATTTGCTGGTTACGCTTTTTTGGGCAAATGTTTGTCAAGTGTGACCGTACCTTAAGTATGTTGCTTATATCAAAACTTGTTCAGTTATTTGGATCACTTTTGTCCTATGAAAACCATGTGTTAATTCATTGATGTTTTACCAGAAATAGAACTTCTTCGAGCTGAGTTCATCAATGCTGTAACTTATAGTTTGTGTTTTAATTTTTTTGCTGGAAGGTAATGTTATTAATATTCGAAGTATCCTCAAACAGTTTTCTAACTGAATTCATCATTCAAGTAAACCTTACAAAATTTTAATATTCTCAATATAATATTTGTCCATATATGATAATGAGAAATTGGTTTGTACGGATGGTAACCGTTTCCAGACTATTACTTGGAAAAGGACGTTTTCGGGGTCACCTAAGAGAAATTCTGTGAGTATTACTGTTTATTATAGTTGTCCCTATATAGATAAAGTTTCATAAAATGTTACATTTCCTTGGCACTGTTAAAAATTAATTGAGATATTTTCACTTTCTTTATCTAATAATCGGTCCAGCCGTTTGACTTGTTACTAACATTCAAAAGCCGAAATTGCAGATTATTTTTAACAAATAAATTTTAAGATTTCGAATTCTGCACATACTGTCAAACTGCATACACATTCGAAAAAACGTCGGCAAGTTTTCTAAATTTGAGTTCGAAAAAGTCGTTTGTACAGATTTTTTTTAACATTTTACTTAAGGTGAGTGAAATATGTATATGTGACGCGCAAAATAGAAAGGCACCTAAGGGTAAAAACCGGTTTTGTTCAGGAGAGCCATTTTAGAGACTTAAATACGTGTATCTTTGGTGTACCATCATTGAGCGAATTGGTATTGGTCTCATTTGAAAGCGACACATCTCATGACGTCAGGAACGTGTTGGTCACTTAATTTAATTAAATTAAGTGAAATGTTATTAACTAAACTTAATTTTTTAAACTAAAATGAAATTTACTAGTTCTCAGCATATATATTTTTCTAGTTCTTTAAGTCAGTAAACATTTCCTAAAATGAGAAACATTTTTTGTATATTTTTATGAATTATTTTTAAGAATATGAACGCATGGCTTCGCTCGCCTTATTATGTTAAGAAAAAAAAACGATAAAAACGATAAAAACCGACAAAATATGATAAAAGGGCAAAAACATAATACAAACCGCGCTTAAAACTGGTTAAACAATCACACTCGAAACGAAAATTACCCTAACCAGCCCAAAAATGTGTTTTTCGAAAAAAAATCCAAATATAAAACAACCGGCAATATATATTTCTAGTGCTGAAAGAAGTTTAAAAATCGTTTTAGTGGTGTGGGCGTGAAAACGTAATACACAAACATACAAATAAAAATCCAACCAAACTTACTTTCATATTCATATTATAATATTAAGTAAGGAATTATATTTTACACACATGTAGTAATTCCTACTAGATTTTTGAAAAAAATTTGTGAAAACTTGAAATTAGAAATATTTACTTGGAAATCTTAGAAAATCTTTTTACTTAAACTTAAACTTTTATTTAACAATAATATGCATGTGTCTATTTTTTATTATTTTATTAGGCTAACGTTCGTCCCGTTCTGTAAGCCAAACTACATGCGATAATTTTTAAGGAACAAACAACACCAAATTTAATTGCAAATATTCTGAAAAGCGCTAGCAGAACGGAACAACCAGCTGTTTTTTAATTTATCATTGAATGTCTTAGAATCTGCTGCCACAGACATACACAAAGTTAATCCCCATATTCATAAGATTTATAACGGATTTAAAATTAATTTTATTTTTTTTATGTATACGGGGGACTATCTACGGAAACCACATATTTGTTGTCATATCGCCAAATTTTCGTTAAAAAAAAAGAATAATATAAAATGCCAAATAAAAATCCTCAAAAACTTTCCGAATTATGAAAAAAATCTTCAGAAAATATCCAATATCCAAACCAGATTTTTCATCCCCAATTTTAAAATAAAAAATTTCAAATTAATCTGGAAACAATACTGACTTATATTTCATTAGAAGTTGGTTTATTTATTTAGATATGGTTTCTTACTTTGTAATTTAATTAATCTTTTGATACTTAAGAGGCAATTTCAAAATCATCCAAGTGTTTTATTTTGTTTATCTTAATAAATTTTTATTGGACTTTTTATTTAATTTCAACACTGTTCATCACATTTTGTGAGTTTTATGTAAAAAAACAATAAAAAGAAACATAAAATGTGCAAAATGTAAACAATCAAAATGCCACCGGTAACTAAAACAGTGGGGCGAAAAATACAAGAGATACAGCAACAAATTATCAACAACAAAACCAAAAAGCAAATTAAAAACGGTGAGGAAATATTTATAGAACAAGTTGTGGCAACAGCAAAAGAAGTTAAGAAGGTACAAACATATAAAAATATGATTTAATGTTGGCGATAAACCACGTGTGTATTTAAATGCACGGGCCTGGCTGAGTCTGGCGCCTGAATAAACGTAATTTTTACTACCACACAAACGAACGCACAAGTTCACTCATATTGATAGTATCAACTTGATACAAACAGACAATACATACGTACTAGTGATGCCCGAATATTCGTATTCGAATTGTTGAATAATCGGCCATTTTTAGATATTCGTATCCATATTTGTATTCGTCAAATTCAGGCGAATACGAATACGAAAATTTTTCCAAACAAATTAAATAAATAAGTACATAAATACTAAACGAAATTTAAATAAATGGCTAAAAATATTAGTTTGTACAAATCCATTAAATTTTTTATTGAAATTTGTGCTTTGTATCATTTTCAAATATTATTTAATGACGATCATTGACTAGTTTTTATTAACTTTAAAGTACGCCAACAGGAGTTTGAGTCCTTTTTCATAATTTTTTTAATATTTCATATTCCAAGCGTAAATATAACCCCAATTTAGTGTCTGTAAATTTCACATACAATATTCGTATTCGTATTCGCGAATATCCTTTCAAATATTCGTATTCACGAATATCAAAAATTGACATTCATTACATCACTAATACGTACATACATGCATTTATATGGATGTATGTACTCTGATAAATTTTTAAGTTGGTGTGGAAAGAACTTCACTTGAATTTATATATTTTCTTTTGTTTGATGTTTTCTATCGCCACAAGATTTGTAAGGTATGCATTCTTTTTCAAAGCCTGTTCTTGTTGTATGGCTCTCGAATTACAGCAGATTGGTAAATATTAGAGTTCGACCGATTAATCGGCTTCGGCTTCGGCCTTCGGCCAAAAATTGGTAATCGGCCAACATTCGGCCTATGGCAAAAATCGGCCGATTAGCCGAGGTCGAATATTTTACATTCCAAGCTTGAAAAATAACATTATTTTTGGTCGTTGCTCGCCGACAGTTTCTATTGTGTTTAACGTTTTGAAAGGGTTGCTCTGAAATATAACCCTGTTGCTTTCTATTATCTTTTACTTGGACGTTCTTGTGAGTGATCATATGAAAAAGCAATCTAGAAATTGCAAAATAGTTTTATTTTTCTTGTTATGTATCCAATAAATATTACAGCTATTTCAGTGATCTCAAATAAGCAAACTTTTTTCTTAATTCATATAAAACAAGTATCATTTTTAAAATTTAAAACATTCGGCTTCGGGTTTGGCCGAAGTTTACGATTTTAGCCGAACCTCGGCTTCGGCTTCGGCCAAAAAAAAACGCCTTCGGTCGATCTCTAGTAAATATTCAAACTGTTTACCAGCACAGATTGCACAAGGTTGTAGAATTTACTAGTCAGAAGTTCAGAATATAAATTTCTGTCTTATAGGGCACTTACTAGTGTTGTTAATTATTCGTCTTTTATATATGTTCGACTGAAATTTCATGATTTTTTTCTTGTTTGACAGACGAATAATATTGAACTTTTATTCGAATATTCGAAAGAACAAAGAATAAAAAAATGTATTCGAATAATTTTAAAAAAGTTTGCAAAAAAACGACACTCATGTATATTAGTTTAATTTTTTCTTATTAACAATCGAAAAATAATTCATTACACAAGAAAACCAAATAATTTTCATAACAAGCTTAGAAATATTAATAAATAAAAGTATTAATAACAAATATTTAAAATTTTATAGACCTTCCACGCAGTTGAAGCTATAGCATAAGGCTGAGTTTACATCTGGCATTTCTTGTGTGTCATTTACTTAAAAAAGCGTAGCCAACTAATTACTAATGAAAAACAGTTTGATTCAGACTTGTATTTATTGATTTAAACAGTTTCAAATTATGTTGGATTCTATAAAATTGTCTATTAGTTATGTATGAAACTGTTTAACTTAATAAATACGTGTCTGAATCAAACAGTTTTTCATTAGTTTAGTGGTTTAGTGGTTATGCTGTTTTTACGCTTGTGTAGCATTTGGCACACCGATGTAAAGCTTAAATTATACGTTACATAGCCATAACGCCATAGCCATAACCAAACCAAAACTCAATTGATTTCTATGGTGAGAGTAAGAGTGAGAGAGACTCGCCAGTTATCCACTTTTTACTCGTAGCTTACAAGTAAAAAAGCTTCTTTCACAAATTGTTAATGTTGGCGATATACATACCCAGAAAAAAAGACACTCCAAAAAAGTAATGAAAATGTAGAGTTTGCGATCTGGAAGTAGTGCAAATTTCGATCCGATCTAATGATTTTTACATAGGGTTGTCATTGCAAGAAGTTCTCTTTTTCGATGCCTGGTCACCGAATTGGAAGCGATTTCAAGAAAAATTTCCTTTTTTGTGTTCTATGATAATATTTTCATCTAGGAAAAATGGTTAATAGTTACTTATTTTAACAATTAGTTTCTTTAAACGTGAAACAGTATTTTCATGTAAATTTAAGCAAATAACTTCAAAATTTTAGACCAAAATTAGTTCATAAGTTTCTTAAAAAAATCGATTTTTTAAAAATTCTGGTGAGTAATTTCTAAAACTATTGAGGAATTACAAGGTTATGTATAACTAAAATAAACTTCTACTTGGTTTTCTGCTAACTATTGGCAAATTAAAAATATCGATTTTTTGGAAGCAATGAAAATGTAGTTCCTTTAGAATGACTTCCAATTTTTTTACTGGGTAGTTAAAATAGCATTAAAAAGCATATACATTTTTTCTTTCATATTTCCAAATAATTTAAATCAATTTCTTACTTTATTCATACAACTTCTTAGATCAGTTAATGAAATATTATCAGTTACTTCAGAAATGTCATCTAACACTTCATCGTACTTGACATTATTTGCGATATTTTGATTACAAAATAATCATGAAAACAAAGTATTAATTTTTCGCTTTTTCTGAAGTATTTTAAAAAGTTAGTATTGTATAGGATAGCTGAGGAATAATATTGAGGCATTTAATTAATGATTTTTTACGTCGTTCAATAATTCGATTCTTAAGACTTTTTTATTACAGAAAAGCAGTTGTTTTCTTCTAACATACAAACAAGCTTACACAAGTATTTAAAATTTGAAGTAATTTGATTAAATTTAAAAAGTTATGAAATGAAAAATTCTTTTTATACAAAGTAGTTAAGAAATTGTTCGAATATTCGAATATTCGACAAAAATGGTTCGAATCACTTTTTATTCTAAATTGAAAATTTTTTTTGTTCGAACAAAAATGATAAAAAGTTGTTCGAATGACAACACTAGCATTTACATTGTATCGAAATCTAGTACTTACGAGATTTTGTGGTAAATCTAGCTTTTTTTTACTAGATTTCCAATACAAAACGAAATCAATTTGTCAGTACATTTGTACGAAAACTAATCAAAATCTAATATTTCAAATTTATTTCTACTACCCAGTACAACATATTTATATAAAAGATGAATGAATTAGCTAAGATCTGCTTAGAAAGATGTGTGTGAATTGGCTACATTGCAGTTGTTTGAGTGTAGTTTTGGAAAATTTTCAGATAATGGGTTTTGGTTTTTGATATAATCATATAGATTTTCATACAGATTTTAATGGAAATCTGCTCAATTTCGTGAACGTGTAAATGCCCTATTAATAAAAGTTACAAAACTTAAAAAAATAGCTTTTACAACTTTCGATAAATGTGTATAGGCGTAAAAAATATGGCCCACATGTTACAGATGCACAAATCCAAGTGCACCGAGTGTGCTTTGGAAATACTAACGAGTGATAAGAAAAGCCATACTAGGCTCAAGGTCGGATCTCGGCTGGGCGAAAGCTGGACACTGACAACGAAAGTGCTCCATTGTCTGGATGTCATCCATGCATGCCCTGCATTCATCATTGTGTGTGGCACCAATCTGTATTCCGTCTGGAAGACTTTATTATGGTATAAATATAATAACATCATAATGTTAATAGTTGTGCTAGAAGAGTAGGCGGGCTAAATGGTACTATATCGTATATAGAAACCACGTCCACGCCTTCAAATCAATCCAGACCAGGCTCAATAATAACTAAAACCAAGACTTTAGCGTTGAAGAATCCATACTTGAATAAATTATTCCGCACCTGGCTTAAGGAAATCCCTACTAAGCTACGAGTACTTTCGACACCCCGTTATTATAGCTATGCTATTTATGACATGACGCAGGTATTAAGACGTGATTTTGGTAACAAAAATAATGGACACTATTACATTTATAAATTTAGTTTTGTTTTGATTTCTTTGTACTTAAAACCAGAGTACGATAATCAACGAATCAAATTGGTTGATTTTGTTTTGTCTCCTGCTTTGAACTGAGTGAAACAAAAACAAAACCAAAACAATGAGAACGATTGCTCAATTTGTTTTTGTATTGTTTTTGCACATGATCATAAACAATAAAACATAGCCCATCGGGTGTAGGCCGGCTAACAGAAATCACTGACCACAAATAACCCAATAATTTAATCGTGCGCCGCTAGAAAAGGAAATAATGGGAAATAAAAGGAAACGTTTTGAAATATTTGTGGCGAATTTAACACCATCATATAATATATTTTTATTGCATTATTATTTAACACATTAAGTTTGTTTTATATAGCTAAGCAAAATACGTATAACCGGGTGTCCTAAGACACGCAACTATCATCTTTTTTTTGATTTAAGTACGGATGGCTTGTTTTTTATACTTGAGAGAGTTTTAAATTAAAGTAAAAAAAAGTTTAGTGTTTAAGCTTTATGTTATCCGGTATATATTTATGTAGTGATAGTAAAGATATGATCTCAGTTCAAAAGACATCCCTAGTTTCTGGAGAGAAATTTCATGGTACTGATAAACAACCCGACATTTATTCATTATATATTTATTTTGTGTGAATAGAGAGTAAAAAATTTATAACTTTCCGTAATATGGAATTTGAATGAGTTCATAGTTTTAATTATCTACAATAGACTGTGTGTGTGAGTTTGGGTTGTTGGTAGTTGTAGCAAAATAGTAGAAAATAAAAACAAAGAAATGGTTTCGTAAAAAAATTATAAAATATTATACTGCCATAAATGAAAGTAAACAAACGCAAAATTTTATATGCATATACATATATAAAAAAACAACAAGAACATCAAATAAAACTTTCTGCTTTGCTCTTTTCCCGAGATAAATGAAAAACTAACAAATTTTCAAAGCAAACACCTTTGAATTACAACAAAAACAGCAAGAAGAACATCAGCATCAATAAAAAAAAGAAACAATGCAGCTCATTTCAATTCGTATCGTATGGGTGGTTTTGGGGATTGTATAGCTTCTGTTATCATTATCTGATATTAAAATTTATGCGATTTTAAATACTACGCCCCGCAAGGAGAATACATAAAGTTCCCATTAACTTTATAGTTTTCTTCAAATTATTTATATATTTTGTTCTTATATTTATGTAAGCAAACATTTGTTTGGAAGCACCCCATTAGGAGATGAGGCATGATGCCATAACTGCCATAAATAAGTGCACTCTTTGATTACATGTATTTATGCATTAAAGACCTGCAGGAATGGCAATAAAATGCAAAATTGTGCATGTATTCTCAAAATGAATTATGTCTACCAGACCACTCATAATATTGAATGTACAAAAGTGTGTACATTTTTGGAATCGGCATGTTAATTTCGCTAATCATTTCCCATGCATCCACTTTAATTTGGTGTAAAAATGCACACTCACCACAATGAATGAATCCCCCACACATCACATCGAACCTTTTTATGTCTCTAAAGCATTACCGTGTTTTCAGTATTTTGTCATAGTTGTATTAAAAAATATTATTTTTTATTTTAGTTTTACCCCTTATTCCGAACTTTGTGACAAATAACAAAATTATAATTATAATTCTTATATTTTAAGCAATGTAAAAATTGTCATTTGTTATAATTTTTATTTTGTCACAGAGCTTAGAATACGGCTGTTATTGATAACATATAATAATTTTTTTCACAAAGTCAGTTTGTAGTTTGAAACATATTTCAAGAAGTAATGACCGAAAAGTTGCATTGTCTACTTATTATACAAAATTACGGTACAAAAAAGACTTTAACACTTCCGATCTCTCCAAATACAAACAAATGTATTGCTTACTCTTAAAAAGCCAAGAAAATAATAAGTTCAGTAAAGTGCGACTTTGACTCGCACTAGAAACATACGAACATACGCACTTTAGCCTATATAAAATATGCAGTCCGGAAATTTTTTTTCGTTCTTTGCACTTGTTCGGTTTTGGTGTTTTTTGCGGTTCTTGCGACTTATTTTAGTTTAACAATTTTTTTCGGTGTTTGCATTTTTTTCCATTTGCGAAATTTTTTATTCCTTTTGACGATTTTTTTTTCATTTTGGCGATTTTTTTTGGTCTTTGGCGACTTATTTTAGTTTTAGAGATTTTTTTTAGTTTGGTGCTTTTTTTCGATTTGACAATTTCTTCGGTTTTTTGGCGATTTTTTTCGGTTAGGCGATTTTATAATTTTTGTATTTTTTAGTTTTAGCTTTTTTGAAAATTTAAAGAGTTTGCCTCTTACGGTTTCGAAGATACATCAGGTTTTCAAATAGTCAAAATTACAAATGACATAACACTCTTTAATTTTTTTTTTTTAATTTTAGTGTTAATTGTTGTAGTCTGTATAAAAAGACACTAACTTTACAAATTTCAAGTGTCTATATTTAATTATGTATATGTAAAGCGTACTGCTTTATTTGATCACCCATTTAACAGCCGATAGTTGCTTTTTGTTTAGTTCGCTTTGAAACTTTAATATGAATCGACTTACAACAGAGCAACGCGTTCAAATTGTTGAAATTTTTAATCAAAATAATTGTTTTATTCGTCAAACTCATCGTACACTTCTTCCATTTTCCGCTAACTGGTTGAATGGGTACCAAAATATGCAGAATTGTCACATCCACAAGGTTGTGGTGAAACACCAATACATTCACAGAAAATTACTGTTTGGAGGGCTCGCGGAGTCATTGGCCCATATGTTTTCAAAAGCTATATGTATAGGAACATGATTCGAAATTTGTTCGTACCTCAATTACGTGGCATTAATCGTGCTGATATGTAGTTCCAACAGGACGGAGCCACATACCACACAACGAGCTCTACAATTGATTTACTCAAAGAAACTTTTAATGAAAAAATAATTTGACGTAATGTCCCAATTAATTGGCCACCAAGATAAACCACAAACAATTGAACACCTTTAAATCAACATTCGAAGAGATATCGGCGAAATACGGCCGCAAATGCTGCGAAAAGTTGTTGGATATTGCGCCTTCTACGCGCCAGCCGTGGCGACCACATGGCAGAAAGCATATTTAAACTTAAATTTCATAAAATTTTCTTTCCAATAAATCCCGTTTTATTGATATTAAAAATATATTTCCTTGTTTAATTATGATTTAAGCTTGTGTCACTCTATAAGAAACATCCTTTATATTACATTGGATTTTCAAATTTTTCGTTGCTCGTTTGGAAACATCCTTTAATTTTCAACTATCATATATTAGTTGTAGTAGTGGCCACAATTTTACATATTCTGTCAAATCTGCAGATCCGTAGTTCTTACGGTTCTCGAGAAAACAGCCTGCGACGTAGAGACGGACACCGTAGCGAAAACAAAAGGGTTCCTTTTCCCATTTGATGTACGGAACCCTAAAAACTATGCGGTTTTTTTTTTGAATGCTTAATTTTAGAGGGTGAGTTCATGTTTTTATGGACTGTGCATATATTATTATTGCCTATGCTGTATAGTGAATGCATATGTTCATGAATTGTGTGTGGTTCATTGTGTGAGTTATTTTATTACTCGTATTTCGTATTTTATTACTCGTATTTCGTATTTCACACTGATTGCTGAATTCAGTGTGGTTGAAAGGAATGTATGCTATCATGCAGTTCTTTAGTATGTACATACATAAGTAAGAACATAGCAAGTAAGTGGTAAATAAAAGTACATCACATCACAATAGCAAGCAGATGAGATCAGATCAAGTCTGTAATCAAATTTAATTTGTATGAATTTTATACGGAGTAAATTAATAATTTTACTAAAATATTTATTTCTTGTTTGTTTTTCAGATCTTTACTCTAAGCGGAGGAAGTTGAGCCAGCAACAATAAAACACAAAACAAACAGTTTCTTTATGGTTGCTCTTAGATTAGAGTCAAATGTGGAAAGAAATTAATAAATCTTTAAGACAAATAGCGAAATTCAAGATAATAATCTTAATTGTCATCCCAAAACTTAATGCAAATTGTGTTCGCTTTGTTTTTATTATTTTTATTTACGTTATACTTTTTTCCAAATATTTAATTTTAGTTAGCAAATTACTAAAATATTTATTATTTATTTCACTTTTATTTTAATGTTATTCGACAATGAATAATAGTTGACGAACCGGCATGTTTAGTTTTATTTTTATGTAGCAGTTAATGATGGCACTGTCCAATTGTTTGGTCTGAGTCAATTACGTGAGTTTGCATAAGCGTCAGCATACTACTCGTATGTAAACATTTGAATGAGTACAAACTTTTACTTATTTCTGAATGTTTTTTGCTTCTAGACTTGGGTCGAACTCATTCAGTCGGTCGTTTTTGACACAAACCAATGATCAAACCTATGTAATTTAAATGGGTTTGATCATTGGTTTGTGTCAAAAACGACCGACTGAATGAGTTCGACCCAAGTCTATTTGCTTCTGATCTCCAGTATTTTTAAGTAGACTGTTCGAAGACGCGTACAGAATTATCGGAACTTCACTTATGAGCCCTATACTTCTTGTAATTATCCGAATTGTAAACTTCTTTCATTTTAAGATTATCTTGGCGCACATAACTTGGAAAATTTTACTTACCGCATTAACTCACACAAAAAATAGGCATCGATTCTAAACTGTTAAAATGATGGCACCAGGCTCAGTTACCCGACTCTAATGTTAAGTAACTGCAAGAGTAGGAAACAACTGATCGATATTATTATGTGAAAAGTAATGAAAATGGTTATATACTACGTTTATACGCACGGCTTATTTGCACATAAAACTGTAAATTGTTGCCATATTATTGTTTTTATTGCGACTTACTAGTTCAGAAAACTATTCACTATTAACGCACTATTTGCAAATAAAACGCTTGAGGTTGCCACGCTTAAAAATGTTTGATAACAAAAAACAATAAATGGATAAATATTGCAACAAAAAACATTGAAAGAAGCAATTAATGACAATTAAAACAAATAATTATTTGATATTTTGCACATTTACACTATTTTTTGTCAACATAAGAAAGTATTCTATAGAAGTGTGTACTTTATGCCGTATAAACAGTGAGTTAATTTATTTGCAAATAGTGCGCGTATAAACGTAGTAATAGAGATGTAATGTAACATAACCTACTTTTCATATATAAATATCGATCAGATGTTTCCTACGTTGCAGGTAAATTACATTACAGTCGGATAACTGAGCCTTAACGCTTTATAAAGGCGATTTTGTGCTAATTGTGGGTCTTTTAATTCCTTATAAATTATGTTTCACTTGTATGAATTGCCTTAGAGCTAAATTTTGAACATGCTGTTCTGCTTTTGGCAAATAATTGCTCATAAGTTTCAGAGATTAAAAACTAATTTTGCTTCTGGTAAAAGCGCGTGCGAAAAATACATTATTTGTGACTGGTTAGGAAACTTAGGTACTTAAATCTTCTTTCTTATAAGAATATTTTACCAATGTGTCCTGCTTTGTTCACATTTTTTTATTTTATGATTTTGAGGCTACATTTAAATTTTATGAATTTTGCCCAAGTAGCGAATTAAGCCACTAGCACCTTTGTACAAAATAATTTTTGCACATAAACTATATTTTATTTTCTGTTCTAAGATTAATTCACAGAAACATTTACAAAATCCTCTACTGTCATCTTGTTACTGCACCATCGCACCATAAATTTGCAGTAATGATATATGTATATGTAATATAATAAATACCAGGAATTCCCACATAAAAAAAATTTATTCTATGCCAATGTGCAAGTTATTATTATCATTTGACAAAATAAAGCTTTCTGCTACTGTATGCAGGTCGGATAGTTCAATTTGTGTTTTCGGCTGAAACTAATTGTCTGTATCCTATTGTTATTATATTCTAAGGTTTAATTAATTTTTTGTTTAGTTTTTCTTTGACAATTAAATCTTTTTTATTGCTACTACATCAATAGATTTATGTACGTTTTTGTTTATAAAGTTTTTTATTTTTGGATATTTTCTGCTTTTGCTGTTTATTATAAAACAACAAATCATGATTGTCACTTGTGAGAGCTTTAGCCCTAATGAATATTCCAAAAAAAAACTGCACCGAAATACAACGATATTAATCTCCATATGAAAGACCGCAGTAGCTGATATCATGTTAGCTTTGTAAGCATTTTAAAGATACGTTGTTTTTTTTTTATTAAAAATATAACCAAAATCAGAAAAAGTAGTTAATGCCTGTATCTTTGTTATGTATAAATATGCATATTGTTTTGTTCGCTAATGATTTATTTGTAAGTAATGATTCATTATAAATGTTAATAGTAATATTGGACTGGGTAACTCTACAGTGGGCATAATAAGTTCGAGGGGTGTGTTCAAATTCATCTGCATTAGCCTCATATATTTTAGAGTAATAATACATTTTTGCTTTTTAAAAAAGACAGTCTTTTTGATTAGATTAATAGACATAATTACTTAAGTGATACTCTCCTACAGTGATGCCAACTATTCAATCATCAAAATCAAATAAAAATAGGGTAAAATAATAAATAAATAAAAATAAATTTATATATGTATATAAAAGTGCGGTTAAAAAAGCACTAAGATAAATATTATCTGTTATGTATTTATATTTTTATAACGCAAAGATAACAAATAGGACTTCATTTATTATTTGATTATACCGGGAAATTACTTTAAGACTAAAGGAAATTCAAAGTGCATTTAACGCATATTTTGCTGGTCTAAGCCACCTTATGAATGCCAAGTTTTCTTTGTTATTATCAGGGAAACCAGAAATATGCTGTAAAAAAAAGTATTTTATGCGCATTCAATATGCACTAAAAACTTGAAAATATGCACCAAAAACTCAAACAATATGCTCTTAAAATAAAATAGATTGGTTTATTTGATTTTTAATTCAAAAATTCAACAAACATTTGCATATAAAAGAAGCAAAAAAGGAAACAATAACAAATTAGCAAAGAATAACTGCCGTATTAACAACAATAATCCGGGTTTGAAGTGGACGTTGAAACAAAATTGCCATACAAATTTTGACTAAAGAAAATAATAGACATTATTTTTTTTTATAATCTCGTTAAAATTTAACTTCAAGTTCAAAAGAGATCACGATATCAGAATTAAAACTTTGGAACTGTATTTTCGATAAATAAGACAAGATTTGTATGTATAATATATATTACAATAAACAACAATGTAGGTCAATATAGATTTTCAAATTAAATCGTTGCATGCCACATCTAAATAAACTTTTATATATTGACAATGTTCCTTCAACGTCTCCTCGGGGTAGAGTCCGTCACAAATAGAAAAACCGAATTTTTTATTGAAACTAACGTCCGTAGTAGCTACGAAAATGTATACACTACATGGAACATTAGAAATGAGATTTAGATGGCTAAAAATTAAAATAAAAATTTTGTGCAACACTTAAGCTTGTAAGCAAATTAAAATAAAAATTTTTATTTATTTTATTTATTTTATTTTATTTTATTTTATTTTATTTATTTTATTTTATTTTATTTATTTAATTTCAAAATATGCTCTAAAAGCGTAAATTATGCTCTGAAAAGTAAAAAATATGCTCAAAATATGCGTGATGTATGCAAAAATATGCTTTAAAGGGTAAAATATGCAAAAATATGCACTAACAAATCGATGCCAAAATTAATAAAAAGTTCTGAAACGGATAAATATCTTGTCCCCGCATGAATATATCGCACAAGAAAAAACATGCAATTGCATATTTGCGGTTTCACTGGTTATTATTTCTCCACCTTAAAGAAAGTCATAATAAGTTAATAAACCTTAACAAAAATTAATGCAAGACTTGCTTTTACGAAAATTGTTTAATTTTATAAGAACTAAGACAATTTGCACAAATGATGAATACACGTTGCTTAACTGTGTCCCCGTATATGAATTAAAAAAGGGAACTCGTTGCTTAACAAATGAATAAAAATAATTTTTAATAAGAAATTAAAAATGCTAGAGAATGCCAGATGCTTTTGCTAATAGTACTCAAAACAAAAATTTAAATAATATGCAGTTAGTAAAAGAAAGTATCACACATGTTTAAAAATAGTAGTTAAATGTTTCAGTTGCAAAAATTTTTAAAACAAAAAAAAAGCGTAAAAAGCACATAGATACCCGATTTTCTGAAAGGCGTATTTAGCAAAACTTTCGGTATTTAGAAAGGACAAATGTGTTTCAGATTATCGTGAGTAACTGCCATTACTGACTAATATCACGTTGGTATAAACACCGGATGTAGGTAAGCCGCTTACCGTCGCCCCCATGCACACTTAGAATGCACCATGTGTCACTCCAGAGCACATAGGTTGCAATCTTCGATCATAGTAGTTATCGCTGTACTACGTCAAGTACCTTGCTGGGGTACCCAGAGCTATCTAAACTCTCTGCCGTAATGACTTTGTCAAAACAGTACTATATGTTGTATGGCAACAGCACCTAGAATAGTGTCTGGCTGACCGCGTTACACCAACCACTAGCATTGGTCTAACACTAGAAAGCCAAGACTATTATCCCAGCGATTTTGGTGGCAACCAACAACCAATTCGTACTATTCTCCAAGTTCTCACGCAGCGTGTGTAGTTGCTTATACCCATAGCGAGAATAACTCAACATTGTAAGCACAGCTCGACCACTCATCAGAGCTGAACGCATGCCCTTGCCGCCAACAATCCAGTGCCTTCTCCACACTGCTTAACATCATCTCGTTAACTCCGTGGGGTAGGACAAAATCGACCTTTCAGCAAACGATCCTGACGACCGCTACATATACCCAAACTCCTAGAGCACCCTTACCGTCGGGCAACCGATACCCGTGGTATCAGAGATAAGCATCTGCTGATACCTCACCTCTATCGTCTTTTGAACTCAGGGAATTTCCAGGTGACGCTGCACCTGTTTCCGTTTATAAATATGTCCAAATCCGTTTGTGTAGTAACAAATTAGTTCTCTGGGTATGGGTAATGTACCAAAGGTACGCCAACGGAAAAAGCCACATTACACCAGCTGGGACCCCTGGGGGGAATTTAGGAAGGACAAAAGCACCAAAAAATACCAGTAAAGAACAAAAATGAAAACGCTGCTATGATAATTCATTCTCAATAATTAATAGCTCAATATGTTGTAGGTTTTTACTGCCTAAAATACACGGAAAAGCAACAAGGTATAAACAGAACAATAGTCCTGACGCAATGTAAATTAGTATTTAGATTTTTCTATGTTACGTGGGCCAGTATACCAACGGAACAATTATTTGAAGATTATCTCTGAGGTGAGATATCTTCCCGCTGAGATTCCGCTTAAAACCAACTGGATTGCCAAATAACTTTTGTATCAATACTAATAATTACTTCAATAAATTTTGAAACACGCTTAGCAATTGTATTAATTAATCCATTGAGAACCTGTTAGTATCTTTTACGCATATACTTATTACAAAATAGTTATCAGTTATCGAACCATCCAAAGCGACTGTTAAAATTCATATTGTGTCTGAAAAGTCTATACCAGATGTACATAAATACTTCTCTAGTACAAAATCGAGGCATGCTGAATTATTTATTAATATTCTCTATAGACTTTTCAAATTATTAGTATGTGCAAATTCTTTGAATAAATTTTTGTAGTTTCTATGCATAAACAATATGTACACAGAAAAAAGTAAGAACAAATTTCAATTGTAAAAACAATGATTCAATTAAAAAATTAATTAGTTTGCAACCAATCATTGAAATTCTAGTATTAACTCATTGATTGCAATTAATTTTTTTTTTAAATTTTACATTAAAAATTTTTGTATTTAGTTAATTTAATATCCAGAAAAAAAAGTTAAAAGTTTCCAGCTCTGGAACTGTGGTTCTTATTTCTATAATTTTGTGCACCAAATGTTTCCCTATATAACGTAAAATTTAAATAATTTTAAAGAAAAAGAAAAAAATTAATTAGAATTAGTTACTTTTATATATCACAAAAAGTGTTAGTTTCCCAACCCTGGAATCATCCTTTTTTATTTTTCTGATCTCTTACACCAATCTCTTTCTTTTAAGAATATAAAATATGTTTAATTCATAGAGGAAATGGTAAAATTAGTTTTAGTAGATTATTTTTATATAAAAAAAGTTAAAGTTTTCCAACCTTGGAAACGTCTTTTCAATTTTTTATATATATTTTTTTCATTTGAATTACCAATTTTAGTTTCCAGCTCTGTAACCGTCTGCTCGATTTTGCTGATTTTCAATGCCAATATATTTTGAAGCATTTCTGACATACCAGTTCAAGAACGAAGTCTCTAGCTTTTCTGGGAGCTTAGCAAAACCGATTTCACGAACAGACAGACGGACGGACGCACAGACGGACATCGCTTATTCGTCTTCCCCATGCATAAGGGTCCCGAATATAAAGTATATATGTGGGTCGCTTATTAATATTATGGAAATTTCAAACGGAATGACAAACCTATATATACCCTTTTACCATTCTTTGGTAAAGGGTATAAAAAACAAAAAAATATGTTTCCAGGGTTGGAAAACTTGAACTTATTTTGCTATGTAAAATTAACTATGTCTACCTTTACCTTTTTTTCTATAAATTAAACATATCTTACATTCTGAAAAGAAAAATATTGGTATAAGAAATCAGAAAAATCTAAAAGGATGACTCCAGGGTTGGGAAACTTACACTATTTGTGATATATAAAATTAGGTCTAATTAATTTTTTTTATTTATAAACTAAATATTGCTATTTTATGTTTTGAAAAGAAAAGTTTGGTATAAACAGTTTTCCAGAGCTGGAAAATTTAATTTTTTGGATATTAAAATAACTAAATAAAACTAGTTTTTTTCTTAATTCTTTTTTTCTTTGTTTACTGAACATGTTATATATATTTTTTAAAGAGCAAGATTGGTATAAGGAACCAGAAAAATTTAAAAGGTGATTCCATGGGTGGGAAACGTACACTTTTTGTGATATATAAAACCAATTAAATAAAACTTGTTATTTCTTTGGCTATTAAATATAATTTATATTTTAGGAAGAAATAAATTAATATTAAAACCAGAAAAATCTAAATTATGGTTCCAGGGTTGGAAATTGAAAAAAAATTGGGTAAAAAAGTAACCAGAAATAATAGTTTTTTTTAGTTAAACACATTTTATGTTTTAAGAAGATCTTTACTCAAGATTTATTTTATATATGATAAATTAATATCTAATTTAAGTATAAACGAAGGTTTTTGCCATGTTGTTTATTATTCTCTCAGCATAACTTGGTAAATGGAGATAAAAATTAAATTGATCGCTAAAGAATAGTCATAGCTATACAGCGTGACCGTTTGACCGACTAAAGTGGCAAATTGCCACTTTTTCGACTGCCTTGCCACTTTTTTGACTGCCTTGCCACTTTTTTCCCCTTTTTTATACCCTTTACCAACAAAAATGGTAAAAGGGTATATATAGGTTTGTCATTCCGTTTGTAATTTCTATAATATCAATAAGCGACCCATATAATATATATATTCTGGATCCTTATGCATAGGGAAGACGAATAAGCGATGTCCGTCTGTCCGTCTGTCCGTCTGTCCGTCTGTCCGTCTGTCCGTCTGTCCGTCTGTCTGTACGTGAAATCGGTTTTCCGAAGCTCCCAGAAGAGCTAGAGACTTCGTTCTTGGACTGGTGTGTCAGAAATTTTCCAAAATAGATTGGTATTGAAATTCAGCAAAATCGGGCAGACGATTGCAGAGCTGGAAAACTTAAACTTCATTTTGCCATATAAAAGTAACTCCCGAAAACAAATTTTTATTTTTTTTTAATAAATGTACATATTTTACACTTCAGTACGACTAAAATTGGAATTTTAAATAAAAAAAATACAAAAAAATTAAAAAGACGTTTCCAGGGTTGGAAAACTTTAACTCTTTGTGTTATGTAAAATGAACTATGTCTAGAACTATATTAGTATTTTCTCGAGAACCGTAAGAGCTACAGACCTGAAATTTGGACACAGTACGTAGACCTTTGGCCGCTACAACAACAAATACATGATAATTGGAAATTAAAGGGTGTTCCAAAACGAGCAACGAAAAATATTAAAATCCTATGTAGTATATATACAATTGTATGTATGTATATACACTTGAAATTTGTAAGGTTAGTGTATTTTTATACAGACTACAAAAATTAACACAAAAATTTTAAAAAATTTAAATTAAAGGGTGTTCCATCAGTTAATGCTATTTTGACTATGTAATTTTGACAATTTGCTGTATCTTGGAAACCGTAAGAGCAAAACTCTTGAAATTTTCAAAAACGGTAAAACTGAAAAAATAAAAAATTATAAAATCGCCAAACCGAAAAAAATCGCCAAAAACAAGAAAAAATCGCCAAAACGAAAAAAAGCACCAAATTAAAAAAAAAATTATAAAACTAAAATAAATCGCAAAAAAAACGGAAAAATGCTAAAATGAAAAAAAAATCGCCAAAACGAAAAAAAAACAGAAAAAAATCGCAAAAATGAAAAAAAAATCGCCAAAATGAAAAAAAATAATCAAAACAAAAAAAAACCATAAAAAACAGAAAAAAATCGTCAAAATGAAAAAAAATCGCCAAAACGAAAAAAATCACCAAAACGAAAAAAAAACCCTAAAAAACAGAAAAAAATCGTCAAAATGAAAAAAAATCGCCAAAACGAAAAATACCCTAAAAAACAGAAAAAAATCGCCAAAATGAAAAAAATCGCCAAAAAAAGAAAAAAACCTAAATAACAGACAAAAAATCGCCAAAACGAAAAAAAGCACCAAATTAAAAAAAAATTTCTAAGACTAAAATAAATCGCAAAAAAATTGAAAAATTGCTAAAATGAAATCAAAAATCGCCAAAATGAAAGAAAATCGCCAAAATGAAAAAAAAATCGCCAAAATGAAAAAAATCACTAAAGGGATATTTTAGATGGATTAATAAGAAAATTGTTTTAAATAGTTTTTATTTTAATTTTATATCAAGTTTCTTTATTGATTTCAAAATTCAAAATTAATTAAAATATTTTCTAAAAATTCAATAACAAAAATATGACAACTAACTATGATAAATAAATTTTATAAAAATTAGCAAGTTGAAAATACTGTGGCTCACCACAATACCCCCTTCTCAAAGTTCAAATATTAGTTTGAAAACGTACTTTTTTAATACATAACTGCTCATTTGCAATATAGGCTGGCTTAATTCTATCTATGGAAACAGCTTTTTCTTTTCCATTGAAAATAATCTTGAAGTACTTCTTATCTTTTTTTACAACCTCATATGGGCCAGAATAAGGGGCTTGAAGTGGAGATTTAACACCATCAATTTTAACAAAAACATGTGTGCAAGTTTGCAAGTCCTTAAAAATAAATGTTTTATCTTTGCTATGATTTGTTCCAGGAACTGCTTTAAGATTTGAAAAATTTTCACGAAGTTTTGTAATAAAACTTGAATATGATTTTTCACAAGACGTGTTATTAAAAATTTCACCAGGTAGACGAATCGAAGTTCCGTATACCAACTCTGCGCTACATAAACCAATATCTTCTTTAATAGTATTTCTTAATCCAAGAAGTATTGTTGGTATAGTATCAGTCCAATTTGAGTTTTTGTGGCACTTAATAGCAGATTTTAGTGTTCTGTGGAATCTTTCAATCAAACCATTTGAACTAGGATGATAAGCTGTAGTTCTAATATGTTTTATTCCGAGGAATCTAGACAATTCGTTGAATAACTCAGACTCAAATTGGCGTCCTTGATCGCTAGATATTCTTAAAGGAACTCCAAATCTGCAAATCCATTGTTCGTAGAATGCTTTGGCTACTGTTTCTGCTTTAATATTCTCTAAAAAAATTACTTCGGGCCATCTGGTAAATCTGTCTATGCAAGTAAGGCAATATTGAAATCCATTTGATGAAGGCATTGGTCCAACAATATCAATGTTAACATGCTCAAATCTAGAATCTGGACTTACATAATTGCCTATTGGACTTTTGCAATACCTTGTAACTTTTGATTTTTGACAATCAATACAATTTCTGGTCCAAAGTTGAATATCTTTGTTAATACCCGGCCATACAAATCTTTTTGTTATCAATTTCGTAGAAGCCCTGATGCCCGGATGTGATAAGCCATGAAGGTTGAAGAATATCTGTTTTCGTAAAGACTTTGGTATGTATGGTCGAACCAATTCATAGGACCTGTCGCAAAAAATTTCAACTGAACTGTTAGGAACTTTTATTTTCACTAGATTCATTACGGAAGGGTTTTGTAGTAAATCATCCAATTCCTTATCACAATTTTGATGCTGATTGATCTGCTCTGCTGATATGGTAGATGGTAGTTCAATTGTTAATATTCGCGATAATGCATCTGCTACTACATTTTCTTTTCCAGCAATGTAAATTATATCAGTAGAAAATTGACTTATAAAATCAAGATATCGAAATTGCCTTGGTGTACAAGAATCATTTTTTTTAGACAAACAGTATATAAGAGGCTTATGATCAGTATAAATTTTAAAGTTACGTCCTTCTATTAAACAACGAAAATGTTTTATACTTTCATAAATTGCTAGCAGCTCTCTATCATACGCACTATATTTTGTCTGCGCTTTGGACAGTTTTTTAGAAAAAAATGCAAGTGGTAATTGAGTTTTTAAATCCACATCTAACTGCTGTAAAACCGCACCGATACATGTATTAGAAGCGTCAACATGAATAGAAAGTTGTGCTGATAATGACGGATGAAAAAGTAGTGCACAATCAATTAACGATTTTTTTAACTTATAAAATGAACTAGATTGAGCTTCTGTCCATATCAGTTTTTGATTTTTCTTTGGATTGCCTTTTTGAAATTCATTTAGAGGTGCTTGTAATTCTGCAATATGTGGTATAGAAGATCGATAATAATTTAACATACCTAGAAATCTCCGAAGCGATGTTATATTTTCTGGTCTAGGATACTTAATAATAGCTTCTACTTTTGAACTTGACGGTTTAATTCCTGTTGGTGTAATCAAGTAACCCAAAAACGTGATGTTCTTCTTGCCAAACTCGCATTTTTGTGGATTAATAACTAACCCATATTTGCTGAGGCGTTCAAATAATATTCGTAGATGCTCTAAATGTTCTTCTTCTGTACATGATGCAATTAAGAAATCATCAATATAAGGAAAAACGAAATCTAATCCTTCAACAACTTGATGTATAAAGCGTTGACAAGTTTGTGCAGCATTTTTCAGTCCAAACGGCATACGTAAATATTCAAATAAACCGAAAGGTGTTATTACCGCGGTTTTTTCGATGTCTGCTTCAGCCATGGGAATTTGGTGAAAAGCTTTAATGAGATCTATTTTCGAAAAAAAATTTGAACGGTGCAAAATATTTTGAAAGTCTTTTATATTTGGAATCGGGTATTTGTCTGAAACGGTGTATTTATTTAAACGCCTATAGTCTCCGCAAGCCCGCCATGAACCATCCTGTTTTTTAACCATATGTAAGGCACTTGCCCAAGGACTTTTTGAGCGACGTACTATGCCCAATTGCAGTAAAAGGTCAAACTCTTCTTTTGCTTCTTGTAGCTTTATTGGATCTAGGCGCCTAACCTTGCAACTGAGTGGGTGACAGTTTGTAATTATGTTATGTTTAATAATTGATTGTTCTGTAGACTTTGTATTGAAATCCTTCGTTATTGTTGGAAAATCCCTTAAAAGTTTACAGTATTTGCTTTCTATTTGAAAAGTTCTAACAGATATATTCCGTGAGTTATTTAAAAAACATTTTGAGTAATTATTGTTACAAATATCAATCAATTGTTTGTTTCTTATATCTATAATAAGACCAAAATGTTCAATAAAATCGTTGCCTAAAATAGGAACATCAACATCTGCGATGATAAATTTCCATCTAAATACTCTTTTTAAATTCAAGTTTAGGTCCAAAACCTTTTCACCAAAAGTATTAATTCTTGAACCATTTGCAGCATACAATAGTTTTCCAGAGGCTGTCATTTTGCATTTTGTTGGTAACACTGACACATCAGCACCAGTGTCTATTAAAAAATTTATATTTGTAATTGGGTCTCTAATAAATAATCGACGACTTTGTACAACAGCACTAATATCACCCGTCGCCTTTAGTGATTGGCTTCCATGTTTTCCGAATAATTACATGGAGTAATACACCGAGTGGCTTTTTCTTTGTAACGACGATGATAGAAACAAATTTTGTTATTTATATCTGTACGTGGAGAAGTACTACGAAATCTTGTTTTGTTGGATGAAGTTAAGAGTTGGATAAGTGTGTCCAACTTGTTTTCTATGCTGGATAATGTACTAGAATTATCTGAGCTGCTTACCTTAGCAATGAAGTTTCTTGGAGGAACTATCATGTTGTCAGCAATATCCAATAATTTTTCCAGTGTCGTTATTTTTTGTAGTCCTCTTAAAGTTTGCTCTAACTCGTTAGGAAGTTTCTTTAACCAAAACGTGAAAATAACCTCATCGGTTATTTGATTGCAGCCTAGATCTCTCATTTCATTAAAAAGACAACTTGGTTTTTTATTTCCTAGGAAAAGCTCATCAAATAGTCGATTTATCTTAGATTCTTGAGATTCTTGGTATAAATTCAAAAGTTTAACTTTAAGAAAATTATATTTGTTATCAATGGGTGGATTTTTTATGACGCTTGAAATTTTTTCTATGATAGCTAAATCTAGTGAATCGAGAACTTTTGCATATTTGATATTATCAGAGTGAATTGAAAAGTTTTTAAATTTTTCGTCAGCAGTAAGAAACCACAAATCCGGATTTTGTGTCCAAAATTGTGAAAGTATCAGTTTATTTGCTCTCTTATACTCACAGTCAGAAAATTGAGAAGGCTCCTGAATATTTGCAGGACTTGTCGATGGTAAATCTGCAGACGAAGCACTAGCTTCCAAAAACTGGTTAAACCTAGCTTCCATTGAGACCATAAATAGGTCAATTTTTTCAATAATTCCTAATTCTGCATTAGAAACCGATGCGCATTCCATACCTTGTAACTCAGATGAAAGATCATGATTTCTCGGATCTTCAGATAGCAGAGTGTCCATTATATTTGTTTCAATTCTCAATATTTTATCGGCTTTACGACCACTCAGAGGTAAATTCCATTTTTTTAAGAGGAATGTAATTTCTTCGTTATTTAAATCCGTGGTGGTTTTCATGTTTTATATTTCGGGGTCACCAATAAAGGGATATTTTAGATGGATTAATAAGAAAATTGTTTTAAATAGTTTTTATTTTAATTTTATATCAAGTTTCTTTATTGATTTCAAAATTCAAAATTAATTAAAATATTTTCTAAAAATTCAATAACAAAAATATGACAACTAACTATGATAAATAAATTTTATAAAAATTAGCAAGTTGAAAATACTGTGGCTCACCACAATCACCAAAACGAAAAAAAAAACCTAAAAACAGAAAAAAAAATCGCCAAAATGATAAAAAAAATCGCCAAAATGAAAAAAAATCACCAAAACGAAAAAAACCCAAAAAAAAAAACAGAAAAAAATCGCCAAAATGAAAAAAGCACTAAATTAAAAGAAAATTTCTAAGACTAAAATAAATCGCAAAAAAACGAAAAAATTGCTAAAATGAAAAAAAAATCGCCAAAATGAAAAATATCGCTAAAACGAAAAAAAAACCTAAAAAACAGAAAAAAATCGCCAAAATGAAAAAAAATCGCCAAAAAAAGAAAAAAAAAATCGCCAAAACGAAAAAAAACTAAAAAACAGAAAAAAATCGCCAAAACGAGAAAAAAGCGACAAAACTGAAAAAATCGTTTTAACTGAAAAAACTTCAAAAAAAGCAAAAAACCTTCCTTTCGTGCGCGATTCAAAGTCGCACTTAACTGATTTTTTTAGTATTAAAGGAATTAAATGAAACTAAGTTTTTGCTTATTTCGTTCTTGCTTTTTTCACTTAACATATTTTATGTATTTTTTTAAAGAACTAGATTGGTAACAATAATCAGAAAAATCCAAAATTATGACTCCAGGGTTGGAAAACTTACACTTTTTGTTTTTTTTTTCTTTTTCTTTATAAATTGAATATATTTTATGCTTCTGAAAGAAAAGTTTGGTCTATGAAATTTGAAAAATGAAAATTATAGCTCCAAAGATGGAAACTTTAAAAAAATTATAAATTTTTTCACAAAACAAATATGTATGTACGTGTCTGTATACTATATATATGTACGTACGTTGGTAAAGGGTATATAAGATTCGGCACAGCCGAATATAGCACTCTTACTTGTTTAGAGTGAATTATATAAAAATACATTAAAAATAAAAATTTTAATGTTGTTTTCTCGTTTTGTTTTAATTTTGCCCCTTTTTTTTGATAAATCCCCTTTTGGTGCCACTTTTTGAAAAATGTCATCGGTCACCCTGTAGCTATAAAATAAATTAATTGCATGTTCCATTTCATTTCCCTGAAGCCATTCCTTTCTGCTGAACAAAATCGAAAAAATTCTGTAGGAATAAACCGTTTATATAATACCGCGATATATCATTTGCAATGGGATGTTTAAATTGAAACCCTAAGGAGTATTGTTATGGAGGTACAATGCTAATACTATTTTAGGGTTATTAAATAGTAGCACGGGTTTTGAATGTCTTGAGAGCGTGCAAACAAGTCCCAATTTTTCGGTATTGTATTGACGTGACGTCGATGTTGAGAACAGGAATAAGGTGAATGTAAAATAGTTCTTAAATATAGAATATAGAAGAAAATATTTAACTATATCAAAAATAAAATATTTGAATCAAATTCTTTAGTCGAAAAAAACCGAGGTCACATTATAAATTTTATCATAATTCAAATATGTATGTATGTATCTGCATACTACTTTTTACTCACGTTGGTGAAGAGTATATAAGATTCGACACAGCCGAATATAGCACTCTTACTTGTTTTTATTCCTATGTTAGTTAATTCGTTTTAAGATTTTTCTTATTCCACATTGTCAACTGAAAATTTGCAATTTTGCTTTTTATTATTAAAGTATTTTTATATGATCTAAATTAAGGTTTCGTATGCAATAATTCCGAGAAATATTTATTCGACATTAAACCTAATGAATTATTATATATAATTTGTGTTTGTTGTTGGTTAAGGTTATCTGCATATATTTTATTACTTCTTTGGCAACCACCAGCATTATCAATAGCTTTTTGGGAGTTTTTGCAGAAGTACTTATGTATGTACATATATGCATTTTTATGCTTTTTTATGTGTGTTTTACTTGTATTTTTATTGAAGTCTACTGATAAGTTGCAGCAACGTAATGCATCTAGACATGGTTAAATAACAATAAACAATAATTCTTTATAAGTTTTCGGTTAACATTAAATACTTTTTCTTTCAAATGAATTTTATGAAATTAATTTAATTCTTAAAATCCACTAACCAAGTTGTAAAAATTAGATCAGTGAGTACAATCAGGTAATATTTTTCGGTGCTTAATAAATCATGGAGCCTCTAAAAACTCTAAAGTGATTAATTAATTACTAACATAAATTAAGTTAAGTTATTTTTAGCTATAACAGTGATAAGCTAGTTAAACAAACATTTTTTACGAATGTAACACACATTCATCGGTTACACTTCGTTAAGTTTGTTAAAACTTTTGCAGTTGCGTGTTTACTTGCGGACTTAAATTATGATTAAATAGTTGGGTTAACATGTGCGTACATTAAAGTTCATTTCCAACGAAATTGGTAGAAAAAAATACACAAAATACAGAAGTTATGCTAGCACCGAATCTTATTCGAGTACTAAATGTTAATGGTAAACCTGAAATTGAACTAAGTCTTAATTTACACTAAGTAAGTCTTATTGCTAAGCTGATTAATAAAAAAAAAACAAGCACTCATTTGGATTAATGGCACGTCAATGATGAGGCAGAGTATTAATTTCTTCTCAGAAGCCCTTCATTAGATTATAATATAATAAAAAAAAATAAAATGAAAAGCTATATACGAACATTAAGTCATTAACAGTCACAACCCAGAATTCTCAAAATGGTTTTGTGTTTTCATAAAACAGCTCACTGATCAAAGACCGCAAAAATGTCTTTTACAAAGACTGTCTTCTTGAACAATATAAAATACCGTTATACCTATTTATATGTTACATAATTGCGTCATTTGTACATTATCAATAGGATTGGCTACCCGAACATCGAGGTCAGACTTGTTCATTTTCCTTTAACTTCTAATTTTCTTCTTCTCTTTTTAATGAGAATTTTATAAAAATATGAAAATATCTTAGACTACCATGATCAAATTTTGAGGAAGTAAAGCTCTCCGAACAACAAAATTGCCTGAACGCCCCTAAAATATAATGTGTAAACTCGTTTACCCACTATCAAAATTGCAAGAAAAGAAGAGTAGGCTGAAGAAATTTAAATATTTAATAAATAAAAGTTATATTAACAAGCTGGTCATAAGTCCTTATAAACGTTCAACTATATAAATTTTGCATATTAAACAGTGGGATACAGACTGTGTTACCGGAATTAGTATACTTTAATATTTTTTAAGTTTGTTAATGCTATGTTGGCTAAAGTTGAACTAAAGACATTTTTGACCTAACCATGACTATTTTGACTTGTTTTTAAATGCTTGCAAAATGTACGAGTGCAGAGTTTTAAGCTAACGTTGTGACTAGAGATGCTAATCGGGACAGGTTTTTTTGAAATCCCGGGCTTCGGGATTTAGTGATGGAGTCTCAAAATCCCGAACCGGGATCCCGGGATTTTCGGGACTTACAAAATCCCGAAAAAATTGTGCACAAATGTGCGTTATTTATTATAACTCAGACATTTAATTGCAAATTTTAATTGAAAAGTGCGATGTATGTAAACATTTTTCCTAGAAAAGAAAACGCCATATATCTGTGGCAATAAATAATAATGGCTTAAGTCGAAATGTCTTGTTTCGAGATATTAAGGGTATTGTCCAAATTGTGTTTAGTTTTTATATAAAATTTTTAGCCACCGAAAAAGATGCACATTTACTTGGAACAAAACTGTTAATTTTATAAAAAAAAGGAAACGTTTTATTAGTTTATTTATATTCGTCGTTTTTTAGTTAAGATGTTATGAAAAAATCCATTGGCAGAAAAATAAAAACTAAAGTGCACTTAAGCTATTATATTGAAATGCAAAATAATTTGTTTTGATAGTAAGTCGCTTTAGATTAAATTGAAAATTGCGGAAAACCTGAGATAATGTATAGATATTTTTTAAATAAGTTTTCAAATTAAATTAAATTTAAATACAAGTTTTTTTCTTATGAGGAATATTTTGAATGGGCTGTAAGTTATTGAACTTAAATGTATACAAGTTTTAATGCTCAAACATTTTAATATTAATAATATTAAAGCTACTTTAAAAAAAGATTAAGTTGAGTTAAGATGTTATGGCTTATGTATTATTTTCCATGAAGACTTAAGCTAAAATATAAATGCGTATAGTTTTAATATTAATGACATTTTAAAATTGAAATTTAGCTGAGTGATAGATCTTGAAGAAAAGAATAAGAATATGTAATAAAATGAAAAAGCACTTATGTCAACTTAATCCATTATTATTTATTGTCACAGATATATGTATACCATTTAATATTATCTACGAAAATATTTATTCAAAGCAAATTTTTTATTTTAACAAGGAGTTTCCAATAATTTTTAATATAGAAGATGACCGCCAAAAATATTATTTATGCTAAAAATCGGGATTCAGATAATCCCAAAAATCCCGGGCTTTTAAAAAATCCCGGGCTCCGGGATTTGCATAGTCCCGAAAAGCCTGGGATTTCCGGGCTCGGGATTTCCCGTTTAGCATCTCTAGTTGTGATCCGGGTTACGATGATTAAATTATTAAAACCATTTTAATTTAAAATATTCAGGAGGTATAATATTTCGATGATGCATATAAGGATATTTGTTGACTAATGATCATTTTCCTATTTTAAGATGTTTAAATTGGAGATTTTAAAATATTTTTATTATACTCAACTTACATTGGAAGAGGATTCAACTTAGAAAGCTGTAAAGTTCAAAAGATATTTATATCTTTTTGTTGTTATTTACATTTATTTTCTTTACATACTTTTTACAACTACAACTAGAGCTGAAAAAAAGTCAGCCAATGTAGTAAAGTAAGAAAATAAAAGACATGTTGATTATTGAGTTCTTGTTTCAACATTGTTATTTGTTGAACTTCTCATTTGTTTAAATGAAAGTTTATAACATAATAACTCTAGTTGTTCTAATATTTTTGGGTATAGGTTCCCTGATGATCTGCATTAGCAACAGTGAAATGCGCATAGGATCCAGCTAAACCCCTCAATAATCAATTTCACTGTATTTTTAATAAAAAAGTTATTTTAAATACTAATTAAGTAAAATAATAATTTGGGATTATTAGTGCGTTTATAAACGTTAAACTTAGATATATATATCATTTCAAACTATTATATTTAGTTTTTAGTTTATTGAAGTAAATTTCACCAAAGCTTTAAGATTAGTTCGCATTAATTTCATTTTAAAATGTTATTTTTGTCATTATGTAATAACTTCACATATTGCTAATCATAAACATGTATTTTGAACCGGAAACAGCTATGAAATCTTGCACGAAAAGTGAATTTTTTTGTGCAATTGCACTTGAAATACGTATTTGTAGCTAATATTAATATTTTCTACACTCAAAAAAATAATTAACTAAATTTTTGGAAAATTTTCTAAATTTGAATAAAAAAAAAAGTTGTCGTATGGCGCCAAAGCTGTTTTTTACTTGAAACCAGTAAAATATTTACTGAATTTCTAGTTCAGTAATGAACTAGTTTATAGTAATTATATTTTCATATTTAAGTAAAATTTTCCTAAAATTAAGTAAAATTTTCCCATAAAAGACGGAGCTTTGCAAACAATTTTTTTCGTCTTAGATCTCAAATTTAGTAAATTTTTAATTTTTTTTTGTCTTTAATTCTGGTACTTATTTTTATTTTTAATTAAATTCTATACCAAATGATAATGTTAACTATTATATCTTCATATTATATTCTTAATTAATTCACCATACATACATATAAATTCCTTCCTTCCTTCCAAGTATTGAAGCAACAACCTTCTGAATGATAGAGAATCACTCTAACCATCTGCCTGCCTAATAAGGCAGCCTGAACAAACATTGAAATTATTCAGTTTTAAAATTTTATTTTATTTACAAAAAAATAAATTTCAAGTTCAAATATTCTTCGAAAATATGAAAAATTTACTTAGATTTTTTGCTAAAGTCAAATTGATAATAAATTCTACAATTCAAAGAAAAAATACTTAGAACTGGTAAATATTTTCCTAAAATTTAGAATCCCATTTTACATCTTTTAAGTTAGTCAAATCTCATGAACTAATCAGGAGTAATTCATTTCCTAAAATTTATTTTTTGATTTAAGACGAAATTTACTAGTCCTTAGTATAAAATTTCCTTCAGTTTATAACCATTTTCCTACTCTTAGTAAATATTTCCTTTAAGTCAGTAAACATTTCCTTAAATGTAAGAAATTTTTTGTATATTTTTATGAACTATTTTTGAGGACATGAACTTTTTATTTTTTACTCATATTAAGTAATTTTTACTAGATTTGTGTAAAAATTTACTTAAACTTAGAAAAAATTACTTAAACTTGGAATTTTTTTTACTTGAATTTAGGAAAAAAAATTTCTTAATAGTAGTATATGTCTTTTTTTTTTAAGTGTATGATATTTTACAATTAGTTAGTTATTTTTTTTAATATACCTTAATGTAGTAATGTTGGAACATACTTATAAAACAACACCTGGGTTAGTTGTTTTGTTTCTGTAAATGACACGCTGTTTTGGAATTAATTAAAGTGATAATAAGAACTACTGTAGTTTTAAAAAAAATAAAATTGTTCATGTATTATTGTAGTTTTTACATTATCGTCAATAATTATTGTAGTTTATTTAAAAAAGCTAATTGTTTTTGTCGAGAAAATATGTCTGTACCAAGTAATTAAAGGGTCTTCCACTAAGAGGTTTCGTTTGGATATGAAAAAAACGAGTAATTTTAAGCGAACTCATCGGATGTTTGTATAATTGTAAAGAGGAGAAAATGCCACTAATAATTGAAAACAACGACTACGCTTACTGGACCATGTTCCTGAAATTTTCTATCAACTCATATTTACGGCTGTAAGTATTTAACTTCGCGAATTTCATATTTGATGTCAAAAACTTGCTAAATCACAAGATAACTAGAATAAACGTTCAGGAAACTTCTTACACAAAAGAGTGATGGTATCGTTATTTATGTGGCACGTACACCCAGAGAAAAAATTACATCCTACGTGCTCAAACTGATCAGATTTGTTGCCAAAATATTCGTATCAACAAAGTTTATGTTAAAATTGTTTACATTATTGTCAATGGAGCAACGAAGTATGGACAACGAATTTAGACAAGCGGACACACATCGTTGTCAATAAAAAAAAGTAAACAATGTACCTTGTTAAGTTCATAGACGTTCAACAAACAACAACAAAAATAAACAATGTACCGTGATCAGTTCATACACGTCCCTACACATGTTGACAAACAGCATTGCCAATAACCAAATGTTGGCAACGTATCGTTGTCATTGCGTACACGCCCGTTTGAAATTTCAGAACTAGTGTTGTTCAAAAAAGATACAACCTAGTTAGTATTTTATATTCAAATATATAGCATTTCAGTACAAATATCGAATCATATATTTCGTTTCAGAAGAGAGCATCGAACAAAGTAATTCAATCTTGGTGCATTTTTTTCGATTAAAACATCACCTCAAAAACAAGCTGTGAATGCAAGAGGACATCTAACAACTAAGATTTTATTTCGTCACGTGATTATTTTTGATCAATGTTGTCCGCAGGAGTGAATCGCATGCAATTTAGTTTTTGGAATAATTTTGTAAATAAACTAAATAAAACAGTTTTTCAGTGCATAGGTTAAACATATTTCTGTTACATATTATTTCAATGCAACCTTGAGATAATAAAATGTTTGTAGATTACTTAATTTTAAATATTATTACCAGGGAAACCGCAAATATGCAATTGCATGTTTTTTCTTGTATCACGTATTAATGCGGGGACAAGATATTTATCCGTTTCAGAACCTTTAACGAATTTTGGCATCGATTTGTAAGTGCATATTTTTGCATATTTTACCCTTTAAAGCATGTTTATGCATATATCAGTTTTACACGCATAATTTTAGCATATTTTCGAATTTTTAGAGCATAATTTACGCTTTTAGGGCATATTTTGATACTTTATAGAATTTATTTTATTTCAACCCGCTTGGCACCACCATCCTTTTTTAAAAAACACCCCATTCCGAAAAAAAATTTTATGAAATTTTTTTCTAGCAACTCATTAAAATTTCATTTTCGAAATAAAAATTTAAGTTTTAAAGAAACATTTTTCCCTGCGCTATATGGGTTAATATGCTTACAAATTAAGGGGTTGGTCCACATTTTTATTTTTCGCCATCTAAATCTCTGTTCCAATGCTCCATGTAGTGTATACTTTTTTTTATATATAACGCAGTTTTACGGACGTTAATTGCAATACAAATTCAAATGAGACAGAAACGATTTTTATTTGAAATTCTAGGCCAATATTTTGTTATTTATTGCAATAAAAATTATAAATTAAAATCTTGTCTTACTTATCCAAAATACAGTTTCAAAGCCTTAATTATGATATCGTGATCTTTTGAAATTAAAGTTAAACTCTTATGCATCCAATAAAAATTAATTTGTATTATTTGTTTTAGTCAAAATTTTTGTACTAATTTTGTTTTAACCTGCACTTCATTCAAACTTCTTTGTTAATTATGTTTTTTTATTGATTTATTTTTTTCTTATTTAATATGCAAATATTGTTGAATTTTTGATTAAAAAATATATTTTCATTTACAAATAAACCAATTTATTCTATTTTTAAGAGCATATTTTTTTACTTTTAAGTGCATATTTACAAGTTTTTAGTGTATATTGAATGCGCATAAAACACTTTTTTAGAGCATAATTTTGGTTTCCCTGATTATTACGTATGTTGTTATTTGAATCTTTGCTTCAAACGTGCTAGAGCCTCTTACTACAAAAATAATAAATAATATTTTACGTTAAGTTTAAAAGAATTTCCGTTTTAAATTTTAACAAAACATATACTTGTACAACCAAGATACAAAAATCCTAAAACCCACTCATAATTATCAAAATTAGGTGACTTCACAACAGGTTTCCTCATCATCAATTCCATCTGCTTTTGTTCGTATTCATTATCTTTTCAACGTATATAGCAAACTGTATTAGCATGCTCTCCTTTTCTAACTAACCTAACAATGCCATAAACTATAATTTTTAGTACCTAAAATTTACTTTTATCTCAAACACTAACTGAGCAAAATTAGTGACGCAACCTCAGTTTAACCTTTGAAGTCAAACTGACTGAAAGCAAGTAAAGATATAAATTTTTATGGTCGCATTGATCTATTTGTAAATGAATAATATAAATAAGAACAAAAACAATAGTCTCTGTGTACATATTCTTAAAGTACGTGCAAAATATTAGAATACATTATTTTCAAGGTCATATTTAAATAGAAAAAAAATTATGACTAGATATTTGTGCATGTTTTTCTTTACGAATTTATTGCTGAAAAATTTTTTTCTCTTTCCGGAATTCGGCGTGAACGCAAAAAATCTGTTAAAAAATAAATCACAACGTTGTCAGGCAAGCAAATATTTGGAAAATTTATGTTGAAATTTAACGATAATGACTTAAAAGCCTTCAGGACATGATTTAAGACCTTAAAAAACAAATTTCAAACAAATTTAGGTAAAACGACAACAACAACAACATCAACAAAATCAGCCAGCTTAGGTTCAAAGTAAAAAAAAAACATTTATAAAATCAATGAATTTGTATTTAGTAGAGATCGTATTGCAAAGCTCAATAATCTCGCACAGTAGTGCGAAAAAAGAGAAAATAGGTACAGAGAAATCTATAAAATAAAATATATGAGAATGAGTTTAAACATTTTATGATGGATCTTCTATTGGATATTTGTCAAATATATCACTACTTCCCAGTAAAAAAAGACACTCCAAAAAAGTCATGAAAATGTAGAGTTTGCGATCTGGAAGTAGTGCAAATTTCGATCCGATCTAATGATTTTTACATAGGGTTGTCATTGCAAGAAGTTCTCTTTTTCGATGCCTGGTCACCGAATTGGAAGCGATTTTAAGAAAAATTTCCTTTTTTGTGTTCTATGATAATATTTTCATCTAGGAAAAATGGTTAATAGTTACCTATTTTAACAATTAGTTTCTTTTTATAGGAAATTAAACGCGAAACAGTATTTTCATGTAAATTTAAGCAAATAACTTCAAAATTTTAGACCAAAATTAGTTCATAAGTTTCTTAAAAAAAATCGATTTTTTAAAAATTCTGGTGAGTAATTTCTAAAACTATTGAGGAATTACAAGGTTATGTATAACTAAAATAAACTTCTACTTGGTTTTCTGCTAACTATCGGCAAATTAAAAATATCGATTTTTTGGAAGCAATGAAAATGTAGTTCCTTTAGAATGACTTCCAATTTTTTTTACTGGGTTATTTATAGTATACATAAGGATACAAAAAAAGCTAATATTACAAAATTTTTGGGCCACTTTTTTGTAAAATCTTGGCTTAGGATCGATGTTCCGTTTGATACATTATAATTATAAGAATAATTGGGCACATTTTGCTATCAGTTCAAACAAAAATTAGTTATATTGTTTTCATTTCTTCTTATTCTTGTGTATATTATATATGTATATATGTATATAAACGTTGACCTACCATCAATTATTTTTTTTAACTACAAATTACTCCACACTATGGTCACTTGTTGGGTCAAAAAGAAAACGAATACCTACCGGGTATTCAACAGAACCTGTGTTGAAAATTTCAGCTCCACAGCTCTTATAGTTCCAGAGATCATGCGTTAAGAACGAACACACACTACGATTTTATATATATAGATATATATACATATATATATATATATATATATACGATGGTTTCTATTTATATTTTGGGAATAGCAAATAATAACAAACATTTTTAAATGAAAACGGCTTTATTGTTATTCGAAAATTCAGTCGTTTGACGAGATGTGTGAGAGCTCGCATTGTCATGATGAATAACAATTAATTTTCAAGGTTTAGTTTTACGAATTTCTCCGAAGACTTCCGGCAAACTCATGGGCGTGTACCATTCAGAATTGACAGTTCTACGTTACTTAAACGGAACAGTGCCCACATGACCCATTCGGCCGAAGAAATAGGGGACCATTTGCTTCGCTGTGCTTCTTTCACGAGCCACTTTTGTTTAAGTAGGTAGGTAGGTTAGCAGGCGGCTGGTAAGTAAGGATGAAATTTAGAGTGCAGCTCACTTGGGTCCAATACCATGATCCCTTTGTGGTACCTGTGTGGTAAAGAGAAGTTAGTGAGAGAGGGTGATAGGGAAGAAGGGATAGTGATAGAGAAAACAGGTGGTGAAGGAAGAAATAGAGGAAAGCTTCATTCTTTTACACATATCCTTTTCTTTGCACTCTCATTTGAAGTGTTGCAAATGAGAGTGCATTCACCGCCTCTGGTGTTGAATGACGCGTATTAAATTTTGAAGCTGTGTTTAGTAGCCATTTTATCGTTGTTTTACTTCGCCGATGCTTCTGCTAAACAATACCGATGAAGGAGGGCGCTCTGATGTTATATTAGGATTGGCATCCGCTAAAGCCGGTGTAGTTTTAGTGACCAGTGCCTTATGCCTGCATAACTAGAAGTTTTCCCGCAACAACTGATACTAATGTACATCAGAAAAATGCGTGGTGTTGTTATTTTAATGACTGTCGGAGACAGGGTTTGAACCCAGGACCTTCGGGTTTGAGTCAACGTGCTAACTACTTCAGCCAACGCCATCCTCTTTGTTAGCTTTAGCTCGTCTGGGAATATCCACACAGTCGATTATTCTTTTGTTTCGGGCTCATACGCATATATCCATGATTCGTCACCTGTCACGACCAGTGCCTTATGCCTGCATCACTAGAACTTTTCCCACAACAACTGATACAAAGAACACTAATGTACATCAGAAAAATGCGTAGTGTTGTTATTTGAATGACTGTCGGAGACAGGGTTTGAACCCATGACCTTCGGGTTTGTAGTCAACATGCTAACTACTTCACCCAACGCCACCCTCTTTGTTGGCCTTAGCTCGTCTGGGAATGTCCACACGGTCGATTGCTCCTTTGTTTCGGGCTCATTAGCATATATCCATGATTCGTCACCTGTCACGATTTTATACATGTCTTTTGAAGCACCACTGTTGAACTTTTTTAATAATTTTCTTACACCACTTGATGCGAGATGATAAATTATGGCGTATCCAGCGAGAAAAAATTTTTTTACAACTCAGTTTTTATGCAATATCTAATGTTTTAAAGTGGAACTATTGTGAAAGGATGCCTCTGTCTCATAATACGTCACATGACGATCTTGCATTATCAGTTCACGCACTGCATCGATGTTTGTGGCACAACAACCGATTGTGGACGACCTTAGCGGAATTCGTCGGCGACGAATCATATCACTATACCAGCGATATACTGTTGTTTTTGATGGTGCTTTATCGCCACACAAAGAACTGAATTCATCGACAAATTTTTGTTGAGATAATCTACGTCGAAAGTTGTTAAAAAAAATCCAAGGAAAACATTCTCTTGAAATTAAAATTTTTTTGTCGAATTGATTTTCTGAACTCTCTGTAAATAAAGCAAAGAGCACTTATACATCAAAACGTTTTGAGTACGTTTATGCTAAAAATAATGTCAAACTTTGTTATTGTGTTGCCAGATTTTACCTATTAACATTAGTGTTGCCAGTTCCGAAATATAAATAGTAGCCCTCGTGTATAAACGGAATATGTAAGATAAATCAACCTCCCGGAGCAGCTAATTAATATCGAAATTACGCACAGAATAAAAAACTACATATAACTTTGTGCATTTTTTGCAAATGTCAAAATTTGCCTGGCAAGGATTTTTTTACTTTTCCACAATCATTAAACACGTTTTTTTGATTGCACTGTTTAAAATAATAGTTCAGATTTGTTTTCGGGAATACTAAACTTAAAATTTATTTCATGTTAAACCTGGTTTGTACTTTTCTTTTACATACTCGTATATTGTTATTAAAATTGTTGGAAAAATTTTTTCGAATTTTTTTTTTTCAAACCGGTCTAAGATATCGGTTCCTGTTATCAGTTCAATGTTCCCAATACAAATTGAAAACACACAAGGCATCGCTTTAAATGCTTTCGCCAAAAAAACTGGTGAAGTAATTAATTAAGAAAGTTGGTTGATTTTGTTAATTCCATTAATTCATCTAGGAAAAATTGTAAATAGTTACCTATTTTAACAATTCGTTTCCTTATATACGAATTTAAGCCCGAAACAGTGTTTTCATATAAATTTAAGCAAATAACTTTTAAATTTTAGACTAAAATTAGTTCATAAATTTCTTTAAAAAAAATCAATTTTTTTTTTAAATTGTGGTTAGTATTTTCTAAAACTATGGAGAAATTACAAGGATTTGTATGACTAAAGTAAACTTCTGCTTGGTTTTCTGCTAACTATCGGCAAATTAAAAATATCGATTTTTTTGAAGCAATGAAAATGTAGTTCCTTTGGAATGACTTCCAATTTTTTTTTACTGGGATACATTACATTTCCTGCAGATGCCACCAAGTATTTTTCCTAATGTGACAGCATATCCAGCTGTCAAGCAGTGTTAAGTTAAATTGCAGCTAGAAGTCTTCAGTAGCTTCTTAATTAAGAATAACAATTTTAGAAGTTGTGCAAGTTTTTGCTTCGAGCCAAATTTTCCTTCTACCCTTCTGCCTTGTCCACTGTATTTAAGGCATCGCAACAACCACCTTGATGGTTGCTGCCAATGTACAAGCCTTAAGTACTAGAGCTAATATCGTCCCTACCATGTCAAACTATAGAATATGCAAATTTGTACTTTTCAGAAGAGGGTGAAGACCCGTAAATTGTGGTTTGAAGGCCGGCGTATTCCTAAAAATGCCAGGATTAAACTATTTTTTATTGAGTTATCTATCGTTCATGCGAGTTTTAGCACTTTGAAACAATGCATATCATATAAATTAGGTTATTAAGAAAACGAATATAAAAATTTTGCATATTGTATAGTTTGACGTAGTAGGGACGATATGTAAGTACATTTCCGCCTGGGGTGTAGTAGAGTTTTCAGTAAGTTCGTAAGATTCCTCTATACCGATCTATCGGAGAGTAAATCCCTGCTATATGCTTTCTTTATTGCTTTGAACCAGCTTTATAGGTAGCTATTAGCAAATTATCAGCCAATCCAGGCATAAAATAAATATGATAACGGAATTTGAGAAATATCTAACGCGCATTCATAGAGTTTCATTCCACCTTTATAACGTTAAGCTAGAAGTTCAGCTCGTAAACATATAAAGGGGAATAATACCAATAATACACATTAAGATATATATAAGCATATATATATTAATAGATATGTATAATATACATACATATATATATATATATATATATATATATATATATATATATATATATATATATATGTATATATATATATATACATATATACATTTAAATATATCTTAACATTACATATATTACCTTTATGTAATTGCAGATACATAGTAAAAAAAATACATTCTTATGTCTTAGCAATTGCGTTATTAATTTTATTATGAGTTAAATCACTGTTTTGGGAATTGAAATATTAAAGCATATAAATATATTTTACAAATGATGAATATATCGGTTAAGTTTAAATCACACATTGCTTAGATAGTTGCTCAATTTTATTTTCTCTAGTTCACTTCCTACCATTCGATCTTTTCATTTTTCAATATTTTAATAAAATTCCAATTTTATTTAACTTGTTATGGTGTTTCTTAATCATTTATTAGGTACGAAAGAAAAAAGAATGAAATGCAAAGAGAGGAAAAATAATATTGAAAAAAAAAACATAAGAAAACTGAAAACAAGACAAGATACCGGCCGACCGACCGCATCACAAGGCAAAAAGAGGTTGATAAGAATCAGAAAATCAAAGTATCAGTGAAACTAATAAATTTTAAAATTCTCACATTAATAACACAACCAAAGTGGCTGCAAAATACTGTTTCCAACGTTAATTTTGTTGTTGTTAGCTGAATCTTTTCGAATGCAATACGTAGTAACACAAACACCAAAGACTTGATTAACGGCTTAAAGAAAATGTACTTGATCTCTATGTATGTAATTATAAAGATACTGAACATGTTGTGCACAAGAACAAATATAGATTTCCTCATATGTTAAAGGTATAATCGATATTTATTTTTTTTGATTCAGTTTTTCCATTTAGAAATGCATCTCGGTATAAAATTTCAGATTTTTCTAGCAATAAACCAAGGCTTTGTTTCATTCGTAATTATTTATTTCCTATACAGAAGCAAATAGAAAATATATAATTAAAATAATAATACATCTTAACGATTTAGTTTGACATGAAACAAAACTAAATTATTTCTTCTGCAATTGTTAAAATGTCACTTGGAACTGTAATAAATATTCCCACTTATTGTATATGGCGTCATCGACGTTAATATGTCTACTCATTATCGGCAACAATTGGCTCTTAACTCACTCTCTAAAAGTTTTGTAAATTAATGGAGCATGTTAATAGTAGTCAATTTTTGTCGACAAAGAGTAGACAAGTAAAAATGATTACTGTCGTTTTGATGTGACGTCGAAGACTATATCCACAATATGGGGATTATTAAATGTTTTATTTTTTTTAGAGGGACGAACGTTATATGCTCTAAAAGTACAGAGATAATCTAAGATTATTTGGTCCAGAATTAAGAGGAACAAGTAAATATTAGATGCAATGCATAAAATTTACAATTAATATTCAGGGAATCTGGCCGGAATGGAAGAATTGCCCGCCAAAAACATTTTGTGATCACAAAAAAATTAAAAAAATGACACTCGAGTTCTCTCACAACTATTTTCTGATTTAATTTTCATTTTGAAAAAATAGTTTGTAAATGACCTAAATTAATACTTTGGGATCGGACCGCAGGCATAATGTGTGAAGAAGCCCAGCGAAGATTTAAATCATAAGCACTTGCGACCTGCAGAAAAGCATAGTTGTTGGTGGTCACGTTATAGTATTAGGTGCGCATTCCGCTGTCGGAGCTGGAAATTTACGTTTTGTGGGAGGAAATATGGATAAATTTCAAAATTTAGCAATTTGAAAAATTAATCTGAAGCAGAGTGCAGAAATATTGGGCATAAGAGAAACATTCCAATTCTATCATGATAACAGCCCTAAACAATACGCTGTAATAGTATGATGTGACCGACTATGGCCCATAGGCTAGGTATACATAACGAATAAATAAATGAAATGAATGGTAATTATTTAACTGCCCAAGAGTAATCACAACCCCACCAAAATCTCCAGTTTTAAATATTATTGAAAATTTATGGCAAAAGTTAGAGATTGAAGTGCGAAAGTACTGAAGAAATGACAAAAGCAATGGAGAAAACAAAAAAATTAATGGAATACATTCATTCAAAACGGATTCTCTATAACCTACTACACCTTCTCCAATTGTAGTTCAGAAAGCGTCAATTGTAATATTTTTGGCCATAAAAATTTTATGGCCAAAAATTACATAAAAACAATACACCACTGTTTTAGATAGTGCTTGTCTTATCTGCCCAACAGGAATTACAGGAAAAGAAGCAATTGAGAGGAAAAAATGTATAAAAATATATTTTTTTGCTATAATAAAATTTAAATAAATTCATACACAGAGAAAACTGTGCCTAATAAAATAGAACAAAATGGATAAGATATCTCTATGGTTTTTTTTTCAAGAAAATTTTATTATTTTAATAAGGAAAGCCTTTTTGAAAAAATCAAGAAGAAATCTTGTAGCTTTTATTAGGTTATCTTATTGATTTTTTCAAAAAGGTTTTCTTCTTGTTTTTATTAGGCGACCTAATAAAAAAAATTATGTCTTTATTCTTTGAAAAATTGATGTCTTTACTCTTTGAAAAATGGGCTTGAAGGCCAACTTTGAGGGGCGCAAGCACCCCCTAAAACACAACTTATCGCTATGAAACTTGTTTGTATTTTTTTACATAAAACTGAACCTATTTAAGGTGTGAGAATATAAGAAATAAAAAAAAAATAAAAATAACGGCCACTCAATAGTACATACATACATATTATATTATGTTCTTAATTAACTAACTCACCATACATACATACATTTGTATTATTACTTGAGAGGAGACAAGTATAGAACCAGCCTTCTGACTGATAGACAAGCACTCTAACCAATATCCTAAAAAGCAGCCTGAATAACCACTGAAGTTATTGTGCAAACATGCTAATACAGAAACGAAAAAGATCATGAAAAAAAATTTCTCTATGTTTATTTATAGATACGAAATAACAAGAAACCTAATAAAATCAAGAATATTTCCTTATTAAAAAAATCAATAAAATCCGTTACACATAATCATATAGGAACCTAATGAAAAGAATAACGAATACCTTTTTGAAAAAATCAATAAGGCAACCTAATGAAATCAATAAAAAATCCCTATTTACAATTTATAAGAAAACCCAATAGAATCAAAAAGTTTTTCTCTATGGATTGTTTTTTGGTGCCAAAAATAACGGGAATTGAGTAAAAAAAATTGTGAATAACAAGATTTCTTCTTGATTTTATGTGGTTTTCTTCTTGATAAAATTAATAAGATTTACAACATAAAAATAATAAGAAATCTCTATGAAAAAAATCTTCGCTTCTTTCTGCTGGGATACCCCTTAGCCTAATAACGTTTCGTAGAGAAAATCTTCTTGATTCTATTAGGCAGTTTTTTCTCAGTGTAGTTAGTTTGTTCTTTTTCTCAATTATAATTGCCACTTTCTGAATTGCAATTGATGGTTTCTGAATTAAAATTTATAAATTTAAATTACAATTGACGCTTTCTGAATTTGAATTGATAAATATTAATTACAAGTAATATTTTCTGAACTAAAATTGTTAAATCATAATTACAATTGGTGCTTTCTGAATTAAAATTGATAAATTTAAATTACCATTTACGCTGGGCCATTTCGACTATGAGGTGAAATCGTATGTATGTATATGTTTTTGTTTTTATTGTTAAATTTTCATATTTAAATGATTGAATTTAGAATAATTAGTATATTTTAAAGAGAATTTAAAAACAATTTTAATAGATATATTAAGCAGATATAAATTTATTTTGTTTTGGGCCAATTTCACCGAGATTCATCTTCTCATTCAAGAGTGCTTAAAAACATTTCTGGAAAAAATGTCGTACTTTTCATTTCTGGGGATATCAAAAACATTATAATTGATATTTTAGGTTTATCTTAATTAAAAAGTGAAAGATGTTAACAAATTTTCGACCTTATTTATAAAAATTATAAAGGGGTTGTAAAATAAATTTTCATTAAAAATTTTTCTTATTATTTCTACAATGTTTTTGTTTAATATTTGTAATTAAGGTTGTAAATAAATAATTATTTGTTTATTTTTATGAATTCATAAAAAGTAATTTTGCTCTATAAAGTGTTTTTGAGTCGAGTTTAGTATAAAAAACTGTTTTGCAAACCTTTAATAAATCAAAAATATATTTTTGCATAAGTTCTTTATGTTTTAGATTCTCTATAAAAATTATTTATAATTTATAATCAGGTATATGATGAAAAACGCTTTAGACACAAAACTAATTTGAAAGCGACAAAAGGTGAGATGTGTTTGCTATAATCGTTTTGTCAATCATTTTAAACGGTCGTAAAAAACGTAAAAAATTATAAAAAACTATATTTTTCCATCATATACCTGAATGTTTATTATTCTTAATGTTTTGCGAACCTTTGGATGGCTTCTTCAGGAAACAATACAATATATATATTATATTATTATTATTATTATATTACAATACAATTATAATGTTATTATTATTATTATTATTAAGAAGGCATCTAAGGATTCGGCGAAATATAGAAAATAATATTGAGAATAATAAATAATTTTTATAGAAAACACCTAATACCATGTTCACACTTATGGTCTTAAATGTGTTTAAGGCAAGTGTTTTAAAAAACTAAACACAACCGTTCACATTACATTTGAGATGTTAAAGGTTGACGTTTTGTGAGTAAATTATTGTATTTGTAAAAAATTACGAACAATTATGCTTTTTTTATTGGTTCATTATTTTCAAACAACAAATGTTTTTGTAAATAATTTAGTATTTCTTCACTAATTACTTGTTTACCAAATGATTTTTTGCATGACGCCATTTAATAACAACACAAAGATGCCAGAGTTATCAAAAAACATACTGAACATACTCCATTTGCGTGTTTAAGGAAGTGTTTAAATCTTAAACACTTCATTTGAGATGTTTAACAAAACAAGTCAATGTATGGTAAAACATCTCAAAATTGTGGTGTTTAAGCTCTTACACATGAATGAGGCGTTAAACACTTTTAAAAACATAAGTGTGAACATAGTATAAAGCTGAAAATACATGTATTAAATAAAAAGAAAGATTTTTAAATTAAAGCTGTTTTGTCAGGGTTATATGTACATATGTATATTTGTACGTGATATGAGCATTTATAGGGGGAAGAGCTGGTGGGAATAGTAAATACATATCCGCCAAGTAACAACGTAACGTAACAATTTTTATCTACACTTTGTACGCTACTTGGACTAATATTTAAAAAATACATCACATTGTTCTTCTTTGTTTTCTTTGAGTTTAAAATATTTTGTAAATTTTGCTGATAATGACCATGATGTATAAAATGATGAAGAAGATCAGATGGCTGCGGCAAGCACACTGGGATGGAATCAAAATAATCTGCCGTTTCTAATCGAATAACATATATATCCAGAATAAGCGTTTAATACATACATGGTTATGCATGGAATATTTGTATATTTCTTGCAGTGTTGCCGGAATCGAAATTCAATTTTACACAGACGAACCTTCAAAATTATCTAAAATGTTATAAATTACACAAAACAAATTTTGTGTTTGTTTGTAATGCTTTTTATAAAAGAAAAATATATACCGAGTGATTTTTTTACAATTAGTTTTTTCAGTGCGAATTTTTTCAGTAAAAAAAATGATTCGTAACTTCCAAAAATGCTCAGTAAGGTTTGTTATATCACCATGAATTCACTAACAAACGAACAACACTTTCAAATCAGTGGATTTTATTATCAAAGTGCGTGCTGTGCAGGGTGACCGATGACATTTTTTAAAAAGTGTCAAAAAATAGGGGATTTATCAAAAAAAGGGGGCAAAATAAAAAAAAACGAGAGAACTACACTAAAATTTTTATTTTCAATGTATTATTATATAATTATATAAAAAGTGGCAATTTGCCACTTTAGTCGGTCAAACGGTCACGCTGGTGCTGTGTGAGAAATGTGTTTCGTTAATTATGTCCACTTTATGGTCGTCATAATTGATCAACCTTTTCAAGCTGTTTTGACTAAATTTCCCATAGGTTTCACTTTTTTGAACAATAACCAACCAATACGTATGCAAAGAGTGCGCACTGAGGAGAATATTGGTGTTATATCGGTCAGTGTCAATAAAGATAGCGATATGTCAATAACGAAATTTTTTTTCGGTAATTCAGGTAATGCAGCGCTTTATAAGAGAGTGATTGATAAAAAATAATTGATAATGATTGATAATTAATCACTGAAGCATTTTCAGCAACTTTTTTTATCTGATTTGTTTTTCCGGCCGCCTGTTACAAATGAAAACATTTTCATGCAGCTAACTTTGTGAAAAAATGCTTAACGTAAATTAGGAGTTACTGTTTGCGATATATTGCACTTTTTAATTCCAATATTTCATTTTCAACATATTTTTGGTTGGTTCAAAATAGTCTCCTCAATATAGTCCTATACCTTCATATGCAAAAAATATTGTCACGATGGCACCAGACGACAACTTGTCTTTCATGTAAGTTTTTGTTAATTTTAATTTGCTGGAAAATTTTTGTCATCTCAAAGAAAAGTGTAGCCAAACGAAAACAAAAATATATTATAAAAATATTTGGTAGTAAATTTACGGAGTATTAAATAATTTAGTTGTGTATAATGTTGGGGCGAAATTACACAACAATTAAACAAAAAATTGTATGGTCCCAAAATACTTCAAGAAAACATTTTTTGTCCCATTTTTGGATAATTACACAGGAATTGGCAACGCTGATTGGTTTCTTGAGACCCAAAACTATTTATAGTCAGTGCAAATGAGAAACCAACCAAACAACTACAAAATTTCTAAATTTTATAGAAGGAGAAAAATGTTCATAATATGGTTTGAGTAACACTGGTTGAGTGTTTCGATCACTGTTGCCAGATTTGCAGATTAATCTGCATTTGGCTGACTTTTCATTGTAAAAATTATAAAGTGAGATTTGCAGATTTTCACTGCCAAATTGTAAATTTTCTGATATGCTTGTGTAGCATCAATATTTAGTGTTTTTCTTTACTATTTTAACAAATTTGTGCAAAGATATATAAGTACATACATATGTATATATATGTATCGCACACTAAATCATAAATAGTCACACTCAAAATTATGCAAATGGTTTTGTTTTTTATGTGCCGCAAAAATTTCTTTTGCAGAAAAGTTTTCTTGAACAGTTTTGTATGTAATGTACCATTTTCTTTAAGTTTTATGTAGAAAACTTGTGCATATACTTGTCCTCATCCTTTTGTTAATGTTTATTTTTATCAACCAATTTGTAATATCAGCATATGTTTTTGTATAGCAAGATAATTTATGTTAATTCGAAAACAAAATGAAAAACAATTAAGAATTAAGGTGTTTTTATGTTGCAGATTTTTTGCTGATTTTTTTAAATTATTTTTCAGATTTTTCAGATTTTTTACCCAATTTTTGCAGATTTTTGATCAAATTATCTGACAACAGTGGTTTCGATACTTATTTATAATACAAGTATCACAGATATTTGACAATTGGACGTTGCGTTTAAGAATAGTTTACTTCTATTCTGCCCAGTGTGCGACGTTCATTTTTCATTCACTGTGACGCACTTAGATAGAAAATTTTGATTAAAGAAAAAGTTTTTAATATATAAAATACATGTACATACACATGTATGTATAATTTGGTTATATACATAGATACATACATACATCTTTTGCTGGTTTAAATCATATGGAATGGTCTCCAATTGGTGTAAAAAAAATTAAAAAAATAAAAATTAATTTATTAATTTAAAAACAAAAAATAATTTAAATTATTGGAAAAACAAATTTAGGAATATTTATGTGAATGTAATACTCGTAGGCAATATAATACATACATACTTACATACATATGTACATATTTGTATTTGTTTTGATGTTTTTTATATTTTGATTCAATTCTTCTGTGGTTGCTTGTTGTATGTGTAAATGCACCTTATTTTCAAAGTAAAGTGGAGTTCGATTATAACGAACAGCGTTCATACACACACCATGATGTATTACGCAAGAATTATCTGGTCCCACCAGTTTTCTTTTATCAATACTTCATACAAACTCCGGTTATAGCGAAGTTTTAATTGTAACGAACTCGAAAAATGTAGCAATTTACTGCCTAATATTTGAAAACTGCTGTTCTCTAAGTTCTGAATTGTAGAAAACTGACTTCGCCTATAACGACTTCGATTGTCAGATTCTCCAAGTTCGTCATAATCGAACTCCTTACGTTTCTTATTTTTTTAATTTCCCACTGAATGACAGACAGATGTTCTAGTTTGTTTTTTCTATTTTTTTAATATTTTGGTTGACTTCATCCACATATATACATACATATATTTTGAAGATGTTCATACACACTTGTTTAACATGTTAAGTAATTTTACAGTTAAAGAAATTTAAAAATGGTCATAGAAATGGGAAACAGTTTTGAGTGAATAATATTAAAAATGATATGTTAGATACTTGTGAAGAGCAAGAGGTAGAGGTTTTCAAGTTGATTTATTACAATATAAGGGATACTTAATGTTTAAAAAGTGATAGAGAGAGAAAGAGGGAGAGAGAAGCATTCAAATAAAATAAATTTTGCATCATACGTTACATCACAGTCTTGTACATTTGATAAATCTCGGTTCACACACTTCAACTTTTGATGATCAACTCGTAATTCAGGTACTATAAGAAAGAAAAGAGATATTTGTATTTTTTTTTTTGCTTCTCCGTCTTTCTTGTAGCTGAATTACGAGTTGATCAACAAAAGTTTAAGTGTGTGAACCGGGACCAAAGCTTAAATTAGAAGTGACATAACCATAACCATACAAAACATCTGTTCGAACCAGACTTGTGGGCAACACTGTATTTGATTATAGGTGACGCGCCATAACGCTATAGCCATTGCCATAGAAACCAATAAAATTTCAGTTTGGTTATGGCTATGGCATTATTGCTATGGCACGTCTAATTTAAGCCTAAGCTTTTACTTTAAAGTAAAAAATTTTAATTAGTTGGATAATTTAAAAAAATTTTGATTTTAGGGGTCTGGGAGAAGGTTTAGGTTTTGAGAGCACTTCAAAACAACTAATTTAATAAAAACATAAACTCTCATTTATGCAGATTCATCCTTTTATTTTTCACTGAATTTGACGAACCAGTAATACTTCCTTTCCTTTCAAAGCAGATTGAATTTACATTGTTTTTCATTAAAGAAAAAAGCAAACTATGTACATTATATGTACATATGTATGTATCTGTATGTATGTAGATAGAAAAACAAGGATTTTGGATTTAATATGAGAATAAAATAGAAAAACCTTTGGATGCATATATTGCATAATTACTCTTGTAAGTGCGAAAGTAGCAAATGTTGCAGTCTACCAGATTGATTCTGCAGAATGTGCTCTAAATCCATTCAGCAGTGGACCATAAATTGCAATGAGGATGATGAACACGGCATCTGGCCACTTTTATATTCCAATATTTAATGAAGAAAACGATATAGTTTTCTAAAAATGTTATATTATTTTCTTAAAAAATTTCAATTTTAGTTAAACACGTTACATTTATTTCATGAAACTTCCTATTAAATATTTTCCTAACAAGGATTACATGAACCAAATATTATTAACTTATTGGTTATCATTTGTTTAATTGTGAATTATTCGTTTTCATATAAAATTAATTTATTTTATCTAATTTACTACATATATTTTTCCCCCTCAGTTTGTTTTATGATACGAGATCTTGCTTCTGTCAGTTTTCTTATTTTCATAATTCCTTTTATTGTTCGAACCTTAATGTGTGTTTTGGAAAAAATGTGTTTATTGATAGTCATCCAATAAATTTGCCAGATATACTTAAATACGTATAAAAATTTGGCGCAAGTAAGTAAAAGTTAAAAATGTTCTTGGTCCGTACAAAACTATCTGCAGAACTACGTATAAAAATAAAACTTGATAGCTTCGGTGCAAAAATTTTGAACATTCCACCACTCGGATTCAGTTCAAAATTGTAATGAAGCAGAATATCAACTCAAATGATGTTAAAGATTTAAAATTACATACATACGGGCCTGTTCTGCAAATCACGACATGCCAAATCACGGTGATTTCTAAAAATTAATAAAAGCTAAATCATTGCTTTTGTAAATTTTACGTTTTATAGCTTTGGAAGTTGGAAGAAATATGCTATTATAAATGAAAAAAAAAAAATAAAACGCAATAAAATCTCATTACCAAGGCAACTATTAATAGTTTACTTTTGAAATCACGTGCTTTGAAATCACCGTGATTTTCAGAACAGGGGGGATACATACATATATTAATACATTCAAGTTATAACAACAATTTCATAGACATTTGTGTTTAACTTTACGAAATTGTAAGCTTAATATGAACAAAATTTGAATTAAAAAAAATAATGCTTAGCAGTTGTAAAAATACTTAATGCGTACTTATAAAACTAGTTTTCGTTGCGTGATAGTGATTAATTTTGAAGGAAGGTTCGGCACTGAATTCCATTATGAAAATGACACAATCTTTTCTAAAGTCAACCCTCAAGAAAGCAATTTGGAAAAGACGAGAGAAAGAAAGAGACAACAACAGTTACATGTGAAAGATACAAGCAAGAGATGACTGGGAGAGTGACTTGTTAAAATTTTACGATATTAATTGCTAAGCAGGTATACATACATATGTATGTACATGTGTCTTTTTCACCTTTAAGAAATCTCATAAGAAATAAAAGCGCTCCCTGGAGTACGACCTTTGAACTAAATTTAAAAGATGGCAAATTATGACAGGTATGATTGAAATAGCAAAACAAACAAGAAATATGACAATTCCTATAAGATTAATAATCAAACGGATATAATCTGAAAACCCATTAGATATTTTTAAATGGAAAAAACCATTTCCTTTTAAAACACACCACGTATTTTGAATGGACTGTTATATCAAGTTTGTTGAGGCAAATATTTATTATTTATGTATGAATGTATGTATGTATGTATGTATGTATGTATGTATATATGTATGTATAATGAGTATGTACAAATTATTTTTTTAAAAATATTTTTACTTTAAATCGTTTCTACTATCACTGCATGCTGAAAGTATTTTTTAAACACTATAATATTATGACTGGCATTTTATTTTTTTATTTATTCGCTGTCTTCTTTCTATACGGCTAAAATTAAGAAATGAAAGTATCTTCATCTGCATTCTTTTGATTATTTTCTTATGTGGGTGGTCAATCATACAAGTATGTCCAATATGCTTAAAAAAGTGAAAATTCCAACACTAAGATATAAAATCTGTATCTGAGTTAAGCGCAATGATGAAATAAAAAAAGAACATAAAGTAGCGATGGCAATAATTTAAACAAAGAAGTTTCTTTTGTCTGGTTGTACAGTAGAAGGCTGTAACAAGTTCAAGTTACGAAAAATTAAACAAATACTGAAAATTGTATGCGTCTTGTACTTGTGTTTTGTTATAGTAATTTTTATTTTTTTTATTAAACTGTGTGTGACAGTCAAAAAATAATTTTCAAAAGTAGGCCTGAAAGTTTGTGGTTAAATTTGTTTAAAACTAACTAATTTTTGCTCAAGTTATTAAGCACTAACGATGTTAAATGAAAAAAATATTCCTTCTTAAGGAGATTTAAATGATTTTGTTTAGTCCATATTTTTTCGTAAAAAGCTGATGAAACAAAATTTACCAAACAATTTTTTTTGACACTGTTTGCAATTCTGTTTTTTTTATTTATCTTAAGAGTCTACCTTATTAAAATTGAAAAAGATTTAAGTCATTGAATTGGGGAACTTTCTTGTAGTAAAGGATTCTAATTTATATATGTATAAGTTGTAAATAACTAGTTAGACTCCTTTAAAGGTCCATATATTTATATAGGTACAAGGAGATATGTTTTCACGATATGTACAGTAAAATTTCTATAAAATAAAGTTTCAAAACATTGCCTGATCTAGAAATATATATTTTAAGCTTGCATTCGCAGCCGCAAATCGATAATACGACTTTATAGATTTTTAGTGATAGAGACTTAGCTTTCATATCTAGCTTACTCATATTTTGGCATCTATTCGGTATGCATCGCATGGCCAAACAAAAATAAAAGCCGTCACAGCATATATATCTGTACATATGTATACATATGTATGAACACATTTACATTAATTAATTAATTATATTTTTATTGACCTTTTACCAGTAGTTTATTTTCTTTTGTTTGTTAAGCTCCAGCTTAACAAAATTTCAAAATGGTTTGGTTTGCTTTTTTTATTTTATTGAATGTCATCTTCATAATTTAGTTGAAGTGTTGAACTCTCTATAAGAATATTCATATACACAGACAATTTAAGTTATCGTTAATACAATTTTAATTTTTATCCGAACATTATTGGACTCTTTCGGGTGTTTTTTTATTTTATGTAATATAGCTTTTTCCTGTAAATATTCTGAGCTTAAAGAAGCATATTTTTCTCCACTTACTGATAGTACGGATTATAATTTATATACAAACTGATTATCATTAGTTTTTCAGTAAGTTTTTTACCATGATGAATTCGTGTCAGTATCGAAACAAATAGATTGTTGAAAGTGATATTGGCAACAATTTTGGGCGACACATAAGCCAAGGCGACACAAAGATCATTAATAAAAAAATATTTTTCTATGATTAAAATACTTGTATTAGTTTCAAACTAAATATTTTTATCCATATGGTTCTTCAAATAAGAAGTATACAAATTTGAGTACGTAAGTGCGTATACGATTATAATCGTGTACAGCTTAACACAATCTGAAGAAATACAACTCTAGTTTTGTTAAGTGCTGAACGTTAAACAACTTGGATAAGAGAAAAGATTATAAAAATTTTAATTCAAAAGATAAAATTATGTTGTAATCTTCCCAGGCTGAAAGAAAAACAAAAGACAAGTTGTTGCCACCAGCGATGTGCAATACTTTGAATTAATTAATGTACCCATTAACCGCTATTTTGGAACAAAAGCTCCAATGTCTAAAGAAAAAGAAAGTTTACCAAATATGACTTGATAAGTGCTAAATTACTTCCTATTCAGTTTTAGTTTTTATAAAATTTATAACCTTTTAATGGGTTAATTATAAATAAATAAAGCTACAAGATTTATAGAGTTCATAAATATTCAGTCGTATTAATAAAGAAAAATATTTTTCTATAAAATATCAAACTATTCGTTTGAATAGCAAAACAACTTATCACATAGTGAATGATCTCTTAGGGTCATGCTATATTTATTTTTATTTGTATGTTTGTATGTACATGTATTCTGTTCAAATATATTTCATTATTAGAAATGAGTTTGCTTTTTTAGTCACACCAAATGATAGATACAAACATTTTTACCCACAACTAAAATGGAGGCCCTGTTCTTCTTTGGCAATGTGGAAAAAAATTCCCAAAGAGTTTTAATATGTGTGACATTCCATTAATAATGGAAACTATTTTGTAAAGAATATACCAGAAAAATAAAATTGTAATTTCATAATTTTTTCCACTACATACATACATATTTCTTATGTGTGTATGTATTATGGTGCCTGAAAGTGTTTAAGTAACCAAAGTGTTGCAGTAGCATTTTATTGCTCATTTGTAGCTGCACCGGTGTGATGTGTTTTGTTTCTTGCCTGCTGCCTGCTTAACTCTTGCTGTGCTCAAAAGTTAAACGACAATCATAAAAATATGGTTGGAAAAAGTGTAATAATTAAATAATTTTGTAAGAAAATAGAGTGTTTAGTTCTAGTACTTAGTCAAGCAATTGTTGTACTTAGTGAAGTTACGAGTGTTGCTTCAAATCACCAACAAGCACATGCGGTGACGCTTTAAAGGTTACGACGGTGTTAATAAAAATTCTAAAACAAAATGCAACAACTTAAACTCTTTTAACAAAGTTGACTTAACTAATGCTGGTAAATACAACCAAGCCAAGCGGCACATACCGCAGTTTCATCTGTTTGTCTGTCCGTGCGTCCGTCTCTTCAGCCCAGTATGATGCAGTGCATTTTAGAAAAATATAAAACGAAAAAAGAAAAAAATATTAAATGGAATGAAAACATAATCATAAAGGAAGCCAGGCCAAATGGTTAAGGTGTTTTTGTTGGCTGTCTGTGCTCTGTATGCTCTCTGTTGTTCCTGTACTGCAAGTAAACGGTTTTAAACGGCTTGTTGATGTTCTCAAATTAAAAGGATTGTTTTCACAATTTTTTTGCACACATATTTTTTGTCCAGTTTCATTCTTACGTTCTATTAATTTCTGTTTTTTGTTGTGTAGGTACATCCTGCAGTTCTAACACTGTTGTAATAACTTCACTTCACGTGATAATAAAAGTCATAATTTTACATTTTCTCACTTTTCTCGATTCAAAATAACTAAGCAACAAATGGATGACAAATTATTTAACAAATTGCTTGAAACAATTCAAATTATTTTAGAACAGTGTCGGGCAGATTTTTGAAATCCTATGCACGCGTGTATAGGAAGCACATACGAGATATATGAGAGTGTATTGTGTCTGCCCCACACTGTTTTAGAACCATATTCACCTTATTACAAGTTTTCATATCAAAAGAGATTTTAAATTTATTTCGACTTTATTTTTGAATACAATAGACTTGTTTTAGCTGCAAAAGTCAATATATATCAAAATTATAAAAGTTGATCACAAAAGGTTAATATAATTTAATTTTTCTATATATGCGGTGGAGAATTATCGAAAACACTGTGCAACAGTGAAAAATCCACACGGTCTTGACAGTATAGCTTCGATAATATTATTAAAGGGTAGTAAAACCCTTATTTTTATGGGGCTCCAAATATTTCGAACATCAGTGCGCCCTCAAAAAATGGTGTCATCAGATTTTGGATAACAGCGAATTCAGACTTGGTGATAGCTCTAAGCTACATCCCAACAAAAATGTTTGCTTGCTGGAAGGATTTTTGCAAGGAGACAACGAAACGAAATCAATTGCAATTGCACTTTTATAATCTTTATTTTTGTTCGCGATGAGTCACTTAGAAGCAATAGCAATAAATTATCCACTAAACGTGTACTTGTACTATGTACATACATATCGCTCATTTACTTCAATAGTATCACAACTAAAAAAAATCAGTTTTGCAAAAACCGCTTTTTAAGTTTCTAGTTTGCATACAAATAAATGAAGATATGAAAATATATATATTCTTCTCTCAAGATATTTATATGAAATTTTTACACAAGATAAAATACAAAATTCCGTATTATTCTGCATTATTAAGTCAAAAAACTTATTTTGAGTTATGACACTATTGAAGTAAATGAGCGATATATAATTGTGTACTGTTCATGTACAATCGTAGAACATATTTTTAACCTTATCGTTTACGTTAGTGCTTCAAGAGGTGCAATGTATTGCTTCTAACAGATTTTAGTGCTTCTTTTTTTTTTAATACATGATATTTATTTATTGTATCTTCCTATATGAACTAATAATAAGTATTCAAATCTTAAATCTAAAATATAATTATTAGGCCCGACCACTGTCGGACATAAATTTAGAGATAGTTATAAATAATACATATTTAAGTAGTGATAAACAAAAGAAGAAAAAATAAATAAAAAATAAAAATTATTTTTCAGTTAGTCCCATCTGGAGTGTTGAGTATAAGAGCCCTTGTATCCCTCTTTTTTAGGCCGATGTGTCCAGTAAAGTTCAAAATATTACGAGCAAGCGGATTAGGATGTGACTCGAGTTTTGTTAAATATTTGCCAGCGTTTTTTGCAATTTCTTCAGTCACTAGTGGCATATTTAAGTCACGATGTATATTTGAGTTTTTTATATACCATGGAGCCGATGTTATTAATCGCAAAATTTTATTTTGCCTTCGTTGGATTCTCTCGACATTGGAAGCTGAAGCAGTGCCCCATAGTTGAATTCCGTAGCACTATATCGGTTTCAAAAGTGACTTGTATATCAAAAGTTTGCAATCTAGACTGAGGGTTGAATTTCTACCAATCAGCCAATGTACCTGAGTTAATTTTAATTTCATTTGGGTTAACTTAGAGTCAATGTGGTGTTTCCAAGTAAGCCGTCGATCAAGGTGTATACCAAGATATTTCACATGAGTATGTTGAGGGACAACTTGATTGTTAATCCGAATGGGTAAACACGTATCTCTTCGTAATGTATATGTTACTTGAACACACTTTTGTTCGTTTACCTTAATTCTCCATAAGTTTAACCATAGTTCCAGCTGGGTAATGTGTTCTTGAAGATATCGGGATGCCTCGTAAGGATTTTCATGCATACTAAGGCAGGCTGTATCATCAGCAAATGTGGAAGTGTGGATATTGCTGCTCAGAGGCATATCACAAGTAGAAATCAAATACAAAACTGGCCCCAGTATACTCCCCTGTGGCACACCGGATGAGATAGTTTCAGGCATGCTCATAAAGTCTCCTTCCACAACAGTGAACTTCCGGGCAGTAATGTAACTTTTCAAAAGACTTACAACGTTTATTGGCAGGTATGTTTTTAATTTTAAAATTAGGCCTTCATGCCACACTTTATCAAATGCCTGAGAAACGTCGATAAACAGCGCAGAACAATACTTCTTTTCTTCAAATGTTCTTCTTATAAATTGGACCAATCTATGAGTTTGTTCAATGGTGCTATGCTGACTTCTAAAACCAAATTGATGGGGACAATTTTGTCATGAGCAGTTTTTCGAAAAGCTTTGACATTGTTGATAGGAGACTTATTGGCCTGTATGACTCAGCCTTGGTAAGGTCTTTGCCCGGCTTTGGAATCATTTTAACTTTGGCAAGCTTCCAGCTATTTGGATAATACTGCAGTCGTAAAATGGCGTTAAAAATAAATAACAGTATTCTAATTGCAACACGAGGCAACTTTATTAGCATCTGGTTACTAATTCCATCAAAACCCGGAGCTTTCTTTGGGTTGAGTTCAGAAATTAGTTTTTGCACATCACGCGTCTTAAACTTTATTTCTTGAGGGGGTAGAGCGACTACATTTGGCAAATCAATTACACCAGTACATGTGTTTGGGGTAAATACGTATTTTAAATGGGCAGCAAATATGTTACCTTTTTCAGTATCGCTTCTTGCCCAACCTCCGGTAGATATGCGCAGAGGTGGTTTAAACTCAACGGGTGTTTTAAGCTTTCTAGCAGCACGCCATAAAGAGTAATCAGATGCTGGTGTGACATCAAGATTTTCCAGATAGTTTTTAAGAGATGCACTTTTTTCATGTGCAAGCAGCTCTTGGAGTCGTTTAGTGCACTCTTTAAATCTAATTTTATTCTGGGGTGATCTGTGCTGTTGCCATTCCCTTCTAGCTCTTCTTTTTTCACATACGAGACGTTCAATATCTGTAGAATATAGTCTATTAAACCCAGTCTGCGGATAGGAGGTAGTGGCATGTTTAGCAGCCTGCTTAATATTTTCGTTAAGATTGGCAATGTTAGATTCAACATCATCAGGTGTTCTTAGTGTAATGTTTTCCGTGCAATGACTACTAAGATATTTTTTGAATCGCAGCCAATTTACACGATTCACCAAATTGGCATATGGGTGAGGTAAATCACTTCTTAACGGGCTACAAATTGTAACGATCGTGGGAGAGTGATCGGACGAGAGATCTAGAGAAGCTTCAATTTGAATTAAATCCCTAGAGATATTTTTCATAACGCCAATGTCTATTACATCCGGAATTTTATGTATGTCAGTAGGCCAATAAGTGGGCTCCCCACTTGAAATGACATCCAAGCCCATTTTGGAAATTGTATTGAACAACGCTCGACCTCTGGGTGTAATAAGACGCGAACCCCAGAACGTGTGTTTAGCATTATAGTCGCCAGCTGCTACGAAACAAGGACCCAGAGATTTGTAAAAATCCTCGTATTGATGCTCAGTAATTGCGAATCTAGGAGGAGAGTAAATTGATGATATGACAAAATTATTGGAAAAATTTTCAATACAAATATTCGTTGCTTGTAAATGTTCTTCACAAATGTTATCAATAATATAATGCTTGAGTCTTGACTTTATTAAAATTGCTGATCCACCGCATGCTCTTCCTCTCGGGTCCTTTGAATCATATAAGGTGTAGCCATAAATTTTAAAAAGGCTTCTCGAAGTCAAATGAGTCTCAGAGACCAACATTATATCAATATTTTTTTCCGTGAGGAAGTGCTCAAGTTCATTTTTATGTTGGCGAATGCCGTTTGCGTTCCAGAAACATATTGTTAACGTGTTCATGGCTTATTAAGTATTGCTTGAAGCAGAGTATTCTGCATTCGCAACATTTCTTGCATCATGCTAGTCATATTTGTTGTAAAATTGTTTATAGTTTGCACAAGATTTTCAATAGTGGCTTCAAGGCGATTATAATTAAGGTTTGAGTGTGTATTTGTAGAATTATTTTGCGGTGAAACATTTTGTGTCGGAATAGAACTAGCCTTAGCAGCATCTGCATACGATACACGGGAAGTAACTGGTTGGCATTTTTTATCACTTTGATCTTTTGGTTTGTTGCAGCTAGCGGTGCCGTGTAATTCGCCAAACAGAGGGTAAATTGCAGTATGTTTTTGTATGGCCATATTCTTGGCAATTATGGCACTGTACATGACCTGAACGCTTATGTGGCTCTTCAACTGTGATTTTTCGGTACAAGAGGTATTTTAAATTATAAATTGGATGCGTCTCATTTTTTTTAAATTTTATATCATTAGGGGTTGGGGAATCTTTTCTCTATTTATTATATTGGACACATTTTTTACCTTGAACCCCTGGAGGACGAGTGCAGCTTTTATTTCTTCGGGGGCAACATAAGAATCTATGCCCTTCAATACGATCTGCATGCCTTTAGCGCTCTTAAGCTGGTATGTGTAGAAGCTTGTTTTACTTTTTTCAAATTCAGCAACCATTTTGCGGAAATCTGTTTCGTCATAGATTTGAATTTTCGTTTCATCGATATTGCCATGTTTTATTGGAACAACGTGAAATTTATTCTCACCAATTACCGAAATTAATTTCTTAATAAGAGCGTTTGAATTTTTTTCTCTCAAATATATTGGTGGCGGCTTGGAGGTTTTTTTCGCGGATATATCAGGTGTGTCGTTGTCATCTTGCAATATTTGAAAACGATTAGTGGAGGATGCGCTGTTGTCCCTAGATACCTTTGAAGCGGATGCAATTTTAGTAGAATTAGGGCTTCGCCCGCTCTTTCCCACAATAATATATCGGTCCATTCCAATTTGGACCTTGGGTTTTGGGCTTTTTTTATTTTCAGTGACTAATTGGGTAAGTGATGAATCGGATGATATCACTGATTTAAATGACGAAGTAGTAGGCAACTGTAATGTTAACGAATCACTTGTCATTGGACAAAGCGAAGTTGATCGCTGACGAAAAATTGGCTTAGCCGTTAAAAAAGTCTGTCATCAAGTTTTTTATTTATTTTTTTTAAATTAAGATCATCAGAACTCACAGTAAGTCTATCATCAAATTTGTTATTTTTATTGTTATCATTAAGATCATCAGAGCTCACAGTAAATAGGCATTTCTGCCGTTATCACTCACTTCGCAATTATTTGTTTTCGAGGTAGTCATATAAAGTATTCCTCAAGGGCACTTTGTAAGTGTATTCCTCAAGGGCACTTTAAGTTATTTTGTTTACGGTTGTTTTTGTTTTTTTTTTTGTTTTAGTTATTACTGTCTATGTAAAAAAAATATTAGCAAAGCAAAAATAGCTTGTTTATCAAAGTTAATGTACAACAAATATTATGTACTACAAATATTTTTTTTTGTATGGTTTTTTTTTTTGTTTAGTATGTAAAAAGAAATTCCGCTAATACTTCTGTTCACTATGAAGGTACAACGAGAACTGCTTCTGAGTCTGAACACAATGTACCGATAATTTATTGCGGTGCGGTTTTTCATACGATTTTGAAGTAAAAAACCGCAGTGCGGAACGGTATAAAATTAAAATCTATTTTATTTTCTCTGCGGACTTTCTTATTCTCTCAATTTTTGACTCTCTTTCTCTTTCTGATGTTGCCATAGTTTTTCAATGATTGGCGGTGTTCACAACATTATTGTGAACAAAAAAATGATTTTGAAGTTTAACCCTTAAATGCATACCGTACCATAAATGGTACATTACTTATTTGATAAAAATAATATAGTAAATGTAACCGAAAATCAATAAAGAACCCTTTAAAATAAAGAATACTGTATAAGTCTTCTTTGAAACGCCGTTTAAGTTTGTTTGCTTATATCATCAGCAAACTACCAAAGTTGTCGTATGAAATTTTTGAGCAAATATAGTTTGTGAACCAAATTTCAAAAGTAAATAAATAATTAGTATGTGTGCCATTTTATTTTAACAAATTTTAATAAATTTGGATCAAGTTAAATTTTTTAAATAGTTTTTTCTCTCGTTTTTAATTTTTCAAAAAGAGTTATTTTTCCAATTTTTCACGAAAACCGTTTGGTCCCGTTTAGGGACCAAATTTGCATTAGAATTACTTGATATAAGTCAAAGGTTCTGACCTCATGCATTTAAGGGTTAAAAACTTTTGTCAATAAATATAAAAGTTTAAAAAATATATCAAATATATCTGCCAATATATAAAATGTTAATAATTTCTTGTTTTTAGTTACTGATATTACAAAATATTATATATGTATGTATATATATACATATGTATATATGTTCCCGTCGTTCCTATAAGGAACATAGGGCCTCCATTACAAAATATTAAACAAAAAGTAAATTTTTTAGAAAATTTTATAAAAATGTATGCCGTAGCCGTCTTCCGTTGTATTATGTTTATTGTTTTCTCCCGCAACGAGAAATCGCACCGCACCGCAAACATTGTGTTTAGACTCTCTAAGTGTGGAATATTTTTTGCTGGGATATGGCAATACTGTAGCTAATGAGTGCGGAAGCTTTTGCTTTAATAGATTTCTTTTAAAACAGTTATTAATATTTTATGAGTATAGGACGTTTAGAGCCACGGTACCAAATCCTAAGCACTCTAGTAGAATGTTATACAGCCTATGTCCGTTATGAGGTTGCTTTCATAATTTTATTCAACAAATTTTTAAAATCGGACCGGCAGTTCGAGAGGTTATCTTTTACAATCAAATAAACATACAAACATATGTATAAACATACACCGCCGTATTCATAAAAATGTTTTAGGTTTATTACAGGTTTATTTGACAAACTTCCCATAGAAATACGTCAAATAAGCGCTTAATAAATCTTAAATATTTTTTATGAATACGGCAGACAATCTTTACAGCTTTATAATACTAAAATAGATAATAAAAAATGTATACATTAGTTAAAATTCACTTTTACTATGCATTTACACACATGTACATATTTCGTTGCAATATACTTTTGGCAATTAACAAAGAAAACTTAAGCAAATAATACGGAATTTGGACAAACTTTTTACCCGACTCCGCGACGCAAAGAAGGGTGTTGTGCTTATCAGCCTACGTATGTATGTATGTATGTATGTGTATTCTTTCGCGGCACTATATAAACCGAACACATGGACCGACTGTGATGATTCTTTCATCAGTGTCATTATAGATATGACAGTAGTCATAACTCAATATGGCGTCCAACAGACGCCATTTTGTAAATACCAAAATAATAAAAAGTGTTCACCGACTTTTTATTATTTTATATCAAAATTGTTATAACTCGTCAGGTGTTTTAAAATCATCCTTAGATTTATGTTATGATTTTTTATTTGGAATTACCATTTGGAATATTTAACGGTTCAAAGTTGGTCGCAGTCGGGTTTTTTAATTTTCTTTGAGTACTACTTATTATCTTTATGTTGAGGGCAATACGAATAAAATTTCGCGAGAAAATTTTCCGGGGAACAATTTCAAACAATAGTAATTAAAAGAGGTCAATCATAAATAAAATTCTGAGAGAAATTTATCCCGAGGAAAAATTTCAAACAATAACAAGTAAAAGGGAAAACATAAAAATTCTAATTGAAAAAAGGAAAAATTTATCGCGGAATTTGGTTGACTAGATATAACAAACGGACGACACAATCGTCCGCATTCTAAACAGAAACAAAATCTCTTTATTAAACCTAATTCAATTTATTGAACTCTCGTCCTATAAGTTTTATGCAGCGTGACCGTTTGACCGACTAAAGTGGCAAATTGCCTCTTTTTCGACTGCCTTGCCACTTTTTTCCCCTTTTTTTAGAGTGAATTATATAATAATACATTAAAAATAAAAAATTTAGTGTAGTTTTCACGTCTTTTTTTAATTTTTTCCCTTTTTTTTTTTTGATAAATCTCCTATTTGGTGCAACTTTTTGAAAAATGTCATCGGCCACCCTGGTTTTATGGCTTTCATACAATAACAAATAAGAAAAAAATGGAATAGCATGAAAAATAGTGCACAAATACACACACACACAGTGTAAACTAACAAATGACTGTGTACTATGTTTGCATGTAGTAGTAGCAACTTTAAACGCTTATAGCTCCCAAAATACTAAACCGATTTCAAATAAAATATAGATTCTGCACATCTGTGCAGAAATTCCTTTAAAATGATATAAATCTTTCCAAAATCGGTGCAGTAGTTCCGGCGTAAAAGGGATTACAAAAAACGTGTTCGCCTATTAATTATATAGATAGATTATTGCCCTGACAGGGGAAAAAGAAGTTCTAATTGGAAATGGGAGAAATTTCTCGCGGAATTTTATTCATGATTGCTCTGGTTATATTTTCTCTCCTTACGTAACGCTAAGATTTGCTTCATAACTCTTGTCGATAGTCTGATCTCGTTGTGTGTTGTCATTCATTACTGTTCGATGCTCAAAAGTTAGTTTTGTTCATTAAATTCTTGCAAGTTTACCATTTATGTAAGTTTTTTCTTATGTGATACTTTGTTTCTTGTTAAAATTTTATAGCAAATACTCAATATGACTAAACATCTTCTTTATCATATTTTCGAAAATAAAAACCCTGTACCTCGCCTATAATTTCAAAAAACTTCATTGTGATTTTGTAAGCGATCAAGCACACAAATCCTACATTAGAAATTAATTTAAGAAGAAATATCCAGAACTAACTCAATATGGCACACAAATTATATGACTTGCAAAAAAGAAGCGATTGTAAGCGTCTTATGAAAATTATTTCTGCCAAAACAGCATACGTGGCGAGCATACAATTGAACCTGGCATTTCATGTTTAAATTTGTTGCAAAATTAGTTATCTTATTTGTTTTTAATTTGATTAAAATACTTATTTAAAGAAAAAGATTAAAATTTTAATAAAAAAATTAAACAAAATTCAAATTTTAATTATTTATAAAAAATTATACTTAATAAAGCAAAAATATACTAAAATACTTACAATTGTTATTTTAAACAGTTAAGATCACAAACAAAATTCATCTTAATTAAAAAATATGCACACCCAGCGAAAAAAAATATGCATGGAGTATATGTGATATCCCATACATATATGGTTCGGATCCGAAAAATGAGGGTATATGGCAGTGTTGCCGGAATCGAGATTAAATTTTACACAGACGAACCTTCAAAATTATCCAAAATGATATAAATTACACAAAACAAATTTTGTCTTTAATAGTAAATTTACGTCGTAAAATTTGTTTTAAATGAAATGAAGATCTTTAATTAAATAATTTACTTGTGGTATAATGTTGGGGCGAAATTACACAAAAATTACACAAAAAGTTGTATGGTCCCAAAATAGTTCAAGAACATATTTTTTGTCCCATTTTTGGATAATGACACAGAAATCGGAAACGCTGGAATATAAGCATACATTTTCATACCTACACATATAAACATATAGAATATATATGTTCATATTGACTCAAAAAAGAGCACTGCTGTACAATAAATTAAATTACTAAAATTACATTTTTGTAAGATTTTGTACAGGGAGGTTGTATTTAATGAAAAATTAGATCGAACAAAGTAATTAAAAACCAACTAAAAGACATTTCATTCCCCAGCTAAAATAATATATATGGTATTATATATATCAAAACTATTATATATGGACTAATATATAAAATGTATGGTAATATATGAGCTCATATAAGGAAATATAATTATGATTCATATTTGGATCCATATATAGAAATAAGATGTAATATATGGAGTCATATCAAAATGCAGACATGATAGCTCACATAAGATCGTTTTTTTACTACTATATATTTATTTATTGTGTCTTCAAATCTTAGGTTTATATATAATTAATGGGCCCGACCAATGCCGAACACAAATTTAGTGATACAAGTAGTAATTATTGATACAAGAATGATGTACAAAAATATTCTCAAAAAGTTTCATCTGCGGTGTTGCGAATTAGAGCCTTAGTGTCCTTCTTTTTTAAGCGGATATGTCCAGTAGGGTTCAAAATATTACGAACAAGCGGATTAGGATGTGACTCGAGTTTAGGCTTAGAGTCAACATGGTGTTTCCATGTAAGTCTTCGATCAAGGTGTATACCAAGGTACATATTTCACTTGAGAGTGTTGAGGAGTATTTTGATTGTTGATTCGAATGGGGGAACAAGTATCTTTTCTTAGGGTAAACGTTATATGAACACACTTTTGTTCATTTACTTTAATTCTCCATAAGTTCAACCATGTTTCCAGCTGAGTAATATGTTCCTGAAGATTGCGGGATGCCTCATAAGGGCTTTCGTGCATACTCATACAGGCTGTATCATCGGCAAATGTAGAGGTGTGTATTATTGTATTGCTCACAGGCATATCACAAGTATATATATTTTTTAATGCTTGTAATTATTTATTGTATCTTCAAATATGAACTAACAATAAGTATTTAAATCTTAAATCTAAAATATAATTATTAGGCCCGACCAGTGTCGGACATAAACTTAGTGGTAGTTATAAATAATACATAAAGTAGTGACAACCAAAAAAGAAAAAAAAGTATTTTCAAGAAGTCCCATCTGGAGTTTTGAGAATAAGAGCCCTTGTGTCCCTCTTTTTTAGGCGGATATCTCCAGTAAAGTTCAGAATATTACGAGCAAGCAGATTAGGATGTAACTCGAGTTTTGTTAAGTATTTGCCTGCATATTTTGCAATTTCTTCAACTACTAGTGGCATATTTAAATCACGATGTAAACTGGAATTTTTAATGTACCATGGAGCCGATGTTATCAAACGTAAAATTTTGTTTTGCCTACGTTGGATTCTCTCGACATTAGAAGCTGAACCAGTGTCCTAAAGCAGTAACTGAATTCCGTAGCACCATATTGGCTTCAAAAGCGACTTGTATAGTAAAAGTTTGCAGTCTAGGCTGAGTGTTGAGTTTCTTCCAATCAGCCAATGTATCTGAGTTAATTTAAGTTTCATTTGTATTAGCTTTGAGTCAATATGGAGTTTCCATGTAATTTGTCGATCAAGCTGTATTCCAAGCAGAGCTGTTAAATTTCGATTACGATTAGTAATCAATTAGATTACATTTTAAAAATAATTGTAATGATTATATAATTGCCTTCAAAAGAATTGCTGATAAATTATTGATTACGATTACTAATAATCGAAAAGTAATCTGAATTACTTGAAATTACTACAAAATAATCAAAAGTAATCAAAAAGTAATCCGACTACTTTCAAAGATTACTTTTGATTCTTTTTGATTATTTTCAAACATTTTGAATTTGCATTACTTTATTTTGAAAAAGTTCTAAAGAAATTTATAAAATTAGAAAATTAAATGTTTGTTTAAGAAATTCTTAACATATTCAGTTATATAACAATAGTAACAATATCAATCTGAGAAAAAAAATATAAAGAAAAACATAAAGTGAAATTTTTTGCTGGTGGTTAAGAATTATCTATATGCATTTCATTATCGCTTTGACGAAACGTGAGTAGACTTCAACCTCACATTTTGAACAGCCTCAAACTTCTTATCTTATTCACAGACTTATAAAAAATGGTTTGAGAATTCACAAAAAATATTTTTGAAAATCACAAAAGAAAAATAAGTAGCGAACTTAGAAAACTGTAAAAAACCCACCAAATAATTTTTATTCGATATAAATCTATTTTTTGTACAAGTTATTTTTCTTTCGCTTATTTTTCTTTTGTGATTTTCAAAAATATTTTTTGGGAATTTTCAAATAATTTTTTATACGTTTGAGGCTGTTCAAAGTGTTAGGTTGAAGTCTTTTGACGATTTGTTAAAGCAAAATAGACAATGCTTAACCACCAGCAAATTTCCTTTACATATATTTACAGTTGGCCTTCATTAAAACTAGTTTTTCAAAGGAAAAATCAGACAATGATTGCCGCCTTGGACTGTTGACAATCCCAGCAAAAGAAAATAGTCTTTCAACTGGAGCTGAAGGTGTTAAGGGCGTGTTAAAAAAAGAAATGCCTCCTTAACAAGGTCGTATTTTTGAGCACATTTTTGAATAATATACGCCAATTTTAAACATATACACTCCAATTTTTTGAATAACTACAAAAATGTAAACAGATCTTTCTTCAAAATTTTGCTCATTTGTCAAATTATTAAATATTTTAAATTTTAATATAAGTGAAATGCAATAAACTTAATAAATAATCAAAAAGAATTAAAAGTAATCCTTAGAATAATTGGATTATTTTTTTAAAACTTTTGATTCTTTTTGATTATTTTGTAGTAATTTCAAGTAATTCTGATTATTTTTCCATTTTTAGTAATCGTAATCACGATTACTAAGTACGAAACTGAATATAATCGTAATTTAATCATTACTTCACCTTAAAAAAAAAGTAATAAAATTAGTAATCATTACGATTAGTAATTATTACTTAACAGCTATGATTCCAAGGTATTTTACGTGTGAATGTTGAGGAACAACTTGATTGTTGATTAGAATTGGAGAACAAGTATTCCTTCGCAGGGTAAAAGTTAAGTTAAATGTTAATTCTCCATAAGTTTAACCATAGTTCCAGTTGTGTAATATGTTCTTCTAGATATAGGGAAGCCTCGTTAGAGTTTTCGTGCATACTTAGGCAGGCTGTATCATCGGCAAACGTAGATGTATGTATATTATTGCTCAAAGGCATATCACAAGTGTAAATCAAATACAAAACTGGCACCAGTATGCTCCCCTGTGGCACACCGGATGATATAGATTCGGGCACACTCATGAAGTCTCCTTCCACAACCTTGAGCACAGTGGGCTACATACCGTAACGATAGTGGGAGAGTGCTCGGTCGATAGATCTAGGGAAGCTTCAACGTGAATTAATTCCCTAGAATTATTTTTATGACGCCAAAATCTATAACATCCGGAATTTTATGTATGTCAGTAGGCCAATAAGTAGGCTTACCATTCGAAATGACGTCCAAGCCCATTTTGGAAATTGTATTGAACAACGCTCGACCTCTGGGTGTAATAAGACGCGAACCCCAGAACGTATGTTTAGCATTATAGTCGCCAGCTGCTACGAAACAAGGGCCGAGAGATTTGTAGAAATCCTCGTAAATTGATCATATGACAAAATTAGTGCAAAAATGTTCGACACAAATATTCGATCAATGTTCTTCACAAATGTTGTCAATAATATAATGCTTGAGTCTTGACTTTATTAAAATAGCTGATCTCCCACAAGCTCTTCGTCTTGGGTACTTTGAATCATATAAATTGTAGCCATTAATTTTGAATAGACTTCTTGAAGTCAAATGCGTCTCAGAAACCAACATTATATCAATATTTTTTTCCCTGAGGAAGTGCTCAAGTTCATTTTTATGTTGGCGAATGCCGTTTGCGTTCCAGAAACATATTTTTAACGTGTTCATGGCTTGTTAATGCTTGAGCCAGAGTATTCTGCATTCTAAGCATTTCTTGCATCATGCTAGTCATATTTGTTGTAAAATTTTTTATAGTTAGCACCAGTTTCTCAATAGTACCTTCAAGGCGACTAAAGTTAAAGCTTGAGTTTGCATTCGTGGAATTATTTGGAGGTGGAACATTTTGTGTGTGGATAGAACTAGTCTTAGCTGCATCGGCATACGATACACGTGGTTGGCTCATTTGAGAAAAAGTGGCGGAGTAAGCGTTTGCTGCTTGTGCTGGAGCTAATTTAGGTTTTAGCCCCATAGTCTGTTTAACGAAAGAATATAATGGACATCCTCTGTAGTTAGGGGTGTGATTACCTCCACAATTACTAAATTTTTTCAGCTAGATCCTTAGGTTTAGTACAACCAGAAGTACCGTGTAATTGACAGCAGATAACACAAACTGAAGGTAAGTTGCAGTAAGTTTTTGTGTGGCCATATTATTGACAATTATGGCACTGTACGGGTCCAAAACTCTTGTGTGGTTCCTCAACTGTTATTTTCCTGTATAAGAGATATTTTAAATTATAAAATGGATGAGTCTCATTTTTTTCAATTTTATATTGTTTGGCTCCAGTTCGAAGCGAAATAGAGGTTGAGGAATCTTCTCCCTATTTATTATGTTAGATACATTTTTTACCTTAAATCCCTGGAGGACGAGTGCATCTTTTATTTCATCGGGAACAACATAAGAATCTATGCACTTCAATACGATCTGCAGGCCTTTGGCACTCTTAATCTGATATGTGTAGAAACTTTTTTTACTTTTTTTCAAATTCAGTAATAATTTTGCGAAAATCTTTTTCTTCATAAATTTGAATTTTCGTTTCATCAATATTACCACGTTTTATTGGAACAATGTGAAATTTAGTCTCACCAATGAAATAGATTAGTTTTTTAATAAGGGCTTTTGAATTTTTTCTCTCAAATAGATTGGTGGCGGCTTTGATGCGTTGTTCGTGGATACATCAGGTTTGTTGTTGTCATCTTGCAATATTTGAAAACGGTTTTGACGATTAATAGATGATGCGCTGTTATCCCTAGACATCTTTGGGTCAGATGCAAATTTAGTAAAATTTGGGCTTCGCCCGCGCTTTACAATTGTGATCTATCTGTCCATTCCGACTTGGACCTTGGATTTTGGGCTACTCTTATATTCAGTGACAACTTGGTTAAGTGATGACCACGAGCTCGGAGCGGATGATATCGCTGAGTTAAATGTAAAAGTACTAGGCAACGGTAATTTCAACGATTCACTAGTTGTCATTGGACAAAGCGAAGTTGATCGCTGACAAAACTGTGGTTTTGCCGTTAGAAAAAGTCTATCATCAGATTTTTTATTTTTATTAAGAGATTCAGAACTCACAGTAAGTCCATCATCAGATTTTTTATTGTTGTCATTATGAGCATCAGAACTCACAGTAAAATAGGAATTTCTGCCGTTAGAACTCACTTCACCATTTTTTTTTCTTTGGGTACTCATATAGAGTATTCCACAAGGGTATTTTTTGTTTTTTTTTTTGTTTACAGTTTTTTGTTTTTGTTATTTCTATATGTAAAAAAATATTAGCAAAGCAAAACAAAAGCTTATTTATCAAAGTTAATATGTACTACTAATATTTTTTGTATGATTTTTTTGTTGTATGTATGTAAGAAAAATTCCGCTATGACGTCTGTTCACTATGAAGGTACAACGAGAACTCTATGCAAGTATATATTAAATACAAGACTGGCCCCAGAATACTACCCTGTGGTACACCGGAAGGTATAGATTCGGCCACACTCATGAAGTCTCCTTCCTGAACAGTGAACTTCCTATCGATAATACAGGGTGTTTTTTTAGAGGTATAGAACTTCGAATTGAAATAAAACACAAGAAAATCGTTTTAATGTCCATCAATTTGGCTTTTTTGGAAGGATAGTTTTATGCCATTAATGTTTAAATATGATTTCGGGCATGTGGCCGCCGCGGCTGGCTCGAATAAAGCCAATTCTACAGGTCCAATTTTCAACCACTTTTTCGAGCATATGGGGCCGTATGTTGGCAATAACGCCACGAATGTTGGCTTCCAAGTCCCCTAAAGTTTCTGGTTTGTTGGCGTAGACGAGCGACTTCACATATCCCCAAAGAAAATAATCCAATGGTGTCAAATCACACGATCTTGGTGGCCAATTGACAGGTCCATTCCGCGAAATTATGCGCTCATCGAATGTTTCCTTCAATAAATCGATTGTGACGTGCGCTGTGTGGCATGTAGCGCCGTCTTGTTGGAACCACAACTCATCCACATTCAAAATCTTCCATAAAGTTGATGGACAAAGCTCCAATTGCTGTGCACGGTGGCGAATCGATTCATTCGGGTCCTCTTCAACACTTTGCTCTACAGCGGCAATTGTTTCTTCGGTGCGCACTGTTCGACGTCTCTGCGGATGCGTATTATCACATAGAGTAAACGTAGTGCGAAAACGATCCATGGTTAACCGAATTAATTGCTCTGATGGACGATTATGTCGACCATAAAATGGACGGAGCTTGCGGTAAACTTCGCGAACTGAACCATTATTTTCGAAATAAATTTGCACGATTTGCAAGCGTTGTTCTTTTGTCAACCTGTTCATGATGAAATGGCAAACGAAACTAAATATTAATCACTTGACAGCTGACAAAATGGCCGCCAGTTAAAAAAGTGATGCCAACTTAAAGTTCTATACCTCAATAAAAAACACCCATTATAACTTTCCAAAAGTTTTTGTATGTTTATTGGCAGATGTGTCATCAATTTTAAAAATAGGACTCACACTTTTTTTACTTACACACTCAAACTTTTTAAATTGGAAACTAGATTGCTATCAATGTCAGCTATCCATTTATATGGCAATTTAATTTTCAATTTGAACGGCTGGTCACAGCACACATTGATTGAGGCTACAAATTTGAGTTGTTTCTTCGTCGGTGGCATTTAAAAAATAAAATTGACTATCAATTTGTGCAGCAGCTATCAATTTCAAGGAATTTTGACAAACAGTATATGTGATGAAATTGAAAACTATTTATTGAACGTCTGGCTGCAGCGTTAGCTGTAAAGTTTATGTTTTGAAAAAAAATATATCATTCAATTTAACCGAGTAACAAGTCCAGAATATCTATATTTTAAAGTAAACTTACTAATATCATTGCTGAACCAAGAACTCAACATGTGTCTTATTTTCTTATTTCACTAATGAAATTGTTCCGAAAAGTTTTTGGGTCAGATGATCTGCATTAACAATAGTGAAATGCGCATTGGATCCACCTAACCCCTCAATAAAAATCAGGGACCGTAATGGTTATAAGTTTTATTTTAAAATTTACTTTTTAATCATTTTTTCTTGAGCTTTATTTTCCCCTTGGATAATATAAGTTCTGTTCTTAGTTTTATTTATTCCTCATTTATTAAAAGATATTTTTTGAGTTTTATTTATTCCTTAAAAAAAATTTTTTTTTTGTTATTTTTGCCACTAAGTTTCCATTGAAGTTTGTATAATTGAAACTACCTTCTTCATAAATGAAATGCAATATGAGGCACATTGTGCGAAAACTTGATTTATTCCACGAATTCGTTGAAGTTCTTACAAGTGTTAAAATATGTTAGGTTGGGTTAAAATTGGCAGTTAATTAAATTACCGACTTGTCCTAAATATTTGGGGTTCTCCAACTATGCAGTTTGTCTAGCAAAATTATTAATCAATATTTATAAAATTATTAGTCAAAAACATGCCTTTCTTTCCCTACGTATATTATTAATGTTTGAAGTACCTTAGTAGCATATATTTTAACGGAAGCTAAATTAAATGGAAATGAGGCAAAAGTCTTAAAATGCTGAATAAAATTAAGAAAGTTCTAAAATTTATAGAAGACTATAAAGAAAATGAAAAAAAAATTAACTAAAAGTTTAAAATTTTTAAAAAGAAAGTTATTTATATGGAACTTATGTTATTCGTCATTCTTACTATGCATTTATTCACAGTTGACAAAACTAGAATGAACTATTTTCTTAAGCACTTGGCAAAACTACGACTAAAAATAATGGCGATTAACATAACCTATAACCGAATCCAAGTGTTAATTTTCCTTTAAAGGACAGTTGTTGATTTCATTTAGTTAATGGTTAATGCAAATTGCTAGAAATCGTTTAATAACTTTTATTAGTTGATTTTGTCAAGAAAAGTCTGTTTTCGGTACGTTCACTTTATGCTGCTAAAATTATAAGTTTTGTCTGGCTGAGGTAATAAATACCTGCGTCCAAGTCCTCCATAAGGTAAAAGGTTAATACAAAAAAAAATATATAATATTAAAATCTGTGGTTTTCATAAATAACAGCGTATTTCCAAAAGTGTAATTTTTCAGTATCAAAATTTTTCAAATTTTTTTACACTATCATGTACATATATATATATATATATAGGTGAGGACAATATTCCAACATCAGACTCTAGAAAAATTAAAAAAAAAACAAAATAGTATAAAACAGGTTATGTGAATGTAAGTGATCGTGGCTGAAGAAAAATAATGCCCGTGTAACCCCCAAGGCGATATAGCTTCCTTTTGTCAAAAAAATGGTACAATTTTAAATTTTTGTATGTACCTACATGCAGTATATAAATAAAATAAGACTTAAAATAAGCATAAACACCGTATAAAGCACAGTTATGACTCGAAAAGACAGAAAACAAACACACAAGATATTATGGTTTCTTATTAAATACAAGAATAGGGGGATGATCTGGTCCAAAGACCGGCACTGCAACACCTGATGGATCTTTTGTACCATAGATCTGTGGATTAAATTAAATCAATCTCGGTATGACTCTCCTTATGAAATTCAGTACAGATATTGGAGAATCCCGTCTAATATCATCTGAACACAGAAACTCAGAATGAAAAACACGCTTTCTACTGTCACATAATACGATACACTCACAAAGAATGTGTTCCGTCGTCTCGTCATCTTCCAAGCATAAACAACACAAAGGTCACATAATACGGTTACTTTTCCACAGAGGATAATTCAGTCCAAAGTGACCAGAAAGAAAACCAGTAAGAGGCCGTAAATTATTCCTGTTGAGGTTCAGGATGCCATTATATGTAAATGGCTGGATCAAAGCTTTGTCCTGCCTTAAACCAGGAGAAGACAGCCATATTTCCTTAGCAATCGGAGTGTCATCTTCTTTGATCAGAGATGTTACAGTCGACCGACTTACGCCACAAAACGGTTCTGTGCCCATGAAAGGAGAAGCAGACGCCCTCTTGGCCAGTTCATCCGCTTTTTCATTCCCTGGATGACCGTTGTGGCCAGGTATCCAATAAATGGAAACCTTTATTCGTATGGATAGCTTTTGTAATGAGTCAAAGCACTCTAAAACTAGCCTAAAACGGAATTCCCATGAAAAGAGAGACTTAAGAGCTGCCTGACTATTGGAAAAGATAGCAATATGCAGTGATGCCAACTTTTTTGGCTCTAAAAGCACATCGAAATTCAAATAAAGCACAAAATCACGTAATTTTGATATTTAAAAAGCGTAAAAAGCACTAACGTGAAAAACGAGTGAAGATCCAAAAGAGTGAAGTATAAGAATGTTTAATATTTTCTAAGTTATTCTCTATTTAATGAAATATGTCAGAAAAAAGGTATGCTTTACACTGAAAAAATAAATATACCAAGTTTTTATTAAAGTAATTTTAAGAAATACAAAAATTTCTTAAAATCAATACTTGGTGCTATTTCTTAGTTTGGCACTAACGCTCAAAATATGGCGTTTTGAGTCTTCAAAAAGCACTAAAAATAGTGCCAAAAGCACCAAGTTGCCATCGCTGGCTATATGAGCTATTATTAAGTAAACAAATAACAAAAAATGATTTTCAAAATGTGTTCAGATAAAACGACTCTGTCGTTGTGTTTTTTTTTTTTTTTGTAAGAAATGAATTCCTTTGCAAATCAATGTTTATCAATATACAACGTTAGTGTTGAAGCTTATTTCAAAAGGCTTATTTGAAAAAACGTAAATAAAGTTTTGTTGTGTTAGAAAAAAAATTATATAGGTTCATATATAAAAAAATACATCTTTATAAAGATCATTTAAAATATAACAATTTGATATCATGAACTCGTAATAAGAAAAATTGGACTAACGTTGTTATTAATAAAAACCACAGATATAGCAACTTGATATTATCAAGTTTGTTTCAGTACCGAAAAATACATTAAATGGCAGGCTAGAAAATGAACGTGAATTGGATTAGAAAATATGTAGTATAATCTGGTAATAGTTTCGGTAACAGAACAAGTGAATTCTAACTGGATACCACATTGTTTTAAGATCACTTCAATTATAAATTATTATCGAAGACGATGTATAACTGTTTTAAATAAAAATTTTACAATTTCATCTTTTTAATTGCACAGAATAAAATAATAAATGGCTTGTTTAAAGTATCACCTCATTTATCGAAAATAGTATTTGAAAATCTGGTTACAGATTACTTAAATTATGAGCGGGTTAAAATCATATTCGAACGGTTTTGTATTTTAAAGAAATCCAATTTTATTCATAAGAAAGCAAAATAATGACAATTATTATTCTACGCCTCTTCGTAGTGCAGCGCAGTGCAGCATTGACCTGATCACAAATGCAACTTTTTCATATATCGCTCATTTACTAATTAGTGGGATATATGCATGAATTTTTTTAACTCCATTTCTAAATGGGCTTCTGATTTGGAAGGGAAGGGAAATTTATATGATTATTTCAAGGAGGGACCAACAATTTTAAAAGATACCAATTTTTTATTATTTATTCGATTCAAAAATTTTACTACGTGTGTATGCTCTTTATCAAAATTAAAAAAAACTTAACTAAAAGTATGAGTTATACCTTGTGCTTTTATCTACTGAGCCGAAATAAAAAAGACAACAAGCTTTAGCGATCTTATTTATTTCTTAAAAGCAGACTGCTACAAATTATAAAACAAGTTCAAAGTTACACTAAAAGTACGTTTATTCAGAAACGATCAAGCCGAAATCTTACTCGCGATTGCGCACACGACGCACAGGGACATCTTTCGCGACATGGCGATCAAAATTCTGAAACTTTTGATATACATATTTAGAATTTGGAAATGCGGTTTTTGGTTTCTTGGAATGGAAGAATTTTATGCTTCAATTTCATATGTTAACTTGAAAATATCGAAACACTAATTTTCAAATTTAGTGATTTATCATTGCATTCTATAAGAATATAATATAAATTGAGCGAAAAAATTAACTACTTAATCAAGGCTCCGTCCCTGATCCCATTTACTTTTTTTTCCTATTGTAGGAGTATTATATTATAAATGGAAGCAAAGGTAGACATCACAATCAACTATTATAAATGGGACAGATTATCTGCTTGTGATTTTGAATGTTTTAATATTTGGATTTTTGAATGTTGCGATGTTTAGAATTAGTCTTTGTTTCACTTTAATGCAAATGTACGCGGTTAACATATGGTGTAAAAAATTGGGTATTCTTAAGTGGTAAAACGGGTAATAATAACTTTTAGTACTATTTATATTTTTGATAAGCTTAATTAATATAAAAACAACTTATAGCCTACTGCAAAATAATTCGCGGGAAGATGCTAGTTTTGAATACTATGTACTGAAATTTATCATGGTTGTATTTCCTTTAGCTGTGAATTATACTTGCTTAAATAAGTTGAAAATCAGTTAATGATTTATATTAGTCCCAGTACAAAGGACCTCCTGGAATAGGAGTTTTAAGTATTCTAAATATACGAGGGTGGGTCTTTTTGAATATTCCGCCCCTTAATTGAAATGGCAACACAGCTCTTCTCAACAACCAACTGTCAGTTGACTCATGTCTAAATTTGAACAAGCTGCGTCATTTAGTTTCTTTTTGGAAGCCGTTGATAGCAGACTACCGCGGGTTTTAAGAATAAAATGGAAAAAAGTGAATTTCGTGTGCTTTTCTGTGTACATGGCACACAAGAAATGCCAGATGTAAACTCAGTCTAAGCTTCATATATACTATGGAGACTCTTTACCATCAATTTAAATGTTAAAAAAGTGGTTTACAGAATTTCATTGTGGCCGAAAATGCCGAACATTTTGGAAGACCAGTTGAGGTCGCTACATCTGAAGCGATTGAAACAATCCACGATATCGTTTTAGCAGATCTGAGATTGAAATTGAAAAAGATTGTGTCCTTGTTTCAATTTTGAATGATCACTCGCAATCGACCACAAACGCATGCGCAATTTCCATGCCAAAAATCCATGAATTGGGCTACAAATTGCTCCATCATCTGTCCCGAGTGACTATTTCTTGTTCCCAAACTTGAAGAAATGGCTCGGCGGAAATAGATTTGACTCCAGCGACGAATAATCTCTCAAGCAAATACCTATTTTGATGGCCTCAATATATATTTTCAGATTTATGACTATTCCACATTTGCGGTTGAAGTCTACTGATGATAAGACACCACTGAAATGCTTTTAAACATACTTAACCGTAAAACGTACAACCAAAGAATACCACACAAACACGTAAAAAGGGTAACCGCGTACCCCAACCACAATTGTTAATCATTTTCAGCTTCACAGAAAAAAACATTTAATTTTAAATACCGGTAATGTAAGTTTATAATCTCTTAATAAAAATTTTATGATCAAATCTTTGAACAACATCTTATCCACTCGTTTATTCATATAAAAAACATTAGCTACACGGATACCTCGGTAATGCGTTTGTGCAGGTGACATCTTTGAAAACTTGTAGCTTGTGGAACCACTGAACCAAATTTCATAAATGCACAAAAACAGACTCAAAAAGACTTGATTTTCCTAGATCCGAAGTTTCAATACCCTAATCGTATTGGTCTTGCAGATTCAAACGTTTAAAATTGCTAGTGGACATGCGGGTACCTGGTTATACGTTCTAGTTTTAACCATTATTTAAATTAACATAAAAATTGGCAAAAACAATTATATTTGGGGCTTTTTGGGAGTTCTTAGAATTAAGTTCAACATTTTTTAACGCACTTATTATCCAAAATTATTGTTTTATTTATTCAATAAAATATTGTTTCCTCAAAATAAAATGTTAAATATCGAGTGGTTAGCTAGTTGCTATGCGAATTTCACTGTTGCTAATGCATATCATCAGAGAACCTTTACCCAAAAATATCTTAAAAGAAATATATATATATATACATATATATTATGTTGAACTTTTAGTTAAATAAATGAGAACTTCAACTTATATCATGATAGAAATAAAAAATAAATAACCACCATTGGTTTTATTTTCTGCATTAGCTTCACTGAAATGTAAATAGGAACCCCTCGATAATAAATTTCAATGTAATTTTAAGACACAATATTTTAATGAATAAGTCAAACAAAAATTCGGAAAAATTAGTGCTTTAACAAATGTTAAAATTGCTTGTAACAATTGGCCCATATATAGCCTCAGTTCCCATGTAAGTCCAACATACGGAAATTTAAATTTTCATAATTCAAACATATAACATAATATATTGTGAATGAATCCATAATAGCATCGAGAAAATGTTTCGTAAAAATACTAACAAGGAGCGAAAATAGTTTTTAGCATTTTATTTCATTTATTTTCAAAAAACTTTCTCAAAAAACACTGAAAATACTTTTTTATTTTAAAGAAAAATTAAATTTTAAATTTTCATTCCCCATGAAGGGAAATTTGCTAGAGGGAACTTCATGGGAACGTTTGTTCCCGCTATCAATTCGCAGTGAATGTAAAAAATCAAAATTAATTGAAAATCAGACAAATTTATGTTTGATAGTGAAAAATACACACATGTTTTGTTTCAAATGCAATGTTTTTAAGTTTAAAGTAGTATTTTTAAATATTTTGGGTGCAGTGGCAAAAATTCTTATGTATGCCATCGCCATAAAATTAACAGTATGTGAACCATTCATATTCAATGAAAAAGGTATTGTACGGAATTATTGTTATTAAATATTTACTGATATTGTCCTAAAAGTAATTATTTTTGGATGGCTTTCGAAAAGAAAAATTTTAAGTCTTTTTTTCATGTAACGCGAAATATCTCTGAAACTAGAGGGACTAGAAAATAAAAAAAACCTATTTTTGTAATCAGCAAACAAAAATACATAAGAATTAGTTATACTTGGTGAAAAAAATAGTATAATCAAAAAATTTTCAAGGACTAAACTAAAAACACACGATTTTCAATATCCTTGAAATTATAGTCCTGATATACTCATCACTGTGAATCTATTTAAATGAAATGGATTTTTGTGTAGATTCATAATCCAGAATTACAGAATCCATTTATGACATATTAACGGAATAATACAAAAAGAGGTGCAAATTATGCAAATCCTAAATGCCACTATATCCTCAAAACAAGAGCTGATAGGGAAAAACTAATGACACCATCGAATTCCTCGTTGTACCTTCATAGTGAACAGACGTAATAGCGGAATTTTTCTTACATACAAACAAAACAAACAAAAAATCATACAAAAAATATTCGTAGTACATATTAACTTTGATAAATAAGCTTTTTTTTGCTTTGCTAATATTTTTTTACATATAGAAATAACAAAATCAAAAAAGAACCGTAAACAAAAAAACATACAAAGTACCCTTGAGGAATACTCTTTATGAGTACCCCAAAGGAAAAAAATAGTGAAGTGAGTTCTAACGGCAGAAATGCCTATTTTACTGTGAGTTTTGATGCTCATAATGATAACAATAAAAATAAAAAATCTGATAATAGACTTGCTGTGAGTTCTGAAGCTCTTAATAAAAACCAAAAATCTGATAATAGACTTTCTCTAACGGCAACACCACAGTTTCGTCAGCGATCAACTTCGCTTTGTCCAATGCCATCTAGTGAATCGTTGACATTATTGCCTAGTACTTCTAAATTTAACTCAGCGATATCATCCGCTTCGGGCTCGTTGTCATCACTTAAACAAGTTGTCACTGAAGATAAGAGCACCCCAAAGCCCAAGGTCCAAGTCGGAATGGACAGATACATTACAATTTTAAAGCGCGGGCGCAGCCCAAATTCTACTAAAATTGCATCTGTTCCAAAGATGTCCAGGGATAACAGCGCATCCTCTACTAATCGGCAAAACCGTTTTAAAATATTGCAAGATGATAATGAAAAACCCGCTGAATCTGCGAATAAAACCTCCAAGCCGCCACAAATCTATTTAAGAGAAAAAAACTCAAACGCTCTAATTAAAAAATTAATTTCGGTCATTGGTGAGAATAAATTTCACATTGTTCCAATAAAACGTGGTAATATTGATGAAACGAAAATTCAAATTTATGAAGAAAAAGATTTTCGCACAATGGTTTCTGAACTTGAAAAAAGTAAAACAAATTTCTACACATATCAGCTCAAGAGTGCTAAAGGTATGCAGATTGTGTTGAAGGGCATAGATTCCTATGTTGCTCCCGAAGAAGTAAAAGATGCTCTCGTCCTCCAGGGCTTTAAAGTAAAAAATGTATCGAACATAATAAATAGGGAAAAGATCCCTCAACCTCTATTTCGCGTTGAACTTGAGCCAAATGATATAAAATTGAAAAAGAGTGAGACCCATCCAATATATAATTTAAGATATCTCTTATATCGAAAAATAACCGTTGAAGAACCACACAAGCGTTCAGGACCCGTACAGTGCCATAATTGTCAAGAATATGGCCATACTAAAACTTACTGCAAATTACCTACTGTTTGTGTTGTGTGCGGCGAGTTGCACGGCACTGCTAGTTGCAATAAACCGAAAGATCAAAGTAACAAAAAATGCAGTAATTGTGGAGAAAATCACACCGCTAATTACAGAGGATGCCGTGTATATTCTTTCGTCAAACAGACTATGAGGCAAACGCCTAAATTGGCCACAGCCCAATCAGCAAACGCTTTAACAGCCACTATTACGCAAGTGAGCCAACCAGTTAGTTCCCGTGTATCGTATGCCGATGCTGCTAAAACAAATTCTACTCATACACAAAATGTTTCACCGCCAGATAATTCAACAAATACAAACTCGAACTTTAGTTTCAATCGCCTTGAAGCTACTATTGATAATCTGGTGCAAACTATAAATAATTTTACAACAAATATGACTAGCATGATGCAAGAAATGCTGCGAATGCAGAATACATTGCTTCAAGCTTTAGTTAACAAACCATGAACACGTTAAAAATATGTTTCTGGAACGCAAACGGCATTCGCCAACATAAAAATGAACTTGAGCACTTCCTCACGGAAAAAAATATTGACATAATGTTGGTCTCTGAGACTCATTTGACTTCGAGAAGCCTTTTTAAAATTTATGGCTACACCTTATATGATTCAAAGGACCCGAGAGGAAGAGCATGCGGTGGATCAGCAATTTTAATAAAGTCAAGACTCAACCATTATTTTATTGACAACATTTGTGAAGAACATTTGCAAGCAACGAATATTTGTGTCGAAAATTTTTGGACTAATTTTGTCATATCATCCATTTACTCCCCTCCTAGATTCGCAATTACTGAGAATCAATATGAGGATTTTTACAAATCTCTGGGCCCTTGTTTCATAGCAGGCGGCGACTATAATGCTAAACACACGTTCTGGGGTTCGCGTCTTATTACACCCAGAGGTCGAGCGTTGTTCAATACAATTTCCAAAATGGGCTTGGATGTCATTTCGAGTGGGGAGCCCACTTATTGGCCTACTGACATACGTAAAATTCCGGATGTAATAGATTTTGGCGTTATGAAAAATATCTCTAGGGATTTAATTCAAATTGAAGCTTCTCTAGATCTTTCGTCCGATCACTCTCCCACGATCGTTACAATTTGTGGCCCATTGAGAAGTGACTTACCTCACCCATATGCGAATTTGATAAATCGTGTTAATTGGCTGGGCTTTAAAAAATATCTTAGTAGTCATTGTACGGAAAATATTACGCTAAGAACATCTGATGATATTGAAACTAACATTGCCAACCTTAACGAAAATATTAAGCAGGCTGCTAAACATGCTACTACCTCCCATCCGCAGACTGGGTTTAATAAAATTTATTCTACCGATATTGACCGTGCCGTATGCGAAAAAAGAAGAGCTAGAAGGGAATGGCAACAGCACAGATCACCACAACTTAAAATCAGATTTAAAGAGTGCACTAAACGACTCCAAGGGCTGCTTGCACCTGAAAAAAGTGCATCTCTGAAAAACTATCTGGAAAATCTTGATGTCACACCAGCATCTAATTACTCTTTATGGCGCGCTGCTAGAAAGCTTAAAACACCCGTTGAGTTTAAACCACCTCTGCGCACATCTACCGGAGGTTGGGCAAGAAGCGATACTGAAAAAGGTAACATATTTGCCTACCATTTGAAATACGTATTTACCCCAAACACATGGTGTTTTGATTTGCCAAATGTAGACGCTCTACCCCCTCAACTAATAAAGTTTAAGACGCGTGATGTACAAAAAGTAATTGCTGAACTCAACCCAAAGAAAGCTCCGGGTTTTGATGGAATTAGTAACCAGATGTTGATGAAGTTCCCAGTAAAAAAAATTGGAAGTCATTCCAAAGGAACTACATTTTCATTGCATCCAAAAAATCGATATTTTTAATTTGCCAGTAGTTAGCAGAAAACCAAGTAGAATTTTATTTTAGTCATACAAAACCTTGTAATTTCTCCATAGTTTTAAAAAATACTCACCAGAATTTAAAAAAAAATCGAATTTTTTAAAGAAATTTATGAACTAATTTTAGTCTAAAATTTAATAGTTATTTACTTAAATTTAAATGAAAACACTGTTTCGGGCTTAAATTCGTATAAAAAGAAAGGAATTGTTAAAATAGGTAACTATTTACCATTTTTCCTAGATGAAAATATTATCATAGAACACAAAAAAGGAAATTTTTCTTAAAATCGCTTCCAATTCGGTGACCAGGCATCGAAAAAGAGAACTTCTTGCAATGACAACCCTATGTAAAAATCATTAGATCGGCTCGAAATTTGCACTACTTCCAGATCGCAAACTACATTTTTATGACTTTCTTGGAGTGTCTTTTTTTACTGGGTTGCCTCGTATTGCAATTAGAATACTGTTATTTATTTTCAATGCCATTTTACGACTGGAGTATTATCCACACAGCTGGAAACTTGCCAAAGTTAAAATGATTCCAAAGCCAGGCAAAGATCTTACCAAGGCTGAGTCATATAGGCCAATAAGTCTGCTATCAACAATGTCAAAGCTTTTCGAAAAACTGCTCATGACAAAATTGTCCCCAATTCTAGTTCGTAGTGGGTGCATACCGGACCATCAATTTGGTTTTAGAAGTCAGCATAGCAGCATTGAACAAACTCATAGATTGGTCCAATTTATAAGAAGAACATTTGAAGAAAGGAAGTATTGTTCTGCGCTGTTTATCGACGTTTCTCAGGCATTTGATAAAGTGTGGCATGAAGGACTAATTTTAAAATTAAAAACATACCTGCCAATAAACGTTGTAAGTCTTTTGGAAAGTTACATTACTGCCCGCAAGTTCACTGTTGTGGAAGGAGACTTTATGAGCATGCCTGAAACTATCTCATCCGGTGTGCCACAGGGGAGTATACTGGGGCCAGTTTTGTATTTGATTTATACTTGTGATATGCCTCTGAGCAGCAATATCCACACTTCCACATTTGCTGATGATACAGCCTGCCTTAGTATGCATGAAAATCCTTACGAAGCATCCCGATATCTTCAAGAACACATTACCAAGCTGGAACTATGGTTAAACTTATGGAGAATTAAGGTAAACGAACAAAAGTGTGTTCAAGTAACATATACATTACGAAGAGATACTTGTTCACCCATTCGGATTAACAATCAAGTTGTCCCTCAACATACTCATGTGAAATATCTTGGAATACACCTTGATCGACGGCTTACTTGGAAACACCATATTGACTCTAAGTTAACCCAAATGAAACTAAAATTAACTCAGGTACATTGGCTGATTGGTAGAAATTCAACCCTCAGTCTAGATTGCAAACTTGTGATATACAAGTCTATTTTGAAACCCATATGGTGCTACGGAATTCAACTATGGGGCACTGCTTCAGCTTCCAATGTCGAGAGAATCCAACGAAGGCAAAATAAAATTTTGCGATTAATAACATCGGCTCCATGGTATATAAAAAACTCAAATATACATCGTGATTTAAACATGCCACTAGTGGTTGAAGAAATTGCAAAATATGCAGGCAAATATTTAACAAAACTCGAGTCACATCCTAATCCGCTTGCTCGTAATATTTTGAACTTTACTGGACACGTCCGCCTAAAAAAGAGGGATACAAGTGCTCTTATACTCAACACTCCAGATGGGACTGCTTGAAAATAATTTTTATTTTATTTTATTTTTTCTTCCTTTTGATTATCACTACTTATGTATTACTTATAACTATCTCTAAATTTATGTCCGACAGTGGTCGGGCCTAATAATTATATTTTAGATTTAAGATTTGAATACTTATTGTTAGTTCATATTTGAAGATACAATAAATAAAAATATGTATTAAAAAAAAAAAAACCATCGAAATCAGCAGATATAAATACATAAGGATCAGTCATTTTTATATAAACATCCAAATCACTGTTGTGTAGTGTAATTATTTATAATTAAAAGTTATTAATTGGAAGTTTAATAATGAAATTACGCGTATATTGATTCAGTTCGCCTGCAAAAATAAAGTGGACAAAACCATGAGAACAGTGGAAAAATCCGCGTGAAAAATATTATTCACGATAAGGAGAATAAAAAAAAACCAACAGATTTCTGGGGGAAAATTATTCACGATTGCAATTTGGGGAAAAGGGAAACTATTTTAAGATAAAAACTGTTCACGATAGGGGTGAATAGTTTAGTTTGTAATTAAATTTATTTAATAAGTTTTTTTATATAATAATTTTATTTAATTAATAATTGTATTTAACTAACGATTTAAGTTAGTTAATTTAATTTAACTAAATTAATTAATTTAATTCATTAAGTTATTATTTAATTAACTTAATTTATTTAATTAATTAATTAAATTAATTTATTTTGATAAACATTTTTATTTTAATGATCTAAATATAACTAAGCATTTTTGTGACAACAAATTTTTTGTGCTTAATATTAAAAACTGAAGATGACTTTTTTACCTGTATTACCTAAATAACAATATTTTTCCCTCTCCAAGTCCATAAAAAATGTTTAAGTGCCAATGCAATATAACAAACTTAAAAAATTATTTGTATAAATATATTATATAATTATTGTTTTCTCCCATTTTCTCTTTTAAAAATCAATTGATATATGAGATTCGTATTTTGATATATTAACTCATATTATAGAATTTTTTCGTGGAAAAATTCATTGCACTTAACATTAAAATATCAGTATATTGATGTGGAATAGCGGTATCAATTTTTTTAAACCCTTTACTAAAAATGGTAAAAGGTGTATATAGATTTATCATTCATTGTGTGTAATTTCAATAATATTCATATGAGACTCTCAAAATACATATATTCTGGATCTTTATGAATAGGGAAGACAAATAAGCTATGTCCATCTCTCCGTCCATCCGGCTGTCCGTCTGATGTACGTGAAATCGGGTTTGCGGAGATCCCAGAAAAGCCACTTGATTTTGCCATATAAAAGTAAGTAGCTAGCACTCATTTTTTATATTTCTTGCTAAATAAACTTATTTTATGTTTCAGTACGAATTAAACTTGTAATAAAAATTTACATAAAAAAAATCAAAAAGACGTTTCCCGGTTTGGAAACTTTAACAAATATAAGGTACTAAAACTAATTTTTCCTTTTTATCTATAAATTAAAAATATCTTACATTTTGGTCTAAGATATATAGGAAATATTTAAAATTATGATTCCAAGGTTGGGAAACTTACATTTCTTGTGATTTATAAATGTAATCATGACTAATTTTTATACAAATATAAGGTACTAAAACTAATTTTTCCTTTTTATCTATAAATTAAAAATATCTTACATTTTGGTCTAAGATATAAGAAATATTTAAAATTATGATTCCAGGGTTGGGAAACTTACATTTCTTGTGATTTATAAATGTAATCATGACTAATTTTTTTTTCTTTTTCGTTTTTATACTTTAATTTATATATAAATTTTATGTTTTGGAAAGAAAATTTGGGTATAAAGAATTAAAAAAATAAACACAACATAGCTGGAAAATTTTAAAATTTTTTGTTATTAAAGTAACTAAATAAAACTAGTATTTTCCTTATTTCGTTTTAGCTTTGTTCACTTAACTTATTTTGTATATATGTTTAAAGAATAAGATTGGTATAAGGAACCAGAAAAATATAAAAGGATGATTCTAGGGTTTGGAAACGTACACTTTCTCGGTATATAAAACTAATTGAATAAAGATAGTTAGTTATTCATTTGGTAACTAAATATATTCTATATTTTAGAAAGAAATAAATTAGTATTAAAACCAGAAAAATTTTAATTATGGTTCCAGGCTTGGAAATTGAAAAAAAAATATTTGAGTAAAAAATAACCAAAAATGGATATCTTTGTACTCATGTATGTATCTGTATACAACATATAAATACGTTGGTGAAAGGTATATAGAATCGGCACAGCCGAATATAGCAATCTTACTTGTTTATTTTTTATTAATTATTTAGGGAATAAATTGTAAAACAAAATAAAAATTATGAGAAAATATATAAAACCAAAAAAATTATGTCCATTTAAATTATAAAATTTTTCTCCAAAATCTTGAATTTTAGATTGCTCGTGAAAAAGAATTTTGCATCACCCACATGGGAGAGAGAAATAATAAAAATAGGAGATAACATGTTTGATTTCGAGTTTTTTTATAAACAAGTTTTAAATCGCTTAAATAAATAAATTTTTTTGAAGTGCTTTTTCCGCCGATTCAGGCATACTGCTTCTTATCAGGTGATCAGAGGACATTGCTATAATAGCCGCCTTCATTTTTGAAGGAGGTTTAAAATTTCTTGCAAAGGCCTATAAGAAAAAATTAAGTTTAAGTTGTCCGTCAATGTTCTATTAGTATTCAAAAATGTGTGAAGCGTCGAAAAATTTTCGATGATTACTAACGTACATATATGTAACAAATATTTTAAGAAGATTTTATTCAACTTATAAGTAATTTAATTTTTATTAATATTTTTTGTATTTAATTTTATTTTTTACTTAGAACGTGACCCTAAAACATTATTTAAAAATTGTCTCTATATGAACAGCCTTAAAGATGCCCTATTATGTATTCAATTACGTACTAAAATTTAAAAAGTTAATTACATTAATTATTTAGCAGATTGAAATCTGTTTGTTAAGTTAAATATCAGCACAATGACTACAATTGAATTCCCGCTTAGTTTCTACATGTTGCAAGCATAACGAAAAAGATAATTTTTCATTACAGTATTTCTCCAGACGTGTGTACTTTGTATTATTGCAGTTAAAATACTTCACTAAAAGCCCCTAAAAGCAAAATATACATTTCTATATTAAAAATCAATAAATGACGAAATAATTGATTTAATGTTGTGTTGATATTCATAAAAATATATGTCTGTAGTCTTATACATTTATTCCTTTCTGTTCAAATGACTTTAAAAAAAATTGGCTTACTGACTGACTGATTACCTGGTTGACTGATTGCCACTACAATTTGTGTCAGGTTTTGAGTTTATCGAGAGGCAGAAGATATGAAACTTAAATAAGAAAGAATACGATAATAATTGTACTTGAAACATTATCAGACGATTTGCAATGCCATCAAAGTTATATTTTTTTCTTTTTTAAATCTACTTTTACTTAAAATTTTAACGGAGATGTGAGTATGATGGTCAAAAGTACTTTTTGTGATTTTTTATACGAGTATTAAGTTTTAATATTTTTATCCCATTTTTCCCAAAAGAATATTATTTAACTTGTTCAGTAAAATTTTAAAGGTTGCCTAACGATTTGCATTAGTAACAGTGAAATACCCTCAAAAATAAATTTCAATGTATTTTTAAGAAATAATTAATAATTTAATTAAACAAATTAAATATTTATTTTTGGGAAAAATGCGATAAAAATATATGACCCGGTTCGGATAGTTTTTGAGACGCTCTTTAACATGGTGAAAAGCAGAAAGTCCTAACTTGCTTAGAAGTGTACTAAAAATGCAAAGACAGAAGAGCAAAAATGAAAGAAAACCAAAATTTTATTTAAAATCGATAATGAAGATAATACATGGAATTGAAAATGATTTTACCAAAAAAAAAGATATTTTGCACAAAAAATATTTATTTAGCAATATTAAGTAGTTTTCTTCGTCGCCAAACTTCACTAGTTTATAACGGAAAAGACCAACAGAAACAGAATGGAGGAGAACAAGTACCGAGAAACTGACGAAATGCATTGTTTATCATTAACAGCTGATTTCTCGAAATTTTGTTTTTGAGTCATAAGCCACCTTTTCATAGACCGGGTCACATATATATTATTTTTTTTGTTGTTATTTCTAACAAATTCAGAATGTGTTTCATTAGCATTTAATATAAATATTGTATAAAGTCATCTACTCTTATGAAATGGGATATGATGATTTTTGGACAAAGAATATGCTTTTAAATAAATTTATTCATAAATAAATAAATTGTATTAATAAAAAAATATGTTCGATACGTGTTGTTCGTGACAGAAGATTTGATAGATCTAAATAATTTTGGCTTAAGTTTGTTTAAGTAAGTATTCATGAATAATACCACGCTGAAGCAACTTTCAGAATATTGCAACTCTTTTTTAGAGAATGTTCAATTGTAAACATTAACGATGAGCACAAGCAATTTCAAAAGCACAGTTATAAATAATATTTTAGTTCATTTTAAGTGCCAGTAACTCAGTCAACGGTGAGCGGTACATAGAGCTCTTATGAGGTCTTGTGAGATTAGGATTCTAATACAGACAAACTTCGACATATACGCATCCGACGAGTATTCAAAAACAGTTCTTTGCAGCTATTGATTCGTTGTACAAACATATGTATGAATCAGTAAAACTTTATTAACGAAAAAAAATTGTTAAAACTATATTTTTTTTCAAATTCCAAATTCTTCATATTTTACAGGAAAATTATGGGCGGCAAATGTTTTTTTCTTTTTATACTTTCCACCGATGCATTTCAAGAACTTAAACGAAGTTGTTCGGTCTGAAGCGAATTTAAAAAATAATCCAGTTTCGTCTGTATTTAAAATAATGTGCGACTCATATACTGCCAACAGGCTTGGTTACAGTGTTTTCCAATAAAGAAAAACTTGATCCCTTATACTGTCACTTTCTTCACTTACTTGTCGAAAACCGATACATGATGCTTTTTAAAGTTATGAACTTATCAACGTCTTGAATACAACACGGCGTTAGCTATTTACATCAAAAGTTGTCAAGATCTCCATATTCACCAAGGCACTTTCTTTTGCACTGAAAGGACTTCGTTATGCAAATAGTCTCTAATTTTTTTTAAATTGTAGAAAGAGTACTCATTATATTATTGCTTTGTTTTTAGCAATTTTTTGCTTAAATTAGTCAGTATGGTCATCGTCACCAATTATAGAAATTTTTCTCAAGAAGAAATGGATTAGCTCTTTAATCCATTCATTTACTTGCAGACAAATATAGACTTGTTTTGATAACGGCACTTTACTTCAAATTTATTTTTTTTTTTCTTTATTGCGACTTCATTGTTGAGAGGCTTTTGAGTTATTACTTCACTATATAGAGGCTTTAAATTTCAAAATTTTTTATATGAAAAACTTTCCAATAAAAAGTTTTTTTTCGCTAGAACTAAGTTCGTTAAAAGGAAGTTTCACTATATTTACTTTATTCCATTACTTCTGTTATTCTTATTAAAAGAAAAATATTCGGCCCTGTTCCGCAAACCGATCGATTTGAAATCGCACGATTTTAGAAAACTAACTCCGACAATTGAAATATTTTCTTAGATTTTTTTAAATTTCTTTATTATATAGATTTTCAAATATCATATCTGAAAGAAAATTATCTTGTATGATTTTAAACTCGTCTGCAGGACCATTTTAAATTTTTTGAAACCGAGAAATTTACTCGGATTCAGTTTACAGAACAGGGCCGATTGTTTCGGATTAATGGTAATTAATACTGATATGCAGGACTTCATTAGCAAACCAAATATTGTACAAATTACTCGAATCTTTATTGAAAACAAAACAAAGTTATGAAAACTCTTTAGTTTCTTGACTGAATAATGTTGCATAGCCTTCAAATGTGTTATATCAAACGACTTTAAACCTTCGAATACAACAAAAATGTTTGTGCAAATGTTAGGGAATGTTAATTTTTACATCACACTGCCAATTTTTTAAAATACCAAACCAATGAGAAGAATGTGTGTACTTAAAAAAAAATTATGTAACTACATATATACTTTTAAATCTGGTAATTATTTTGGAAATTGCGATAGTCAAACATTTATACACACTACGCCCATTTTTTTAAAGATTGTGTCTGTTTTAGAGCTCAAGGTGTGTTCTAACTTTCGTAAAAATCGGTTAAGTAGAACCGCGTGAAATATTATAATAAGTTTCAATGGGCGTAACCGCGCCCATTTTTTCAACCTTAAAACTATGTAATTACAAGAACCAAAGGTGTTTTATAGGTTTCGCAGTAATAAAATAAGCAGAATATCATAAAATTAAAAACAGAAAATTTTTGGCGTGTCCCCGCCCACTTTTTTTACAATGGAACAAATGTGAAGCTGTACCCTCTCAGAATTTTTACAACTGGTCTAAAATGTACACTCAAAATATTATGTAGGTAAATTATTAGGGAAAATAAACGAAAAATCATTTGAAAGAAGTAAAATGTTATTTAAAAACCCTTTCGCTTACATTTCATTTGAATCAGGAGAGTTTTTCAATTAATTTTTAATGTTAATTTTTTGACTAGCTATTGTGCTAAAAATAAACAAAAAATCATTTATTTTCTTTAAAAAAAATTAAACTTATTTATAAGTTAGATATTTTAGAAATATTTATTAACAATTGAAAATAACTGAAAATTTTGACTGCACGAAAAATCATTTTAATTTTATAGTTGATTTTTAAGCAACATACATAAAAAGTTAAAATATAATTTTTTTTCGTAGGACAACAACATTTTCATTTAAGTTTCTACTTTACGGTAAACTTCTCAAACAACTACAAGCAGTTAATGTAAAACTTTTTTGAGTGTACCGAGTTATGAAGTAACAAACTTTTTTTTTTTGAAGTCGGTGAAAAATGATTACAATGAAACGAAAATTATTCATTTGCGTATACTCACTGTTTCTCAAAATTTTAATTTAACAGTAAACTCATAAGGAAGGTTGCAGGTAACAATTAATTAATGGATTTCAAATATGTACTTCTGCAAATTATTAACGAAACGCTAATGGTTTATATACAAAGTGTGATACAAAATTAAATTATAAGTGTTACATATTATTTGCCGTCGGCGATGTGAACTGTTATTCAATAATTCTTTTCGAATGAATAACTGCAATTAGAAAATATAATAAACACTTCAAAAAAGTTATTACGGAAAGCTCTTCCTTACAATCAAATCTTAACAAAAGCAGCAAGCGTTGAGTATAATCGGGTTATATATACTAGTATATGTTATAGATACTGACAATATTATTTCCAGCGCAAAAAGGCAAAAATTAATTTAACGAAATCTTACGAACTAAGTACACAGCTCGATACACAACAAAATTGTTAATTACTGCTAAAGTCAGGAAAGTGAAGAAAATTACGTGAGTTTTTAATGTTTTTTTCGCTTTCAACATGTTTATATAATAATTTTTTGTGGCTAAGCGAATAAATGTATTACGCTGATTTTTTTCCGCTGAAAGATTTGATCAAAAGCTATTTTTAGTATAAAAACAAATAAAGTATCTCGAATATTAATTTTGAAACAATTCGTTTAAAACAAAAAAAAAAAATTATGCACTTTGTTGAAAACAAAAAAAAGAAGAAGGATTTTAAAAGTAGAGGTAGTCACATTTAGAATTATGTTTTATACCACAATAAAGTTTAAAATCACTAATTTTGGACGCAAGAAAAAAAGTTTACGCAAGTTTGCGCTATGTTGTTTTTGATGATTTTTTTTAAATTTTAACTGAATTGTGAAAGAGTTTTAAACAAAGTTACTGACAACACTGTATGTAATTTTCTTTTATTAAAGCAGGTACCGAGATCTACCTAAATTTCAGATGCAATGTACCGGTCTTCAAGTGGCTAAAATGATCAACCAATTCTCATGTTACTCTTAAATTCAAAAAGAAAAGTGCACGGAATTTTTTAAATTTAGTGTTTCTTAGAGAACATCAAATGGAAACATTTTCTCTTAACTCAAACTATAACTAACGATCATATAATTACTTAGTGACGATAATTTTGGCATTTTATATTTTCTCGTCGTGCATATAATATCCAAAGAAAAACATTGAAAATAAAAAATTTTACACTTTGAATATAAAATAAATGTTTTTCCTGAATAGCGCAATTATTTAAAAGTGGTACATTAATTCGACTTAAACATTAACATCCACTGGACCTTCATATCATAGGAGTAATTTATGGCTTCACTGGACATGATATTACAGTTATTTTCATTTTCGATGACGGAATGTAGCGGTCTAAAAAGCGGTATAACGTTCCGTTTATGTTTTCTATTAGGGAACATTTAAGCCTTGGTTTTCTCGTTCCTTTCTGAAGAAAAATGTTTATGTACCAGGTGTAACTCGCCCATACTTGTATCTCAAAAATAAAACCCTTTTATAATAAAATTGAAATTATGCACCAAAATGCGATTTTGTTTAAACACATTCCTTCCCTTAAGAGGCTACTACGCTAATTACTTAAAAAAAACCTCTATGACTCCATGATTTTTTAAATCATGAATGAAACACTAACAAATTTATAAAAACACAACTTCAAGCTTAACGATTATTTTCCTGATCATAAAAAATAGCTTCAAGACACGTTTTCACATTTTTTTAGATAACAAAAAATTTCAATCAGACACAGTTTATACATTTTTATTAAAAACATATATCAAACTAATAAAAAAGAACAATACCGCACATACATATTTTCACCGATGAAATTCTTTTTAACAAACAAAAACATCCACTTTCTTTGGAAAAAAGTATACATATGTATATAAAAAAATCTAAAATCTTGCTCACCTGCGATAGCCATCCAGGGATAAAATGTGTGATTGCTGGCCTGGTGTAAACTACTTGCTGTTTGTGCGGCTGCAGCACCTGAAATTGTACAGTTTGCATTCCAGGCTGTAGCTGCCCCACCGCCAGCTGTGCCCACACCGCCAACGTTGCCACCCTGACCACTACCTCCGCCGCCTACACCACCCGACGCGGCACCACCAGCACTGCCACCACGATGGCTTACCGGACTACCGCCCGACGTGTCCAAATATCCACCGACCCGTGAATCGGGTGTGCAAGCTGACGGTCTAACAGGCATGCCACCGGCAGCCGGATTTTGTCCTCCGTTGGCGGTATTATTTGATGCATTTGTAGAGCCAGCCGAACCACCGCCACCACCACCAGTGCCGCCGCCACCGCCAGCACCGCCATTCGCACTAGTATTCCAAATATCTTTGTAACCATTTACAGAATCGGCTTTGATGTTGAGGCAATCCTGCTTGTAGGCCTGACTGCCATCGCCGTAGATTTTGTTGCAGGCCGCTGTAATGCTGGCATCGTAGGGTGAATCTTGTGTAGAGCGTTGTAGATGGTGATTGGTATAGGGAGTCATGCCAAGCGATAGAGGAAATCCTCTATAGGCGGCTGCTGCGGCAGAGGCTGACTGATCGTGGTGGGCACTGGAGCCCATTGACATGCCGGTGGCTTGATGCGGATGGCCATAAAAGCCAGAAGCTTGTTCGAAATATGAATTCATACTGCTGGTGGAAAGAATTTTGGCGGTTTTAAGTTGTTGTTATAATAGAACTTGGTTTAATTTATTTTTCTTGCTGGTTTTTAAAGAAAACCAGCTTGGTTCGAGGGAGGGGATTTGTTTTAATTTTTCTATCACTAATTTTTACACTGATTTCTGATAAATATTTCAGTTTAAGTTATATTTAAAATACTTTTTTATTTTATTTCATATTCAAGGTCAAAAATATAATTTTAGGTTTTTTTCATTATTATTATTGCACTTGTTTGACAAAAAATAATTTATTTTTATATTAAAATAACCAACAATTTCATTTTATTTTATTTATTAATTACTTCTTAATAAAAATCATATACTTATTTTCAGTTTAATATGCACATTTTTGTTTAAAAAATATTCTATTCCATCTTTTTATAATTTTCCCATTTATTTTCAATAATTTGTCACTTGCTCAATAAATTCTTAACTCACATGCTTTTCAGAAGCAATAATCAATTTTGTTGTTGTCGTTGCTGCTGGCAATGATATTTAAAATTTTAGTTGTAGCTATTGTAATAAAATTAATTATAAATTTTATGATTATTATTTGTTATTATTGTTGTTTTTTATTGTTATTATTTCTATTGTGGGGTTTGCTTTACGTTCTATTTAAAACATTAAGTTTATTATTCGTAGCCGTAGTGGTTGTTATTGTTAGTAGTTGTTGGTAGTTTGTTTGGCTGGTATTTTCATTACGACCGTTGTAGACAAACTGACTGAGCCATGGAAATAATCATAAAGATATTGAAGTGCAGGAGCATGTTATCAAGAGTTGAAAGACAGAAAAGAACACAGCAGAGCAAATGAATGAATGAATGAGCCACTAGTTGTTGGTTGATGTTTTTTTTCTGTTTGACTTCAAATCAAGCTGGCTGGCTGGTTGTCTTGTTGGTTAAAACGTAGAGGGGGTTAAATGCGAGTGATATACATTTACGAGATTTTTAGTGTTCTTTATGGACACACGCATATACACACACTCACTTAAACTGTTTGTTTTCAAATTGTTCAAATAACAATAATAATTGGCGATAAAATTTGTAATAAAAGAAAGCGCGCGCCTGTTAACCAAACCGTTGCCGTCGAACGAATAATCCACAGTATTGCTGTTGGTTGTGTTATGACTGAAGAATGTTGGATAGATGAATGTGTTTGTTGCTGTTGTTGCACATATACGTAACTGAACATACGTGTTTGTGTGTGTATCTATGTGAGTGATGATGATGATGACGACGATGATTGTGATAGCGCACAGCCAGCTAAATAATATACAGCACACAGAAGTTCGCAAAAGAGTGCTAGCAGCAGAAGCAGCAGACCCACCAACAGCAGTAGTAATCAAAATTTGGATCTACGCGTACCAGCTTTTCAAACAGAGGAGAATATTGGCTCCCCAAAAAACACGAGAAAAAAATTATTGTTTAAATTTTGTACGTACCCGAAGAAAAACACGTTACTTGAAAAGAGAACGTTTTAACACAAGCACATAATTCCAAAAGAAATAAAGAGAAACATAGCAAATAATTTACCAAAAACAATGATAAACAATCCAACATCCGCAAAAACTGGCTTAAAAATACTATAAACTTCAAACTGAGACAATTTGGGTTCATACCCCCACCACTGCTGGCACCAACACACTGAGAATTCTTGCTCTTAACATAAATTTTCATAACAGAAGAGTAAAATGAGTTTTTTAAATGCTCACACACACCCATACTCCATAACTTGGAGTCCATTAATTCTTTTTCGAATCGTATAATAACTCAAAATACTAAGCAAATAATTTAATTTTTTTTACTGTTATGTTATCTACATACATATGTATGTATGTACATAAATATAAAATTATTTTTAATATAAAATTTTTCAGTTCCTACATACAATATCTATTCTTTATTGAATCAAATAGAAAAAATGTTCATTTTAGCGACGGCACGTTAAATTATTTTGATTTTATTTGAAATGTTTGGAACTGTTCCACGGGACGGAAAGCTATTTTGTTTGCACTTAAAAAATTATTTAAACTGGCACGCTAAACTTGCACACTAAACTAAACAACAATAAAAGCCAAGCAGAAGAGCAAGCACAAGGCCCTCAAATACAATATGAAATGAGTGAAATCCACATAACCAAACACGCACGTATGTACATACACACACACACACGCAAGAGTGCATTTCCAACCTTAAAGAAATTCATCAACAAAATTGCATTCGAACCAGAACAAAAACAAAACTACGAATACAATAAGAAAATGTACAACAAAAACTTTAACTCAAAACATTAGCCTTCGAACATGTTGGAAGCTCCACCGAGCACACTCATTGAATAAAAACATACACGCACACTAATACACAATGTAGCAGCAAACTGCTCATTTTATTCGTAATCATTCATTTTTACTTTGCTAGTGAAATATTTTCATTTTGAGTGTGTTTGGTTTCGTTATGCTTTTGCGAAAAACATACATAAGTATGAAAGGAAAATCCATCATGGAGGGAGGGCGAATATTTCTTATAGGCCAAATTGTATATATGACTGCTTGTTGTTGTAGTTGCTGTTGTTCTTTTGGAAAACCATGCGAACGAATAACAAAAAAAAGACGGCTAAAAATAAGAAACATTCATCGCTCTAGCTTTTGGTTGTTATTTCAAAGTGAGCAGAATAATAAATGCTTTACTATAATGTGTTGTTAGTTGATTGTATTTAGTAACTAAATTTTAGTTAGTATTTTTCTCTGTTTATTTTACGTACAGCAAATACATTTACAAACGCAAAAACTACAAAACTCGAAGAGGAAAATAGATATGTACATAAATACGAAATTTCGTTTCCAATATATCTTTTTTTATTTCTCTTTAATATTTTTATATGTATATTTTATTTGCGGAATACTCGTGACTTGTGCTTCGGTTAGGGTCTATTGCTGTTGTTGCTTTTCATATGCTCGCTAACAAACAAATTTTACGCTGGTTTTGTACTGAATTTTATTGTTTTTATCAAGGTTGGAAACCGAAATAAATAACGGTATCGGTATTGATACCGGTACAATTATTTTTTAAATTTCGGTATCGGTAGCGGTATTGGTATTTTTTTTATTTCGATATCGGTATTACCGGTACATACCGTTATCGAGTTTATAATACCGGTATACCGATATTACTGATAAATTTATTATTTCAGGCAGTGGATATAGCAAAAAATCTTTTTTTATTAATTATAATTATAAATGCATGTATACTTATTTGTTTCTATATATGTTTTGGTACTATTATTAAACAATAATTTATTAAAAACGTGAAACAAGGAGACTGCAGCTCAAACTTAACATATGTAAACTATACATTTTGGTTAATTAAACAAAATAGTAAAAATATAAGTTTTGTATTTACTGATAAATTACACTGTGTGACAAACTTTGATGAAATCGAAATATTGTCGAGTATAACAAAAATCTGTATTCGAAATTTTCCAGACACAATCTTGAGTTACGGGTAAAAAACCGATTTTTCGTACCCGTAGGCACTTATCAACCTCTAACTAAGTTAAATATCAACCGATTTTAAATTTATAAACGGATACAGAGGGAAGAGACATGCCCTAATTCAGTAAGAAGACTTGGGACGTTTTTGTTTGAAAATGCTTCTGAGTTCTTGTCTTTGAATTCTCTAAATTATTTTCTTCAAAAATGGTTGTTGTCTTTCATAATGAAAAATATAAATATTATTGCCATCTTTTTAAAACATAAAAATTCAATTAAAGTATTATACAATAGTTTGAAAAATATATAAAAAAGTAAGTGTTGGATTCAATGTTTGGAACAAAATCATAAATCAAATACACGAACATTCTAGCATAGACAATAAATAATAATTGTTTTAAAGAATCAAAACTCCTTCTTTTTTTCGTCCATAGACAAGACGATACAATCGTCGAACATAATTAGGGCATAAGACCTTTCGAACCATATACATATATCTTGTTTCAGTAAATTTCAAATATATGTCTGTATTTTTCACCAAATGTAATTTTTTCGGTTTTTTATCCACTTTTATACTTTTGACTCATTCTGAGGCCATATTTTTGTACTGGACCCATATTGTTTATAACTTTCTCGCCAAATTTCAAACGAAACGAACATTTGAATATTTCAATTCAAAGAATATACAATATTCTTTTAGCCAACTTAAAAACAAAGAAAGCAATATTCTTGTACACTATACATTAAAAAACTTAAAGCAGGTACTTTTCTTCACCTCAAGAGAGGAATCTTCAACTTCAAATATAAAAGTTTATACGTTTTTTCTCTACCAACCTTATTTATTACGGTGAAATGTGTAAACAAGACTAAAACCAAAGAAAGAAAGTTAATTGAATATATTTTTGCAAATCGTGCCCATATTACAGTTTAAAGCTCAACTAAGTTGGATTGAAATTGCGGCAACTTAACTTTTAAACAACTGTTTTTTGGTATTCTGAATAACAACTAATTTTAGTTGTCTTCGAATTAATGCTCGAAAAACAAAGGTTCTTATCTATGCTATGTTTTTTGAAACCATAGTATCCATTAGAAACATTTTAAATATTTTTAATTCTGGCTATTTTTGCTTGAGACTCTATTTTTTATGAACATGGAAAATAATATTGGTTGAGAAATCGGATTGTTGGAATCTGGAATAATAAAGCAAAACGAACACAATGGTCGAAATAAAACCAAAATACAACTGATAAAAATCAGTTGTCTCATGGTTAAAAAAGTTGTAATACATAACAAAAATTTGGCAACTACAACTCACCTATCATTTATTTTTTGGCCGGAATCGGTATACCGGTACGTACCGGTATAGACGTAAACGGTAGTCTGGATACCGGTATTTTCTAACCGAAATAGATTTCGGTATCGGTATTGATACCGGTATCAAATTTTAGCGGTATTTGAATCGGTATCGGTATTTTTACGATACCGTTTGCCAACCTTGGTTTTTATAGATTTTTCTGTCAATCATTTGAGTTTTTATTCCTTAAATCCAAGGAATTAATGTAGTTAGTCAAAGCGAATTCATGATTTTGTCTTTTAAATTTGTTTGTGCATAATTGAGATTTAATTGGAACTTTAAGCTGATGTTATTATGGTGTCTAAATTAACAATAAATTATTTTCTTTAGTTTTCGTTTTAAAAAATTAAGAATAATTGCTTTAATTACGTATATGCATGCGTGCATTTATTTACACTTGTTTAGTGTTTTTTAGTGTATCTTCAAAAATGAACTAACAATAAGTAATCAAATCTTAAATCTAAATATAATTATTAGGCCCGACCAGTATCGGACATAAACTTACTGATAGTTATAAATAATACATAAGTAGTGATAATCAAAAAGGAAAAAAAAGAAGTATTTTTAAGCAGTCACATCTGGAGTGTTGAGTATAAGATCCCTTGTGTCCCTCTTTTTTAGGCGGATGTGTCCAGTAAAGCTCAAAATATTACGGGCAAGCGGATTAGGATGTGACTCGAGCTTTGTTAAATATTTGCCTGCGTATTTTGCAATTTCTTCACTCACTAGTGGCATATTTAAATCACGATGTATATTTGAATTTTTAATGTACCATGGAGCCGATGTTAACAAACGTAAAATTTTGTTTTGCCTTCGTTGGATTTTCTCAATATTTGAAGCTGAAGCAGTGCCCCATAGCTGAATTCCGTAGCACCATATTGGCTTCAAAAACGACTTGTATATCAAAAGTTTGCAGTCTAGGCTGAGTGTTGAATTTCTGCAAATTAACCAATATATTTGAGTTAATTTAAGTTTCATTTGGGTTAACTTAGAGTCTATATGATATTTCCATGTAAGCCTTCGATCAAGGTGTATGCCAAGTTATATCACTTGAGAATGTTGAGTAATATTTTGATTGTTGATTCGAATGGGGGAACAGGTATCTTTTCTTAGGGTAAACGTTATATGAACACACTTTTGTTCATTTACTATAATTCTCCATAAGTTAAAGTGCGGGATACCTGTTCAGGGTTTTTGTGAATACTCAAACAGGCTGTATCATCGGCAAATGTAGAAGTGTGGATGTTATTGCTCACAGGCATATCACAAGTATATATAAGATACAATACTGGCCCCAGAATACTACCCTGTGGCACACCAGAAGATATAGATTCGGGCACACTCATGAAGTCTCCTTCCACAACAGTAAACTTCCTATCAACAATATAACTTTCCAAAAGCTTTTGTATGTTTATTGGTAGGTATGTCTTTAATTTTAAAACTAGGCCTTCGTGCCATACTTTATCAAATGCCTGAGAAACATCAATAAAAAGGGCAGAACAATACTTTTTTTCTTCAAATGTCCTCCTTACAACTTGAACCAATCTATGTGTTTGCTCAATAGTGCTATGCTGACTTCTAAAGCCAAATTGATGGTATGCACCCACTATCAGCTAAAATTGCGCATAATTTAGTCATTAGCAGTTTTTCGAAAAGCTTTGAAATTTTTGAAAGTAAGCTTATAGGCCTATATGACTCAGCCTTGGTAAGATCTTTGCACCCGTACATGAATTGGGAGTGAATACAGATTTTAAATGCTCAGAAAATAAGTTACCTTTCTCACTATCGCTTCTTGCCAGCCTCCAGTCGAAGTACGCAGTGGTGATTTGACATCAACGGGTCTTTTAAGATTTCTAGCAGCGCGCCATAAAGAGTAATTAGATGTTGACGTTATATCAAGACCTTCTAAATACTTTTCCAGTAATGCAGTCTTTTCCGACGACAGCAGCTCTTTGAATCGATTAGTACATTCCTTAAGTCTGATTTTATTTAGGGGTGATCTGTGTTGTTGCCATTTTCTTCTAGCTCTCCTTTTTTCACATACAAGACGTTCAATTTCCGTAGAAAAAATTCTATAAAGCCAGTCTGCGGATAGGAAGTAGTGGCATGTTCAGCAGCCTGTTTAATATATTCGTTAAGATTGGCAATATTAAATTCAATATCATCAGGTGATCTTAGCTGAATGTTTTCTACGCAGTGACTACTAATATATTTTTTGAATCCTAGCCAGTTAACCCTATTAATCGTTTTCGCATATGAGTTAGTTAAATCACACTTGTTTTAGTGTAATGATATTTTTTTTATATATTATCCTTAGGAGTACTTGAAAATTTCGACATTTAAATTGATATATACACTAAAAAAACTAACTAAAACTTTGGAAAAATTTCTAAATTTAAGTAAAAAAAAGTTGTCGTATGGCGCCAAAGCTGTTATTACTTGAAACCTGTTAAATATTTACTAAATTTCTAGTTCATTAATGAACTAGTTTATAGTAATTATATTTTAAGTAAAATTTTTCTAAAATTAAGTAAAATTTCTCAAATTTAGTAAATTTTCTCATTTTTTTTGCCTTTATTTCTGGTACTTATTTTTATTTGTAATAAATTCTGTATAACATGATATGTTATTTATTATATCTTTATATTATATTCTTAATTAATTCACCATACATACATACATATAAATTTCTTGAGAGGAGACAAGTATTGAATCAACCACCTCCTGACTGAATAAGCATTAAAATCATTGAATTTTAAAATTTTATTTTATTTACAAAAAAATAAATTTCAACTTAAAATTTTCTTCGAAAATATGAAAAATGTACTCAGATTTTTTGTTAAATGCAAATAAATAATATATGACATAAATCAAAGAAAAAATACTTAAGACTGGTAAATATTTTCCTAAAACTTAGAATACCTTTTACATCTTTTAAGTAAGTCAAATTTCATGAACTAATCAGGAGTAATTCATTTCCTAAAATTTATTTTTTGATTTAAGACGAAATTGACTAGTCCTTAGTATAAAATGTCCTTCAGTTTATAACCATTTTCATACTATTAGTAAACATTTCCTTTAAGTCCTTAAATGTAAGAAATTTTTTGTGTATTTTTATGAACTATTTTGAGGTATGAACTTTTATTTTTACTCATATTAAGTAATTTTACTAGATTTTTGTAAAAATTTACTTTAACTTTAAAAAAATTACTTAAACTTAGAAATTTTTTTACTTGAATTTAGGGAAAAAAAATCTTAATAATAGTACATGTCTTTTTTTTTTTTGAGTGTAGAACTACGATTGCTATCAAGAGTGGGTCACGTATCGCGCAAGATTTTTAATTTAATTTTTTTTTGAATATTTGGTGCGGTAGTTTTAATTTCAACTGCCAGTATGCATATGATTTTGGAGATATATTTCAAAAGTTAAGAAATGAAATAGAGGTGAATATTTAAATGTAAAGTATTTAAATTACTAAATAGCGCTATTGTGAATGTCCTATTGCATTTCTATACAAAAGATCGTCCGAAACTTAAACTCATCCCAATAAGCAATTTTGCTTGAAATCAAGTGTAAAACATGTGTTATTCAAGTCAAACAATCAACTTTCAAGGGTTGAATTATGCTTGATTTACACTTTAATTCAGTGAAATGGGAACTTAAATTCAATTTAAACAATTCAATGGTATTACAGCTCAATTCAAGCCTTGAATTCAATTTTATTCAATTTTATTAAAAAATAAATTACGTATTTGACAAGGTCTGAACATATATGTATGTTGTTTGATTTTTTATTTCAAAATATTTTCAAACTTGAATATCACTCGAAAAAATGCTTGAATTCAACTTTGTTTCCAGTTAAATTTCAAGTGCTTGAATTTTAATGTTTTGAGTCCTTATTGGGATATAACAGAAAATATATAGAAACTATAATTAATTAAAAAATTAATTGGTCGGGATAGATTAAAACAGTAGTCTTAAGTGTCATAGTGTCGTAATGTTTTAAAATTTATGTATAACAAAAGAGAACCAAAAACAAAAAACAATTATATTATTTAAAAAAAAATTACTATACTTAAGACTACTGTTTGAAAAAGATATGGGTAACAAAGCTATATTATCTTATAACACTGTTATATGAAATATATCAGCAATATGTTTATCATACTAATGAAAATTAATGTAATACAATCAATATAATGTAATACAACACTTTGAGAATTCGCTTAATATTAAATGTAGTAATTACCCTGCAGAAAATTTAGTGACAATTGATCCAAACGTACTCGTCCTATAACTGGAGAAAATGTGGGTGTTATCAAAAGTACGTAGTAGTGTATGGTGAAAAAAGTCACATCGTTTAAATGGTGGCATATTGACCATTTTCGTGGTGTATCGTCTTGATCTTGAGCCAATTTAATTCGGACTCGGTCTAGTATTGTAGTAAACTGCACTGAACATGTTCGATGTGGTCGAACACATGACCTATCGAATAGTGTAAATATAATGTTAATTTCTCCCTTCAATGTGACTCTGGGATCAGTCCCGTAACTATACTTAGATATTAACCTAAGCTTAAATGGTATTTATACTTTTGAAATATGAGTGGCCCTGTGGTCGAGTAGGTAGTGTGCCAGCCTGTCATGCACGAGGTTGTCGGTTCGAATCTCAAAAAATTTTCAGATTAAAAATAAAATGTCATTGCATTTGTAAAATGTCATTGCTGTGGGGCACTGCTTCAGCTTCAAATGTCGAGAGAATCCAACGAAGGCAAAACAAAATTTTACGTTTGATAACATCTGCTCCATGGTACGTTAAAAATTCAAATATTCATCGTGATTTAAATATGCCACTAGTGAGTGAAGAAATTGCAAAATACGCAGGCAAATATTTAACTAAACTCGAGTCACATCCTAATCCGCTTGCCCGTAATATTTTGAGCTTTACTGGACACATCCGCTTAAAAAAGAGGGACACAAGGGCTCTTATACCCAACACTCCAGATGGGACTGCTTAAAAATACTTCTTTTTGATTATCACTACTTATGTATTATTTATAACTATCACTAAGCTTATGTCCGATATTGGTCGGGCCTAATAATTATATTTAGATTTAAGATTTGATTACTTATTGTTAGTTCATTTTTGAAGATACAATAAATAAATATGTATATGAAAAAAAAAAAAAAAAAAATAATTGCATTTGTAACAATAAAAAAAATTATAAGCGTTAATTGTTACAGTTAAATGTCGAAATTTTATTTATAAATAATTTATATTATTATACATCGAATAGGTCCCTATGGGATAGTTCAGTGACAAGTCACAAGGTGCATACAAAGTATCAATTAACCCCATCCTAGGCCATCCCCATGTAAAAGTGACTGGTCCGCTTCATAGGAAGTGTTAGAACTCGGACTGGTCCCTATCACTTGGGGACCGGTCACGTGACTAGTCTTGTGTCAGTTCCATTTTCTGCAGGGTACTGACTATTTCTTAGCTTAAAGAAGAAAAATCCTTTGTTTGCGAATATAAATATCATAATCTTACAATCGAACATTGCAGCCGGTAAAAAAAATGGAAGTAGTTTTTAAGTTACTACATTTTCATTGCTTCAAGATAATTTAATTTAAAGATATGCTGGTAATTAGTAGAAATCGAGTAAAGATATACATGTTTTTTGTAGAGTGAGACAAGTTTAAATCATAATAAAACCAGGATATATATATTGTTAATATCAATAAAACGGGCTTTATTGGAAAGAAAATTTTATGAAATTATTTATGAAATTTTATTATCATAAAAAATAATTATGCTTTTTTGTATGAAAATCCGTTTTATAATCCTTTTCTTGCCTTGCCATGTGGCCACCACGACTAGCGCGTAGAAAGCCCAATCTGGAATACAGATTTTCATCAATTTTTCGCCAATTAATTGGGCCATTACGTTAACTTGTCATCAAAAGTTTCTTTGAGTAAATCAATTGTAGCTCCCGCTGTGTGGCATGTGCCTCCGTTCTGTTGGAACCACATATCAGCAAGAATAATGCCATTCTAATCATCATCGTTTTTGAAGACATATGGGGCAGCTCATAAAGCACACCAACCATTAATTTTCTGTGGATGTAATGGTGTTTCAATAAAAGCTTGTGGATTATCTTTACTCCAAATGTGACCCTTCTGCTTATTTACGTACCCATTTAACCAAAAATGGGCTTCATCGGAAAATAAAATTTTTAATGGAAATTCAAAGTCAATATCAATTTGTGCTTCAGCCCATTCGCTGAATTGACGGCACATAAACATGCACAAGTTGAATCGTGAAAGCCTTTAAGTCAAGATCCTCCCGTAAAATCTTCCATAAAGTGAAGGACACAACCCCAGTTGCTAAGAGCGGCACTGTTCGGCGTCTCACGGGATGCACATTATCAGTTAAAGTAAATGTAGACCTAAAACGAAATATTGTTCTTCGAATTAGCCGCTCTGAAGGAGGATTATGTACTCCATAAAATGGAAGAAATACACGATTAGTTTGACGAATAGAACAATTTTTTTGATTACAAATTTCAACAATTTGCCCGCGTTACTCTGGTGTAAGTTGATTCATAATGAAATTTTAAAGTAAAGTAAACAAAAAGCAGCTTTCAGGTATTAAATGGGTGCCCAAAAAACGGAGTGATGCCAACTCAAGGTTTTGACACTCTAAAAAAACACGCTTTATATGTATGTATTAGTCATTCACAAAGTTGCAATTCCGGAAAATACTTACAATGCTCTCTAAGAGTAATTCAGATAATTATCACCAAAAAATTTATAAACCTCAAAATTATACAAATCATATAGAGTCTAAAGTCCTTCCGTCCGCCAAAAATTTAATATTCCAAAGGCAAGTAATCTAACAAATTGTCGTAAGCTAAGCAGAGATTTTATATGATATAATGTTTGAAGTCCGTCCGTTCGGGAAAAGGTCAGCTACGAAAAGTCGTCAAAAGCACTTCTCAAATTAAGTATTCCCAAGGGTACTAATATTGAAAATTGTCGTAAGGGAATCCGAGTTTTGACACATTGCAGAGTTTGAAATCGTTCCGTCTGGCCGAAGGCAGGCTACACGAAAAGTCGTTGAAAGAGTATATCAAATTAAACATTTCAAGATTCACTAACATAGAAAATTATCGCAAACCAAGTCGGGTGGAAGGGGCGCGTGGAAAGGTTTGAAGCTCTGTGTTATATCAAATCTCGGCTCCGCCTACAGCAATTTTCTTAACCAGCGCTATAGAAGCCAAATAATGGTGCATATGGAACACATTGAAACACATTAAATAATTTTGTACAATACACTTATCCCTCGACTTACACGATACTTTTTTACACGATTTCACTTTTACACGATTATTTTGGTTTTCGTGTAAATTGAGAGATTTATGAAATACCTCGATTTACAAGATTTTTTTTGTGTTCTATTAAATATTTTTGTCTCTAATAGGACGTTCGTGAATAGCATTTATTTTGTTTAATGAATAAAGGTTTATTTTTATGTATTTTCAGTAAACGATTCTGATATTTTAAGAACTAAATTGAAATACATATATAATTTCTTAATAAAATCAATTTTTTACGCGATTCTGCCTTTTTCGATTTACACGATTTTTCATACAAAAATTTAAAATTTCGATTTACACGACTTTCTCAGGAACGTATCTATCGTGTAAATCGAGGGAAAGGTGTATATATTTTAAATTCTATATTCAAGTATAATGATTGCCAGAATTTTTGGGTGTATTTTTTCCTTAAAATTTTTAAATGTTAAAAAAATTTTCCTGACTTTATTAATTTATTAATTCCCAAAAAGTTGCATTTATTTTTTTTTTTTTGGGAGTTATTGATTTATAAAATAATAATTCAACCATTAGCCTCCTTGTATGAATAGAAACTCCTTTCAATTATTAAGTCTTTATAGAGGGTTTTTATAACAGATTTGCATACAAAATTTTTCTTAATAAGCCTTTATAAAGCCTTAATAAGTTTTATAAATATAGCTGTTAAAATTTAAAGCAAACATTAATTAAGCATTTAATTTAGATAAAGTATTTAATCGAATGAATCAACAAGTTATTTGAAAATAAATTCAAAATTAATTAATATAATGATTACACATGTTTACAAATTTAGGAAAACTTTTTCGTTTGGACTGAATGTTTTTCTATCAGCTCTAGTTTTCGATATTTAGTATTATGTAAAAAAGAAAGATACTTTTACCACATATATATAGTAGCATAGCTTCAGAAGGGATTTCTCTATTCAGCAAAGAAAAAACACCAAATTCGACAACAAAATATTGTTGAGGCTGTGCAAACATTGTTTCCAAATTTACTCAATACTCTCAGATATCGTCCAAACTATCCAATATGAAAAAATCGTTTCTTAGATTCGTTACCTTGGTACCCTAATTTCTAGGATATGACTCATTTCAAAATGCTGAAGTTTTCATAAACGATAGATAACTCAATAAGAAATATTTTAATCCTGACATTTTTAGGAATACGCTAACTTAAAATTCACAATTGAGGTCTCTTTGAGCTCTTCTGAAAAGTACAAATTTGCAGTTTGATGTGGTAGGGACAATATATAAAAATTTAACCCAAAAAATAAAAATTTTATAAAAAATAAAAATACAATAACAAGCTAATTTTTGATTTAGCAGCTTAAAGCTAAATGTATTCCAAATAATTGAGCCCTTTCTTATTTAAATTGGTGTACAACTTTTGATATTATTTACAATTTAAAAAGAGAACTGAAAAACATGTGTTCATAAAAAACAAACTTTGAAGAAACAGATATACTGTAAAACTTTTAAATTTGTGTTTGTGTGTGGTACGTTATATGAAACTTTCAACTTGCTATTACTTTTGTTCTGTCACCAAATTGTGAATAAAATTAATTGTCTGTTCCAGGATCTCACTCATTTTCGTTCGCAAGCATTTTAAACGACAAACAGCTGTTTTGCATTCCACTAAAAGCCTTTAGCACAACAAGTCGAAAGAAGATGAGTGCGAACAAAAACGTAAGCATTTCAATACAAATTTGTGCCCCACTTACAATTTTCCTCACGTCTGGTCTTGTGCCTAGTTATATAAGCGGTTTTGCTGACTAACTATAATAAAGCGCCTTTTGGCTGGTTTTTGTGATATTCTCCTTTAGGTATGTATATATGCTCGACAACGGCTTCGATGAGTACAGTTTTTATACTATGTACCTACCACGATTTCCACCAGTTATAATGCCAGTTGGTTAGAAGTGATTCATGCATCTAAGCAGCTATTCTACTTACACAGAGAGCGAAACCCCTGAACCGGCCGGCTGTACAAAAATTTCTTACTTGTGCCTTTCGGGTCTTTATTTCTCATGAATAAAAAAAACTTGAGTAATTATGAATACTTTTCATTCTTAAAAAAATTATTTTGTTAAGTTTGTTTATGTTAATTTATTTTTGGGAGTCACAAGTTCCAAGTTCAATTAGATCAGAGTTTCATTTCTTAAAGCACAATTTACACATTGGAACGATTTTTTGATGTACCAATATGGATGTTTGACAACGGATATATGGTTACGTTACAAACGTAAGTCCAGACGAACGATAAGTCGAAAGTCGAATGACAGTCAGCCACTCATTATCATTCGTCTAAGCTTTCTTTCGATATCCTGGGACAGGCTGTAAAAGTGATGAACCACTTTCAATGTAAAAGGGCTCAACTGTCTTGGAATATATTTAGCTGTATGCTACTGAACAAATAATTAATCAGATTTTGTATCTTTCTTTTGTTAGGATGTTTTAATAAAAAATTAAAAATTTTGAAAACACCCAATATATCTAGAAAATAAGTCATATCTTCTAAACGGCTAAATCGATGTTCTTCAAACATAGCTAAGAATACTATCAAGTAACCTTTCAAACAGAAAAAAAACTAAATCAAAATCGGTCTAGCCGCTTTGTCTGCACGGGGACTCGTACAGACATACAGATACACAGATACACACTACAAACTTATAACTAGGGATGTAACGAATGTTCGCATTCGCTTTCGCATTCGCTTTCGCATTCGCAAATAATTCGCTTACTTTTGCTATTTGCATTCGCTTTTGCATTCGCTAAAAGCGAATACTAAAGACAAAAATATTGGAAATATTTTCCAGTTTTTGAAAAAGAAAAGGCAGTGTGTGAATTGCGCGAAAATATTTTGTACTTAAGACTAGTCTGTTAAAACTTTTGAAAAATGGTAAGCACATCATTACTTCGTTCAAAAAATTTTAAATGCAAAAATATTAAATATTCCTTCTTTGTTGTAAATTTTTTGCGAAACAAGTGCCACTCATATTATTTCGCGTGAAAACTTAAAATGTTGAAGATATATTTCATATGTTTTTCCCAAGATGAACAGAGTACTACTTCTGGAAAAAAATTTCATGAACAATTCATTCCAAATTTTCTTATGCCCTAATTCTGTTCGACGAATGTATCGTCTTGTCTATGGACGAAAAAAAGAAGCAGTTTTGATTCTTTAAAATGATTATTATTTGTTGTCTATGCTAGAAGGTTCGTGTATTTGCTTTGTAATTTTGTTCTAAACATTATATCCAACGCATATTTTTTCATATATTTTTCAAACTGTTGTATAATAATTTAATTGAATTTTTATGTTTTAAAAACATGGCAATAATATTTATATTTTTCATTGTCAAAGACAACAACCATTTTTGAAGAAAATAATTTAGAGACTTCAAAGACAAGAACTCAGAAGCATTTTCAAACAAAAACGTCCTAAATCTTCTTACTGAATTAGGGCATTAATATGTATTTTGGTAGCATTTTACAGGAAATGTTGAACTTAGTACAAGGTCTTAGGGCCAAAGTACGAATGGGTTGATTGCCTAACATTTTGTAAATTTATTTTTGACTATTATCTATACTTAATTTAATATGATTTCATATATCTTTCAGTTTAAAAATGTTTATTTCTAATAATATAATAAATATAAATAATAAATATAAATTCAAGACTCAAGTAGATCTATGTATACAACACAACTTCATGTTCTTAGATACATTTATTTTCATGTGATTTTTTTTAACGTATTCTAATATTTGCATTCGCATTCGCTTTCGCAAAAATTAAAATGTATTATTCGTTTTCGCATTCGCATTCGCTAAACTGGTATTTGTTACATCCCTACTTATAACACCCCTTTTTTTATTCGGGGTTAAAAACGGAAATGTAAAAAATTTTCTAAAAAACTATTTTTTCTCAAACATTTGAACGGTTTCTATTTTTAACTGAATAGAACATGACTTTCTCAAATTATGGTCATATATGTCCTGCAGGTGCCTTAATTTTTAACTTAACAATAAGGCTGATAAAAAATTCTAATTATATACTTAAAATCTACATAACATATGAAGTCAGTGACGGCGAAACTTTGTATGAAGTGATATGTACTGTAAATATGTGTTATTTATTTATTTATTTATTTAACATACTATACAAAGTAAATTTGCATAGTATGGTGTTGCAAAAATATGGGCGGAGTAACTAAGACCATTTGCCCAAACATGTGTTATTAGTTTTCTGCCTTACTCAAAAATATTCAAAAGAAGAAAATAATATTACTCGTATGTGGAGTTAATTAAGCAGGTGGATTGGTTTGACTGGTTTACATTTTTCATTTGAATATTGCTAACTCCAACTCATCAAAAGGCCTAGAGCAAAATTAAGAACCCAATATTCTTATATAAAACTCTGATATATAACAGAGAATTACTAAGTATCTGAACATAACAATCTAAATTAGTATTTCTTTCTGATTAATCAATAATATTTTAGTTGAATATCTCTTAAAAATCTATCAAAATGGGGATCAAAATAGTAGATTTATAATTTTGTTTTATGTAGGAAAATTATTGAATCAATCAATAACTAAACTAGATTTAGTTTCTATATTAAAAAGCTTCGGTAAACTTTATATTTGTTTATTACAAGTCGAAACTAAAAACTACCGGGATATAGTAAATTGTACCAAAATTTATCTAACTAATCCTTTTACCAACAGAAGTTTCCAGTTCGAGACTTTACTCTATTACAAGCAAATGAAATATAATTAAGGCAACCGTAATCAAATAGCAAAATACTATGATTGTTATATGGTCGCAGTCAAATCATATTTGTATGATTATAAAAAATAACTGTATCTATCATAATGTTATTTTAATATTCTTTAATAAAATTAATAATAATTGTTTATATGTACATACTATAAATACTGATACGTATACTACATATATTTATTTATCCCTCTAAGCTAAAACTTTTTATCTATATATAGACAGTTATGTATTTATTTATATAATAGTACGCCTGCACTACCGATAAATTACAAGCAAAGCACTGAACTGACAGAAAATTATTATTTTTTTAAATTAATATAGTATGGTTTTGTATAACATTATGTTAGATTTATAAGGTAATTCAAAATTTATTTTACTCTAACCATATCAACTATAGTAATACCTTGTCTATCGTAAAGCAATTAATGTTTAAAGCAACAATAACTAGTTGTCGATAACCAAACATGTGTTGCAAAAAAAAATATCGTTTTTCGATCATTCCAATTCCTAGAAACATAGTAATGCGTAAGCTCCCTTCATAAGCTGGTATTGTCCAGAGAAATTGAAGTGAGTTGAAGTGTGTCATAATCGTAAAAAATAAAGCACTTGACCGGACGGATTCGATAAAAAATATATTTAAAGTTTCCATTCAGCAATACAGGAAAGTAAACTCCACCTGGCAATAAAACTTTAAGTGACTAATTAGTTAGTGAATTTTTGGAAAGCATAGGCGGTCTATACTGTCTTACGTGTATGTCCTTGAAATGAGGGTCCTCTCGTCGACCTAACCTTACCGAATTTAGCCTTTTAAATTTTGAAAATAGGGAAAACTTCAATATTAAAAGGTATTTTATTTAATTTAAATAATTAGTAATTATCTGGCGTTGTAAATCAAGATATTTTTCAGCCAAAAGCAATAGTAAGTTAGACCTCTGCTCTGAATATAAAAAAATCAGCAAATGTAGGCATAACATACTCAAAAAAATACTTATATAATTTTAAGCATGTGTTCGTATACAAATATTAAATGCACTTCTATTTGTCAAACTTAGACCATTTTTAATGAAGTCACTTCCGAGTTAAATAACTAATAAATAAGACAAATAAAAGTTTGCTGCCACAAGTGATTGTGTTTGTCGTACATTCACACATAAAGAAGGAGTTGTTTAAAAAAGTTTACTTTGTATCCTTTCTAAGTAAACAGCACACAACATTCATTTCGGTTTCCTTTTCTTTTCACTTCTTCGAAACTTTTACACTCTCTAAGATAAGTACAAAATAAGAAACCACATATGAGGAATAGGATTGAAAACGAAAAAAAAGCATATGAAATATTAAACATTCAATTCGAACACTGCAAAGGAAAAGAAAATAATTCGACAAATCTACACTCGCACTAGCTTTAGGACATAAACATTACTACAACGCATACGAATACAAAAGGAAAAACTAAATGGATGCTAAAAATATGTATTTCTAAAGTACTTAGTTGTTTGTTTGTTGGATGCTTGGTTTTTGGCTGGCTGGCTGAATTGTATCCTTGGCGACATTTCCCACAATCGAAATAATAGAAACAATATACAAAACTAACAAAAGCGTTGCTAAGTAAAGTTTCATTGCCAGCAGCTGAAAGTTGTAGTGATGACAACAACAACATCGTATACGACCATGGCGCACCGGCCGGCTTCATCATCATCACCTTCATGTCTTTAACTAAATTAAAACTATAAAGAATTTCAAATAAACTACGAACTCGCACCAACGCCCTCAACGAGTCCGAAATATTTATATGAGTCCGGTTTAAATAGTTTCTGAAAAACACCAACATTTGCGAGTGTAACAATTGTTGAGTCGCTGAACAATGTATCAAGCTGAATACGTATTAACGGCCTGGCAATGTCGATGTCACGAGAAATCGTTCGATCGACAAGTTGTATTTCAAACAACAACAAATTTTCTAAAGTTATTGTTGTTTGCAATACAAGTTGTCGATCCAACGATGTCTGGTGACATCGTGAGCCAGGCCGTAAGTTTCTTTTTAATGCTTTTTCTTCACAATATATGGTCAGTTTAAATATCAATTCACCAGGCACTGCATCCATTATCTTATAATTGCAATACCAGTAGAGCTCTTCCCTGATTTCTTGTCCTTATATCGTCATGTGAGAACTTAAGTGTCCAATATCCAATAGTTTATAATGGCGTATTGGACACTTAAGTTCTCACATGACGATATATTCACTGTACTGTCTCGTATATTTTTTAAAGCAATGCTATTTATGGCGCGACACAGGATTTAGGACGTGTTTTCATAAAAAAAATACTCGACACCACTATAGTTATATTTTTATTTTTGTTTTGTTTCGTTCTTTGAAGTGAGTGAAACAAAAATAAAACAAAAACAGTGAGAACGATTGCTCAATTGTTTTTGTATTTTTTTCACATGAGCACAAACCACAAGTAATAATCGTGCGCCGTTAAAAAAAATAATGGGAAATAAATGGAAACGTTTTGAAATAATTGCGGCGAATTTGACAGCATGATATAATATAATTTTATTGCATTGTTATTTAATGGATTAAGTTTGTTTGATACAGCTAAGCAGCATAGCTATAGCCGGGTGTCGTAACACACCTCTATTCTTTTTATTTTTTGCCGTGGAACGGTTACTTACGCACTTAAATTTTTCATTCTATCATATGGTACACTTTTATTTCCATTTAATCTACAGAGCCACACTTATCGATGGTACTTGCTTTACAGACTATCACTCATCCTACCTCTGCGGTCATATGGTTACAGTAGCGCTTCCGAGGATGCGCAAAAAGAAGACAGCTCAGAGATCAGTATTTCAATTTATTGTTAAGCTTGCTGATGTCTTGGTGGGATGTCTATATATGTTTAACAAAAAACTTTAAAGGAAAGAACAAATTGAAGCGAAACTATTATTTAGATGTTTTCTATCTCTCTCTCTTTTTCATCGTTTTTTGTGAATTTGAATTTTATTATTTTGTTATTTGAAATTAAATCAAATAATTGCAAAAGCTGAAATAAGGTATAATACAAACACACGTATTAATTTTAAACCGAATACATATAAGTATAAAAACCCAACAACTATATCTATAAAAATTTTTTAAATTACGCAGCATAAACGATAGCAAATAAAATTTAAATATTGTGCGAATTGTAGTCACACACAAGAATAAAAAAATACTCTGACTATTAACCGACTACACATGCATGCAACAGTGCTATTTTATTTATACACACACATTAAGCATGTTTTCAAACAGCCACACACACCAATACATTTTCCATTCCATTTTATATAGACAAATGATTGTAAACTGTGGCGACTGAGGAATAAATATCCCGAGTAGGAGCGAGACTCAATGCGTTTGATGCGTGCGTGCCATTTTATTTTTAGTTGCAGCGTATTTTAGGTTTTTCCATAAATGAAGTAGATATGCTCTTGTATGTCCGAATCGGTTTTAGTAATAGTTGCTTGAAAGGAAATGCGTGAACGTACAAATTGTGTGAGCTGCAATTAGGATTGTGCTCAGATAAAATTAATACTATTTACTTATTTATATATTTTTTTTGAGTTCTCATTGTCATTCTCTTCAACATATGTGCCCTTAATTGAAGGTGAGCCGCGAATAACGTTTTAAGTGACAAAATAATGATTTTGCAGGAGAGCCACAAAACGTATTTTAAGGCAAGATTGTTTTTCTCGTTTACATTTTTTTAGCGTATCGAAAATAATGATAACTAGCATTATCTTTTCTTTTTGTATCTCTGCTACATTTATCAATTATTTTCGACAATTTTGTTCACATGATTTATTAGTTACTTACAAAGTTTTCCACTGACTGACTGATTGTAATTGTATTTTGACGGCGATCAGATGCATAATTTTGGATGGTTTGATGTTTGAACAATGCAAGAGAGTTATGTTACCGGTAATCTCTGAAAAAACTGGTTTTTCTTAAATTGCCATTTACAACGTTATTCGCGGCTGTGCTTCAATTAAGAAATTGGTCTTAGATGCATTTTTGCTACGAAATATTAAATAAATCTTAGAAAAATTACGAGAAATATATAACTAGACTAGTACAACTGAAAATTAAAATGTTGTATAATATAAAAATATTTTCTGATTTGTCCAAATGTAATCTACTAAATATCTCGACTAAATCAATTCATGACTTATACCACTTTCATAATTAAGTGCACAAATGTATGTTATTAAATATTTGATGCAATATTTGAAACGTATTTTTGATATAAAAAACTAGATATGGAGTGTCATTAAACAAAACATGAAATATGTGAAATTTTAATTCTTTTATAGTGCAGAAAAGAGACTAAATTTTAGCACTTTTTTCATGCTTTGAAAGAACGTCAACTGCTTCAGCCGTAGCAATAGTTTTTGCTGGGTATTAGTTGTTTGCTTTAGAACGTCTACAAGCCTTGAATCTATTTTGTTATGTTTTAATAGCCACAACAACGTACCTGCTTTTATATCTGAATACATTCCATAGGTTGGTGTAGTGAATGTGTCAAAGCTAATATTGTATATTGTGTAATTAATTGAGCTTTAATTAAGAATCTGTATTAAATTTCAAATGCCCACCAACTAAATTAGTTGCCGTTAAGCTGAAAAACGAAATTTTCTCAAATTTAACAACGAAGAAACACCTCCCACAGAAATTTCGACAATTTTTATTTAAAATTTTCTTTAACAAAAAGAAACTGAAACAAGTCTAAAATGTTAAATTTGGTAGGTTCAATATACAGAAATCAACTAACCATCAACCAACAAAAATTAAAAATCGAAAGGCAAAACTTCAACTAGTGAAATTTGTAAGCAAAGAAATAAAATTTTGTAGAAGCAACTAAAACCTTATTCTCAATACATGAAAAAAATACGAAATCACTTTTTACAGGTGCTTTTTTAATCGTAAATAATGAAAAACAACTGAACCGCCAACTTTCAGATAAGAGCACTTAACACAAAGCTGAAAATTGTCGTAAATTAATGTATAAATACTTTTCAGAAGTTATCGAAAATATAATCTAATTAAGTATTATCAAAATGTTGTTGAATTTTATATATGTATGTAAATAAAAGTGTTATGTTAATTTGTGAACATTTAATATTAAAAGATGTCGAAACTAGTTTGTATAGTACTCGAATCAAGTTTTCTCATTTTAAAACCTTTCGAAACATATTTTTACCCATAATCACACTCATTAGAAATAAAAGTATAGAGCATAACTTGTAGGAAACTTCTGAGGGTGTTATAAACATGCTCGTCCTATGACTTGTGAATATAGCTCATATCACCAAACTTGTTAAAGGTGGTACAATTATATATGCCCTTACAGCCTTACGCACAGGCACTTTGATATAAAACCTTGGAAAGTAACGTCACAATGTGCAAAATAAAATAATACCTCTTATTTACATATATTACGATGCCATGAGGCATGAAGCGATTTTGCAAACTTCTTGTTGAGCATTATGTCTGAGCGAAATGAGAAAATGTTTTTTCATTCGTGAGCTTTCCAGTTGAAATATATAAATTTGTTTAGTCAGCAATTACAAGAAGTAATAGTAGCTACACACTAAAAGAAAAATTTCGACTTAGATTTAAGTACAAAATAATTGAACTCAGATTGCACAAATCTTAATATTTCAATCTTGAAATATGGTCAGAAAAATTGACGTTCTCAAATTTCTGAATGGTTCATAAATTGTTAATCGATACAATGAATTCTTAAAATCAATAACATAATCTTAATTTCAAGATAATATTCCTAAATTTTCAAGAATATCATCTTAATTTTAGATTTTTATTTAGAACAAAATCTTTAATTCGATCTTAAGATGAGATTTTATTGTCTTAAATGCGATCTTAAAAAAAGGTTAAGATTTTATTCTTGAATATAGAATTTAGCAGACTATTAAGATTGAAATGATTTGATTTTGAGCGTAAAATCTTGATTTTAGCACGTTTTGCTCTTAGTGTACAAGCTTTTTATCAATTCTTTCACATAATAGATGACGAAAATGAGTAAATACCTAAATAAATAACTGAATCTTTTGTTATTAACCGACTTGATTTTATAAAAAATTTTCGTTACAGGGTATCCGATATTTATTTATTTTTAAGTGGAAAATATCGCTAGATGTAGCTGAAGAATGGCTGAGTCGGCCAATGTTTTGTCACATCAATGAAGCTTCTGCACCTCATTTTCTTTGAATATTATAAGAAATGTCATGAATAAATGAATAATGAATAAATTTATAACGGATGAAACTTAAACCTATCATAGAATACATTAACTGTGTCAGTTAATGAGTCCACAAAGTACAATTTGAAAATATCAAAATAATTTCTTGGATCAAAAACATCAAGACCTTCTGATATTTTATAACTATTTATGAATAAAGAATAATATTTACATTGCATCTGTACATACATACATACAAATGGATCCTACAAATATAACCAATCCCGAATAAGCGAATCATTAAAAAATTATGTTAAATGAGTTCTTTATGTGCATATGTATACTCATATATACATATATTAGTTTCCTTTGGTCCTATAACGGGCATGGGCCCTCTTCTTGATTGTAATTTATCTGATCCCAAGTTCTTAATTTCACTCCAGCTTTTACCGCCTTTTGCCTTGTACGTGCAAGGCTTCCTTGAGGGTTACAATCAATTATGTTTCGCAGAATATCATCATTAGCTTTTTGAAGGATGCGTCCAATCCAATTTCTCTTTTACTTCATATTTTTGGCGGATCAATAAGTCCGTGACTTTTCGAACTTTCCTCGTAGTTATATGAAATACAACACTGTTCCCCATCAAGTAACACCTGTTAATACAATACTGTAAAATTTTGAGCAAGTGTCGTCATTTACTTTGCGTTTAACAGCTGTTCAAAATGGTGAAATATTGCTTGTTTCGGTCGTACTTCGGGTGTAAGTTTACTTGAAAGCCTTTTTGTTATAATGTGGAATTTATACTATATAAAGTTTGTAGAGCATACTGTGAAATGTCTGACCTCTCGCTCTCTCTCCCCTCTCTCTTTCTGTTAATAGAGAGTTAGAAAAAATTTTTTTCTAGGTGTGATCTTGTGAGAGTATATTGGAATAGTATTTTGTCCATAAGTGCAACTGTGCCTTCTTCGTCACTATGAGTTCCCTCTTGTCACCCTCACGAAGTTTGCTTGATGCAACAGTACTGTTAAATAGAGTCCTAATATGTATTCATCACCATTACGCAGTGTTTCAGCAGAAATTTGTGCATCTCTGCCTAGATTGATTGTAAAAGTCCACTTGTCTTTCCTAGCACTACCTTTAACAGCACTATACCAAAACTGAAGAGTTGTTTTCGTGTTCCTAGTTTCAGCTGCATTGATAGACACTTTAACAGTTCTTATTTCCGGAATAAGTTTCTGTGATCCACTCTTTTCGTTACGGTATGGAATATCCAATATTTTCTTTAGCGCATTTACCCTACATCTACACCTGATATATTTTTATCATGACAAATGTCAAATTCCATGTAGGAAAAAAAGCTAACATAAAAAAAATTATTTTTCAATATAAAGTTTGACTTCCAGATATAAACGTAGGGTTATAAAGAAATATTTTATCGTATCCAAGTTGGCAGTTTAGGCATCCTCTAAGGCGTTTGATTGTCTAAGAGCATTAGTAAAAGCTGCAGATACTACAGGGTTTTGCAGGTGGTATATGTCATGTATATTTCATTTGGTACTGCACAATTGAAGGTTAGCCGCGAATAACGTTTTAAGTGACAAAATAATAATTTTTCAGGAGAGCCAAAAAACGTATTTTAAAGCAAGATTGGTTTTTTCGTTTAAATTTTTTTAGCTTATCGAAAATAATGATAACTAGCATTAACTTTTCTTTTTGTATCTCTGCTACATTTATCAATTATTTTCGGTAATTTCGTTTGCATGATTTTATTAGTTACTTACAAAGTTTTCCACCGACTGATTGGATTGTAATTGTATTTTCACGGCGATAAGATGCATAATTTTGGATGGTTTGATGTTTGAACAACGCAATTAATGTTAATCTGTGAAAAAACTGGTTTTTTAAAAAATGTCTTTTACAACGTTATTCGCGGCCGTGCTTCAATTATTTACCTAATTGCAGAGATTTTCAATCGGATGCTTGCAACAGGAAAATGGTAGTCACTGAACAATTCAGAACCTTTCCAGTTATAGACATCAAGTAACGATTATCTCCATTTTCTACGAATAGTGATGTGCTGAATTTTATTAGAAGTACACAATAATAATGAACTTCTAATGGCTAAATTATTAAGCGGGTGCCAGACACGTGAATATTCAGTTTCAATACACATACATATGTATATGGTGGTAAGCGTTTTTTTACAAAAAATATGTGTGAATGTTTTTCATAAAAAAAACTAAAAAAAAACACATACGAGTATATTTAAGCTGAATACTGATATGTATGTCTGGCACCCGTTTTAGATCCACATTATTCATTATAATCTTATTTAATTTGCGATGTGGACATATTTTCTTAAAAAGCAAACTAATTATGTATATCTTCAAAATTGCAATCAAGCCATTATAAAAACGATAACTTCTTTAATAAAGAACATCAATCGAAATTCAAATAACTTTATCGATTGACCTCTGACATTTGCTACTAAATACATACATAAGTACAGCAACAACCGTTCAGTTTGTCAGCTAGTCATTCATTCATTTATTTATACACTCTCTACAACTCTACAACAACAGAAATAACAAATATACCAACAGCAACAACCACTAACGTGCATCGGGGCGTTTCAGTGGCGACAGACAAAGGAGCATCATAATCATTTAAAGTCATTCGAAAGCGCATAAAAGGATCACAACAATCGCCGAAATGGCCCATAATGAGCTCGTAAAAATATTTGCTACCTAAATAAACTTTGCAATCTTACGTTTGTTTAAGTGTTTGTATCTGGGATGGATCTTTGTTGTTGCTTTTTCTTTATTTTAATGAAAAAACTTTTGATTTCAGCTCTGTGCGAACGAGTACGTACAAAAAAAATATGAAGCTGTGTGTACAGGGATGTTTGTTGTTTCTATGTTTAAGCGAAGGATGTTAAAACTCTTGTATAATAATATGAATATTATGTTAGTCTGGATGTGAATGCGAATCAGTCAGTATTCGTGGCAGTGTGTTGGTTGGCCTTATGTGAAGGTGATGTTGCAAGTATGTATGTATGTACAACTTTTTTTTTTGAATTTTAGTTATTTTTTATTTGGTGATTCAATAATAAGTTTATTGCAAAGTATCTGGTAAGTGTGTTTCCTTGCAATTCTACTTTCTGCATGACGGTAAATAAATGTACATGCTACTGTGTGTGGGGAAGAAAAATAGTTGCCAACTTAGTTGATGTGATTGTGCGGATTTTGAACATTGTTTTGTGGCACATAAAAAATATCATAATGAAAATTGTTGTGTTTATTAAATAGTCGATGTAATTTGGAACATGATTTTAAGTAAAGTGGAATCGTAAATTTCATCATAAAAGCTTGGGAACATTGAGATGAAAATATAAACGAAACACTTAAATATTGGAGTGGATTTGGAGTGTGCACGACTAAAGATTTAAGTACTTTCACAGTTTGATTTTAGTTTCCAATGGAACACTTGTTGATATCGTTGATATTTTACAAATTATTCGACAGGATTTTAAAGGTGAAAGAATTATAAGGTTTGTTTCTTCATTTTGCTGTTAATCTATAGTAAGTGGTGGAATTTTTTTTAAATCTTGATATTTAAGAAACATAAGAAGTAAGGAATAGATTTGAGTATATGAGTTTATTATAAATTAAGACATTCATATAACATTACGACCAGAGTATAGTTTGCATAAAAAATATGATTAAAATTCCTTCATATAAATCTCCATGTCGTTATAGAAAAACAAGGTAATGCTAAAGTAAATTTAAAAATTTAGTCTATACCTATATTTTATGAAAAGACTCGGTTTTTTGGTCGAGTTATGAATGAGAAATAACTCTTATAACAATCATTTTACTAACATACGCACGATTATATTATGATAACCCACATTTTGTTTTTACATTAGTCCTTTTTATCCTTTTTTTTTGAGCCCATAACTGATGAATCAGATTTTGGTCATATAATGTGATGATATAATGAGAAATTTTTTGTGATATTTAGATGTATTTACGTGTCGAGCAAAATATTATGCTTGACAGCTTGTGTATAACAAAATATGAAAATTCTTAGGAACTTATAATGGCTTCTCCAAACCTAAAATTAATTTAAAACTCAATTTCAAAAAACAATCCAAACTTTTTGGAGATACGTGAAGATAACTTCAGCATAACGATTTATCAATATTTAATATTAAATATATAAGGTATTGAAACATAAATGCATTTGTATATACACACATACATATGTATATCGTTACCTTAATATAGAAAGGACCTTACTCATTATTTTCTGCAAATCGCGATTTATGGCATGCTTTGATAGATGAGCTTCTAATCTACCGAAATATGCATAAGACGCGATTTGAAAAAAATGAGTTAGGGCGTTTCTATTTTAAGGTAAAGATATGCAAGCGTATATAAAAATAACAAATCCGAAAAAATCTATTAACAGCTTACCGCAATTTTAACAATTTAAATTTTCCATTAGAAATATTTTCACTAAATGGTGCGAGTATTATTTTCATTTCACAACGTTTAACTCTGTTTAATAATTCAATTATCAAATTTATAACCCAGAACTGAACCGTGTGCCGACCAGAACAATTCATTCGGCAATTAACAATTATCATTATCAAACGGAAAGAATCACCACTACCAGCGTCCTCATCCTAACCGTACACACTGCCTGTCATACAAACAAATGTAAATATTTACAACTATGCCAACAAAAATCTATGTAATGTCGTATGTGAGTGTGTGTTTGGGCGCTGCGAAGGTGTAAATGTAGTTTTAGCATCAGATGCTTTTACTGGCTGTACGAAATACTCGTACATTTTAAAGTGTTAACGTGAACGCGAATGGCAACAATCATTGGAATTAAATTTAAAAATGCAGGCCAAAATCGAGTTTCTCGCACTAAAAGCTGAAATGTTTTCCATACCGATGCAGGTACATAAATACATACATACATACTTATGTACATACTATAGTGCGCGTAATAATCGCCAAAAATTAAGAAATGTACGAACGAAGAGGTCAAATAATTGAATTCATTCTTGTTGTTTTTCCCCAAATTTTTTGTTGCTAGTAAATAAAAAATTTCGTGCGGAGTTTTTGTTAGTTATATGAGTATTTTATTTTTGTTATTCATATTTTTCGGTCCGACTATTATAAATATGTACTTATTTTTTCATTAAAATATTAAATGCACACAAACACCCAACCAAACTCAAATGTACACAAACACACTCTCTCCCACACACACACACACACTCACATCCTCATGCAAGCGACCGTTTGAGATTTTTTTGTTGTTGCAAATTTTTGATCGTTATACACGCACGCATGGATTAACTTATTAAAATGCAATTTTAATTTTCAGTCCCGTGCAATTTTATTACTAAATTGGTTTTATGGAATATTATATCTGAATATATGTATGTACTAGGGATGCCAAACGGGTAATCCCGAACCCGAAAATCACGGGATTTGTAAAATTCAATCCCGGGATTTCATTTTCGGGATTTTTTAGCAATTTTTATATAAAAAACTTTATAAATTCAAATTTTCGTTGATTTTATGGTATTTTTTATAATATTTAAAAGTCCCATACAATTGTATACGTATTTCTTATAAATTAACAATAAGAGCAACATAAATAAACTACTTTCTTACGGTAATTTTCATCAAAAGTGTTACAATACATGTACATTTTAGAATTATTTTGAAAACAAAAGATACATATTAGCTTTGATACAAGGCAAGTGAAAACTTTTTGTTGTCCGGTTGACGTAAAAGCGAGAAATATTTATAGAATAATGCGAAGTATTTTGTCTAAAAAACTGCTCTCGTGTGTGTGTATGTTTTTCATATTGCAGTTCAAAATTATTTTCTTTTTTACTTAGACCGTTTAGGTAGTTTTTGACACAAACCTAAGATCAAACCCATTTAAATTACATGGGTTTGATAAATAGTTTTAGTCAAAAACGACCGACTGAATGAGTTCGAGTTGCAGAGGAAAAGGCCAGGACACTAATAAACCATACTCCTCTAAGCGAACGTATGAATACATATGTATCGTATCTGTTGAACTTGTAGAAAACAACCTATGTATGAATTAAAAATATTTCAGTATAGCAAAAATACTGTTCAAGTGCTCACGCAAACTTTTAATATATGTGCCTATAAAAATGTGATCGTTAGACGTAATTAATCGAATTTTATTAGAATAGTGTATACATTTATTTTAATTTTTCGACATGTTCAGCTTTATTATCGTTGTCATAGTCGTAACGAAATCGATAAAAAATTAGATAATGCTTGGTATACATACATACATATGTATGTATGTAACAAAAATGAAAGTGAATCTAAAAATTTTCGTAAGTCAACTTAAGCGGTAGTGCTAAAAATCCACAGATACATTAGTTTTGGTTTAGATTATAGTAAAACATTTATATTGAAAACAATATAATTAACAATATATTAAGTTATTGTTTTCACTATAAATTCTTTAACATCAAATGTGATTAATCAACTTAAAAATAGATGAGAAAAATTCTTTTGATTTTTATTTTCATACTCGTATTAGAAAATTGTTCACTTTAAAGACAATTGTGGAATGATAAATTATGAACATAAACCTTCTAAAATGCATTAAATTGTTATTAAAGTAATATTGATTTAAAAAAATTGTTTATTTTACGAAAAAAAATTCTATCCCGAAATCTCGAAAATCCCGAGATCCCGGGATTACAAAATCCCGAATCCCGGGATTTCCAAAAATCGATCCCGATTGGCATCCCTAGTATGTACGTATGTATGTATAAAGATATTTGTGTGCTGTGCGTATGAGTAAATAAATGCATATGAATGAATAAATAAATACATATGGAAGAATGAATGACTACTGGAAGTACATATGTGAAATGCATAGATAAGCAAAAATAAAATCACAATCAAACAACAATATTTTAAAGGTAAATTAATTATGGTATTTGGAAGTTTTATGACAACCATAAAATTAATAGAGAGGCATTAATATATGTCATCAGTTTGGTTTTCAAGGGAATTTCCTTAAATTACTATGCATCCGGTGACCATTCGTCCTTTTTTTAAGAGGACAGTAATTTTTTTAATATAATGTCCTTTAAAATTAAAAAAAAGTGTCATTTTTTCAACAAATTGTCCTCATTTGTCCTTTTTTTAATTACCAATTTTTTTTCTTTAAACTCCAAAATTATAAATTTTATTTTCAAAACCCCGAAAATTTTAACATCAATACAATAGAAATTATAATCATCCAAAACTTCTATTACCTGGCAACACTGAAAAAAGTACATATCGCACACATATCCTTGATGTTGAGGATGGGCAAAAAACTGTTTATACGGCATTTTATATTGTTCAAGAAGACTGTGTTGCAAAAGAAATTTTCCAAGTCATTGGAAATTGGTTCAGTGAACTGTTTTATGAAAAAATAAAACCATTTTGATAATTTTGAGTTGTGACTGCTTATGATTTAGTGTGCGATATGCTCAATGTGTCGAATTACTTGTCAACTCAGCGAATGTGATATTTCATACCCATCAAGGCACATCAATCAGGTACCCGTAATTATAAAATAACACTACCCAACAAGGTTTTGGAATGGAGCAACCAAATATCTAGGGTAATATGGTGGGCTATTCGTTGCTCTGGAAATGACTGGTTCACCAAATGATCCATGAACTGGTTTGGAATTCAATGGGACATTCGCCTAAGCAATATTTTTTTCGCTTTTTCATATTGAATCTAGCAACTTTTGTTAAACAGAAGTAACAATCGGTTTGGTGGTTGCTTGACTCTCTCCAAAATACTGGAATTGAAAAAATCGAAATGGATCTTCTTGCCATTTGACCACTTGTATAAAACAGTTCTGCAACTATTGCAAAATGTTGTCGGTGTCCACGTTTTGTTCAAGTATCTGACAGCAAAACCAAAATAATGTAAATATGCATATTTTAATGATTCTGATATCGCATATCCTTTTTTTCCAACCAAATATTCACCACACACACAGAAAAAAATGATTTTCATATTTGAATACGAATAAAAAAATCTTTTAAATTTTCTGTGATGACGATTTTTACAATATTGATAAATAAAATTGTAAGCATGTTTATTGGATATAAAGTCAATAAAGCGATTTAATGAATCAAAGAAAAAAATTGTTGGCTGAAATTTTATTTTCAGTGATATTTGTTTTAGTGTGTGTGTGTGTGGATGACCCTGCAGTCAGACTGGGGCCAAATGTCTCTATGTCAACACTAAAATTCTAGTAGTAGGTACATTGTCTACAATTTCTTTTCTATTCGTCAGTATAAAAGAAAGAGAGACAACAAATGTGGTATATTTCTGGTGGCTTTTGAAACAACTTGTCAATATTCATATAATTGTATGTACGTAAGGTATAGAAATGTACCACTAAATGAGTGGTTGGTATGTCTCCATGTTCCCATATGTAGTCACTACCTAGTCAATTGTTTTAGTGTTACTAGTAGATTTTCAATGACAAGCATATGCTAAATGTCTATAGCAAAAAGTATTGTATGGGGATTAATTAGAGAGTAGTACTGGTGACAAAGTCAAAAGCGACTCAGTACATTTTCACCACCGACATTTCCTTCAGGGGAATGTCGCATTTTTTTAACCCCTTTTGGTTTGTTTTTGCTTGGCTGCGATTAAAACTAAATGTGTTTGGGATGAGTCGAACCGGGAGTCTCTTGACTAATAGTTTAACACACTTACCACTCAGCTAAAGAGCAAATCGCTTTATATACGCAAATAATGAATACACGCAAAACATGATTTCTTATGTTTCTTCTACATTTGCGCATTGCGTTATGATATAATCTAAAAATAACTTTGTATAGAAAACAAACAAGCCACGACGTTTTTCGGCTACTTGTTGTAATTCACACGTATACAAGCCGAGCAATCAAAATAAACAACAACAATAGCACATGACCACGTTGGGTCAATCAACAAGCAAGAAATTAAATTAAATGATATTTTAAAATGCGCGGTATTGATAAACATAATATTGAAGTTAATGACAAATATTATTGAATTTAAAAATTTTATTCAATAACATTGTTTGTTGAAAATAATTCTTGCATATTTTTTTCTGTGCAGAAAAAAAGCTTGAATCAGTAACACACGATCTCCCTGACATGCTTAAACACTACTATTATGAAGATTTATTTTGTTAATTTTTTTTATTTATGTCTCTTGCAGGAAATGTCAAACACCATACAAAACTGAATATAGTTAACCCAAATAAAAACATATTTTTAGGATTACAATCCAATTTTGACATTTGGCTTGGCTAAAATACATCAGTCTCCTAGCTAAGTGCAGTCAACAAGGCGCATAAGCCTTGATTTAATTTTAATTAAATTTTTATTTTAAATGTCCTTTATTTTTTGCTGAAAAACTATACATGATTGTGAGAATGTACTTTTAGACGTTCGAGATGTAGATATGTATAACTAATAAACATCTGCAACAATACACCCTTATTACTTGCTTGATGAACTTTCTACTGTATTTGATTATCTGCGAAAATGCCCAAAGTCTTTCAACCGAATTTTTGCCATAATTAGTAAGTTAGATTCATATCGAATAAAAATTGTTTGTTGGATATTATATAAGTTTTGAATCCTACTACCATTATGTTTATTTAGTGATTTTCAAAAATATTACTATTTGTGAATTCTCAAATGGTTTTTGAAAGTCTTTATGACTGTTCAAAATATGTGGTTGATTTCTACTGACGATTTGTTAAAGCGACAATGAAATACATATAGACTATGCTTAACCACCAGCAAATAAGTTTCACTTATAATAAAATTATGACAATAAATCAATTAATAAATTTCTTAATCAACTTATTTACTGAAATTTTAGTAGTAGTTAATGTAATCACTTGTCTTAATTTTTCTTAAACAGTACCATTTTAATATTTTATTGTACATTTTTTAAACCTTTTGTTGGTTGGGCACAATATGTTGAGTTTTGAATAAAACATTTTTAATCATGGTGTAGAGTAAATTTCATTTGCGCCCTTTCCAATAAAATTGCAAACATTCACCATGCACTTCATCAGTATATCAGAACGCAATTTATTTGAAAAAACACGGTTTTTATTCGAGTGACTGCGTGAAATGTACCAAATTTTTCATTGCAAAAACGATCTTATGTGAGACATCATACATTTTGGTATACTTATAAGGCTCCATATATTACATCTTAGTTCTATATATGGATCCACATATGAAGAACTTCATAATTAAATTTTCATATATTAGCTCATATATTATAATACATTTCATATACAATCCATATGTCAATTCATATATAATACTTTTCCCACGTAAAGGAGTTTTTATAGAGTGACACAATTTTAAATCATAATAAAACAAGGAAATATATTTTTAATATCAATGGAAAGAAAATTTTATGAAACTAATGTTTAAATATGATTTCTGCCATATGGCCGACACGGCTGGCGCGCAGAAAGCGCAATCTGGAACACCAAATTAAAAGAAATTTTCGAAGCATTTGCGGCGGTATTTAGCGGATAACTCTTCGAATGTTGATTTCCAGGTGTTCACTTGTTTATTGTTTATCGACGCAAGTGACTTAACATAACCCCAAAGAAAATAATTAAATGGGGTTAAGTCACACAATTTTGCTGGCCAATTAATTGAGCCATTACGTGAAATAATTTTTTCATTAAAAGTTTCTTTGAGTATATCAATTGTAGCGCTCGCTGTGTAACATGTGGCTATTTCCTGTTGGAAGCACATACTAGTTAGAATAATGCCACGTAATTGAAGTAGGAAAAAATGTCGAATAATGTTCCTATACCGTTTACCATTGACAGTAACATTCTGACCATCATTTTTGAAGACATAAGGACCAATGACTCCACCAGCCCATAAACCGCACCAAAAAGTGATTTTGTGTGAATGTAATGGTGTTTCGACGAGAGCTTGTAGTTTCTCCTCACTCCAAATGCGAAAATTCAGCTTATTTACTTACTCATTCAACCAGAAATGGGCTTCATCCGAAAATGGAAGAAGTGTCGATGAGTTTGACGAATACAACAATTATTTTGATTAAAAATTTCAACAATTTGCACACGTTGCTCTGGTTTAAGTCGATTTATAATAACATTTTAAAGCAAACTTAACAAAATTCAACTATCAGCTGTTAAATGGGTGCTCAAATAAAGCAGTGATGCCAACTCAAAGTTGTGACACACTAAAAAACCCCCTTTAGTAGCATAAATTCGGAAGGGGTTGCTCTATTCAGCAAAGAAATAAAAACAAAATTCAATAACAAAATAATCTTGAGGACATGCAAACATTGTTTCTAATTTTGGCTAGTACTTTCAGAGATATCATAAAAATTTAACCAAAAAAAATTTTAGAAAAATTTTAATTTTTTGTTTTTAAGAATTTTTGATTTAGTAGCTTGCATTTACATTAAAGTTGGTGCAAAACTTTTGATATTGTTTACAATTTAGAAAGAGAACTGAAAAACATCTATTCATAAAAATCAAACATTGAAGCAACAGATACATATACATACTGTAATACTATGTTCACACTTATGGTCTTAAACGTATCTGAGGCAAGTGTTTTAAAAAACTATACTTAACCGTTCACATTACATTTGAGATGCTTAAGGTTGACGTTTTTTCAGTAAAGTATTGTATTTGTAAAATATTACAAACAGTAATGCTTTTTTATTGGTTTATTATTTTCAAAAAAACAAATGGTTTTGTAAATAATTGAGTATTTATTAACTAGTTACTTGTTTACCATATAATTTTTCTCATACTACCGTTTAAATAACACAAAATTTGCCAGAGTTATCAAAAAACGGACTGAACATACTCCATTTACCTGTTTAAGGAAGTGTTTAAACCTTAAACACTTCATTGGAGATGTTTAACAAAACTAGGCAATGTATGGTTTAAGCACTTAAGCATGAATACGCCATTAAACATGGAAGTGTGAACATGGTATAAAACTTTTGAATTTGTGTTTGTGTGTAGTACTGTTGTATGGAAATTTAAATTTCTATCAGTTTTTTCTGTCACTAAATTTCGAATAAAGTCAAAAGTTGTGCACCAATTTCAATGAAAAAAGGCTAAATTCTTTTGGAATATATTAAACTGTATGCTACTAAATCAAGAATTAGCTCGTTGTAGTATTTTAATTTTTTATGCTTCCTTAAAAATAAAAAAATCAAAATATTTTCTAAAATTTTTATTTTTTTTTTTGGGTTAAATTGTTATGATATTTCTGTCCCGTTGTTGTATCTTTCATTTGTGTACTTTCGCCCTGGTGCATTTATACTTGATATCCTCTCTCACATTTCTAGGACAAAACAATAAACATAGCAAAAAAGTCTTATTATTTTACGACTATTTTGTTAGAGGCACAACAAAAAAGTTTTGAACTGTGATAAAATATTGAGACATTATGATACTATGACACTTAAGACTAGCTTTTGAATCCTCAATTACGTATTACATCGAAATACATGTCTCTAAGAATTTTAAAACCTTTATCGTAGCAATCAGCCGTATCAAAAAGACTTTAGTCACTTGAATATTTTTGTTTAGTTTATTCTATCTCCTGTAAAATTTAAAAAGTATAGTTACTTGATTTGTAAAATCAAGTATATATTCTGTCAACGATATTGGATAATGATCCCAGTTATGGGAACATTACGTCCCCTGTTCCGGTTGGTTTTTAGGAGGTATTCTATATTGTTCTCTTTTTTAGCATTTTCCACCTCCTTATGGTGCGCCATCTATATTTTATTGAGTGGCAGCTTGAGTCGTAAGCTTAGTAGCAAAATTCTTCAGCTATTCTCCTCAGTGGTACTTTCGTGTATGTGGGCAGCCCCAGTGCCCTCTTCTCGACAGGCTGCCTCTTCAGTGATTTTGATTTTTTGTTTGGAAACACCTAAAATAACAGAAAACTTTCCAGAAGCCAATGCTTGTCTAAAGATAGTAGCTTTTGTTAAGTTCCTTCCTCTTTTTCGGCACTCCGATCGGTTCTCCTTAGGGATTTGAGAAGCAGCAGCTGCTGTATCCTCCACATGTAGTGCTCTAGAGACCGAATCCTCTTGCACTATTCCTTGGAGATGGACGTAGAGGAAACGTTTTCACTCGAAAAATCCCATTAACTTCCCTTAATATATTCTCGCATCTTTATCTTTGTAGCTTTCCTCTTATTCGCTGTTTGGGTCAGAAGAATCGGAGACCTCGTTTGTTCTGAGTTGTTGGGGAAGCCGAAAGATTAGTGTTTGATGCCAGCATTCCTTCCTTTAACTTTTGGACGCATCTTCACAGAAAAAAATATCATCGAAATGCAACCAACAAAACAAATGGTTAATATATAATTTAAAAATTAACAATCATCGTTGTTGATATAACAAATTAAAATTTTTGTAATCAATTAAATTACTCAACAAAATTATTTGTTAAATTATATCATAACGGAATGCCCACATGCAGAAGAAACAAGTAATCATGTTTTGTGTGTGTTCATTTTTTGCGTGTATAATAAAGTGTGTGTCTTTAGCTGAGAGGTTAGTAAGTCAGCTTGTTACTCCTGATGGTGCCGGTTCAACTCCGCTCAAAGACATTTAGTGTTTTTCGCTGACAAGCAAAAATCGTTTCGAGGGTTGTGATTGTGTATAGTATAAAAAAATTTTTAATATAACAATTATGATAATAAAAATTTTTACGGAAATTCAACAATTCGCATTGTTAATATAAATATAACTTTAATTGAAATAACTTTAAAATCTAATAAAAATAAATGTTGAAAAAATAAATAAATTTCAACAAACTATTTGTTGATATATTTAATTGAAAATATTTTTCAGATTTTCCCTTAACTTACAATTTCGTTAATTGTATTTACAAAAATCGTTGTAGGTTCAAAATCAATTAATTATTTAATTGATATAACAAAAAAATTAATTGTATTTACAAATAATTTTTTTCTGTGAATTCAACTGAGGCTCAGTTTCCCACCTTCGATATTGTCTAACATTCGCTTGATGTCCATGAGTGGCGGCCTGTTTGCTATTTAAGCTCTGCACTGTAACTTTAGTTTATTTATTACTATTTTCCATTTTTGATATTATATCCACTCTGGTTTGATTTTTTTTCACAAAGCGAGGGATCTAAGAATCTCAAAGCCTTAGTTTAATTAATGTAAGCGATTAAAAAACCAGGATGTGTGAAGTTCATAAGTAGCGAGCTGTATAGATCCTCAACTCATCTCAAGTTGCGAGCAGCGTACATTATTACCTCATACCTCCCTTATCGTCCATTTGGTAGCGCGTACAATGGGAACAAAATCAAGCAAACAATCTTACTCAGAAAAATATTGTTAAACAGAATACAACTAAATTTCAACAAATTCTCAAAAGCTGTAGATACTGCTTAAAAATATTTTGTCTTGATTGGCGAAGTTTATTTTTAAACGCACCGTTGATAAAGTGTTACCTCTACAAATAATTCGATAACAGATGATCTAACAGAAAGAGAATTATACTCGTAAATAAAGAATGTAATATAATGACCACAATTCATTAAAATTTAGATATTATAGAATTTAACTGAATCGTCATAATATCTGTGGCAATAAGGAAAAAGTTGTTAAGTCATATTTTACTGTTTTGCACTGGAGAGCACTTTTAAGCGTTCAAGTCGATTTTCAGAAATGTATTTCTTTTACAGTTAAATTGGGAAAATCCCTGTTAACCTTTATTTGTTTAAGCAAACATCGTCTTACACACTATAAGTAATACATTTAAGTGTAAATATACAAAAGAGTAACCTAACTTAAGCTATTATTCCAAATGAGATTAGAAGTCTGAAAAATATAAGTCGTAAGTCATAGTGATATAACTTCATGAAAACTCACACAAATCAATTGAGATTTTGACCAGGGATACTTTTAAATATGCAGATACGGAGGTGTCATTAACTCAAAATCTGCTTATCTCGACTTAAGCACTTTTCCTTTTTGCCACATATATATAGTATATATAAGTAAACTTATATAAAATGTTTAAAAACCCAGGTGACTATTTAGTGTTCTAATTTTTTGCTCTTAATTTTCTGTTTCAAATAAACAATTTTAACAGTCTCAATAAACAAACAAAACATATATGTAAACATCGGCAGATTAAGAAACCAAAAAGCATAGCAGATGTCAGTGTCTCTTTTACGTTCCTAAATAAGTTTCAAATATAAAAACTTCCCAGTAACTAGAATGAGTTTTTGTGTTGTAAAATATAAAAAAGAGAAGATAAATTTAGATTCAAGAAACCGGCAACACCGTCTATTATGTTCCGTAAATTATTTGTCAGCTTTTATATTAATTGATCATGTTCAAACTCTTTAATTTTTACGCACTCATTAAGTAAATGTGCGATGGCTTTCAACGATTGTGCAATGTCTTCTATAAAAAATTAGAACAAAGTGTGAGTTAATTCATAATATCGAGAACCGGAAAATTTACTATGAAAGAAAACAGCTTTGTTAACTTGTGTTGAAAAATTTCCCAAAATACTTGTATGTATATATGTATGTGTCATTAAATCGAATATACTTTCATACTAACCCAATAAATTTAGGTGAAAATATTCATGTATGCTGTCAATAGTTTGTTGTGTTATGAAGTCTAGTCACAAATGTTGTCATAAACCATCTACATTTAGCACCACCAGCACCACTACTTACGTACATACATACATATATGTGACAGTGTCAAAACATAAATCTGAATAATAATTCAAATCATCATTGACATATAGACGGACATCGTGGTAAGAGAAGTAACTACTGAAATGTATGACTAGTGCATATGTACTCACTCAGAAAAAGAACTTAAGTTGCATTAATTCTTTTGACTTTATTCACTTTTGGTTTTCAATGACGTTGTCGTTGTTGTCTTCATTGACGTTTTTATGATTTGAAAAATTCAAATTACTTTATGACAAATAGTTTTGGCGCTTATTTCTGTTTTCTTATGGTTTGATTTTTATTGTATTTAGGAAGTGCGGTGTCACCAGACAAACAAACAAACTAACAATGGTATATTGACAATTAAAACTGAATGGTGTGTGTGGTCATGAATGGACAAAGTGAGTTTATGTACAACACCATCGTCATCGGAAAGAAAATCATATAAAAATACGAAATATAAGCTCGCAAGTGTTTGCTGCTTCATCCAATGTGTCCATGTGCAAGTACTTGTATGGCAGACATACCAAATGTACAAACTGTTAAATACTTAAAATTACGAATATTTAATTCCTACTCAGCTCGTCATTAAAATAATAGTAAAATTCTATAAATGTCATGGATGGGAAACTGATTAGATAATATTTCTTAGTAAAATTTGGAATCATGCACTGTACCTTGAAAAGAGTTAGTGTTATCTGAAAAAACATGCGGAATCTTTTAAATATTCATTATCCAAAATAATGCTGCCTAAAAATGTTGATAATATTTTGCAGATATAAGTTTTTACAATTTTTAATTTTTAACTTGATAAAAATTACACAATTAAGTAGCGTATTTGTATATTTTTACTTTTTATAGGGTCTCTATTTTAGAAGGGAAATTGCTGTTGCCCCCCCCCCTTAGAATTATTACAAATTGCATGTAATTATACATGCCCCCTCCTCTTTAAAAAAATTTCAAGCTACGCCAATGTATGAATATAAAGAGTATGAGTTCGATCGTCAACGCAGTAGCATTGGGTCGTTACAGAGGTAAAATAATCAATAAAATGTTGTGTACAATTTCAATTAATGTACTCACTTCCCAATATTTAGAAGAGATGCAATCAATGACATGATTTTCATGAAATCAATGAAGTGTTTTATATAAAACTTTATGAACATTCTTCATCAATACAATAAAACATAGCTGGCACGAATATTTGCATTTCAGTGATATTAGTCAGGAAATGTCAAGGACGACAGAATAATTAAAAATCACCTTGGGGAATAAATTAAATTAAATTAATAAAAACAAACTAGATGTACTTCATGTATGGTAGACTCGCAGCTACATTTAAATTTTGGTTTGGTTAAAAAAATAACAAAAAAAGGGAGGTCTGCTCAAAGATTGCTTTTTAATTTCAATAAATTTATTAAGTGGACATAAAGGAGATCTCTCAGTTACAGCAGCAATGGATTCGATAAGGAAAATGATTACATTTTATTTCCGAATAGGGAAGAATGCAGGCTTAGATGTTTGATTAAGAACGGCGCTGTTCTTAAGACCCTGAATTTTCTTGGAAACATCACACAGGTATGTACGTTTAAGTTATATGCGAATATTCATATTCGAATTTCCGACTATTCGGCCATTTTCAGATATTGATATTACCCAAATTTAGACTAATACTAATATTAATATTTTTATTTTTTAAATGAATTCAAAATTATTTTAAAAATTAAATTTATTTCAATCTAAAGATTACACAATATTCTTGTAGCCAACTTAAAAATAAAGAAAACAAATTTTTTGTACAATTAACTTTAAACAAGTTACAGTACTTTTCTTCACTTCAAGCGGGGACTGTTTAACTTCAAAAGTAATAGTTTGAAATGTTTTTCCCCATCAAGCCTATTATGATGAGATGTGTTAACAAGAAGTCGGCGTGTCCTTCAGAGATGCGATTTTTTTTAATTTCAGGATCTTATCTAATCTTATACGTTTTGGATTTTAAGTAAAATAGCTTGAAAATGGCTATGTTTGGCCATGTTCAAGTAAATCTCAAATGTGCCCTGAAATTATTAAAAAAAAAATCAACTAGGGTCATTAAATTAAAGCATACCAAGGTAAAAAATGTTTCATTTTCTAAAAGTGAAAATTTGTTAACGAGTGCACTCACGGGGCGTTTTGGCAGGTCAAACTACTTAAAATGATGTCCGTTACGAATGACATGAATGTTATTTATTGTTGTTTCTTATTAATAATCACAATTATTCATTTACAAAAATATTTATTTTAAAAATTTATTTAACAATTTGGATGGAAAAATAAATTTTTATTTAAGAAAATTCTTAAAGTATTATTTTACATATCATTTTTTCCAGTCCTGATCTGTTGACTATTTTATCAAGTCTTTATCGCTTGCTTGTGTGTATATGCAATGGTGTTTGCTGGTGTTGGGTTGCTCAAAAGGCGCCATCACTTTTGGGTCATTAGCCTGCATTCTATTTGGCTCACTTTTTGCTGCTTGCTGTTGCATTTTCTTTTCGACAAGTCCATTTGTTGTCTCTCTGTACTTTGTGTTTAAGTTAGTGTGAGTTTGTGTTCATAAATGTAAGTAAGTATGTGTTGTGGCATTAAAAAGTTTTTCATAAAATTTTTTTCATTGTAAATTTTTATTTTTAATTTTTGTCCGTTTTTAATAATAAAATAGTCGTAAAATTGCATTTCATTTTATTTATTCTTTATTTTTGTCCAGCTTTACTTTTTAACGAAGTTTATTATATGTCAGTATATCTGTCTGACCATTTGCACGCCCGTTTGTTTGTATGTTAAACTATGATAAGCCAAAAAGTCATAACTTTGGCTGTCCATTGATAATTTATGTTTAGCTTTGAATTAAAATCATATTTATATTGTGGATTAAAAAAAAATAAATAAATAAACTGCTAAATAGTTATTGTTCGTGCGAATATTTCGGTTTACATGATATTACATATATACAAATATAACAGTATGCATATAAAAACTTATGACATATATTGGTTTATCTGCAAATTTAAAATTATCAAAACTCCTTTCTTGGCTCTTGTTGAATAGGTTGCTCGAAAATCGTATAAGCGTAGGAAGCGGATGAGCCCAAAATATGTTAAATAATTTATAGAAGATACGTAGACTTAATTTAAATGGGTTTGATCATTAGTTTGTGGCAAAAATGAACTAGTGAACGAGTTCGACCCAATATTATTTTGCTTTTTTGACACCTTCTTCTTTTGCACTCAATATAAAAATCCTCGAAACTGTTGACAACGTCGAGGAACTTTTAACTTTTAAAATTTTCTTTGAATTTCCCTCTATATGCTGCAAAGTCTGACAAACCGATGGCTCTGTACTCCTACAATTTACTATAGTATTTCAGAATGTTTTTTCTTCATTTCCAAATTTATTTGACTGTGATATAGATTATTTCTGTGTTGTATATCGGGTTGTTTATTAAAATGTTATTTTTTTCATTTCTAATTTTACAGCAGTAGTTTCTTAAGTTTCTCAGTGTTGTATCTAGTTTGGTTTATTATATTTCAATAAATTTTGTAATAATTTGTGGGAAAAGGCATTAAAAGTCATAACAACAGTAAATATACTTCTCATATACCTTAATACTCAAAATTGATTTCTTGGCTCTTACATCGGCAGGCCTGTAAAATTTATGTGGGTATATATTGGGGATGTAACCGATACCGATTCCGATATATCGGTGATAGTTCTGATTTGATGATATATCGATATCGACGATACTTTAATGTCGATACGACGATAGGTTAGGTTATTTTAGGTTAGGAAGGGTGGTGCCTACCGCACCTCCACTCGGAGACCCAACTGGGTCCATTGTGACTCCCTTCTATTGCCCATTACTGGTAATATTTACCCCTCCCATTTTTGGCCAGAAGAAACCCTATTATCCGTCATTAAGCCACCGAATCCCCATGATGAAGCCCCTGATGTCCTCTAGTTTACACTTCCCGACATCAGTGATGCTTTCATGGAAACGTCTGCTCAGCCATCTAAGCCTATGACGTTGCAGCTTCGGGCAGTGACAGACAATATGTTCAATGGTTTCTGGTTCCTCTTCATCCTACAAAAATCTGGAGTACCAATTTCCCACTTGCTGGTTCTTGCTCTAACCGAGCAGTGACCTGTCAACGCGCCTATCATGATTCGCATCGCCTTCCTATTCATGTCCAGTAGTAGTTTAGATCTTCCTGAGTCTAGTTTTGGCCAAAAACCCCTCGAGACCCTACAATCCTCCCTACTACGCCATGAACTGTTGGTCCTGCTTTCCACCCAATTACTGAGTTCCTTATAGTAATGACCTATCGGTGATTTCACCGATCTGTCAGACATTCCCTCATCTAACGCTGATCCTATTCTTGCCAGCTCATCGGCAATTTCATTTCCCTCAACACTGCTGTGGCCAGGAACCTAACATAGTATGACACTATATTTATCCATAAGCAAGTTGATTGCTTTCCTACAGTCACTAACAAGCTTCGATTTGACATTGTGTCCTTTCAAAGCTTTTAGCGCTGCCTGGCTGTCGACGTAGAAGGTTACCTTTTCACCTTCAGCCACATTTCCGGCCACCAGCTCCGTGGCCCTGAGGATCGCAAAGATCTCAGCCTGGAAAACACTGCATTCATTCGGCAGTCTAAAAGAACTACGAATGTTCGTTCCCAAGATATAGACACCAGCGCCTGTGCCTTCCCCCATTTTTGACCCGTCTGTAAAGACTGCCCTACCCTCATACAGCCTATCGGAATTGACCCAATGGTCCCTATCCGGAATTACCATTAAGGGTGTCTTACCAAAATCGATCTCAGCGACCTTATAGTCCGTAAACCCTGGGGTTACGGATTCCTGATCACCAAAACCGATCCTATTTAAGATCGATGTGTGACCTGATATTCCTGTCCTCACCAAACCTGTTTCTACAAGTCTAAGGAGACTTCTAGTCGCCGTCCCCACCACAAAATCCTCTATAGGAAGTAGATGAAGAATGACGTCCAAGGCAGCCTGAGGTGTGCTCCTCTGAGCACCTGTGATGCCCATGGAGGCACATCTCTGAACCTTAGCTAACAATCTCCTGTGACTTTCCTTCTTCAATGCCTCCCACCATACCACACAACCATAGGAGATAACCGGCCTGACAACCGATGTGTAAATCCAATTTATCACCTTCGGTTGCAGACCACAGTTCCTTCCTATCGAGTTCCTGCATGCGTAGTAGGCATTGAGTCCTTTCCTTAGCCTTTCCTGCGTGTTCATTTTCCAAGAGAGCTTGCTATCTAGGCAAACACCCAGGTATTTAGCCCCCTCTGCTAGTCTCAGCTCCACCCCTCCGATCCTGGGTAATATAAAACTTTCTATTTTGTATCTCCTGGTGAAGAGGACTAGCTCAGTTTTCTCTGGGTTGACTCCTAGTCCTTTGCTGCTAGCCCAGGAGGACAGATCGCCCAACGCCGACTGCATGATTTCACTGATAACAGGCAGAAACTTTCCCGTTACCAGTAAAACCACGTCATCCGCATATGCAACTATCTTCCGTCCGCTCCTATCAAAACGTATAAGAATTGCGTTCATCGCCAACAACCACAATAGAGGTGACAAAACTCCTCCCTGTGGTGTACCTCTTGTCACTAATCTCCTCAGGCGTTCTCTTCCCATACCTGAGTTGATAATTCTGCTTTTAAGCATAATAATTATCCACTCCACTAGAAATTCGTGAACCCTAAGAGTTTCCAGTGACTCCCTAATAGCCTCTATACTTATGTTGTTAAAGGCTCCCTCAATATCTAAGAATGCAGCCAGTGTGTATTCCTTGTGCTGCAGTCCTTTCTCTATACGACGATACTTCTTAAATTTTTTAGAGCGCGTTTTGAACAAACAATTCAATTCATAACAACTAAGAGAAATAACATACACAGAAAAAAGTATTCACCAATTAATATTTTCAATTAAGCATTTAATTGATTCAATTAAATTTTTAATTGTATTTATTAATTTGGGTGGAAAAATTTAATTAATATTATCAAATTTTTTAAAGGTGAAAATTTAATTAATTTTTTAATTGATATTACAAATATTTTAATTAATATCACAAAATCATTCATATTACTTTTTTGTGTGTATTAAAAGCAGAAAATAAAATCAAAACAGGAGAATGAATAATAGTGAAATGTTCTCTCAATGCTAAATCATGTACATATGTATTTTGTTAAAAGAAAAACAAATTGTTTATTGTTAATTTCAGAATGAATTCAAAAATCAATTTTAAATATTAAGTGCCATTTTAATCAGAAATAATTTGTTAATCAGGCTTAAGTTCAGTAATTTTAATTCTTATCGAATGAAATATTTTTTTTATTAATTAATGTGAGTTTCTAAAGAAGAGAAGAAAAATTAAACTAGACCTTATTAGCTGGGGAAAATAGCGATATTTTTCTGTGCAGCCACGAACTTCTACTGGGGTAGAGATTATTATTAACATCAGCTATTTAACGCAGATTTTCAATGAAATGAAATATTGGAAATGATTATTGTGTATATAATTATTGATCTACTTTGGTAAATATATTTGTTAGTATCACTATTCATTTTCTGTTTTTCCGTTTTTTCATCTTCAAATACAAATACAAATGTATTTACCAAAGGTAAATCAGTAATTGTATACACAATAATCATTTCTCATATTCCATTTCATTGAAAATCTGCGTTAAATAGCTGATGTTAATAATGATCTCTACCCCAGTAGATAGACATGGGTGCTGATTAAGTGCGTGGCTGTACAGAAAAAAAAAAGATATTTCCCCCAAAAAAATATTTCATTCAATAAGAATTGAAATTACTGAACTTAAGCCTGATTAAGAAATTAATTAATCTAAAAAAAATGTTTCACTATTAAGTGCCATGTTCATAAAAAATATTTCAGGATTATTAAGCGCTTATTTGACATATTTATATGGAAAATTTGTCAAATAAACCTTAAATATTTTTTATTAATTAGACCGTAAATATTTTAAACATTATTATCTCTTACACTGTAATTTTTTTATAATAAAATAATTATTCTACTTAAGTTTTTTTTTTAATTTTAACTTGAGTTCAATTTCAATATGCGTATCGGTATCGGCGATATTTCTTTTTTAGTATCCGTATCCGTATCCGTATCGGTATCGAATCAGCATAAGGGAGTATTGTTACATCCCTAGTATGTATATCAGATTCACTGTAATCAATTGATCGATCAATAATAGTGTTGTAAATGCTGAATCTATTTTCAGTACCTCTGTAGCGCATACCAACGAAACAAATGTTGCTGCAAAATCAAGAACGAAATTGGCAAATTATAATTAAAATTATAATTATATATTGATCAAATCATCTTTTACGTTATATCCATATCTTTAATAACTCGACTCTACTTTCTCAATAATCAATTTTATAAAATTTTGGATATAAATACATACATAAAGGCATAGAAATGTACTCATCATAGTCATTTAACACAACAAATTAAATTAATTCAGCACTCATAAATAAAATTCCATCCCACAACATATTTTTCATACATTATTTATTTATGTAAATTAAATATTTTTATTTACAAAAAAAAATATTTATATAAAAATGCTAATTGTATTAAAATTGATTGATTTCTATTATTAACAAAAAATCGCAATCAATTTGAAAATGCAATACAAAGACATTGTGGTATCTAAATTCTCCCCTCTACTATTTAAATTGGTGGGGCCTACAGAAACGTGTACTATTGGCAACGATTGTTTACAGTTAAGCCCACCAGTGCTGACAGCATAAACACAGGTCTCTGTTTATACTGTTGTGCGAATTGAAAAGAATTATGATGGCAAAACTCACTCATTCACTCATGACTCCGATACAACCATCAACATTCGAACGTATGAATTTTGTTATAAATGACAGAGGGCGTTATGATGCATTTTTAAATGTGTGTATTTATTTAACAAACGTTGAAAATAACTACAATTGAAATGTACTGCGAAGTTAATGGTTGTTGACGAAGAAGTTTTTTGTTTTTATTCCTTTACAATATTTTAACTATTTGTTTTTCTAATAATATAATCCATACCTAATGTATGGAGGACCCCAAAAGGACAGAATCTTTTTGTCATTGTGTCGGTAACGCTTTTAATCTGACTAGTGTTCCTCATAGCTATCGAACACCTATGAAGTTTCGATTTATTAAAGCATAGAATATTGTTGGATTACTGTGAAGCTCGATCAATAAATATATATAATGTTATTTAATCCTAACCGGACTTATCGTCAGAAATCTTACATTCGCTAGAATAGCTGTCCCTAATATTTCAATATAAATACCTTTAAGAAATCTATTATTCGACATATTGTCATAAGTCCATTTTAATTGAAATATATTTGCTTGTGGTTAAGCACCAAGAAAATGCTTAACCACCAGCAAATAAATTTCAATCTAAATACCTTTTTTTATTTGTTCATTCGAAACATTTCTTAACCCGCCAATGGTGACCTACTGGTCTATGAGACCGAGTGTGTTAAAAAAATTCGAATAACATTATTCTCCGTTATTATTTTTTGTTGCAGTTACGTGTAGCTGCCGCATTGCACATCCCTGACCATCAGTTTTGAAGACGTGCGTAAGACCGTGTGTCACCGTGTATGTGATTAAAATAACTGAGTATACATATTTTATTATTCTCGTATTTTACTTAGATTATATTAATTCCTAATGTCGAAAGACCAAATAATGTTATCTTCCTTTATAAACATGTGATTTTGTTATTCTATTCTTAATTTTGGAAAAATGTACATATTACTAAAAATGCCTTAATTTTTAATTATCTAATAAAACAATTTTTTAAATATTAATATCGAATGAAAAGAACTTAAATTGAATTAAAAAAAATGAAATATTAATAACGCATTTCGAAATAATACTTAGATAAAAATCTCGGTGCGTGAGACCGGCGTCACCATCGATTAATGGTTAATAGTTACAAAGTTACAAATATTTTAATAAATAGTATCGAATTTACGAAAATAGAAAGAATACCTTAAAACTTACTTAATTTTTTTTATTGAAAACACACAGTAGTGCAACGTTTGTGTGTGAATACTATTGGTCAACTCCCTCTAGGCTTGGGTGGGACTCGTTCAGTAGTTATGTTTTGACACAAACCTATGACCAAACAATTAATGCAATTTAAATGGGTGAACGAGTTCGACCCAAGTCTAATCAACTCCGATGCCATATGGCATACCGCTGGCAAAGTAAAAAGTAAATTAAAACATTAGTTGTTAAAAAATTATGTTTTGAAAACTGCCACACATGAGCCCATTATCATCATTTGATAAAGGCAAATTTTTTCATAGAAATTTTTATTTTTTGTATGTAAAACTCTTAATGGCCTTATAATAATTAAATAAATGAATTGATTTTAAAAGTTTTCCTTCTAGTTTGTATATGGGTAAAAATGGGTTAACACAACAGCTAAATCCATGATGTATAACTAATTCAGGGTCAGCCTATGATTGTGGCAATAATACGTTTTTGGTTTCAATGCTTGGAGATGCAGGTGGTGGCAACAATGGTTAGGCTTTTATAAAATAAGCACAGGAAAAAATTCTATGAGTATTTAATAAGAAGAAAACCGTTTTAAAAGTTTTTCAAATTGCTACTTTGTGTGCAAATGAAGTAACACAAGACACCAAGCCTCAGTCTAACAAACAATGGCAACCAAATAACTAGAAATCGAATCAAAAAAGCCATTTACGTAAAGGTAGAGTAAAAAAACTAAAACCAGAAGTTACAAATGGAATGGAGAAATATTAAATAAACCAACAATTGTTTTTGATAAAGTATAAGTAGATGGATGGATGGATGGCAAAAACAAATTTTCAAATAAGAAAAAAACTTTAAAACTGGGTGGATGTTTGTTTGTTGGCTGCTTGACTGGAAATCGTTTTTGTTTGTTGTGCATTCAAAATGATGTGATATGACCGACCGTGTTGACTGGTAGCCACCTCATGCATAAATATCTTTAAATAAAATCTTTTTAGGAATATTTTAAATGACTTGAAACAACAACGACTCCAACAAAATCAACAATTCAAAAGTGCATATATTTTCAGCACACATACACACACAATTCGCAAATGTTGTAAAAAATGCTTAGATTTTACAAAGCAGCAGAGGCACAACAAAAACTTTAAGCATTCAACTATTTAAAAAACAAACAAAAAATCAAATAAATGTTGATTTTTTTCTGTTCGCAATTTCCCCCTTTTAAACGCTCGCATATGACGTCCGCTGGCTGCTGCATTCATTAGACTTCATTGCAAGAAATGCAGCCAAATACAATTGGTGTGGCTGATTGTCAACCATACACTAAATACAGAATATGAGAACTTTCAGCTCTCAAAAGTCTAGTAAAAAACCAACAAACGATATTAAATATCAACGACAACAGCAATCTCCAAACTGAGCTTTCTGGAGTGGTTTTGGTTTGCTTTGCTTAAACCACATGGGTCGGACAATTATTTTTAAATGATTTCGCGTCATATGACAACTAACTGCATTTAAAATGACTTGGTTGTTTGACAGAAGCGTAAAAGAATTTAAACGTTGTGTTTTTAAAGAAAAATTAATAATTAAAATGAGAAATGAAAGTTCGTGTATGTCTGGCTTTCAATAATCTTGTTGAATAATTAAGGTGTAATAAAGTGTTCGGTGGGTAATTAAATCATACACGGTCTTAAAACTTATGTAAAAATGTAATATTTCGACAGGCTTATGGTACTATGCAAACAGATTCTGTGATTTCAAAGATAACGACACTGTTAATACAGCTCAGTGGAAAACCTAATAGTTTCCTTCAAATGCTCAAAGCATCTCCATCTCATAATCTTTAAAATGTCACCAGTACAATGCTTGCGAATGCTTATATTTAAGCGAAACGTGAGACATTGCTGTATAATTTGTTTGGTTTGATAATGTCACTCGCTTACCTAATTAGGACCAACTCTGTTTAAATATCAATTCATATTTAAATGTCGATTTTCATTAATTTTAGTATGGAAAAATTACTTTTAAATATGAATTGATATATAAATAAGTTGGTGAAATTGGATCTTAATATCACGAATTTCGTATGTCGTAGTGCAAGCAAACTAAGCAAGTAACTAAATTTTAATGTTATAACAAAAATGTTCTTCATCAAAATACGGGTATATGATGGTATTTTATATTTTTTTTATATTTACCAAGTCTGATTCCATTATTATATGCATATATATATATATATATATATATATTTATATCCTGTTTTTTCTCACTCTATGTTTGACTAACTCTCATATCTCTCAATCAGACAAAACAAAATGTGCCCATTTTTATGCCATTCATGAAAAATGGCAAAGGGTATATAGGTTTGTCATTCCGTGTGTTATTCTCACAATATTCATATGCGTTATATAAAGTATATATCGATGGTCCCATTCCAAAACATGCTAAGTCGACATAGCATGTTATGCTGTAAAATTTTGATACTAATCGGACTATTCTATCAAAAGTTATGAGCAAAAATGTACTTAGCATAATTTGTCAAGTTTAAAAAACCTCCTCCTTTGAAGGCGCTTTTCTCAAAACTAGCTTTTTTGACTTAGCATGTTTTAGAATGGAGCCGTCAATATATACTGAGCCCATATGAATAGAGAAGACGAATAAGGGATGTTCGTGAAATTAGTTTTCCGAAGCTATCAGATAAACTATAGGTTTTGGTCTTGGACTGGTGTGTTATAAACAGCGAAACCACAAATATGCTCTAAAAAAAGTGTTTTATGCGCATTCAATATGCACTAAAAACTTGTAAATATGCGCTTAAAAGTAAAAAAATATGCTCTTAAAAATAGAATAAATTGGTTTATTTGTAAATGAAAATATATTTTTTAATCAAAAATTCAACAACATTTGCATATAAAATAAGAAAAAAATAAATAACCAAAAAACGGAAACATAATTAACAAAGAATAACTGGGTTTAAAGTGCAGGTTAAAACAAAATTACTATAAAAATTTTTACTAAAACAAATTAATTTTTATTGGATGCATAAGAATTTAACTTTATTTTCAAAAGATCACGATATCAGAATTAAGGCTTTGGAACTGTATTTTGGATAAATAAGACAAGATTTTAATTTATAATTTTTATTGCAATAAATAACAAAATATTGACCTAGAATTTCAAATAAAAATCTTTTCTGTCCCGTCTTAATGAACTTTCATACATTTACAATGTTCCTTCAAGGTCTTTTCGGGGCAGAGTAAATCACAAACAGCTAAATCACACATAGCTAAATTTGTATTGCAACTAACGTCCGTAAAACTGGGTTATATATACAAAAAATTATACACTACATGGAACATTGGAACAGAGATTTAGATGGCGAAAATTAAAAATAATTTGTAAGCATATTAACCCAGATAGCACAGGAAAAAAATTTTCTTTAAAACTTAAATTTTTATTTCGAAAATGAAATTTTAATGCGTTGCTAAAAAAAAAAATTCATAAATTTTTTTTTCGGAATGGGGAGTTTTTTTAAAGGATGGTGGTGCCAAGCGGGTTGAAATAAAATAAATTCTATAAAGTATGAAAATATGCCCTAAAATCGTAAATTATGCTCTAAAAATTCGAAAATATGCTAAAAATATGCGTGTAAAACTGATATATGCATAAACATGCTTTAAAGGGTAAAATATGCAAAAATATGCACTAACAAATCGATGCCAAAATTCATTAAAAGTTCTGAAACGGATAAATATATTGTCCCCGCATTAAAACGTGATACAAGAAAAAACATGCAATTGCATATTTGCGGTTTCCCTGGTTATAAATGATACAAAATAGATTGGTATTGAAAATTAGCAAAATCGGAGGGATGGTTTCAGAGCAGGAAAATTTTAACTTTTTTTGTATCTAACTGAAACTCACTTTTGTTTTCTTGTTAAAATACTTGTAGGTTTATTGTTTTACATTTCAGTTAAATTAAATTGATATGCAAAAATTAAAAAAAACGATTCCAGGGTTGAACAATTTCAAAATTTTTTGGTATATGAAAGTAATCTAATAAAACTTATTTTTTCTTTTTCTCTATAAATTATGGGGTTGGAAAATTAAAGCTGCTTACTTTATATAAAAATTGCTATATCAAATAATTTTTATAGTTTTGTCTAAAGTTATATATAAAAAAGAAATAATTTGATAATTTGGTATACAAAAAACACAGCTCCAGATCTGAAAAATTTAATTTTTTTTGGTAAGAAAAGTAATTAACTAAAACTATTTTTTACTAGTATTTAAAATCATCACAAATATTGTTCTAGGGTTGGAAAATTTTAACTTTTTTTTTGGTAAAATAATTAACTAAATTAAAAATATTTTTTTTTTTCTTTTTAATTAGATATATTGCACATTTTAGGAAGATTTCTACTCAAGTGTTTTTTTTTATTTTAAGTTTAACGTTTATTAACGCACTAATAATCCCAAATTATTATTTTACTTAATTAGTAAAATAACTTTTTTTATTAAAAATACATTTAAATTGATTATTGAGGGGTTTAGCTGGATCCTATGCGCATTTCACTGTTGCTAATGCAGATCATCAGGGAACCTATACCCAAAAATATTAGAACAACTAGAGTTATTATGTTATAAACTTTCATTTAAACAAATGAGAAGTTCAACAAATAATAAAGTTGAAACAAGAACTCAATAATCAAGTAAGAAAATAAAAAACATGTTGATTATTGAGTTCTTGTTTCAACTTTGTTATTTGTTGAACTTCTCATTTGTTTAAATGAAAGTTTATAACATAATAACTCTAGTTGTTCTAAGATTTTTGGGTAAAGGTTCCCTGATGATCTGCATTAGCAACAGTGAAATGCGCATAGGATCCAGCTAAACCCCTCAATAATAAATTTAAATGTATTTTTAATAAAAAAGTTATTTTAAATACTAATTAAGTAAAATAATAATTTGGGACTATTAGTGCGTTAATAAACGTTAAACTTAAATTGTAGCAATTCCCAAAAATAAAACACTAATTAGTTTTTTTTTTATTTGTTAAATTTGGGTATGAAATTTTAATTTAATCATAAACATTTTACGAAGCTTTATGATAAGTTAATTATTATGTTCTCAACAAAATTATGCTTCAAGTCGATGGTCATACATTGACAGTTTCTAGCGAGTTCTTAATAATGTTTAGTAAATGGAGATAACATAACATATATCATTAAATAACAGTCATAGTTACAAAATAAATTAAGGACAATGTTCCATTTCATTGCCCTGAAGCTGTTCTTTTCTGTTAAATAATATCGAAAAAGTTTTTGGGAATTAATATTGCACATAGTGTCGCGATATAAATGAACGCACAATATTGGTAATTTAATGGACGTTTCATTAGAGACACTAAACAGTTTGGTAATATTTAGTTTTATTAAATACCGAAAAATAAGAAAAAGTTGGGTTAGCTTACATGGAGGTACAATACTAGAGTTATTTCAGGATTATCAAATAGTACCACAATTTTTGAACATTATGCGTTATGAAAATAAACTACGATTGTATCAACTTTTCCACCCTTGCCATAGTTTGTGTTTGTTTTTGTAAAAACCATTATTGATCTTAGTCAGATTTTACATGCATCAATATCTGTTGTGGAGCATCAAAATGGAATGCATGTTAAATGGCGCACTATGAGCCGTCTTCCCAACTTGTGCTGTCAAAACATGGAGAGCAATCTTTAAATACAAAAATTTGTATCTTTATCTTTAACTTATATATATGTATGTACATTAGGGGAGGAATAGTGCACGATTTTTTAATTTCGATACGCTAGGACCCCTAATTTTGTAAAGTTTAGAATAAGATGCATAAGTCAAACAACTATGAAGGTGTGATGAAAGCAAATAGGTCCTCATCGAGGTCAAAACTAGGTAAAAACGAGGCCAAATCCACAAAAAGCTTCACAACTTTCTCTGAGTTGCTCCTAGAGGGATAAAACTTGAGATCGACGCCACTAATATTTTCCACCCTAAATTTTTTATAAGCATACCAACCCCCTATCTGCGCTCCTTAAGGGGGCTCCCGTACAAAATATTATTTCTTATACAATTATCCTACATCGCCCCAACTAGCCCCAGACTGCCCCTAGAGGAGCCAAATATATGACCGACCCCCAATATTTTTGTTGTCCCAACATTTGTTTAAACACTTTGCCTCCTTCTTCAATGATTAGGGTTGTCCCCATACAAAAATGTTTACATGTTACATAAGCAGTTTCCAATTGCTTTAAATGTGGGTGATTAAATTACAATTAAAAAGTTCTTATCCATGTTAAAGTCCTCTCTAATTATTTTCGCCTTGGTTAAAAACTTGTTAAATACAGACTGCAGAATAAAATATTCAACTAGTGCTAAAATCGAAAATGATATCATTCAACCAAGTTCTTTCGTCTAAAAATACGCATAGGTCACTCACTAAAAATTGTACTAGATCACAAAATTAAAGATCAAATTTTTTAATAAAACAAATATGTATGTATGTACATATGTACAGGTTGGGGAACCAATTGTTTTGCAATTAGAAATTATTGTATAGAGTATTCAATTTAAAATTATATAAGTAATTGTTGTTGGAGACGATAGACTGGAAATGATCTCCATGCTTATTCACGCATATGCGGCACAATCGATTCAATAATTTTTTGGGAGAAATTCCAGGCAAATAGCTTGTAATTTGCACTCTCTGCGGAAACAAGTTTAAGTCATCATGAATTTTCCGTTGTAATTACTGTCTGCTAAGTCCAATTTGCGTCAATAAGTTTCGATTAGAAACTTTTGGATTTTTTTGTATTGACAGCGCTTCAGTCGCGATTCCAAATGGCGCAGTCTTCGGCAAACATGCTTGCCAGCCTCAAATTTTCTCAAGGAATTTCCGCCCAAGTCCCGCCTAAATTCGCTCTGAATGGAAATAAATTACTGGAAATCATGGCACCGCAATATTTTACATTACCTCAAGCATTCATTTTATTAAATCTATACAGAAAAAAAATCATCGAAATGCAACCAACAAAACAAATTGTTAATATTTAATTTAAAAATTAACAATCATCATTATTGATATAACAAATTTAAATTTTTGTTGTCAATTAAATTATTCAACAAAATTATTTGTTAAATTATATCATCAAGGAATTCCACATACATATGTAAAAGAAACAAGTAAACATATTTTGTGTGTATTCATTATTTGCGTAAATAATAAAGTGTTGCTCTTTAGCTGAGAGGTAAGTAAGTCAGCTTATTAGTCGTGAGGTTGCCGATTCAACTCAAACCAAAGAAATTTAGTGTTTTTCGCAGACAAGAACAATATCGCTTCGAGGCTTGTGATTGTGTATAAAAAAACAGTGTTAATAAATATAACAAGTATGATAATAAAAATTTGTACGGAAATTCAACCACTCACAATGTTGATATAACAATTATTTTAATTGAAATAACTTTGATATAACAAAAATAAATGTTGAAAAAATGAATAAACTTCAACAAACTATTTGTTGATATATTTAATTGAATATATTTTTTTAGATTTTCCTTTAACTTACAATTTTGTTAATTGTATTTACAAAAATTAATTGATTAATTGATATAACAAAAAAATTAATTGTATTTACAAATCATGTGTCCTAATGATATAAAATTGAAAAAAAATGAGACGCATCCAATTTATAATTTAAAATACCTCTTGTACCGAAAAATCACAGTTGAAGAGCCACATAAGCGTTCAGGTCCTGTACAGTGCCATAATTGTCAAGAATATGGACATAATTGTCAAGAATATGGACATACTAAGACTTACTGCAAATTACCTACTGTTTGTGTTGTGTGCGGCGAATTACACGGCACTGCTAGTTGCAATAAACCAAAAGATCAAAAGATGCAAAAAATGCAGTAATTGTGGAGGTAATCACACCGCTAACTACAGAGGTTGTCCTGTGTACTCTTTTGTAAAGAAGACTATGGTGCAAAAACCTAAATTAGCTCCAGCTCAATCAGCAAACGTTTACTCTGCCACTTTTCCGCAAATGAGCCAACCAGTTACTTCCCGTGTATCGTATGCAGATGCTGCTAAGGCTAGTTCTATTCCGACACAAAATGTTTCACCGCAAAATAATTCAACAAATACAAACTCAAACTTTAACTTTAATCGCCTTGAAGGCACTATTGAAAATCTTGTGCAAACTATAAACAATTTTACAACAAATATGACTAGCATGTTGCAAGAAATGTTGCGAATGCAGAATACCCTGCTTCAAGCAATACTTAATAAGCCATGAACACGTTAACAATATGTTTCTGGAACGCAAACGGCATTCGCCAACATAAAAATGAACTTGAGCACTTCCTCACGGAGAAAAATGTTGATATAATGTTAGTATCTGAGACTCATTTGACTTCGAGAAGTCTTTTTAAAATTTATGGCTACACTATATATGATACAAAGGACCCTAGAGGAAGGGCTTGCGGTGGATCAGCAATTCTAATAAAGTCAAGACTCAAGCACTATGTTCTTGATAACATTTGTGAAGAATACCTACAAGCAACAAATATTGGCATTGAAAGTTTTTGTTCAAATTTCGTTATATCATCAATTTACTCCCCTCCCAGATTTTCAATCACTGAGAATCAATATGAGGATTTCTACAAATCTCTTGGACCTTGTTTTGTAGCAGCTGGAGACTACAATGCGAAACATACGTTCTGGGGTTCGCGCCTTGTTACACCCAGAGGTCGAGCATTGTTCAACACTATTTCAAAAATGGGCTTGGATGTCATTTCGAGTGGGGAGCCCACTTATTGGCCTACTGACATACAAAAAATTCCGGATGTTATAGATTTTGGCGTCATAAAAAATATCTCTAGGGATTTAATTCAAGTTCAAGCTTCTCTTGATCTCTCGTCCGATCACTCCCCGACGATCATTACAATTTGTAGCCCATTAAGAAGTAACTTACCTGACCCATATGTGAAGATGATCAATCGTGTTAATTGGTTGGGGTTCAAAAAATATCTCAGCAGTCATTGTACGGAAAACATTACGCTTAGAACACCCGATGATATTGAATCGAACATTGCCAATCTCAGCGAGAATATTAAACAGGCTGCTGAACATGCCACTATCTCCCATCCGCAGATTGGGTTTAATAAAATTTATTCTACAGACATTGAACGTCTCGTACGTGAAAAAAGAAGGGCTAGAAGGGAATGGCAACAGCACAGATCACCACAAAATAAAATCAGATTTAAAGAGTGCACTAAACGACTCCAAGAGTTGCTTGCATCTGAAAAAATTGCATCTCTTAAAAATTATCTGGAGGGTCTTGATGTCACACCGGCGTCTAATTACTCTTTGTGGCGCGCTGCCAGAAAGCTTAAAACACCCGTTGAGTATAAGCCACCTCTACCCACATCTACCGGAGGTTGGGCAAGAAGCGATACTGAAAAAGGTAAAATATTTGCTGAGCACTTAAAATCCGTTTTTACGCCAAATATATGTACTGGTGTTGCTGATTTGCCGAATATAGTCGCTCTACCCCCTCAACACATAAAGTTTAAGACGCGTGATTTACAAAAATTAATTGCCGAACTCAACCCGAAGAAAGCTCCGGGTATTGATGGAATTAGTAATCAGATGCTGATGAACTTGCCTCGTATTGCAATGAGAATCCTGTTATTCATATTTAATGCTATTTTACGACTGGAGTATTATCCACACAACTGGAAACTTGCCAAGGTTAAAATGATTCCAAAGCCGGGCAAAGATATAACCAAGGCTGATTCATATAGGCCAATAAGTCTACTAGCTACAATGTCAAAGCTTTTCGAAAAACTGCTCAAAACAAAATTGTCCTCAATTCTAATTAGTAGTGGGTGCATACCAGACCATCAATTTGTGTTTAGAAGTCAGCATAGCACCATTGAACAAACTCACAGATTGGTTCAATTTATAAGAAGAACTTTTGAGGAAAAAAAAGTATTGTTCTGCGCTGTTTATTGACGTTTCCCAGGCATTTGATAAAGTGTGGCATGAAGGCCTAATTTTAAAATTGAAGACTTACTTACCAATAAACATTTTAAATCGTTTGGAAAGTTACATTATTTCCCGTAAGTTCACTGTTGCGGAAGGGGACTTTATAAGTAGGCCTGAAACAATTTCATCTGGTGTGCCACAGGGGAGTATACTGGGACCAGTTTTATATTTAATTTATAATTGTGATATGCCTGTGAGCAGTAGTATCCATACTTCCACATTTGCCGACGATACAGCCTGCCTTAGTATGCATGAAAACCCTGATGGAGCATCCCGAAAACTCCAGGAACACATTAGCCAGATGGAGCTTTGGTTAAACTTATGGAGAATCAAGGTAAATGAACAAAATTGTGTTCAAGTAACATTTACTTTACGAAGAGATACTTGTTCCCCATTCGGATTAACAATCAAGTTGTTTCTCAACATTCACATGTGAAATATCTTGGCATACATCTTGATCGACGACTTACATGGAAACACCACATTGACTCTAAGTTAACTCAAATGAAACTTAAATTAACTCAGGTACATTGGCTGATTGGTCGAAACTCTACACTTAGCCTAGACTGTAAACTTTTAATATACAAGTCGCTCTTAAAGCCAATATGGTGCTACGGAATTCAACTATGGGGCACTGCTTCAGCTTCAAATGTAGAGAAAATTCAACGCAGGCAAAACAAAATTTTACGCATGATAACATCGGCTCCATGGTACATCAAAAATTCAAATATACATCGTGATTTGAATATGCCACTAGTGACTGAAGAAATTGCAAAATACGCAGGCAAATATCTAACAAAACTCGAATCACATCCTAATCCGCTTGCTCGTAATATTTTGAACTTTACTGGACACATCCGCCTAAAAAATAGGGATACAAGGGCTCTTATTCACAGCACTTCAGATAGGACTTCCTGAAAATACTTTATTTTTTTTTATTTTTTTTCCTTTTGATTATCACTACTTATGTATTATATATAACTATTACTAAGCTTATGTCCGACACTGGTCGGGCCTAATTATATTTTTATATTTAAGATTTGAATACTTATTGTTAGTTCATATATGAAGATACAATAAATAAAAGTCATGTATTAAAAAAAAAAAATTTATTTTGTGCAAATGAAATAAATATACATGAAATATGGATGTATATTTGTTTGACATCAAGACTTCATCATTTAATTCGAAAATGATGCTTGTTGGTATGGTTAAGCATTGTCTATGTGCATTTTGCTCCCGCTTATGGGAATCGTGTGTACACAGAAAAAAGTATTCACCAATTAATGTTTTCAATTAAGAATTTAATTGATGCAATTAAATTTTTAATTCTACTAATTAATTTGAGAGCAAAAACTTAATTGATATTATCAAATTGTTTATAAATGAAAATTTAATTAATTTTTTAATTGATATTACAAATATTTTAATTGATATTACAAATTATTCATATTACTTTTGTGTGTATACTTCAACCCAAAAAATTTTTCAATTTGGCTAACAAACTATAAAAACCATAAAAATTTTCAAATTAAATCTAAATAGTAATCTGCCATTTAAAAAAAAAACAATAAACCGATTACTCACACAGAAAAAATGTTATTACGTTTTCTCATTGTAACACGATTCGTGCGCCACCCTGTGTGTAGATATGTACTCCATACATACTTCGGTGAAGGGTATATAAGGTTCGGCATAGTCGAATATAGCACTCTTACTTGTTTAGTCTGGCCTTGTTTGTGTGAACACATTTTTAAAGTAATATATTTATATACATACATACATTTACCTACAGAGATAAGCAAATAAACATTTTTAAAATCGACTTCTTTTACAAATTCCGTGGTAATTCATCAAAATAATCGCTACAAAAAAACATATCTGCGATAACAAAAATAGAGATTTAATTTATTTTATTACATCGCAAATATACGCATTGTACAACTCAATATTTTCCCTTCTACATGTTTTTTCCTCCTCTTGTAATATTATGAAATGTTAGTTAGGGCGTTTTGAGTTTCAGGTAACGATTTGTATGTAAGTCAGAATGTATATTTCCTAAGTGGATATACTTATACGATGTGTGTACAACAAAAGGCATTAGAATGGCATTAGATTCGTTGACGAATCGTGTCGCCGTTGGTGGCTCAAACTGTAAACCCCCTCCAACTATTGAAATAAAGACGGACGTTGTGCAAAAAAGTCGCATAATGATTATTCTATTCTTGCTAGTTGCTTGCAGCTAAAATCTTCCTTACAGCACATGGGGCATATGCAAACGTATGCTTGTGAGTTTATACTCGTACATCGTTTAAATACGTCCGTATACATATTGTTGTGTTTTAACCAATGTACACCCAAATGTTGCACATTTTTTTGTACATTTACTGACAATCCGTGGCACGTCAACTTATTCATCAATTCGTCAAAAGAAGAAAAATAATCAAGCAAACATTCTAAAAACTATACATTCAAACGAGTACAATTATGGAGACATACAAGTACAGCTATCGGTTTTAGTTTAAAACTTATACATTTACCAGTTTTCTTCTTTTTGCCATTTCTGCTGCCTATTTTTTTAACTTTTGGTAATAAACGACCAACTCACGATTTATTTGTCATTTTCAGTAGTCGTTTCAATGCTCGCTTAATTGGTTTTCTTATGAAAAAACGATTCTAAACATTTTATGTTGCATAAAATTATCATTTAAAAAATGTTTTTGTTAAATTTTGTCTAAAGAAGAAAATAAATGTTTGATTAATTTTATAGGAAAGTATATATCGTACTTTATCAACAAGTGGGTATTAACTCAAAATTTTAAAATTTTCAGTAGGGACGAAAAACTGTTTGTGGTTACATTTCAAAAGGTTTTGAAAATCCGAATCCATTATACCTATAGTAAGCAAATTCCATTTGAAAATAAATTCACATTGTTTTTATTTTAAAATCTTGCAATTATTGGGGAAAAAGATTTATGTTTTGCTTTGAGTCACAACTCAAAAAAATTTGAGTATTTTTATCATAAAAACAATCACATTTCGAATTAAAATCACAAAATAAAACAAATTTTATGAACAACACAGCATCAAGTTCAAATACAACAAGATTTAAATTAAAACAATTTGATTGTTTTTTATTCATTTTATTTATTAAATCAAAATAATATACGATACATGTCCACTTTCGTATTAACTCAAACTAATACCTTTTTGGTGGTATAAAAGTAGTCACTACAATATCACAAAAAGTGTCTCAAATATGGTTTTCGGGATGAAAGAGTAATCGGAATACATTGAAATTTTTACAGTACATATTGATGTTGTTAGTTCATTTCTTGCAAAGAGTGAAATTTTAGAAATTAAAAAATTTGAGTTAATACTCTCTTGTTGATTAAGTGCGATATGTATTTAAATATATAAAATAATAAATAATACGTGTGTACTAGGGGTTTTCTCTTGAAAATCTCGTTACAGGAATTCCACTTTTAAAATTTCCCGATTTCTCGGGATTTTTTATGCGGGATCCCGGAAAATAATAAAAAAAATAATTGACATCCTTATGTTTATTTTGGCATTTGTGAACATTTTTGTGATCAGTAGTTTTTCTAACAAATTTTAAATTTAAAGAATTTTGTCAAATAGATTTGAGTTTTAAGGTAATTGATTGAAATCATTACACTGCAGAACAGTGATCTGGATATTTCAATAAAAATGATCGAGCCTTATGTATTTTTATCTTCTGATTATGTTGGCATCATTAGTTTTTCTCTATCAGCTCTAGTTTAAAAGATATAGTGACATTTAGGATTTGCATAATTTGCAATTCTTTTTGTATTATTCCGTTAGTATATCATGAATGGTACTACAAACTTAAAAATATTTTCTGGATTATTAATCTACGCAAAAATCCTTTAAATTTAAATGGATTAAATAGATTCGCATTGATGAGTATATCAGGGTATATGACTTTTATTGCAAGGATGTTAAAAATCGTGTGTATTTAGTTTAGTCCTTTAAAATTTTTGGATTATACTTTTTTTGACGAAGTGTAACTAGTTTTTATGTATTTTTGTTCGCTAATTACAAAAATTAGCTTATTTTTTTCTAGCCCTTCTAGTTTCAAAGATATTTTGTGTTAAATAAAAAAATACTGAAAATATTTCTTTTCGAAAGCTATCCAAAAAAATTGTTTTTGATATTACATTTGTTGGTATATGTGAAAAATGTGGTTCTCAAGAAAAAAAAAGTTTGGTGACCACTGTTGTACCAATTTTGTACTCTTTGTTGATATACATATGTCTATTAAATTGTACTTTAATCATTCTGGAAGCTTAAATACACCAAAAGCGTATAAATAGAACGCGAAATACATCATACAGGTAGTTTTTTTTAACAAAAAGGTCTTTTGATAAAATGTTTAATAACTCAGTCAATTTCTAGGGAATTTTTTAAAACAAACCTGCAAATTACTTGTAAGCTATTATGTATAATAAATAAAGTTATAAACAGTATGGTTCTAGTACAAAAATACTGCCTAAGAACGAGTTCAAAGTAGAAAAGTGTCGAAAAAAACCGAAAAAATTATATTTGGTGGAAAAATACAGACATATATCTGAAATTCACTGAAACAATATATATATGGTTCAAAGGGTCTTAGTCTCTTCTTTTTATACCCATTTATAAATTTCAAATCGGTTGATATTTAACTTAGTTAGAGGTTGATAAGTACCTACGGGTACGAAAAACCCGTTTTTTACCCGTTACTCAAGATTTTGGAGGTGTTTGGAAAATATAAATTACAGATTACCTTTAAACTCGACAATACCTACCAGAAAAATAGTAACACTCCAAAGGATTTTTTTTTGTCACACTGTGTAATTTATGTATCGCATAAATTACACACGGAATTATACCCTTTACCATATTGGTGAATTTTATAAAAACTAAAATACCCAATTTGATTTAACGTATTTATGTATTATTCCAACATAAGATATGTTTTAAATAATATTTTAAGCTTTCTAATCAAATTTGTGTTAATGTTAAGAAAATTTAATTGTTATTATTTCTATGGAGCGGGATCCTGGGATATTTAAAAAAAATTCCCGCTTTCCCAGGAAAAGAAAAAGTGCGAGAAAAAACTTTCGTATGCATGTATGTATTTATTTAAGAAAATATTTTCACCTTTTTTATTTATTTTCTATTTAGTGTGGAAAACTTTAAAATTATTGATTTTCTTTCTTAATTTTAATAATGATAGAATCTCAAACATATTAGTTACTTATGCTCATTAATTTTTTATTTTTTTTTGATATATTATTCACCCTTATTCCATTTGTCGACATCGACGTCACTTTAACACAATACCAAAAAATTGGGACTTGTTTACTCACTCTCGAGAATAATTTTGTGATAATGGCAATATATTTCCGTTCCCTTAATTTTAGTAAATGGCATTACCCTGCCAACAGGGGTCAGTTGTTTTCGAGAACGGGTATACAAGCCCCAATTTTTAAGTATTGTGTTAAAGTGATGTCGATGTCGACAAATGGAATAAGGGTGATTATTTTATCATTGATATTTTTTTTTGTTCTTTTCAAACCATTTTTAATATTATGAAAACGTTTACAAAACTTTAGCCTTAAAAAAATTTTACTATTAATTGAAAGAAAAACTATGTAAGTTTTTGCGGAGAAGAGGATCGTGTAAATAGTACTAGAAACACTTCAATACTGTGTATTTCCTTATTATTTTATATGATTGTTTAAAATTCCTTTTTCTCCTTTTTTTATAGGAGCAAAATGTAACATACATGCAGGACTGAAAGCTTAAAAATATTTTAAGTCAACTGACAACTTAAGCAGAAACGAAATATATATAGACGTTAATTAACCAACAAGCAAACAAAAAATTGCTAAAAATATATTATTACAATATATTCCGACAATAAATTTATTGACTTTTCGAAATTCGCTCTCTTCTTCCAATATTTCAACCTTATTTGTTTTATATTCTAGACCTGCGATACATTTAAAATTTTCACATAGTTTTACAATGGATATTGCTTTTTTAAATAGTGCATTTATTGTATTTTCTTATTTTTATTTCGGGAACGAAACATTATTGAAAGCCACTTAAATGCGCATAAGATCCACCTGACCCCTCAATAATCAATTTCAATATCCTGTGCTCATTTCACTGTTGCTGATGCAGATCACCAGGGAACCTTTACACAAAAATTTCTTAGCACAGACCGAATTTTGTTGACCACCACGAGGTTGTGTTATTTTAACAGCGCTTGATGAGGGGTGACTGGAGGCCTGGTGGTGGAGTAAACACCGTTACTGAGTTATTTGATCTCTGTACCGTAACTTTCTCTTCTTTATATGTATGTATGTATACTGTTTTGATGTTTTTTGTTTTGTTTGTATTGCCTTACGCCCTAGATCGAATTTAGTTGGTATGTGGGGAAATTCAAAAATTCCATAGGTTTGAGGTAATGTAAGCAATTAGCAACCCGAGATACGAAAAGTTCCTAAGCGCCAAGGTGTATAATTCCTCATCTCATCTCAATTTGCTAATAGCGTCCTTACCTCATACCCGACTATTACCCACCTGAGACGAGTCCGATGGGAATAATATCATGGAAAACGTCCTCGAATACAGGAAAGAATAGTGTATATATATATATTTGTTTGTTTTAGGGCCTGTCCTACGATTTCGACAGAAAACGTTCGATCGACAACTTGTATTGAAAACAACAACAAAATAAAATAAAATTATTTTCGTTTTCAATATAAGTAATCTTTCGATCGTCTTCTGTCGATATCGTGGGACAGGCCGTTAAATTTTTATTATTATATCATATTAAAGAACAGCAAGAATAACATAGTATTTCAAAAAACAGAAAGAATAGAATTGTTTGAGTAGAGGCAACACAATATATTTTTAAGCTTATTTAAAAGAAAGCAAAAGTTGTGCTGATGTTTCTCATATTTTTTTTAATTTGCTTAAGCCTTTTTAAAAAGCCTTCAAAATATAACAATTTGACATCATAAACTCGAAATGATAAATATATAACATAGGTTGTTATTCATGAAAACCACATATATATGTTTATATATATATATATATGAGCTGAAGGCTTTATCTCGAATGCATATTATATGAATAAACTAGGAATGAGTTAAATAAATTTTATTTGGATGAACTTTTTATATATTTTTTTGTTTGTATGCAATACTTTACCATTGAACTATCTCTTTAAATTTTCTTATACTTACTGAGTTCAACATCTTCAAAAGAATCGGTGATAGATTATTTTATGATAATAAAATTTATTGTTTTCTCTAAAACAGGGCACCATAAAAATCTCAACACATTTGTTGGTGCGGCAAAAGTTTCATATCTGACTTGCCCTAATGCCACTTATCAATATAAACAAGTGTGAAATTAAGCGCCCTTCAAAATATTTTATTGCTATGCAATGCTTCCTAATCACAACAATAAAGATGCAACTAAAAAATATATCTACATATAAACAAATAATTTTAAAAATGTTTCCGATTGCTGGTACTTTAACCCAGAAATCTAGAAGAAACTTAACAGAAAACAAGTGGCAAAAGATTTTTTATTGTTTTTATTAAAGTAATTTAATTAGCGTTGTTTAAACAAACAGAAACATATAAAAAACTAGCAAAAATAAACAAAATTATAATAATTGTAGCGCCAATATTTCCCCAGACCTAGACTAATTTTATTGTAAATATTTGTTTCCAGTCAAACAAAAAAGACTCAGAAAGCAGTTTTGTTTATTCAGAAAATGAAAAAGATTTTTGTATACAACTTTTTTATTTTTGTTCATTGATTGTATTTTATTTGGTTGGTGAATATATTTTTGTTGGAAAACTCTTTGATGTTTTATTTCCGATATACATACATATATATTTTTATATGAGGGCGCATTGTTTGTTATGGAAGAATTCACATAAAAACAAAAATTCAATTAATGCTTTATTAGCTCAAAATTATTGTACAGATACATAAACGCATACAACTGGGTTATTTACTACAGGAAAATATATAGAAATATTAGGCTTATTACAGTACTGTGCTAAAAAATAGGTCAAGTGTCTTATGCACAAATGTTCCATACGATGTCTTATCGTACACTTTTAAGTAGTTATATAACAAAATTTATAAAATATATAAGGTTTAAAATATACTTTTCTCTAATGGTGCTTTCTTTTCTATAAGAACTTGTAAATTTCCACCTTAAAAGTGCAATTTAATGTTCGTTTCATAAAACTGTTTTGCTTTCTAAAAAACTAGTACTAACTATGTTTCATTCTAAGAATATTACATTGTATTTTACTTCCGGTATAAAACAACAGTGTCGTTATTGTCATGTAAAACAGTCGACTTTTGCTTACCAGACCGAATCAGGATAGTCTCTGTGTTTTGAAGAGCTGCTAAAAACAGCGCGTTCCACTATTTAATATCTTGTGTTCTGTTATCGTCAAATGTAAATTAGCATTTTTAAAGGGATGACAAGATATTCTGTACTTTAAACTTTTAACATGCCCATGGTGACCTATTGGTCTGTGAGATCGGGTGTGTTAAAAAATTCTAATAATATTATTCCTTGTTATTATTTTTTGTTGCAATTTTTAGTATCTGCCGCATTGTACATCCTCTACTATTAGTTAACGACAAAACCCGATGCGTAAGACCGTGTGTCACGCTGTATGTGAGTATAAGTTTTTCATTAATCGCATGTTTTACCAATTTTTATTTATTTTGTAAAAGTTCCTAATTTCGAGAGACTAAATAACCTTATCTTCTTTTATAAATATTTGATTTCTAATTTTTTTTCTTAATATTGAAAATGTATTACTAAGAATGCTGTTATTTTTAATGCTCTAACAAAATAATTTCTTAATCTTAATATCGAAATAAGAGAGCTCAAATTGAATAAATAATATCTTTGTTTTATTCACAAGGAGCATAAATAAAAATAAAAAAACATGAAATTTTAATAACACATTTCGAAAAATCTTCAGTTGAAAACTCCGGTGCGTGAGACCGCCGTCACCATTGATTTAAGTTAAATTTATACTTTTTAGTAGAAAATAAAACATGATATGAAACATCAAAATTGATGCCAAGAAATTAGATGACATCTAGGCAATGACAAATCATAGTAGCAGATTGTAGTAGTTAATAGGTATTTTACGAAATAAAAACTTGCCAAAATTTTGATTTCAACACACTTGACCGTTTTTCACATTGACATTTTTGTGAGGATTGCATTCACTTTATTTGTTTAATTTTATCCGTTTCACTATATAAACTGTTTTGCCAAACTTCGAATACCGGGCGATCCTAGTACCATATCCATAGATAGCGTGAATTGCTATTGATGCTAATTGAACTTGTCTGTGTTTTTTTGTTTTTGTTTCGGGAAGTCAAACTATTTAAACATTTAGGGGGATATCACCCCCTCAGAAATATTCCAAACGTGTTACAGAGAGGTAAGTCACGAGGCTTCATTAAGTGTCCAGCATACGCAGAATTCGTACAACATGGGGATTTCTCCTCTGTGGCAGATGTTTGTCATAAGCACAAATATCAAACATCAACATCAACTAATGTATATAGGAAAGAGCTTTCTGTTTACATTTCTAGAAAGTCCATTATAGTAAAAGTGATTATTAACATTGTTTACCAGTTAATCAATTTGGTAACTCACTCCTCTAAGAAGCTGACTTAGCATCTTCTTTGCGTTTCAAAACTGAAATTTAATTTTTTCAAACACCATGATTATTCAAGTGGTCCTGGTATGTCCCAGTTCACACTAGTCAAGTCTTATTGCTAAGCTTATCACTTTTTTTCTTTGAACTTTCATCGGCGTTCTCACACTGCAAGTCTCATTTTTCAGGTCATATTTTATATACATAGTTTTGTGTATGCATGTGTGTTTTTAACATTACGAACACTGTTGCCAGATAATTTTATCAAAAATTTGCAAAAATTGGATAAAAAAATGTGAAAAAAACTGAAAAATAATTTTTAAAAATCTGCAACAATAAACACTTTCATTTTGTTTTCGAATTCATTCATTATACCATTTATTTTTAAGAGTTTGTAATAACCAGTAGTTTTTTTTACAAACACAACACAGCCCGAGAAGTTATTAGCTTGTCTGCGGAAAACACCCAGGGTCTATGGCGGGAATCGAACCCATGACCTCTGGACTGAGAGGCCAGCATCGCTACCACTCAGCTACAGAGACATTCACATAAATTATCTTGCTATACAAAAACATATGCTGATATTACAAATTGTTTGATAAAAATATATACTAACAAAAGGATGAGGACAAATATATGAACAAGTTGTCTACATAAAACTTAAAGAAAATGGTACATTACATACCAAAATGTTCAAGAAAACTTTGCTGCAAAAGAAATTTTTGCGGCATATGAAATAATTTTGAGTTGTGACTGTTCATGAATTATGTATATATATATATATATATATATATATATATATATATATATATATATATATATATATATATATATTTATATATTTTTGCACAGATTTGTAAGTTTCTTTCTGACAGTAACACCCCGGTTATTACTTTTACGGAGTAAAGAAAAACACTAATTAATGATGTTACATAAGCATTTCAGAAAATCTGCAATTTGACAGTGAAAATCTGCAAATCTCATTTCAGACTTTTTACAATGAAAAATCAGCAAAATGCAGAGAAATCTGGCAACAGTGATTACGAATGAGAAAGCAAAACGTATTGACAGTACATGAAGCTGAGTGCTCATTTCTCACTGTCTCTCTCTCCTACAAACTAATCAGCTTAGCAATAAGACTCCATTGTGTAAACTGGGACTATGTCTTACCTTTTATTGGACTTAATATATTGGTTAACACTGCCCGTCTGTGCCACAATATATCAAACAAATATCCTTCGGAGGAGGTGCACTCTATTCAAGTAAGTGGTTTCCATTTCTATTGAAAATCTGTTTTAAGATATAAAACTTGTATCTTACGTTTACTTCAACGTTAACATTTGTTTGTGAATAACTGCTAACTATTTCATATATTGAATTTTATACCCTTTCAACTTATTCTCACATCGCGTACAAAACATTTAACTTAATTCTGCTATTAAATAAAGCATTGCTGTATTCAGTAGCACCAAAAACTAATGGGGAAATAAACAATGGAATAGGAGATACTCGTGTACTCGTATACCAACTGCTACTTCACACACACTTAATGGTAATAAACACTTTTTACAATACTTTAGTTGTTGTTTTATGTACGAGTATTTTTAGTTTTCCATTTTCATTTGTTTATTTATTTATTTGTTTTGTAGTTGTTGCTGCTAATGTTGTTTTTTTTTTTGGTGGTAATAAGCTTGAACAATGACTAATTAAACAGTAGGTGTGGCAATTAAATGAAGCTTTAGTAGGCATTTAATTAGATTCGTGGTGCTCGAACTTGTTGCAAGTAGAATTCTGGAAAGAAATAAAAAATATTTAAGGAGTGTTTCTCAAGTACCGACTGACAATAGTCGATATTTCCAACTAAACATGTGGTTTTAAAAAATATTTTCTAATAATAAAATGAATTGAAGAAATGATTTCAATCTCAAAAATATAAAAGGTTTTGTAAAGCTATAGAAAAAATATTGACATATCGAAGTATGAAGAGCAAAGTGTTATAAAATTATGAATTCTTTAATACGATAAAGGTTTACAGATTCCCTACTTGTAGCGCAGTAAATAGATTGAAAGATGTCTGCGAATTTGTATGATATAACGGAAATACTACTTTAATATATAAAACTATTAGCTCTTGAGTCATGCTAATATATCGTAATATGAAATGCAAAACCACGTAACTAGCAAAAAATTCAAAATCGCATTTTTAATTAATTATTATGTATTACATAGAGACAGATATCTCTACAAATTTCAAACCTTTATCATTGCAATCAGCTGTATTAAAAATTAAAACAAAGAAACTTTACTTCAGTCACTTGTGTACTGCGTTTAAGTTTTTTCTCTTCACTATAAAATTTAAGAAAGTGTTATTACGCGATTTTGCATTACAGCTAACGATGTATTTTGCACTACCTTAACTCGAGGTATAGTGATATCAAAAACTTTAAATACGTTAAGTTGAGTTAGATTGAAGTGAATTGACCCAAACCCATACGAGGTAAATCTTATGCCCTATCCGAAGATACGAGGCATGCCCAATATAGCTATGTATATAAAAGTACTTTTTTTATTATTCTTAATTTTTAGTGATTATTTTTCAAGCCGGTAAAATATTTAAAAAAGCTAAACTTTTATCTTTTTATTTTCGTGCCGTATATCACGCATCCATTTAATTCTATTATAATGTCTGGTATGTTGCCATTGTCAAAGATGAATGGAGAATATAGACCCATAGCCATATTGTGTTTTCTATCGAAAGTCTTAGTTATTATACAAACAAATTATTACATATATCAATACTCATAGTTTGCTTTCTAGTAACCAATCTGGTTTTCGTCAAAATCATAGCTGCGTTACAGCTCATGTTGATGTCAGTGAAAAGATACGGCAGGGATTAGGAAATGGAAATATTAACTTTTTAGTCCTACTGGGTCATTATAAGGCATTCGATAACGTAGACTCACTAAAAAACTGAAACACTTTTTTAAGTTTACGAACATGCCAAATAAACTTATAACACCATATCTTTCGAATAGCACATCATCGGTATTTGTACACAGAGAAAACAGTGCGTACTAAATACCTCATGAAATAGAACAAAATTAATAAGAAATCTCTATAGTTTTTTTCAATAAGGAAATCTTATTAATTTCATAGAGAAAACCTTTTTGAAAAAATCAAGAAGAAATCTTGTAGTTTTTATGAGGTTATCTTATTGATTTTTTCAATAAAGTACTAAAAAAAATTGCGTCTTTATTCTCTGTACTTATGTATTTTCATTTAAATTCTATACCATATACATAAGTATGTGTATATGTAGTATATTGTAGATGTTATTTATTTATACATACATACCAGCAAACTTCTGACTGATATGCTAACAAGCAGCCTGAATAACCATTAAATTAGTGTGCAAACATTCTTATGCAAAACTGAAACAGATCATAAAAAAAATTTTCTCTATGTATATTTATAGATACACTGAGAAAATTAAAAGCTTTAAAATCAAAGAAAAAACGTCTTTGTAAAATTGTAACGAAAATATCTTTGTTAGAAGGAAAAAATCCTTGCATCAATGATTTATTCTTTAAACAAGCAAATGGTGCGTCTTCGACACAAACGACTAAAATTCTTTGAAGCTTAATCAAAGAAATTATATTTTCCGTAAGGATAAAATATTTGCTACAACGATTAATTTCTTTGCTAATAAGGGATTGAAAAACGTATTTAAAATTAAAGACTTTTCTTTGTTTTTTTAAAGCTAAGCATCTTTGCTACAAAGACAAAATCTGTAACTTTAAAGAATTTTGTCTTCAATGCATAAGTGAACATTTTTGCTTGTTCACACATATTGGCTGGCAACGGTAAACAAGAGCGGTTAAAAAAATAAAGATAAAGTCTTCAAAGTTAAATTTTTTTACGTTTATATAAAAAATAAAAAGAATTGTTTTCGTGGTTGTCATTAATTGTAAGTCAGTCGATAGGAACGCTCAATTGTGCATGTGCGCCTTGTCTTTTTTTCTTCTTTTTCGTCAAGTGATTTAATATGTAATTTTAATATAAATTGAAGTGTTGTGTTTCTTTTAAATATATTATAATAACAATATAAAATATATAATAATAACAATATAAAAAAAATAAAATAAAAAAACGCTCTATCGTCGTGGCAGCGCTTGACCTTTGTCAATATACTTATAACTATTAGTAGGTGAAAAGTGAACTATGTACATATATGAACTATTTTTTATTTTTATTGTATTAAACTTAAATAAAAAAATGTATTATAACTCTTTTAACATTAAAAATGTCTAGAGTCAGTATTAAAGTCAAAGTCTAAAAATGTTGTTAGATTTTAATTAGTTAAGTAAAGTTATGCTGTATATGAACTATTTTTTTATTTTTATTACATTAAACAGAAATAAAAATTTTTTATAAAAATGCTGTGTTTGGTTTCATTAAATATTTTATTTTGCAGAAAAATTTAAATTTTTTAAAACATTTCTATAGCAGATTTCAAAGAAAATTGCCTTTGTTCCTACATATCAGTCTTTAGTATTTCAAAGAATTATTTCGTTGAATTTAATTGCATTTCTTTGTAATAATGTTAAAATTACGTCTTTGTTACTATGAAAATTGTACTTAAAATCAAAAATTCAAGTCTTAAGACTAACGAATGAAAGTATTTGTGCCAAAATACTTTTTCCTTAGTTTAAGGACTTTTTTAAGTGTTTCCAAGGACGTAAATCCTTGCCACAAGATTTTAAGTCTTCGATTTTAAGTATATATTTCATGGGAATCTAAAGAACTTTGCGCCTTTCCGGTAAAGTTGTTTTGTCTTTGGGCACAATCTGACCAATAAAAGTCTTTGCAACAAAGTGTATTTTCTTTGATTTTACGATTTAATTTTCTCAGTGTATGAAATAAAATCAAGAAGAGTCCCTTATTAAAAAAAATCAATAAGATGCTTTACACATAATCATATAGTAACCTACTAAAATCAAGAAGAAAACCCTATTGAAAAAATCAATAAGGCAACCTAATAAAATCAATAAGAAATCCCTATAGTTTACAATTTATAAGAAAACCTAATAGAATCAGGAAGTTTTTCTCTATGGATTGTTTTTTTTTTGGTGCCAAAAATAACGGAAATTGAGTAAAAAAGTTGTTATTAATAAGATTTATTCTTGATTTTTGTATTTTCCTTCTTGATAAAATTTATAAGATATACCACATAAAAACAATAAGGAATCTCTATGAAAAAATCTTCGCTTCTTTCTGCTGGCATACCCCTTAGCCTAAGAAATTTTCACAGAGAAAATATTCTTGATTCTATAAGGCAGTTTTTTCTCTGAGTACCACTCAATAGGGGAGTTTCCCAAGGTTCTATTTTAGGACCACTATTATTTTCCATTTATGCTCTTCCCCTATCAATGACGTTGTTTAAATGGTGAGTAAATTGAAATTGTTAATGCAGCCAAAAATCTTGGGATAGCTTTCAACAGCAACTTGACATGGAGTGATCACATAAATTCTCTGGTTGGTCAAACCTATGTTATGCTCTCTGGTCCACACAGTATTTTATTTGAATCCATTAAGAATAAGGATCTTAATTACCACAATGTACCTGATTCCTTCCGTGCCATATGGTTGTGAACTATTTGCAAACTGTGACTCAGTTAGCAAAAGAGAGCTGAATAACAATATTATAAGATACGTCCATAGATAATTTTTCCTCCTTTTCTAGTTATCTTTACGGAATCTCTCTTGAAAGCTTGTCAAAAATTCGTACACTGAATTTTTTGCCTAAAATCATAAATACACAAACACCCAAATATATATTTGATAAAATACGCTTTTGCCAATCACAACGAAATCGAAACAGTAATACCTCGACATCAATGCCTAGTTTATGAATGGTAGCTTTATGTACATGCCGCTTGTCGTTGGAACAATCTTCTACTAAGTCATCAACTTAACATACATAAATGCTAATAGTTTTAAAACATTTTTATATAAATCCTTTCCATAACTCTTTTTATTATACAAACATTCACACAAAAAAGTAATGTGAATAATTTTGTAATATCAATTAAAATATTTGTAATATCAATTCAATAATTATTTAATTTTTCACCTATAAGCAATTTGTTGATAAAAATTGAGTTTTTCCACTCAAATTAATTTATACAATTAAAAATTTAATTGAATCAATTAATTTCTTAATTGAAAACATTAATTGGTGAAAATTTGTTTCTGTGTTGTTATATATTTTTTTAGTTGTTTATTAAGTTACATTATTTATTAATCATAAATTTATTTTTTTTGTAACGTTATGCGGTCCTGTACTCATAATATAATGCCCTAATTCAGTAAGAAGAATTAGGACGTTTTTGTTTGAAAATGCTTCTGAGTTCTTGTCTTTGAAGTCTCTAAATTATTTTCTTCAAAAATGGTTGTTTTTTTTGACAATGAAAAATATAAATATTATTGCCATGCTTAAAAATTCAATTAAATTATTATACAATAGTTTGAAAAATATATGAAAAAATATGTGTTGGATATAATGTTTAGAACAAAATCATAAAGTAAATACACGAACCTTCTAGCACAGACAATAAGTAATAATCGTTTTAAAGAATCAAAACTGCTTCTTTTTTCGTCCATAGACAAGACGATACATTCGTCGAACAGAATTAGGGCATAAGACTTATGCCCTAATTCAGTGAGAAGGTTTAGGACGTTTTTGTTTGAAAATACTTTTGAGTTTTTGTTTTTAAATTCACTAAATTATTTTCTTCAAAAATGGTTGTTGTCTTTGATAATGAAAAATAAAAATATTATTACCATGTTTTTAAAACATAAAAATTAGATTTAGGTATTATACAATATTTTGAAAATATTATACAATATTTGGAACAAAATTATAAAGCAAATACACGAACATTCTAGCATAGAAACTAATTAATAACTGTTTTAAGGAATCACAACTACGTTTTATTTTCGTCCATAGATAAGACGATACAATCGTCGAACAGAATTAGGGCATTAGTGTAGTGTGTATAGGAGTGGGGTCACACCCACTTTGTACATATATGTGAATCATACACATTTGTAAATGTGAGATGTCGGCAGTTCCAGAGCTCAAGGTGTGTATCAAGTTTCGTAAGAATCGGTATAAGTATATGGCCCTTTCCACTTTTTAAAGCAAAAAATTATGATATTCCAAGAGTCCAAACTTATTGATATGGTTTGTTGAGATCTGATAAGTAAATTGATATTAAACATTAATAGGCGCGGCACCGCTCGTTTTTGTAAATCCGAGATTGTGTCCTTTTCAGAGATCAGGGTGTGTGTCAAGTTTCGCAAAAATTGGTTAAGTACTTGAACTATTATATTAAACCTTAATGGGCGTGTTTCTACCATTTTTTTTTGGCAATGGAGCCATATGGGCTTATACTATTTTACACAAAAACAGAATTTTTGAAATCGGTCTCAAAATTAGAGCTCAATGAAAAAATATACCGACGAATTAATAACCTCCTACTTTTTTGAAGTAGGCTAAAATTACTTGAAGTCTGCAATTTCTGTTAATAAGATGTTATAGATCTTAGAATAATTTTATTAGTTTTCTATACTTTTAAGTATGAGTAGTTTAAAGGTACAAATAATATGATATAAATCACTAAGTGGATATATGTATTTGTTATTTAACCAAGGTAAAAAATGGTTTAAGCATATTTCTATTTATAATATTTTCATATACTTTTAGCAATTAAAATTAAAAAAAAAAAATTAAAAGACAATTCCCGTTAAATATAATGTACAGTTTCATACATAACTAGTAGACAATTTTATCCAACACTATTGAAAATCAATAAATACTTGTCTCTATCAAACAGTTTTTCATTAGTAATTCATGGTTACGCTTTTTACAATTACCTACAGTTTGTCCAACAATTTAGACTCGTAAACTTAAGCTGTTCAATAGTGAATTTGGCAAACAAGAAATTTTTCGGATAGTCTGAGCAATTTAGTTTTTCGATTTTTGCATTTTTAGATACAAGTTACATTTTCCCCTTTACTTTGACTTGATCTTATTGCCCAAATGGCAATTTTAAGAGTTCTCATGAAAATCCTTATTATGTTTACTTAATTAAAGTGATCGGTTAATACTCGTATCGTTGAATTGTATGTTCCATTTTCGATTTTTGATCACTCTTACTTAGTAACTCAAAGCAGGGTAGGAAGAGTGCTCGAATTAATTTCTTTCGCAAACGAATTTAATTCGAACGAATTTTATTTTCCATGTTGTAAAGAATTATTCTTTACGAACGAAAAAAAAACCAAGAATGCAAAATAAAATTCCTCTTGAAAATTTAAAAATAAAATCGCAAACGAAAAGAAAGAAAATAGAATTCGCGATTAAATTAAAAAATACAAGTAATCCAAAGTAAAGACTTTAAATATTTTTAAGGAGATTTTATTATTAACGACTATAGCTAGAGAGCTGAAATTTGGTGTGCAGGTATCCCTTCCGATGTATAGATCCACTAAGAAGGGGTTTTTGGAAATTCAAACGGGAAAAGGGATGAAAAGGGGTAAAATAGGTAAAATTTGTATCTTTATATCTCGGAAACTACATTAGATAGACTAACAATTCAAAAAAGATAAGAATGCTGATAAAAAGCAAGCCGACATGTATTTGGTACTTTTTTAATATGTGTACTTTTAGGGGTTAAAAGGGGTAAAAACTGAATTGTGGTACCTTCTTTGCACTCGACATATCTTGTAAATTATTGAACGTAGCAAAAAGCTTTTTCGTGCGTTCCTTTTTTCTGAATTTTCTTAAATAGGTTTCTGAAAACTTGCACTTATAAGGGGTAAAATTTTACCCGTTTTCCGTACTTTTATGTTAATGATAATGTACACATATACATACATGTAAAAATAATTTACTATGACTTCTTACCGGTCAGTAGAAGCTGGGATAATAAAATTAATTTTTTTAGAACTGATTAAAAAGTTCTAACGGGGTAAAAAGGGTAAAACTGGTATCTTTGTATCTCGGAAACTACACTAGATAGACTAAAAATTCCAAAAGGATAAAAATGGTGATAAAAAGCAAGCACACATGCGTTTAGTACTTTTGTAATATATGTACATTTAGGGGTTAAAAGGGGGTAAAAACTCAATTTTGGTACTTTTTTGCATTTGACATATCTTTTGAATTATTGAACGTATCATTGGCACTAAAGAGTTAGTACTTTTTAGAACAAGGTGCTTTTTGGGAAAGTACTTTTCAAAAAAAGGTACCTTTTGGGAAAAGAATTTTTAAAAAAAATGTACTTCTTGGAAAAATTACTTTTTAGAAAAATGTGCTTTTTTGGAAAAGTGTTTATTGGGAAAAATACTTTTTAGAAAAAGGTACTTTTTGCAAAAAGTACGTAGTGTTTTAAAAAGGGTACTTTTTGGGAATAGTACGTTTTAGAAAAAGGTCCTTTTTGGGAAAAGTACTTTTCTCAAAAGGTACCTTCTTCTAACAAGTACTTCTCCCAGAAAGTACCTTTATCTAAAAAGTAATTTTTCCAAAAAGCACGTTTTTCTAAAAAGTACTTTTTGCAAAAAGTACCTTTTTTAAAAAAGTACTTTTTGCAAAAAGTACCTTTTTCTAAAAAGTACTTTTCCCAGAAAGTACCTTTTTCTAAAAAATACTTTTCGCAAGAAGCATTTTTTCTAAAAAGTACTGTTCCCAAAAAGTACCTTTTTCTAAAAAGTACTTTTCCCAGAAAGTACCTTTTTCTAAAATGTAATTTTTCCAATTAATACGTTTTTCTAAAAAGCAATTTCTTGAAAGGTACCTTCTTCTAAAAAGTACTTTTCCCAAAAAGTACTTTACCTAAAAGTATGTAGCTTTTTCTAAAAGGTACTCTTCCCAAAAAGCACATTTTTTCAAAAAGTATCATATTCTAAAAAGTACTTTTTTCAAAAAGTACCTTTTTCTGAAAAGTACTTTTCTCAAAAAGGACCTTTTTGTAAACACTACTTTTCCCAAAAAGCTACTTTTTCTAAAAAGTACTTTTCCGAAAAAGCTCCGTTTTCTAAAAAGTGCTTTTCCCAAAAGGTATCTTTTTCTAAAAATTACTTTTTAACTCTTTAATTCAAATGCTACATTGAATAATTTACAAGATATGTCGAGTGCAAGAAAGGTACCAAAATTCAGTTTTTACCCACTTTTATCCCCTAAAAAAGTACACATATTAAAAAGTACCAAACAAATGTCGGCTTGCTTTTTGCCAGCATTCTTATGCTTTTTGCATTTGTAGTCTATCTAATGTAGTTTCCGAGACATAAAGATACATATTTTACACCTTTTTACCCCCTTCGCGGTCGAATTTCCAAAAATCCCTTCTTAGTGGATCTATGCATCGGAAGAGGAATCTACACACTAAGTTTCAGCTCTATAGTTATAATGGTTTGATAGGCGATATGTCAAAAAGAACTCAATTTGCTGCCTAACGCTAATTTTATAAGAATTATTCTTTTGCATTCGTTCTTAAGAATTATAAAATAAAATTCGGAAAATAATTCTATTTTAAATTCTCAAATGAATTAAATCAACAAAATTAATTTAATTCGTCTGCGAGAAGAACGAAAAAATCAATAATTTAACATAGAATTCTTTTCCGAATTTTATTTTTAAAATTCCGAAAACAAATTTTAAAACGAACGAAAAAATAAAATAGCACTTGCGAGCAGAATTGTTTCCTACCCTGATTCAAAGACACCGTATCTAGCAATCCAAACTCCTTCTTCTAAAACTCAACAAGTGATTTCACTATTAAAACTTAATAGCTTTATATCCTCCGAAATAGTAGTTATCACTAATAAACGTGAATAAGTAAACCACCTAAGCCCACCACAACACATTGAAACCTTTTGTTGAAAACAATCTTAACTTAAATAGTAAAAGAAATAAGGTAATTACGCCCATTATTTAAACAGCCATAATCACGTTTAAGCCGTTCCACCACAATTCATCAAACAAACAATATTCCTTGAATGTAACAACACTCGAACGCACTCACACTATCATATTTTTGTGTATTGCATAGTACGGGTACTGCTTACTTGCAACATTAACTATTTGCATGTCGTTTGTGGGTGCTACTTGCGAACTTGCCACACACCATCTCATACATATTCTATTGTTTGTTTATATTCTTTGTTTTAGTAGGTTGGATTTAAATTAGTGTGTTGTTGGGCGATTTGTTATTCCTTGCTTTCGTATCATAAAATACTAAAATTTAATCTGGCGATAACCCTCAAAAGTCAAAATGCTCACTTCATTATTTCTGGCGATAATAAATCTGTGTGAAATAAATGTTGAATACTATTGCACTGTACACCCAAGCCTTATGGATATACGAGTAAATATGCTGTCATAATTGTCAGGGTATTGTTGAAGTCAATCGCTTAGACACTTCGTCAGTGCCACATAAGTATAACAATCACTTACAGCGTAACTTGCCCACGGCAAGGTTTAGCCATGTTTTAAACAATTACGAGCTGGTGAAGTACGAAGAACAGTTTAAGTCGTGCCTTTTGATTTATTTGGATGATATCTTCTTTTGTTTTACTTTTGTTAGCGTTTTGCACGAGAAGGGTAGAAGTGTTTGTTTGTTAAAAACCCTTCGAAAGATCATTTGATTTGTTAGCTTAATTTTTAGTTAGAACTACAATTTAATAATGTTCTATTCCTTGACTCAAACGTACATATATTTTTCAATTTAAAGGCATTTTGCATAATGGTTTGTGCAATGCATTGTTGGTAATTTCGCGAAAGTCCGAAATACTCTACGAGAATGAAAAACAATTCAAAATCACTTGCATTGTTTTTGTACCTAGAAACAATATATGTATATTGTACCATTTAACCTAAAAGTAAGTGGTTTTTACTAAATATAGGTGTGCAAAAAACTGTTTATTATCAGATGTGAATAAAGAATGCTATATTAAGATCAGTTCAAGAAATGCTGTTAATAAGGACTAACGACATCTTGTAGGTCTCTTAGACGTTTTTCTAAGCAACACTTAAAAAATCAAAGTGTTTTATTTTCAATCAAAGAAAAATAAGCACTGAACCTAATGTTCTTTATAACCTAAGATTAGCAAGTTCTTACTTTTTCTAAGTTCGGCTTTAATTTAGGTCCTTATACTTATGGATGTAATGTTGTCACAATAATAACTTATAATATTAACAAGCTTTCGTACTATATTTACTGCTTTTTTAATCATGCCAGTACTTTTCTCAACTTGGTGGTTTTTCACTTTAAATTTTCCATTAGAAAGTGCCGATCTCTATTAAAGTCCTATCTAATTAATTTAAAATTTTCTAATACAGAAAATGAAATCGTTGCTATTTACTATAATTTGCACTGACTAATATTGATATTCTTTAAATGATTTTCTTTCAGTTAATTCGGGTAATTTTTCTTCATCTCAAGTGTAATTTTGAATTTTGCTGGTGGTAACATTGGTGACAATCGATCGAACACAGACTCAGCCTTGGGAGTTTGACGATTTCGAAGATATTAAAATTAAAGTTTCTATCGAAATAACACCTTTGGCTTAAATTTTAAATCGTAATTTAATTTTTATGACACCAAAACAATATATACATGTGTGTATGTATATGAGTTAAAATTTTTACTAAATACGGCCACTGTGCGGCTAACTGGTGGAAATTTATGTTTGCATTCATCCAAATAATAACTCTCTATTAATAAATGATTTAGAAAAATAACTGAAGAGTGCCAAATAAAGTAACATTTATGAAACAAGAAATATAATCAAATAATATATACTTGGGGTAAAGAAAACGTGCAAAGTAGGTGTACATTGTTTCTCTTCTCAAGATGACCGTCGTGGAAAAAGGTGCTCCTTTAGTTGCTTTAAGCTTAGGAGCTATTATTTAAAACTACGTGTACTGCTACTTTTTTAAATAAATATTTTGGGTTTAACAGTAGAATATATTCTTTTGAACAATATTATAAGTTTAGTTCTAAAACACCAGCATTCAATTCGTTCAAAAACTACCTTTTTGTGCTACTTTCTAAGATTAGTCCACGGTCACACTGTCTGTAGCCCAAATGCCTTGCATTTAGTACTTTTTTCATATTTGTTATTTTCTGAGACTATTATTGTTCGCTTCATTCGGCGATTTTAACGAGACTTCTGCACACAATTTGAAACTTTTTGTTGGATTTACTTTTTTTGTGCATTTTTTTGTTTGTTTCTTAACTGAAACTCTATTTTTTATTCATTCAAGTTTCGTTTTTATCAAGTGCAGTTGCATGCAACAACTATAATTGTACGATTAAGCCTTTCATAGAATATCAATAAATTTTCTTGCACAAAAAGTTAAAAGTAGAAACTAAAAACCAGTAATATTTGAACTTTTCATTTACCAAATTTGGGTTACATTTACCGAAATGTTTTATTTATGTGAGTGTTTCTTTATCCTTTTGAAATTTAGTTAATTAAGTCATCCAAGTAATTGCTTTATTTACTGGTGATGTGGAAGGGTATACTTTTTATTGATAACTCTTCAAACTTATAAATATTGAGATACAATTAATTATTTTTAAACGGAAGTCGAGACTTCAAAATTTTTGGAATTACTTAAAGACACGTGCATTTTGTTGGTGAGTTATTTTTGTTGAAAACTTGTGTAATTACTTAATAACTAAAGTTGAAGTTTTTCAAATCAGTAATTTAATTTGTCAATAAAATAGTATTTTTAGTGAACTATAAATTAAGCTATTTTTATGTATTATGTATATGGGGACTGAAAAGTAATGAAGTTTCTTTGATACATTTAGTCTAGGTTTCAACACGCCTTCCCTGAGACATTTTACATTTATTTTCATATAGCTGAATTGAAACCAAGAATGTCGATTTTTACAAAAAAAAAAAAAATCAAACGATGAATCTTATAATTGCTGCCCCGAAAAATATATTCATCAACTCAAAAAAACAGAAGTATGATGTAAACTATTTTCAAAACAACTACTCCTGATATCGGTATAGATAAGAATAATGAGATTTAAGATTTGTGGTACTTATATCCATAGGTGTAGAAAGGCCATTCTGTGGAGAACATTTTCCTCCAAGAATTAATGTTCCCCCCCCCCCTTGAATTATTAAAACTTTCATGTAATTATTAATTTTAGTATAACCTATAAATATTGCCGGTCATTTTGGCTCCTAGAAGAAATTTCTAGCTACGCCTGTGGTTATAACTGTCTATATAACTCAAGAAGTATAATTAATCAATATTAAAAACATGAAAAATACTAACAGGAGATATTAGTTAGGAAGGTAAAAAACTTCCTAGACTTAATCAGGCCACCATGACTTTGAAAGAGCTTAAAATATCACAATCATCTTCTTCTTCAATATCTATTTTATGGAAAGTGATTTCCTAACATTTTTTATTATATTTCTGTATGCTATTATCAAAAAGTAAATTACAGAATAAAGTAACTATTAGCAAAAAAAATGCATAAAGTAAAATATGCGTTACTTTTTACTTTCATCGAATTAGTGAAAAATTCTTGATATATATGTACATACATCTGCTGGGCCAACAGAAAATGCACTTGGTTAACTCCCAAAAACTCAACTCAAAAAAAAAAAACTCCTGAAACTGCATCAAATATATTAATGATGCCGCTATTAATGAAAGGGCTTATAAAGATATTTATAAGGTATTAGAATTGTTCTTCGAAATGAGCCAAAGGATGTGCTATGTCTTAAGTACTATCTAATGATGTCGATTTTTCTCGCAAATTCGATGTTGCTCAAAATATTCACCATTTCAACAATTTCTGTAATTATGTACATACATATGTATGTATATCAAAACTCTACACAGAAAAAAATGATTTTCATATTTGAATACGAAAATCTTTGATTCAATAAAAAAATCTTTTAAATTTTCTGTGATGACGATTTTTACAATATTGATAAATAAAATTGTAAGCATGTTTATTGGATATAAAGTCAATAAAGCGATTTAATGAATCAAAGAAAAAAATTGTTGGCTCAAATTTTATTTTCAGTGATATTTGTTTTAGTGTGTGTGTGTGTGTGGATGAATGTCGCATTTTTTTAACCCCTTTGGTTTGTTTTTGCTTGACTGCGATGAAAACTAAATGTGTTTGGGATGAGTCGAACCGGGAGTCTCTTGACTAATAGTTTAACATACTTACCACTCAGCTAAAGAGCAAATCGCTTTACATACGCAAATAATGAATACACGCAAAACATGATTTCTTATGTTTCTTCTACATTTGCGCATTGCGTTATGATATAATCTAAAAATAACTTTGTTGAGAAAAAAAACAAGCCACGCCGTTTTTCGGCTACTTGTTGTAATTCACACGTATACAAGCCGAGCAATCAAAATAAACAACAACAATAGCACATGACCACGTTCGGTCAATTAACAAGCAAGATAAACACCAACACAAACAAATTAAATTAAATGATATTTTAAAATGCGCGGTATTGATAAACATAATATTCAAGTTAATGACAAATATTATTGAATTTAAAAATTTTATTCAATAACATTGTTTGTTGAAAATAATTCTTGCATATTTTTTTCTGTGTACTAGAGACACTCACGACCACATTCATTAATACTCGTACCTGAACATTCTACTTTAAAATCCATGTCAATACCATAAAAATTCTAAAATTATTAACAAAACCAGATAAAAGCAACTGCAACAACATTAAGGAACAATCTCTTATAAATTGAATGTCAATATGAAGCTCCCAAACCAAAACGATAATCGGATAATTGAATTAAAAACCAATAAAAATGGAAAAATTGACAAGTTGATTGAACAAAATATCAATACAAATAATAGTTTTAATGGCAAACGTTTTACACTGATTTTTAATGATTATCGCGCAAATAATCGTTAAATTTGACTTTTATTAAGCAAATTGACAATGCCGGCAACGAAACAAGCAAACAAGCACACGCTCATACACACACACATCTCTCCCTACACACATTCACTAACTCATACAGTTATATCCCAGTTTAACCACAAATTGAAATGGGTAACAACAAACTTCTACGAATGTCCATTGGGAGGGAGTGACTGTGTGAAAGGTGTGCAAATTACAAAAACAATTTAATTAAAAATATATAAATTTATAAAGATAAAAATTTAATTTTGAAGAGTAGATGTAAGATATGTACATACATTCAAACAGAACCTGATTCGTTGGAGTTTTAGATTATTTTGTCTTCACGTTCGTCGTTTATTCCAAAGTCAACTCGGCGTCAATAATAATTTGAATTTATGAGAAATAAATTTTAAACAAGTGAAACCAACTGTTGTTGCCAACTGTCTGTCGTTGGCGAAGATGGGCCAAAACCAGATTTCTTTTTGCAAAATGGTGTCAAGTTTGTGGAAAATACAATAAAAATCTTACTAAATAATGTGTGAAATAATTATCATGAAACAGCATTCATTAATGTTTCCAAGTATCATTAAACTAAGAATCTCTTGTTTAACATCGAATTATAAACAATTGAATATAAAATATTTAATTGAAATATATAAGGCCGGATTACAATTATACCGGAATTTTAGGTTTGGAATATTGGATCTATTTTTCAAAATAAAAAGAATAAATACATATACATGTACATATGTATATGGCCCTATGTTCCACTTTGAACGACGCGAATAAATACATATATATACAACAACACAACACAACCCGTGAAGCGATTATAGCTTGTCTGCGGAAAATACCCAGGGTCTATGGCGTGAATCGAATCCACGACCTCTAGACTGAATTGACTGTCAAATTTTTGGGCTTGGCAACGCGGGTGTCAACTTATCAACGAATGTGTTCAAATTGAAAACGCTTTGTTGTCAAATTTTAATTTTTAACAACGCGGATAATTTGTTAACGAATGTGTACAAATTGACAACGCTTTGTTGTCAATTCTTACAAGTTTGTTGTCGGCTATATTTTTCTTATTATCCGTGTGTTATCGAAGGTAAAAGTAAGCGTGTTATGGAAAAATAGTGAAAAAATTAATAATTTACAAGAAAATTTTTTGGAGCTCTTAGAAGTTAATGGTGATTTCATGATGGTCAGTGACACATGTATTCCGAGCACTGATGTTGCTGGGGATGATCATAAGCTTAAGGAATTCTTGAAAAGCATATTTAAAAGCTAAGTAAATCAAACATTGTATTAACAAAAATAATTATATATGCCTCAGCTAATGTTGAATCTCTTATTAACTTTTGTACAAGTAATTAAAATCTCATTCAAAAATGTATATATGTTTGATACAGCTATTTTTTAATAGTTCATTTGATAATTTAATGTCAACTATGATAATGGAAAAATATATTTTAGGGTTAAGTTGATTTAAATTATTGTATGTATGTGTATGATTAAATTTAAATTATATTAAAACAAGATTTTAAAAAGAAACTATGGATTTGAATTTATATTTTCATGGGAATGAATTGGGAAAGGAACGAAAATTTATTGACATATAAACAACGAACGGTGTCAAATTGACAACGACTGGTGTCACATTGACAGCGATATGGTGTCAACTTGACAACGATATGGTGTCAACTTGACAACGGGATGGTGTCAACTTGACAACGGGATGGTGTCAATTCGACAACAATTCGGTGTCAATTTGACCACATTTGTGCTCGGTTTGAAAACGATTGTGTTATCAATATTTTGTTGTCAGACTGACAACGGCGTTTACATCTTGACCACAAATGCTGTTGATACACTTTTGACAACGAATGTGGTGTCATTTTTTTCTGGGTATATTGTATAAGTTTGTTAGTACGCTGGCAGTTCTAGGTATTCCATGAATTTCTAGTCGGTTTACTTCCTTTTACAATACTGAAATATACGAAATGTCTAAAATGCATTTTGAGCAAAAATCGTTAAATAGCAACGAACGGTTTAAAACATAAATAAAATGGATATTTTATTTATTTTTTCTCTCTTAAGGACAAAGCTTCTATTAAACTTATGTGGTGTATCCATGGTTATTTTATTCCTTCTCTTAGAGCGACTTTTTGAGTTCAAGATTAGAGATTAAATTAACCATAATCTTCATTTGTGATTTTTGGGTAGTCGATTATATGGTTTTACTTGCTAGTTTAAGCGGCCAATTGTGGTGGTTTAATCTTATATTAATATTGACAACATACACTTGTGAAACATATAATTTTTTGTAAAAATTATATGATAAAATAATTTAAAAACATATAAATAAATATATATATTTTATATTAATTATATATTTCCTTTAACACGCGCAATATTTTACTTGTAAATAATAAAATATGTCAGTTTCTTCTTCTTCCCACAAAAAATCAAAAGTGTTGATAACATGTCTGACTTTTGCACTGAACATGTTGCTACTATTTTGTTCCTTAGTATGGTAATGCTACACATAATAAGAAGTTTAAACTACCACTAAAAAATATCAAATTCAATTAATTAAGATTAAGTTAATTTTCGGATTAGCTAATTAGAGAAATAAACTAATCTTAATTTCGATCCCAAAAAGTCGCCCTTAGTGTCGCAAGAAAAAACAACAAGAAGTTCTGTATAAAATTAAGGGTGAGAAATTCGCAGAATGGTTTTTTGTTTATTATTTTTTTATTTTAATTTCATTTTTATGCACATGTTAAATTTTGTATAGAAATTTGTGTTATAAACCTTTTATAAATCAAAACCATTTTAATAAGTAATAAAAATGTACATGTTTAATGTAAAAGCTCATTAGAAAAATGTGTAAGTTCATGGGATCAATGTATAGGTGCATTCAATTCAATATTAAATTTCCTTGAAACAATGAGTAGTTCATTAGGTCAATGTTTATGTTCATTAAATTCAATAGGAAGTTCATCGAATCATTTATTTAGTTCATTGAAAGAAATTATAGCTTCATTTAATTCAATGTAAAAGTTCATTGGAAAAATGTATCAGTTCATTGTAGCAAGAAATCAACGAATGTGCTCATTAAATATTTGTCGAAAACTCAACGTACAAGTTAATTAATATAATCAACGGTTTTGTTGTGCCAATGATTTCATACATTGAATTAAAAAACTGTATATTTTTCAATGTAAGGTAGTTCAATGATTCAACGTATTTGTCTCTTAGGTCAAAATTAAGGCAAAACTTCATTGAAACAATGAATTTTTCATTGTTGCTATGTACTTATTGGTTCAGTGTAAGTCATAACAAAACAACTTAAAACACTTTCATTCCATATTTCCATAAATGTAACGTATATATATAATTGAAAAAAGTAGTCCTAAGCTAATTTTAAGTTTATCCATCGTTTATAAATATCCCTGCAGAAAATTTGGTGACAATTGATCCAAATGTACTCGTCCTATAACTGGAGATAATGTGGGTGTTATCAAAAGTACGTAGCAGTGTATGGTAAAAAAAGTCATATGGTTTAAATGGTGGCATATTGACCATTTTCGTGGTGTATCGTCTTGATCTTGAGCCAATTTAATTCGGACTCGGTCTAGTATTGTAGTAAACTGCACTGAACATGTTCGATGTGGTCGAACACAGGACCTATCAAATAGTGTAAATATAATGTTAATTGCTCCCTTCAATGTGACTCTGGGATCAGTCCCGTAACTATACTTAGATATTAACCTAAGCTTAAATGGTATTTATACTTTTGAAATATGAGTGGCCCTGTGGTCAAGTGGGTAGTGTGCCAGCCTGTCATGCACGAGGTTGTCGGTTCGAATCTCAAAAAATTTTCAGATTAAAAATAAGATTAAAAAAAAATGTCATTGCATTTGTAACAATAAAAAAATATATAAGCGTTAATTGTTACAGTTAAATGTCGAAATTTTATTTATAAATAATTTATATTATTATACATCGAATAGGTCCCTATGGGATAGTTCAGTGACAAGTCACAAGGTGCATACAAAGTATCAATTAACCCCATCCTAGGCCATCCCCATGTAAAAGTGACTGGTCCGCTTCATAGGAAGTGTTAGAACTCGGACTGGTCCCTATCACTTGGGGACCGGTCACGTGACTAGTCTTGTGTCAGTTCCATTTCCTGAAGGGATATTACACATTTTGTTTTATTTGGACACTAACTTAGGTTAACAGGTATGGATGATTGACGAGACTACTATTTTTACGATAATTATACCTAAATATTTATTTTTTATTTGTTTATACTCAATGACAACGATTTGAAAATCTTTCTAATTTCATAGAAAAACCATACTTATTTTGATTTTACTACATTTCTTTAAATAATGCGGTTTAGTATTTTTCAGTCATTAGACCTTAAAACTGTAAAATATTTTACAAATTATTATTCTACATATCGTCGTTGTTCCGACGACATAGCTGATTTCAGCTATGTGTTTTTACTAAGTTTTGAGGAGAGCAAAAAACCTGTTTTATTTTGAAACCTTGCAATATTTGTGCAAAAAGCAACATCTTATTGAAACATATTTAACATTTGTATATGTAAGTATTTTGTAAAATTAATCTTAAATAATTGTAGACTTGATATATATAGCGGAATTGCCTCAAAAACTAAATATAACTCATTTTGTTGTTCAGCTTCAAGAGCATAATTTTTTATTTTATCATACATTACTTTTTATACCCTTTACCAAAACGGAAAAGGGTATATATAGGTTTGTCATTCCGTGTGTAATTTCCATAATATTTATATGCGACCCATAAAATATATATATTCTGGATCCTTATGAATAGGGAAGCCGAATTAGCGATGTCCGTCCGTCTGGTGTACGTGAAATCGGTCTTCCGAAGCTCCCAGAAAAACTAGAGACTTCGGTCTTGGAATGGTATATCAGAAATGGTCCAAAATAGATTGGTATTGTAAATCAGCGAAAAAGATTAGACGGTTTCAGAGCTGGATAAGTAAAACTTAATTTTGCCATATAAAAGTAACTAGATAACACAATTTTTTTAATTTTTTTTGTTAAATAAACTTATGTTATATTTCATTAGGAATAACATGTGTATTAAAAATATGAAAAAAAATTAAAAAAAAAGTAAAAAAACGTTTCCAGGGCTGGGAAATTTAACATTTTTGTTATATAAAAATAACCTACTAAAGCTAATTTTTCCTTTTTATCTACAAATTTAAAAGAAAAAGATTGGTGTAAGAAATCAGAAAGTTTTTAAATTATGATTCCAGGGTTGGGAAACATACACTTTTTGTGATATACAAAATTAACTAGGTGTAATAATTTTTTTTCATATTTTCATTTATAAATATATTTTAGGTTTTGGAAAGAAAAGTTGGAAAATTTTGCCTTTTTGTTTTCGCTACGCTGTCCGTCTTTCTATCAGAGGGTATTTTCTCGGGAACCGTAAGAGCTACGGACTTGAAATTTGGACACAGTATGTATACCCTTGGCCGCTACAATATCCAATACATTGGAGTTAAAAATTAAAGGGTGTTCCAAAACGAGCAACGAAAAATTTTAAAATCCCATGATACCAGGGTTACCGCTAGGAATTTTAGAAAAGTCGCATAAAAAGTCGTTTTATAAAAATAAAGTCGCACAAAAAAGTCGTTTAAGAAAATAAAAGTTGCACCTCTTTTTTTAACGTTTTTTATTAATAAAAAGCATAACAAAACAAAAAAACAATTGAAACAAAACAAAAAAAAACATATGTACATGTTTTCATGTAAACTGAAGATTTTAGCTAAAACTATTCTTATAGGACATTCAGGCTGACACGAAATTAAGTAACTTCAAGCTCAAATTACGAACGAAATGAAATGTGTTTATGCAGGTACTGAATGACATTTGAGTTGATATCGCTAGCATCTTATTCACTGCGGCAGACATTGAAGCTCTTTTTTCAGTTAAATAAATTGTTTATATTCACTTATACCAAATTTTCTTTCAAAAATGTTCATAAATTTAATAATTTTCAATATTTTTTTAATTTAATATTGAATGTCAAAATGTTTATTTCTTTTAATTGTTGTTTCTCATAGTACAACTAGTTTATTTATGTTTGAAAACAAGTAGTTTTAGTACAAAAACAGAGTTGTATATTGTAATTTCTTGTTAATTTCATCGAAATTAAGTTAAATATGTAACTTATCTTGGAAAATGTCAATATACATATATGGGAAATGACTTAATTTTAACTTGATTTCAACTGAAATCACGAAATTGCTTAATTTGGCGTCAGCCTGAATGGGCTATTAAGCAACTTCTATTGAAAATTTGTGAAAAATTTCTTGAATACATTTTATACAGGACATGGTTGCAAAAAAGTGATAAAAGTGTTGATAAATGAACAATAATCTGTGAATTGCTTTTAAATTTTGCCGACATTATTTTGACGATTTTTTTGATAAAAATAATCAAAAAACTTTAATTTACTGCAAATTAACTGTTTTTTGAGATGTGAAGCTTCACAAAAAAGGGTAAAAAGTAGCAAAAAAAAATTAAAAAAGTCGGAAAAGTCGGTGACAAAAAAAGTCTCACAAAAAGTCCCAGACCGCTAAAAGAGGGTCAAATTGCGACTTTAGTCGGGTGAACGGTAACCCTGATTGATACCAATCTAGTTCTTTAAAAAATACATAAAAAATGTTAAGTGAACGAAGCAAAAACGAAATAAGAAAGAACCTAGTTTTAATTCTTTTAATATTAAAAAATTCAGTAAAGTGCGACTTTGAATCGCGCACGAAAGAAAGGTTTTTGCTTTTTTGAAGTATTTTTCAATTAAAACGATTTTTTCAGTTTTGTCGCTTTTTTCTCGTTTTGGCGATTTTTTCTGTTTTTGGAGGTTTTTTTCATTGTGGCGATATTTTTCTGTTTTTGGGCTTTTCTTCATTTTGGAAATTTTTCCCATTTTGACGATTTTTTTTTTCATCTTTAGGCGATTTTTTCTTTTTTTTTCATTTTGGCGGTTTTTTAGGGGTTTTTTTCGTTTCGGCGATTTTTGTCTGTTTTTAGGTTTTTTTCGATTTGGCGATTTTTTTCATTTTAGCGATTTTTTTTTCATTTTGGCGATTTTCTTTCATTTTGGCGGTTTTTTTGTTTTTGGGCTTATTTTGTTTTTTTTTTCATTTTGGCGATTTTTTTTCATTTTGGCGATTTTTGTCTGTTTTTTAGGTTTTTTTCGCTTTGGCGATTTTTTTCATTTTGGCGATTTTTTTTCATTTTGGCATTTTTTTTTTGTTTTTGGCGATTTTTTCCTGTTTTGGGGTTTTTTTTTCATTTTGGCGTCATTTTTCTGTTTTTTTTTGGGTTTTTTCGTTTTGGCGACTTTTTTATTTTGGCGATTTTTTTCAATTTAGCGATTTTCTTTCATTTTGGCGATTTTTTTTTCATTTTAGCAATTCTTCCGTTTTATGCGATTTATTTTAACTTTAGAAATTTTTTTTTTAATTTGGTGCTTTTTTTCGTTTTGGCGATTTTTTTTGTGTTTGGCGATTTTTTTCGGTTTGGCGATTTTATAATTTTTTGTTTTTTTAGTTTTACCGTTTTTGAAAATTTCAAGAGTTTTGCTCTTACGGTTTCCAAGATACAGCAAGTTGTCAAAATTGCATAGTCAAAATTGCATTAACTGATGGAACACCCTTTAATTTAAATTTTTGGAAATTTTAGTGTTAATTTTTGTAGTCTGTATAAAAATTCACTAAACTTAAAAATTTCAAGTGTATATACATACATACATACAATTTTATGTATATTACATAAGATTTTAAAATTTTTCGTTGCTCGTTTAGGAACACCCTTTAATTTCCAATTCTCATGTATTTGTTGTTGTAGGGGCCAAAGGTCTACATACTGTGTCCAAATTTCAGGTCTGTAGCTCTTACGGTTCTCGAGAAAATACTAATATAGTTTTAGTTAATTTTACATAACACAAAAAGTTAAAGTTTTCCAACCCTGGGAACGTCTTTTTAACTTTTCTCATATTTTTTTTAATTTAAAATAACAATTTTAGTCGTACTGAAGTGTAAAATAAGTTTATTTATTAAAAAAAATAAAAATTTGTTTTCGGTAGTTACTTTTATATGGCAAAATAAAGTTTAAGTTTTCCAGCTATGCAATCGTCTGCTCGATTTTGCTGAATTTCAATATCAATCTATTTTGGATAATTACTGACACACCAGTCCAAGAACGAAGTCTCTAGCTTTTCTGGGAGCTTCGGAAAACCGATTTCACCTACAGACAGACGGACAGACGGACAGACGGACATCGCTTATTCGTCTTCCCTATGCATAAGGATCCAGAATATATATATTTTATGGGTCGCTTATTGATATTATAGAAATTACAAACGGAATGACAAACCTATATATACCCTTTTACCATTTTTGTTGGTAAAGGGTATAATAAAGGGTGTTTCATCAGTTTATGCAGTTCTGACTATATAATTTTGACAACTTGCTGTATCTTGGAAACCATAAGAGCAAAACACTTGAAATTTTCAAAAACGGTAAAACTTAATATAAAAAAATTATAAAATCGTCAAACCGAAAAAAAAACGCGAAAAACAATAAAAATCACGAAAACAAAAAAAAAGCGCAAAATAAAAAAAAGTTCCAAGACTATAATAAATCGCGAAAAACCGGAAAAATCGCCAAAATGAAAAAAATCTCCATAAAAAAAAAATCGCCAAAATTGAAAAACCCAAAAACAGAAAAAAATTGCCAAAATGAAAAAAACCCCAAAATAAATCGCCATAGTAAAAAAAACCCAAAAACAAAAACAAAATCGTCAAAATGAAAAAATATCGCCAAAATAAAAAAAAAATTTCCAAAAACAGAAAAAACGCCAAAAGAAGAAAAAAGCGACAATACTAAAAAAAAATTTTTTAAACTGAAAAAAACTTCAAAAAAGCAAAAACGCCACATTAAAAAATTCTCAAAATTCAAAAGAACAAGACTGATATAGGGAACCAAAAAAATCTGAAATGATGATTCCAGGGTTGGAAAAAGTACGATTTTTTTATATAAAACTAATTAAATAAAGCTAGTTATTTCTTTGATAATTAAATATATTCTATATTTTAGAAAGAAATAAATTAGTACTCATATTAAAACCAGAAAAATTTAAATTATGGTTCCAGGGTTAAAAATGAAAAAAATTGGGTAAAAAAATAACTTAAACTAATTATTTTTTCAGTTAAATATATTTCATATTTTAGGAAGATCTTTACTCAAGCAAGTTCTTTAGTCGAAAAAAACCAAGATTGCACTTACTAAAAGTTGCACTGTAACAAAAAATTATAAATTTTGTCTTAAAATAATTATGTATGTATGGATGTAGCTATGTATGCATCTGTATACTACATATAAATACGTTGGTAAAGGGTATATAAGATTCGGCACAGCCGAATATAGCACTCTTACTTGTTTTTTAATATTTTTGATAAATATGCAAACTTTTGCTAACTTCTGATCCAATTAAGATATATGTACATATTTAAAAGATTTGGTAGGTAAATGTATGACACATCAAGTTTTATAATGGTTAAATAAAAAAAATTTCTAAAATCTACACTTAACCGATTACGTCAGAGCAACGACGATGCAGGATATTTTTTCCAAACATATATGGCATAAGATTAAAATTAAAAAAAAATGGTTTATTTGTTTTTACCTGGGCCAATAATGGATTTTATATAATTAGTTGATTAAATTTTTTTTAGCTTATTAGCCTTAATGAAGCGTATGTCCACAAACACCTTTGTTATATAATTTCATATTTTTGATATTTTCAGCAATTAAATTAATTAAATGTTGTTTTTATAGAAGTATAGAACTTTGCAATGGAATAAAACAAAGATGAGTTTTTAAAATTTACATGAAATTTACTTAATTCGAAAGATAATATTCTGGCATTATAATTTATATATAGCTTCTGGCATATGATCGCCAGGGCTGGCTCGTACGTAATCTAATCTGGAAGACCAATTATCGATGACTTTTTCCAACATTTGTGGTCGTATATTGGCAATAACGCGTCGAACGTTGTCCTCCAAGTGGCCAATCGTTTCGGGCTTATTGACACAGACTTCAGATATCTCCATAGAAAATAGTCTAGCAGCATTTATTCGCACGATCTTGGATGCCAATTCGCGGGTCCGAAACGTGAAACTATGCGGTTACCAAACGTTTCTTTCAATCAAATCAATTGTGGCACGGCCTGTGTGACATGTTGCGCCGTCTTGTTGAAACCACAGCTTCTGCACATCATGGTTGTTCCATTGATGAATGAAAAAGTCAATATCATGGCACTGCAGCCTGATTACAGAGTCTATGCACATAAAAAAATGATTTTGATATTTGAATTCGAAAATCGTTGATTCAATAAAAAATCTCTTAAATTTTCTGTGATGACGATAAATAAAATGGTAACCACGTTTATTGAAAATATTTTTTTCAGTCAATAAAGAAATTTAATGAATCAAAGAAAAAAGTTGTTGACTGAAATTTTATTTTCAGTGATATTTGTTATTGTGTGTGTGGATGAATGCCTCATTTTTCAACCCCTTTTTGTTCGTTTAATGCTTGCTTGCAATTTTGATAAGCAATGTGGTTAAATCAAATACACAATTTTGTTGAATTCCTCTTCCATATTCAATAACACAGGTTTTTCAAAATATTTTTGGAATATTTTTTTCTGAGTAGAATGGTTCGGATCTTCCTCTACGCTATGCTCTACTGCAGCAATGCCTTCTTCTGTACGCACTATACGACGTCTCTGTGGATGCGTATTGTCATTTAGAGTAAACGTGGTGAGAAAAAGTTCCATAATTAATCGAATTAATTGCTCTGATGGAGGATTATGTTGACAGTAAAACGGACGTAGTGCGCGATATGTGTTTCGAACAGAACCATGATTTTTAATTTGGAAGCGTTGTTCCATAATAAAAATAAATCACTTGACAGCTGACAAAATGGTTTCCTTTATGAAACAAACAACTGCATTATTGTGACTACCAGAACAACCTTGTAACTTTTCTAAGTGACAATCTAATGAGTACACCCAGAAAAAATGTTGGTTGGAAAATGGTTAGGCCAACAAAATATCATTTGCATAAACTATATTTCAGTTCACACAATCAATTTTCTGTTAATCCAAAAAACAATCCATGTTTATTGCCATAAGGGCATAATTGTAATAAAGATATGATTCTGACAATTCTTATATTCATTGCATCAACCGAGCGTATGCTTTTCCCATGACTAATTCATTGATTGGTTAACACAACCGAATAAAATAATTTGAATTGGATGTTACTACCAACTTTTGGTATTGGCAACTAAAAAATTGTCGTTCTATATTAAGGTTAAAATAAACACTTTCTATCAGTTGCTGCAACTAACTATAGGTTGAGCTTACTATCATAGTTTATACTCGTTGCAGCAAATTAAAAATTAACTTTTTTGACTTTCAAAGATATTATGATTTATGAATTCTCAAATGGTTTTTGAAAGTCTGCACCCAGAAAAAAGATTGGTTGTAAAATGGTTAGTCCAATAAAATATCATTTGCATAAACTATATTTCAGTTCACGCTATCAATTTTCTGTTAATCCAAAAACCAATCCATGTTTATTGCCATAAGGGCATAATTGCAATAAAGATATGATTCTCACAATTCTTAAATTGTTTGCATCAACCGAGCGTATGCTTTTGTCATGACTAATTAACTGATTGGTTAACACAACCGAATAAAATATTATGAATTGGATTTTACTACCAACTTTTGGTATTGGCAACTAAAAAATTGTCGTTCTATATTAATGTTAAAATAAACACTTTCTATCAGTTGCTGCAACTAACTATAGGTTGAGTTTACTATCATAGTTTATACTCGTTGCAGCAAATTAAAAATTAACTTTTGTGACTTTCAAAGATATTATGATTTATGAATTCTCAAATGGTTTTTGAAAGTCTGTGCATAAGATAACAGGTTTGTGGCTGTTCAAAATGTGTGGTTGAAATAAATAAATTTCAATTAAAAATAACTTATGACAATATGTTAAATAATAAATTTCTTAAATTGTGTATTTTTATTTGCATTTTTTTGCTTATTTTATTTCAGCAAGGAATTCCAATTTTTCTTTCACAGGTACCAATTATGATATTGTTTTAGTTATATTAACCATATTTTCGGTAGCGAGAATAACTTTTATTTCAAAATCCATACTGGTAACCAATTTTTTCTGTTGCTGCAACTATTTGTTTAAGGGTTATAATTAAAATATAGTGGTACCACAAGAAAATTGCAGTCGTTATACCAGAATTCTATATAGTTGGTGTTGAGTTTAATATTAGCAAATAAAAAATAATCAGATAGGTTCCTAAAACCAGGTGGTTTTTATTCGACTTGATAAAATGCAAAACCTTATTCTCTCGGGAGTTGACTGTGCAAAAGCTGAAATTTTTTGAACCACATCAAATACGATATGGAGAACCATTATGCGTTTTTAAATCTAAAACTTAGATATAACTTTATATTCCCTTGCACATAAATTTATTTTTGATTTCATTACGAGTTGTGTCAGCCAACTCAAAATATATTCTAATCTAAGACACATGAAACTTACTGCATATTTCATTTTTGTTAGATGATTTTTGACTATAGATGCATGTATGTATACATAAATACACTTCTTGACTGTGATATCAGCAAGATATTTAAAAAAAGTTTCTTAGAACTATTTAAGTATTTATTATATATTTCACATATTACATAAATTATTATTATATAAGCTAAAATAATGCAAATATGTATACACATATAATAATATAAATATTTTATTACTCAAGAGTTGAGTATATAAAATATGTTTAGGAAATTTTTCTACCATATGAATAACGATGTTGGAATTTATTCTGCATATTTCACTTAAAAATCTCAGTTTTTGAGTTAAGATGTTAAGATAAATTGATAGTAAAAAATTGAACAGACTTAGCTTTCGCATGATGTTTCGAAACATAATAAGGTGAAACGTTTCGTTAATATTTCGATTTAGTTAGCTTTAGGAAATATACCACATACATACCATGAACGCACAAAAAATTTTGCAAATAAAATTTTAAACAAACAGTTTGTTTAAAGTAAATTTCATTTTCAATCAAATAATTTTACTGTTTTTTTATTGATTAGTAGCTGAGGTTTTCCGAGTGGTGGTGGGGTATAGCACAACCCTTCCCAACCTTATAAAATTTTTTGTATGACCACATTCATACAAAATATTTACTGATTGATAGAATTTGGGTATGCATTTTTTTTTTGTAATAATAGGAAAATAAATTTTAGGTAAAAGGCGCTAAAGTGGAAACTCTTTTAATATTATGTTCATCTCCTAGGGCCTGTCCGATGAAGTCCACAGTCGATCGTTTAATCGAAATCGTGACACAGGCCGTTAGTCTTAATAGATTTCACTTATTGATGGTCATGATACTATAGTATACGTAGGCAATAAATGTCATATTTAGTCAAATTTAAACGACTAAAATCATTAATTGTAATTCGAATACTCGTATAATAGAAAGTACCAGTGAAATACATGGGGTACGTATCAATTTTGAACAATCAATAACAATAAATACATTGTTCCTCTCATTCAAAGTATATTTATATAAAGTATATGCAACGTGCGATTTGTTTGTGTAAAAATAATGGATGAATGTCAAAAACAGATGATTACAACCAGACCTGGGCAACTTGCATTACTTTTCATACGCACTGATTGAAAAACAAAATTTTAGTGAAAATTTAAATTTGATGCTTGTAATTAGGTTTTCGTTTATTTTATTGTAAAGCTATATCTTAAAAAATTGTGATTTTATAAACGGAATATCCTACCGCTTGGAACAATTTAATCAAGTTTTGTCTTTCTCTTGAAAAATTATCAGCCCAATTATGAATATTCCCGGGGAGTTTTTTCTCTTCCCTGTCATTTCTTCCCGGGGAATAATCCTCCTATTCTGAATAGCAGGGGAATAAGCAAATGCGGGAGAGAGGAAAATCTGAAGCAGCTTTTTAATGTTTACATTTTACTCTGCAATAAAGCAAGAGTTCAGCAATAGAAATTTAATAAAAATGTTGGTTTTTCATTGCCAATAAGATAGTACGTTAATATAAATATCTTTTTTGCTTAAATAAAAAATAAATAGACAGCGTAACCATATACAACCATGCAGAATAATTGTATGCTGGAAAGTGGAGGCTAAAACTGCCCAGGTGCAGATGCGAATGGATTAAATTTCCAATTACTGTATATACAAAGGAAATTGTAAATTTCATAGTTTTTCTTATCGGTCTTGATATTATAGGAAAACAAATCTTCCATGTACCTGTTATGTGAACTTAAAGGACGCGTGAAATTTTTAGTGTTTTAGTATTATTTCTATAGGTAGAAGTAGTTCATGTTTTTGAAGTTGATGTGCGCAGGGCTTGGATAAAAATGCCTAAAACAAGAGAGATATATAACATTCCAGTGCTTATTTAAACTTTTTGTTCTAAACAAATGCATATACCATACATATAACATTTATTAATTTGATTTTAAAATTTTTGCATTAATTCCCTTCAAAATGTTTGGGGAGAAAACTCTCAAAAAATTTTCCATCTTCCTCATATTTAGAATACCTACATTTTTCCCGGGGAGTTTTTTCTCCATCTCTCTTATGTTTAGAATACCTACTTTTTTCCCGGGGATATTTTAATTCATAATAGGAGGAATGGGAAAGGGGAAAAAACCCCGGGGAATTACTATTCATAATTGGGCTGTATAAAAATGGTAGTGATATGATTTTTGCCTTAAGTGGCGGTATGTACATAGAAAAAAGTTTACATATTTATGTATGTACGTATGTTTTTATTTATGTACACATTTACGTTCCATTTTTCGCCATGTGATTTGGTGCTAGCGCAATATTAATGTATTACTTTGAAGAGATTTTAGTTTAATGCCAAAAAATTGCACTATAATTATCAAAGTTAGTTCTAATGTAATAAATTTGCATTTGTATTGATTTGGTTTAGTGTGGGAAGATGGTCAATGGATTTGCTTATTTAAGTCCCAGATCTGCATACAACAAAAAGGAAATGTATGGATTGACAAAACCAAAGTAAATTTATTAATTGATAAACATTTATTACGTGAAATAAGTATAATAAAAGCTACATATTTATTTTAATAATTAAATATAATTATTTTTAAATGTTTTGTAACACCTTTTTTGAGTAAAAATTTATTTCAACAAATCAAAGCAAAACAAAATGGCGCACGAAAATTGTAAACAACTTTTGACATTCATGCATAGACACTACACGAGAAAAAAATTAATCACCTGAGTACTTGCATATACCTTATATAAATTTACTTTGCTCTCATTAATCCGACCTTAACCTTGAATACACCTATTGCATTAGTGAACGAAATCCCCCAAAACAATACCAATACTGAAAACAGCAGAAAACTCTTAAAAAGTCATAAAAATTTAACAACTTTTTTTATTGATAATTAAATCGACTATTAAAGCGTCGTAAAATCTATGATGACAGCAATTAACTGTCAAGCAAATTGAATAACGAACCATCAAAACAAAACTGAACGAGTAAATAAATAAATAATAAATAAAAATAACATAAAATAAAGAAAGGAAAACAAAACAAACAGTTTGAAGAATAATTTTGCGGTCTGCTCGAAATGGTGATGTCTATCTATAGCAACAATGTTATTGAATTAATCTCAAAACATATTAGACGATTTTTATGGTCTTTTTACGACTTAGCGCCGGTTAATAAGTAGATAGATGATACTCGTACGTTTTTCTGAAATTTATGTTTTAATCATTTTCTTTCTTTATCATGCCCTTAGGAGCAAAAAATAAAACAAAACAAAAAAGATATGGAAACGTGTTCTATGTGTTCAGTTCAGCTCAGTTGATCGTTGAAATGTTTTGAGTGGAATTTTGTGTGCGAATCAAACTTCAAACATGCTACACTCATTCCGTTTATCCTTCAAAGGATCTCTAACTTGAGTTTTTTTTTTGTTTTTTTTTTGTTACAGTACATTTTGAGTATTTTATTTTATGATGATTTGTGTGACCCAGAATTGTTGTAGTTGTTGTATTCACCATGAAAATCTTCTTCTATTGTCAGCCATTTATTGACTTTGATATGATGACATCTCATAAAAGAGACATAAAAATTTCATATTATAGGTATCACGTGTTTTGTTGTTGAATGTACCTATGTACATATATTTATACATACTTACATACATATGTATGTATTTAAGGATATCTGTAGTTCCGTGACGATTTCAATAATTATTGCTTTGATGTTCTTGCTTTTCACACTTTCCACATTCTTTGCTGCTGTTGTCAAATTGTTGGTTAAATGACTGACGGTTTGGTTGATTATTTGCTTCGTTGAATGTGTGTTGGCATCATTATTCTTAGATTTGATTACTTTTATGAGGTGTTATTTTGTAACATTGCTTGCAACTGCCACCGTCAGTATTATTGCTACAAGAGTCTCATATCCACCACAATTGTAATAATATTATTGTATTTTATTTTTTATTATTCTCTTTCATGGGAGGAGTGATATTTTTCATTTGAATTTTCGTTTGAAGAGCAAAAATAAAGCTGTCTGCTACAAGATTTTATAGTTTGCAAAGAAATACTCATTTTTATGGTTTTTTAACGATTTGTTTTGATGTTCTTATGCATTTTGAAGGCAATTGTGGTTTTATTGGAAACCAAAAATTTTACGATGTATATAATGATCATTGCATATACTAAATAAAACGTTTTCATGTATCCGGAATGATATCTGAAAATAAAAATATGTTTTTAAATGTGTATCTATATCAATAAATTCTAACATATCAATTTTAAAAATACAAATGGCAAATGTTCTTAATTAGCAATATGTATATACATATCGCTACCTTAATATGGAAAGTCTCTAACTCACTATTTTTTCGAAATCGAGATTTTTGCATTTTCGCCACATTATATGTTCTTCTATCGAAATATACAAACAAGTCGATTTCGAAAAAATTAAGGTAACGACATACATATACAGTGAAACCTCTCAAGCGGGCACTCACCGTCATGGTATTTTTCTCCGGTTATTAAAGATGTCCGCTTGTGAGAGAGTTACACATTCTATTATTATAATATTGGATCTACAAAACTTTTCCGGTTATTAGAGGGGTCTGGTTATGGAAGGTGTCCTTAATGAGAGGTTTCACTGTATGTATGTATATATGTAGCTACATGTTTAATTATAATTTAGTTGGTGAAAAAACGTCTTGAATCCTGACTCCGCATACAAATTCAGACAAAGGGATCAATCGGTCAAAATGGCTAATTAAGTAAAACAAATTTTATTTCATGTGTATGATTTGATCGGTTGAATATATTTAGCAAATGTGGGATAGTCTCAAGCTCAAAAAGAGATCGCGAAAATCACCTCTGCATATAAGCAGCAATATTTGTGACTGACTTTGTTGTAGTTCTCAGAAGTCATTAATAGCTGATACTTTGATAAATTATTAACATTGCTTTATTAAAAAATTGTATTCAAAAGACAACTTTAATTATTTTGTAATTTAATATTAAATACTGGTAACTCCACCGTGTTCAACAACCAATTCACAGCTTATGATGTAGAACATCGAATAAAATTTCATTCGAGTATTCAAATAATTTTTTATTTTATTAAATAAATTTTTATTATCTTGAAGTAAAGCAACCTACTTTAAAAAATATGAGCTTCTGACATGGAAGGAAAATACATAAACATTTTTATGAAGTAAAAGTAAAAATAATATGATGAACAAAGAAAAATTATCACAATTAATTTTATTCGAATGAAATGAGTATTTGAATATCCAGATTTTTTCCATTCGTTTTGACTGTATGTACATCACTAAAACATTTTTGTATAATTGAATTTATTTTAATATTTTTTATGGATTTTGCTATGTATTTCGAGTCAGTTGGATAATTTGGTGATGTTTTCCATAACATGACAGAAACAATAAATTTAAGATAAGAGCTAATACTTCTAGCTTCATTTTCAGATGTATCATGAAACAATATGTGCTATATTAACAAAAATATTTGAGGTAAAAATACACATTTTGGAAATATCAACTTAAAGTATTCTTAACAAACATAGGTGCGTACTTTAGAATTTTGATATAATAATTTTTTTGGAATACAACTTTACTTAACATTGCTTAGCAACGCGTTGTTAAGTTTTTTTGAATACGACCGAGTATGTATACTGTCAAAAGATATTCGAAACAGAATCTTAACTTTCGCAAACAAAGTAAAATTAAAACATATGCAGCATTTTGTAAAATATGCTATACTGTATTAAAGCAATTATTGTTTTACAATTTAACAAGCGCCAGTACATAGAATGTGGAATGTGAGTAATAAAAGACGATTGTTAAATTGAAGAAATATTGTCATAAATCATATTTATCTATTTCTACCTTTAAGGGTGTAAAATTGAACAACAACAAGTAAAATGTGCTGAAAAAGAGAAAGTTTTTTACTTCATTGGTGGTTTTGTATTGGGAACTGTGACACCATCAATACAAACACAAGCACTCGTATACGTCGGCCAGGTTAAAAAGGTGTTTTGAGTAAATAAAATCAGACTTTAGATATTTTGCAATCCACTGTGAGACAAAGAAATATTAAAAACGTTCGAACATGTACTTTATATTGTTTCTATCTATTCCGGACTATGGTGCCTTGTTATTTATTTTTCTACTTCGCTTAAGCAAAACAATAGAGTAAAATGTATTTTTATGATTTATTGCTTTTACCGCTGTAATGATCGAGATAAAGGAAAATTAGTTATGATCAGAAGGATAGGAAGATAATTGACAAAGAGAAAATCAAAAATAAAATACACTTTGAAAGATTGTGATACGAGAAAGCAAAAGTTCTAATGGAGTCTGCCTTAAATAAAATATTATTGTGATATTAATTTAGGTTCTGTTCAAATATTTTAGCTCGTTCTGGAATACTTTAATTTTAGATTTTGATAGAAGTCAATTCGCAATAAGCAATTCTACTTGAAATCAAGTGTAAAACAATTGTTATTCAAGTCAAATATTAAGCTTTCAGGGGTTAAATTATGCCTGATTTACACCTTTTTCAAAGTCAAAGGCATTCACCTGATGAAAAGGGAATTGGAAGCCGTGCGTAGGTCTGTGAGACCTATCAAACACTTTTTCAAATATACTATTTATTTTTCCGAAAACGTTGGCAAGTTGAGTTTTTTGTAGCTACCGGATCTTTTGTTAGTTTTAGTTTAGTTCAACTGTGTGCATGTGCAACAGATAAGTGTTTGTGTATTTATAGCCAATTGGTCTGTGAGATCAACGCGGCTATATAGTAAATATAACATTTTGTGCAAGTATATTATAATTTTTTTATTATTATATTAAATTTTTCTCCTTTATTTGTTGTATGTTTAAATCCTGGATCACGCTATGGGCACAATGTACCGATTTTTGACGGCTCACTGCAATAAAGCCATAAGTTGTAAGTAAAATGGTATTATTTCTCAATTAATTCTGGAATAAGTCTATATGGCCTTATGAGGTATCAGGCATATTTATCTTATCAGAATAAATATGAAAGCTCAATGAAATATGTAATTTGGATGGTCCCGAATCTGCAGTAACATCAAATAACAATAAAATTTATCGCTTAGAAGATTGTTTATAAAAAAACTTATCAAATCTTTTTAAATTTTTTTGTTTGTATCATGACATTATCGCATGTCCTTATTGTTATTTTGAGGCTGATATATAAGTCAAACCTACGACTTATGTATTGTATAGCAATATGTATAAAATAATTCTTGTTTCTGTGAAAAAAACGTTTTGGTTCGTTTTTGTTTTTAAAAGACCTAGGGCCCAATTCATAAAAAATCTTTTGATTTTATAAAAGGTTTATTAATCAAATTTCCATAGAAAATTTGTCTCATAAACCTCTTATTAAACAGAAATATTTTTTATGAATAAGGCAGGTAAAGTCAATAAAGTTAATAAAAACAAAGTTATTGCATTCTATAGGTTTTCTTATTACATATTTAAGTTAAATAAAAATAATAATACTTAAATTTTTTAGAGTAAAAACTAATAAATGGGACTTAAAATTTTCGGTCTGTGAGACAGTGCAGACGGGTACAGGTGTTAAAAAATTGGCACAGGTATAGAACGCTTAATCCTTTTATTACAATTCAACTATAGTATGGGTCTATATGAAAACGTTTAAAAAGTCTGGCAAGCTGTGAAATTATTAGTTTTTACACTTTCGTAAATAAAATGTAAAAACTTTTATAAAAATTTATTTACACAAAAACCTGTAAAATGTGCCCAACTATTTTGACTCGTCAAATTAAAATTCACAATTGCACATTTTGCAAGCAACAAATTCTTGGTTAAATTGTATTTAAACTGTTTGCAGAAAAGTTGAAAAGGGGCTTTATTAAGCAAGGCAAGCAAATTTGGCCAATTGCACAAATGACAATTTTAAAAGCTCTCATGAAAACCCTTAGTATATTTTAAGTTTCAAAAACAATACTCCGTGCATGATATATTTTTATATTAGTGTGTAAACAATGCAACTATTTTGTGCGAATCTGTCTTCTGAAAGCAAAACTTCACCATTTTACTCACCTTTTATTTTAAAAAATTCACTTTTTTATTTATGTGTTTATTTTTTAATATTTTTCATATACATTTCAGTGTTAATTAATTAATAAAATACGTATGTTGTTTTTTATTTCAAAATACGTTAAAACTTGAAAAGTTCATGAAAAAAATGCGTAAATTGAACTTTATTTAAAGTTAAATTTCAAATGCTTGAATTTTATTTTTTTTGATTGCTTATTGGGTACATAACAAATAAAATGATGTCAAAATGTTAAATTTAGATCAAATTGAAATTACACCACATATCCTTATTACATATATATTTTTTTTCAGTGTAGTGAACTATACAGAAAATAGCATCAATCTCTTTGTATTTGTTAGCTATTGTAATATTTAAACGAATGTATAGGAATTGTGCCCGAGATAATGAGCAGATAACAAGCCCCGTGTTAAGTTAGTTACACACCCCAACAGTCAAAACAAATCTTCCTTCTTTCAGTTTATCAGATATGACAGCCATAACGGACATATATCTTGAACTTTTTATTCTCTCAAAAAAAAAAATGTTTTTCTACCTTGTGTAGAATTATATGATGACAGTTTTATTTTTGTAGGTAAAAAGTGCTTAATATCAAGAAAACACATTTTTAATCCTGGTAAATTTCACAGAGTTATGTAACCAAATGTCCGTCCACAGTAAACATTTGGTTGTGTGTGTTTGTGAAACGATAGCATTAGAATTTTTTATGACATGCATTTTTAAGATTTATGGACTATTTTGGTTACGAGAAAATAACACAAAATTTTTCAGTCTCTTTTTTAATTGTATTATTCTTGTAAATGTCCTTGTTGGCCATTGTTCTATTTCTTCCACACATTTATTGTAATTTTAGCATTTAGCGTTTTTTTTCATGTTGGGCTTTTGTTGCTTAAGTATAACAATTACTCAAGCATTAGTTACGATGACGTAATTGCTTCATTCGGGTTTGCCTCTTTTTAAAGATGCTTTTTTGTTATTTTGTTTGGCCTGTAAATGATGCTGTGATTGTTACTCAATAAATTTTATGACGAATTGTGTAATATCTTGTCATTAACATTTCAACCAACCTTGAATATTAATTGAGTTTGCGTTTTTTCAGGGAATCTATTTTGCAACATATTTTAAAGTTTATCCGCTTCGTTTTTCTTAAAAGGTTATTTATAGTGAAACGTTATTTTTGGTAAAAAATTTGCTCTATTGTCTTATTTTTGTAGTTGACAACGAAGTCGGTAACTGTTAATACTGTTAATCCATGAAAGTGTCATACTATTTGTCACTGAATAATTATGAAACTAAAAAAATTTAAATTTCAAAATTTAACAAGCAAATAAATATAGTTTTCAATGTAAACGAACAATAATAATAACACTAACTAAAAACTTAATAGCTATGGGCTTGTGGCAAAAAAAAAATTAATTAATTAAATTAATAGTAACAAACCTAAAAATGTTTGTCTCTAGTAGTAACAAAAATAAGTAAATTAACTAACATGTACATAATTAGTAAGAAACAAACGACAATTGCAACACTGTTCTAAATTTACAGACGGTAATATTGAGCTCTTATTACCAAAAAGCTTTCAGCAAAATTAAACACGATGAATTAAACCAATTCACATATTCCATTTGTAATAAAAGATGAGTATAAACAGCAGAAATATACATCAACTGACACCACACACAGTGGACCAAACACAAAAAACGCTGATGACAGCTAGTTGTTCCGTTCTACTAAGTGTTTGTCAGAATGTTTACAAATAACTTAGTTGTTATTTGTTCATTAATAGTTATCGCATGTCATTTGGCACTATTATATTATTTTAATTTTCTTGGTACCGTTGATCTTATTTATATGTATGAGCTTGATAAATAATGTATACAGCAAATTATATTTTGTATGCAAATTGCAAAAAAAATTCAATTGTTTTATTAATACTAGCATTTGCTCCGCTCCACTTGCAATTGCTCAATTTAAAAATTATTTTTACAATACTCATAACTTGTGCAAAAATGTCGTTTTCATTGCATACAATTATTATCTCTTGTCGTACTCAATTTTCCATAAAAATTTTGATAAATTATACTGTGCAGTGAGGTCTTAAGACTGGAGTGGTTCATTCACACACATAGATATTAAGGAAGTTACGTCTTGTTTGGGATATTTAAAAAAAAAATTTAAAAGATATATTGAATTTTTTAATTGCATACATACATATATATTGTAATTTTTCAACTGGAATATATCAGTATCAATAAAAAATTTTGTTTTGATTATTTGTTTACAGCCAGTGAATTGTGTAACCATTACACCAAACTTTTTTTTAATAGATAAACTAAGCCGCACAAAAAGTCACAATTTAGAAATTAAAATTAACTTAACGCAGAATACGTTTTAAATTTTGCAAACTTTGGAAGCGAGTTCAAGAAAGAATGTAACAAATTCGCATTGTTGTTCTCAAATTACTTGTTATTTGCATTCGCTAATATGTATGCAAATATTTGGAGCTCTTTTACGAAACTAATCAAAATTTATTTCAAATAAAGCTTTAAAATTTCAGCGGAAAATCCTTCTATAAATAAGTTATCATAAGCAGAGAAGATGTATTTGCTTTTCTGCTTTTTTCGCTATTTTAGGCGGTTTTGCTTTTTTCTGATACTATTGCGATTGTGATGCTACGACTATTTTGCTTATTTTACCATTTTTTCTTCATGTTGGCAACATTGTTAATTTTTTAAGTTTAGTAACAGGGCGAATTGATACCAGTTTTAAAAACATCTTCCGTAAATATGCCAACCTATCAGTCCCAAGTGAAAAATCACTTCAAAATAAGTATGTTTCTCATACGTATAAAGAGTCTTTGGATAAAATGCGTGAAATAGCAGAAGCTAAGCATAATATGAATTTCTGTTGATGAAACCACGGATAGCGAATGAAGATATGTTGCCAACTTTATTTGTGGTATCTTGGATGAATCTGTTGAAAAGAAACTACTTGCCATATAATGACTTACTTTTCTGATTACTAAATTTCAGTACTCGCTTACAAAACACATTACCTAAAATCTAAAAAAATTATGTACAAGTTGGTAAATGAGGAGAATAATTATTTTAGATTAAATAGATTACGTGAAAAAGTTGCCAAATAAAAAAAGTAAGTACTTCTCAAGAATCGATTATTTTAGTCTCACGCCTTGTTAAAATCATTAAGTTGGTAATCCAGTAAGGAACAGCTTCCACCAAAAATGCTTAATTCCAAACCCGATTACCTTTTTTGAAATTTTTTGCTGGGAATCTTACTTGCTAAATGTGGATATCCCTCAAAATGTAAATGGAGCTTCACTAGCTGCTTTTTGTGGCCAGATGATAAAAAAAATAGTTAATATTTATTTTACTTTTTAAAAGTATACAATATGAAAAAGCACTACTTTTTGTAACAGACTCAGCTGCTTACATGTTAAGTGGAATTTCTTCACTCAAAATAATGTATCCTAAAATGCTACGAGTACATTTGACATCTTTTGCCCATCTTCATCGTTTCGCAGAATTCATACGATTAGAATTTGAGTATGTAAATAGATAATTTGATATCGTGTACTATATCCATGTTCTAATTTAAAATTTTTTTTAGTCACGCCGTCGAAAGCAGTTGTTTATAAACATGAATCCAAATTTAGTTCTGCCACCTTTTCCATGCCCTACTCGTTGTGGAACTTGGCTACTAGCAGCTATATATTACGCAGACCATTTTGATAAAGTTGAAGCAGTTATATTAAATTAAATAGTGAAAACTCCGAGTCAATAGAATGTCCCAAGAAGATTTACGATTTGCAAATATTGAGTCCACAGCTCGCATTTATGAAAACAAATTTTTCCATAATAGTTAAACATCCAGGAAAGCAAAAATATTGTGGCTAACGTAAGAGAAAGTTTTGATAAATTTAAAGATAAAAAATATTATTCGCAAAATTGATGCAGTATTCAAAAGAAATCCGGAATATCAAAATTTTTTTAGAAATAAACTCTGTTGTGGAAACTGGACTGCGATCTGACGATAAATATGTTAGTAGGTTATCTTCAAGTGAACTGTTAAAATTTAAATTTGAACTGTTAAAATTTGATGTTGAGTTTTTCTACGAATAACTCACTTCTAATAGAAATACGAAGAAACCTTTCAATTCAAAACATAAAATCGCATATGATTGTATACTACAACCATTTTCAAACTGATATACATACATATGTATGTAGATGAAAAAATTTATGAAATAAGAAATGATTTTTTTTTTTCTTATATTTTTTTGCTATAAAAAATGTTTTTCCTGCTATTTTTGTCTTCTCTGGTCATAAGTATCAAAATGAAACCAAAATCTAGCGGTGTTTGAAAATATTTTGAAAAAGAAAAGCAAAGTATTTGATTTATGTGAAAATATGTTCTACTTAGGGCCAAAATTTTGTAAATTTATTTTTAATTATTATTTAAAGTTATTTTGATATTATTTCATATATGTACAATGTACATGTGATAATTATTAATGAACAAATAACATCAAAGTTAGTTGTAAATATTCTGACAACAACACATAGTTGAACGGAACAGCCAGCCTTTTTCGAAGGCCACTAAACCTTCCTCATCAGCGTTCTTCTGTGTTTTGGTCCACTGTGTGTGGTGTCAGTTGATGTAGATGTCTGCCTTATATACGTAACTTTATTGCAAATGGAATATGTGAATTAGTTTGATTCATTGCATTTCAATTTGCTAATGTGTTTCGTAATGTATACGCAAGTTACCATCTATATATATATACCATCTTCTATATATATTACCATCTTCTATATATATTACAACAGTCTTACCATTGTCGTTTTGTTCCTTACTAACTATACACATGTTTGTTCAACTATGTGTTGTTGTCAGAATATTTACAACTAACTTTGATGTTATTTGTTCATTAATAATTATCACATGTAATTTGGCTTAAAAAGCGTTACGAACTTTAGCCTATTCAATTCATAAGAATATAGAAACAAATACAGTTCGAAAAATAATAATTAAATTAACTAATTAATAGTCATTGGCTTGTGGCAAAAATTAAAAATAAAAATATACTTAATAGTAACAAACCAAAAAGTTTGTCTTAAGTAGAACAAAAATAAGCAAATTAACAAACATGTGTATAGTTAGTAAGGAACAAAACGACAATGGTAAGACTGTTGTAATATATATAGAAGATGGTAATATATATAGAAGATGGTATATATATATATATAGATGGTAACTTGCGTATACATTACGAAACACATTAGCAAATTGAAATGCAATGAATCAAACTAATTCACATATTCCATTTGCAATAAAGTTACGTATATAAGGCAGACATCTACATCAACTGACACCACACACAGTGGACCAAAACACAGAAGAACGCTGATGAGGAATGTTTAGTGGCCTTCGAAAACGGCTGGCTTTTCCGTTCTACTATGTGTTGTTGTCAGAATATTTACAACTAACTTTGATGTTATTTGTTTATTAATTATATCCTTTGTTCAAGTCCAAAACATCAGAAATAATAGAACAAAATAAGATTTATAATAAGCATTTGATTATTTAAAATTAGGTTCACAAAAAGCTTCAAAATTATTTAGCAACTTGTATGTCATTCCAACTTTTATTAACGCTGTTTTCACAATTGACAATGCTGCAGTGCCAATAAAGTATAAATATTAGTTATTAAAAAACAATCATTGCAAAAATAAATTTTTAGTAAGAAAAAACATTAAAAAACGATCATATCACAATAATCGAATTTTTCATTTATTTGTGCTTTTCTTACTGGACTTTTTCTTTCCAAACAAAAATTTCGAGTTATTATCCGTAATGTGAAATAGTTGAAAAAGTGTGCATATACATAAATATGTATGTATAGTTGAAAAAAGTCAATCAATAAATACATGTCTGAATCAAAGAGTTCTTCATTACTAATTAGTGGTTGCGCTCATTTGGGCACATGGCACTCACATGTAAACCCGACATTAGTTGCATAAGCATTTTTTTATTTGTCAAAAGGGGACGCATAAAGACAAATCAGATAAAAAATTTCAAATATGCTACAAAAATTCATGCTGAGTCACTTTTTCTTTCTCACTCCTTTTAACAAATAGAAAAACGTTTATGCGGAAAAATTTAATAATACTTCCCGAAAAAATTCTAGGTGAGAGTTCAGTATACATTTGTGATGTGAAAATTGCCTTGACACCAAGAAAATACATATCGCACACTAAATCATACACAGACGCAACTCAAAAAATTTCTGATGCTGAGTAGTGGCAAACAACTCTTGATGGTGTACAAATGACGCCTGTATGTAACATAAAAACAAGCATAATGGTATTTTACATTCTTCGAAAAGACTGTATTGCAAAAAAAATTTTTCCATTCGTTACAGATTTGTTCAATTAACTGGTTTATAAAAAAACAGAATCACTTTGATCATTTTGAGTTGTGACTGCATATGATTTAGAGTGCGATATGTATATGAAAACCCCAACAAATAATAATAATAAATTGCAAGTAAAAATTACTTTAAGAGCTCATATTGAGAAAGCAATTATGCTAAAATAATTTATTTAATACTTGCAAGCTCTCAAGTATTGATTTCAAATCAATATCAATTTTATATCAAACTTTAAGTATTACAATATATTTTTTTTTGTATGAAATATAAAAACACAAAATTATTTTTATTCATACTATTTATATACTTTAAGATATTAAAATATACATATGTATATGTACATATATTTGTATATGTGTGTAAATTTGTGACTTCCCTGCAGAAAATTCGAATATTGAAATTGTAGTGATTTGCTAGTGACATTGTCAGTAGTACTACTGATCAGGTGTACCCCAGCCAATGTAATTATCTATTGACATTTAAAATTAGCTTGTCATTGAAAATCGACCACTAGACTGTATCAATACTGACTAAGTAGTTCTTTTTGGGACCACGTGGAGACATTGGAACAAAGATTCACTACTAAATTTTAGTGGCTATAGTCTACAATAGCGATATTTCCTCGCTCGATGTCAATAGTAAAATTGTAGTGATTTACTAGTGACATTGTCAATAGTAAAACTGAATAGGTGTTCCGCAGCCAATGGAATCGACCATATGGGGACATTTGAACTAAAGATTCACTAGTACATTTTAGTGACCCTCGTCTACAATTTTATAAGGGTTGGGCAACAAACTTAAATACATACATACATATGTACGTAAGTTTTTAACATTATTGCATAGCATAATAAAAAAGAAAAACAAACTATTGACGCGTTCATTGACAATGTCATCAGAAATACACTAGAACTGTTGTCTCTAACGTATCTCTACTCGACCATAAAAGGAAAGTTGTCGACATTTCAACTAGTGCAATTGTCGCTAGAGAAAAGAGTGTTGACATATAGACCTATGGTTCTAGGTTGACTAGAGGGTTATGATACAATCATGGAATGTTTCACGTTAACTAAAGAAGACTTTCGACTGAAAATTTATATTGAAAACAAAAAACAAATTTTCATATTATATTGTTGATTTGAATATAACTTTTCAGTCGAAAGTTTTATCTCGATATTGTGAAATAGGCCATAAGTGAGAATTCAAAATGATTCCTAAAGTGTGTTTGATATTTTCCAATAATTAAACGTATAAAATTGTTTGCTTTTGCAGGGTTATTGAACGTGGGCAACAATTAATTTTCAGAGCACTATTTCTTTACTTTTATAACTTTTGCTACAAGTTTTATTTTATTTTCTTCTTTCCACTGACATTATCTGATAGACTGGCTATAAAAAAATACTTGTTTGTAAAGATTGCACTGATAGCATGCAAACCGATCATGCGCATTGCACTTTTCACGTAAAAGTAACCTATTTGGCTATAAAGGATTTTGGCACCAATTTACATACTATTTGCAAATTTGTACGAAGATTTTTTTATACAAGTACATACAAATGTATGTATGTTTCTCTATCGTATACATATATCTGTGCCTAGTTTTGTTAAGCTATATTCAATGGATTACGAGCTGTAGGACAATTCCCAAATTCATAACAAAACTTATAATAAACTGGCATGTGATGTCTTGATCCTCATATTATTAAATATTGCATATATGGTCCAAGTGCGATGAGGCTGTCAAATCTGCAGATCTTGCCTTGTAAAATAACGAAAACGGATTAAAATGACCGTTATCCAATTTTTAGCGAGAGCCGTTGAAGCAAACCCTTTCCAAAAAACTTAGTTTCATCCTATTAAAGGACCATAGTTAGGGAAAATTATGTAGGGAAAAAACTTTGCGCTTTTTATTCTAAACAAAAAATGGTTACACAAAATGTTTCCGAAAAACGAGACATTTAACAAATATGGTGTCAAAAGTGTTTATAGCGTAAGCAAATCGTATGTGTGTTTAATAAAAATCTAACCTTTGTTGTCGGAGAAACTTTGTTAAACTTTTATTACATAAATACATATGAGAGAGTTCGACATAGATTTTGTATGAATTTCTTGCGCAAGTTCTAAGCCAATAACGAAGATACGAATATTCTAGAGGCGGCGTTAACGTTCATTTATTTACTGTGTACTTCAGTATGTCAAAAATCAACTTTTACTTTATAAGTTTGTTAAACGTTCAAAAATAACACTCAATACTTTGTAGCATAAAGTTATTGCATATAGTCTACATAAAATTGTAGATATTAGATAGATATCACTAATACGAAAGAAAATAATAACAAATCAATTTTGTTTTAGATGGCGTTAGTTTATATATTTTTCTTAACTTTTAAGTAGAGATATTGCATTTTACAAAACATGCATACATCTGGACATGTTACACATCTCAGCAATATGAATCCAATGGAATAGAAAATCAACTCAACCATATCTACTATTTCAGAATGAAACTAATTTCTTTAGAAAACTTATTATATACAATAATTTATTGCAACCACATGATTTATTTAAAATTCGAGCATATTTCCTGATTTACATACAGTCGTACTTAAGAGGACTGCACTCGTGCGTTTTAAAAAGCAAGAACTCTCTGATGATGCATTGAAACACTGTTGCCATTCTATCTTATTCCCTACCAGCTTATATAAGCTGAGTCAAAATATTAACTTATTCAGGGCAATTATGTAAAAAACTCCGCAGGAAATTTGTCCCTTTTCCAATTAGAATTTTTTGTTTTCCCTATCATTTGCTATTAGTTGGAATTGTTCCCTGGGAGAAATTCCCTACGGAATTTTTTATATAGTAATTGCCCTGATTGTGTATACAAATATATTTAAAATCACCAACATATTAAACAAACACCTAATATGTTAATTATTAAATTTATGCATAGTTTCCGCAATGCAAGCAAGCAAGCAACTTGTCTAGAAACTTTGAAATCACTAAAACAATTGAGTGTTTTTTATATATATTTTTTTAGACAATTCGCGGTTTGCATTGTGGAAATTACACTTTAATTGTTGAACTCGATTTTTCATAGTTCCCAGAAAACTATTTTTATAGCTGGGAGCTTACGGAATGCTGATTTTTATATTAATGACAAGTGGAACAGTTATGTTTGCACCGGAAGTCTTTCAAGAACATTGGCAAAAGGCTTCACGAGCATGGAACTACAATAGGTGGAACAAATTTTGTGTTTAGGATTTTTCATTTGTTTTTGTTTTTCTTTTTGGTTGTGAACCGACTGTATTCAAAAATTAAGAAATAATTCCTAATACACTAAAGACTAAATGTCAAATAAATATACTTCAGTATTTCTTACGTTTTGCGTTTTATTAATTTAAATTTATGTATGATCAAAGTTTTAAAAAATATGGGGGGCACCCCGGGCTTTAGCCGGGTGCCCACACACATATTTACAACGACTTATTTACAAAGACTTGGTTGTGTAATTTGAAAAATCTTAACGACTTTAAATACCTAGTACATGCTATGGCATTTTGTGATATTGCAATAGTGTGTACTAGTGGCAACGTTTCTTATTTCCGATATTTTTCGTTGTGTGACATTGCTTTCCATATAAAAACATAATGTGAACGAACTTGCACACATTTGAAAATGACAACACAGAAATGCCAAATGTTTACTCAGCATTAGTCACATATTTTTACAAATATCCAATCTGTTTCGAGGCTTGCAGTATGTAATCTATCTTAGTAGGACTTTTATGTACCATTTGTTAATAAGTGCGCAGTAGTTAATCCTTAAAATTGTTTTACAACTTGAAGTTTTTGCTAAAAAAAAGGTACAACTTATATAAAAGGATATTTCGAAACAGAAAGTAGCATTTTATGACACATATTTTTGCAGAATATTACAATCGAATGTAGCTCCATTTAACCGAACTTTGAAATTGTTTATAAGGGTGGTTGGAATACTAAAACGTTTCATATAATTGTTCTTTGCAGGATTTTATATAAATGCTCAATGAGCACACGCTAAGGGATATATAGTTCCATATGCCTATTCACCATAATAATGTACAAAATACTGAAAGCGTCTTGCCTTGACGAAAGACGTAAACTAGAAAACCCGATGGACAAACATTTTTTCGATCTCCCGCATTGATTTTGTGGTAATAATAATTTCTCGTTGACTAGTCAGTCTCCTGTTTCCACAACACAGATGGTCGACTTGACTAAAAAATTTATATGAAAAGTAGTAATTTTTTAGTGGTTTTCATAAAAACCACTAAACCACTGGAAACAGGGTTTAAGAATTTACAGGATAGCAGCTTTTGTGATTGCTACTACATACATGCATTATTATTCAACACCTTAAAGAGATCATAGATTCTAAGATGAGGGAATAAGCGGAGAAATGTTGGTATGCGACGAAAACTTGCAAAACTTCTAAAATCATGTGGAGCTCCTATGATCCAAAATCGAATAAAATCCTTTTATCATTAACTAGAAGCAACTGCGAATTTCTAGTGGGGGTATTAACTGGACACTGCTGGACTAATTGCTAAAATCTGTGTGGGAGTCATTCGATACAGGCACCACGAACTAGAATGCCATACTTACAAGTTCTCTTCTCATCTACTGGTATCGATAAAGATCAATTCCGGTCTATGCGAGGTCTCTCACCACCCAAATTAACCTAACGTAACTTAACTATTGATACGTCTAAAATATTTTCACTTTTAAAGGTATACAGTAATGCATACATACAGTCATAAAAATTTTGTACAAATTGTATTATTATGATTTATAAAGTATAGTAGTGGACTTATCTCATTTAAAAAAAAAATATCAGTTTGATCTGTTAGTAAAAAAACGCCGAAGATATGTGTGATATCAAATGAATACGTCGAAAAACATATTTCGCTTAAAGCTACACAAGATTTCTTGCAACACTGGTCATAATTTTTTCTTCTTTAATTTAGATGGAGTGTATGAAATAGTAATGCAACATATGTTACAATTTCCGTATTTAAATACAGACAGTAACATTTTAGTTTGCATTGTAATTGTACCACACTACCCACCCTTGAATGAACTAATTCTTGTATATGTGCATAAGAAGTACGTATGGATAAGCATATTTTATATGTATCTATGTAAGTCTGCTAACGTGCATACAGACATATACATATGTATGTACATATGTTCAATACCAATGTTTGAAATATATTTATTAAATACTTGTTTACAAGATGGAATCCATCTAAAAAATGTACTCGAACTGATCAATTACAACTGAAAATCATTTTCGGTTGTCATGTGTTTTTAAACGAATTCATTCTAGAGACACATGCATGCACACACATCGTCTAACAGATACTAGAGTCAATACTCAGACTATTTTAAACTTATGTACATATGTACATATACATATTTTATTGTATTACAGGGATCAACCTCTCAGGAAATTGAAGCAACAACAACTAGAAAAGATCAATATAAATAATGACAACGATAATGATGTTATTTTCAAGCAGTTGTTTTCTATGATTTAGGATGTCTCTTCCTAGTCGTAATTGAAACGTTTTTCTTTCATGTTCATTTATGTTTTTGTGATACTTTGGCATAATATGAAAATAAGGAGACTCACGTAAATATGCAATCTCAGCTTCATCATTTAAAAAATTCCAAATAAATCTTTGCATACTAGTCTACTAGCATTGAACTGCTAACCACTAACAATTTGGCTCTTAAGTTACTTTTGTTTGTTTAATAAGTTCAACTTATAGGAAGTACCCCTTAAAAACTACTTTTCTCTCATTGAAAGTACATAACTAGTTATTTTTCTAGTTCCTTACTGCTAAAAAAAATATGTTCTTAACGAAATAAAAATTAAAATTGGTAGTAGAAATGTATTTTTTCTTTTATTTAAATAAATTTGTTTGTCCTTTTTTAATAATAGTTAAATTAATCTTTAACTGTCGTAATCTAAAAAAAATAGTTTGGGCTTGAAGTGTACCACTTACACATGAAACTAATTGCTAGAAAGTAGCAATACACTCACATTTCCTTACTACGAATCTCAAATTGTTTTTAATTTCCACTCAGCCTTCAACCATAATTTCAAGAAAGTTAGTTTTTAATGTTTTCAGAAAGTAAAATGTAAAGTAAATGCTACATCGATTTTGATTTAGTTTTTTCTTATTTAAAGGTGACTTATGGAAAGTGTTCTTAGCTATGTTTGAAGAAAACCGGTAGATGTATTCGGGAGGTTTTAAAATTTTTAATTTTTGTTATTTTGCATAAATATTTAGAGAATAATAATTTCGTATCTTCAAATATTTGTACGTGAGAACATAATTCATACCTTAAAACAATTATATTATTATTTAAATATTAAAAGTAATATTAGTAAATTTCAATTATTATTGTTAGAACTTCATTTGTTTCTATATTTATGTTTTGATCAGGCTATAGTTCGTATTACTTTGTAAGCCAAATTATATGTGATAATTTTTTTAATTTTTAATGAACAAATAATACCAAAGTTAGCTGTAAATATTCTGACAAACACATATTTGAATGGAACAACTAGCTGTTTTCATCATCAGCGTTATTTTGTGTTTGGTATACTGTGTGTGGTGTAAGTTGATGTAGATTTCTGCTTTATATACTCAGCCATTATTGCAAATGTAATATGTGAATTGGTTTAATTCGTCGTGTTCAATTTTGCTGAAAGCTTCTTTGGAATGAGAGCTCAATTTTACCATCTCTAAACTTAGAATAGTCTTGTCATTGTCGTTTGTTCTTTACTAATTATGCACATGTTAGTTAATTTGCTAATTTTTGTTCAACTTAAGACAAATTTTTTATGGTTTGTTACTATTAAGTATATATACAGTCTAAAACAATAACTTAAATTTAGTATCATATATAGTCTAAATTGTTGTTGAAATATTCTTCATGTCTAAATTTATATCGATTTTGTTGTTAAATGGTATAGTTTGTATCAAAAATAGTTTTATTTTATGTATTATAAAGTGTTTTTGCAAGAAATTATCAAATCTAACAAGATAACCTTTTAGTTTCTTAAAATTAGAAAAAAAAACATTTAACTTAATAATATCAACGAAGATATTATCATGAATACAATTGATTAATCAAAAAAACCTCTTGTATGTTTGTATCCATTGTATTGTCATATTAAATACAATTATTCAACAAATTAAAATGATAATGAAAAAATATCAATGGAGCCGCCTTATTTTAGGGTGGTGCGTTTCGGATATTAATTAAGAGAGCTTGAAGATGACTCTCTTTGGCCATCTAAAATGTGCCGTGAAATTATCAAAAAAATAATAATTTTATATCTTAGATCAATCGTGTTAAAAAATATTTCATTGGCTTAGTCGGCCAATTGAGCTTTTAATGTAGAATGCTAGAGTAAATCAAAACATATCATTTTCAAAAATTAAAATGTCATTATATCGTTTTTTCTTGCCGTTATGCAGTGGTAAACAAATATGTTAAGTGCAGAAAAAATAAAAAAACACATATTTAGTCCAGCGTAAAACAATCTGCATCCAGTGTAATTGCATTTGCTTAACAAATAACTTGTTGTTTTAATTTAAAATAACAGAATTTATACTCGTAATTTCGTTGTCCTTAGTTCTTTGTCCCTCCTAAAAAAAGGATTTTGCATATTTGCCGACTAAGCCAACGATTTCATTATCTAAGGCCCAATAATTGACCTCTAAATTATATGTCATTTATCTTTAAAATCCACTTAAGTACCGAATTCATTTTTTCAGTACAAAGTTGAGAGACATTTAAATGCCCAGCCTTGTGGACTTAAATCACACTTAAGTTTTACGAGCATACCATACTTTATTGTGCTTGTGTGTGTTTATTGAAAACATGTACATGAGCACATGTGGTCGTATTAACCCTCTAACCCGCAAATCTGAAAAGTTTTAAAAAATTTTTTGGTTAATTTTTTTTAAATAACTATCACCCAATAAACTAAAAAAAGACATTAAAAAGTAATTTACTAATTCAGTTTAAGAGTTAGGTAAGAAAAGGTGAAGAGTGCCTCAGGACACTGTTAGCGGTTCCGGTGTAAAAAAAACAAATCGCTATTAATTTTTATTTATTATCCGATTTTATTAAAATTGAAATGAAAATATAAAAAAAATATGAAAAAACATTTTACTTTCTATGATGATATTCATTAAAGCAATTCTTGGCATTTGAACAGCACAAATGAAGGTCACACTTTGATGTTTGTGATTTTTTGCAGAGTTTGCACCATCTTTTGCCACCTTCTTTGCCTAACCATATTGGAAAATGGCCGATATTGTCATAACGGACATCATCAGTTGGATGTTTTGCTCTTTCGCCAACCTTTGAGCTTCCTGGCTGTGAATCTTGCTGTGCGGTTGCACATCCATGAACTCAACTAACTGATCGTCGGTCAAAGCGGATAGCTTAACATGTCTTCGGTTTCTATCTGCCATTTTTACCCTTCTTTTGATTAAGAATGTAAAATAAAATAGCAAAAAGCCAAAAAAGAAGGATATATAAGGCTTCAATAAATTTAGCCGGAACCCGCAAAAGTGCCCTGAGGCACCCCTCAGTTTTTGCGTTCTCAGTGCATGTTTTGTTATTATTTTGCATTCACAAACATATAAATAGAAAGGAGAGTATCTTACCTTTCCAATAAAAATTATTTCAAACAGATCCGCCGAGTAGAAACTGGTATAAATTACTTTAAAAAAAAAAGTTCACCCACAAAATTTTACGTGCACTAATGTTGATGTCCCTTGGTAAACTGCTGATAGAATCAAAACCAAATGTGAAAATTAATTTGAGCTTTCGAGAGAAATGTCAATAAATCTGTTGCTATACGCACCCTTAAAAATTCAAAAAAAAATAGCAATTGGTTTTTGAGTAAATGCGAATTTTGTAACAATTGCCTTGAGGCACTCTTGCGGGTTAGAGGGTTAATTAAAAAGAATTTCGTTTAATTTCCATAAATATATAACATATACAATATATATTTTCATATCATGAAATATGTAAACAGAAAAATGCATTCTCATGCTCTTTTCGTTTCATAAAATGTGTTTTTATGCAATTTTAGTTTTCTTCATTTTGATAACCTAACTTTTTTTATTTATAATAAACAGCTGTTCTTTAAAAAGCCTCCCATAATACTGGGAAATTTTGTAGTGCTGCCGTACTTTCAACGTAATTTAATAAGAACTTTAATTAACCACTGAAAAAATTAAGTGGCAATTAGCTAAATGGCATATAATTGGGAGGTCAATTATTGGGCGTAAAAGTGAACATTTTTTAATGAGTGCGCTCAGTGTGAGGACTTTAATTGTTGAGGTGTTTTGGAAGATGAAATGACTTAAAATTTATTTATTTCTTAAAAATAAAAAAATTTTCGATATTAAAATATAATTAAATATTCTAATTTGGTTTAAAATTAATGCGTGTGTTAGAGTATGAACATTGTTTTTATTTTTAACTGTACGCATTCAAAGTTGTGTGATAGCCAATACTCAAAGATTACTTAAAACGATACTTTTGCTATTTTTGTTCTAAAACAAACAAGTAAGAGTACTATATTCGGCTATGCCGAATCTTATATAGCCTTCACCAACGTATGTATGTCTATCTAGTATACAGATACACATACAAGTAAATACATACATATTTCTTTTGTGATAAAATCTATAATTTTCTTATGCTGCAATTTTTAGTAAGTGACCTCTCGGTATTTTTCGACTAAAGAATTTGATTAAAATATTTTATTATCGATATTAGCAATAGCTTAATATTTTATTCTACACTCTGTATTCAAGAAATATTTTACATTCAGCCTTATTCCAGTTGTCAATATCGACCGCACGTCAATACAGTACCAAAAAATTGGGGCTTGTTTACTCGATCTCAATAACTATTTAATAATCCAAAAATAGTCTTAGCATTGTACACCCATACCAAAACTCTTTAGTGTCTCAATTTGAACATCCCATTGCAAATGGTATATATCATGAATTTTTTTGAGTTTGTTTAGCAGAAAGGAACGGTGTTAGGGAAATGAACATGCACTAAATTTATTTTGTAACTATGACTGTTGCTTAACGATTTTTATTTTAGTGTTTTATTTTTGGGAATTGTTACAATTTAAGTTTAACATTTATTAACGCACTAATAATCCCAAATTATTATTTTGCTTATTAAGTAAAATAATTTTTCATTAAAAGTACATTGAGATTGTTTATTGAGGGGTTAAGCTGGATCATATGCGCATTTCACTGTTGCTAATGCAGATCATCAGGGAACCCTTACCCAAAAAACTTTAATTTAAACAAATGAGAAATTGAACAAATAACAAAGTTGAAACAGTTGCTTTTTATTTTCTTACTTTACTACATTGGCTGACTTTTTTCTATTTTATTTTATCTCCATTTACTAAACATTAATAAGAACTTTGAAACATAATAGTGCTGAGAGCATAATAAGTACATATACAAATTCAGCTAATATAAAATGAGTCTTGAGTAACGATCTTCCTAAAACATGAATTGCGTTTAACTGAAAAAAAATTATTTTTCGTTATTTTTTTAACCAAAATTTAGTTTTTCAATTTCCAACTCTGGAACCATAATTTTGATTTTTGTAGTTTTAATATTAATTTATTTCTTTCTAAAATATAGAATATATTTAATTACCAATTTTGTTCTTTAAAAAATATATAAAATATGTTAAAGTGAACAAAGGAAAAAAGAAATAAGGAAAATAGTAGTTTTACTTAGTTACTTTAATATCAAAAAAAAAAGTTAAATTTTTCCAGCTGTGGAGCTATGGTTTTTATTTTTCTAATTTTCTATACCCAATTTTTCTTTCCAAAACAAAAAATATATTTAATTTATAAAGAAAAAGAAAAAAATTAATTAGACCTAGTTACTTTTATATATCACAAAAAGTGTAATTGCCCAATTTCAGATTTTTCCGATTTCTAACACCAATAGTTTTCTTTTAAGAATGTGAGATATGTTTAATTTATAGAGAAAAAGGGAAAATTAGTTTTAGTAGATTATTTTTATATAACAAAAAAGTTAAACTTTTCCAACCCTGGAAACATCTTTATTATTTATTTTTATATTTTTAATACAATGGACCATTTGGACACTCATTTCTGACACACTAGTCCAAGACCGAAGTCTCTAGCTTTTCTGAGAGCTTCGGAAAACGCATTTCACGTACACCAGACATCGCTTATTCGTCTTCCCTATTCATAAGGAGCCACACAAAATTCAAAATCCAGTTTTCGAGTGTTTATTATGAACGCCTTTAAGCTACATGTTTTGACAAAATTTTACACTTCTGTGACCAAAAATGATGCTTTTATTAACAAAAAACAAGGGCAATTAACTACAACTTTGTTAAGTTTTTTGTTTGTTGTTTGCTTCTGCTGTAAAATTATATTTTTGTTAGTTACGCCTTTTTGCATTTTAGCTAACGATATACACTTTATGGGTCGAATATGAATATTATGGAAATTACACATGAAATGACAAAACTATAATTGTAAAGGGTATAAAAAGCAAAACTAACACAATAGTCGAAATAAAAACCAAAACACAAAAAAAAGAAGTTTTCTCACTTTGATATCAATGTAGCTGTGAATTATAATAGATATCTTTAAAAATTTTAGTACTTTTAAACTAAATTTCAAAAGCTTATACGATTTGTACATAAAGACAAATTTAGCCCGCCGCCGGGTGGGTGGATTTTATCTACACGGACATGGGGGTTGGGTCATAATGACCCACTTATTAAACACGATGTACGTCGTGATATATATGAGAAATACATATAATTTAGATTAAATCGTACTCTAATGAGGAAATAAAGTAAGACATTACAAAAAAATTTATTATTTATTATTACTTATTTATTTATTAATATTGATATTATAGATAAATACAATAACAATATTAGAGGGGTGGAACCACTAGCTACTAAGGCTATCGGCTAAAAAAAATTATTTTTGTTATTATATAACTGTAAAAAACTAGCATATTCTAGCTTAAATACAAAACACTCAGTCCTTAAATTTAAATGATATTTTTATACATCTGACTGTTAAAATTTATAAAACAATCAAAATAATAATAATAATAATTGAACAACAATAAAAAAAACTAGTTTCTGATAAGCAAAATTCTTAAAAAACGAATAGTGTAAAATAGCTACGTTACCTGCGGGGTTGGGTCATATTTACCTTTTTAAAATTTTAGCACGTATAACTCGAAGTACAATCGTCGTACGACTGATTCGAAATTTAAAACATTCAGAGGAATTGAATATATCCAGCTACTGAGAAGAGCGTTGAGAAGAGAAGTACACACAGAAAAAAATACCAATATAAAATCAACATGCCAAAAGGTTGATTCAACTTCAAATTTACAAGAAATAATATGTTGTTTGAGTGTGTTGGTGCTTATTTGCTTTGTTCATAGCTGCAATACACGTTTGTGCTTAGTTCTGTAGGTTGTTTTTGTATTGTTGTTGTTTCTTTGATCTTTGTAAACAGCCGACAAACTGCTACTGGCTGGTAGGCAGTGTACTACTAGTCTTGCAGTTGGAGGATCGCAGGTTCGAATCCTGGAGTCAAGTCAAAGTATTTTGTATTTTTTTTTTACTAAAACTTTTCAAGAGAAAGCGTTTTGTTTTTTTTTAACTAATACTAAAACTTTTCAAATTAATTGTATGTTAAATGTAAATCAAATAATGTTAAATTATAATTTAATTCAAGATGGTACATATTAGTGTGTATATTAAGAATATTTAAAGTTGTTGTGGCGGCAGGGGTAAGCCCTGCAGCCACACGATGAGTTCCTAGTTCAAATCTTGGCAGGGGAAGCCAACTTAATTTATATACAAAAAATTTTCTGATGTCTAGTTATTTCAAAAGGAAGAATTTTCTTTGACAATTACTATAAATCACTTTAAATTAACATGAAACAAACATGAAGCAAAATCGTTGGCAAAAATGTAAAATTAACCATATTTTTAACGATTTTACATTGTTTTTTTCTGTTTGTACATTTTTAAAACCACAATAAACTCGAAAAGTGACGGGTGATTTTGACCCATCCCCCTGGCACCGGGTTAAATTAAATTTATTTTATATGCATGATTTTTATTTATTGTATCTTCATATATGAACTAACTAATAAGTATTCAAATCTTAAATCTAAAAAATATAATTACGCCCGACCAATGTCGGACATAAGCTTAGTAGTAGTTATATATAATACATATGTAAGTAGTGATAATCAAAAGGAAAAAAATAAAAGTATTTTCAAGAAGTCCCATCTGGAGTGCTGTGAATAAGAGCCCTTGTATCCCTCTTTTTTAGGCGGATGTGTCCAGTAAAGTTCAAAATATTACGGGCAAGCGGATTAGGATGTGACTCGAGTTTTGTTAAATATTTGCCAGCGTATTTTGCAATTTCTTCAGTCACTAGTGGCATATTCAAATCACGATGTATATTTGAATTTTTGATGTACCATGGAGCCGATGTTATCATACGTAAAATTTTATTTTGCCTGCGTTGAATTTTCTCTACATTTGAAGCTGAAGCAGTGCCCCATAGTTGAATTCCGTAGCACCATATTGGCTTTAAAAGCGACTTGTATATTAAAAGTTTACAGTCTAGGCTAAGTGTTGAATTTCGACCAATCAGCCAATGTACCTGAGTTAGTTTAAGTTTCATTTGAGTTAACTTAGAATCAATGTGGTGTTTCCATGTAAGTCGTCGATCAAGGTGTATACCAAGATATTTCACATGTGAATGTTGAGAAACAACTTGATTGTTAATACGAATGGGGGAACAAGTATCTCTTCGTAAAGTAAATGTTACTTGAACACACTTTTGTTCATTGACCTTGATTCTCCATAAGTTTAACCAAAGCTCCATCTGGCTAATGTGTTCCTGGAGTTTGCGGGATGCCTCATCAGGGTTTTCATGCATACTAAGGCAGGCTGTATCGTCAGCAAATGTGGAAGTATGGATACTACTGCTCACAGGCATATCACAAGTATAAATTAAATATAAAACTGGTCCCAGTATACTCCCCTGTGGCACACCAGATGAAATTGTTTCAGGCCTACTTGTAAAGTCTCCTTCCGCAATAGTGAACTTACGGGAAATAATGTAACTTTCCAAAAGATTTAAAATGTTTATTGGTAAGTAAGTCTTCAATTTTAAAATTAGGCCTTCATGCCACACTTTATCAAATGCCTGGGAAACGTCAATAAACAGCGCAGAACAATACTTTTTTCCCTCAAAAGTTCTTCTTATAAATTGAACTAATCTGTGAGTTTGTTCAATGGTGCTATGCTGACTTCTAAAACCAAATTGATGGTCTGGTATGCACCCACTACTAATTAGAATTGGGGACAATTTTGTTTTGAGCAGTTTTTCGAAAAGCTTTGACATTGTAGATAGTAGACTTATTGGCCTGTATGACTCAGCCTTTGTTATATCTTTGCCCGGCTTTGGAATCATTTTAACCTTGGCAAGTTTCCAGTTGTGTGGAGGGTTAAATTAAATGAAATAAAAAATACGTGAATGAATATATCCTAATGTATTATCAGAGCACCATCCTTCGTCGGTATTATGTTGCAGAATCATCGGCGAAAATAACCAATTAAGGGCAAATAAACACAGCTTCGACAATTTAATATTCATCATTGGTACCAGAGGCGCTGCAACAATGCATTCTTAAAAACGTAAAAAAGTGGAGTTGTAAAGTAATGAAGCTTTCCTCTATTTGTTTCTTTACAAGCTGTTTTCTCTATCACTATCCCTTTCCTTAAAAAGATAACACTGCCTGAGTGTTACTTCTCTCTAAAAAAATCAATCTTGCCTGTCATGAATAATTAAATTTTAATCTGTGGTTAAGACCTAGAGACAGCGCTGGATTTACGTATAAGCCCGTGTGGCCCGGGATTGGGGCGAATTAGTTTAGGGTTTTAAGAAAAATAGGAATTAAAATTTTAAATAGATTGATATTGATAATTTTTGTCAATCAATGAAAAATTTAGAATATAATTCTGACTTTACCCATTAATTTATCGATGCTATGTACATTTTTTACGATTTATATGATAGTATTCTAAAACACTTGAGTAGAACATTGTGTATTGTTGAGATTGGGTAGGTGTATTTTACATTCTTATTTGCGAAACCAGATCGCACTCTAGTTCATAGGTATTGACAAGCAGCGTTCAAAAACTTTGGGGGGCATTCGATACGAAACTTAAAAATTATTCCATATAAACTCTATTGAAATATTTCTAAATTTTGTTCGATAACAGTAATTGCAGTAATTTGCCCCCTGATTTGGGTAATTGCTTTTGCCTCTGCTTACGCATCTGCTTTTGAAAGCTTAAGCAGTCGCAATCAAAGCGAACGCATGAAACGAAAGTGTCGGTTTGCCTGACTACTCTTTTAAATAAATTCAGGTTTTATATTTTTGTTTTTTACTAGACTATAGTTTTTTGCAAAAACTGTTACTGAAATTCAACAGAGAAGTGTGCATTAATTATATGATTTTCGAAAAAAAAGAACGAACATTTTTCAGTTAAAAAGTGGTCTTCATAACCTATTTGGGTGACTACACACGTTCAGATTATATTGCCAAATATCGTTGTCAAAAAACTAGGAATCCCTGTTAGTTATTTTAAAGGAATAACTGGAAAAATTGTTTACTTTACTTTTGCAAAAAAAGTACATGAAGAAATGATTTTTTTCGACGTAAAATGCTAATGAGATTTATTTAGTGGACTCTTAGCTACATTATTGACATATTAAGTAAATCGCTACCACTAAGTCTGAATTAGCCGTTGGCTAAAAACTGATGACACCATATTTTAGGGCATACTGACTTTAAAAATCTTTGGAGATCCATAAAAAACGTTTTTCATAAAAATCGCCAACCTGAGTATATGGGTTTACTTCCCTTCGGTAATATTATCGAACCTATACTGTCAGGACCGTGCAGATTTGAACGTGTAGTGCACAGTGTAATTTAAATATTTATAAATTTCATATTTAATTTTAAAAAGCTTTTCCTCATATTGACATATATCACGGGGCCTAGGCCGACATCAAACATGAATACGCCACTGCCTAGAGACTACTTCATGCACAGTTCTCAGAACTTGAAAATGATTGCCAGAGATCTTTGGCAAAAGGTCTTCAAGTGTCACTGAGATAAGAATAACTAGAAACTGTACGATGAATGGTATTGGATGGTCTTGCGATACCTGAAATACCTTAATGGAATACCTTATGATCCTTTAATACATTTTGATGAAAAACTCAGTTTCTGAACTTTTTAATATAAAACTAAATACATAATTTATTTCTTTATTTCCTTGTTATCATTATTTATTGTTAGTCATTCAACAATAAAGTTAGTGCACATGAGAAATCACTATTGAATTTTCGTGTAATGACGAAATATATGGAAATGCATCAAGACCTAAATATGTTTTAGGTTCCTTCTGGTATACTTCCATGTATGATTTACTTTATACATATTAAGATTTCTGATTTTATATGTACATACATACATACGTACATATGTATGCATGCAATTCTTTTCATCACTGATTTTAAATTGTCAAACAACTATATTTCTGTGTATAAAATTATGCATTTATTTATTCAATTTCGCATTTAATAATAAAGCACGAGTACTTTAATAAAAGCTAAAAGAGAATGCTCATATCAGCTTTTAAATGAAACCACAACAGAAACAACAATTGCAGTAAAAATAAATAAAATTATTTCTTCACCTCATTGCAATTGGGATAAAAATCTCAATTGCCACGTAACGGTATAAAAACAATTGAAAACATCATAAAACTGAACATTTTCAAAATTAACCAAAAATAAAAATCGACAAACAACAAAAAAAAAAAAAAAAAGAAAACAATGACAACAACATTGCAATGGCAGCATCACCGTCAGCAGCAACAACCAGTTGCATCGTCAAAATCGACCCATACAAACAATTGAAATAGCTGAAACAGTCATCCAACCAACCAACACACAAATTTATCCAGCAACCGGCAACACATTCAAAACTAAACTGCAATAAAGAAAAAACACATGGAACAACAATAAGCATATAATGAAAACTAAGTTTAACAAGAACAAGAAAAAGAACTTGTACTTGAATTTCTTAACTTTTTTTCGTTTGTTTTATTCTTGCGAATAAACGTTTAAACGGGTTGCTCGCATGATGGTTCAGTTTGTTGTTTTTGCTTTTCATTTTTAAGATATAAACGTAATAAGAATGTTTAAGAAAATCATCATAATCATCAACATCAGCACTCAGCATTCGTCTCCATAATTTCCATCCTTTTTAAACGAATGCACTTTAAAAATAGTGTGCAGGTATGCAGAGTTTTTGACTTGATTTGCTTAAATAAATTTTGTATGAATACCTTGAATTCGAGGATTTTATAAAACTATTGAGATTGATTTTTATTTTTTTGCACTTATATTTTTTAAATTAAGCAAAATAAATCCAGAGGGCGTGGCATCTCAAATTGTGATAAAATTCTTATTCTGCTCTACGTATTCAGAAAAGGAGTATAGTTTCTGGATCAAGTACTTGCATAAGGTTTTTTTCCTGTTGAAAATCATAGAGAAAATATTACACATCATTTTTAAAATCATAAATATCGGATAACAAGCCAAAATTAAACTGACATTCCTAAGTCAAACTAAGATTGATGGAATCAGTCTTATGTAATACCTCTCACTAGGAGGAGGAGGAGTTTTGCAGTGGAATATTACCATTTTTATGACATTTAAAATGTCCTTAACAATTTGAGTAACTAGATATATATCCAAGTATAAGCCTAGTCCACGGATGGAAATCATGGTACAATTGTACTTTTTATGGTACATTTATGACCTCGTTGGTTGGCTCCTTTACTTCAATAGTGTGTTTTAAGTTTTATCACGCATTTTTTATGCGCTTAACTTAGATTTCATAGTGCTTGAAAATAACAGGCCTGTTAATAACCAAAATTTGTAAAATAACCGATCTCTAACAAGTCTGATCTACGACTGTACCCTTATGAATGTAATATTTAATATTTTTTTATGTTACTTTTTATGTTTTATACTGCATTTTTCTACACAGTTTTATTAACTGCCGGGCTCACGATGTCGACAGGAAATTTTCGTTCGCTTATTTATATTGAAAACAAAAACAAATTTTCTTATTTTGTTTTTATTTTCAATATAAATAAGCGAACGAAAATTTCTTGTCGACATCGTGAGCCAGGCCGTAAGTTTCTGTTTTTTATTGTTTACTTCTAAATTTTTACAATTTTTTTTTACGTTTCCGTTCTTTTTAATAAATATTAAAAAAATGGTACCGTCATGGTCCAAAAAGTACATTTTGTTTTCACAGTTGGTACAAAATCCAAGAAGTAATTTTCCTTCCCTGGCCTAGTCCATGGCTGACTGTGATCAAAGTGCGAGAAACAGATGAATTAACTGTGACATTTTAATATTGTTAGCTAGATATTGGGATATAGGCGGGCCGTTAAATCTCAACCTAGAAGTTTTGTACGTAGAGCCAAAAAAATAAAATTTTCTTTAACTAGTGACACAACGGATGCTTTCAAGCGGCTTATCAGTAATTAAGAAAATATGACCAAATTCATTATAATCGAAGTACATGGCAACAAGGCTATGTCTCTAAGTCTTGTGATGAACAATGAACACAAATTAGAGAGAGCACACATATTAAGGTTCCTGGAGACGCCCTCAATCAGATGAAGTGTGTGAGTGTCATATAACGTACAAACAAACACGTCAATAATCACTTGTACTTTGACTTCTTTGGACCAAGAAATTCTGTCATCAGATGATATATTTTATTTAAGGTTTAGTCTTAGGTTTAGTTTTGTTAAAAAATATACAAAATTAACAACCTTTGAAAAGAAAATATTTTAAGTGCATTAAAATTAAATAAAGCTGGCAACTTTTATTCGTCCGTTACAAGTCAACCATATTTTTTTTTTTTTGTATAAATCAGAATTGGAGACTATTAAATAATTAGTCGTCAAATAAAAAATCAAAGCTTTTTGATTTTCATCAGTCACTGCCGACTGCGCGTACTATGTGATTGATGATTTCATTTGATCGTCCCCTGGAATATTGAAATTAACAGAACGTACTCGTATTTATAACAGGAAAATATATAGTGACACATTTTTCCATTAAACAGATCCTTGAAAATTGCAAAAGTCATACTACCATATACTACATAATACTTATGGAAGTTCAGACATGAAATTTTTCATCAAAAAGGGGTACCATTATATCGATTCAAACTTAAAAAACATCACTGCCTACCTTTTCCTAAAGTTGAAAACAAGTTAAACAAAAATGCAACATCAACATCAAGTTTACCTTAAAAGTGTGAGTGCAAGTAAAAAAAAAGACAAAAATATGAAGCAGAAAGGATAGAAGGGACCTTAAAACAACAACAAGAGACATGTTAGTTAAAAACGAAACAAAAATATGTATAAAAAACCAACAAGTTCAACATTTATTTTGTGTTCAAGTTAATGAAGCCAAACTAAAATAAACGATGAAGTAGAAAAAAAGGCAAAAGTAGTAAGAAGATGATTGCAACTTCTTGCAAACCAGCACGAAAAAAAAACAACTTAAAGCGCCAAGAAACTTATTAACAACAAGTGCAAACCATTTTAACTTCGAATTCATGCAATTCATCGAACTATACAACCAGTCATCCAGACTGCCAGCCAGCCATCCAGTCAGCCAACCAACCAAATAAACAACTACCCGAGAACTGTCCGGCTATTTGAGGAAAAAAGAACACAGCAAGGAATTTAGTTTGTTCCAAACACATACAAGCTAAAAATAAGGTACCACAGTCTACAAGATACGTTGTTGCATGATGCACTGAGGGAAAATTTAAAGCAAAACTAAATCGACACTTTAGGTCGCAATAACTACGACATTTACGATTATTTTACGACCACTAAAATCAAAAGTGTAATATACTGAATTGTATCGGTGTAGAATCAGTTGCTGTCGCTGTCGCTGTAACTGCTTCAAACCAAAGTAACAAGAACAACAACGAAAACTACTTGAGTGAGATGTGTACTAACAAACACCACATTTTTATTTGTGCAGTTATTTGGACGATAGATACAGTGTCACACAATGTTACTGACTACAAATTTTTAATTCCATATCGAAAAGAAAACTATTTTATAGACTCCCTCCTATGAGTACACTCAAAATATTTCATAGCTAAAATAAATGAAACATGTGGTTCATTTTACGAAAATATTCGTTGATTTACGTTACGAAATGCTTCGTACATAGTAGAAATGATATTGGATTAAAAATATAAAATTCAACTGACGCTTTGACCTCACCTCTTCCGATTTTGATCAAATTTTATACTACTAGCCATGCCTTGGAGAAAGTAAGCATTCGTGAAAAAGTTTGGCACATTATCGTGGCCCACTCGCGAGATATAGCGACTTGAACTTCCAAAGCAACATTCTTCGTTATAGGATGAAATCAAAGGGGAGAAAATAAGCTTTTAAGGGGTTTAAATTGTTGATTTGAAATTGAAAGTTCAAAATTTTATCATGTATTTTTGTTGGTTATTTCTAAAAAACAGTATTTTTAAGATTCTAAAAAAAATAGATGTTGAAGAACAACATCTTATGTATAATTGCTATAAGTTTTGTTTTGGGATACGAAATGGCTTATGAGATATTAAAAAACATCATGCAAGGTTTAAAAAATAAATTTAAAATACTGTGTTATCAAATATCACTAATTCCATATAAGGAATTTAATTTATTAATTTTAGGCATGTAAAATATGGATTTATGTATGTATGTGTTAATAATTTGCTAGTATGGTTTATACGTTATCACAAATTTTGCTCGAAGTAAAAATATTTTCAATATCAATAGATCTTATTATCCACTCCTGCACGTTTCTTATATTTTTTTGTGATTATAGTGTCTTCCTATTTTAAAAGTATTACAACAATAAATTTCACTTTGTGGCATTTTAATAAAATATTAACCTAGCACTGTTAAATTATTTTCGAAAGAAACACTGATTTAAGGGCACTGCTACACGTTCAATATATATTGTGATATTTGGATCGCGATCCATTCTAATGGATTGATGGATCACGAGCGTATGCTACATGTTCAATATTTATCGCGTCAGTACTTACGTTATTTTTTGTGCTGTGCGGATCGTTTATTAATAATAAATTTAATAATAAGGTTTAGCCGACGAGTCCCACAACTCCGGAAAAGCCTCCAAATTAAAAATAAAGTCTCAAAATAATTTTTTCGGTCATTAATTCCGATTCCACTGGCAGAACCCACTCGCTTTCACTATCCTCTGCCATTAATATTATGAAAATGCTACACGTTCAATATTTATCACGCGATCCGCGGTCCGTGGTCTGGATTCCATAATTTAGGCCTTTCTGCGATATGGATCTCGATCCATTAATACTGCATGCTACACGTTCAATAAATATCACGATACTGGATCGCGTTCAATATATATTGAACGTGTAGCAGTGCCCTAAAAGTTTTCGTATCCCAAAATAAAACTTTCAGGAATTCTTGACAAAACTTTGTTCTTTAACATATAATTTTTTAAGAATTTTAAAAATATGTACCGTTTTTCGAAAAAGAAAATTACTGCAACGAAAAATTCACTAAAATTTGACCTTTAACCTTTAGAAATAAAATCCAAAGCTAAAACCATCTTAAAGCTTAAGTAATTGCCTTTAATTTAATACTTCAATTATAAACACATGTTGAAAGATTATAAAGATATTAGAAATTTTATGTGACCATTGTGGCATATCTTTATTGAATTTCCTAGTCTTAAATTTACTACTCGTATATTTCCAGATTGAGCCGCGAAAATGAGCCTAGGTTATACATGCATGCTAACTCTATCATGTGCATATATTTCACAAAGTTTCAGCCGATTCGATGAGGGTCGGTCCAAAATGATATAATTTTCAGATGATTATATTATGGAATTACTCTATTACAAAATAAATTCCCCAATCTTAAAAAGCAATTTTGTGTTATATACGAAATTTTTGTGTAAAATTCAAATCTTTAATATATAAAAATATGCAAAAAAAAGTATATTTTCTTACATTTGGAAAATAATTTTGTAGATTTTTTTTGTTCAGATTGTAATTTTTGGAATTTAAGGTTGTAATAATTATGAAAAGAGAAATATAATTTAAGGGAAATTGTTGCAGTCTCTGTACATTCATATTTTGCAATGAAGCTAACGAATCATGCTGGGAATGCTGGGAAAACAATTGGGACTAACAACGAATTTTTCGTGGCAAAGTTTCGTCATAGAAAATAAAACACATTGCTCATATGAAAATTAACACAACACCGCAGTCAAAGTAAATTCGTCATGCGTGACAAACTCTGCGATAGATTTATTTCTATTCCTTACTCCGATGAACCACGAAAGAACCATTTTCTAAAAACACTAACAACAGTTTTTTTATTTCAAATTTTTTCGTAAAATTCACGAAAAATTTTACTACTCATCGTCCCTACCACGTGAATTTAAGGTCGGCGTATTCCTAAAAATGTAAAGATTGAAATATTTCGTATTGAGTTATATATCGTATATTTAAATTTCAGCATTTTGAAATGAGTCATATCCTAGATATTAGGGTATCAATGTAACGAATCTAAAAAACGAATTTCGCATATTGGATAGTTTGACGTGGTATATATACGAAAATAATTGTAAAAAATAATTTTTGTAACTTAACGAAATGCGTAAAAATATGAAGTCTGTTCGTAAATTGTACAATATTTTTCGTTTAATGCAAAAAAAATTTTTTTACTTTAATCCCAAATTATTATTTTACTTATTCAGCAACATTCTTTTTATTAAGAATACATTGAAATTGATTATTGAGGAGTTAAGCGGGATTCTATGCGCATTTCACTGCTGCCAAACCTTTACCCAAAAATTTCTTAGAATAACTAGAGTTATTATGTTAAACTTTCATTTAATATTTTTAAGCATGCAATATTTTGAGTGTACAAAACTTCAAAATAATATTTTCTATTTTGTTATAAGTTTGACCTCTTGTTTCGAAATTGCAGAGATATACATATAAGAGATATACATATAATATATACCGATTTTCACTCTTGAAGCAACCGGCAAATATATAAATAACTCACAATTATCCCTTGTAAATAAGAAAAACAAGACTCTTCCAATATAAACTGTTGACTGTCAGTCAGTTGTGCTTAATCACCGCGGAAAGATATAAAGTGCAACAGCATTTGTAAATGAAAAACTTATTTAATCAGAATATGTGTTCTTTTCAGGGAACGTTTAGAGCCCCTTTATCATTATGGTCCTGCGGAGAGAAATATTCGCAATGGGGAGAACAAATTGGTGTCAGCAACCAATAAACTAACTTCCATACACTGTTCATTAGAGTGTGCAGGAGAATTCGTGGCAGTCGACCTTGCGTCGCTCATAGGAACTCTACTTTTCGCAGACCACACCTTTGCGGTATTCCGTCATGACTTGACCCTATAACCCGCACAAAACGACCATAAATAACAATGTGTTTTTCATCGAAAAACATTTTCAGCGTTGAGATACAAAAGCGTCCAATGCAATCTGAAAAAGTGACTGTTTGGCATAGATTTTGGGCGTTTTGATACTTCCTTGAGAACAACGTTGGCTAGGTTATGACCGCAAACAGTAAGAGCGATAGTTACCAACCTCGTTCGGCCATAATTTTGTGATTGAGAGCTTGGTATCTTACGTGGATGTGATGTGAACTGACCACCGAGATCGTGCGATTTTCTCCTTTAGATTTTTTCTTGTGGGATTTTATTAAGTGGTTGGTCTATGTGAATAAGCCATAAACCCATGTGGCGCTCAAGGCCAACGTAGTTCATGTCATTCAATATCAGCTTGATTCATGCGTCTTAGAAAATTTAACATTTTGGATACGCGCCACCCAACGAAGTCTTAATTCTGTGGCAATAGGGAAAAAGTGCTTAAATCTAATTTGGCAGCTTTTCATGAGAGCACTTTTAAACTTTAAGTGATTTTTTCAAAACTATTCCTATTTATGTAACAAATTTTACTTTCTTGCAATACCAGATTAACTCAAATGGAAACTCAAGTTAAATATTGAAATAAAATAAGCAAAAAGTAAGGCCGGTGTGCCAAATGCCACACAAGCGTAAAAAAAACGTAACCTCTAATTACTAATGAAAAACTGTTTGATTCAGACATGTAATTATTAACTAAAATAGTTCCATACATAGCTAATAGACAATTTTATAGAATCCAACATGATTGGAAACTGTTTAAATTAATAAATACATACATATCTGAATCAAACAGTTTTTCATTAGTAATTAGTTGGTTACGCTTTTTTGGGCAAATGACACACAAGAAATGCCAGATGTAAACTCAGCCTAAGTTGGCTGTAACTTTAGTAAAAAGCACATAAATATGTGGCAATAAGGAAAAAGTGCTTAAATCAAATTTTACAGTTTTGCAGGAGAGCACTTTTAAGCGTTCAAGTCGATTTTCAGAAATTTATTTCTTTTACAGTTATATTGGGAAATTCTCCGTCAACCTTTATTTTTTTAAGCAAAGATTGTTCTACACACTGTAAATAATATATTTAAGTTGAAATTTACCAAAGTATAACCTTAATTAAGCTATTATTCCAAATGAGATTAAAAGTCTAAAAAAGATAAGTCGCAATTAATTTTGCTACAACTTCCTGAAAAATCAGACAAATTAATTAAGACTTTTACCAGGGGTACTTTCGAATATGCAGATTACAGCTTATCAGCTTATCTCGACTTAAGCACTTTTTCCTTTTTGCCACAGAAATATACTGAAATTGGAAAATAACGATGGCGTAATAATTAAAATTTTAGGTTAAGTCCACTTAAGCACTTTTTCCTTTTTACCACAGAATTACTAAATATTTTCTGACATGACCTAAGTTGGTTTGATAAAATTATTAGGGTTTCTAAATAAAACAAGTCAACTCTAACTTTTTTTCATTGCTGAAGAATATTCGAAACAATCAAAATTGACTTGGCAAAACTCATGGAGAATATAACAGATAATCGATCTTATCTAAGAGCTCTAATTGGATCTATGTATGTATATAAATCAGGTACTTACTTACATACACATGTATGTATATGTATTTTGTTTCAGAATGCCTAATGGGTCAAAAAACTTAAAATTTGTCTGTAATATTTCACTTAAAGCTTATGCAATATTATGGAAATTACATTCAAAAAGGATCAAAGTAATCACCATCTTATAAAGAAAACAAAAATCATTGAGACATACACTTGATATTAAGAATGGAATTGGAAATTATTTATAAAATTAGTTTGCTCATTTTGTAAATGAGCTAAAATTTTATTTTTCGTTCCACATCTCAAAATTTTCACACGAAAAAAAAAATAGGACGATCAAAAATCTCGGTATTTAAACAACAATTCTTCAATTATTTCATATATGTATAGTTGAATTCGCCAGTGAGATGGATGCTCTTGCTAAATTATAATTTGCCTTTTTTTGGCATGTTGTTTCTTATGAAGACTTATCTCCATTTTTTCTTCATCGTTAAATTTACTGAACGTTGTTGCAATTGCTTGATTTATTTTTCATCAGACTTGGAATTTAGGATAAAATGCGTGCGCAAAGTTCCTTGTGTGTCTCTTAGCATTAAGTTTTAACTTGCATGTAAGTATAGTCGTATGTGTTGGGCTTTTTAGCAACGACTATAATTCGAAAAGCAAAAACGTGTTTCGATTATTCATGGCAGGTTGTTTTTCATATTTTGTTCGTGTAATCATTAAATCAGTATTCATACTATTGATTTTTAATGAAATGCTTTTCTTACATCATCAAAACGATATTTATGTTGAAGCATCTTTATTACACTATCCGACACTATTTATTGCAGACTTATTCAGGTACGTTCAATTTTATTTTCAATTATATTTCGTGGTTTTTTTATTTTGTATGGTTTTCGAAATTACAATTTGCAAACATTTTCTAAAATTTTTTGCAAAAAAAAAATCCATCACATACATACCTGAATTTCTGCAAGTTCCATTACAAGGAGCTATGGAATAAAGAGGCTAAATCGACGTATTAAAAAAGCGGCCAAGAGGAAAATAAATCTTGTTTTCTATATTAATACATATGCTCTATAACTTTAATTTTTTTGAAATGCATTTATTTGTCTAAATAATATTGTTATCCAGTCTGTGTTCACACATTGAAAGTCTTGTTGGCAAATTGCTTATTTATTAGGCAAATGAAAGGTTCACAATTGTGTGCACTTGCAATTAATTTTGTTTTTTTTTTTTTTGTTCGTAGTATCATAAACGCAAGAGGCTTTCAAAGAGTTATAGTTTGAAAAAAAATTAAATGCCTAAAGATTGTGTGAGCAAAGAAAAATAAAATTAATTTAAAAAATATAAGAATAAACATGTTGTTAAATTATTTCCATTATTATTCACATTAATAAATTATCTTGAAGAGCATCAATTAAGCGCTTACGGATTGTAGTACCAAAAAAAAAACAATTTTTTGCAGAATAATATATTCATTGCTTTTAACGGATCAAAAATTTGCATATTTTGAACATCCTTAGAACTCAAATAGGTAAATCCCAAACGTCCGAATAATAAACTATCTCGTAATACCCCCGCAAGAGGGCAAGAATTCGCACTTGGTTTGAATTAAAATTCATATAACGACTTCAAGCTGGCTGCTTGTATATTTTGACTTGTCGTACACATAGAGAATATATTGGTTAAAAATCTGTTGAAGCAGCAAACATTTATTTATGTATTCCAATATTAAATATTTGCTATCAATTACCAATCAATATTACGATTTTTTCATATTTATAAACAAAAAACCATAATTACAATAGAAATAGGATTCTCACAATACTGTTATTAGTAGCAAAAATTGATTCCGTTCATTTATAATAACCATTTTAGAATATTGGCAGGCATAACTAAATTAAATATAAGCTAGAACCCATCTAAAAAATATGTATGGTCCATATATTTTTTATATATGAATGTATTGAATTCATGTATGGAAATGTATGGGATTATGCATGGCAAAAGTATTGTATATGAATTAATATATGGACTAATATATGAAATGTATTATAATATATGTATGAGCTCATATATGGAAATTTAATTATGAAGCTCGAGCACATATGAAGATCTTCATATGTGGATTCATATATAGAAATAAGATTACATATACATCTTATTTGCATATTTGATGTCTCGCATAAGATCGTTTTTGCAATCGAAAAAGCTTGCGTTTTATTAACTCAATCTTTTTCTTTATTTTTTGTCACTGGTGTATTCTAAATCTATTAGAAAATACATACCGTATGTAAAGTTTATATGCGTACACCGTCAACATTTAAAAAAGAAAACCCATTCTATTTAATAAATCAAATAATAATCCAACTATGAAATGAAAACTAGTTTTAGTATTATTTTTTATTTTATAGTTAATTGCATTAGTTCTTAATCTAATTTCTTAACCCTTATGTGAGTGGCAAGGTATCCGGGTACCTTTGGCGTTTGCAGCTTAATTTTTTTTTTTATAGAAAAAGATGGTCCACATATTTTAAACTTCTTGAGAACTCATAACTATTAATAAATTTTAAATTATCATTATTTCTTAGCTAAAAATTTGAAAAGTCGTGGTGGTCCTATTTTCATCTTACACCCTTAACGGTATGGCAAGGTACCTGGGTACCTACATACATATGTACATTACAAATGAAAAAACGATTATTGCATGAATATATATTTTTATATATACTCGCACATACATAAATAAAAAAAATTAAAAATTAACACTAAGCTACAAATAAACTTCCACTGTTCACTTCGCGAATAATTTAGAGAGTTTGTTGAATGCTTCTAGTGCAAGCTTTACGTGTCTTTCTTTTATTGTTTTTCTTTTTATTTTTGATAAAAAAATATTACTTTCCAATACTGTTTCGTTATAGGTACCCGGGTACCTTGCAATGCTGTTAAAGGTGTTTTTTGTTTTTGCCATTTACATAAGGGTTAAATTAAATTTTATGTACGAATATTAGTTTTGTGTTTTTTAAATAATCTACCTTTGCTCTTAAAATGATGAATGAAATGTCTTTTAGTTCGTTTTTAATTATTTTGTCCAAATAAATGCTTCATTAAATATAACCTCCCTAAACAAAATTTTTGAAAAAAGTAATTTTAGTAATTAAAATTATTGCACACTAGTGCACTCTTTTGACTCAAGGGATTATGAATATGAAACTCGCATACTGTATAGGGAATATTTATACACATATGTATGGAAATGTATGAATATATATTATCATATATGTCTATATACCCTCATTTTTTGGATCCAAACCATATATGGGATATCCATACATATTTGTTTAGCTGGGTACTTTATTTATTAACAAAAAAAAATTTTAATAATAAACAAAAAATCATATAGAAATGTTATATAAAAAATATACATATAAATATATCAGAATAATTACACAAAATTTAGATTTTACAAAAAAGGTAAAGACATTATGTATATGTAGGTATCGCAAAATATTCGAAGAGTTATTACTAAGAATATGATTACTACGAAAATCATGCTCAGACCATATAAATAGACTTTGAGAAAGCATTTGAAACTCTACCACACAAAGTAATATGGTTTGCTCTTGCTTGTAAAGGAGTTCCTGACAAAAGGACTAATCTTATCAAGGCATTATACAGGGGAGCAACCTGCCGAATATCTCACGAAAACCAGATAACAGCTGGAGACAAGGGTGTGTTATGTCTCCGCTAATCTTTAGCATTGTGCTGGACATAGTAATGAAAGAAGCCCTTGTAGAGCAACGAGGATATAGACTATGCGGATGACACATGTTTGTTGTCACAAAGTTGCACAGTTATATCCAGGAAGCTAGACAATGCTGCCTAAGCCGCATCCAGGGAAGACCTAAAAATAAATGTTGATAAAACAAAGGCATTGAGAGGCAACAGCAATATATCCAGTGTGTTCAAAGTCGATGATAATATAATTGAGGACGTGAACACCTTTTGTTACTGAGGTAGTTTATTAACAAATGTCGGTGAAACCTTCATGGATATTGAAAATAACATAAAATTTTCAAAACAAGCATTCGGACGACTCACAAATGTGTGGAAATCATAATAATTATCCCATAACACTAAAATCAGGATATTCAACTCAAACGTCAAGTCCGTACTTTGTATGCGTGCGAGATCTAGAATGCAGCAACTCGTGATCTGAACGCTATACAGGTATTTATTAATCGGTGCTCGCGGAGAATCCTAGAGATAGTTTGGCCAAACACAATATCAAACACTATGATATGGACGTGAACACACCAAATACCTATCGAGCGAGAAATCAGGAGGATGGAAAAGACAGATCGACAAGGAGGACGCAAAGACAAGGAAAAGTTGGAGTGAAATAAAGAACATTTCCATTGACAAATGTAATTGGAGATCGCTTTTTGAGGCCCTATGCTCCTTATAGGATTAAAAAGAAACATACATATATAAATTAATTTCGTGTAAAGAAATTAAAATAAAAAAATTTTATTTTAGTTGCCGGTTTTTAGCCGTGCAACGTCTTATTTATTTAAAAGTAAAAATACAAGTGAATTATGCTTATTAACTACCCTGCCAAACGCCACTTCCTCATGTCTCTGCGCGTGCAAACCCCAGACGCTAACTCTGCATTTTTGGTGTGAACAAAGTTGAGTTACAATTGAATGTTCAGTAACCGGAGACGCAACGTCAGCTTTGTGAACTTGTGCAAATTATTCAATTTTAAAATTTATACATATTTGTAGTTTCACATTTTCCTATGTGAAATTATTTGTAATTTCTAGATAGGAAAATGTCTAGAGATATAAAAAATTGAATATGTAATAAAGCCGAAAATCTGCAACGGATGTTACAATGTACCAAGCAAATCAAAAATTTACACATTTCACTTCAAAATATTAGCAACAAATTTTTTTAATCTGCACAAATTGTTTTTATATGAGCCGTTTAATTTTCTCTAGATCTAGATATGTAAAGATGATCAATAGTGTTAATTGGATCTGGTTAAAAAAATATCAGTAGTAATTGTACGGAAAATATTAAGCTAAGAACATACGATGATATTGAATTTAACATTGCCAATCTTAACGAAAATATTAAACAGGCTGCTAAACATGTCATTACCTCCCATCCGCAGACTTCCACAGACTCTGTTTCATAGAATTCATTCTACGGATATTGAACGTCTCATTTGTGAAAAAAAGAAGGGAATGGCAACAGCACAGATCACATCAACATAAAATCAGATTTAAAGAGTGCACTAATCGAATCCAAGAGTTGCTTGCATCTAAAAATAACTGCATCATCTTAAAAATTATCTGGAAGGTCTTGATGTCAAACCACCATCTAATTACTATTTGTGGCGCGCTGCTAGAAAGCTTAAAAGAATCGTTGCGTATAAAGCATCTCTGCGCACATCTACCGGAGGTTGGGCAAGAAGCGATACTGAAAAAGGTAACATATTTGCTGATCATTTAAAATACGTATTTACGCCAAACACATGTACTGGTATTGTTGATTTACCGAGTGTAATAAAGCGTGAGATACAAAAACTAATTGCTGAACTCAACCCGAAGAAAGCTCCGGGTTTTGAGGGAATTAGTAACCAGATGCTGATGAAGTTGCCTCGTATTGCTATTAGAATCCTCTTATTAATTTTTAATGCCATTTTACAATTGGAGTATTATCCAAACAGTTGGAAGCTTGCCAAGATTAAAATGGTTCCAAAGCCGGGAAAAGATCTTACCAAGGCTGAGTCCAATAGGTTTGCTGTCACCAATGTCAAAGCTTTTCGAAAAACTGCTCATGACAAAACTGTCCCCAATTCTAGTTAGTAGTGGGTGCATATCGGATCATCAATTTGGTTTAATAAGTCAGCATAGCACCATTGCTGTAATTTATAAGAAGAACATTTGAAGAAAAGAAGTATTGTTCTGCGTTGTTTATCGACGTTTCTCAGGCATTTGATAAAATGTGGCATGAAGGCCTTATTTTGAAATTGAAGACATACCTACCAGTAAACATTGTAAGTCTTTTAGAAAGTTACATTATTGCCCGGAAGTTCACTTTTGTGAAAGGAGACTTTATGAGTATGCCTGAAACTATCTCATCCGGTGTGCCACAAGGAAGTATACTGGGACCAGTTTTGTATTTAATTTATACTTGTGATATGTCTGTGAGCAGTAATATCCACAATTCTACATTTGAATGCTGTAATGCCTTAGTATGCATGAAAACCCTTACGAGGCATCCCGATATCTTCAGGAACACATTACCCAGCTGGAACTATGGTTAAACTTATGAAGAATTAAGGTAAACGAACAAAAGTGTGTTCAAAAGTGTGTTCACGTAACATATACAATACGAAGAAATTCGTGCTCCCCATTCGGATTAACAATCAAGTTGTTCCTCAACATACTCATGTGAAATATCTTGGTATACACCTTGATCGACGGATTATTTGGAAACACCACATTGACTCTAATCTAACACAAATGAAACTAAAATTAACTCAGGTACATTGGATGATTGGTAGAAATTCAACCCTCAGTCTAGATTGCAAACTTTTGATATGCAAGTCGATTTGAAACCTATATGGTGCTACGGAATTCAACTATGGGGTACTGCTTCAAATGTTGAGAAAATCCAAAGAAGGCAAAACGAAATTTTACGGTTAATAACGTCGGCTCCATGGTACATCAAAAATTTAAATATACATCGTGATTTAAATATACCACTAGTGAAAGAAGAAATTGAAAAATACGCAGGCAAATATTTAACAAAACTCAAGTCACATCATAGTCCGCTTGCTTGTAATACTTTGAACTTTACTGGACATATCCGCCTAAAAAAGAGGGATACAAGGGCACTTATACTCAAAACTCCAGATGGGACTGCTTGAAAATATTTTTTTTCCTTTTTTGATTATCACTGCTTTGATTATCACTATTTAGATTTAAGATTTGAATACTTATTGTTAGTTCATATTTGAAGATACAATACAAATAAATAAAGCATGTATTAAAAATATATGAGCCATGCCTACCAATGATTCCTTGGAAATACCAATTATTTTGGTTGTATCAATTAATTATTTCTATAGTCACAATTAAAATTTTCTGTTGCAATAACTACTTCGATCTAAAGTTTTACATATTGCTATTGAATAAATTGTGCTTACAAAAGCTATATTCCTTAATCACAGCAGAATTTAGTGTTTGTTGTTGCAAACGACTAAATTCGACTGGCTTTAAATTCGGTTATCACAACAAACTTGTTTTTCTGTGTTCTTAATTATATTAACCAATTTTAGAATTAATAATCCCCCTTTTGTCAACTATCATATAATTCTGGTATAACGACAGCAATTTTAATTACTGCTATTAACCCAATACTTGCAACAGCAGATAAAAATGGTTACAGTATAGAAATTGAAATAAAAGTTATGCTTACTGCCGAAAATATGGTTAGCATGACTAAAATGAGATAAAATAAGATCATAATTGGTACCTGTAAAAGAAAAACAAGCTGAAATAAAAATATAGCAAATAAAAACACACAATATTTAAAATTTTATGTTATATTTATGTATATAATTTAGCTTTTTTACATTGTAAATTATTTTTAAATTTAAATATATCGCTCATTTACTTAAAGACCGTCATAACTCAAAAAGTTTAATTTTTGAGTTAGTGATGCAGAATTAGTCCTCATATCGTTCTTCATATTGTATAAAAATTTCATACTCTCTTGAGGGAAAAATTTAATTTTCTTTTTCCATTAAGTTGTGTGTTTAGTTTAGTCCTTAAAACTGTTTTCCCCCTAAAATAATTCATATATTACGAAACTAGCTTTATAACTTTTCTACCCCTCTACTTGAAGAGATATTGTGCATTATATAAAGAAAAATTTCCTTTACATTTTTCTTTTCTAACGCCACCCAAAAAAATTATTTTTTTTAATAGTTAGGACGTAACTGTTTTTAAATTTAGGTTAAAACCATTTAAAAAAAATTGAGGCCTAACCTAAAAGCACACGGCTTTTAACATCCTTATATATCCTAATATGTTAATCAATATGACTCTACTCAAATCAAAGATAATTTTATGTAGATTAACTATAATATATTTTTTTTATGTATATATCTCTATTTACAATCTATCCATTTGGGAATAATAAGTAAATTTGATAAAATAAGTGGAAAAATAATAAAAATTAATACGATAATATCACCCAAACTTTAAAATTTAATTTCAATTTACTGCTATAAACTTTGATAGTAATATTAACCTCTAGTTAGTTTCAGCAACTGATAGAAAGTCTTTATTTTAACGTCAATATAGAAGAAAAAATTTTTTGGTTGCCAATGCTAAAAATTGCTACTAATATGCAATTCATAATATTTTATTAGGTTATGGTTATCATATCTCTTATATAGTCATGACCAAAGCATACGCTTGGTTGATCTAATCAATAAAATAATTGTCAGAATCGTATCATTGGGCGCATTCATAAGACGTAGGTTTTGACCTCAAAAGTTGTGAAATTGTTGGCAACTGTTGGCCCCAACACTTGCGTCTTCATATAAAAGGCATAACTCTATTCGATCAGCTGTTCAGGCTGAGCAAAACATGTTGACTATAGGTAGCGAAAAAATTTTATGATGAAAAATTACTCAACTGTGGAGTAGAGCCGAACTACTCAACTATGCGTTTCTAACCCCCTGTTTGTGTAAGACGTTTGAGTTAGAAATCTTGGCGTTTTTGTAATAGATTAAAGGAAACTTGTACAACTTTTCTTTAATTTATTACAGAAACGCCAAGATTTTTAACTCAAACGTCTTACACAAACAGAGGGTAAGACAAACACTCAACGGTTGCGCAACAGTTACGTCTTATGAATGCACCCATTATTACAATTTAGATTTTACGTTAATGAACATGGATTGTTTTTTGGATTCATAGCAAATTTATAGCTTGAGTCGAAATAAAGTTTAGTCAACTAATATTTATTAGGCCTAACCATTTTTCAACCAATCTTTTTTCTGGGAGTATACATACAACTAAATATTTTTAAATGGTTTGTATTTATCGCAAACATCTTTTAAACCAGTGATTAAATGTAGTTGGAGCAACTGTCTACATAATTTATTGCACTGCACCATAGTCATAACTCAAAAAGCTAGTTTTGCTGAATTTACATCCAAATCAATGAATGTATTGAAATTTTCTTCATCATCATCTGTTATATGACTATTTTTCAATATATAAGCTGTATCTGAAATTCAAGCAATCTACCACTTTTGTAAAATGGTATATTTATTATTGTAATATTTGAGAAAAATAATTTCATTAATTGTCACTCGCTTAAAAAATCTAAAGCGTGTACCAACAGGAAATGGTGTTTGTAGCAACTGTTTGTTTGAATAAATATTTATGTAAAAACAAAATGTTATGTAGAAATACATAATTGAATTCCAATCAGGAAGCAACAGCAGAATAACATCGTCACATACTTATGCTCTTAATTGGTGTGCATAACATTAACAGACACTGTGGGCTTAACTTAACAGACAGACTTGATGTAAACATACAACATACTCGATGACAAGGTGAAGTATTATGCAGGGCATTGCAACATAGCAAGGACACAAACCAACCATTATCTTAACTTGGTAGCATTGCACAGTAATGGCGGATATGAGACTGAAGCCAACTCTGTTTGTCGAAAAGAAGTTTATTTAGAATAAATTTTGTATCTATGCATTATTCTTTTTGTTTTGTTGCACAATATAAAATTTTTTCAATTCAAAATTTTTAGCTCTCTGTATGCAATACAATTATTTAGTTATTTAGAATTCTAAGCACTTATGTAAATGAATTTTTTAATTTTTAAAACATTCAGTTTTTACGTACTCGTATTAAAGTTTAAAATTACATTAATTTTTTTACGTATTAAAGATTAAAGTTATCTATGCTCTAGGGCATTTCAATTGTGACAAAATTGTTATAAACTTCTTTTCAAAGCACCAGTTATACAGAAAAAAAATCAGGTTTGCTTTATGCGACGGCCGACTGATTGCCTTCTTGTTGTATTTTTAACGTCTGCGCTGTTTTATTGTTAAACTCGTAATGATGGCTGGCTGTTTGTATGCTTGAACCACAACGAATGATATCAGCCAACAAAACAGAAACAAAACGAGTCTAAAAGATACAATTATTGAGTGAATTTGAATGCATATATATAAAAATATAATATAAAGAGTGCCATAGAGGTGGTGTCTGTTAGCCCGTATAAAGTTAACTGCAGCAGAGTACACAATTGTTTCATACGCAACTTTTGAATGTCATTATTATATTTATCGTAATCATAATTTTCATTAATTCAGTAACATTTCCTTAATATTTTAGTTTCGTGAATAAATATAATTTATTTTATATAAAACTTCTGCATGCCAGAAGGTTAGACAGACAGACAATTAAGGCATTCGTCATATTATACTTAAAACTTATGTACACATACATATATAGTTTCGATTATATTGTATATCTTCTAAGTTTTAGTTTTCTAACTTTATCAAATACGTATTTATGATATTTCTTGTCATTAAATAGAGGTTTGTTCATATTTTGGTAGTTTTTTGCTCGATTTTAAATTTTAAATATGTAATGGTTTTAAATGTACATACATATATACATTTATACATGCATATGTATGTATATATGTACAATACCTATTAATATTTTACTCTATTGATTTACCTGGACATTAACGAATTTAGGGGCTCTTTTGATCATTTTGGTTCAAATGGCTTTTGTTTTAATATTTTGACTTAAGGGTATTTCAATTTGAGTATGTATCTTATGGTGAGAACTTGAAACAAAATTTAGTCAACTCGAAAATAATATACATACATATTATGTATGTACGTTAAAAATACGGCCGAGGTGATATTTTATTGATCTTTGCACATGTTCATCCAAATTTAAAAAAAAAACTTCCTTCATTTTTGTATTTATCTAGGTATGTTGCTATTATACATGTATGAATGCCCTGAAAAGACCCGCAATCGAATTTGGCACCAAGACCATAAAATATTGATTGCACTATAGAAGAATAACTAACAAAAAGGTTGATATATTAGTAACATAATAAAAATGTTAGTAAGGTTTAATCAGAAATAATTTCTTAATCGGGCTTCAATTAAATATTTTTTATTAATTAATATGAGTTTCTAAAGATGAGATGAAAAATTAAACTAGACTTTATTAGCTGGGGAAAATACCGATATTTTTTATTATTATATTTTATTATTAGTAAACATAAAATGTTAGAAAATAAATAGCTAGATAACAGAAAAACACAACAAATTTGTGAAACATTTAATTTTTTTTAATATTCGGCCATGTTATGAAAATCGTATAATTTCAAAAATGGAAAACAGTATTTCTTTAATCGGACAATTTAGTGCATTCGTAACGTAGATTGGGTAAAATATATGAAACATAAAAATTAACTGATAAGCTACAATAAGTGAGATTTTTAGTTGAATGATTTGCTGAAAGTTGCCGATCTCAATACCATTTAAGTTTTCAGAACATTCCCAGTAATCTCTTTTCAGCTGGATACACTTTTCCTGGCGATATTCAATATTTATATATTAAGCTGTCTAGATCCGTGAAATATCCAACAACCGTAGACTTAACTTTTTCTTAAATTTGGAAAAAGAAAATAGTCCTCTGGAGATAAATCTGGCAAAAAATTTATATTGCAAGACAAATTGAATTTGTGGATCGTAACAGTGGAGTCTTGAACTGCTGCATTTTATTGATGAAACAAAACTTTACTTTTTGCCACAATGCGGGCTTTTTTCTTTAATCTTACCACTTATATAATGAAATAAGTTAATACTCTCGTTGATATTTGTTCCTTTTTTGAAGACAATTAATAAAAATTATGCTATTTGTACACTAAAAACAGGCGCCATGACCTTCCAGTACACTGATTCGACTGATATTTTGTGCTGGATCCATTCTCCATCCATAGTTTCGAAAAGACACAACTCAGTTTCATTACGGTCAAACATCGCCAAACGCTCAATTGGAACATCTTCACTACGTTTTTTTGGTCTATTGTGAGCAAACGCTGCATCAGCCATTTTATGCATAGCTTTTACATTATTGAATTATTGGTCAATATTTGATGTACATACATACATATGTATATGACTTTTGCAACTGCCTATCATCTCAGCTTTACCACGCAATTTCAGCCAATGATCACCCAATACAATTTTGTAGATTTTTTAACCGTTTCCGGCCACTACGGTGCTCGTCTTTGCTTATCGTATGGCCTCGTTAATCGCTTCTCGCGAGCTAAGAAGAATATTGAAAGTATTGACTTTGAACAAATTAGTCATCGTTACGTATCTGACTAATTTGTTCCATATTTAGCTTATTTAGGAAAGGGATAATGAGAAGATAGAGAAGACATGTGGTAAAGGAAGAAATAGAGGAAAACTTCATTATTTTACAACTCCGCTTTTTTTGTACGTTTTTACTAATCCAGAGTTGCAGTGGCACTTGTTGCCAATGAGGCATATTAAATTTTGAAAGCTGTGCTTAATAGCTATTTTATTAGTTATTTTACTTCGCCAATGACTCTGCTACGCAATGCCGACGAAGGAGGGTGCTCTAATGTTACATTAGGATTAGGATATGCTGAAATCGATATAGTTCAGTGACCAGTGTCTATGCCTTTATCACTTGAACTTTCCTTCAAACTGATACAAAGAAACACTAATTCACATCAGGAAAATGCTTGGTATTGTTATTAATGACTGCCGGGACCGGTCTCGAACCCAGGACCTTCGGTTTTGTTGTCAACATGCTAACTACGATGCTTCAGCCAACGCCACCCACATAGTAGTAGTGTGGGTTGCATAGTAGTAGTGGCTATAAGCCGTAAATTTTTCATGGTATACGAAATATTTTTTTTTTCCAAAATCCAAATGCGACTCATGTAGCCGAAGTGGACAGATTTCTATGTGGACACGTATGTAAACATATGAATATCAAAAAATACATATCTTCGGCTTATAGTGTAAACCTGCTTAATCCACTTTATATAAAATATGACATTTTAGTCCAATTTCTTAACCTTTGTATAGAAACCGTTAACAGTATTTTGTCTCTCCTGTAAAATTTGCTGGAAGTGAATTAGCAGGTTTACCCTCTAAGCTGAGGATATGTTTCTAGTGGACGGTACGTATCCAAAGTAGTTCCACGATGACATCAAAACTACGTCAGAGACATATTCACGCGTGACATTTACATGCCGCGTGCAGCAGGTTTATGTAACGTGGTAGCTTGAAACTTAATGCCCTAATTCATTTAGAAGAATTAGGACGTTTTTGTTTTGAAAATTGTTCTGAGTTCTTGACTTTGAATTCTTAAAATTATTTTCTACAAAAAAGGTTGTTGTCTTTGATAATGAAAAATATAAATATTATTGCCATGTTCTTAAAACATAAAAATTCAATCGAAGTATTATACAATAGTTTGAAATAAACATAAAAAAATATGTGTTGGATATAATGTTTGGGACAAAATCATGAAGCAAATACACGAACCTTATACCATGTCAATAAATAATAATTGTTTTAAAGAATCAAAACTTTTGTTTTTATTGTCCATAGACAAGACGATACAATCGTCGAACATAATTAGGGCACAAAAAGGTGTATGAGTTCGAAATTTTACATTTTCCTCTTGAACTTTCTTTGGTGTTGACATAGGAAAAGTCTTATTATTATGATAGTATACGAGTTGGATACATTTATGATATTTCGAGTAAGAAAGTACAATTAATTTCAGTTATCTACAAGTATAAAATTGTGTATATCATTTTATTTCCCTTTGTTCCCTTGCATAAAAACTCAACTTTACGTTATACAAACTTAATATTACTTGTGACTTATTTATATGATTAGTGCGGGAAACATAATTATGTCGAAAAAACTAATGTATTCTGAAACAATCTTATGAAATCAAGCTTTCGACTACTTTTTAAAATATTAAGCGCGCACATATGTATTCATTTGCATAAATCCATGACAGTGAACGTAGTCCTAGGGACAGTATTTCGTCCTTTTCAGTTATAGGACAACGTATGTTATAATACCGGTTGTTATGAACTCAAAAACGTTCAAGTATGTGATAATCTGAAATATAAATTTTGGATTTTATAAGTTATACGATCATGGATGTAATAATTGGACTATGATACATCTGTCATTGCTTAGTAGTCATATATCAATTATACTATGTATTGGCAATTAGACTGGGGTCTGTTGCCTAATCTTCGGGTGTCTTATTCTCACTTGCCCCTTGCTTTTTTGAATTGATTGAGTTTGGGAGTCAAATACTTGGCATTTTTTTATTGTTATTTGAGTGTGTGTTTTTGTTTTTATAAACAATTTTGAATTCCTGTTTATCATTTACAAGGCGTAACCTATTTATTATTAAACAGATGAAGTGTAATTTAAATATTTGACACTAACAAGACATCATATATTACTTGCTTAAAGGTAAAATATTGAAAATGCAATAAACAAAATTTGAACAAATGAGATTTTTTAAAAGCATTTTACAATTTCTTTCGAATGTATACGATTAAGTAGGATTCAGTAATTTGTTAACGATTTAGTTTAGTATAACGATACACGAAGTTAAAATTTATATATGAAACTTGCATTGCACAGTAAGAAATTGTGACTTAATTTTTAAACTCAGTGGTTTTCAATATCGAAATAAACGAACTTAGATACATATATAATTTTAATTATTATTGTTCGAACTTTATTTGTTTCTATATTTATAATTTCATCAGGCTAAAGTTCGTATTGCTAGTAAGCCAAATTGCATGTTATAATTATCAATGAAAAAATAACTTCAAAGTTAATTGTAAATATTCTGACAAACAATATAGTAGAAGAGAATAAGTAGCTGTTTCCGAAGGCCACTACACCTTCATCATCAGCGTTCTTTTGTGTTTGGTCCACTGTATGTGGTGTCAGTTGATGTATATTTCTGCTTTATATACTCATCCATTATTGCAAATGAAATATGTGCATTGTTTTGATTCATCGTATTCAATTTGCTGAAACTTTTTTTGTAATGAAAGCTCAATTTTACCAGTCTTGCCGTTGTCGTTTTTTTTACTAATTATGCACATCGTCGGCTTAGAGTGCAAACCTGCTAAATTCACTTTTTGTCAAATATGGCATTTTAATGTCTTTTGAAAGAGAAAGAGACGCTGCATCGACTGGCTAAAATAGTTGTTCTAATTTTAAGCTCTACATGTCAAAAAAAACTTAAAGTATTATGCTAATTTCTTAAGCTATGTATAGAAAATTTTTACAGTATTTTGTCTCTCCTGTAAAATTTGGTTGAAGTGTGTTAGCAGGTTTGCACTCTAAGCCAACGAGATGTTAGTTAATTTGCTTATTTTTGTACTACTTAAGACTTACATAATTTTTAATATAGTTTATATGTAAAACCAAAAAGAAATTGTCTCTCTTTTAATCTCTTAATACTCATACTATGCTATGATAAATTCAATTCGTTTCGGCTTGAAAATTTTTGGCTTTAGTTCAACACTGAGCGCTTATTTTTTCGATCTATTATTTTCATTTCTATGAGGTTTATTTACCGATACCAGAGACGTTGAGTTTGACATTTATTTCTGTTTCCATCACAAAGTAATTTGATGTTATAACTACTAAAAGAAACTTAAACATACTCACGAATCATGAATGAACATTAACGCCCTAATTCTGTTCGACGATTGTATCGTCTTGTCTATGGACGAAGAAAAGAAACAGTTTTGATTTTTTAAAACAATTGAAGGTTAGCCGCGAATAACGTTGTAAGTGTCAAAATAATAATTTTTCAGGAAAGCCAAAAAACGTATTTTAAGGCAATATTGTTTTTTCGTTTAATTTTTTTTAGCTTAACGAAATAACGATAATTAGCATTAACGTTTCTTTTGTATCTCTATTACATTTATCAATTATTTTCAACAATTTCGTTTGCATGATTTTGTTAGTTATTTACAATGTTCTTCCACTGCCTGACTGTTTGTAATTGTATTTTGACGGCGATAAGATGCATAATTTTGGATGGTTTCATGTTTGAACAACGCAAGAGAGTAATGTTAACGGTAATCTGTGAAAAACAGGTTTTGTAAAAATTGTCTTTTACAACGTTACTCGCGGCTACGCTTCAATTATTTTTTCTTGTCTATGCTAGAAGGTTCGTGTTTTTGCTTTATAATTTTGTTCCAAACATTATATTCAACACATATTTTTTCATATATTGTTCAAACTATTGTATAATACTTTTATTGAATTTTTTATGTTTTAAAAACATGACAGTAATATTTATATTTTTCAGTATCAAAGACAACAACCATTTTTAAAGCATATAATTTAGAGAGTTCAAAGACAAGAACTCAGAAGCATTTTCAAACAAAAACATTCCTAAATCTTCTTACTGAATTAGGGCATAAATAAAAAAGGAAAATATAATTGGCATTATTATTTGGCATTGATGATCCTGCAACCTATGAAAAAATACATAGAAAGTTTAACCAGAAAGTAAGTAAAAAGCATTCAGGAAATAGGAATACTTCTTAAAAATTTTAATAGGTTTTTATAATACTCGTTCAACTAGAATATATGCATAGACCCAGTCGCACTACGCAAGTCTTATTGGTAAGCTGATTAGTTGGAAGGAGAGACAGACGACAGGAAAATATACTAGTACTCAGCTTCATGTACTGTCAATACATTTTCGTTTCTCATTCGTAATCTTAAAAATTCACATACATATGCATACACAAAATTATGCATAAAAACATCTCATCAAAAATAAGACTTGCATTGTGAGGACGCCAATGAAATTTCAAAGAAAAATAGTGATAAGCTTAGCAATATGACTTTTGTCGTGTGAATATTCATAATATCTGACCATTGGCGTAGCTATAAATTTTTTCTAGGTGGGACATTATGACTGCTGGTTTTCATGAGTAATAGTAACATAAATAATTAATAATAATAGTAACATAAATAATTACAATTGTTAAACTATCGAAAATATGGAATGGAATGTATCAAGCTATCGATATCGAGTTCCAATCAACTGTATGTACACACAAAAAAGTAATATGAGTAATTTTGTAATATCAATTAAAATATTTGTGATATGAAATAAAAAAATAATTAAATTTTCACCTATAAACAATTTAATACTATCCAGTAAGTTTTTCCACTCATATTAATTAATGCAACTAAAAATTCAATTGAATCAATTAAATTCTTATTGCAAACAGTAATTGGTGAATACTTTTTTCTGTGTAGTTATACAAGATAGAACTGTAATTTGCCTATGATAATTTTTAACATATGTATGTAATGCCGAGTTTACATTATGGCATTTTGTGACATCGCACAAGAAAACATCGGAAAAGTTTGTCATTTCAAAAGTTTTTCGTTGTGGGGTATCGCTTTCCCTATAAAAAAAAATACTGGGAACGGCGTTTCACACATTCTGAAAATGACACCACAAAATTACGACACAAGAAATGCCAGATGTGTACTCGGCATAAGCATTACAATTTTTTTCTGGTAGTGGATTAACGATAAAGAAAGTTGGAAATTAATCAACTCCTAAATTACTCTCTGAAACAATGCTTCTACATCTACTAAAAATAATACATATTTAACTTCATGGAAGTCTTAAAAAGCTAAATTGCCATTAAAAAAATTACATTAACTTAAGAAAGAGTCAACTTCTTGGAAAGGGAAAAGTATTTAAAAAATCATTAGATATGATTCGGATTCTGATCACTGAATTGAAATCTTGGTTTTTCTGATCTACGCTAACAACCAAAAATATTATGTTCATACGTAGCTTTTTAAATTTAAAAATTTTACAAATTTGCAACTTTTAGTCTTGACATTTGTTTGTTTTTTTTCTAACTGCTATATATTTAACATTAATTTTTTTTTTTATTTTAGTAAATTCTATTAACACTATTGGGTAAATAATAGAAATTCGTTGCAGATTTTCTACCTACAAATTGATTCGCAAAACCACGATTATTTTTATTGAAGTTTTTAGCTCTTTGCAATCGAAAAATATGTATATACTCGTACATATGTACATACATATGACGATACATATTCAAGTATTTGAAAGATACATATGCAGATACATATATGTATGTATATTTATTTAAATATATACTATATGTATATATACACTATATATTTTCTGAGAACGGAATGCGAGTGGACAGCCAATCTATTAATGTTTTTAAATTAAACTCCAAGACAAATAGAAATAGAGAATCAAATGAAAAGAGGGTACAAAGTAAAATGTCATCACGAAATGTTTCATTAGTATGATACTGAATTCTTTTTTGCCATTCATTTTATTGGTTATTTATACTTTTATACTTGAGTTATTTATTTAAGTTTAATTTTCATACCGCTGGCATTCTTTAATTGATCGCTTTTAGATCTTCGTCTAGAGTTATTTGTAGATTGAGAATAATATATGTATGTATGTATATGCTCATATGTACGTGTAAAATAAATTCACATTTGCACATTCGTACGTACAGACATACTATATAATTATACGAATCTATGACTTAGGATTGCCATATCAACTCGAATGAGCTGGATTTCCCAGCTACTTTTCAAATTCTTAATTCAGCTGTATGAAAGACAGAGGTAGTAGTACAGTCTCTTCTTGTCTTTCTCCCAGCTGAATTAAGACTGCAAAGTAAACTTTCCGTGTGGAAAAGGGGTGTAACGTGTAGTTTTAGCCCTTTTAGACACAAAAAGTTTACTTTGCAAAGTCTTAATTCAGCTGGGAGAATGACAGAAGGAGATAGTATTCCTCCCTCTGTCTTTCACACAGCTGAATTAAGGCTTTGCAAAGTAAACTTTCCGTGTCTAAAAGGGTATTTCCACAATGCAAGCAAGGCACTTGTCTAGAATAATGCCCTAATTCAGTAAGAAGATTTAGGACGTTTTTGTTTTAAAATGCTTCTGAGTTCTTGTCTTTGAATTCTCTAAATTATTTTCTTCAAGAAAGGTTCTTGTCTTTGATAATGAAAGATATAAATATTATTGGCATTTTAATCAGAAATAATTTCTTAATCAGGCTTGAGTTCAGTAATTTCAATTCTTATTGAATGAAATATTTTTATTAATTAATGTGAGTATGTAAAGAAGAGAAGAAAAATTAAACTAGACTTTTTTTATTAGCTGGGGGAAATACTGATATTTTTCTGTGTAGCCACGGACTTCATCAGCACCCATGTCTACCTACTGGGGTAGAGATTATTATTAACATCAGCTATTTAACTTAAATTTCTATGAAAATGGAATATGAGAATTGATTGTGTATACAATTATTGATTTACCTTTGGTAAACACATTTGTAAGTATCACTATTCATTTTCTGTTTTTCCATTTTCTATTTAGTTTAGCACGAAGTTATATCACTCTACCTAAGTATGTTTAACTATTCTTTACTTATCTTTTACGATCATCACATTAATTATTTTTACTTATTCGATGCACCATCGGTACATACATATAAGTATTATTGTAGTGGCTTTATGTAACTTTGTTTTTGCTTTCTACAGTTGACTTCGCTTTCCAGCATTCTGAAGCAGTGATTGCCAAGTGAACAGTGATCGCCAAGTGAACATATTTTCGTCACGTGCCCATGATGAATTAAATGAGACATTTTTAGATTTAATTGAACTGTAGTAAGTGTAAGTTAAATAGCTGATGTTAATAATAATCTCTACCCCAGTAGGTAGACATGGGTGCTGATGAAGTCCGTGGCTACACAGAAAAATATCAGTATTTCCCCCAGCTAATAAAAAAAGTCTAGTTTAATTTTTCTTCTCTTCTTTACATACTCACATTAATTAATAAAAATATTTCATTCAATAAGAATTGAAATTACTGAACTCAAGCCTGATTAAGAAATTATTTCTGATTAAAATTCACTACAGTTCAATTAAATCTAAAAATGTTTCACTTATTATTAGCATGTTTTTAAAACATAAAAATTCAATCAAAGTATTATACAATAGTTTGAAATATACATGAAAAAATATGTTTTGGATATAATGTTTGGGACAAAATCATGAAGCAAATACACGAACCTTCTAGCACAGACAATAAATAATAATTGTTTTAAGGAATTTAAACTGCTTCTTTTTTTCGTCCATAGACAAGACGATACAATCGTCGAACAGAATTAGGGCATAAATATATGAAAAACACTCAAAGTTTTGAGTGATTCCTATACAACTTATTTAGACAAGTCGCTTGCTTACATTGTGGAAACTACACATAAAATAATTTAAAATATTCTCTTTTTCCCAATTTGTGAATTACTTACAACTTATTGTAAGTTAACTATGCTAAAATTATATTTATAAAATGAAAAGATTAAAATTTTTTCGTGTTGTTCTTAAGAATATATTTCTAGTTTATTTAATTGGTTAGATTTTGTAAAATTTGGGTCTCGTTTTTAGGAAAATTGATAATCTACAATGGGAATTAATCTATTTTGTTTCAAATTCGAAAATAATGTCGCTTAAGTTTTTTTTACCGGTTATTTCAAGTAATAATAAATTATTTTTCGAAGGCTAAGGCATTGATTTGTATTATTATTCAATTGAGTTTTTCTTACTCTTTAACTGTAGAACATGAATTTTCATGTACGTAAATGCGCTAATATCTGATTTCTGATTTATGCAGTTTCAAATCTAGAAACTGTCTCAGATTTTATTATTGCACAATTTTCCCAACATTTAAAAAACGTAACAGCTGTCAATTTATTTGGGTTTGTATATCATGGTTTAGCTCATTATAAACGTCAAGATGGGCGATTAAAAATTTATAATCGTGTTAAAAAAAAAATGCATCAAAATGAATAAATATTGACAATACACATACACTCATATGAATTTTACACATTTTCATAAATATCATACTTTTTGATTAGTGTTTCTTATGGGAATTATGACAATTTAAGTTTAACATTTATTTATTAACGCACTAATAATCCCAAATTACTATTTTACTTATTTAGTAAAATATTTTTTGTTCTTCAAATAACAGCAGAAAATTGGAAGAACAATTAATTTGTTTATAACAAAATAATAAAAAAAATATAAAAACGGCTTTGTCGTGTTCTACAATCATGCTGTTATTCTTTTTAATAAATATGACATATATAAAATGAACAATATTATAGCAAGAAAATATAAAAATATATACAAACCTATGCTGGTTGGCAGCTTGTCATCCGTTAAGAATAGGGCTTCTGTATTTAATAAACATCTTGTGGTATGCAGTAGCAAGATAAACCTTCCAACTTATATTAATATTTTCCAACTTCAGGGATTGAGTAGCTATTCGGGGCTGTACTCAAGGGTGACGGAGATTGTATTTAGGGAACCCGTTGCAGTTATCGATTCTTGAAGCGATCCGCAACTAATTTAAGTACTCTTGCTACAAACAATGGGACAAAAATATTAGGTGTGTTTTATTCGAAACATATACCTACTTAATTTTAAGCAGTTATAGCTATAACTACTTAATAAGTTTATACACACTTAAATTTGTTCTGAATAATTATATAAACTTCGTATAAAACATACCTATTGTTAATATATTGTATAATTATTTGAAAAACAAAAGTGTTTTTTTAACATATATGTATAATCATCATTTGCTGAAGCTATCCTAGTAACTAGACATGTAGGCCTTAATAGAACAATAGCTTAGCATAAAATACATTTGTGCAGCTATACTTTTCAATTCTAGTACATATTTGCTTTTACCGACTGCCCACATCTTGCACTAAACCAAGAATGTGGTAAACCTACTACAGTTACTTAAGTAACTATACATAGAACTTAGAAGCAAATCTTTGAATTCGTGTTTGAGTACAAAAGCCTTGCATGAATTTTCGGGCACTCAAGACATAATATTCAAGCAATTTTATGAGAAATTCATATAATTCATTTCAATTTCCAGCTTTTAACCATTTTAAATCCACTTAAAAGTGGTTTGAAAAACTGAGTACTGAACACGTGCTAACTTTTTATAAATATGTACGCTACTATGTAAAGCATCTTCAAGTTTGTGTCGAAGACTTTTGAGATTCATATGTAATCATGGTATAAAATACCATTGATAGCAATTTTTCAGTGCAAAAGCGCTAAATGCTCATTAGATAATTTTGAATTTGATTGACTCCTCTACACATGAACCGAATTTGATTAGAGATGCTCTGAAATTTCGTTCGATATCGTGTGCCTTCTTATGCCCTATTTTTTTAACGTACATAATTAAACATTTATTTGAAGTCGACTAAATGTTTTTTTACTTTTAGTAAAATAAATTTCATACAATTCAAGACATACATACATTTTGGCGTTCCTCCTCTATATTTGGTGCATTAAGATATTCTTTGGGAACTAGCCATATCCATCTTCCGTTATTAATCCACCAGCCTTATATGTGCCAATTCTAAGTATGTTCATAATAACATACACCGGCTTTGAATGCCTTCATTATTGAAGATTTTCATATATAAAACAAATTTTGTATCATTATTTGCCTCGCTGATATGCCACCAGTTCCTTTTAAGGGCAAAATTTTCAAGCCACACCTCCGAAATTTGAAGACTATCAATGCTATATATACATATATATATATATGTATATGTCCAGATAGTGAATAATTAATAATTGTTTCGTATGACGAGGACGGAAATAAGAAAATAAAAAAACAATTTAATATAATAATCTTTATTGTTTATACTTATTTTCATTAAAATACTTCTTACAACTAAAATTCAAGCTGAAATAAAGTCAGCCAATAGTTTAGTAAGAATGTTTGAATGCTCATTATTGAGTTATTAAATAAATTATGATGTTAGTTAAGCTTCTCATTTGTTTAAATGAAAATTTAACATAACATCTCTAGTTGTTTTCAGAAATTTTTGGGTAAATGTTCCCTGATGATCTGCATTAGCAACAATGAAATACGCATAGGATCTAGCTAATCTCTAAATAAAAATAGTTCAATGTAATTTTAAGACAATTAATATTTCACTCAACAAGTTAAATATGTTTAGAAAGAAGATTTAAGAAATTTTTGTTTAAAAATATTTTTGGTAGTTTTAATTTGAATTCTTCAAATAATTTTCTTAAAAAATGGTTGCTTTATTTGATAATGAAAAATAAAAAAAATTATTATCATATTTTTAGCAGCCCTTTTCACAATGTATGATTATTTTATTCGTAACCAAAAATTATCTAATTCCAGGTTTGTTTAACAGAAACCACTTAACAAAGGGTTATAGGTTTAAATTTCAGCATCCGGCTGTTACTTAACAAAAACATTCAATAGAAAATATGGCAATGCTGTCTCTATTTGTTACGAAAATGTTTAAAAATTTTCAAAAATATTTAATTCAACAACCTACGTATTTGGTTGATATTCTGAGTCCGTATCTAAAATTCTCACATGACAGCGAAAATTATTTCTCTGCTACGTTCTTTTCTAAATTTTATACATTCCGAAAATAAAAATGTCGACCTTCCATTTTCTATAATATAAATTTTTAAGAACTGAATATTCATTTTAAGGTTTAAATATTATTCTTACAGTTAGTATCTTAACCGGCAAATTTTGTTCCGTTAAATTTAACAGAAAATTTTTAGTTAAATGCTGTCCGTTAAAAGCTAATCATATATTGTAAAAATCAATGAAGCTTAACTTCCGGTTAAAGTTCATGTTACTTTTTAATCAGACATTGTGAAAAGGGCCATAAAACATATTTTAATTAAAAAATAATTTCATTAAGTTATTAAAACATTTACGTAGCCTGGTACAAAATGGGTTAAAGTGTTATACGATAGCTTGAAAAATATATGTAAAAATATATGCGTTGGATATAATAGTTTAAAATAACAGCGTCAATAATAATTGTCTTAAAGAAACACAACTGAGACTTTCTTCTGTCCATAGACAAGACGGATTAATCATCGAACATAATTAGGGCATAAAACTCAATTGCAATGTTAAAAAAATATTAAAAATTTACTGATAAATATTTAATAGTATTGCTAATATGGCATTTACAACTGCACAAAATCTAGCATAATTTAATGAAAATTTTTATGAAAATCTATACCGTTTACAACAAGTTTTTTTTGACACTTATCAAGATTTTTTTATCCTAAACAAAACCCATTAAGTGAATTTTTTCCAAAACTACAAGCAAACAACTGCAAGGTAGCTAATTCACACACCCTTTTAAAAAGATCGTAACTAATTCAGTCACCTTTTATATAAATATGTTGTACAGGGTAGTCAAAAATAAATAAAAATTATATTTCATTTTGTATGGGAAATTTAGTAAAAAGCAGATTTATCTCGAAAGTAATACATTTCGAATGCTCTATAAAGTGTTTATTTTTAAAACTACATTTGATTTCTTAAGAAACGTTTAACAAAAACTCAAGCATATAAAATGTGGTCTGGAAGTCTTGTTCTTATTTTGTTGCCTGCAGCCAGTCAACCTTTGTAAGAAAATAACTTTTATTCTTCAAAATTTACCTCTATATCACCGGCGAGGGTATTAAAAATTTTTTCAGGCATTGTCATCAGTGTTATCTGGAAGAAATATAAAAATATTTAAAAAAAATTAGACAACTTCATATATCGTTTCAGAATTTTTAAATTGTAAATATCCCACATCCAAGTAATAATTACACTGTGATACACAAAAAATATTCAGGGATTCTAATGTACCAATTCTATTTTGTTGGAGTCCATGGATGACCAAAATACCGTTGGTTTTTTTTGGTCACTTCATAAACTAATTTTATAACGCTAAATGTAGTGAAAAACGGGGTTTCTTAGATTTTCAGTTGTAACTTCTTTGTTTCCCAACGGATTTCTTTTAACTTTTCGTTGGGGAAAAGAATTGAATATTATCTTTCAATAAAGATATATTTTTTGTAAATCGACTAAGAAATGGCTAAGTTACAGTCGTTGAAGTGTACAAAAAATCCATTAAAAAGTATTCTTTTGTAACTCATAAGCAACTTATAGCCTGAGGAAAACAAAAGAATACTTTTTTAATTGGTTTTTTGTACACTTCAACGACTGTAACTTAGCCATTTCTTAGTCGATTTACAAAAAATATATCTTTATTGAAAGATAATATTCGAGCCTTTTAACCAACGAAAAGTTAAAAGACATCCGTTGGGAAACAAAGAAGTTACAACTGTTTAAAACTGAAAAGCTAAGAAACCCCATTTTTCACTACATTTACCGTTATAAAATCACTTTATGAAGTGACCCAAAAAAGCCAACGGTATTTTCGTCATCCATGGACTCCAACAAAACAGAATTGGTACATTAGAATCCCTGAATATTTTTTTTCTCAACTTTTGTAGCACAGTGTTATTTATACGAAAAAAGATAACTTAAACCAATATACATGTACATACATATACTATGTATATATGTGCCCTTAATTATGAAAGTGGTCTAGGTCACATGCATTTTTGCTTCGAAATATTAAATTAATCTTGAAAAAATTCAATAAATATTTAATAAATGTTAAATTAACTTATGCCTTAATTCTGTTCGACGATTATATCGTCTGTCTATGGATGAAAAAAAGCCGCAGTTGTAATCCTTTAAAACAATTATTATTTATTATCTATGCTAGAAGGTTCATGTATTTGCTTTATGATTTTGTCCCAAACATTATATTCAACACAAATTTTTTCATATATTTTTCAAACTATTGTATAATACCTTAATTTAATTTTTATGTTTAATAGGGCACTTACAAATTAGATTGCGTTTTGTATGGGAAATTGGGAAAAAAGCAGCTTGATTTAGCTAGATTTAGAGACAGTGTAAATGCTCTATTAAAAACATAGTAATAATATTTTTATTTTCGTTATCAAAGAAAACAATCATTTTTGAAGAAAATAATTTAGAGAATTCAAAAACAAGAACTCAAAAGTATTTTCAAACAAAAACGTCCCAATCTTCTTACTAAATTAGGGCATTATATTAATCGAGACTAGAACAACTCTAAACTAAAATGTTGCATAATATAAAAATATATTTTGATTTGTTCAAATGTAATTTACTAAATATCTCGACCAAAGGAATATATGACTTAGACCACTTTCCTAACTAAGGACACATATGTATGTAGATATACAAGCTTAGCTGTTTACTGTGGCAATATTAAAAATTACCAGAGCTATAGCTAAAGTCTAGACAACAATTAAAAAATTAATTTAAAGTAAATAAATATTTCAGAAGCATGAAATAAATAATTAACATCAATAAAATTACACATTTAAAAAAGATCATAATAAAAATCAATTGAACTGCCACATTTAATGAATATCACAACGATTAACTCAACAAATGTCGGCCATAAACACTTAAATACAAACAGTATATACTGCCTTGTAAATATCGAATATGTTCACACTAGATTTTACAAACATACAGAAATTTCGTTCGATGTCAGAGTCGTTGACCTCTAGCAAAGCATATAAAATGAAAAAAAAAACAAAATTTTGGGAATAATCAAACATTTCTGAAAATGAAGAATAAAATATACACACAAATCAAGTGGAGAAGTCAAGCGTTTTAGTATCAAGAAAAAAATTAAAGACGAACGAAAATAAAGCACTCCGACATTAAAAAATTAAAAAACCATCTTGTTAAGAATTATTACTGTTTGTTGTTGGAACACACTGAGTTGAGTGCATTTTTTGAATTCAACTTTCTTGTATGTATGTGTTGTTGTTACACTTAAAAAAACGTTTTTAAAACATAAAGATATTTACATATACATTTACATATGTATATGTATGTCTGTATGTATGAAGATACTGTAGATAGATATTTTCAGTTCAAAACCTTAATATAAAATCCATCGCAAACACAAACGAGAAAACCATTTTACAGAAAATAACATTTTGTAAAGCAATAAGCAATCACCTCCAAGTGGTTGCTACATGAATTTTATTAAAATAAATTTACATTTTTTAATATTAGAGAGAACCAAAAAATAACAAGATGAACAACATGAATTTAATTATAAAGACATATGGCAAGATGTGGTGTTTTATAAGATTCCAGTCATAAAATGAATTAATTCTTTTGTGAAAGCAAAAGTTGCAAGACATGCAAATGTGCGTGAAGAAGGTACCCTTAGAAAAACTAATAACTAATTAATAAATAGTTAGTAAATAAATATTCGTCGAGCGCATATCTATACACCTAATAGTACTTCAGTTCTCTAGTATATACGTACGTACATACATATTTTTTCTTGCTTTTCCCTTTTTCCTGATTGTAAAGGTAACTTTCAGAGTTCCGTGAATTTATACAATTCAGTATTGAACTCTGTACAAGCTCTGGATTTTAGTATTTCAAAAGACTTTACACTATATGACAAAAGATGTGTATCCAATTTAAAGACCAACTTTATTGATTAAAAAAAATCGTTAATTTTCAGGAGTTTGACTGACAAATCCGCTAAATTGGAAACCCACTCGTTTTATCATTTAATTCTCTGAATGAAGACTAGTGTTTCAAGGAATATGGGACTTAAAAAAAGTTGTAGTATATTTATTAATTGAGTACCGGTATCGATAACAAACACTAACAAAACGAAATAGTATATGTTATTTTTAAGGCCTACATGTGCACCTAAGGTATTTGGTGAACCTGACTTCCGACTTAATAAAAGTTTAGATAAAGAAATTTGTCTTGCCGTGACTCTTACTTTGTGGGAGTTCAAGTGAAATTAGTGTTTTTCATACGGTATTTCCCGGGAAAAATTTCACGGGATCTCGCATATTTTCCGGGAAAGAAATCCCGGGAAAAAATGTGTGAGGGATTTTTTTGATTTTGTTATGGCAACTTAATTTGTATGTACACATTCCATGATGAGTGTCGTTATTCACTTTATTAACGCGATGGTGCAATAATAAGGTGATGGCAATATCACAATAGCTAAAGCTTTACAACAACTGAGGCCGAGTTTACATCTGGTACACATGCGTTCTGAGACTTAGATGCCTTTATTTGGAAAAAGCAGAATTTAATTCTACAACAATTCATAAAAGTAAAAAACAGAAATCAGCAAGGAAATAAAAGAAAATTACAAATAATTACAGATTATCTTTGGTAAATAGTACGGTTAACAGCATTAACAGCTTATTCTGTACTAAAGTCCTATTTCCAAAGAAATATACCCTTATGCAAAAACGATTGTTAAAGTTAAAGCATGCGTTAAAACTGGCTTTGCCATACAAAATTCGTTTGTTAAACCAATTTTAAGTTTAACAATGATTTTTTCATAAGGGGGATATTTTGTAATATTTTTTTTAATAATACTAGTATAATTTCTTTTTTATAATATTGGTATGTGAGTATTATTATATAAAGAACGGAAACGGTATTATTTTTTGAATAATGTGTGTATGAAACGTTATTATTTAATCGATCTCATGAATTATAATTTGTTTTTGTTGAAATAAATTAAATTTAAAAATATTTTGTATTGTTTTGTACAGGGCGGAAATTCCCGGGATTTCCCGGAAAACCGAAAATCTTTCCCGCTTTCCCGGGAAATGAAAAAGTCCGGGAAAAGAAAAACTCTAAGTGGAATAGAAAAGTATATCTATAAATGTTCATGTAATTAATATTAATTTTCTTTTTTGGTTTGTTAATTGAACCCTGAAGCTAGGCTACACTTATGCATGTAAAAAATGTCTGCAACAAAAATTTCTTTGTCTGAAGCTAAAACAATTAAATGAAAAGTTGCTGCAAAAAAGTATTCAAGTTATTCAATGAATTTTGTACAGTTTTTGAATTTTTTTTAAACAATTTGCAAGTGGTTTTAGCCTGACATGTACATTAGATGCGAAATTTCATTAGGACATGATTTTGACAGTTGCTGTGCTGACGGTGGTATATTTGTTCTGATGATCGTGTTAGATAGTTAGTTAGTTAGTAGTGATATGAAATTTTTCTTCTACACTCAGGGAAAAGCAGCAACTTAAAAATACGGACGCGTCACATTAATTCAATAATTTTCAATAAAACAGAAAATGTATATTGAGATACTTTAAAAATAAATAAAATTAATAAATTAAAACTGTAAAACACAGAAGAACGCTGATAAGGAAGGTTTAGTGGCCTTCGAAAACGGCTGGCTGTTCCGTTCAACTATGTGTTGTTGTCAGAATATTTACAACTAACTTTGATGTTATTTGTTCATTAATAATTATCACATGTAATTTAGCTTAAAAAGCGTTACTAACATTAGCCTGTTCAATTCATAAGAATATACTGTAAATTAAAATTTTTCCATATTGAAATAACAAATTTCAACATGACTGGACTTTCGTTAATGTTTGTTATTGATTTTAAGCTGTTTTTTCTTTGGGTGAATCTCTTAAATTTTTAATCCATTAGAAACTGTCTATACGGCCTTTCCACACGCAAGGTTTACACTGCAGCTTACAGTTTCTAGGAAAATAGAATGGGAGCTATTTTCCTTCTCTCCGAAAAACACAAGACTTTGCAAAGTAAGCTTTGCGTGTGGAAAAGCTGTCTTATTAAAGCCGATTTCTTATCAATGTGGCTAACAGTGTCGAATGATATGATGATTGTGTTACTGTTACTACGTTTATACGCGCACTATTTGCAAATAAATTAACTCACTGTCTATACGCCATGGTAAATGGATAAAAAATTGGTAAAACTTTTATAGAAAAGTTACTTATGTTAACAAAAAAGTGATGTAAATGTATAAAGAAACAAATAATTATTTGTTTTTATTATCATTATTTTCTTCTAGCAATGTTTTTTTGTGCAATTTTTATCAATTTATAGTTTTTTATTAGTAAACACTTGTAAGTGTGGCAACTTCAAGCAATTCAAGGAAATAATGCGTTAATAGTTTTCTGAGTTTGTAAGTCCCAATAAAACCATAATATTGCAGTAATTTTCAGTTTTATTTGCAAATAAGACGTGCATGTAGTATATTACTCTGCCGTCTTATGTAGACGGCAAATTAGCTACAATAAAATTTAATTAAAATTGGTATGACTTGGAGTTAAATTCGAAGAAAACTGTTTCTGCTATAACCAAAACCCAAAAAAAAAAACTGTTTGAACCAAAGTAATAGGCAACACTGTATTTGATTATAGGTGACTCGCCATAACTCCATAGCGATAGAAACCAATTGAATTTTTATTTGGATGTGGCTATGGCACGTCTAATTTAAGCTTTACCAAGCAAGAGATCAATGGCGTCAGTTGTTTTGACAGATTGGTGCTATTATAGAATACAATTATCTATAATCCTATTTTACAAATTTCACTACCGAGAATTTTAAATTGCTTCTTTATTTATTTGGGAATTTTAATTTAAATTTAATGCAGCACACACAAAATAGTTAAAAAATTGTTTTTCATATTTTATATTATGTATTTTTTTATGAAATTAGTTGCATGAATATTATAATTTGGCAATATAAGGCCAGCAAAATCAAATAATATCAAAAAAGCTTTCAAAAATGCTTTAGAGATTCATTCTACAATATTCTGCATACATCACTCTATTCTATTTCGCTGTTATTAGCAAATACAAAAAGTTTCGTGAAACAAATTTCATTAAAAAAATGCAGAATATAAAATAGGTATTACAGTACATGTTATCCAAAATTTGTTTTTAATTGAGTTTTCACTTCAAATCGGGAATAAAATTAAATTTTGTCTACCAATTTCAATTAACAGACACAGATACATGTTTCCGCAAAAAAATTTACCTGTTTTTGAATTTTTAAAAAACAAAAAATTACTATGAGTTTTGTTGCGACTTGACTTATGTATGTATGTTTGTTTATATTATAATAACTTTTAATTTGAAATTTTGAATTTTCTTATTAATAAATGCATCAAACCCTTCTCAAATTATATTAATATTTGTTGCGAAAGCGCGTTAATTTTTGACATAACTTCAACTATATTCAATTATATATGTATTTAACATATAGAATAGCAAATTTGGCATAACAAATTTAGTCTGCAATAGCTAAAATTTTTCTTGAAGGAAATTCAGTTGTTTTGACAGATTGGTGCTATTATAGAATATAATTACCTATAACCCTATTGTACAAATTTCACTACCGAGAATTTTAAATTGCTTCTTTATTTATTTGGGAAGCTGACCAAAAATTTTAATTTAAATTTAATGCAGCACACACAAAATAACTAAAAAATTGTTCTTCATATTTTACATTATGTATTTTTTTATGAAATTAGTTGCATGAATATTATAATTTGGCAATAGAAGGCCAGCAAAATCAAATAATATCAAAAAAGCTTTCAAAAATGCTTTAGAGATTCATTCTACGTTATGAATATTGCGTACAAATAAGAAATAAATAATGTGAGTAAAAAGAAATAACAAACAAATAAAAATAAAAACATTAAATAGTATTTTTCCAAATTTTGCAAATAAATTTTACTCATTGGAATTAGTGGTAGCAAAATTTATGAAAACACTGTCGCCTTCTTGCGAGTTTTGGTTTCAGTCAAACTTCGTACGGAAGTAATAGTGTTTTCATACATAAGGTTTAAATAAACGTTTTAACGTTAAACCCATAAACAGCTGATTTTTCGTTCGCACTGCAAGTTTGAGAAATTCAGGTTCTAAACTTCAGGTTGTCTAATAAATTTGCTCAAAATATTATAAATCATATGAATGAAATGTTACATTAATACAATAAAAGTTTTCATTTGCTAAATGAAATTGCTCCCTTTCTACATTTGTGCATTTTTTTCCTTCATTGTATTTATGATAATATTTTCGTTGATGTTATGAATGTATATTTTTCTAATTTTGAGAAGACTAAAAGCTTATCTCATCAGATTTGATGATTTCTTGTAAAAATACTTTATAATACGTTTATAGTGCGGTTGGCTGAAGTGATTAAGGCGTTGTCTACAAATCTGATGAAAATAAAGGTTGTGAGTTCGGTACAATGAGCGATTGTTAACGTTGTAGCATTGTTTCGTTAGCGGGGTAAACTAATTTATCATCACCTTTTCTTTCGGTTAGAATGCGAATGAAGACATTCGAAGAACTCGGCCAGGGCTATTCCAGCAAATTGTCGGCTGTTCTTGACTTTAATGTAAGGCTGAGTTTTCATCTGGCATTTCTTGTGTGCATTTGCCCAAAGAAGCGTAACCAACTAATTATTAATGAAAAACTGTTTGATTTAGACATGTATTTATTGATTTAAACTGTTTACAATCATGTTGGATTCTATAAAATTGTCTATTAGTTGTGTATGGAACTACTTAACTTAATAAATACATGGGTGAATAAAACAGTTTTGCATTAGTTATTATTTACGCAAAATTAATTAAAATTAATTAATTTTAATCAATTTTGCCGTGGATAATTAAAATGAATTATTCACGGCAAAATAATATTTATCGATAACGTAAGAAACAAAGTATTATTTAACGTCTTTAGCTTTCAAGAACAGATGACTTTCTTTCATGGTGCTTGTAACGTGTACAAAAGTAGAAAGTAGACCTACTTTTCGCTTTGAACGCGCCAACGCAATGTAACTTGTCACATACTATTGCATTGATTCTACTTTTTGGAAATTTACATAGAAAGCGTAACGCGCATAAAGCGAGCTATGGACCTCTACCTTTAGACATTACAAGTAAATTATAATACATACTGACAAATATACAAAAATTACCTCTATACGATGCATTTGTAATATTATAAAAACTTTACAATATCTTAAGTAGATCATTTTTTAGAATGAGTGTTTATTAAAATGGGAAATCACTGTATATATTTTTAGTTGCTGTGTTTACTTTGCTTGGGTATTTGTAGCATATTCTCGAATAACAACTAAATAAAATTTATAGAAAACTATACCCGAGGGAAACATTTCGTCAATGAAAACACATACAAAAATAAACAATCTGTATAATACATATTATGTATGTATGTATTTTACTTGATATACAAAAAAAAAATTACACATACTCTGATACCTAAAAAATGTAAAACAAAATTTACATATTTTGCACGCAACCATCCGTGTAAAAGGTATTTGTCAGTTTTATTTTTGTTCTTAATTTTTTAAATTAAAAAATTATGGTTTTAGATGAGAATTCAAGCTAAATTAAAAATTATACCAATTTTACAGAATTAAAATATTTTATATTATTCGTTAAAGTGGAAAATACATACTATTTGACATTATGTATTTTTAAATCCTTATATTAATAAAATAAATGAAAAAATTACAGCTATAGGAAATTTTCACGCAAGATGAAAAAGGAACTCACGAAAAAATATGTTGCTCTTGATAACATTGACAAAAGTTTTCAATTATTTATTTATACAAACATGGGTATTTTATATAATTTTATAAAATAGAGATCAGAGCAAATAACATAAATCGGTAGACTTGTGGTTTCATAGTGTCTGAAGCATAGAAACAATTATTTCTAATTTTTTTCATTTAAGTAAGTGATTGGTTGGAAAAAATAATTTTTTTTATTCAATATATCGATGGCTTCATATACAAAGGGCGTATCTCAATTTCATTCCCCTTGAAGATCTTAGTACATTACAGTTAAAAATCAAGGACTTATGGCCACTTAAAAATATATTACTGTATGTAAATGGTTTAATTTTTCTTCTCCTATAAAATATCGGAAAATTGAGAGCCGCCTTTCTTATATTAAGCCATAAATATATTTGTTTTAATTGAACTTACTCCTCTTTCAGTGTTACCAACAGAGTTTAACTAAAAATACTATAAAATTGTAAATAATTGTTACATTTTAAATGTAATTAAATAACTTTTAATTGTATGTAGAAAATCGTTCAGTTTTTTTAGAGTATGCCGCATTCTGTTGAAAAACTATTTTCAGTAAAAATATTCAATTCCTATTATAGTTAATTGAATTAAAAAACATAACTTTGTTTGATCTCTTGCTTTTCAGTATAATTGTAGTTTTGAGTACCCTTGAAACTTGAAAGGCAATACGAAATATCAATTACTATTTTGGTACAATGGTTCTTTTTTTTGGAAATTTTATCTAGTTAAAAATTTTCATGTTTTTCGAAGCAATAAAGCGCATCATAATTTGCTTTAAAAAACGAGCTTGCTTAAAAACAGTGAACTTTTATGAAGCGAACTATAGAAAAATGTGATTTCATATCGCCACAATATACAATGTCTCGTAGGTTTTAAGTATATGCCATCAATTGTTTTTTCAAATATGAATTTTTCAAAAATTTCAATTAATATCATTGTGCTCTAATTCGAAACTTTTTTTTTTGTAACAAGCCGGTTTTTAAGTTTGCTCTTGCTTACAAAATTATTAAGATTGAAAACTTCGTTAAAAGCACTTTAGAAGACTTGGAAAAATTTAGATTTTTAGGTGCTTTTAACCAAGTTTTCAATCTAAGTTATTGTATAAACAAGAGCTAACCTAAAAGACTGGTTAACACCATTGGATTCAGCGTACTGGAATTAGGTATACGCACCAGGTCGCCGGTTGCTATATTTACGAACTAAAACAGTATATTTTAATTGGATCTTTGAGAATAAGTGATGGTTGAAATCTGATTAATTTTTTAATTGAATCTTCATTTTTATTTGTTCTGTACAACTAAACTAAAAACATGGGCAATAATACTATGAGTTAACTAGGTTTAACTAAAAAGTTTCGTCTGTGTTTTTTATGGTGATGGTGAAGACAAAGTGACTTGTCCTCAAAATTTAAAATTTGATTTTGGACAAAATGTGAAAAAAAAATACACATAGAAATATGCCATTGTGGCGTAATAAAGTCAAATTATCAAATCAGCTAAAACTAAAGACATTATTATAATTCCATTCCCTCTAAAATGTATTTATATTAAATTTTTTAATAAATATTCGATTAAAACACTAATCGTGGTCGTTGATATAATACTTTAATCTTACCTTCCCGAATACAAAGAACAAAATTGTACCTTTGTTGTGTTCTGAAAGCAGAAAGAACTTTTCACTGATGACTAAATAGAGTAATACGTAATACGTGGTACACTGTATCGCAGGAACAGATTGTGTTTTAGGTTAAAGTGTCAGAGGTAAACTTAATCCTTCCACCTAGCAATCAATTGTGTGGCCAGTTTTGTATCCGTTCTAATTTTTCGAGGTCAATTTGCAACAATAACAAAAAGACGGTATTTGCAAAGAATAAAGTCATCATCCTTTGCTAAAAAAATGTGGTCAAAAATTTATGTATAGCTTACATAGATATGTATCGTGTATGATTTGATTACTACATGAATACATTAATTACTTTTTTGAATTCAGTGGAATTGAGGTAAGACAATTAAGTCTTCAATATAGAAAATAAAATAATGTTTCATGGTAAAATATGATTTCACGCCAATATGAAATACAGCATTTACTAAGAATAAAGGGTATGTTGTGTCAAAAGCTCTTACTTTATCCATTACATCTCGTAGATTTAATAATGGAAAAAACAGCATTATATGATGTATACATTCATATACATATGTACGATTGTATATGTATATACATACATACTTAACTATGAACCGTTTCCATAACGTAAATAAAAAAGAGGTGGTTTTATAAAAACAGCCTACAAAAAAGAAAATTTTAAAATTTATTTATTTAAACATAAAGAACAATAAGCAGAGTTTCAATAAACTAAAATTATTATAACACCCCAGGAGCGTCCTAGGCCAACCAACTTAATCATCTTTATTATTAAAGCAGAAATAGAAGAAAACCAAAATGTAACAAAGAAATTAAATGAAAAAATAAAACGAAACAATGCTTTGCAGCAGGCTTTTCACTTGGAATTAATGATAAATTATCGCATGGCTCAATGGGTCCGTAAAGAATCTTTAAAGAGCCAAAACAACACAGCAACAACAACCCCTAAAAAACTGAACAACGAACAAGTTCAAAAGCAGCTAAGTAAACAAAGATAAATGAAATCAGATCTGAAAAATAAGAAAAACTAAGAAGACAAAAAATAAGGAAAACAAATGGTAATAGATAAATACTCGCATGTACATAAAAATGAGTTACGACTTCTGCCATTTTTTAAAATTAAACCTACAAACTCACACACACACGCACTCAATACAGCATCCGTTCTAGAGCCCATGTTTTTCTTTCACACAAACACACACATACACACGCACACCCTGGCATGCACAGTCATTCGAAGTGGCGACACCGAAAGGTCAAAGGATGATATCAAACGAAGAGCAGCCATGCTTAGCTCGTTGTATAAGCATTTCAACCCCATTGTATTCATTAGGATGTATGTATGTATGTAAGTATAATGTCGAAACGCACACTTATACACAAAAATATATACACTAATTGTTATTCCTTATAATATGCTGTATTTTAAATATATTGATACCATTTATACTAAAATAATAGATACAGGGTGTTTGCAACAATATTAACATGGTGATTGAAGCATTTTATTACTATTATATTTTAATTTATCATCCAAAAAATAAGTTAATACCTAGATTATTTTTAGAATGAAACTTTAATTAAAAATTAAATCCAAATATGAATTATTTATCGTGAAACTTTATGAAAAAGTTTGCTCTGAACAACATATGAGCAAACGTTTGCTCCAAAGACAAAACTTATTAAACTTTTTGAACCATTTTGTAGAGATAAAGAATGCAAAAATCGATTAGCCTTTCAGTCATCTGCCAATCAAAAATACTGCTTCGTCGTGAGATAAACTGCTATTGGCTTACAAACCTACTTACGTGTGACATGTAATATTTTCACGATGTCCCTCTTTGGAACATCTCGCTTCAAGTGCTTATATCACCAAATTAGTGTGTAGGGAATTCTTGGAATACTGAAGTTTTTCCATCTGATGAAATATAAGATCATAGTAAACAAAGAGTTTATAGCTCGTATGAAGCAACAGAAGAGGACAGGAAGTTACGCACAGTCTTAATGCCTGAAAAATTTTACTGCACTACGAGTATAAGAGGCAATCAATAATCACTTTTTTCACTAATCGAATCAATTTTTTTTTGTAAAAAATATAATTTAAAAACTTTTGTTTATTTTATCCAACGCCGTATAATTGTTTATAACAATTTATTTTATGCGAATGAAATTAGCTTGAATATCCAGATTTTTGATTGTATGTACATCACTAAAATATTTTTGTATATTTGTATTTATTTAAAATTTTTTTATGGATTTTGCTATGTATTTCACATCAGTTTCATATTTTGGTGATGTTTTCCATTACATGACAGAAATAATAAATTTAAGCTAAGAGGTAGCACTTCTATTCAGATGTAACATGATTCAATATGTACTATATTAACAAAAATATTTGAGGTACAATTGATGTATCAAAATTTTTGCTAAAGAGATTGGCACTGAAATTCCGCAAAATTAAAACGACGATTCCATGGATGGAAAATTCAAACTTTTTTGGCATATAAAACTAACTCGCAGAAACAATTTTTTTATATAAATTATGCCTATTTCATATATTAGAAAAATATATACTCAAGAGTTTCAATATATAGTTGTCTTATTCTTAGGTAAAAAGCTAGTTTAACCATATAATTATAAATTTTTATTGCTGTTATTGTAAAGCCAGGGCACTCATTAATTAGTCTTAGTAAGCTTTCTGATATGTTGCTTATAATGCTCTTAGCACAAGTATGTGTCAAATCGATGGTCGTATGTATCGCTATGAAAAATTGAAAACTACAAAATAAATTGAAGGATATGTTCCATTTCATTTGGCAGAAATTGTTCCTTTCTGCTGAACAAAATCGAAAAATTCTGTAGGAATAAAATTTTTACCTAATAATGTTTATTCAATATTATTAAATACCGATATATATGAAATAAGTTAGCTTATTCTGTATGTAAGTACTTAAGTTTATTATATGGGCATCAAATAGTAAAGCCTCTTCTTTATCACTCATGTCGCTAAACATTTTTATTTTTAATTAATTAGAAATAAAAAATTTTATTTAAAATTGAGCGAAAACTTTTAATAAATGCAACTTCGCAAATTACTAGTCAATATGTTTTTGTTTTGCTTATAGGTTATGTTCACTTTTTGTTGTAAAAAACTTGCGCCTTATTTTATTTGAAAAAATCGTGCCACTTATTGCATAATATAGGGCAAAATGGAAATAATATCACGATAATATATGCAATAATATTGTGTAATGGATGGGCCGCTTAACACAGATGGAGGAATACTATCTCTTTCTTTCATTCTCCCAGCTGAATTAAGACTTTGCAAAGTAAACTTTCTGTGTCTAAAAGTGGTATAAGTAAATATAAGTTTAACAATTTGTAGTAAATTTGCCTGAGTTCTTGGCTAAAAAAAAGTTCTTCCTTTGACTTTTAGTTTATTTTAAAACAATAAAAGGATATTAACATGTCTTAATGAAATAATTTTCAGTTAATATGGTATTAGCTTTTAAAGAGGATTGTGTGCTGGTCGTGTTCCAGCAAAATACACAATAATTACAACACTGTTATTGCTGGCTTACGAATAAAATTATTAAAGATAAAAAGTCTTATGCCCTAATTCAGTAAGAAGATTTAGGACGGTTTTGTTTGAAAATGCTTCTGAGTTCTTGTCTTTGAAGTCTCTAAATTATTTTCTTCAAAAATGGTTGTTGTCTTTGACAATGAAAAATATAAATATTATTGCCATGTTTTTAAAACATAAAAATTCAATTAAATTATTATACAATAGTTTGAAAACTATATGAAAAATATGTGTTGGATATAATGTTTAGAACAAAATCATAAAGCAAATACACGAACCTTCTAGCATAGACAATAAATTATATTTGTTTTAAAGAATCAAAACTGCTTCTTTTTTTCGACCATAGACAAGACGATACATTCGTCGAACAGAATTAGGGCATTAAATTGTTCACTATCTACTGAGTACCTGAAGTAAAAAAATTTCTCAAACCTTTTAAAGTCACATACATAATATAAAACTTGCACAAAAAACTTATTCACCTCTAAAATCGAAGTTTTATCATACAGACAATACCTCAATTCACAATCTGGTGCAACCTTGAATCGTAGCATGTGGAAAATTGTATCGTATATTGATACTCACCACTTAAAAATTCTTAGTGGTGAGTATCAATATACTATACCGTTTTGCACATGCAACGATGCAAGACCATTTGCACAAGATTGTGAATTGGGCTAATGAGTTTTACTTAAATCACGATCCATCAAGACAATTCCTCATAAATGTCCCAAATGTTACCTAATTATTAAAAAAAAATATTAATACTTCGGACATGAAAGAAAAAAAGTTACTTTCATTTTGCTCATCACCCGTTATATACAAGCCGGTTAAAAAAAAAACAAAGTCATACCCACAAAGGGAGAAAATTATACTCTATGAAATGATTATGTTGACAGAACTAAATCTTTTGAATTATCGCATTAATATGCCACACTGGCTGTTATAAATTTGTTTAAAAAAAATAAAAAACGATATTCCAACAACAACAGCAATATTGTCAGGCAAAGCAGCCTCATGCAACGTGGCTGCAAAAGATGAAAGACGTAAAACACTATACAGCCAACAACAACAATATTATTAACAAAAAAAAAGAGATGAAGTCATGTCGTAAATAATCTTGGTAGTACTTTAGCATTATAAAGGATTGCTTCATTCCAAGTTTAAACAAAGAAGGACAACGTTCTTATATTTTATTTCTTTTTTCCTCCATAAAATTGTTGTTAGATGTTTTTAGTTTTTATTCCGAGAACAAGAAATGACAAGAAACTGTTTCATTAACTGATAATTCAAAGAATTGAGTTTTTTTCCATGCAAAATAATTTTGATTTGAAATTCTTTTGTTATTAAACTTATTATAGAAATCTAAAATATTTTTTTGTACTAATTTACAAAATTTGTTTTTGGGTCTATTCGCGCAGGGGTTAATGCTGCAGCATTTTTATTTTGTCCTACAATTGTTCCTTAATTCATAGCACAAACAAAATAAACAGTATACGTGTTTGTCACACCATATTTTTAGGTTTCTTTATCCTTGATTAAGTCATAAAATTAGTTTCACCTCTGGGAAGTATTATGACGCTTCTATTGTAAAATTCTAAATCTTTTGAAATATGAATTGCACAAATAAAAAAAAATATTTATTATAATTTGTGGTTTTGTTGAACATTTGAATTGTTATCAACCAAATTTTTGAATGTTTATGAACATAAATACATACATGTATGTATGTATGTATGTATGTATGTATATACTTACATAAAATGGGTTTATAGAAATTTTTATTCCACTTTTTTTATAAAATATTAAATTTTTGTACGATTTCTTTATTCACATCTAAAGCTTAGGTTTTAATAAACAATAAATTATTTTCGTTGCTCGTAAGTATGTACATTTGTATGTACATTTCGCTCATTTACTTCAATAGTGTCACAGTGATGCAAAATAATTTGCCATTTCGAATTTTATCTTATGTAAAAATTTCATATAGAACATTATTCACAAAAGTATTTTTTTTTTATAAATACAACATACATACAAACATACCTACCCAGCTAGCATTTTGTATCATAATCGAATCTTTTCCGAATCAGCTTGAAGGGAAAAATAACCGCATATGAGCTCATTTTTTGATCATAAATGATACTCCCGTTGTGAAAAAATGGTACCCTACAGATGAATCATACTAAAGAATCATTTATGATACGATTTGCTGATTAATTTTTGAGCAATTTTCTGGCAGTATTAAATCATGAAATGACCTTTTGGCTGTTTTTTTCCATTTTGTTTCTCTATTTTCAAGAAATTATTGTTTGATCATATAGATGAATCATAACTGAATCTTTTTTCAATCACCTAAGTTATAAATCAGTTTTTAATCATCAAAAGTGATCTCAGGAGAATCAAAAAGAGATTTATGCAAAAAATGATCAGCCAAATGCTAGCTGGGTACACACATACAGACACACATATATCTCAAAACTATAAAAAATTTAGATAAACCCAGCTAGCATTTTGTATCATAATCGAATCTCTTCCGAATCAGCTTGAAGGGAAAAATAACCGCATATGAGCTCATTTTTTGATCATAAATGATACTCCCGTTGTGAGAAAATGGTACCCTACAGATGAATCATACCAAAGAATCATTTATGATACGATTTGCTGATTAATTTTTGAGCAATTTACTGGTAGTATTAAATCATGAAATAACCTTTTGGCGGTTTCGTTCCATTTTGTTCCTCTATTTTCAAGAAATCATTGCTTGAAAATATAGATGAATCATAAGTGAATCCTTTTTCAATCACCTAAGTGATAAATCAGTTTTTAATCATCAAAAGTGATCTCAGGAGAATCAAAAAGAGATTTCTGCAAAAAATGATCAGCCAAATGCTAGCTGGGAAGAAGCCATGATATTTACTGGAAAAATTTCGTGTCTGAACGCAAAAGCAATTTCGGCAGAAATGTTTAACAACTTAAGCAATTAAAATTGCTGTGTATAGTGTTATCAAGATTTTTCGTACAATTAAACATTTAAAGAAAAATACTGCTTGAAAGTGTTCTATGGCTCGACTTAAGCTCAATTGAAAGTACGCCGCGAATAAAGTTGTGTGTGACAAAATAATACCACTGTGCAACAGTGAAAAATCCGCAAGTTCCTGACAGTATATGTTCGATATTACTACTAAAGGTAGTGGCCAATTTTTTTATGAACCTCCAAAAATTTCGAAAATCAGTGTACCCTAAAAAAATGGTGTCATCAGTTTTTGGCCAACAGCTAATTCAGACTTAGTGATAGCGCTTAGCTATATGTTTATAGCAATAATGTAGTTAAGAGTCTATTGAGCAAATCTTGCTCACATCTTATGCAAAAATAACTATTTCTTTGTACAAAAATTAAGGAAAATTTTTTTTTTTCAGTTTTTTCAGAATAACTTAAAAACATTAATAACAATATTTGACAAAGTTGTACCTACGGTAAAGCTGAACAACTTTTTAACTGCGATTATTAATCTAAACAAAAATGATTTTATTTTAACGGACTCCTGTCGGTTTGTATCTCAGAATATCTTGCCAGCTTTGCCAGGATGTTAAAATTTTTTATTTTTGTTTTAATACATACCATAATTATTTTTACATTTTATGAGAAAAACATTTTGAAACTATTGAATATGGCCTGAAAGAATTTTTATGTATTATTTATTTATTAATATTTATATTATAGATAAATACAATAAGAATATAAGAGGGGTAGAAGCACTAGCTATTAAGGCCATCGGCTAAATTTTTAGATGTTAATAATATTTAATAATTTGGTAATAATATTTTTTATACATAAGTATGATAGCCAAATATGTTTGCAAAATTTATTTTATAGAGTTACTTTGTTAAACACTTTCTTATAGGAATTTTTTGAATAAGTAATATACGAATTCAGAAGTAATCATCATCGTCATACACGGATACCACACTATATTTTTAAACTAAAAGAGGTAGTGAAAGTATTTTCAGAAGATTATTTTTAAGATTTAGGAATTGTTTTAATTAATTTCTGTTTCAGCCAAACATACAAGTTTAAAGTAACGCAGGCCCCAGTTTGAGCTTTTACTTCAAATGATATATTGTATATAAGATATAAGCCTTAACTCTACGAAAACTCCTGTGAACAAATTGTTTTGCTTGATGGTAGTTTTGGCATTTGCGGAGAAAAAAATATACAATACTTGACTAGTTCCTTGAAATATTGAATTTGAAATTTTTTCTAAAGTAACTATCATCATGATAACTAAGGATTTTCTTAAAATATTTATCGAGTGATACACAGAAAATTTATCATCAAAATATCATTAATTAATATTCAAACGTATATTTATTTAATATATGTATGTATATTTGAAAAAAATTAATTTGTTGATACGACATATATAAAAATTCTTTTCAGCATGCCAAACTAGCAATAAACGTTAAAACTCAAGAATTGTTTAATATGTTTTTTATTAAAAATGTCAATTAAAGTTTTTGTTCAAACTTGCTAAAAATATTAAGAATTATCATTGTCGGTAAAACAAATTGAAAGTTGTCTAGTCAATTAAATTATTCAACAAAATTAGTTCGATTCCGTCCAAGGACATTTAGTTTTATTCGCAGCAAGAAAAAAATTATTTCTGGTGTTGTGGTTGTGTAAACAAAATATTGTTAATGTAACAATTATGATAATCAAAATTTGTCGGGAAATTCTATAATGCACATTGCTGATATAAAAATAGCTTTATTTGAAATACGTTGATATATTTAATTGAAAATATTTTTCAGGTTTTCATTTAACTTAGAATTTTGTGATTGTGTTATTAAATTAATTAATTATTTAATTGATATAGCAAAAAAATTAATTGTATTTAAATTTTGTTTTGTCTATTTTTATCTATCTCTCTATGATACCTTCGGATGCATATTATTTTTATATTATTTGTATTATGTTTGTTAACATTTTTCCATTTTTTATAAGTTATTTAAGGGAAATTAGTCCAAATTATTCAATCACAAAAAAGGCTAAAAAGGCAAGAATAAATTTAAGGATATCTTAATTAAGGACTTTAGTACGCAGTTGGATACACAACTAAATTTTACATCACATTGTAAATTTTGAAGACTTTAAGTTGTAATTTGTACAATGTTGAAATAATTCGTTTAAAAAATAAAAATTATACAGAGAAAACAGTGCGTACTAAATACCTCATAAAATAGAACAAAATTAATAACAAATCTCTATGGTTTTTTTCAATAAGGAAATCTTATTAATTTCAAAGAGAATACCTTTTTGAAAAAATCAAGAAGAAATCTTGTAGTTTTTATGAGGTTATCTTATTGATTTTGTCAATAAAAAAATAAAAAAACGTTGCGTCTTTATTCTCTGTACTTGTGTATTTTCATTTAAATTCTATACCATATACATATGTATGTAGTATATTGTAGATGTTATTTATTTATACATACATACATACACATTATGTTATATTCTTAACTAAGTTACTCACCAAGTATTGAACCAGCAAACTTCTACCTGATAGACAAGCAAATAACGGAAATTGAGTAAAAAAGTTGTGAATAATAAGATTTCTTCTAGACTTTATGTGGTTTTCTTCTTTATAAAATTAATTAGATTTACCGCATAAAATAATAAGGAAGCTCTATGAAAAAATCTTCGCTTCTTTCTGCTGGGATACCCCTTAGCCTAAAAACAGTTTATAGAGAAAATCTTATTGATTCTATGAGGCAGTATTTTCTCTGTGTATATAAAAAAAGAAGGTTTTTAAATGTGAACGTAGGTACATATAGAATTATGTTTTATACCACAATAAAATTTAAAATCTCTAATTTTAGACGCAAGAAAAATAGTTTGCACGGTTTTTTGATATTTTTTTTAAATTTCTTACTTTTTCCATTTTTGTCCTTCTTGTCAGTCATGAAATGTCTTGCTTTGAGGGCAGAGATACTCCTCCTGCCCATAATAGCTCAAAATTTTAATTTTTATGATATTGAGGCATCAGTTGTACATTTTTTTAATATTTACATTATTTTTGCAAATAAAATTGTTGTCACCGCCCTCAAAGGAAGCGGGATCGAAAATGGCATCTTACGGTTTCCTTGGTCCAGGCCGACGTTAAAAGTTGCATTTGTTTGGGTCAAACACTCCTCTGTACGATGCATCGTGGCTGTTCGAGATTCATGTTTAAGCATAAGTATACATAACTTAAAAACAATTTTGACTTAAAACTAATTTCATAAATACTAAAAACACTTTTCATCTTATTTTCTCATCTTATAAAAAACAGTTATACTCTGCGATAACATCTAACTAATGTGAATTATGACCATTTATTATATTAATAAAAGTGTGTGTTAATCTACTTAATATACCGGTCTTCATACAAAAAAAAATCAATTCAGTGCTTCTAAACACAAAGAAACATGTTTTTTATGAAAAGCATATTTCACTTTATGAAGAAACGAACACCTCTCTCTATGTTTCCATGTGTGCTTGGTAGGTATACTCTGTTATTTATGACTATCCACATGAGCGTTTTTATTTTGTATATATGTAAGTATGTATGTACTTTGTATGTATGGAGGTTAGAAAAAAGTGGACCAACCACAGTGAATTTGTAAAACTTTCCCTTAGTTACAGGGGTTTGCACACTATGCAAATAAGCTTTTAAATAATCTTTTACTTTTTTTTATTACTTATGCTCCTTTTTTTGTTAACTTACGCCCAACGGTCAGTTACAGTTTTCATGCTGGGTTAATTTTTTTCGTTTTGTATTTTCTTCTGTTTTCTTATTTTTTTAGTCATGTGGTATGTTGGGTTTTTTTTGCGTCTAACTGTAGTTGTGGCGACACTTCACCTACATTCGAAATATGTATTTGAATAATTTTCTCTGATATTTTAACCCAAATAGAAACTAAACTTTCAGGGCAATGGTACAACATAATATACGCCCATTCCACAACTACCCGAACACAGGCAAATTTAAATATTTATTTATCAAAACACAAGGGCTCTTCATTGTATTTTGATAAATGTGTTTCGTTCTTGTTGAAACATTTAGCCAACATATTACATCGTACATGCAATACACATACACTTAAATTGAAAAACAACAACAACGGACACGCACTCTGTAAATTACAGAGGACACTAAATTATGAGTATATAACGATCTGAAAGGATATTTATCATTATGTGCGACTGGCCTATATCAGCTTACCTACATAATACATACATATACTTACATTCATATACATATGTATGTATACATATGGCAATTTGTTATCATGACTACATATACGAGTACATGAACATAAGTATTCATGTATACAAGTTCATATGCCCAGTTATGGTTCCGTTTGGCTGCTACATGCAAATGGTCAACAAGGAATGGATGGAAGGAACTCTTAAATTTTTTCAAATGCATATTTAATTGGTGGAAGGTTGTATCTGCTTTATGTGTTATGAATTTTAAATTTGTATACCCATCTGGTAGTAGACCAAATTCATTTAATATCAAACTTAAAAGTCTAATTATTTTTCAATAGAAACATTTTTTTGAGTTATTTGGTGAAAGAAAATTAAAGCACGCAATTTGTAAAAATTAATGCATGTATTTTTTTTTTTAAATATTACAAGAAAGTAAAATTCGTGTTTGTAAGTTCTTTTAAGTTCAGGTGACCATAAAAAATGGTGCATGGACAAATTATGGCTCGTCGGACATCCATTTTATATATGCTTTAATTACAAAATTAAAGATTACTTTGTATTAAAATTTATATTTGACATACGATACACTAATAAAATATTAACCGATGTGAATGACACTGATGTTTGATGTTCAGGACTTGCGTCCTGAAAATTCTAGTGCTTTGTGGTCCTATTGTTAAATACATTATATTATTTGGGAATGCGATTGAACTTTGCTAAACTTTCTTTTGTAGTGCTCACATGGTTGTTGTGCACATAGTTACACATTTCAAACCTAGAAAGATTAGGAACCTAATTTACTTAATATACTCTCTTAGGATTATCCAGTCTGAATACCTAAGATGTTCCATATCTGGCAGTTTTGTGAAGATGGAAGATTTGTCTTCTAATTTCACTGAATGATGGGCAGGACATAACTAGTGTTCTACATGTTGTGTCGTCAACAACAACCATGCGAGCCACGTGACTCCTTAACTATGTATGCATGTTATTAGAGTTCTGACAGTGATTGTGTTGTTTTATTTGTATTGTTTTGGTTGGTTTTTCAGTTCTTGAAAGGCTTTGACGCTTTGTAGTCTGATGTTATTCAGTAATGATTCCATTTTTGTAAGCTTATTCTCTTCTTCGTTTCAAGAGACACCCTGATGTCCTGGAATCCATATTATCTCGATGTCTCCAAAATAAGTCTTGGTTTAGATTTGCAATTTTGTTGCAGCAAGTTTTTATTTTTTAGTGAAAAAGACCGAGAGAAAAACTCTAAATTAATATTTATTTTTTTAAACTTGCATTATTTATTTTATCTTCAAAAAGAAACTACCAATAAGTATTCAAATCTATATCAAAGTCTAGATATAATTATCAGGCCCAACCAGTGACGCACATGAACTAAGTGGTATTAATTAATAATTCGTTTCAAATTTTATGAAAATGGGGGTAAATTTTTAGCCTGTTTTTATAAAATGAATAAGAATATACGTTCATTAAAATAACGAACGAAACCATGTTTACGTTTTTTTTAGAGTAGAATAATTTTCATGCGAGTGAAAACAAAAGAGCTTTCAGTTTTCCTACGCTCATAAAATTCTGGGGGCAAATCACGGCATTCGATACGACTCGTAATTTAAAAATATTTCCATATAAAATATATTGAAATGTTTTTAAATTACGAGTCGTATCGAATGCCGTGATTTGCCACCAGTATGTAAAATTAACTAAAATTATTGACTACAACAAATGAAAATTTTTAAAAATCGGTCTACTAATTTTTAATTCGAAAGTGGCATTAAAATTTCAATGTTAAAATGTTAACTGACTGAAAACCGTAAAAAAACTATTTATTTAAATAAAGGGATAAATATAAATGACTTTTTCCTACAATCGGATTAACTTAACTGTCAGAAAGAATGAATCTCGCCTTCTGTTTCTGCTAATTTTATTGTAAAATAATTCACTCCAAATTCAGTATGAACATATGATTTTTGCTTTATTTCTCATAATTTAACTGTAAAGCAATTGCAAAAATGTCTAGCATGAGTCAAAATAATGTCAAGTGTAAAAGAAAAAAAAATTAGTTCTTATAATCATCAGAAAATCTTTATGAATGTGTTTTTAGTTTTTTAAATGAGTGCAATAATCAATTTAAAATAAAATTTAAGTTTAACATTTATTAACGCACTAACAATCCCAAATTAGTATTTTAATTATTAAGTAAAATAATTTTTCATTTAAAATACATTGAAATTGATTATTGATTGATTATCTGGATCCTATGCGCATTTCACTGTTGCTAATACAACAAACCCCTCAATAATCAATTTCAATGTATTTATAATGAAAAATTATTTTACTTAACAAGTAAAATAATAATTTGGGACTATTAGTGCATTAATAAATATTAAACTTAAAGCTGAAGGTCCATACCATCCGTTCTTTGCATATGCGTTTCTGTACGTTCTCTCCGATTCTAAATTCAAGTTAAATGCAATACGTTTTGTGCGCAAGTATTTTTGTTGTTTTAATGCAAAAAGAGAGAGCATGATGCATGCGACGAATACACATACATATGCAAAGAACGGATGGTGTGGACCTTCGGCTTAAACCTACTTTATCAGTCCTATGCGTCTATACGTTCTTTGCGTTTTGTTCTGTAACTTGCAACATACAATTACCTTGATTCTACTTTTTGACAGATGCATAAAACGCAACTACGCATTGAACGGATGGTATGGACCTTCAGCTTAAACCTACTTTATCCGTCCTATGCATCTATATGTTCTTTGTGTTTTGTTCTGTAACTTGCCACATGCAATTACCTTGATTCTACTTTTTGACACATGCATAAAACGCAACTACGCATTGAGCGGATGGTATGGACCTTCAGCTTAAACTGTAACAATTCCCATAAATAAAACACTAATTATAAACCTGACTGCATCAGGTCAAAAATACTTATGTGCACGGTTGCCAGAAATGCAGATTTATCTGGATTTTGCAGATTTTTACCCTCCAAAAACACGAAATCCAGATTTGAAGATTTTTGGGCTAAAAACGCAGATTTTTCAGGTCAAAAATACTTATGTGCACGGTTGCCAGAAATGCAGATTTATCTGGATTTTGCAGATTTTTACCCTCCAAAAACACGAAATCCAGATTTGAAGATTTTTGGGCTAAAAACGCAGATTTTTCAACTCCATTATAGTGCAATTTTTTTTACATTTTTCCTAATACTTCTTGTTTCTTTTATGTGTGAACGATTCATAGTTTAGAGAGTTAAAATTTTTGAACTTAGGAAACATCGTAGAGAATATATTATTTTCTCTTCAAGACTTTGCAAAGTAAACTTTGCGTGTGGAAAATTGGCGGCTATTCCTCATCAGCAGGCTTCAACCAGTGCGGCAGCTAATTGTAAAAAGGTAATGAGAAATTAAAAATTTATTCAAAATCGGAGATGTTAGCTTGTAAAGATTTTTGCTTTTAAGCTTATTCTGCCGTATTCATAAAAAAAATAGTTTAAGTTTACGAAAGCTTTACAAAACAAATTTTTCTTTGTTAAACGTTTTGTAACCCAAAATAATATTTATTAATATTACCTATTACGAATATTATTATTTTGTGCTATTACGCTTGTATACGTAATTCTTAATAACAGATTTTGATAGTCATTCTATAAAAATATATATGTTGCACATGTACATCCATATTTATGTAATTTTTTTAATAAAATATAAAAAAAGTTGTTTAAAAAATTGCTTTGAAGATTTTTTGAAGATTTTAAAAATAAAATACAGATTTTGCAGATTTTTTCGTAAAAAATTGTTGAATTTTGCAGATTTTATCCTTAGAAATTCTGGCAACACTGCTTGTGTGGCAAACACTCTATTCTTGAATAGCTGTTGTTGTTATTTACATTTATTCTCTTTAAATACTTTTTGCAACTGCAATTCGAGCTGAAAAAATTCAGCCAATGTAGTAAAGTAAGAAAATAAAAAAACATGTTGATTATTTAGTTCTTGTTTAAACTTTGTTATTTGTTGAGCTTCTCATTTGTTTAAATGAAAGTTTATAACATAATAACTCTAGTTGTTCTAAGATTTTTGGGTAAAGCTAAACCCCTCAATAATCAATTTCAATGTATTTTTAATGAAAAATTATTTTACTTAATAAGTAAAACAATAATTAGGGATTATTAGTGCAATAATAAATAAATGTTAAACTTAAATTGTAATACTAATTAAAATAAAATTGCTTACTCCCATATTAATAGGACATAAAATGAATTTAAAATTAATTTTATTTGAAATTTTTCATAAAAATGTTTGTTTACTTTCAAATACATTTTGTTTTTTTTTTTATTCCATTACTGAAATAATTTTGTGAGTGTTTGTTTTTGGTTAGACCGAAAATGCTCTTTTTATGTTAAAATGAAAGCTTTAAAATATGTTTTATAAAAATCAATTTTTAAACGTTGTTGTTTATAAACGAAACATAAAAAAGAAAGGGCTTATGTTTTACAAAAACCCGGCTTTCTACGTCGTGTTTTTGAAAATGAGTGTATAATACATCGATTTTTTTTAATTTTTTATTTTAAACTCCTATCTCCCCCAATAACTTTTAAGACCGGCTAGTAGTGGGAATTTTGTAATTACTAACTATTTCGATTTTTTAAAATTTTAAAATAATCACCCTTATTCCAGTTGTCAACATCGACGTCACGTCAATACAATACCAAACAATTTGGGCTTGTAGAACCATTTCTGAAAGCAATTTTGTGCTCTTGATAGTCTATTTCTGTTACCTAAGGTCTACAAAGTAGCATGAGCCTGTCAAAAGCAGTCAGTTGTTTTCGACAACGGGTAGACAGGGACCAATTTTTTTGTATTTCATTGAAGTGATGACGATGTTGACAACTGGAAAAAGGCAGACTATTTTATAAATAATTTCAAATACCGATTTTTTACAATGTACATTCTTTTTACCCGACTGCCAAGAAGGGTTATGTTTTTCTCGCTTTTCTTGTATATATGTTTGTGAATTTATTTAATACCATTTATTTTCGACAATTAAGGTATCGTTACATTCGCCTTTAGCACTCAAGTGTTCTTAGAATCTAAGACTTAGATAGGTGTTTAAAAACAAAAAACGAAATTGCGGATTTTTCGCGCAAAATAGTAACACGTCAAAATATTTATTTTGCCAAACCTATCGAATTGTGTATCATAATAAAGGAAATTAAAATGGGATTACAAAAATTTACATAACTTATAACCTGACCGCCACGAAGGGTTTTGTTTTTAGCGCGGTTTCTGTATATATGTTTGTAAGTTTCTTTATTACTACTTATCTCCCAAACTGCTGCATGGATTTCGACAATTAAGGTAAGGTTATGTTAGGAAGGATGGTGCTATACCACACCTCTACTCTAAGACCCCATTGGGTCCACTGTGATCCCCTTCTATTTCCCATTAAAAAGTAAAATTACCCCCCATTTGTACCCAGAAGTGACCCTATTATCCGTCAATAAGACACTGAATTCCCATGATGAAGCCTCTGATGTCCTCCAGATTACACTTCCCGATATCAGTAATGCTCTCACCATCACTTAAATTCATATTCATTAGATGTTTAGCGGACAAACCGAAATTTATGAATACATAAAGAGTTTGTGTATTCGTAAGCATACCGTATCAATTGTTAATTTAAATTGATTTGTTCTGCTCATTCAAACGATCGTATGAAGTAAGCGCAATTATTCTCCTTTTTAGTTCAAACACAGTAATAATCTAAGATTATAGCATATAGTCTGGATTCGACTCAGTAGGAAAGACACATATAGTAGACATTTATTTCATAAACCAGATACACCTAATTAACCACAATCGTTTTTAATAATTGCTACATCCGAACTTCTTTGATGAAACTCAAAAGGTAAACTATTAATTACACAAAAGCATTAGAAATCCTTTTTAAATTTTGTAAAAAGCGGAACAAACACTGCACTGTTGAATGTTACTTAAAAGTACAACTCAAAATGTATTTAAAAACTAAACTAGAGTCAATTAAATAATAATTTTGCTAGTTAGTTAACAACTACAAAAATACAGCTACACACGTACCCTAAAACTAATTCGAACTAAAATACTTCTGCACACTATCACAGAATGACATTGAAGAGAAAAAAAAATCATTTATACATTTTACGCGGAGTTTGTTCATTTGCAATGTATAAAAAGTAAACAGTAAAGGATATACAAAGTAATTGAAGTGCATGTAAGTGTAGAAAAAAGGAACTAAGAAACGAATAGTAACAGCAACAAAAGCTGCTACAGAAAAAAGGATTTAGTCATAAAATGTTGATCACGCAGCACGTTGCATAGGGTATATGTGGGAATGTTGTTTTTAAGAAAAAACTTTTTTGTGCTGCGGACTAAGTTTGTTTCTGCAGCATAGCATAGCAATTACGTGACATGTCATAAATTTTATCCTTTCACGGACAACAACAATTACCATTTAAAGACTACAGACAACAACATGCGACAAACTCACATGTACGAGAACTACCACATCTACTGCAATCTGCAGAGTGTTGTAAGTGAAATGAAGTAAATATCAACGGGGTACATTATAGACGGTTTTTACACTTTGGGGTTTCCCCTGCTACAGTCGTTGCATATTATTTTAATGTTCCTTTGAAAAGCCTCGTCTATTTATTTTGTGGTTGTTTTTAGAAGGAACTTTTTGATCCTTAACCATCTACTACTTAAGGCTAGGATTCAATATCCTACACAATCGTACAACGATTTTGCGATGGAGCTTGTAAAACTTTTCATAAATCAACAAGAATTCATTAGATGAGGGTTGTATTTTTTCAAAACGATTTCGATTGTATAGAATAATGAGTCCTAGGCTTTATTAATCGTTTATACGATGCATTGCTGACGTGCATAAGGCATTTAGCATTTTTCCAAACCCTAAAAGTAAATGGCCTCATAACAAAACAAACGTAAATGTAATACTATAAAAATTAAGAAAGACTTCGCCTATGCTTGTATGTATTTTTATTGTTGTTGAAGTTTCCTAGCATTCCAGGTCATATGGCTTATAACTCCATTGACCAGACATCCAGATTTATGCGGGATTATCCCGCTTTTGACAGGTCGATCCCGCCTCGAATTTCTATCCCGCCTTATCCCGCTTTTTAGGGTTTTGAAAAAATTAAATTTCTTGTTCGATTTTAAATAAAATGTAACTGACTACAATTCATTCCAAATATTTTTTTAGTGCTTAACTAGCCAAAATCTTGTTTCGCTATACCTCATAAACGATTTGAGATGAAAAGACTTTTTTTATTAGAAGTGCCACACTTGCAGTTGAACCTTTACTATTTTGTAGAATGCAATTCTTATTATTAACATAAGTAGTCACAAGGAGTTTCAAAACTCTGACTGCATTAGTTTTCAAGATGTTTTTTAAGCAAACAACTTCACTATTCCAATCCCTATTGTTTTCTATCATCGGCAGATTAAGCGGAGTTTCAACTTTGTGTTTGTGGCAGATACCAAGATATTAAAAGCTCATATTTAATTTACTTGGGACGTGACACACTTTTTGCTCCATTATTGACTCCCTTTTATAATACTATTCTCGCTATTGGCGTTACTGCTTACGAAAACAGCTAATCAGCAAGATCGGTACGCTGGTATTATTTTTGAAGAAAAACAAAAATTTGCATTATATGAGAGGCATCACGCCTACATGTTAAATTTAAAGTTATATTAATTTTTCAGACATATCACAGTAAATATTTTTTCTTTATGACAGGTTTCACACCCAACATGTCTAATTCGAACTTTTTTCCTGAAAGACAACGCACATTATAAAAATCGTTAGTTACTCACACAAAATTCACGTTTCCTGCTGAAAGATATTTCAAAATAAAAAAAAATTGTAGGGGAGGTACCACATTAAAAATATTGCGAAATCGGTGCAGCCGCTCTTAATTGATGCGATTACCAAAGATCGACATTTGATTTTTATTTATATAGATAAATAACTTTTTTATAAATACTTTGCCTATTTAAAAGAGTTTCTTTTGAGTTGAAAACTGTGTTTCTTAAGTACATACAAAACTCTCTGTGCATATTACACATCCCGCTTTCTAAAAGATACTTATTTTGAAATCCCGCTTTTTGGCGGAATTTTCTTCAAAATCCCGCTTTTTGATCGATCATGTCCCGCTTTTTACAAAAACCATCTGGTCACGTCAGTTATAATCTCTTTCGAAAAAGAGCAGAAAAAGCAACATGTACTGGAACTTCAATTAAAAGGTCCGTTACTCTTTCCACAACGTCGTCTTAAACTGAATGGCTCAGGATGTCGAAGGAAATTTTCGTTCGCTTATTTATATTGAAAACGAAAACAAGAACAAATTTTCTTATTTTGTTTTTGTTTTCAATATAAATAAGCGAACGAAAATTTCTTGTCGACATCGTGAGCCAGGCCGAAAATGTAAGCCTACTAAGTCCACTTTTAATAATATATGCAATTTTAATGCCGTTCGAAAAAGGGAGATATGCTGACTAAAATAATTCGTTTATTAATTAGTGTTTTTATGGGAATTGTTAAAATTTAAGTTTAAAATTTTTAAACCCACTAATAATCCCAAATTATTATTTTACTTATTAAGTAAAATATTTTTTATTAAAAATACATTGAAATTGATTATTGAGGGGTTTAGCTGGATCCTATGCGCATTTCACTGTTGCTAATGCAGATCATCAGGGAACCTTTACCCAAATTTCTTAGAACAACTAGAGTTAGTAGCAATGGTAAAGTAAGAAAATAAAAAAACATGTTGATTATTGAGTTCTTGTTTCAACTTTGTTATTTGTTGTTAGGCTTCTCATTTGTTTAAATGAAAGTTTATAACATAATAACTCTAGTTGTTCTAAGAAATTTGGGTAAAGGTTCCCTGATGATCTGCATTAGCAACAGTGAAATGCGCATAGGATCCAGCTAAACCCCTCAATAATCAATTTCAATGCATTTTTAATAAAAAATATTTTACTTAATAAGTAAAATAATAATTTGGGATTATTAGTGCGTTTAAAAATTTTAAACATAATTCGTTTATTTTTAAGCTATGTGAAGAAAATGTTAACAGTGTTTTGTCCTGCTATAAAATTTGATTCAAGCGAGTTACGCTCTAAACCGACGATATAAGGTTGTTATCAGTACACAACTTTGCCGTATGTGGCAAATGCCATGCTAATATTGATTTCAAAGATAATTTTGCTTTAAATTAGGTTGAAAACCGCCAGTTAAATTTTTTAATCAAAATAATAAAAATTCATTTATATTTTTTTTTTGGTTATTCAAGGTAGAGAGGAAATACAGCTTGAGATATTTTTAATCGTCATGTTTGAAAATAATTTTCACTCACGTCTTGTGAAAATTTTCACTTTAAGCAATCAAAAATTTTTCACAATAAACTTTAAACTTTAAACCTCTCTTTTATTATATTTGTGAAAAAAATTAAATAGCAAAAAAAAAAAATCAAAAGGATTTCAAGTTAATGATTACTGCTCATATGAGAAAGACGTAAGTGTTAAAGATTAATAATAATTTTAGTAAACATAAATATTCTTCTCTTCTCAATACTTGTTAAGGGGCTATTATTAATTTTTTCTCTCAGGTATGCAATTCAAAATCTTTCATTCCTTCGTTTTATTATATTTTTCACCAAATATAGTGAGGATGCATATAGGTTTGTCACTCTGTGTGTAATTTCCACAATATTCATATGGGACCCCCTAAAGCATATATATTATGGGTCCTTGTCGGTCTGTACGCGTATCTCTACGCGTCATCGTTTTTTCGAAGACCGCTAGATATTTTGCTCTTGAACTAGTACGTGAGAATTGGTCCTAAATAGACATGTTTTCAAAATCAAAGTCTACATTGCTGCTGAGTAGGTTACAGAAATTTTATGGATATTTCCAAGGGAATCTCTTATGAATTCTCATATTTCGTTTCCAAGAAAGTGCAACTGATGAAGTTACTTCGATGATGTATCCCAGCAAAAAAAAGAGAACAAAGTATTTTTGTGCGTTTTTTCTACTCTTTGGAAAAATTCAAAACTTACGAGTATAAACATTTAACTACAAAGCAAGTATTGTTATGCTAGGAATATATTAAGTAATACAAAATAAAAATCTCATATCATAAATATTAAAGTTAGGATGGTTATTTTGGGTTATCAAACCCTTTTAGAGTGGTATTCAATCAACATGTCCGTTCTTTCCTAAAAATAATATTTAAAATAATACGACTTCTGTTGAAGTAACAAATCTTTTTACATTTTTGTACTTTTTCGGTGCACCATTAAAAAAATAACATCAAAGAACTTGATGTTGAAAAAATAAAAACAAAATGTATGGTATATAATTGTTTAGGCACAGCATATATAAAACTTAAACTGAAATTCTATAACTTGTTATTATATTTTTTTTGAAAAAAAAAAATTATTAAAAACGTGATGACCTGTTTGTTTGTTGTCCAGTGCCTTGCCTGGATTATTATTTAGTTGGAATTTAAGTTACTCCAAGTTTGATTTCAACAGGATTCTTTTTATTTTTTTTAGTGTATATAAATGTTGTTTTTGTTTGTCTGGCTGTGTCATCTGCAACATGTGTACTAAGAGCAAGCAAACAATCATATTGACCTTTTTTCTTCTTATTTATACAAAAAAGTAGCAGCTCTTTCTTTCACTGCCTAACATTTCTTTAACAACAGAATTTTTAAGGAATGTTTTTTTAAAAAATTATTATCTCACTATTTGCACAGTAAAATTTTTGAATCAATTCTAATACCAAGCCGTGGTATATGTGTATACCATAAACAAAAAAAAAAGGAATTAAATTTATCCCAGCATAGTACGAATATAAATAAATGAATTTTGGTTTTAATTGAAATTTTAATTTCAAAATAAATAACTGCAAACAAAACCTTGAATCAGAACTTCCCAGTAAAAAAAATTGGAAGTCATTCTAAAGGAACTACATTTTCATTACTTCCAAAAAAACGATATTTTAATTTGCCGATAGTTAGCAGAAAACCAAGTAGAAGTTTATTTTAGTCATACAAAACCTTGTAATTCGTCTATAGTTTTAGAAATTACTCACCAGAATTTTAAAAAAATCGATTATTTTGAAGAAATTTATGAACTAATTTTGGTCTAAAATTTTTAAGTTATTTGCTTAAATTTACGTGAAAATACTGTTTCGCGTTTAAGTTCATATAAAAAGAAACTAATTGTTAAAATAGGTAACTATTAACCATTTTTACTAGATGAAAATATTATCATAGAACACAAAAAAGGACATTTTTCTTAAAATCGCTTCCAATTCGGTGACCAGGCATCGAAAAAGAGAACTTCTTGCAATGACAACCCTATGTAAAAATCATTAGATCGGATCGAAATTTGCACTAGTTCCAGATCGCAAACTCTACATTTTCATGACTTTTTTGGAGTGTCTTTTTTTACTGGGTTTTTAGTATGTGGTGACAATTGACCCAAACGTACTCGTCCTATGACTTGTGGAAAGGGGGGTGTTACCAAAAGTATGGAGTAGTGTATGGTGAAAAAATACATGTCGTGTAAATGGTTATATATTCGAAATTTTCTGATGTATCATCTTGAATCTGAATCAATTTAATTGGGAATCGCTCTAGTATTTTAGTAAATGGCACTGAACATGTTCGATGTGGTTCCCTCCAATGATACGCCAAGCCACTCTGGAACCGATCCCGTAACTATAGTTGTCAGTTCGAATCAGGGAAAGAAAACGACTTCTTGGATTTTGTACCAACTGTGAAAACAAAACGTACTTTTTGGACCATGACGGTACCATTTTTTTAATATTTATTAAAAGAACGGAAACGTAAAAAAAATTTTTAAAAATTCAGATGTGATCAATAAAAAACTGAAACTTAACAAAAATGTGTATAAAAATTCAGTATAAAAAATCAAAAATAACATAAAAAAATATTAAATATTGCGTTCATAAGGTACGAATGTATATACTTGTATAGACTTGTTAGAGATCGGTTCTTCTAAATAAAACACACACCAGTGTGTACACTTCTACAAGGCCTGAAATCTACCGAATATTGAACGAACATTTTGATTAACAATGATGCTACAAGATCAAGTTGATCACACATACGGAAAATTAATCACATGTATGTTCTAAAATGTGGAAAGCTTTCCGCGGAGAAGAGAATATGTTTAACGAATTGTTATTTAGTAATTTAAGTCGATATAGTATGTGTAAATTGGATATTTTGCCACATAGCAGTGCGGCCGCACAGCGGTCATTTTCTGCCATGAAAATCATTAAAACAGAACATAGAATTGTGCCTTGGGGTTGAAATATTTATTCCTACCAATGATTTAATCATTTTTGCACAAAAGTTTAAATTCATAAATAGATCTTATATATAATCTTTGTAGTAGCAAATGTTTATCAAATAAAAGTTATTTTAGTAGCTTTATAAAACCTATGTACAAAAACTGAATTCCTGTTATTTGTGTATATTATTTTATGTATGCATAGCATATCTATATAAAAGGTACGGGCAAATACTGGGGATGACACTTTTTTTATTGGAAATGCTTCATTGTTTATGGCAGTTTAATTTCCAATCACATGTGAAGTTTTAAATGCGCTTTTGGAACCTGTTTAGTTTGATACTCCTTGCACTTACTCTTTATTAGAGTTCGACCGATTAATCGGCTTCGGCCTTCGGCCAACATTCGGCCTATGGCAAAAATCGGCCGATTAGCCGAAGCCGAATATTTTTCATTCGAAGCTTGAAAAATAAAATTATGTTTGGTCGTTGCTCGCCGACAGTTTCTATTGTGTTTAACGTTTTGAAAGGGTTGCTTTGAAATACAACCCTGTTGCTTTCTATTTTCTTTTACTTGGACGTTCTTGTGAGTGATCATATCAAAAAGCAATCTAGAAATTGCAAAATAGTTTTATTTTTCTTGTTATGTATTCAATAGATATTTCAGCTATTTCAGTGATTTCAAAAAAGCAAACTTTTTTCTTAATTCATATAAAAAGTAAGTATCATTTTTAAAATTTAAAACATTCGGCTTCGGCTTCGGTTTTGGCCGAAGTTTAGGATTTTAGCTGAAGTTCGGCTTCGGCAAAAAAAAACGCCTTCGGTCGATTTCTACTCTTTATATTTAATTACATATATTTTGTTATTTTTTATGTGGAGTTCTCGTTGTACCTTCATAGTGAACAGACATAATAGCGGAATTTTTCTTACATACAAACTAAATAAAAAAATAATCATACAAAAATATTCGTAGTACATATTGACTATAATAAATAAGCTTTATTTGCTTTGCAAATATTTTTTACATATAGAAATAACAAAAACAAAAAAAAAACCGTAAACAAAAAAACATACAAACATACCCTTGAGGAATACTCTATATGAGTACCCCAAAGGAAAAAAATAGTGAAGTGAGTTCTAACGGCAGAAATGCCTATTTTACTGTGAGTTTTGATGCTCATAATGATAACAATAAAAATAAAATATATGATAATAGACTTGCTGTGAGTTCTGAAGCTCTTAATAAAAATCAAAAATCTGATAATAGACTTTTTCTAACGGCAAAACCACAGTTTCGTCAGCGATCAACTTCGCTTTGTCCAATGCCAACTAGTGAATCGTTGACAATATTGCCTAGTACTTCCACATTTAACTCAGCGATATCACCCGCCTCGGGCTCGGGGTCACCACTTAACCAAGTTGTCACTGAAAATAAGAGTAGCCCAAAACCCAAGGTCCAAGTCGGAATGGACAGATACATTACAATTTTAAAGCGCGGGCGAAGCCCTAATTCTACTAAAATTGCATCTGCTCCAAAAATGTCTAGGGATAACAGCGCATCCTCAACTAATCGCCAAAACCGCTTTAAAATTCTTCAAGAAGACAACGACAAACCCGAGGTATCCTCGAACAAAACATCCAAGCCGCCACCAATATATTTGAGACAAAAAAATTCAAATGCCCTTATTAAAAAATTAATTTCGGACATTGGTGAGAATAAATTACACATTGTTCCAATAAAACGTGGCAACATCGATGAAACTAAAATCCAAATTTATGACGAAAAAGATTTCCGCAAAATGGTTGCTGAATTTGAAAAAATTAAAACAAGCTTCTACACATACCAGCTTAAGAGCGCTAAAGGCATGCAGATCGTATTGAAGGGCATAGATTCTTATGTTGTCCCCGAAGAAATAAAAGATGCACTCGTCCTCCAGGGGTTCAAGGTAAAAAATGTGTCCAATATAATAAATAGAGAAAAGATTCCCCAACCCCTATTTCGTGTTGAACTTGAGCCTAATGATATAAAATTGAAAAAAAATGAGACGCATCCAATTTATAATTTAAAATACCTCTTGTACCGAAAAATCACAGTTGAAGAGCCACATAAGCGTTCAGATCCTGTACAGTGCCATAATTGCGAAGAATATGGCCATACAAAAACATACTGCAATTTACCCTCTGTTTGTGTTGTGTGTGGCGAATTACACGGCACCGCTAGCTACAACAAACCAAAAGATCAAAGTGATAAAAAATGCAGTAATTGTGGACGTAATCACACCGCTAACTACAGAGGTTGTCGTGTGTACTCTTTGGTAAAGAAGACTATGGTGCAAAAACCTAAATTAGCTCCAGCTCAATCAGCAAACGTTTACTCTGCCACTTTTCAGCAAATGAGCCAACCAGTTACTTCCCGTGTATCGTATGCAGATGCTGCTAAGGCTAGTTCTATTCCGACACAAAATGTTTCACCGCAAAATAATTCTACAAATACACACTCAAACTTTAATTATAATCGCCTTGAAGCCACTATTGAAAATCTTGTGCAAACTATAAACAATTTTACAACAAATATGACTAGCATGATGCAAGAAATGTTGCGAATGCAGAATACTCTGCTTCAAGCAATACTTAATAAGCCATGAACACGTTAACAATATGTTTCTGGAACGCAAACGGCATTCGCCAACATAAAAATGAACTTGAGCACTTCCTCACGGAAAAAAATATTGATATAATGTTAGTATCTGAGACTCACTTGACTTCGAGAAGCCTTTTTAAAATTTATGGCTACACCTTATATGATTCAAAGGACCCGAGAGGAAGAGCATGCGGTGGATCAGCAATTTTAATAAAGTCAAGACTCAAGCACTATGTTCTTGATAACATTTGTGAAGAATACCTATAAGCAACAAATATTGGCATTGAAAGTTTTTGTTCAAATTTCATTATATCATCAATTTACTCCCCTCCCAGATTTTCAATCACTGAGAATCAATATGAGGATTTCTACAAATCTCTTGGACCTTGTTTTGTAGCAGCTGGAGACTACAATGCGAAACATACGTTCTGGGGTTCGCGCCTTGTTACACCCAGAGGTCGAGCATTGTTCAACACTATTTCAAAAATGGGCTTGGATGTCATTTCGAGTGGGGAGCCCACTTATTGGCCTACTGACATACAAAAAATTCCGGATGTTATAGATTTTGGAGTCATAAAAAATATCTCTAGGGATTTAATTCAAGTTCAAGCTTCTCTTGATCTCTCGTCCGATCACTCCCCGACGATCATTACAATTTGTAGCCCATTAAGAAGTAACTTACATGACCCATATGTGAAGATGATCAATCGTGTTAATTGGCTGGGGTTCAAAAAATATCTCAGCAGTCATTGTACGGAAAACATTACGCTTAGAACACCCGATGATATTGAATCGAACATTGCCAATCTCAGCGAGAATATTAAACAGGCTGCTGAACATGCCACTATCTCCCATCCGCAGATTGGGTTTAATAAAATTTATTCTACAGACATTGAACGTCTCGTACGTGAAAAAAGAAGGGCTAGAAGGGAATGGCAATAGCACAGATCACCACAAAATAAAATCAGATTTAAAGAGTGCACTAAACGACTCCAAGAGTTGCTTGCATCTGAAAAAATTGCATCTCTTAAAAATTATCTGGAGGGTCTTGATGTTACACCGGCGTCTAATTACTCCTTGTGGCGCGCTGCCAGAAAGCTTAAAACACCCGTTGAGTATAAGCCACCTCTACGCACATCTACCGGAGGTTGGGCAAGAAGCGATACTGAAAAAGGTAAAATATTTGCTGAGCACTTAAAATCCGTTTTTACGCCAAATATATGTACTGGTGTTGCTGATTTGCCGAATATAGTCGCTCTACCCCCTCAACACATAAAGTTTAAGACGCGTGATTTACAAAAATTAATTGCCGAACTCAACCCGAAGAAAGCTCCGGGTATTGATGGAATTAGTAATCAGATGCTGATGAACTTGCCTCGTATTGTAATGAGAATCCTGTTATTCATATTTAATGCTATTTTACGAATGGAGTATTATCCACACAACTGGAAACTTGCCAAGGTTAAAATGATTCCAAAGCCTGGCAAAGATATAACAAAGGCTGAGTCATAAAGGCCAATAAGTCTACTATCTACAATGTCAAAGCTTTTCGAAAAACTGCTCAAAACAAAATTGTCCCCAATTCTAATTAGTAGTGGGTGCATACCAGACCATCAATTTGGTTTTAGAAGTCAGCATAGCACCATTGAACAAACTCACAGATTGGTTCAATTTGTAAGAAGAACTTTTGAGGAAAAAAATTATTGTTCTGCGCTGTTTATAGACATTTCCCAGGCATTTGATAAAGTGTGGCATGAAGGCCTAATATTAAAATTGAAGACTTACTTACCAATAAACATTTTAAATCTTTTGGAAAGTTACATTATTTCCCGTAAGTTCACTGTTGCGGAAGGAGACTTTACAAGTAGGCCTGAAACAATTTCATCTGGTGTGCCACAGGGGAGTATACTGGGACCAGTTTTATATTTAATTTATACTTGTGATATGCCTGTGAGCAGTAGTATCCATACTTCCACATTTGCCGACGATACAGCCTGCCTTAGTATGCATGAAAACCCTGATGAGGCATCCCGCAAACTCCAGGAACACATTAGCCAGATGGAGCTTTGGTTAAACTTATGGAGAATCAAGGTAAATGTACAAAAGTGTGTTCAAGTAACATTTACTTTACGAAGAGATACTTGTTCCCCCATTCGGATTAACAATCAAGTTGTTTCTCAACATTCACATGTGAAATATCTTGGTATACACCTTGATCGACGACTTACATGGAAACACCACATTGACTCTAAGTTAACTCAAATGAAACTTAAATTAACTCAGGTACATTGGCTGATTGGTCGAAATTCTACACTTAGCCTAGACTGTAAACTTTTAATATACAAGTCGCTTTTAAAGCCAATATGGTGCTATGGAATTCAACTATGGGGCACTGCTTCAGCTTCAAATGTAGAGAAATTTCAACGCAGGCAAAACAAAATTTTACGCATGATAACATCGGCTCCATGGTACATCAAAAATTCAAATATACATCGTGATTTGAATATGCCTCTAGTGACTGAAGAAATTGCAAAATACGCAGGCAAATATTTAACAAAACTCGAATCACATCCTAATCCGCTTGCTCGTAATATTTTGAACTTTACTGGACACATCCGCCTAAAAAAGAGGGATACTAGGGCTCTTATTCACAGCACTCCAGATGGGACTTCCTGAAAATACTTTTATTTTTTTTGTATTTTTTTCCTTTTGATTATCACTACTTATGTATTATATATAACTATTACTAAGCTTATGTCCGACACTGGTCGGGCCTAATTATATTTTATATTTAAGATTTGAATACTTATTGTTAGTTCATATATGAAGATACAATAAATAAAATATGTAATAAAAAAAAAAAAAAAAAATTTTTTTATGTTTCTTTGAATTGTTATTTTTTGTGTTTTTTTGAATAAAAAATATTTTCTACCGAATTTCATTCAAATCTACCGATTTTTTTTGTCGATTCTACCGACTTAAAAAAAAATTAAGTGTGCACACAGACACACACAAAAAATTAAAGACAACAAAGGAAAAATTAATGTTACCACATCGTCGGTTGATTTCTGGTTTGCTGCAGACATAATGTATTTTGAATAGACTGTGCCACAAACCAACCATGTAGTGAAACATTGGCATTTTTAAATCGTACCAAGTAACTCGCGGTAGTACCATGGTACCAACGAGGTCAAAAATGTACCATAAAAAGTACAATTGTACCATGTTTTCCATCCGTGGTTCGAATCGCAAAAAATCTGTACTTAAAACTAAATAAATTCAAAAAGATTGAATTTGTACAAGTAATAATAAAAAATTCAAAATTTTTTATTGTTACAGTTAAATATCGGAATTATATGTATAATATATTATCAGGGCAATTATGAATAAAATTCCGAGGGAAATTTCTCCCCTTTTCCAATTGGAATTTTTTATTTTCCCTATCATTTTCCATTAGTTGGAATTGTTCCCCGGGAAAAATTTCTCACGGAATTTTATTCGTAATTGCCCTCTATATATCTGTGGCAAAAAGGAAATGGAGTTAAAGTCGAGAAAAGGTAATTTTGAGTTAATGTTACGTCTGTAATCTGCATATTCGAAAGTACCCCTGCTCAAAATCTTAATTAGTTTGTGCGATTTTTCAGGAAGTTATAGCCCTATGACTTGCGATTTATCTTTTTTAGATTGCTAATCTCATTTATAATAAAAGCTTAATTTAGGTCATAATTTGGTATATTTCAAGTTGAATGTACTATATATAGTGTGTAGAACGATGTTTGCTTAAAAAATAAAAGTTAACCGAAAATTTCCCATCTTAACTGCCAAAGAAAAAAATGTCGGAAACTCGACTTGAACGCTTAAAAGTGCTCTCCTTTAAAACAGTAATATATAACTTAAGCACTTTTTTCCTTATTGCAGATATATTATTGTATGAGATAATTCAGTAACAAGTCACAAGGTGCATACAATGTATTAATTAAAAAGTGAGTGGTCCGCTTCATAGGACATGTTAGAACTCGGACTGAGCCCTATCGCTTGGATCGGTCTCCAAGTGATAGGACCAGTTTTGTGTCAGTTCCATTTCCTGTATGTTGTATACAGTTATTGCGCAAAACTTATGTGTATGCAATATGTAGTATTAGTGATGGCCGTCAAAGAAAAAATAGCAAACAATTCAAGTTGCATTTTCTGCAGAAAATCATGTAAATCATTTAAATCATACATAATTCAGAAAAATTTAAAAGAAATATAATAAAAAAATTTGAAACAATTATTTTAATTCTCTTACGTTTTTCAAAATTCAAATTTGTCCATAGTAAAGATAAGAAGTTATTAATTAATCAACATATATTTTTTAAAAAATTTTAAAAATGTAAATTTTCGAGAAAATTTTCGCGAACATAAGGTCAGTAAACTTTGACCTCTGAAGATCGGAAGCCAATCTCATAACACATACTACACATTTAAAATGCAATTTTTTGCTCTTTGCCATGACACCTCAATGGAACATCTAAGGTAAGTAGTTTTAAGTATTTACATAATTTTGTAAAGTCGAATTTTGCCAAATTTTTTAATTTTGAAGTCGCTATATTTCGCAAATTAGAATGTACAATGATTCAAGACTTTGTACCAACGGTAGTTATGCCAGAGGCATCATTCATACAAAATTTCATCAAAATCGGAAGTGAAATTTTTCAAAATGTTTCTTTTGTTACTTGGCTATAAATGTTTTTTTTTACCCAACGAAAAGTTTGAACTTGTATGCCTCTCAGCAGGAGTTAGGTTTTAATTTTGGACCCCTAGTTTCTTAGGGTAATATTCTTAGAATTTTGTGTAGATTCTATTTTTGCTAGACGCCTGTTGACAAAAACAAACTTACCGACCCTAATACAAATAGAAATTTTATTGTACAATATCAATTATTGCATATTAATATTGCAAATTTATTTGTACCTTAAATAGACGAAATTATACTTTTAAAGTTCGATTAATATTTTTTGTTGTTGCCTAACGTAATCTTTAATATAAAACAAACAACAAACTTTTTTTCAAGTTTTGCTTTATTTTTTTTCATTTGTATTTTTCATGCTGAACATTTTTCATGTCATAAACATAATTTATTTACTGTGAACTTACAACTTATGATCATGTTTACAGAAACATCTACTACAGAGAAGAGTTACAAACACTTATTTACATATTGTATGTAATACAATGCATATGTGCTTGCTAGGGTGTTAGACTGGCTAAAAGAAATTTAATTTTTTTCTTGGATATTTTTTTTGAAGCTGTATCATGAGCACTGCTGCCAACTTTTGTGGCTCTAAAAGCACATCAAAATTTAAAAAAGCACCAAAAATTTGGCGATTAGAGTCTTCAAAAAGTACTAAAAATAGTACCAAACGCACCAAGTTGGCATCGGTGATCCTGTATTTGAAAAGAAAAAGTTTCAGAATCGCACTTCTTTATACAAATATTTTTAAGCCGTTTTTTAAATTAGAAGCAAAAAATTCATAAACAGCTCTTTTATAAGGCACTTAAATATATATATATAAGGATATTTTTCTTGGTAAGATGCATTTGTTCAGTTCTTTGCTCCTTCTACAAAGCTTTCGCGATACAAATAGACTTTTTCCAAATTTTTTATTTATTTAAGAAAATATCTCATATAAGCGACCTCTAAGTATTAACAGCAAAAAGGGTTTTAAAATGCTAATCTAAAAAATATTGTACACTTGGCCTGAGTGATTTTCAATTATTTATGGGACTAAACAACAAATTAATATGCAAATTATAATTTTTATCATGTGTCAATTTCAATTTGAAGAAACAATGAAAAGTGTTACAAACGTTTGATTAGCAAGTCAAGTAAATAAATAAATTTTGAAATGCGTCGTTTCTTATATATATATATATACATATATTCAAAATACATGTGCACATTCTCCTAAGCTTCATTAAAAAGTTAAAATCATATCAATGGTCTGAAGTACAAAGGCCCTAACTCATATTTACTACGAAAATGAGTTTTTCAGTGATTCCAATACATTTCACAGAAATACACATCGTCACAATTTATTGCAATAGTGTAAAAAATAACTATTTTACAAGCAGTTGTACAATAAAATTACATATTGAATATTACAATTTACTACTATGTTCTTACCTTCTCCTGTAAAGTTACAATTATTTGAGTTAGGGTCTTTCTACTTAATACCAACGATATATACATATGGATGTACATATGTATGTTAAACAAGTTTAACCAAAAAAATTTACTTTTCAAAACCAAAAATATACTTTTAATCAGAAATAAATTATCCTTAAAAAAAAAAAGATGGCAATAAACGTAAAATATCTCTTTATTAAAAAAATATATACATATCTATACATACATAGTCTGTACGTACACATGTATAAGGCGAGTCAAAATTATTATTTTTAACCTCCATTGATTTTTAACAACGACTGTCGTAACAAAAGTATGAATATAAAATATTCATCCTTTTATTCGGATTGTATTTCAATTTTACGAGAATAAATTGCTACGATCTTGCATGAGTGCCACATGCATGACTGTATAAAAGTTGAAGAAGACAGAGAAAAAACATTTTTTGTTGTGGAAGTGGTAGAAGGAGAGCCTTAAAGAAATATTACTTAATTAAAATTCAAACATGGCCATAAACTTATGACGAAATTTCTTTATGTTTTCAGTTTTCAGACTTTTGAAATAATTAAATGTTTAAGAAATTGAAGCAAATAATAAATGAATTCGGCTTAAAATAATTTTAAGAATATCTCAAATTTGGAATGTTTGAGTTCAGTATGACTAATGAAACAAAGCAAATTTCTAAGCAATTGTAAATTAGATTATTAGTGAAAGACATGTGAAAGTTTGGAGTTTCTATACAGTACGAGTAATGATTTGATAACTATAAATATTCATCCTTTGTGATAAGTATGTGCCTTCTAAGCATTTTATTCCATTTTAAGGTGTGATGGAATACAAAATTTATCAGAAGATGTAACCTCTTAACACAGATAGAAAAATCACGTAAATTGGACCTACCAATTTCAATTATTAAACTTACAGCTAATGTAAATTGCAGTAGGAATTTCAATTAACTTAAATTTTACTGATTTTCTGTCTAAATCGTTTTTAATCACATACCTGAATAAAAGTCATTAATGCTAAAATTTATACGTGATTACTTCTTATATATGTATATATACACTAGTAAGTGTAAGTTTCCCAACCCTGGAATAATAATTTAATTTTTTCAGATTTCTTACACCAATATTTTTCTTTGAAAGGGGCCCATACACACATACTGCAATGCCCATACACACATGCAATAAGTATGTGTTGGTAAATTTTAAATTTTTGTTAATGTATTCGTCACACAGACAGTGCAGTATGAAAACTCAAAATAGTTTTGATTTTGAAATGAACTCATACTGCTGACAGATTTTCAAATGAACAAAAAATTAATGTATTAATTTTTCTGATATGTATTTTTGTTAAATTTGACGTTTTTCAACAAAAAAAAAAAAAAAGAAAGTAAAACAAACAAAAAATAAGTTTAGAAATAAAATGTGGAAAGAAAATACGTTTTCTCTTAATTTCTTGAATATTACCAATAATTTTTTTTTGTTCTCAAACGCATGTTTATTTTATAAATTTTTATTTTAAATGATAGTTGATAAGTTTGTGGTAAAATATCAATCACACACGTATACCAAGTGTTCATCGGCAGTAGCTGCAATAAGTATGTGTCTATGGGCCCCTTAAGAATGTAAAAGGCCTATTAGACACGCATACTTGTCTGTAGACATGTACGATGGCATATCAGGTCTCACTGTCAAATAGCATGTATACGAGTACGTTAGACATGTATGTTGGTTTTCAAAATGTTTTGATTTTCTGATGTCTGTTGCACAATTGGTATGAAGTATGCCGTCAGCGTTCGATAGTGTAATAAAAAAACCCAAAGTATGCCATCGTACATGTTTAAAGACAAAAATGCCTGTCTAATAGCCTTTTAAGATATTTTAAATTTATAGATAAAAAGGAAAAATTAGTTTTAGTAGGTTATTTTTATATAACAAAATAGGTAAAGTTTCCAACCCTGGAAACGTCTTTTTGATTTTTTTATTTTTTTTATATTTTTAGTACGAATAAATACTGAAATGTAAAATAAGTTTATTTAACAAAAAATTCAGAAAAATTGTGTTATCTAGTTATTTTTATATGACAAAATCAAGTTTAAGCTTTCAAACTCTGAAACCGTCTGATACACCAGTCCAAGACCGAAGTCTCTAGGTTTTCTGAGAGCTTCGGAAAACCGATTTCACGTACACCAGATAGACATCGCTTATTCGTTTTCCCTATTCATAAGGACCCAGACTATATATATTTTATGGGTTGCATTTGAATAGTATGGAAATTACATACGGAATGACAAACAAAAAATGGTAAAGGGTATAACAATAAAATGTTAGTTAGTTTTCAATAACCGTTATTGAACTAATCAAATGAATATTCATCACTGTAAGGAGAAATTGCAAAAGACGCAGGCAAATACTTACCAAAACTCGAGTCATATCCTTATCCGCTTGGTCGTAATACCTTGAACTTTACTTGACACATGGACTAAAAATAGAGAGACACAAGAGCTCTAATACGAAATGCATCAGATGAAAAGTATTGAAAATACTTGTTTACTTAGTATGGCAGATACTGATCCTAATGTACATCAGAGCGCCCTCCTTCTTCGGTGTTTTGTACCAAATCATCGGCGAAGTAAAAATAGAAAATAAAATGGCTACATAAACACAGATTTAAAAATTTAATACGTCTCATTGACACCAGAAGCGCTGCAAGTCTGCATTATTTAAAAAAAAGAACGTCCGAAAAGCAGAATTGTAAAATAATGAAGCTTTCTTCTATCTCTTTCTGAGATAAAAATATACATTACGTAATCGATGATATCAGTAATACTTAGTAGCAGTCAGTGGTGATTCGTTCGCTTATTTTTCTATTTAGTTTTAACATAAAAGTGTCATAGGACACGTAAGTGGTGCGCTCTCGCTTACAAAGTAATCTACGATGTCAGTACGTTACACTACCATTGCAATTACATCGAAAGCGGTTTTGTAAGCGGGCATGATAATAAATTTACCCTAAAAGTAGGCCAGTATTTTAATTTTGTTTTAGAACAAACTATTTGTTTTAAACAATAACTGAATCCCTGCTTACATAGTAATCGAAGTTATAAGTAACACATGACATAACAGATTAAACGCACATTACAATCCAAGTAATTAGATTGCTCGCTTACAATGTCATACTGACGTCAGTGACTGTTTTAGAAGTACTTAGCTTAATTTCCTGCTGGGATACTATCAAATCCTCTCCGTATTAAACAAAAAGATAACAAGAGTCTTTTGTAGGTATATGATACTATACGTAAAATGCAAGCAAAGATATTGAACTGTTGAGTTAATAATAAAAATTGAAAAATTGCAAAAAAATAAAAGATGTGTAGTAATAAAATTGAATATTGGAGAAAACATTTTATTATTTCAATGTAATTTTACTACAAAATATAATTTTTTTATAGGTTTGTTTATTGTTTGTTTGGTTTTGTTGTACCATCAGCCACTTGATGGTTGCAGTTGCACAATATTTACAAAAACAACATGAAAATTTCGTGAGTTGATTTTGGTTGCTTCTGCAAACGTGTTAACACCTTCAATAGATGCCATTAGTGCTGCCAATGTTTACTTTGAAATACACCTCTGGTGTGATGAGAATACTTAATTTTCTAAACTGGTTTAGAAAACAAAACATTTACCGACCGCTTGTCAAATTTTCTATACGTATTCTCTCTTACTCGATACATTTTGCGTTTACATGATAAGAAATTGTACATTTTACAGCATATTTTGGCATATCGTAATACATTGTATTACCAAGTAAAGACAGCTTTAGTAGTAGTACGCATTCATTGCCTAAGTGTTACTTCTCTTTTTTTTTTATAAAAAAAAGAGCAAATTATCAACTACTTTCACTAAGTTTATGGTCGGGCTTAAAAAATGTATGTATACTTAAGATTTGAATACTTATTATTATTAAAAAAATAATAAAAATAAAAAAATTTTAAGGAGAATACTCTATTCCCAAACAATATTCGGGTACGACTTCGATCGTTTCGATGACAAAAAGCAAAAAAAAAAAAACTTTTGTCTTGATGATGTAACTTTTTTATCTTCTATTTTTATCTACTGCCTATTCAAGAAACAAAAATAGTTTTTAGTAAACTTTGTAGTATATTTTAAGCAAATAATAGCTGAAAAATTAACATGAAGTAAACATGGATTTTAATTTAATCGTGCATAATTTGTTGCTAATTTTTTTATGCATAAGGCTGTTAATGCTTTTCGGCCCAGGTCAGTAAAATTAGTTATAAATATAATATTCCATGTGATAAATAAATACATTTCTATGAAATAAACATTTTTTAACTACAATAAAAGTCGAAGTAAAGCTTTATTGAAATAACGCGTAGTATTTTTTTTTTTTGACATGTAGGTCAAAAATCCATTTTTACTTTTTTTGGTACTTCTTATAGTAGACAACATATGTATATATACATATGCAACAAACCGCATCTTTTTAACTGTATTTGCTTTGTCATAAATTAACTTCAAAACACACTTTTGATAAAAAAAACTAACAAAAAATTACCTTCAAAGTCGTCTTTCTCCAGAACTTACTTTACATATGTACATACTAGTGATATAACGAATGTTAATTTTTGATATTCGGGAATATGAATACGAATATTATATGTGAAATTTATATACATTAAATTGGGGTTCTGCAATATGAAATATAAAAAAATTGTTATGAAAAAGGACTTCATACTCCTGTTGGCGTACCTTAAAGTAAATAAAAATAACCCAAAAGTTTAATGATCGTCATTAAATAATGTTTGAAAATGATACAAAGCACAAATTTCTATAAAAAATTTAATGGATTTGCATAAACTAATATTTTTAGCGTTTTATTTAAACTTCGTTTAGGATTTATGCATTTATTTATTTATTTTGTTTGGAAAAATGTACGTATTAGTATTCGCCTAAATTTGGCGTATACGAATACAGATACAGATACGAATATCTAAAACTGGCCGAATATTCGACAATTCGAATAGGAATACGAATATTCGTGCATCACAGTATATACATTGTCGTACAAAAGTTTAAACTTTTTTCTGATGATGATTTAAGGTGCGGTAATAAATTTCTCTCAAGTTTTGTAAAACTTTAATTATTTTAATATTTATTCGTTATTTAATACCTCGTTTTAATTCGATACCTTAAATTTGTTTGCTGCTTACAATCCATTGTTTACAAGTTTGGACTTACGAAAGCATGTAAGTATGTATGTTTGTATGGACATGCTCGCATAAATCACACTCAAAACAAATTTTTTGAATTTGAATTTATAGTTCTTTAGGTCGACTAGGTAATTCGAAACGTAAGAAAATGCTTTCGGATTTGTATATTAATAAATAACAGTAGTAGTATTTTATTTCCTATTAAGTTATAGAGTAGATTCTCTTCCTGTTTCTTATCTTTTGTGCTTTGTTGGGTGCTTTGAAATATTTTGTTATATAAAAATAAATTTCAAATCAAAAACTTATGTTCGTATGTTGTATATACATACATAAAAGCGCACAAACACATACACATGCGTACATTCATACATACACACATATTTACAAGCACACAACGAAAACCATAATCGAAGAGTACCATAATTGAATGAATTATTCTAAGCAAATCATCTATATTTTTAGAAATACTGTTTTCATATACATAACTATAATATTGCTTAAAGCAATCATATTTTGATTATACGTGTATAGCCACAATTATCTGATATAAGGCTATAATAACTAATATGGACTTAGTGAACAAAAATGAATAGATAGCTTAGAAGTAAAACACAGAACTGAAAACAAATCATTCAACGCAGGAAGAGAGCTAAAAATCTTATCAAAAGCAATCAATCGTCTAATATTTATTTTATAGTCATAAGTTATTTACAAATAAAATATTTTAAAAACAGAATAAGACTATTGTTGATAATAAAACTTGAATTGTATTAAGAAATTTTACCAGTATTATATTTTTTTACTACCCTTAATACAGTTATCAACATCGATTTCATGTCAACACAATACGAAAAATTCGGACTTGTCTACTCAATTTTGTGAACAATTTTGTGAAATTGACAGTTTATTGCTGTTCCCAAATATCTAGAAAATTGCATGATCCTGCCAATGGCAGGCAGTCAGTTATTTTCGACAACGGGTACGAGGCTAAATACTGAATAGTAAAGTATTTTGTTATTTTTTTAAATAAAAGAAGAATTATTAGCTCTCATATCAATTTAATAATACAAAAATCCATCCAAATGAAATGAAATGTTAGCGGTCCCTAATCAAATGAATTTTCATTTTGATTATATGTTCAAAATAATGTAACTTACAAACATATATTGTAATACCTCCAATTCTTTAAAAAAAATTAATACACAATAGTTTTACCCTGTAACTCTGTGACATCTCAGAAAAAATAAGAGATAGAAACCAATAAATTTTATAATTAGCCGATGGCCTTAGAAGCTGGTGCTTCTACCTCTCTTATATTGTTATTGTATTTATCTATAATATCAATATTAATAAATAAATAAATAAATTATATAAATCGATAGATCTGAAAAACTTTGCGAGTATGTACACGCAAAGAAAATATATGGTTGTAGTATGGTTGAGAAAACAATAGTATGTTCTCTGAAACAAATGTGTGGTCGTTGCAAACTAGTTATTGTTGTTTTAAACATTAATTACGTTACGATAAACAAAGTAATGTTTGAATTTAATAATTACATTATTATATTCATAGAAAGTGCGATATGGTTAGTGTTTGCGTGTAGAGATGGAGGAAAATAAAAAAACAAATGTGGTAAATTGGGGAAAATTAAGAATATTTTATTTACGGTCTTTTACCTTTAAAGGATATCGCTTTGCGTGGATACGTTATAACTTTTGTTCAAGGCTCACAACAAAAGAGTGATTTTAATAAACACAAACAAAAAGATATCAAAGTACCGAACCAACGAATAAACCAAACCGTTAGCTATTTTACTAGTCAAAGCCCAAGAAAACACTCCGAAAAATCAAGACTGATTAAAGGAGGAATAAATTTGGACCTTGACTAAGTACTATTCAATTGAATAGGGGAAATTTTATAAACTATCGAAATATATATAAGAATAGCGTTTTGGTTTAAACATTGCCGGCCACCTTGCAATAACAATGTTATTCAATAAAATTTTTAATATCTTGTATTTAGAAAAAAAATTCAAACATTCTAAAATACAGAGATATGTAGGTATGGAATTGCTTAACAAATTTGAAAATAAAAATGTTACAGCGGCGATGGGCCGGATATCACCCAACCAAAGGTGGTATATTGGGCTAAGGGTGAACCCGGAGAGGAAAATACATTTCCCGTCATAATCTGCGGGCTAAGCTCAGGACCCAAAACCAAAGCCATCTGTCCGGAATGATGGAAAGAGGGGTCAGCCAGCTGCAACCCCGGAAACAATTTCTTTACCTCCTCTGCCACACTTACGCGAGGCGTCTTTATGCCATGCATTGCTTTAATTTTCGCCGTAAGCGAAATTCTTTTATGGCAATCATAAATTGACCGTACGCTCAAACGACAATATCCACCTGCAGTTGTCAGCCCCAGTTTACGGACTAGTTGATCGCTAACATAACTAATGTCGCAACAGACATCGATAACTGCCCGAACTGGAAACTCACGAACTCCCACCTGCAACATTAGCTGGACCGTCGGGGAGAAAGTCACCACATGGCGAAGTGGCAAAGGCGTCATTTAGCCTGAATCGCTCTCGACGGAACTGCTTTCGTTGGTTTCTTCTTCTTTTTCAGTGGGAGTTTATCAATTGGTTTTTGTGGAATATTGTCGTTTCCTTTGGAAAAGTGGATCAAAGTATGGTGGTCCTCCTGGCATTTGCTACATTTACGTACGCTGGCACAGTCTTTGACTTTCTGATTGCTGGCCAAGCATCGAGAGCAGTGACCCCAAATCAACAAATGTCGCAATTTCTCCTCATGCCGCAAGCGTCGAAAGCGAAAGCAAGCTACCAGGGGATGCGGTTTTTTGCAGAGGCTGCACGTAGGGGCATTGGTTTTAGGCCGCTCATTAGCCGGCAGATTTTCCGAAGCCACAGTGTCCTGAATAGGAATAACTGGGCTTGCCGAGGACTTAGCCGCCTCCGAGGTCTCAGGTAACTCCTTTCCAATTAAAGGCGCCACAGGAGTTGGGTCAACTTTGGGAGAGATGGTGTCTAAAGCTACTGGAGCTGGAATGGCTATTTCCATTGCCTCCTCGTTCTCTTCCAAAAGAGCTTCTTCCAACAAGGAACATAGGGGATCCATATTACTAGGAAACAATGGAAGTTAATAAAATGTTCTTTATTATGTGGTCAGAATGACCAATTTGGTGATTGGTCGCTTCACAATGCCGTTTGCAGTACGTATGTCTGCGACTCGAATATGGGCGTCAGTCCCGGGATAAGTCTTAACTATCCTACCTAATTTCCAAGACGTAGGAGGAAGGTGTTCATGTCGAATAACAACCAGATCGTCAACCTCTATATTTCTCTCAGGAAACTTCCATTTATATCGTTTTTGTAAACTTTGCAAATATTCTTCCTTCCATCTGCGACAGAAGTCTTGTGAAAAGGCTTTAAGTTTACGGTATCTATTTATTATACTATCATGGGTTTCCAAAATAGTTGGTTCTGGCGGAGCTAATATTGGACATCCTATTAGAAAATGGCCAGGCGTAAGAGCCACAGGCTCATTAGGATTGTCTGATAAGGGACACAAGGGTCGAGAATTAAGACACGCTTCAATTCTGGCTAATATGGTAGAAAGTTCTTCAAATGTATATTTTAAATCTTGAGCTTCTTTTCGAAAATGCGTTTTAAAGCTTTTAACAGCGGCTTCCCATAATCCCCCCATATGTGGGGCACCAGCGGGAATAAAGCGCCAAGTGAGACCTTGTAGGCCGAAAGTAGAAGACATTCGGGCTTTACATTCTGCTAGAAAAGTACGAAAATCTCTTTCAATATCTCTAGAAGCTCCCACAAAATTCGTACCGTTGTCAGAAAATAAACGATGAAAAGCCGCTAAAAATGCGTCCGTTGACAAGTCAGTGGTCGCCTCTAAATGAACTGCTTTTGTCGAAAAACAAACGAAAATACATACGTATGCTTTCGTGATTTTACAAGCACGGCCATTAAAACTTTTCATATCAAATGGGCCAGCAAAGTCTACACCAGTGGTGTTAAAGGGTCGATCTAAAACAGTTCTTTCTGGAGGCAAAGCAGCCATAATTTGAGTACAGGAGCGTTTCCGATCTAGTATACAACGTTTGCACCGATTTACTACAGTACGTACCAAAATTTTCAGACGGGGAACCCAATACTCAATGCGAATAATTCTCAACATTAGTTGATTTCCGCCATGAATCGAAAGTACATGTACAAACTCGGCTAAGAGACGGGTAAAACGACAGGAATACGGTAGAATGATGGGGTGTTTTTCAGTATAAGACAAAGATGGAGATTTCGCCAAACGACCATTCAGCCTCATTACTCCTTTGTTATCCAAAAATGGATTAAGCGATTGTAACGAACTTTTCCCCGAAATCGGTCGCCCTAACAAAAGAGATTGTATTTCTTCAGGATAATGAACCTTCTGAGCCAAAATTGCGAACCGTAATTTTACCTCCTTTATTTCTTCGCATGAAATGGTTGTAGATTCAAACAAGTGCTTGCCTTTGTGCGAAGAATGTGTCCTATGGTAGAATCTAAGCACGTACGATACCACTCTGAGAGCACGATCAAGCTTAGAAAATCTATCGAGAATATCTTCGAAATTCGAAAAGAAACTTGCGTGTGTTCTGGTAGCCCTGGCTTCAACATCAGTATCTAGAGGGGAAAGATCTTTTATACTCCACTTATATTTAGGTTCGCGTAGATAGCTGGGTCCATGCCACCAGAGATCACTTTTACTCAAATCCGACGGTGAAAGTCCTCTACTACCTAAATCCGCTGGATTGTTTTCCGACCTAACTTGATACCAGTTGTGTTTTCCCACATTTTCTTGAATTCTGCAAACCCTATTAGCGACAAACGTTGTCCAGCTACTAGGCGTTTTTCTCAACCAGCAAAGGACAATAGTTGAGTCTGTCCAACAATATACTTGCCTAAGTGGTATATCAATTTCTCTAATGATAGTTTTTAGCAGTTCAGAAGCTAACACTGCACCACAAAGTTCCAAGCGTGGCAGAGAAATCGTTTTTATAGGAGCAACTTTCGTTTTACAGGAAAGCAAATATGTATGATACTCTCCAAATGACTCAATTCTAATATAAATTACCCCCGCGTATGCTTTTTCTGAGGCATCAGAAAAAACATGAAGTTCGGCAGAAGTACCAGGCCCATATTTTACCCATCTTGGTATTTGTATATTGTTTACTTCCGTGTAAAAACTTACGAATTTTCTCCATTCATGGTCCGTGGAAGGAAGCAATTTATCATCCCACTCAATATTGTCGCGCCAAATTTTTTGCATAATAATCTTGGCAATAATGATGACAGGTCCTAGCCAACCTACGGGATCAAACAATTTGGCTATGGTAGACAATACCTCTCTTTTGGTATAACTCAATTTATCAACAATAGGCTCCACTTTAAAATAAAATGAATCTAATTGAGCATTCCATTGAATACCTAATGTTTTTCAGCTGCTGGATTCAACAAATGTTAAAAGTTTCGAATCTACTAGGTACTCGGAAGGAAGACCATTTAAAATTTCAATCGTATTAGAAGTCCATTTCCTAAGCTCAAATTTTGCCGAAGATAAAGCAGATCGAAGTTGATCCCGCGCCTTCAGAGCAGATGAAATATCATGAGCACCCGTTAGTACGTCGTCAACATACATAGACTTGCGCAAAATACTGGCCGCAAGAGGGTATTTTTCTTCAGAGTCATCTGCTAATTGTAAAAGTGTCCGTATCGCCAGATAGGGAGCGCAATTTACACCGAAGGTTACAGTCTGTAACTCATACTCTTTTACCTCCTCCGTCGGAGAAGACCGAAATAGTATACGTTGATACTGAGTTTGCGTAGGATCAAGACAGATTTGTCTATACATTTGCGTAATGTCGCAATTAAAAACATATCGAAATAGCCTCCAACGAAGAATTAACAGTACTAAATCTGATTGCAAAGTGGGGCCCACATATAGGCAATCATTTAAACTATTACCGTTCGAGGTCTTATTTGATGCGTTGAATACAACACGCAATTTTGTAGTTTTACTATCAGGTTTAATCGCAGGATGATGAGGAAGATAACACGAAAGTGAGGATTTAGCAGAATCACTCGTCACTGGTCTCATATGCTTTAGAGTTAAATATTCTTTAACCACTTTATCATATAATTCCTTGACATCACTTTTTCGCAAAAGGGAGGACTCATTTCTCAAGAATTGTGCCATCACATTCTGTCTTGAAGAGCCCAAGTTAATAGAATGAGGAAATTCCGGCTTAAAAGGTAGCGTCACTACATAGCGGCCGTCGGAGTTGCGTCGCGTAGTTCTCCTATAAATTTCCTCGCAAAATTTGTCACTGGGTGAAACTAGTTTCCTTTTCGGTGTTTCTTCTAGCTCCCAAAAGCGAAGAAGATTCCTATTCAGATTATCTTCCTGTGAAATTTCTATAGTGGTTGAATACACCTGAACTGGTGTTTCTGTCACGGACCCTGTGATTATCCATCCAAATATGGTATTTTGAGCTATTAAAGATTCGAAACCGTATCGTTGAATCCCGCTCAAAATCAACTGCGGATATATATCAGCCCCTAATAAGATATCAACTGGTCTTGATTGATAAAAATTGGGATCGGCCAGTTGTAAATCCAAAAACCTCTTGCGAAGCTCTGGACCGACTAAGAAAGATGGCAATGCACCGGAAATATTTGGTAATACAAAGGCCATTGTTTCTAAGACAAGAGTTTGGTCTACCAGCGAACTAATTTTTAAAGGACAAACCTTTCTAGTTGTGGCAGAAACTGTTTGGTTAATACCAGAAACTGTAACATTCGTCGAATGTGCAGGTAGTTTCAAGCGATTTTTTAAATTTTGTGAAACAAACGAAGTTTCCGAGGCCGGGTCAATAAGAGCCCGGGCTGGATATGTCATACCCTGGTGAATAAGATGCACCATAGCTGTTCCCAAAATTACTTTACGATTTTGAGTAACGTGAAAAGTCTGACGAGGGAAAGTGCCACCGGAACGTATGCCGCTGGAGGTGGATGGTAATTCCATATTCTCACTTGGAGCAGCAGTGGTGGATACCGAAGCTGGAGTAACGGAACGCACATCCTGAGAAATCGTTGCTTCCCGATGCAACAAGGTGTGATGCCTTTTATTGCATGTACTACAATTGAAGGCACTCTTACAATTTTTTACTTCATGTTCCCGCGACAAGCAATTTACACAACAACGGAATTTTTTAACTGTAGAATACCTCTCTGAAATTGGAAGACCCTTAAATCGCTTGCACGTTCTCAGGAAATGTCCTGGTGCACGACAAAGGACACAAGAAGTTGAATTAGAACTTGAATTCGCTACATGAACTTTGGTTTTTTGTACTGAAGGTTTTCCAACCGTATAAACCGTATAAAGCGTATAAATCTTTCCATTTAGACAATTCCGATTTTTGTCTAACACTTTGTTCCCATAAACTGACTGTAGACGTGGGCAAACGTTGAATACACATAAAAATTAGGATTGGATCCCAACTTTCGGTTGAAACTTTATATATTGCAAGCGAAGTCAAACAATTATTTATACCTCGTTGCAAAATTTTAAGACCGTCGCTAGACTCTTTATCAACTGAAGGAAGCTTGAACAAAATTTTTAATTGATTATTTACAAGCATACGAGGATTCTCATATGCTGTTTTTAAATGTTGCCAGGCAATATCAAAACCCTCATTACTCAGTGGGTATTTTGATACGATTTGTTTCGCTTCACCGGCAGTTTTCCTTAACAAATGACAAAATCGCTCTATATTACTTAGACGAGAACTATTTATATATAAAGCCGTAAAAAGGTCTCGAAAGGCTGGCCATGAAACATAATCACCTTCAAATGTGTTTACATCACATAGGGGTAAAGATAAATTATGATCAGAATTACTTGTGGTAGCAGTAGCATTTCCCACCATCGATTCATTTAATTTTGGAACCCTTTCAAATTGTTGCACTTTTTCATTAATTGCAGACAAGCAATTTAAATAAGCCGCATAAGACGCATCATATTTAGCCATTGTTGTAGCGGCATCGTTAGGATCGGATTTTGGATTATTGTCCATCTCCTCAAGACAATCCTCATAAACAACTTTTATTTTATCCCATAATTCCTTTAATTCGTCACGGTGAATTTCTAAAGTGTATATAGTATGTACATCTTCACGTATATCATTAAATTTTGCTTCAAATTTGATAAGAGCATCTGATACACGAATAAATTTCTTTAAAATTGCAGAAGACATTTTCTGTTTGTGATACAAATTTGATTTAATTTATTTGAAATATATAAAAAACTTTTGCTTCAATTCAAATAATTGTTCCACAAAATCTTCGTATCAACAATTTGATCGAATTAAATTTGATTAATATATCTTTGCAATTTTTTCACAAAAATTTTCTACAAACACTATCTCGACCAATTTCACCGACTATAGAGTGCACATTAATCAAGTAGAAAATAAAATGAAGAAGCAAAGAGCTAATAAAAGCTACGTGTATTTATGTCTCACAACAATAAATCCTTTGTAGCACAACACTAATGCTTTAATTATGCAATCGCGAATTAACTTTATTTATTTTAATTTGTCACTAATTTACTCTGCACTTTAAAAATTCACCAAGCAGAAAATTTAGAAAATTTCCAATAAAATTTTACTTTTTTGTAATAGTTCTGTCCGTCCACGTAAACAAACGCACTGTTGGTTTATTTAGCACAAATATAGAAAGCGAAAATAAATCAAAGCAAACGTCACAATTAATAATTTAGCAAGGATATTTGAAAGCCAGATGGCGTTTTAAACACAAATATGCCTTGTAATATTATTGTAAAGCGATCAATCATGTATGTATGTATATACAAATGTAATTATAAAAACAACAACAATTGTTCTCCTCTTTATCTTTACACTTTTTTCTTTGATATACTTATTTATTTTATTTTTCACTTTTTATATTTAATTTCACTTTAATTTTTTATGTATAAAAAATAATAAAATGACTTACGCACCTTTTATTATCCAGTGAAATTAAAAAAAGGAAGAATTATGATACTTTTTCCGTCGGAAAATTTGATGTGTATGTAGCTTTAAAATAGTATAAAGAAAATTAAAAAATTAGCGCCTTTGATACAAATCCGGCTCGAATGGACCAAATGTTTGCGTGTAGAGATGGAGGAAAATAAAAAAACAATTGTTTAAATTGGGGAAAATTAAGAATATTTTATTTACGGTCTTTTACCTTTAAAGGATATCGCTTTGCGTGGATACGTTATAACTTTTGTTCAAGGCTCACAACAAAAGAGTGATTTTAATAAACACAAACAAAAAGATATCAAAGTACCGAACCAACGAATAAACCAAACCGTTAGCTATTTTACTAGTCAAAGCCCAAGAAAACACTCCGAAAAATCAAGACTGATTAAAGGAGGAATAAATTTGGACCTTGACTAAGTACTATTCAATTGAATAGGGGAAATTTTATAAACTATCGAAATATATATAAGAATAGCGTTTTGGTTTAAACAGTTAGAGTTTAACAATATAGTTTTGTTAAACATTTTTGACTACAATATAATTTGTATTATTGTGTAAAAATAATATGATTTAAATAGCAATATAATGTTATCCAAAACCATACCATATTAAGTTTTAAAAAAAATCTTTTTCAGAAACATCTGTCAGTTCAGTGTTTCGTTTGTAAGCTATTGGTAGTGCGAGCGTGGTGTTAAATAAATAAAAAAAGTATAAACAAAAGAGTAGATAAATAAAAATATATATAACATATCTAGATATGTATATCTCTTTATATATACCTGCCTGTATTTTGTGTGTACACACATGTAAGTATACATTTCTAAATATACATTTTATTTCAACCATATTAATTTATTTTCTATTTAACGCACATCGGTTTTAAACAAAAGATTTACCAATAAATATATGATTAAAAAACAAAATATTATTATTATATAAAATAATACTATGGTCGTATTAACCAATATTATTATAATATTAGAACATGGTATGGTAAGTCTCAATTATATTTTAGTCACATCTAACAATAGTGTTGTCATATTTACAATACTAAGATTAAGTATAACAAAGTTATTTGTTATTGTAGATAATATTATTATTAACTCAGAAAATAATATTATTTAAACTTTGCTTTTCTATTGACAATAACATGTTTTGATTGCAACCATATAATTCAATCATAGTATGTTGCTGTTTGATTATGGTTACCTCAACCATATTTTTTCTTTGCGTGTACATACACACTTAGCGCATACCTAACTGTGTCGGACGAGGAGTCTGCCAGATATCACAATATTTATTTTTGTCCAATTTTCCAATTAAATAAACTCCAATTAATATAAAATCTCGTATTTCGAATGAAATTAAGAGTGTAGTAGAGTTTTTTTCCAACAGCTATTTCGGGTCCGAATTAAAAGTTGCGCTGATTGCTCTTTCTCGGTCTTAAACATTTTAAAAATATGTGCAAAGTCAGCGTTTTCCTGACGAAGTTCTTTTATCTATTAGAATAACGTTTTAGCGAAAGTTGGAACACACCAACCACATACATACATACAAATGTATGGCAATATTTTAGCTCTTCAAGTCAACAACATTAGTTCTAAAGAAAGTATTTTGTTAAAATTAATATATTAGAAAATAACGAGGAAAATAACCAACAATTTTATTTAACAAAATTATATTTATATTGAAATTTCTTATATTAAATATGTACAATAAGACCTTATATCCATTAAATTATTTTATACATATACATATAGTTAGTAAAAAAAAACTAAAAAAAAATACATTGAATAAATGGGCTTGAGGGGCGGATGCACCCCCCCCCCCCCCCCAAACAAAACTTATCTATATGAAATTTTTTTGTAATTTTTTTTACATAAAACTGAACCTATTTCAGGGGAAAGAGTATAAGAAATCGAAAAAAAATAACCATACAACTAACGGTCACTCTAACTCACATACATACGAGTCTTATATTCGATTTAATCGTAAGCGACAAAAATTAAAGTTTTCAGAAAGTTTTTTTAAATATTCAAATATGTTTTTTTTACGTAAATTGTCGCTTACGATAAAATTGTATCTTAAAAGTTATCAACAATTTTGGCATTTTGATAATTCTAAGCCATGAGTAACCCCGTGAAATTTTAATTTTAATAAAAAAAGTATATTTTCTATAACATGTCCATTATGATAACATCCAAATTAAGGCTTGATATGTACATAGGTACACTCAAAATATTTCATAGGCAAAATAAACGAAAAATGTGGTTCATTTTACGAAAATATTCGTTGCTTTTACGGTACGAAATGCTTCGTACATAGTATAAATTATATTTGTTTATATTACGAAACACTTTTTGTCTGTAAATAACAAACTTTTGTATTTTTACAACTATTTTTTGTGGATTTACGAAAAACCATGATTATATTACAAAATAAATTCGTGGATCATGAACATCAATTTTTTGGCATATACGAAAATGTTTGTAAAATTAAAATCTGTAAAAAATTTAAATCTGCAAAAAAAGTATTTTCTTACATTTGAAATATAATTTTGTAGAATAATCTCTAATTCTTTTAACAACAAATGTAACAATTGTGAAAAGAAAAATATCATTTTAGGGGAATTGTTACAGGCTCTGTATTCCTCATACATCACACACGCATACATACATACATATTTTGCACTGAAATTCACAATTCAAACTGGAAACACAACTGGGACGAACAACAAATTTTTCGTTGCGAACTTTCGTCATAGAAATAAGACACATTTGCTCATATGAAAATTTACATACGATATCGAACGAAATTCGTCGTGCTCAACGAGCTCTGCGATAGATTTATTTCTGTTTCTTACGCCGATGAACGACGAAAAAACAATTTTCTCTCTCCTTTTGCACACACAATAACCAATAATCCAATTATTACTTCTAACATCTGTTACGTATTCTTCGATGCTGTACCGTGGACGAGATTTGTCGTTCATCCCAGTTGTTTTGGCGTCATAAACCAAAAACTTTATTTGTTATGACAATAACAAATTATTTAGTTAGATTCTATTTAATTATTTTTTATACAATATACATGTGCCATGATAGGAAAATAAATGGGGAAAATATTAAATAATAAAACAAAATAACAGTTTTTCAAAAAAATTTTCGTAAAATTCACGAAACTTTAGTATATTTAAGAATAATTTTTTACTGTAAACAAAATGATAACAAAAAAAAATTTGTTTATTTCACGAAATTTCTAATTTTATAGAAAAGTTTTATTTTCTCCTAAATTCAATAAAATAAATGAAAAATATGTACTATGTACCTATATATGAAAATAATTGTACGAAATAATTTTTGTAACTTAACGAAATTCGCAAAATGACGAAATCTGTTTTCCTGCACAAGCTACAAATATTTTCATAAAATGTAAAAAAATTTCGTTTATTGCACAAAAATTTTATTACGAAAAAATGTTTCGTATTTCTAAGCATGGAATATTTTAAGTGTATATGTATACTTTTATATATACATACATTCATACAATTCTTTCTCATTTAAACTGAATGAAATGACCAAATTAAATAAAATATTTGTCGACGTATTTTTCTCCCTCTTTCGGAATTCCAACATAAACATAAAATAACAAAAATATGTCTCATGATGTCATAAATAACATTCTGCCGCAAAAAGTCTTCACGACTATTCATGATTTTTCTTCTCAAATAATTTTGTATTTACAGACCAAAGGGTGCCGCAATTATTTAATTTTTTATCACAAATATATTACGTTTTATAGCTTTTATTTATTAGTTTATGATTTATGTAATTTAAAATAGATTCATGCAGCCTTACGCATGACGAAAAACTGGTTCGAGGTTACCATAGGTGACAAAATTGAGCTGGTTTTTAACGAATTCATCCATACAATTTGTCATTAAAAATAGGCCTATAATGTAGTTTTAACCCACAATTAAATTTAAGCTAGACCTATGTTCAATTTTGCCACTTTTTCATTATCATAAAGATTACTTGAAAACAAGTAAGAGTGCTATATTCGGCTGTGCCGAATCTTATATACCCTTTACCAACGTATGTACATATATATAGTATACAGGCACATACATACATATTTGTTTTATAAAAAAATTTATAATTTTTTTAAAGTTTCCATCTTTGGAGCTGTAATTTTCATTTTTCAAATTTCATACGCCAAACTTTTCTTTCAGAAGCATAAAATATATTCAATTTATAAAGAAAAAGAAAAAATTTTTAGACCTATTTAATTTTACATAACACAAAAAGTGTAAGTTTTCCAACCCTGGAGTCATAATTTTGAATTTTTCTGATTATTGATACCAATCTAGTTCTTTAAAAAATACATAAAATATGTTAAGTGAACAAAGCAAAAACGAAATAAGGAAAAACTTAGTTTCATTTAATTCCTTTAATATTAAAAAATTCAGTTAAGTGCGACTTTGAATCGCGCACGAAAGGAAGGTTTTTTGCTTTTTTGAAGTTTTTTTCAGTTAAAACGATTTTTTCAGTTTTGTTGCTTTTTTCTCGTTTTGGCGATTTTTTTCTGTTTTTGGAGGTTTTTTTCATTTTGGCGATTTTTTTCTGTTGTTGGGCTTTTCTTCATTTTGGAGATTTTGCTCATTTTGACGATTTTTTTTTCATTTTGGCGACTTTTTTTTTCATTGTGGCGATTTATTTTTTTGAATTTTTTTTTCGTTTTGGTGATTTTTTTTTATTTTGGCGATTTTCTTTCATTTTGGCGATTTTTTTTTTCATTTGAGCAATTTTCCCGTTTTTTTGCGATTTATTTTAGTCTTAGAAATTTTTTTTAATTTTGTGCTTTTTTCCGTTTTGGCTATTTTTTCTGTTTTCGTTTTTTTTCATTTTAGCGATTTTGTTCTGTTTTTTTCGATTTGGCGATTTTTTTTATCTTGGCGATTTTTTTTCATTTTGGCGATTTTTTTCTGTTTGTAGGTTTTTTTTCGTTTCGAAGATTTTTTTCATTTTGGCGATTTTTTTCCATTTTGGCGATTTTCTTTCATTTTGGTGATTTTTCTTGTTTTGGGGCTTTTTTTCGTTTTGGAGATTTTTTTCATTTTTGCGATTTTTTTTCATTTTGGCGATTTTTTTTTTCATTTTGGCGTTTTTTTTTCACTTTGGTGATTTTCTTTCATGTTGGCGATTTTTTTTTCATTTTAGCAATTTTTCCGGTTATTTGCGATTTATTTTAGTCTTAGAATTTTTTTTGTAAATTGGTGCTTTTTTTTCGTTTTGGCGATTTTTTTTTGTTTTTGGCGATTTTTTTCGGTTTGGCGATTTTATAATTTTTTGATTTTTTAGTTTTACCGTTTTTGAAAATTTCAAGAGTTTTGTTGCTCTTACGGTTTCCAAGATACAGCAAGTTGTCAAAATTGCATAGTCAAAATTGCATTAACTGATGGAACACCCTTTAATTTAAATTTTTGGAATCTTTAGTGTTAATTTTTGTAGTCTGTATAAAAATACACTAACCTTACAAATTTCAAGTGTATATACATACAATTGTATATATACTACATGGGATTTTAAAATTTTTCGTTGCTCGTTTGGGAACACCCTTTAATTTCCAATTCTCATGTATTTGTTGTTGTAGCGGCCAAAGGTCTACACGTTGTGTCCAAATTTCAGGTCTGTAGCTCTTACGGTTCTAGAGAAAATACTAATATAATTTTAGACATAGTTAATTTTACATAACACAAAAAGTTAAAGTTTTCCAACCCTGGAAACGTCTTTTTAATTTTTTTATATTTTTTAAATTTAAAATACCAATTTTAGTCGTACTGAAGTGTAAAATATGTTTATTTATTAAAAAAAAATAAAAATTTGTTTTCGGTAGTTACTTTTATATGGAAAAATAAAGTTTAAGTTTTCCAGCTCTGCAATCGTCTGCTCGATTTTGCTGAATTTCAATACCAATCTATTTTGGAAAATTTCTGACACACCAGTCTAAGAACGAAGTCTCTAGCTTTTCTGGGAGCTTCGGAAAACCGATTTCACGTACAGACAGACGGACAGACGGACATCGCTTATTCGTCTTCCCTATGCATAAGGATCCAGAATATATATATTTTATGGGTCGCTTATTGATATTATAGAAATTACAAACGGAATGACAAACCTATATATACCCTTTTACCATTTTTTTGGTAAAGGGTATAATAAGCGACTATTTGAATCAAATTTACAAATACCAGATAATTAAGACTTCTATTAAAATATCCGAAAATATTTATGAAGTAGCAGCAAACTACTGCTACGTGGATTCGTAGATATGTATATGAATCAAATTCAGCATTGGATGGACTAGAGAGAGCTTTCAGAATGAGAACAACGGAAAATCATCAGCTAAAACACCTAAAAATATTTCTACGCTGCGAAGAGTCTAAAATAGTATCAGGAAACATTCGAGCAGCATATGAAGCCTTCTCGAGCAGACTTGATGTTACCCATGCTAAAGATGGCAACTTCGATCAATAAAACCTTTTTTTAATGAAAACGATTTTTGTGGTATGTAGAAATTTTCTAATAAATAACAAAAATTAATAATTTTAAAAACCCCAGACGAGAAAATTTATGTAACATCCAAATGGCGGTACCAATTTTCTTCAAACATATCTAAGAACACTCTCGATCAAATCACCTTTCAAACAGAGAAATCGATTCAGCTGTTTGTTTTGTACGTGGACTCTTAAATACAAACAGATAAACAGACACACACTACGAACTTACACCACACCTTTTTTGGTCGGCGTTAAAAACTAAAAATTTAGAAAACTACACTTCACAGCGGAGTCTACAAAATCAAGAAATTCCTATCGCAAAGACAATGGAGGAATTCTTAGGCATACTAAGAGAAGAAGGCAGACTTCCAGACAGAAGCTGTAGAGAGTATGGAGGAGACACAGCCCTATATAACTATCACCACTCAATTGGTAAATAATGTAATTAGAAAGTTTTTTCCATTTAATTAAGGCAGCTGAGCATGATGGTATTTTTCCAGCTCTCCTTCAGAAAAGCATTGACCTATAATAGAAGATAGGTTCTCTACCATGTCAAACTATCCAATATGCAAAATTCATTATTTAGATTCATTATCTTGGTATCCTAATTTATACGATATGCCTCGTTCCAAAATGCTGAAATGCTCATGGACGATAGGTAACTCAATAAGAAATGTTTTAAGTCTGCCATTTTTAGGAATATGCTGTCTTTAAATTCTCAGTTGACGGGGCTTCCCGCTCTTCTGAAAATTAGAAATTTGCATATTGCATAGTTTGACGTGGTACGGACGATATGCATACACCCCAACGGTATGGAGAAAATCAAGAGTTCTCTTCATACCAAAATTGCTTATATACTCTCAGCCATTATTGCGAATGGAATAAGTGAATTGTTTTGATTCATCGTGTTCAATTTGCTGAAAGCTTCTTTGTAATGAGAAAAAAATTCTAATTCTAAATAAATCGCAAAAAACCGGAAAAATCGCCAAAATTAAAAACACATCCAAAATGAAAAAAATCGCCAAAAAGGAAACAAACGCCAAAAACCGAAAAAAATCGCCAAAACGAGAAAAAACTGACAGAACAAAAAAATGGTTTAAAATGAAAAAAAAAACGCTCAAAAATGGACATGCGGAAACCTTCGTGGGCGAGTCAAAGTCGCACTTTACTGAATTTTTTTATACATGTTAAATATTTATTTAAGTACACCCAGAAAAAAAAATTGGTTGGAAAATGGTTAGGCCAACAAAATATAATTTGCATAAGCTATATTTCAGTTCACACAATCAATTTTCTGTTAATCCAAAAAACAATCCATGTTTATTGCCATAAGGGCATAATTGTAATAAAGATATGATTCTGACATTTCTTAAATTGATTGCATCAACCGGGCGTATGCTTTTGCCATGACTAATTCATTGGTTGGTTAACACAACCGAATAAAATATTATGAATTGGATGTTACTAACAACTTTTGGTATTGGCAACTAAAAAATTGTCGTTCTATATTAAGGTTAAAATAAACACTTTCTATCAGTTGCTGCAACTAACTATAGGTTGAGCTTACTATCATAGTTTATACTCGTTGCAGCAAATTAAAAATTAACTTTTGTGACTTTCAAAGATATTATGATTTATGAATTCTCAAATGGTTTTTGAAAGTCTGTGTATAAGATAACAGGTTTGTGGCTGTTCAAAATGTGTGGTTGAAATAAATAAATTTCAATTAAAAATAACTTATGAAAATATGTTAAATAATAAATTTCTTAAATTGTATATTTTTATTTGCGTTTATTGCTTATTTTATTTCAGCAAGGAATGCCAATTTTTCTTTCACAGGTACCAATTATGATATTGTTTCAGTTATACTAAGCACATTTTCGGTAGCAAGAATAACTTTTTTTCAAATTCCATACTGTTAACCAATTTTTTCTGTTGCTGCAACTATTTGTTTAAGGGTTATAATTAAAATATAGTGGTACCACAAGAAAATTGCAGTCGTTATACCAGAATTCTATATAGCTGGTGCAACCACCAAAATTCGATTGGCAACAAATTCGGTTGTCTCAACGAATCTGTTTTCTCTGTGTATAAGACAGATTCTGTCACCAACTAACGAACAAGTAGATAAGGTAAATAACTTGATTCTTTCAAAGATTGATGCGCCGACGGAAATATACTACTCGGTCGATACTGTTCTCGATTTGGAGGAAGCTGTTCATTTTCCTACAGACTTTCTAAACATTTTGAACCCTTCTAGACTCCGTCCACAAAAAATGTTGTGTTGTCCTGTTTTTTGTTATTAAGAAACCTGAATCCACCTAAACTTTGCAATGGCACGCGTTTTTCGGTAAAATCACTCAAAACTTTCATAATAGAGTGCACAATACTCACAGAATGTGGTACCGGAGAAGATGTATTGATTCCCCGAATCGCTCTGATACCATCGTATTTACCCTTCCAATTTAAACGTTTACACTTTCCGGTAAATACATCTTTTGCAGTGACCATTAATAAATCGCAGGGTCAAACCTTCAACGTTGCAGGCTTAGATTTTAGCGTTGACTGCTTTTCACATGGTCAACTGTATGTCGCTCTTTCAAGAGTAATATGTTAATTGTAGTAAAAATAAAATAAATAGGTAAACACGTAAAAAGTAAATGAGTAAAAATGTAGTGTATGCATTTAGATATTCCAAAGATAGCAGGAAATCTTCATGGTTTAGGGAAAGAAGAATTGTTTTACCCTAAATATAACGCGTGCGGCCCAGAGGCAGTAATGAATAAATAAAAACTACTGGATCGATTTTAATAATTTTTTCATTGAATGACATAGGCTATATATTTTATACCCGTGCGAAGCCGGAGCGATCCGCTAGTTTATTATAAAACCTTAATTAAATAACTTAGTATGAGGTTTTCTTAAAACACATTTGGGCAGTAAAATAAACGGTTATTAAAATCAATTGCAATGGAATTTGCCGACGGTAATTGCCAGTCAATTTAATTTTAAGAGATTGAAAAAGGAAAATTACAAAATTACGATAATAATAATACATACATACATACATACCTATATATATATGTATGTACATAAGTGTGTCCCAAAAATTTTTCTTGTATTTTCATGGGTGCTCAAACATAATTTGAATTCTTATAGGGTCAAGTATTTTTGAAATTTTTTCAGATTTTTCGGAAGAGGTTTAGAGGTCGCTCAAGTCGAATTTTTGCCAAAAATCGAGTTTGAAGTCCGTTTTTTTTATTTTCTTCATAACTTTAAAAATTACCACGATTTTCTTCACTTTTGAGGAAAGAATTTAAAAGAAAAATGTTCAAGCTTTATTTTTAAATGAATTTACTCATTTAGGTAGCCTACATTACAATTTTTCGTAATTTTTCCATAAATTTTATATATTAGATTTTATAACTTAAAAAAAGTACAACGATGTAGTTTGAAAGGTCAATTAATTGTATATACTTTAGAAAAAATAAGTTTTGAATGTTATGAAAACAAGAAGTGTAGAAAAAATTAGCCCGGCAAACCACTTACAAAAGTGTAAATAGTGCAAAGATTTTTTAAATTACGAGTACATATAATCGAAAAATATACTATATACTATAAATATAAATATACTATACGAAGAGAGCCAGCATAATAGCAAACAATTTTAAATATTTGTGGAAAACACATCAAGGGGTCCGTAATATTTCTCGTGAAATCGTAATTAATTGTCCTTTCAAACTACTTTATTAGTTTCTTTAATTATTATAAATATGTTAAAAGTTATATGTATAGCGTTATTAAAAAGATTTATGGAAAAATTTAAAAAAAATTGTAATGTAGGCTACCTAAATTAGCAAATTCATTGCAAAACTTATATTTTTTGCACACAAAACTGAAGCTTGTACAATTTTTTTTAATTGTTTCCTCAGAAGTGAAGCAAACCGTGGTAATGGTTAAGGTTATGAAGAAACCACAAAAAACGGCTGGCAAAAATTCGACCTCTAAACCTCTTCCGAAAAATTTAAAAAAATATATCAAAATATTTGAGCCTATAAGTTTTCAAATTATACTTGCGCCCAAAAAATTTTTTTTCAGGGACAGCCTAATGTACATATTAGTGATTCACGAATATTCGTATTCGTATTCGAATTGTCGAATATTCGGCCATTTTTAGATATTTGTATCCGTATTCTTATTCGCCAAATTCAGGCGAATACGAATACGAATATTTTTCCAAAAAAATTAAATAAATAAATGCATAAATCCTAAGCGAAATTTAAATAAATGGCTAAAAATATTAGTTTGTACAAATCCATTAAATTTTTTATAGAAATTTGTGCTTTGTATCATTTTCAAATATTATTTAATGACGATCATTAAAATTTTGGGTAGTTTATATAACAATTTTTTAATATTTCATATTGCAGACGGTGCTATTTCCCAATTTAATGTCTATAAATTTCATATATTATATTCGTATTCGCATTCGTATTAGCGAATATCGTTTCAGATATTCATATTCGCGAATATCAAAAATCGTCATTCGTTACATCACTAGTACGTATCGCTCATTTACTCAAAAAACGTCATAACTCAAAAAATGGAATATTTTATATTCTTATGAATTGAATAGGCTAAAGTTCGTAACGCTTTTTAAGCCAAATTACATGTGATAATTATTAATGAACAAATAACATCAAAGTTAGTTGTAAATATTCTGACAACAACACATAGTTGAACGGAACAGCCAGCCGTTTTCGAAGGCCACTAAACCTTCCTCATCAGCGTTCTTCTGTGTTTTGGTCCACTGTGTGTGGTGTCAGTTGATGTAGATGTCTGCCTTATATACGTAACTTTATTGCAAATGGAATATGTGAATTGGTTTGATTCATTGCATTTCAATTTACTAATGTGTTTCGTAATGTATACGCAAGTTACCATCTATATATATATACCATCTTCTATATATATTACCATCTTCTATATATATTACAACAGTCTTACCATTGTCGTTTTGTTCCTTACTAACTATACACATGTTTGTTAGAATATTTACAACTAACTTTGATGTTATTTGTTCATTAATAATTATCACATGTAATTTGGCTTAAAAAGCGTTACGAACTTTAGCCTATTCAATTCATAAGAATATAGAAACAAATACAGTTGGAAAAATAATAATTAAAACGGAATATTTTAGTTAATGATACAGAATTAATCCTTATATCGAACTTCATATTGTGTAAAAATTGCATACAAATGTCTTGTTAACTCTTAAGGGAAAAATAAAATTTGCTTTTTCCATTAAGTTGTTTGTAAAATTTGCAATATAAATTCAAAACTTCAAACTAATTTTCTGACAAACCAGTTTTTTTTAGTTAGGACGTTCTTTGAGTAAACGAGCGATATATACCAGCAAAACAAAGACTGCAGCAACATATCAAGTGAGTACGTTTTACAACACAAACCAAGTATGCAGCAAATACAACAATAACAAGAACAAAAAATAAAATAAATGAACGCAAGCAATAAGAACAACATACGATTCAATTAAAAAGTTTTTGGCACGCACTAAAACCCATAAAAGCCATAAAAACCCGCATTAAAACTATAAAATGAAAATGAAAAGAATATTAAAGATATTGGTATATGTACATACATACATATGTACATATGTAGATACTTGAACAGCAACAATATTAAAAAAACAAGCAAAACAAACAAGATTTCAAACATAAAGCGAGGGCAAACGACAGCAAAAATACGAAAAGCTTACGACAAGTAAAAATTCTAAATTGAGTAAAAGTTCAATTTTATCAAAAATTTAAAAAATCCAACAACATCCTAAAGACAGTCACGGTAAAGAAAACTTAATTTTAAACTCAAACCAAAAAGGGAAAACTAGCATTCTTAAATACATAAAAAAACTCAATTTGGAAAACATCCGGAGGGGACATGGAAGTGGAAAACAAAATCTTGTATTTTTTCTTTACACAATCCCTCTAAAAAGTAGCAGAATGAACAAAAAACATAAAAATAATACTAATGGCAGCAAGGAAGTTGTTGTTGCCTTTGTATACTTTTTGTTGTTTTTTATTTTCAATCACTGCCTAGTGAAATGATGATTTTTATTTTTATGCGCGTAGTTAACGATCTCGTTTCCACTTACTTAAATCTACGTTTTTACGGCGCATTTTACATTTTATGTCGCATTCTCCCATTCAAAAAGGTGTGGAATACGACCAAACAAAAACAAATAGTACATGTATGTACATATATACATACTTACATACATATAAATCTACATAAGTAGTATATGTACATAAGTATCTATGAGATGTATTTTTAAAATGCTGCTAGTATATTCACTCTCTGGGACTCTTTGAAAACAAAAAAAATGTTTTGTGCACTTGACTATTTTTTAAAGAGTATATTGTAAAAAGAAGAGAATTGATAAGAGATATTTTGCAAATAGGTACGTATTAATTCTGTGGCAAAAAGGAAAAAGTGCTTAAGTCGTGATAAGCTGATTATGAGTTAATAGTATGTACCTCTGTAATCTGCATAGTCGAAAGTCCCCTGGTCAAAATATAGCAAAATTACTTGCGACTTATCTTTTTTAGACTTTTAATCTCATTTGGAATAATAGCTTAATTCAGGTTATACTTTGGTATATTTCAACTTAAATGTATTATTTACAGTGTGTAGAACGATCTTTGCTTAAAAAAATAAAGGTTAACAGAGAATTTCTCAATTTAACTGTAAAAGAAATAAATTTCTGAGAGTCGACTTGAACGCTTAAAAGTGCTCTCCTGCAAAACAGTAAAATATGACTTAAGCACTTTTTCCTTATTGCCACAGAATTCTGTTCAAACAAACTTAATTTATCAACTATTTAAGAAGTTAAAAAATTAAAAGCAGTCTGAAAAGAAGTGTTATTTAATTTTTGTTATTGTTGGGTCAAATTAGATATTTGGACAATTGACAATTGATAAGTTGAATCTAAATATTATGAGGAAAATGTGTTGAAGAATATATTTATGTAGGTACATATGTATGCTTCTTAGGTGATATTACCAACTTGCCGGTAAGAATACACAAGATGACAGCTAAATATCTACAACAAAACTCACAAAACAAACGTAAAACATAGGTATTTTATTTTGTTTTGAATCTTTTGGTGGAATGATTTTTGAGAGAACTTGGGTTTCGGACGATATCAGGTGGCGAAGTAGACAGTATTTAAAAAAGCGTGTTTTAGCAATATAAATTTGTGTGTATTTATTTAACTTTTTATTGTATCTATATTGTTCTATAACAAAAAACTTATGGGAGTTACATACTATATAATCTAAGAGTTATTTGAAGTTGTGAAGTGTTTTGAGAATTAAAAATATCACAAGTAAACAGTTAATGATTAAAATAATAGGTATATTGTATAAAATACTACATATCGCCCTCTTTTGCAACTTGCAAAATGCGTTTTTGGTGTTAATGCACAAAAAATCGTTATATCATATCTTTTGTAAAAATTTAATTTAAAAGGCCTGTATATGCAGCTCTTGAGAAAATAATATATTTTTGTACCTTCATTTAGATGTATGTACGGACATTATAAACTTAAAGCTTGTTTTCTGGAAAATTAAATATGTACATCGGTATATATTTTGAGTAATATCTCTGTATATAATAAAAGCTTGAAAGGACCTTGGCATAACTCGTTGATAATGGTACGAGTGGTCGAGTGTTAAGAAAAATATTTATCAAATGATCGAATATATTTTTTAAAATTTGTCATGAAAGAATACATATATTTGTCTTATAGTTTTTCACGACAAGCAGTATTAAAACGTTTTTGCTAGATAGCAAAAACTTTTTACATAAGGCGCGACCGTCTAATATAATTACGTGTATTCTGAGAAGTGCGTGAAAAGGTACAACAACGTTATATTTATCTCTGTTCACATTTAGGCACACCATCGTCAAGACCATCTTATCTAAACATTATTAGACATTTTCATTTTAGGAAACGAACAAATCTGTGGTTTGCATTAATAACAATGATAACATACATACATAAATACATATTTCTCCTTTCGAGTTTATGATATCAAATTATTATATTTTATATACTTTTCAGAAAGTTCTAAGAAATTTTTTAAAAATATAGGCGCATGTACATTCGAGCGACTCAACTTGTATGGAAGAGAAAAAAGTGCTTTTGTTACCCCTCTGAAAATAAAGCATGATATATAAAACATATCATGCTTTATTTTCCCAAAATATTTTGGTTCCAGCATTGACCATCCGTGAGCTGGACTATTTTTAAATGTTATATTTTTTTTCAGTTTTTCGAATTTTTTTGTAATTCGCTCCAAGACGATAAAAATAAAGTTTGGTATCATCGAAAAGAGTTTTTGAAGGAACATCCAATGGTTTATAAAACTTGTTCACTTCAGATTTACTAATTGAGATAATGTTTTGCTTTTCAAATTGAATCTGTTTTAAAATAATGTTAATTTGTTTTATTTTTTGCAATTATTCAGATAAAACGCGAAAATCCCGATATATTTTATCCTTTTTTAATACAGCCAAAATTAATTATAATAATCTGGTGATAAGCAAAACATCTGTTTTCAAATCTAGGATGCTGTGAGATATATTTAGGTTTTCATATATTAATTTTTTAGTTGAATACATATATGAAATGAGAATAATAGTTACTAACAGAACATATTAAATTAGTTAACTAAACTACAAAATGTGAAAAATACAATTACAATAAAAAATATAAAATGTATGAACATTTTTTCAAGATTTCATCTTTGTATAAAGCTTGCACGATTCCATTTTGTTTGCAATATGACCTGGTCGATTGATTTCGGTAAAAGAAGCAGTTAATTTTATTCCCATAAATAGTTTTTAAATTGTGGCTTTACCTGGTATTTCAAGAATTTCTTCAGAATCACAAAGATCTTTTAAATACTGATGGGAATAAAATTGTACAATATATATATGTATATGTATATTGCCTATATTAAAAAAAGATAAAATGTATCGCGATGTTCGCGTTTTATGTGAATAATTACAAAAAAAAATAAATTAACATTTTTTTAAAACAGATTCAATTGGAAAGCAAAATATTATTTCCAAATACGTAGAATTTGTATGAAAACACGAAACGAAAATATGTCATATCTCAATTAGTAGGTCGCGAGTGGCCAAGTTTTATATACCATTGCATGCTCCTTCAAAAACTATTTTCGATGATACCAAATTTTATTTATGTCGTCTTGGAGCAAGGTACAACAAAAATTCGGAAAACTGCAAAAAGATCTTTTTTAAAAATGGTCCAGCTCACGGATGGTCAACGCTAGAAGCAAAATATTTTGGGAATCATCATAAAACATATCAAGCTCTATTTTAAGAGGGGTAACAAAATCACTTTTTTTGAGTCGCTTTAATGTATGTACATTAGAGTTTTTCTTTTCCCGGACTTTTTCATTTCCCGGGAAAGCGGGAAAGAGTTTTCGGTTTCCCGGGAACTCCCGTCCAGTACAAAACAATACAAAATATTTTTAAATTTAATTCATTTCAAATATTATAATAATTTATTCGACCTTTTTTAATTATATATAAATTTTATTTAAGCTATAGGTCTTTTTGTAATAGATTTATAATTTTATTGTTCTCGATATTTCGCTTCAACTTTGTGTAGCTTCTTCAGGAAATAAAATAATAATAATAATATAATAATTTTATTTCCTGAAGAAGCTACACAAAGTTGAAGCGAAATATCGAGAATAATAAAATTATAAATCTATTACAAAAAGACCTATAGCTTAAATAAAATTTATATTTAATTTATTTCAAAAAACATTATAATTCATGAGATCGATTAAATAATAACGCTTTATACACACGTTAGTCCAAAAATAATACCTTTTCCGTTCTTTATATAATAGCAATACATAGCCACCAATATTATAAAAAAGTAATTATACGAGTATTGTTCAAAAAAAAATGACAAAATATCCCCTTTATGAAAAAATCATTGGTTGGTTTAATAAACGAATTTTGTATGGCAAAACCGGTCTTAACGCATGCCTTAACTTTAACAATCGTTTTTGCATAAGGGCCTATTTCTTTGGAAATAGGACTTTAGTACAGAATAAGCTGTTAATGCTGTTAACTGTACTATTTAGCAAAGAGAATCTGTAATTATTTGTAATTTTCTCTCATTTCCTTGCTCATTTCTGTGTTTTACTTTTATGAATTGTTGTAAAATTAAATTTTGAACGTTGCGTTCTACTTTTTCCAAATAAAGGCATCTAAGTCTCAGAACGCATGTGTGCCTGATGTAAACTCGGCCTTAGTTGTTGTAAAGCTTTAGCTATTGTGATATTGCCATTACCTTATTATTGCACCATAGCGTTAATAAAGTGAATAATGACACTCATCAAGGAATGTGTACATACAAATTAAGTTGTCATAACAAAATCAAAAAATCCCGGGAATTACCGCACAAATTTCCCGGGATTTCTTTCCCGGAAAATGTGCGGACTCCCCGGGAAATCCCTTATGAAAAACACTAATGTACATACATATGTATGTATGTACATATGTACATCATATGTTTCTAAATTAATAACAAAACTGCACCCTTTTTTATTTAAATAAGCTTGAAAAAGAACTTTTTCTGGCTCTGCGGAAGAAATTTGATTTCTGGACATAAGCTATTATTAATGAAAGCCACAGAAATAACTTGCTTTCACCTGTTTTTCATATTTTTTTTCGAATTTTAATTATAATACATTACATTAATAGTTAATACATTGTATAATACATATGTATATGTATAATATATATTATGGTTATTTATGTATGTATGTCCATACCATGTTCATACACATAAACGCACTTGGCAGAGTGCACCTAAGCTTACTTCAGCAAACATTAATTTTTTGAAATGAGAACAAGCAATAACAGAAACACTTGCGCAATAAAATCAATGTAAACAAAACATTAAAATGAAAAAAAAGTAAAATATACTCAAACAAAGCAAGTTTTGAGCATTAAAAATTTTCTCACGGCTGTAATCACAGCAGTAAAATCGATTATACTCAATTTTATTAAACTTCCCACACTCTAAAGAACACATTTTATGGGTGACGCGTGTCAATTCCTCGTTTAATAAAAAAAACACTACAACCCAAGCATGCAATAGAGAGATATTTACAAGTTTGCATTTCATATATTCTTTCTCTCTCACACTTGTGCAAGCAGACCAAAAAACTCTCTAGCAAGGTATTTCTTAATGGCTGCTCTTAACAGTTAAACAAAAACACTCTGCACATTTTTCACTCGTTTTAATGGCGTCTTTATATCTCTATCTCTTTCAAATTACTGGGTTGCGCCAATAAAACTCTCTTTAAAGAGTGCGTGTCCATTAAATAAATAGTTTGTGAGGGTGTTCCCGTACAGAGTGAGAAGAAAATCATTTGCCCTGAGTTATTGGTAATTTTCTTAACAGTTATGGCTTCCGTATAATGCACTCTCATGATATTGTTTTTATTATAATTGGATTTTTACTTTTTGTTTACTTTTTTGTTGATTGCCACCCAAAAAACGGTATTTCCTTGGTTCCTTGGCTACCAAGAAAATCTCTTGCAAAATTAAATTATTTCTCATCTAAATTTTTCTCTCTTTGTTTTTTTAAGGCATATTACTTTAATAGCAAGAGGCGTGGTTTCAATTGGTAGCTATTTTTTTTTTTAATATTTTACATTTTATTGAGATTTCTAATGGCTTTTATACCTCGTTTACTCAAGTGCCGCTGTTTATTTTGATTCCACGATGTTCATGTACATTTGAAATTATTAATGGTAGTATTTTGTATATTCCAGCGTCGGTAAAATGTTGTTCATTTTGCAAACAAAAAATGAGTCTGGTGCTTGAGTTGCACGTTCCTCACAAAGTCTACCAGTTTAATTTATATGCTTATAATGTTGTTATTATTGTTATTGTTAGTAGTATAATTATTTATATTGTTATTAGCTTGTTGCAGCAACTATAAAAATACTATGAAAGTTGTTTAATTCATACAAAATCATAGGATCTGCTTTTGTTGCTATAACGATTATTGTGGGCTGCTTATGTATGGTATCCCAAGTAGTATTTTGTATCATAATCCAATCGTTTCCGAATCAGCTTGACGGGAAAAATAACCGTATATGAGCTCATTTTTCGAACATAAATGATACTCCCGTTGTGAGAAAATGAAAAACCATACAGATGAATCATAACAAAGAATCAGTTATGATACGATTTGCTGATTATTTTTGAGCAATTTTCATATTAAATCATTTAAATCACCTTTTTGCGGTTTGCATGATCATATAGATGAATCATAAGTGAATCCTCTTTCAATCGCCCAAGTGATAAATCACTTTTTAATCATCAAAAGCGATCTGTAGAGAATCATATAAGATATTTCTACCAGAAATGATCACCCAAATGCTAGCTGGGATGTAGACGTTTTGCTATCATCTAAGTGTGTATACTTGTATGTACATACATACATACATACATATTTATGTATTTCTATACATAGTAAATATGCAATTATTTAATCATACCTACCCTTTATATCAATATTTATAAAATATAATTAATGATTGGTTCTCCAATAACATCTCAAAACTGACACACTTTTGACTTTCTTTTAATGTGGTACATATGTATGTATGTATGTATATGCATTTAAATTCATACATACTTACAGACATACATACATACGTATATGTACATATTTAAATAAGTAATTATAAAAGATTTCCGAAAAATGGTTAATGAATTTGAAAAAAATAAGAGGAATTTTTACACATACCAACTTAAGAGTGCTAAAGGCCTACAGATCGTATTAAAGGGCATAGATTCATATGTTGAGCCCGAAGAAGTAAAATGTGCACTTATGGACAGAGGATTTAAAGTAAAAAATGTTACTAATATAATTAACAGAGAAAAGGTCCCTCAACCCCTAATTCGGGTTGAACTGGAACCGAATGACATACAATTGAAAAACAATGAATCATCCAATTTATAGCGTAAAGTTTCTCTTACACCGAAAAATTACAGTTGAAGAGCCACGTAAGCGTTCAGGTCCCGTGCAGTGCCATAATTGCCAAGAATATAGCCATACAAAAACTTACTGCAATGCTATCTGCGGTGAATTGCATGGTACTGCTAGCTGTACTAAGCCAAAAAATCAAGCAGAAATAAATGCAGTAACTACAGAGGATGCCCTGTATATTCTTTTGTTAAAAAGGCTATGGGTCAAAAACCTAAATTAGCTCCAGCTTAATCAGCAAACGCTAGCTCCGCCACTTTTCCTCAAACTACCCAGCCAGTAACTTCACGTGTATCCTATGCCGATGCTGCTAAACCAGTTCTATTCCCACACAAAATGTTTCACCGAAAAATACTTGAATGAACGCAAACTCAAGCTTCAACTTTACTCGCCTTGAAGCTACTATTGAGAATCTGGTGCTAACTATAAACAACTTTACAACAAATGTGACTAGTATGATGCGAGAAATGCTGCGAATGCAGAATACTCTATTTCAAGCATTAGTCAACAAACCATGAACACGTTAAAACTATGTTTCTGGAACGCAAACGGCATTCGCCAACATAAAAATGAACTTGAACACTTTCTCATGGAAAAAAATATTGATATAATGTTGGTCTCTGAGACTCATTTGACTTCGAGAAATAAATAAATGGTTACACTCTATATGATTCAAAGGACCCGAGAGCATGCGGTGGATCAGCAATTCTAATTAAGTCAAGACTCATGCATTATATCCTTGACAACGTTAGTGAAGAATGTATGCAAGCAACGAATATTTTCGTAGTAAATTTTTGTGCGAATTTCGTGATATCATCAATTTACTCACCTTCCACTACTCCTTCCACTACTCCTACTGAAGATCAGCATGAGAAGTTCTACAAATCGCTTGGTTCTTACTTCGCGGCAGCTGGTGACTACAATGCAAAACATACGTACTGGGGCTCGCGTCTTGTTACACCTAGAGGTCGAGTGTTGTTTAATACAATTTCAAAAATGGGCTTAGATGTCATTTCGAGTTGGGAGCCTGCTTACTGGCCTATTGACGTAAGAAAAATTCCAGATGTTATAGATTTTGGCGTCACGAAAAATATCCATAGGGTCTTAATTCACGTAGAGGGCTCTCTAGATTTGTCCTCCGATCACTCTCCCACAATAGGTACAATTTTCAACCCACTAAGGAGTGATTTAACTAACTCATATGTGAAAAGGATTAATAGGGTCAACTGGCTAGGACTCAAAAAATATATTAGTAGTCACTGCGTAGAAAACATTCAGCTAAAATCACCTGCTGATATTGAATTTAATATTGCCAATCTTAACTAAAATATTAAACAGGCTGCTGAACATGACACTACCTCCTATCCGCAGACTGGCATTAATAGAATTTATTCTACGGAAATTGAACGTCTTGTATGTGAAAAAAGGAGAGCTAGAAGAGAATGGCAACAACACAGATCACCGCTAAATAATATCAGACTTAAAGAATGTACTAAACGACTCAAAGAGCTGCTATCGTCGGAAAATACAGCATTACTGGAAAAGTATTTAGAAGGTCTTGATGTAACGTCAACATCTAACTACTCTTTATGGCGCGCTACTAGAAATCTTAAAAGACCCGTTGATCTTAAATCACCACTGCGTACTTCACCACTGCGATAGTGAGAAAGGTAACTTTTTTTCTGAGCATTTAAAATCTGTATTCACTCCCAATTCATGTACGGGTGCTGCCGGATTACCGAGTGTAGTCTCTCTACCCCCTCGTCCCTTAAGGCTTAAGATGCGTGAACTACAAAAATAATTGTTGAACTCGACCCGAAGAAAGCTCCAGGTATTGATGGCGTTAGTAACAAGATGCTGATGAATTTGCCTCATACTGCAATAAGAATCTTGCTATTTATTTTTAATGCCATTTTACGAATGCAGTATTTTCCACATAACTGCAAACTTGCCAAGATAAAATGATTCCAAAGCCGGGCAAAGATCTTACCAAGGCTGAGTCATATAGGCCTATAAGCTTACTTTCAACAATTTCAAAGCTTTTCGAAAAGCTGCTCATGACTAAATTGTCCACAATTTTAGCTGATAATGGGTGCATCCTGGACCATCAATTTGGTTTTCGAAGTCAGCATAGCACCATTCAACAAACGCATAGATTGGTCCAAGTTGTAAGAAGAACACTTGAGGAAAAGAAGTATTGTTCTGCTCTCTTTATTAATGTTTCTCAGGCATTTGATAAAGTATGGCACGAAGGCCTAGTCTTAAAATTGAAGACATACCTACCAATAAACAAACAAAAGCTTTTGCAAAGTTATATTATTAATAAGAAGTTCACTGTTGTAGAAGGAGAGTTCACGAGTGTGCCCGAATCTATATCTTCCGGTGTGCCACAGGGTAGTATTCTGGGGCCAGTCTTGTATCTAATATATACTTGTGATATGCCTGTGAGCAATAACATCCACACTTCTACATTTGCCGATGATACACCCTGCATGAGTATGCAAAAAAAACCGTGATGAGGCATCTCGCAATCTCCAAGAACACATTACCCAGCTTGAAATATGTTTGAACTTATTGAGAATTAAAGTAAATGAGCAAAATTGTGTCCATATAACGTTTACGTTAAGAACAGAATCTTGTTCTCCCATTCGAATCAACAATCAAAATATTCCTCAACATTCTCAAGTGAAATACCTTGGTATACACCTTGATCGAAGGCTTACATGGAAATATCATATTGACTCTAAGTTAACGCAAATGAAGCTTAAGTTAACTCAAATATATTGGTTAATTGGCAGAAATTCAACACTCAGGCTTGACTGCAAACTTTTGATATACAAGTCGCTTTTGAAGCCAATATGGTGCTATGGAATTCGGCTATGGGGCACTGCTTCCACTTCAAATGTGGATAGAATCCAACGAAGGCAAAACAAAATTTTACGTTTGACAACATCGGCTCCATGGTACATCAAAAATTCAAATATACATCGTGATTTAAATATTTCACTAGTGACTGAAGAAATTGCAAAATACTCAGGCAAATATTTAACTAAGCTCGAGTCACATCCTAATCCTCTTGCCCGTAATATTTTGAACTTTACTGGACACACCGCCTAAAAAAGAGGGACACAAGGGCTCTTATACTCAACACTCCAGATGGGACTGGTTGAAAATACTTCTTTTTTTTCCTTTTTGATTATCACTACGTATGTATTATTTATAACTATCACTAAGCTTATATCCGATACTGGTCGGGCCTAATAATTATATTTAGATTTAAGATTTGATTACTTATTGTTAGTTCATTTTTGAAGATACAATAAATAAATATATAAATGAAAAAAAAAATATTTAATCGTATCCAAAAAATTCCAATCATTATGGACTTGTATTAGACTTGTATCGAACGCATTGAGTACAAACCAATGATCAAACTCATGTAATTTAAAGGGCTTGATCATTGGTTTGTACCAGAAACGAGCTATTGAAAGAGTCTAAATCATTACCAGGGAAACCGCAAATATGCAATTGCATGTTTTTTCTTGTGTGATGCATTCATGCGGGGACATGATATTTATTCGTTTCAGAACTTTATATTAATTTTGGCATCGATTTGTTAGTGCATATTTTTGGATATTTTACCCTTAAAAGCATATTTTTGTATATTTTACCCTTTAGAGTATATTTTTGCATTTATCACTTTTACATGCATATTTTCAGCATATTTTCTAATTTTTAAAGCATAATTTACGCTTTTAGGGGATATTTTGAAATAAATAAATAAAACAAAAAAATTAATTAATAAAATTTTTTATTTTAATTTGCTTACAAGCTTAAGTGTTGCACAAAATTTTCATTTTTATTTTTCGCCATCTAAATCTCATTTCCAATGTTCCATGTGGTGTATACATTTTCGTAGTTATTACGGACGTTAGATTCAATAAAAAATTCGGTTTTTCTATTTCTGACGGACTCTACCCCGAAGGAACATTGTCAATATATAAAAGTTTATTTAGATGTGGCATGCAACGATTTTATTTGAAAATCTATATTGACTTAGATTGTTGTTTAATGAAATAAATATTATACATAAAAATCTTGTATTATTTGCTTTAGTCGAAATTTGTATGGCAATTTTGTTTCAACTCCAACTTCAAACCCAGATTAATGTTTTTAATACGGCAGTTATTCTTTGTTAACTCTTATTGTTTCCTTTCTTGCTTATTTTATATGCAAATGTTGTTGCATTTTTTAATTAAAAATATATTTTCATTTCAAATAAACCAATTGATTTTATTTTAAGAGCATATTTATTGAGTTTTTTGTGCATATTTTCAAGTTTTTGGTGCATATTGAATGCGCATAAAACAATTTTTTTAGATCATATTTCTGGTTTCCCATCATTACTAACAAGTAAGAGTTATAGCACTCTCGCAAACTAAAAAACAAAAAGTTTCTAGCATCATATTTCTAACATTTAGTTCTACTTTATATAGCGAATGTTTTGATAAAGGTGTACTCTGTATTACAAACCGCAAAAAAAAATATTAAACAAAATCTACAGCAGCATTTTACCAAAAAAAATTGGTACCGTCAGTTTGGAAGCTTATTTAAAAAAAAATTGCCTCATTCTTTTTATTGTATTACATTAACTGATGGAATACCCTTTAATTTAAATTTTTTTTTTTAATTTCAGTGTTAATTGTCGTAGCCTGTATAAAAATACACTAACTTTACAAATTTAAAGTGTATTTACATACAATTGTATGTATATTACATGGAATTTTAACATTTTTCGTTGATCGTTTTGGAACACCCTTTGATTTTTAACTCATATATATTGTTATAGCAGCTAAGGTTCTACATAGTCTGTCCAAATTTCAGGTCCGTAGCTTTTACAGTTCTCGAGAAAATAGCCTGTAAGCGATAGACGGACAGACGGACAGCATAGCGAAAACAATAGGATTGCTTTTCACCTTTGGTGTACGGAACCCAATAAATTTTCTATTTTTTTTTTTTTATTTTTGCTAGCAATGTTTTTCTTAATTTCCATCTCTGGAACCATAATTCTTAATACTAATTTTTTTCTTTCTAAAATATTCAATATATTTATTTATTAAATTAAAGAAATAATTAGTTTTATTGAATTAGTTTTACATACCAGAAAAAGTTTAAGTTTTCCAAGTCTGGAGCTTTTATTATTTTATATGTTTATTACTTGTATAATTTTTATTGCCAAACTATTTCTTTCTAAAACATAATGTACAAATAATTTGTAAGCAAAAAGAAAAAAAATAATTTGACCCAGTTATTTTATATGTAAAAAAACTAGTTTTCCAACCCTGGACTCATCCTTTTCGATTTTTTCTCATTCCTTATACCAATCTCGTAGTTCTTAAAAAATATACATAAAGCATGTTATGTGAACATAGAGAAAAGGAAATTAAAAAAAATTGTTTTATTTAGTTACTTTAATATCCAGAAAAAAAGTTAAAAGTTTCCAGCTCTGGAGCTCTAGTTTCTATTTTTATAATTTTCTATACCAAATTTTTCTTTCCAAAACGTAAAATATACATAATTTATAAAGAAAAAGAAAAAAATTAATTAGATCTAGTCGCTTTTATATATCACAAAAAGTGTAACTTTCCCAACCTTGGAATCATCCTTTTTTATTTTTCTGATCTCTTACACCAATCTCTTTCTTTTAAGAATATAATATATGTTTAATTTATAGAAAAAAAGGAGAAATTAGTTTTAGTAAGTTACTTTTATATGACAAAAAAAGTTAGTTTCCCAACCCTGGAAACGCCTTTTTATTTTTTTTATATATTTTTAAATTTAAAATACAAGTTTTATTCGTACTGAAGTATAAAATAAGTTTATTTATACAAAAAAATAAAAATTAGTTTTCGGTAGTTACTTTTATATTGCAAATTAATTTTAAGTTATCCAACGATATTGCTGATTTTCAATACCAATCTATTTTGAACCATTTCTGACACACCAGTCGAAGAACGAAGTCTCTAGTCTTCTGGGAGCTTCGGAAAACCGATTTCACACACGGACATCGCTTATTCGTCTTCCCTATGAACAGGGTGACCGATAACATTTGTCAAAAAGTGACACCAAATAGGGGATTTATCAAAAAAAAAGGGGCAAAATTAAAAAAACCGAAAAACTACACTAAACTTTTTATTTTTAATGTATTTTTATATAATTCCCTCTAAAAAAAGGGGGTCAAAAAGTGGCAAGGCAGTCGAAAAAGTGGCAATTTGCCACTCTAGTCGGTCAAACGGTCACGCTGCCTATGCATAAGGATCCAGAATATATATACTTAATGGGTCGCTTACGTGGAAATTACACACGGAATGACAAACCTATATATACCCTTTTACCATTTTTGGGTAAAGGGTATCAAAATGGATAAAACAGTGCTCGCTCGTCTAACCGCTGCTGAAATTGGTTCGGAAGAACCAAAATATAATAGAAAATAAAATAAAAGGAATGTGTATATATAAATACAAAGAAGATGCTTGCTAACGTATGTGTGAAATGTGGTCCAAAATGAGCTGGCAAACTTACGCTTGATTTTGCCATACAAAAGTAACTAGCTAAAAGTTTTATTTTTGTTTTTTTAAGCTTATTTTATGTTTCAGTACGAATAAAATTGGTATAAAAAATAAAATATATATAAAAAAATCAAAAAGATGTTTCCAGGGTTGGAACCTTAATTTTTTGTTATATAAAAGTGGATAATAAAACTAATTTTTTCTTTTTCTCTATAAATTAAATTAAATTAAATTAAATTAAATTAAATTAAATTAAATAAATTAATTATATATACATTAAACATATATTACATTCTTAAAATATATTGGTTTAAGAAATCAGAAAAATCGGAAAAGTGAACCCTCTTCTCAGCTCACCTCATTACACTGAATTATTTCATTCAGTTAGTTCAGTAGCTCAGTTCATTTGTAATGAAAAATTTTGTCAAGAGAAAAAAAGAGCTAAACACAAGCATTAAAAGTGAGAGATGCTTTAAGCATGACTTCATGTGATACATTTTTATATTGTTCCTCCATGATTTTTAATTTTCAACTTCTGTCTGGAGTTTTTAATCCAAAATACGTTTCACATACAAAATACAATTTGTAATTATTAAAATAATTTTGCCAACATAAACTACCCCAGTGTCTTCGTTTAGTTCTTTAAATACATTTACTTAAATTTACCCTTCATAGCTAATTTACTTGTTGTATTTAATATCATTTGACATGACAATAATCAACTGCAATACTTTACATGCCCCTAAAACAAAAATGTAAAAGAATTTCTCTATGAATGTTTCCAATGAATTATTTTCAAAGGTTAGGGAAAAATTATCAGTGAACATCAGGTATTAATTAGAATATGAATATTAGTAATAGTTTTCAAAATTATTACATAATAAATGACTTAAACAGCTGAGCGGATAAGAACACGGGAAATAAACACCTTCAATTGGTTCTTAAAAATAAAAGGTGCCTATTTAAAACCATAAAGTACAACGGACGGATGGTCATTTATTTCAATTCAATGGACCTTGGCATTGAAATAATGACTTGATAAAAGGCAAGAAAGCAATTAAAAGACTAAAAAATAAGAAAACAAAACGACCTCACAATAATGATGATTAAATAAATAATATAAACAACTTGCTGCAGTTTTATAAGAGAGACACAAGCTGACAAAAACTATTTTTTTCTGGAAAATATGACACTGTACTGGATAAATATTTTGTTGCTGTTTGAAATGCAAGTCTGGCTGACTTTAGAATTATAAGAATTTATATATTCAATTCAATAAAAGTTCCATTTTGCACTGAAGGTTTCCTTTTTTCATTAACTTTATTTACCCACATTAATTCAATATTTAGTTTATCTCAATATAATAGAAACTCAATTTGTTAAATAACCAAGACGATTTTTTAAAGCGTAGATCCCACTATCGGCACAATGTGCCGATTTTCGTCGGCTCACTGAAATAAAGTTATAAATATTAAGCCAAATTGGCCGTATTTTTCAACTGGTTGAAATATAAGGACATAATTGCCCCACACTGCATTGGTAATGGAGTGATATAGACTTATTACAAAATTATTTGAGAAATAAGGCAATTTTGGTTTACTACTGACGACTTTATTGCAGTGAGCCGATGAAAATCGGTACATTGTGACGATAGTGGGATCCCGGCTTAAAGGATTATTTACATCCATGTACATCGGGGCGATTCTCAAAAAAAAAATTTAGTTTTTTTTCTCAGGACCAGGTTTCAAAATTTTGTTTAGGTAAAAAAATAGGCCTGTTAAAATATTAGCTCATAATATTAATGATGAGATGGTGCGCATTATAGGTCTGCACAGATGTAACTAATTGCACCAGTTTTAAGTGTGTTGGTTCTGCTATGTACAGGTACATATGTTATGCAGCGTTTCTGTTACTATTCATAACTTATCGGTGCAAGCAAATCAGTACCACTGTTCTTTCTTCTTTGCTCTCTCTTTCATAAACTCAGACTTTGTTCAAGAAAAACAATCGATTATAAAACATGACTAGTAACAGAAACTCTGAATAACATACAGTATGTGTACATACCAAAACCAACACACGTAAAACTGGTGCAAACAGTTATATCTGTGCACACCTATAGTGCGCATCACACTTTTCGGTTTCGCATACGATTTACATGGTATGAATTGATTCTGTTCATTCTGATTGTCATAAGTAAAGAACGAAATGTCCTACAGTAAATTTCTTGGTACGTTTTTGTAGAAAATTGAACGCTCTACAACAAAAATTATATACACAGAGAAAACACTGCCTCATAGAATCAAGAAGATTTTCTCTATGAAACGTTTTCAGGCTAAGGGGTATCCCAGCAGAAAGAAGCGAATATTTTTTCATAGAGATTCCTTATTGTTTTTATGTGGTAAATGGTATTAATTTTATCAAGAAAAAAACCACATAAGATCAAGAAGAAATCTTATTACTCACAATTTTTTTTACTCAATTTTCGTTATTTTTGGCAGCAAAAAAACCATCCATAGAGAAAAATTTCTTGATTCTATTAGGTTTTTTTATAAATTGTAAGCTATAGGGATTTCTTATTGATTTTATTGCGTTGCCTTATTGATTTTTTTAAAAAGGTTTTCTTCTTGATTTTATTAGGCTATCTTATTTATTTTTTCAATAAGGTTTTCTTCTTGATTTTATTAGGTTCCTATATGATTATGTGTAAAGCATATTATTGGTTTTTTTATAAGGAAATCTTCTTGATTTTATGAGATGTCTTGTTATTTCATATCTATAAATAGACATACAGACAATTTTTGTCATGATATTTTTCGTTTTTATATAAGCATGTTTGCACAATGGTTATTCAGACAGTTTGTTAGCATATTGGTTAGAGTGCTTGGCTATCAGTCAGAAGTTTGCTGGTTCAATACTTGCCTCCTCTCAAGTAATAATATGTATGTTTTTTGAGTTAGTTAAATAAGAATACAATATAATATGTATGCATAAATACTCAGCAAAAAATTTAAAAAAAGGTAATCGGGTTTAAAATTAAGCATTTTTGGTGGAAGCTGTTCCTTACTGGATTACCAACTTAATGATTTTAACAAGGCGTGAGACTAAAATAATCGATTCTTGAGAAGTACTTACTTTTTTTATTTGGCAACTTGTTCACGTAATCTATTTCATATAAAAAAATTATTCCCCTCATTTAGCAACTTGTACATATTTTTTTTAAATTTTAGGTAATGTGATTTGTAAGCGAGTAATGATAATCAATCAGAAATGTAAGTCATTATATGGCAAGTAGTTCTGATGGTAATGTGTAATATTTTGCTGGGTAAATAACATCTACAATATACTACATACATACATACATACATATGTATATGGTATAGAATTTAAATGAAAATATATATAAGCAAAGCACAAAGAATAAAGACATAAATTTTTTTATTTTTTTTTTTTTTTCTCCTCATAAAAACAAAAAGAAAACCTTATTGAAAAAATCAATAAGATAACCTCATAAAAACTACAAGATTTCTTCTTGATTTTTTCAAAAAGGTTTTCTCTATGAAATTAATGAGATTTCCTTATTGAGAAAAAACCATAGAGATTTCTTATTAATTTTTTTCTATTTTATAAGGTATTTAATAGGCACTATTTTCTACGTGTACAATTTTTTGTTAATTAAGCTGGATCAAAATTAATTACGGCCAAAGTAAAATTTACCCTAAATTTGCGCGATTTTTCAAGAAAACAGCAGAAATGTTATGTTAATCTAGAAAATGTCACCAAACTTTCATACAAAATACAAACAGGACTCTTTAGAAGAGCCAAAAATTAGCTTTTCATTGTAATAAATAAAAATAAAACAAAAGTGTACATATTTCAATTTAATTTAGCCATAGCTGTAACAAGTGAATCGAATGAGAAACAAAAATATTTTTCTTTTTAACATTTATTAACGACTAATAATCCCAAATTATTATTTTACTTAATTAGTAAAATAATTTTTTTATTAAAAATACATTGAAATTGATTATTGAGGGGATCCTATGCGCATTTCACTGTTGCTAATGCAGATCATGAGGGAAGCTTTATTATGTTATAAATTTTCATTTAAACAAATGAGAGAAGTAAGAAAATAAAAAACATGTTGATTATTGAGTTCTTGTTTCAACTTTGTTATTTGTTGAACTTCTCATTTGTTTAAATGAAAGTTTATAACATAATAACTCTAGTTGTTCTAAGATTTTTGGGTAAAGCTTCCCTCATGATCTGCATTAGCAACAGTGAAATGCGTATAGGATCCAGCTAAACCCTTAATAATCAACTTCAATGTATTTTTAATAAAAAAATTATTTTACTAATTAAATAAAATAATAATTTGGGATTATTAGTGCGTTAATAAATGTTTAACTTAAATTGTAGCAATTCCCAAAAATAAAACAAAAATATTTTTCTTTCAGCTTTAGTTTTAATTTAAATTTTTTTTTATAGAGCGTTTAATTTTCTACAAGAAATTTACTGCAGGACATTCCGTTCTTTACTTATGACAATCAGAATGAACAAAATCAATTCATACCATGTAAATCGTATGAGAAATCGAAAAGTGTATGAGCTGATATTTTAACAGACCTGATTCTGAGAAAAAATAAACAAAAATTTTTTTACAACCACCCTAATGTACATACGTGATTTGATCGATTTATATGAAAAAACTCTAATTATAGAGTTAATAGAATTTCGAAATATACATATATACGATTTCATAATGTGAGAAATATTTCACATTTTATTATACAAATTGTACAAGTTTCTTTCAGAGAATAATAAAAAGATGAAAAATGTTTCAGTATACGACAAATATATTCCCTTCATAATTGGCATCATTATACATACATACATATGTATTATATACAAAAACAAGCAATTTAAATATTTCTTTTTCTTTCTTAAATTGTATGATTTAAGAACTTGACAAGACAAAGGAACCAAAAAATTACAAATAAATAAAATTTCAAGTTTTTTTGTTTGATAAGAAAAGTTGTAGGCAGTTGATGTCAAAAATTGCTAAATTTCAACAAATTTTTTTATTTTTAAATTGGCACCAAGTTTTCTGCTTTATACTGCATATGTGTAAAAAAATTTATACATATATGCATGCATACATACATACATATATACATTAGTGTGTCCCAAAAAATTTTTTTCTTTTGACGCAGCATTTTCTGAAAGCATATTGGGTAAAGTATTTTAGTGATTTTTTTTTTCAGATTTTGCAGATTCAGATCGTTAAAATAGAATTTAACCCAAAAATCGGGGTTTCCCGACTTTTTTGAATGTTGTTCATTACTTGGCCCATTAGCACGATTTTCTTTGTTACTAAGTAAATTTTTTTTAAAGAAAACTATTCAAACCTTACTTCTCTGTGCAGATATTATAAATTTCGGTTATTTTTTTTTTCTCATTTGGGTACCCTTTATTAATTTTTTTGGTAAACTTAACATACATTTTGAAAATATTGCTTTGTAACTTTTAAGATTTCTATTATGGTTAAAAAAACTAATGATTCAGTTTAAAAGGTAGATACATTTTGAGCCATTTAAAGAAAAAAAATATTGAGTTCGATCCTACCGTTCCAAAGTTATACCCTTTTTAAGTTTTGAACCCCTTTTGTGAAATGAAATATTGTAATGTGTTTGCCAGCATCGAATTTGTTTTACTGTTACATATTTAGATATTACATATTCTTTCTGTGCAAAAAGTTTTCTTCAGAGTTATAACAAATCACGTTAATAAATATAAATATCTTACAAATCTGAACCACTAATGAACTGGTTAGTATAAATGACTATAGAGTAATGAAATAATTATGAGGAATTTTGATTAAAAATATACCCCTTTTAGACACACTAATATACATGTATATATATGTACATACATATGTATATAGAGTAGACAGGTCGCAGCTTGTATGGGATTGTTTTTTAATTCTTAATATATGCATTGTCTAAAATATTAGATTTGCTGTCATAAATACGGTCTTAATTTGTTAGTTCGATTCGACGGCGTCTAGATGGGCCTAAAGTACCCGATACACAGTGAGGGATTTTGTTTAAAAAATGGAAATAATTCTGCAGTTTCTAAACGGGACGTCCAATTTTAATGAAATTTCATACAGGATTGCCTTGGCATTTTTGCAAACTAATAATAATAATAATATTTTAATAATAGAGAAATAATTAACCCACTTTTTTCTGCAAAAAAGGCGAAAAATCTACTTTTTTCACAATTTTAATTTAAATTGCGTATAACTTTTGACTTAATTGTGCTTTTGATACCAACTAATTTATTTTGAAGTTAAAAATTTTTTTTTTCTAAATCGTACAAGATTTGAATTCTGCATTAGCAGACCAGTGGACCAAGATTGGTAAAAAAGCCGAAATTTTATTTTTTTTCTCGAATATTTAATAAACTTTAAGCGAAACCCCATAAATGAAACAGATTTTTTTTATCTCTTGCATAGGAATACAAACAATATTTCTTATCAGATCAAAAATATCAGCTTGGTATAGGTTTTAATTTTTCATTAACCCAAGGTTGTTCCCCTTTAAAGATAGATATAAAGTCCGAAGCTCTGTGACACCTCTTCAAATGGGCGGCCCGTTTAGAAACTGCAGAGTTGTATCCATTTTTTGAACGAATTCCCTCAAAGTCTATCGGGTACTTTTCGCATCACTACGCACCAGAATACACCGTCGGATCGAGCTAAAAAATGTTTATGACACTATTATAGATAGTGCAAATATATCAATTAAAGAAAAGATATCTTGCGACCAGCCTAATGTATATGTATTAGTGATGTAACGAATGTCAAAATTTGATATTCGCGAATACGAGTGCGAATATTTGAAACGATATTCGCGAATACGAATACGAAAACGAATAATATATGATAAAACTTATAGTCATAAAAACAACTTTACACTCCTGTTGGCGTACTTTCAAGTTAATAAAAACTACCCAAAATTTTAATGATCGTTATTAAATAACATTTTAAAATGATACAAAGCACAAATTTCGATAAAAAATTTTATGAAAATTTATTTTTAGCCATTTATTTAAATTTCGTTTAGAGTTTATGCATTTGTCTATTTAATTTTTGGAAAAATATTCGTATTCGTAATCGCCTGAATTTGGCGAATACGAATGCGAAAACGAATGTCTAAAAATGGCCAAATATTCGGCAATTCGAATACGAATATTCGTGCATCGCTAATATGTATATATATTTATCTATACATATGTATGTAAGAATGTATGTGTATCTAAATAAATACTCGTACGTATTAAAGTCCTGTACAAGACCATTTATAAGAACTTTCAAGACATGAGGGATTTTTCAAATGCTTTACTACAGCGAAGTCTTCTAAAACAAACCCTAAGTAACACTGTTTGCAAGAATTTGTTTCAGTTATTGCAAGTATAGGAGTAAAGAAGAAAATACTTCGTGACTGAAAAATTTGTGATGCTTGCTTCTTTCTACGCATGGGCGCGTATACAAGCGTCATGCATGTACATACACACACACGTTTTGTGTATGCTCTTTTATTTTTCTGCACACAAACAAACGTTCACATGCATTTACATTAGTTGTGTGCGCTTGCTTAAAAAAAACCTCCCTTAAACACATAATAGCTTACCATCTACATCTTACACACACACTCAAACGTACAATATGGAAAATAACAAGCATACACGTATCAACACTACTTTGTTGACTGTTTGTTCATAACAAGAAGTCTTCACGACATTGCTTGTTAGCACTCATATACACGCACGCAAATGCATCTATCGTGCTTTGCTTATAATACGACAGCATTTATTATTGGTTTAGTATAATGCAGCCACGAGAATACATTTAAAAAACAAGACGTATTTACATTTCAAGACTATTTACGCAGGTCTATAGTACGTATGTATGTATATACTTTCCCAGCTGGCATTTGTAAGATTATCTAACGAACTTTGTCATTTCGCGACTCTTTTTTTAATCGTCTTGACGATTTGGACAAATGATTCGTTGATTATGCATTTTGGTGAGGATTGAAATATTGTTAGTACTCAAAGATCATATTTGACTCTTCCATGACAATGTTTCTGCGAGTTAGTTTAGTGATTGTCCGACGATAATTTTTTATGTTACTAAACAATCGTATTTTCACCGCTATTGAAGAATTGTTATTTCACTGCAACCGTGTTTCAATCATGTAAATGATGCTATCGCTTGTCTTTTTGACAGTTGACAAGTAAATGAATCAAATCAGCCTATTTATGTCACTTCAAATAATCGTTTATGCATTTTAGCGATATCTATGCAACTTTAATCGTTATTTGTACAGAGTTTGCAAAAAATATTAATATTTTCTTCATTTCAACTCAGTGATTAAGAAAGCGGTCGAGCAGAGAAAGAATGAAAATTGTGTTTTTGAATTAAAATGCTTTCTTCTGAATAAAAGAGCTGGTTGAAGATAAGTTGTCTCCTTAAATTTTATCAATATCGCCTTTTGAATAATTGTTCTCGTCTAAGCATTTATTTTTTTTTTCGTCTATTCAAATTGAAAAAGGCAAGGAAATTATCTCTGCTACAAAAAAATTAATAGAAAAATAATATTAAAACTAATCAAATTCTACAAAAAAACGATTTGAAAATTCATCGCTTTTTAAAAAAAACTTCTTTGTTTCAATAACTTATTTTTTTTAACTAAATATCTAATAACTTATTTGTAATTGTACTTATCAATAAAAAAAAAAATATTTTTTTCACAGGAAATTTAACAAAAAAAATTGTTGAATACCGGCATTTTTGTTATTGAAACTGAAAAATATTTTTTAGTGTGTAGTTGAAACAACATAATTCGAATTAGTATTTTTAAATAATCTGTGCCTCGTTTATCTAAGGAATGTGAGAAATTTTCGATTCAAAAAATTTGTTAGCATCTTGTGCAAGACAGGGTATAAGTTTTTATGTGAGTAACCCTGTGTAAAATAGGACAACCAATATAATTATTTAATTTTTCTCGATGCGAGAACTTCTCATAAGTTACAGAAACGGGGCACTGAATTATTTTTTATATTCCAATAACGTCACTAAAATAGTGCAGTATACTCCACAAACTATGATCAATATCATATTTATATAATTCTTTAAAGTAAGCCAATGTTTTTTCCACACATAAACCACAAATGCCACACCAACATATATTGTGACAGATATGATGACATTCTAAATGAAGTCCTCGGCTAATTTACGATATATAATTTATATATTCATTTTTCTTTCAGATAGTAGAAATAAGATGTTGGAATTATATTTTAAAGATGTAAAAATTCCCTAACGCTGAAGATACAGGAATGAACAAAGTTCTGGAATAAATTTTGTTCATGCTGGTGACCTACTAAGGAAAGGTGACCAAACAAAAAAGAGTGACGGAACCAGGAATACACAATAAGTATAATCTGATTTTATACCCGATATGTATTTATTTACTATAATATTTTTAATTTGGTAGTTCACTTTTAAATTTTTAAGATGAATTGAATGTGTTCTTGGTGATTGTTTCAAGATACCTTTCCGATCCTTTTTGGTTCATCGCAGAATATTCATTGACACAGTTTCTCCCATTATACTGCAGTTGCGCGAAAATTCTGCGACATAGCAGACGATTTATTTAATCACCGATTGCGGAAGATTCATGCATATTATAGTTGTATCCAAAAGCTCTTTTTGAACTAGTTCGTTCTGTTCGACACAAAACCGATCAAAAACGTCAATGTAAATTATATGGGTTTTAAGCAACTTTTGATTCGAACGCAAACGAACTAGTTTGAAAATGGCTGTTGGACGCAGCTCTAATGCATTTACTTTTTGTTTGTATATATGTACATAGTATATAAAGGACACAAGTATCTCATATATTCATATTAGGGTACACAATCGGTTATCCATTAATATTTATATCCGCTTAACGAGACTAAACAAAACTTTATAAACTTTGTTTTAAAATGTATCAGATATTTTTAAAATAGAGACAGGATCAAACAAATTATTGAAATATTGAATATTCTGTAATATGAAATTGTTCATATTTCTCTAAGATCTACAATAAGTAAAATAATTTTTTCCAATTCATGTTTTATTAAATCGAAACACAGGTTAGTTAAACATTAGCATTTGAAAAAATATAAGAATATGTCATTAACTTGTTTTGAGAACGCGATGTCATCAAAAATAGTCCCAAGCAAAATAAAAAAGACTACCCTAAAATTTTCTATTTAAGAGAATAACCATAGCAATTTATGGCTAATTTTTGTTTTTCATTTATTTATTTAGGGCTTTACAACAAAAATGACTGGCATGATACAAGAAATCCTGCAAACGCGGAATACTCTACTTCAAGCAATAGTAAATATACCATGAATACGTTAAAAATGTGTTATTGGAATGCAAATGGCATGCGCCAACATAAAAATTAATTCGAGTACTTCCTCACGGAAACAAATATTGATATAATGTAGGTCTATGAGACTCATTTAACTTCGAGAAGCCTCTTCAAAATAAATGGTTACACCCTTTATGATTCAAAGGACCAGAAAGGAAGATAATTTAAGCACTATATTACTGACAACATTTGTGAAGAACATCTACAAGCAAAAAATATTTGCATACACATTTTTGTAAAATTTTGCTAATATCATTAATTTACTCTCCTCCCAGATTCGCATATACTGAGAATCAATACCAGGATTTCTACAAGTCTCTTGGCCCTTGTTTCGTAGCAGCTGGCGACAACAATGTAAAACATACGTTCTGAGGTTCGCGTCTTATTAAACCTAAAGGTTGAGCGTTGTTCAACACAATTTCAAAAATCAGTTTGGACGATATTTCGAGAGGGGAGTCAAGTTACTGGCCTATGACATAGAAAAAATTCCGGATATTATAGATTTTGGCGTCATGAAAAATATGTGTGGAGATTTAATTTATGTTGAACCTTCTCTAGATCTCTCCTCCGATCACTCTCCCACGATCGTTACAGTATGTAGCCTACTAAGAAGTGACTTAGCTCACCCATATGTGAAAATTATCAATTGTGTTAATTGGCAAAAAATATCTCAGTAGTCATTCTACGGAAAACATTAATGTAAGAAGTGCAATGATATTGAATCGAACATTGCCTATCTTAACGAAAGGATTAAACAGGCCACTACCTCCCATCCGCAGACTGTGTTTAATAAAATTTATTCTACGGATATTGAACGTCTCGTATATGAAAGAAGAAGAGCAAGAAGGGAATGGCAACAGCACATATCATCCCAAGTGTGTTAAACGACTCCAAGAGTTGCTTGCATCTCAAGAAACTGCATGTCTTAAGAACTATCTGGAAGGTGTCGATGTCACACCAGCATCTAATTACTCTTTGTGGCGAGCTGCGAAAAGGATTAAAACACCCGTTGAGTTTAAGCCACCTCTGCGCACTTCTACTAGAGGTTGGACAAGAAACGAATCTGAAAAAGGTAACATATTTGCTGAGCATTTAAAATCCGTATTTAAACACATGTAGTGGTGTTGCTGATTTGACGAGTCTAGTTGCTCTAGCCTCTCGACCCTGAATGAGTAAGATGCGTGATTGCTGAACTCAACTCGAAGAAAGCTAAAGGTATTGACATAATTAATAACAATATGCTTATGAAGTCGCCGCGTGTTTCAATTCGAATCCTGTGTTTAATTTTTATTGGCATTTTACGACTGGAGAATTATTCAAACCGCTGAATGCTTTTCAGGGTCAAAATGGTTCCAAAGCCGGGCAAAGATCTTACCAAGGCTGAGTCATGTAGGCCAATAAGTTTGCTGTCAACAATGTCAAAGCTCTTCCAAAAGCTGGTCATGAAAAAATTGTGTACTATTCTAATAGATAATGGGTACATACGGGACCATCAATTTGGTTTTAGAAGGTAGCATAGTACCATTGAACAAACGCATAGATTGCTTCAATTTATAAGATGAACATTTGAGGAAAGGAACTACATAGTGCTCTGTCCTCGCTATTGATGTATCTCAGGCATTTGAAAAAGTGTGGCATGAAGGCCTTATTTTAAAATTAAAGACATATCTACCAGTAAATATTCTAAATCTGTTGGCACCCTATGCTCAAATGGGAGTTAAAGGAACTTATATATATTTTGAAAAGTTACATTTTTGCCCAGAAGTTCACACACACCCACAAGATTTAATACGCAGAGTACACCCAGCTAACCAAAACATTCAGAAATAAATCGCATTCGAATGTTGCGTAATCATTTCTCGGACAAAACACTCGAGAATGACTATCGTTAACGTTAAGAGAAAGTGCTGCTAGAGCTCACTTGTCGCTCAGTTTGTGGCAGCAAATCTTTCGATATCGATGTTTCGCTTACGAATCAATAGCGAACCTTTAGCAATATCATTAGCAATCGATTTCATTGCTTCTTAATAGCAAAAAACGTTATTCCTCTTTTGTTGTACATACAAAAAAATAAAAAATTGAGAAAAACAAATTGTTTCTTGTTGCTAAACTTTTTTTACGAGAATGTTTCGAGAATTGTTGGCTACAGCGAAAGTTCGTTTATTTTCAAAACTCAGGTTTGCTGGGAAACTTGTTGAAAATAGTTTTTGCTTCCCAGCCAACCTGAGTTTCGAAAATAAACGAATGTTCGCTAGAAATTAAAACTAGTCACCAATGAATTATCTAAAATGGTCGTAAGAAAAAAAAAAAAAATATATATATATATATAAATATATATATAAATATATATATAATATAATATAAATATATAAACAAATGGAAAATAACAGCCAAGGACGGGAACAAAATTCTCTTATTGTTTTCAGTGTTTGGAAATAAAATTGATTTTGAATATGAAATTACTCCAACATTTTTAGGATTTTTGAGCTTTTTTTAAAAGTAATGTAATTTTTTTTGGATTCATTTTTTATTGAAAAATTTCAAAATTTAAACCGATCCAATTTTTTTACACCTGATTTGATTTCTTATTAAATTTTCATTTTAATTTAGTAAATTTTCATACAGAAAAATTGAGATCTCCCTTCTCGAGGCTTAACTGCAGCCATTTTATATGCCTAAGGCTCGAAAAGTTTTTACTTCACGGTTTATTAAAGAACGCAAAAGCGATATATTTTCTTGTGTCTCTAGAATAGTCCAAATTTGCAAAAAAAAAAAAATTAATACTTCATAAACCCATAAAAATATTTTTTTCATGTTTTTGCATTATCAACTAAGTTTTAAGAACCTGGGCTTATTTAATATTGAGTGGAGGTTACTTTTATTTACTTATTTTTTTATTTATTTCACTTTTTATCAGCCTTCCAAGAAGGGTTACATTTTTCCCGCATTTATGTTAGGAAATTTCTTTATTAGCACTTATCTCAACTACATGGACTTCGACGACCAAGGTATCGTATTCGTTTTAAGCACCCAAGTGTTCTTAGATAGGTACTCAAAAACAAAATAAAAAAAAACAAAATGGCGAATTTTTTGCACGAAATAGTAACACGTCAAACAAATGTTTGAGTGGGTATCAAAATAAGAGTTGCCGTGACACTAAAAAGTTTAAGACACCAAATAAATTACAAAAATCAAAAACCCGACTACCTAAAAACAAGTGAAAAGGAAAAAAACAAGCCCAGTAGTGCGCAACATAGGGACTTTTACAGTCAAGAGCCACTATTAAGAAGATTTGAAGATTCGATTTTTAATGCTTCTAAAATGTATAAGTCACTATGTTCCGCACTATTGTACTTGTTTTCCTTATTTTCAGTTGTTTTTAGGTAGTTGGTATTTTTTAAATTTTTAAATTTATTTCTTATTTGGCTTCCATTTCATTTGGGGGTTTTCCTTTGAAATACTGTGCTATTATAAAGAAAGCAGACATTGCTGAAAAGTTTTCTCTTCTGAGGTATATCGAACATTGGCAACGCTTTCATAAAACTTTATTCATAACCGGATTGCTCCAATATCGAGCACATGGTATTTCGAAAAATGGTTTCGTTTACTAAAGAATTCCTACAGGATAATTTTTCTATTCTCAATTCTCAATTTGTGGCAAAATTTAATTTTTAAATGTATGGCAATTTTTTTTTGACTAGTGTTCCTCAAGCTCTATCCCTGTATTAATAAATCGATATCTTTGTTTAGTTGGTTAATTTTAATTGAGATTTTTGCTAACCGATAAGTTTTCTTAGCAAAAAACAAAAACAATAACATGACAAATAACACAATTCCTGTACTAAAATAGACAGACAAATTTACATCTCTATAAAAAATTTGCCAAAAAAACTAAAAAATTTTTATTAAAAACAACAAAAATACTTTTGTGGCAGTTTTTTATATTTGAGGTAATATTTAATTTTCTACTTGGAGTCATTTCTCGTTTAATACTCAGGAGCCATTTTTAATTTTTCAGCTTGGAGTAAGTTTTCATGAAGTCATAAATTATGTTACACTATTCTTTTTTGCTAATGAAATATTAAAATAGTTCAAAATGAGGTATATTATTTACTTGAATTAAATAATTTATGTCAATATATTATTTTAATTTTTTCTTTAGTTTCTGCAAATATTTTACTACTTCGTTAGCCGATTGATCCAAAATTAACCGGCTCAGCCAAAACTGTAAGTAATCAATCGAGGGATTTACCTCATATGTAACCCAAGTAAAAATCCCATTAATTGAGCCCCCTAATAGATAAGTATGCATGTATGTACTCGTATGTATTTTTATTTACTTGAACACGTATTTTGCGATTTTTTGTGCTCTTGTCTTTTTATAAGATAAATTTTAATTATAAATAAATTAATGAGTGGATTAATTTAAAAAGTAAAATTTGTATAAAAAAATTTATTATAGTCATACAATGTCATTTTATGTAGATGTGAGTCTCAATGCACTGAGAGGAACAAAGAGCTTCTGCTTGATAAGCAAAAAAAAAAAAAGTAAAAAAATATTAATAACTAAAGTTGTACTTCGGTTGCTTTTTAAGACATTAGACATTGGTGCATATTCATAGTCAAAACAAGTTAGGGTTGTTATCGCGTAATTTATAAAAAGAGGACAGCAGAGGGGAAAAATTGTGGACATTTGCTTAAAAAAGCAGTACTTAAAAATAGAACGTAATTAATTTTTTCCAATAATATTGCTAGCGATAAAATCTTAAATACGTATCGATGGTGTTGTGTAAAAAGGGTGAATCTCGTAACATTTTCCCTGGAATATTGAATATTTTTACCCAATACCATCGATATGTTTACTTCAAATTGTACCTACATTTGAGAATATATGCATACATAAACGCACAGAAATAGCACTTCAAATATCATTTAAAATATTGGAAACATTTTTTAAACTTATAGTTTTGTCGATTATACTTATCAATAATGTTTATAGCACAAGAATTCTTTAAAAAATAATTCTACATCAACTGAAAACCCAAAACTATTTGTAGTTCAACCGCCCTCATGGACAGTGTTATTTATAAGATAGGCTGGACATCCAATACCAATTATATTCTTTTTTAGCTTGGTTTTTAATAAATAGCATTTATTAAGCAATGTAAAAACGAAAAAGTGTCCTTAAAAAGTAGGACTTTCCCAGACGCTGATTATTTCCAAGGACGGAGATCTCAAAAAGAGGACAGCGTCCGGGAAAAAGATGACGGACAACTACCCTAGCTAAATTCATGTTATTTTTTTTTTGTTTCATTAATTACTTTGAATAATCTGTGGTGTAGAGTTTTTTACAAAAGACTTTTTCCACCAATTTTTTTCGAGGTCAGATGGCAAAAAAAAGAGTACTATGCCCGAGGAAATTGGACGGATAGTCTGAAGTTCCTGCGTCTGAAAAACCTATAGCTTCGTTTTTATCTGAACCGTCTTCTCTGTTCCATTCATTGTAAATTATCAGTTTGTATCACGGCTGGCCACTGAGAAAACACCGAGAGTAATGTATTCGCATATGTGTATTCATTTGTATAAGAAGCCGATTGATGTTCGGCATTCTGGTGCGAACTTAAATAAGAAGATTTATTATAGCTATGCTATTTATCTCACGACACAGGAGCTAGGACGTGATTTTCGTAAAAAATAATACACATTATTACAATTATAAATTAATTTTTGTTTTGATTTATTTGTAAATACTTAAAACCAGAGCAAGAAATTATACGAAACAAATAGTTTGATTTTGTTTTGTTTAGTTCTTTGAAGAGACTGAAACAAAAACAAAACAAAACCAATGAGAATGAGTACTCAATTTGTTTTTATATTGTTTTTGCACATTAGCACAAGCCAGAGAACATATCACATTGGTTGTAAGTCGGCTAAAGCCCCAGTTAAGGCTCAGTTACCCGAATGTAATGTAAAGTAACTGCGACATTGAAAACAGCTAATGAAAATGGTTATAGAGATGTAATGTAACGTAACATACTTTTCATATAAAAATATCGATAAGATGTTTTCTACGTTGCAGTTACATTACATTACAGTCGGGTAACTGAGCCTTAATAGCCGCCTTCAGATATAAAGAATGCATTAATCTAATCGTACGCCGATTGAAAAGAAAATAATGGGAAATAAATATAAAAGTTTTGAAAAATTTGCGGCGAATTTGATATAATTTAATTTAATATAATTTTATTGCATTGATATTTAACACATTGCCTTTAGTTAAAGACATGATTTTGTCTGCCCGATAAATGTCTTTGCATTTATTTTTTTTCCATTCCAATGTTATTATATTTTTCCAATGTTATTATTATTGATAATAATAACAATAAAAATTTAAGCTGTAATAATCTAAAGCTTTTTATCGGGCAGACAAAATACTGTTTTTAACTAAAGGTAAGTTGAGTAAATGGCCCTAAATTTGTTTTATATAGCTAAGCAGCATAGCTATAACCGATTGTCTTCTCTTTGTATATACAATGTATATTATACATCCACGAAGAGTACAGGCAGAAAAATTAATAAAAAGTGTTAGCACTGGCGTGCAAAAATTTTTTTGGGATGGGTTCTTTTATGAAACTGATAGACTAGTTAAAACTACGTTTTCAATTGGGTACACAGAGAAAAAACTGCCTCATAGAATAAAAGAACAATTTTCTCTATGAAACGTTTTTAGGCTAAGGGGTATCCTAGCAGAAAGAAGCGCAGATTTTTTCATAGAGATTCCTTATTGTTTTTATGTGGTAAATCATATTAATTTTATCAAGAAGAAAACCACATAACATCAAGAAGAAATCTTATTATTCACAACCTATTTTACTCAATTTCCGTTATTTTTGGCACCAAAAAAAATCCATAGAGGTTTTCTTATAAACTGTAAACTATAGGGACTTCTTATTGATTTTATTAGGTTGCCTTATTGATTTTTTTAAATAGGGTTTTTTCTTGAATTTATTAGACTACCTTACTGATTTTTTCAATAAGGTTTTCTTCTTGATTTTATTAGGTTCCTATATGATTATGTGTAAAGTATCTTATTTATACCCTTTACCAACAAAAATGGTAAAAGGGTATATATAGGTTTGTCATTCCGTTTGTAATTTCTATAATATCAATAAGCGATCCATATAATATATATATTCTGGATCCTTATGCATAGGGAAAACGAATAAGCGATGTCCGTCTGTCCGTCTGTCTGTACGTGAAATCGGTTTTCCGAAGCTCCCAGAAAAGCTAGAGACTTCGTTCTTGGACTGGTGTGTCAGAAATTTTCCAAAATAGATTGGTATTGAAATTCAGCAAAATCGAGCAGACAATTGCAGAGCTGGAAAACGTAAACTTCATTTTGCCATATAAAAGTAACTACCGAAAACAAATTTTTATTTATTTTTAATAAATAAACTTATTTTACACTTCCGTATGACTAAAATTGGAATTCTTAATTAAAAAAATATAATAAAATTAAAAAGACGTTTCCAGGGTTGGAAAACTTTAACTTTTTGTGTTACGTAAAATTAAGTATGTCTAAAACTATATTAGTATTTTCTCGAGAACCGTAAGAGCTACAGACCTGAAATTTGGACACAGTGTGTAGACCTTTGGCCGCTACAACAACAAATACATGAGAATTGGAAATTAAAGGGTGTTCCAAAACGAGCAACGAAAATTTTAAAATCCCATGTAATATACATACAATTGAATGTATGTATGTATATACACTTGAAATTTGTAAGATTAGTGTATTTGTATACAGACTACAAAAATTAACACTAAAATTTCAAAAAATTTAAAATAAAGGGTGTTCCATCAGTTAATGCAATTTTGACTATGCAATTTTGACAACTTGCTGTATCTTGGAAACCGTAAGAGCAAAACTCTTGAAATTTTCAAAAACGGTAAAACTAAAAAATCAAAAAATTATAAAATCGCCAAACCTAAAAAATCGCCAAAAACAAAAAAAAATCGCCAAAACGAAAAAAACTACAAAAAAACAGAAAAAAATCGCCAAATGAAAAAAACCCCAAAAAAACAGAAAAAAATCGCCAAAATGAAAAAAAATCGCCAAAATGAAAAAAATCGCCAAAAACAAAAAAAAATCGCCAAAAAAGCACCAAATTACAAAAAAAACGTCTAAGACTAAATTAAATCGCGAATAACCGGAAAAATTGCTAAATGAAAAAAAAATCGCCAAAATGAAAGAAAATCACCAAAATGAAAAAAATCCCCAAAATAGGAAAAAATCGCAAAAAGGAAAAAAAATCGTCAAAACGAAAAAAAACAGAAAAAAATCGCCAAAATGAAAAAAACGCAAAAACAGGAAAAAATCACCAAAATGAAAAAAATTGCCAAAATGAAAAAATTTCCAAAATAGGAAAAAATCACAAAAATAAAAAAAATCTCCAAAATGAAAAAAAGGCCCAAAAATAAAAAAAAATCGCCAAAATGAAAAAAAACCCCAAAACAGCAAAAAATCACCAAAATGAAAAAAATCGCCAAAATGAAAAAAATTTCCAAAAAAAAGCCCTAAAAACAGAAAAAAAAATCGACAAAATGAAAAAAACGCCAAAATAAAAAAAAAATCGCCAAAATGAAAAACCCCCAAAATAGGAAAAAATCGCAAAAAGGAAAAAAAATCGCCAAAATTAAAAAAAATCTCCAAAATGAAAAAACCCCCAAAAAAACAGAAAAAAATCGCTAAAATTAAAAAAAATCGCCAAAATGAAAAAAATCGCCAAAATGAAAAAAAATCGCCAAAATGAAAAAAATTGCCAAAACGAAAAAACCCAAAAAAACCAGAAAAAAACCCCAGAAAGGAAAAAATCGCCAAAATGAAAAAAACCCTAAATCAAAAAAAAAAAAATCACCGAAATGAAAAAAATCGCCGAAATGAAAAAATCTCCAAAATGGAAAAAAGCCCCAAAAGCAGGAAAAAATCGCCAAAATAAAAAAAACTTCCAAAATTAGAAAAAATCGTTTAAACTGAAAAAACTTCAAAAAAGCATAAAAGACACATTAAAAAATTCTCAAAACCGAATGTACGGAACCCTCCGTGCACGAGTCAAAGTCGCACTTTACTGAATTTTTTAATATTAAAGGAATTAAATGAAACTAAGTTTTTTCTTATTTCGTTTTTGCTCTGTTCACTCAACTTATTTTATGCATTTTTAAAGAACTAGATTGGTATCAATAATCAGAAAAATCCAAAATTATGATTCCAGGGTTAGAAAACTTACACTTTTTTTGTTATGTAAAATTAACTAGTTCTAAAAATTTTTTTCTTTTCCCTTATAAGTTGAATATATTTTATGTTTCTGAAAGAAAAGTTTGGCGCATAAATATTAAAGTATAAAATTAATTTTTTTTATTTCTTTGTTCACTTAACACACTTTATAAATTTTTTAAATCAGAAAAATCTAAAAGGTTGATTCCTGGATTGCTAAATTTATTGTTTTTTTTACAAAAGTGACTAGGTCAAGTTAGTTTTTTCTTTTTGTCTATTCCTGTAGGAATAAAACGGTTACATAATACCACGATCTATACTATTTGCAATGGGAACTTTAAATCAAGACACTAAGCAGTTTTGAAACATCAATGATTATTAAACACGGGAAAATATAAAACAAGATAGTTTACTTGGCATGGACATGCAATACGAAGACTATTTTAGAGTTATGAAATAGCAGCACGGTTTTTTAACATCTCGAGAGCGAGTAAACAAGCCCCAATATTTTGGTAATGTATTGACGTGACGTCGATTTTGACTGAAATAAGAGTGAATGTAAATTATATCTTAACCACAGAGTTTAGAGTAAAATATTCAACAATTGCTATTATCGAAAATAAAATAATTGAATCTAATTCTTTAATCGAAAAATACTGAAAGGTCACTTACTATTAATTGCTTCAGAGAAAAAAATTATAAATTTTTTCACAAAACAAATATGTATGTATGTATGTGTCTGTACACTATATACATATACATATGTACGTACGTTGTTAAAGGGTATATAAGATTCGGCACAGCAGAATATAGCACTCTTACTTGTTTAATAAGGAAATCTTCTTGATTTTATGAGGTGTCTTGTTATTTCATATCTATAAAAAGACATACGGACAATTTTTGTCATGATATTTTTCGTTTTTGTATAAGCATGTTTGCACAATTATTTCAATGGTTATTCAGACAGTTTGTTAGCATATTGGTTAGAGTGCTTGGCTATCAGTCAGAAGTGTGCTGGTTCAAGTAATAATATGTATGTATTGTGAGTTAGTTAAATTAGAATACAATATAATATGTATGTATAAATAAATAACATCTACAATATACTACATGCATATGTATATGGTATAGAATTTAAATGAAAATACATATAAGCAAAGCACAAAGAATAAACACATAAATTTTTTTTATGAGGTCTCCTCATAAAAGCAAAAAGAAAACGTTATTGAAAAAATCAATAAGATAACCTCATAAAAAATGCAAGATTTCTTCTTGATTTTTTCAAAAAGGTTTTCTCTATGAAATTAATAAGATTTCCTTATTGAAAAAAAACCATAGAGATTTCTTATTAATTTTGTTCTATTTTATGAGTTATTTGGTAGGCACTGTTTTCTCTGTGTAAGTTAAAAAAAAAACGTTTTGAATTTATTAAAATTGAAAAAGTTCCGCATATGGATAGTATTTTTTTAAGAAAGTAACACTTATAAAGACAGCAATCATTATATTTGTGTATATTTTACATTAAAGTGTAATGTAATAAATTCACAAGCTGAACTCGAATTGTATATGGAAAAGTCCGGGTTTTATTTCAGTGGCTGTCATCGTTTTCAAATTTAAAAATTAACAATCCTATATAAGATGGCTCTATTTCAGCTGTTAAAATTTTTAAATATTTCATTTTCAGAATATGATTTTTGTATATTCATAATGAACTAAATAAGTGTTACTTATGCCCTAGTTCAGTAAGAAGATTATGACGTTTTTGTTTGAAAATATTTTTCAGTGATTGCTTTTGAATTCTCTAAATTATTTTCTTCAAAACTGGCTGTTGTATTTGATAATGCAAAATAAAAATATTATTACCATGTTTTTAAAACACAAAAATTTAAATAAAGTATTATACAATAGTTTCAAAAATATATGAAAAAATACGAACCTTCTAACATAGACAATAAGCAATAATTGTCTTAAAGAATCACAACTGCGGCTTTTTTTCGTCTATAGACAAAAAGACGACACAACTGTCGAGCCGAATTGGGGTATTATTATACTGAAACTTGAATAAATCATAAAATATTCTTATTTCTCTTAGTGTAGTCTACTTTCCATTGATACTTATGTGTGTAAGGTTGACGTTTTTATTGAATTTTAAATAAGACATTGTTATAAAAACAATTAAATGACTTTTAATTTTAAAGTAATGACTAATAAAAATTTATTTAACATTAACAAGCAAAAACAGCGACTGGATAAAATATAAATGGTAAATAAATTTGTTATTTATTAAATTTTATACGGCAAACAGCCATTAAAAGTTTAACATTTTATTCACATTATTTTGATAAATTTTATAATTAAATTTAATGATTATATTGTTGTTTTATGTTTTGAGCTCCATTCAGGGAAAATAAATTTAACAAAAGAAAACTAGTTTATTTAGTTTTTATCAAACAAAAATTTCAATTGTTTAACCGATTACATATTTAGTTTGGTTAATAAAATTTACTTTTCTAATAAAACTGTTTAAAATTCTTGTAGTGTTTTGAATAAAAAATTTGACTTTTTGCTTTCATACTTTGCATGATTAAAATTTGATATGTTTCTTAGTTTATTTCATCGATTGATCGGGGTTTTCTTGCTTCTTAGAGGCATACTCATCCATTTGTTATAAATTCGTATTTAGAATTTAAATTGTTGTAGCCATTAAAGGAACCGTTCCTTGTGTGTTATGGATTATAGTTTTAAAATCATGACATCGCTTAAGTATGTAGATGTGAATTCTTGAATTGTTAATAAAAAAAAATTATTTTAGAAGTTGCTAAAAATTTACATACAAATCGTTGGCTGGTTATTGCTTTGCGGCACAGTATATTAAAAATACATTATGTCTGCAGCAACCAACCGATGATATGTATGCAATGGAATGCCATCCCAAAGTAATTAAATGACCTAATTGTAACGGTGGAGCCTTATGACCAAACTAAACAGACGAAAAAAAATTAAAAAGGCTGGTCCTCAATTTCACTTCATAATAGGCGATTCGAGTACAGTTGTTAAGGATTTTATAGTGTTTTACCCCTTCACCCAGCTTATCGCCAAATTATGTTACATAGCAATTTTAAAAAGTCGTTAACTCTGTTAAGAGATAATAGGTTTTTGAGGGTATTTGACGAATATATCTATGAAAACTGTTGTAATTATAGAATAATATTTTTTATAGAATAACAGCAACGCGAAACAGATTTGAATTGTATGAGAGTAAAATTAAAAATTTCGGTATGATAAAAAGTTTTCTAATAACTAACCAGATGAGAGTAGACAATTTTTGTAGGAAAGTTATCACCATGTCGATATTTACGTCGTGATATGTGTATTTAAATTGCTTACGGTGTATTTAGGCAACATTTATTCCTAAGAAAAATACATAAATACCTTTATTGTATCCTACGTAAAATGAAACTTCCATTTTGAATGGGGATGACCTAGGATGGTGTTAATTGATATACCTTGTGGTAATTATGCGTAATAAGGCATATATCATCTGCGTAAAGGTGTTTTTACACGGTAATACAAAGTACTACGACTTTGTAGAACCAAAATATTATGAAATCCTCTGCTGGGTTTTGTATAAGTTTCTAAGCCTACTATGCTTATTTTTCTTTTGTGATTTTCAAAAATATTATTATTTGTGAATTCTCAAATAGGTTTTGAAAGTATGAACATAAGATAAAAGGTTTGTGACTGTTCAAAATGTGTGGTTGAAGTCTACTGACGATTGGTTACAGCAACAATGAAATGCATATAGACATCGCTGAACCACCAGCAAATAAATTTCAAATTAAATTATTTTTATGATATGAAAGTAACAAGCAAGACTTCTTCAAAAGTGAGCATAATAACCGGGCAACTGCGAGAAAAATAGTAGATGCATATGTATCGACAACAAAAGTATGACAATCTTTTTTGTACAATGAATTTTAACTGTTCCTTTTTAATAAATAAGAATACTTTACACTTAAATAATAAAATAAAATTATATATAATTTGTTAATTTATTTACTGTTAATAAATAAAAATAAAGAAATAAATAAAATAAATAAACAAGTATCGATTATTTTTTATACGGCTTTTCCTGCAATATTTTCGCATCACAGGTATATATTTACAGTCTTATTCATAAAAAATATTTTTGGCTTATCAAAGGCTTTCAAATTTTGTTAAGAAATTTGTTTTATAAACCTTTTATAAATCAAAAATATTTTTAATAAATAATGCCATGTAATGTACATTAAAGTCAATGTAAAAGTTCATTGAGGCAATGTATGCGTTCATTGGGTCAACGTATAGGTGCATTAAAATCAATGTAAAAGTTCATTGAGACAATGTATGCGTTCATTGGGCCAAACTATAGGTGCATTAAAATCAGTGTAAAAGTTCATTGAAACAATGTATTCGTTCATTGGGTCAACGTATAGGTACATTAAAATCAATGTAGAAGTTTATTGAAACAATGTATTAGAACATTGCTTCAAATTATAGTTTCACTTAACTCAATGAAGTTCATTAAATTAATGAACTGTTTCATTGTGCCAATGAAATTATACATTGATTTAAAATATGTAAAGTTTTCAATGAATGGTAGTTCATTAGTTCAATGTACCTGTGTCTTAGGTCAAAATTAAGACAAAAGTTCATTGAAACAATAAGAAGTTTTTTTCTTAAGTACGTTTTTGGTTTAGTGTAGCCTTCGTCACTACTGGCTAGCGCTCTGCTGGATTGAAAGTGTTTAGTGCTGCTTACTATAATATTAGACCGAGTCCCAATAAAATATACTAAATATTAAGAAAATAGAGTGCGAAAATGGTGAATACGTAACCATTTATACGATATGTTTTTTTTACAATACACTACTCCCTTCTTTTGGTAACGCTCCCATTTTTTGCATTCAAAAACATTCGTGAACGGATCTTATGCAAATGTTTTCCATAAAACTGTGCTGAGGTTTTCTGGATGTTGCTAACATTGGGTCTGTTGGGAAATGCATCACTGCGCTGCATCTGATGTGTCGTGCGTTCTGAAAATCATCAGATGGCAACACTTCAAAAGTGGTGATTTCTAAAATACATCACTGATGTATATGATGCGCAAAGTAACATCAAAAACTAATCACATATATTGCTGATGCAATAGATGAGTAAATATTTGATTTGTTATTTATTTGTTTTATTTTGTTAATTTGTTGTTTCTTATAATTTTTTTAATATTATTTTTAATTATACTTTCAACTCATTTTTGCATTCATCCAATGTTCTCGCGTTTGAAATTGTAATCAAATGAACTTTTTTGTCTGCGCATCTGCATCAGTTCTTTTGTATCAGCTGCGCAAAGTAATCACACAGCCGCATCAGATGCAGCGCATAGATGCATTTCCGAACAGGCCCATTATCCTGAAAGCTTATATTGAGTATACAAACGGCGATACATCCGCTAAACGAGTATTGTTGTTTAAACAGCAATTTTAGTTAAGTTTTTATGCTATTGCGCAAGCAACAGCGAAGTTAACATCGTAGCGCTCTAGCTATAAATTAATTTAACATTATGTGTAGACTTGCATCTAGCTCGTATCAGGCTTTGTCTAAAATGAGCTACTAAACGAATTAATTGCTTTAAAGTTCTGAATATTGATGTTTAGTAAATAAAGTGCCCTTATTAGCTAAAAATTATTCAAATTTTATTTGATAGTAAATCTTTGAACCTACGAAAAAATCGTTTTTAAGGATAAAAACTTTCTTTGGGGGCTGTTTAGGATATCAAAAATTTTTTTAGTATGCATATTTCCTATCCTAAGTTGAAATAGTGTATATTAATCAATATCAATAAGGAAGGGTATAATCTTTTTAGAGAGATCATCATGGTTTTTTGAAAGTTGTTTACCGTATAAATCTTCTAAAGATACTACAGAGTGCAAGGAGCCTTTTTAATTTAATGTCCCTCTAAATTATAGAAACGGAATCTATATCTCAACTTTAGGGTGCCCTCTGAGCTGGTAGGCAGCATAATAGTCTAAGGATCACTGGTTCGATCCTGCCGGAGACTTTTCCGTGTTTCTGCGGACAATTTGATGTAGCTTTGCAGTTTGCGATTGTTAAAAAAATCTATATTTCAAAAATATCTAGAAAAATACTTCTGTGCTATTAGCCTCTATTCTTTCCTTATCAAAATGCTAGTAAATTTCGATTTCAAAAACAAAATTTTGGTTCTAGATTAAAAACCAAATTTTGCGGTTTACTATTATATCTTCTCAAAACGCTAAACCCTGTAAGGGAGGTTATAAGTATATTCACACATTAGGCAAGGACTTATGAGTCTTTCAAAATGTATCGTAAGGAGTCAGTATGCCTACGTAAGAGATTTTTCTACATTAATGCACATAGCTGCCATTCTAGGTATAAAAAGTGTTTCAACAATATCTCCAGAGGAGCTAGATTCTGAATATACTCAGAAGCTAGGACACATACTATAGTGAGGGAGTAAACCCAAACAAGATAAAACTAGAAATGTTAATGTACTAGTCCTTCTAGGTCCTGAATGATTTATCCGCAGGCAGTGTGGCCAGATTATCATGATCTGGATAGTGGAGGTAAAATATATAGGGATACGAAAATATCTTAAGTCGGTTACTTCCAGACCTACGGAAAGCCTCCGATTAAATTGCGCCCAAGACGAACTTTGATAGAACTTTAAAAGTCATTATGCCATCTAGAAGGAGAAAAAGTTAATAATTATGACATCTTAGCGCTCACTAACGGCTCTGTGGTACAGTCTTCCCAGTATTTTAAGTGTATTTTTGCAATGAAATGCTAGGGGTTAATCGACAATTTAATCGATATCAAGCAGTACCTCTTGAGCTAAGATATCACAAATCATACTCAATTTCAGTACACCAAGTTAAGAATACGCTATCCATATTATGCCTTCAGACCGACATAGTGAGTTCAATGCCAATGAGTGGGCAGATCAGGTAGCCAAGCTTGCATACGTTACAGATACCTTAAATAAAGTGTCAATCGCAGTGCCGTTTGTCACCATTACAAATAATATGGTCAAATACTATCTTAACCCTCATACCTAAATAAGAGCGGAAGGCGTCGCGTTAGCAGCAGTTTACGTATTTTCAGTACAATTAAGTAATATTTTCACATTTAAATGCACTGAAAATGCGTACCCTACTGCTAACGCGACGCTTGCCGCTCTTATTTAGGTATGAGGGTAAGAAAGAAAACGATAAGTGGAATAGCCTCAGAAGATATAGGATCGCAAAGAAAATATAACCATGCTTCTACGACAAATGCTCCGGACGGTATTCACGGGTCACTGGACGACCGAAAGACATGGTATTTTGTTAGGTTTTCTTCCACAATACATTCTGTCGCCTCTCTCGAACAGCATAAATAGGATATAGTTTCTCATATGCTCTGTGAGTGTCCTCTAGTCATCTGGATATATACTAGAGAAACTATGGCAGGAATCTAAGATTGGCATAGGTGCGCTTATGAATCTACTACAAGTTTTCAACAGATTTAGATAAGAAAACCGGTAAGTAGAGTGGTATATATGAGAACGAAGTCTCACCATTACATATAATTTTCTGCAGATAACAAGCAGCCACGTTAGGCAAAACTTCTACATATTTTGTAAGAAACCATTTAGTATCGACCAACACCTTCGTACGCTTTTATCAACCATTTATGCACACACATGCACGTAAGTGGTTAAGCCTATATATTCCTGTTTAAAGCACTCTGAATAATTAAACCCTTCAAGAAGCAAATAACCAAAAATGCACCGCTTGAAAGTACAAGCGCATCATCATACACGTAAATTAATGCAACAGATCTGTTAAATAAATGTGCATTTTCTTTTTATTATCTTTTTGCACACATGCGATACTATTCATTGAATTGGCCTCACAAACTCACTGGTGCCCTTAAGTGTCCCCCAATGACCGGTTCAGGTATGATTTATTTGTGGCCTGTTCTTGTGTTTGATGTAAAATGATGTGAATGTTTGAACTAAAATGAAGGAAAGACGCAATAACTACAATTAAGTTAAATGCAATAAATGGTATATAATTATCTTAACAACAAGAAGAAAATTAATTTTTAATTATTTTAATGATGTGCACAGACATGAGATGAATATTAAAAATTGCCACATGAAACACTTTGAGTTTGTTTTTTTTGCGTAAAAACAAAATTAAAAATTGCTCTTTATAAGTGTTTTCTTTGGTAAATATTCAGGTACAAATTCTTATTTATGGCCTAATTTTGTAAAGGCTCAGTTACCCGAGTGTAATGTAAAGTATATGCAACAGTAGGAAACATCTGATCGATATTGTTATGTGAAAAGTAATGCAAATGGTTATATAGATGTAACGTAACGTAACCTACTTTTCATATAAAGTATCGATCAGCTGTTTCCTACGTTGCAGTTAGTTTCCATTACAGTCGGGTAACTAATTTTTGGTTTATTTTTAATTTTGAATTTTGTAAAACATTTGAAAACAAAAATTCTATTATACATGAAACTACCCTCTAGTCAGCCTAGAACCATATGTCTCTATGTCAACACTATTTTCTCTAGCGACAATTGCACTAGTTGAAATGTCGACAACTTTCCTTTTATGCGCGAGTAAGATACGTTAGAGACAACAATTCTAGTGCATTTCTGGTGACATTGTCAATGATATATATGTTTTTTTTTATTATGCTATGTAATAATGTTAAAAACTTACGTACATATATATGTATGTATGTATTTAAGTTTGTTGCCCCAACCCTAATAAAATTGTAGACGAGGTCACTAAAATATACTAGTAAATCTTTAGTTCCAATGCCTCCATATGGTCGTAGGAGAATAGTGCTAAAGTCTACTGGTAGATTTTCAATGACAACCCTGTGTGATAGTCAATAGGCGATTACATTGGCTGGAGTACACCTAGTAGGTAGTACTATTGATAACGTCACTAGTAAATCACTACAAGTTTTCTATTTACATCGAGCGAGGAAATATCGATATTGCAGACTAGAACCCCTAAAATTTACTAGTTAATCTTTGGTGCCAATATCTCTACATAGTCCCAAAAGAACTACTTGGTCAGTAGTGCTACAGTCTAGTAGTGGATTTTCAATAACAAGCTAATGTTAAATGTAAATAGATGATTACATTAGCTGGGGTACAGCTTGTCAGTAGTACTATTGACAATGTCACTAGTAAATCGCTACAATTTCAATATCCGCATTTCCTGCTGGGTAATTTCAAGAAAGTAGCAATACAATCAAATTTTTTTACTACCACACTCACATTGTTTTTAATTTTAACTCAGCTTTCAACGAGTTTTCCATAAAGTAAATTTTTGATCTTTTCAGAAACACAGAAAAAAATTATTTGTAAATACAATTAATCTTAATTTAAATAATTAATTGATTTTGAACCTACAACGATTTTTGTAAATACAATTAATGAAATTGTAAGTTAAAGGAAAATCTGAAAAATATATTCAATTAAATAGTTTGTTGAAATTTATTTATATTTTCAATATTTATTTTTGTTAGATTTCAAAGTTATTTCAATTAAAGTTATTGTTATATTAACAATGTGAATTGTTGAATTTCCGTACAAATTTTGATTATCATAATTGTTATATTAACAATATTTTTTATACACAATCACAATCCTCGAAACGATTTTGTTTGTCTGCGAAAAACACTAACTGTCTTTGGTTGGAGTTGAACCGGCAACCTCAGGACTAATAAGCTGACTTACTTACTTCTCAGCTAAAGAGCAACACTTTATTAGATACGCAAATAATTAATACACACAAAATATGTTAACCTGTTTCTTCTAAATGTGTGCACTCCGTTATGATATAATTTAACAAATAATTTTGCTGAGTAATTTAATTGACTACAAATATTTAAATTTGTTATATCAACAATGATGATTGTTAATTATTAAATTAAATATTAACAATTTGTTTTGTTGGTTGCATTTCGATGATATTTTTTTCTGTGAAGTAAAATGAAAATATGTTGAACAGTATTACCCACTTTAAAGATTTGTAAAAAATATACATAATCCTGTTATGGCAAATAGTTATTATAAATTATCCTTATTTTGTATAAATCTTATGTTCAAATATACATGAAGAAGACAATTCATGCCTTTTGAAAACCATAATATTATTACAATATTAACAATAATACTTATTCGCAATTTATTGCCTTATAAATGTGTGTAGGTGATATTCTGGGTAACTATAAATAAGAAGTGAACAAAACAATTTTTTCCAACTTCGACAAAATTTTTAAAATTAACTTTCACTTTCCTATGAAAATTAACAGGTATTTTCATGAAAGTCATTTATTTCATTAAATATTTTATTCATAATACGTATACGGAAATTTCAGGAATATACTTTCATGTGTAAATGTAGCGTTATGTAAAATAAATAAGGGTTTTTATCAGAATGTTCAAAAGCCTCGCAAACTGTGCAATTGTGCATTTGTACACTCTCGTAAATAAAATGTCAAAAATTTTATAGAAATCTATTTACATAAACCTGTTAAGTTTGCCCAACAATTTTGATTTATAAGCTTAAGCTGTGCAATTGTTCATTTTGTAAACAACAAATTTTTGCTTTTTTGGATATCTTTAGATATTTTTATATACACACACACACTTTTTGCATTTTTGTAGAAATATATATAAATATGTTTTTAAATTAAAAATTTTCTGAAATTTTTTTATTTTATTATACCCTTTACCAAAAATGGTAAAAGGGTATATATAGGTTTGTCATTCCGTGTATAATTTCCATAATATTCATAAGCGATCCATAAAATGTATATATTCTGGGTCCTTATGAATACGGAAGACGAATAAGCGATGTCCGTCTGTCCGTCCGTCCGTCTGGTGTACGTGAAATCGGTTTTCCGAAGCTCCCAGAAAAGCTAGAGACTTCGTTCTTGGACTGGTGTGTCAGACATGGTCCAACTTAGATTGGTATTGAAAATCAGCAAAATCGAGCAGACGGTTTCAGAGCTGGAAAACTGAAACTTGATTTTGCCATATAAAAGTAACTAGATAACAAAATTTTTTTAATTTTTTTGTTAAATAAACTTATTTTATGTTTCAATACGAATAAAATTTGTATTAAATATATAAAAAAAATTAAAAAAATCAAAAAGGCGTTTCCAGGGGTGGGAACTTTAAAATTTTTGTTATATAAAAATAACCTACTAAAACTAATTTTTCCTTTTTATCTATAAATTTAAAATATCTTAAATTCTTAAAAGAATAAGATTGGTATAAGAAATCAGAAAAATTTTAAATTATGATTCCAGGGTTGGAAAACGTACACTTTCTGTGATATACAAAATTAGCTAGGTGTAATAATTTTTTTTTTATATTTTTATTTATAAATATATTTTATGTTTTGGAAAGAAAAGTTTGGTATATAAAAAATTTGAAAAATAAAAACCACAGCTTCAGAGCTGGAAAATTTAACCTTTTTAGGGTTCCGTACTCCAAAGGTGAAAAGGAATCCTATTATTTTTGCAACGCTGTCCGTCTGTCTATCCCAGGGTATTTTCTCGGGAAATGTAAGAGCTACGGACCTGAAATTTGGACAGAGTATGTACAACTTTGGCCGCTATAACAACATATACATGCGAATTGGAAATTAAAGGGTGTTTCAAAACGAGCAACGAAAAATTTTAAAATCCCATGTAATATACATACATACAATTGTGTGTATCTTCACTTGAAATTTGTAAGGTTAGTGTATTTTTATACAGACTACAAAAATTAACACTAACATTTGAAAAAAAATTAATTAAATTTGACTATGCAATTTTGACAACTTGCTGTATCTTGGAAATCGTAAGAGCAAAACTCTTGAAATTTTCAAAAACGTTAAAACTAAAAAATCAAAAAATTATAAAATCGCCAAACCGAAAAAAAGTCGCCAAAAACAAAAAAAAAATCGCCAAAAACAAAAAAAAAATCGCCAAAACGAAAAAAAACAACAAATTAAAAAAAAAAATGCTAAGACTAAAATTAATCGAATAAAATCGAAAAAAATTGCCAAAATGAAAAAATCGCCAAAATAAAAAAAAATCACCAAAATGAAAAAAAATCGCCAAAATTAAAAAAACCCCAAAAACAGAAAAAACGTCAAAATGAAAAAAAAAACAAAAATGAAAAAAAAATCCCCAAAAACAGAAAAAAGTCGCCAAAACGGGCAAAAAACGACAAAACTAAAAAAATCGTTTAAATTGAAAAAAACTTAATAAAAGCAAAAACGTCACATTAAAAAATTTCTCAAAACCGAATGTACGGGACCCTTCGTGCGCGAGTCAAAGTCGCACTTTACTGAACTTATTTTGATATTAAAGTAACTAAATCAAACTAGTATTTTCCGTATTTCTTTTTCTCTTTGTTCACTTAGCATATTTTATATATTTTTTAAGGAACACGATTGATATAAGGAACCAAAAAACTCTAAAATGATGATTCCAGGGTTGGGAAAAGTAAACTTTTTTATATATAAAACTAATTAAATAAAGCTAGTTATTTCTTTGATAATTAAATATATCTATTCCATATTTTAGAAAGAAATAAATTAGTACTCGTATTAAAACCAGAAAAATTTAAATTATGGTTCCAGAATTGGAAATTGAAAAAAATTGGGTAAAAAAAATAACCAAAAATAATTATTTTTTCAGTTAAACATATTTCATATTTTAGAAAAATCTTTACTCAAGCAAATTCTTTAGTCGATAAAAACCAAGAGGTCACTTACTAAAAATTGCAATATAACAAAATATTATAAATTTTATCACAAAACAAATATGTATGTACTAGGGATGTAACGAATTTTCGCATTCGCTTCCGCATTCGCAAATAATTCGCTTACTTTTGCTATTTGCATTCGCTAAAATGTATGCGAATATTTAAAGCGAATACTAAAGACAAAAAAAATTTTGTACTTCTTTTACGAAAATAGTTTACGATGAACGAACGTCAAAAAGACGAAAATTATTTTATGTAAAGCTTTAAGATTTTAGGAGAAAACTTTTCTATCAATAAGTTCTTATAAGTATCAAAATGAAACCAAAATCCAGCGGAGTTTGGAAATATTTTTCAGTTTTGAAAAACAAAAGACAGTGTTTGATTTGTATGGAAATATTTTCTTCTTAAGGCTAGCCTGTTCAAACTTTTGAACACCATTCATTACTTCGTACAAAAAATTTCAATTCCAAACAATATTAACTAGTCCTTGTTTGTTGTAAACTCCACGCGAAATAAGTGCCACTCATATTATTTCTCATGAAAACTTAAAATGTTGAAGATATATTTCATATGTTTTTCCCAAGATGAACAGAGTATTACTTCTACAAGATTTTTTCAGGATAAGTTCATTCCAAGTTTTCTTCATATGTATTTTGACAGCATTTCAAATTAAATGTTAAACAGTGTAAACTTATTTTTAATCATTATCTATACTTACTCTTGTAAAAATTTATTTGCATGTGATATTTTAACGAATTGTAATATTTGCATTCGCTTTCGCATTCGCTTTCGCAAAAACTAAAATGTATTATTCGCTTTCGCATTCGCTAAACTGGTATTCATTACATCCCTAGTATGTACATATGTACCTATGTATGTATGTATATGTATACTATATATACTTACCTTGGTAAAGGTTATATAAGATTCGGCACAGCCGAATATAGCACTCGTACTTGTTTTATTTAAATGAACTTTTTGACGTTTGTTTCAAATTTATAAAAATGGGGCTTCATGAAACAAGTCTCGCAAGTTTGCCCAATTGCACAAATGTCAATTTTAAGAGTTGCAACATAGTAAACTGCTGATCGATATTTTTATATGAAAAGTAGGTTACGTTACATTACACCTCTTTAACCATTTTCATTACTTTTCACATAATAATATCGATCAGCTGTTTCCTACTGTTGCAATTACTTTACATCTCAGTCGGGTAACTGAGCCTTTAATATTTTTTATAAAACATTAGCAAACGTTTTCAAAAGACTTAAATGTCATATTAAAACGTTCATTGAATTGTATTCGTTTTAAAAGTTTTAACAACATTATTGCATTAGTTTTGCTGCAATGGTGAGTAAATCCCCTGTTGCACAGGGGAGATGTGTAAACATCTAGTAATAAAAATATTTTTTAAGTTGGAAACACTTATGCTTTTATTATATTTTTTTTAATTAATCAATTAAAAGTATCAAAACTTTCAGTATTGTAAATACATAGAAATTTGCTGGTTTTTGTTTGTTTTATATAACTTTTTTGGTTAGTAAATGGGCACACTGCAATATATATTTACTGCATTAAAATTGCAGTAAGCAGTAAACTTACTGATTACTGAAAAAATTCAGTAAATTTTTACTGATAATGAAATTTAATTTGCATAATTTGTTTACACATTGCTTTTTTATATATTTCTTGTTTGGCATAATACTTAGCACAATATTATATTATTTTGTAATCGTTAGGGTGCCATATTATTTCTATGAAACCTGTATACTTGGACATATTTTTACCCTTATAATACAGAAGATAAAAGCGGATATGTCTTTATTTCTTTATGTAGGGAAAAATATTGTGAAGTAAGCAGGTTATCTAGACATGATGAGACATTGACGATTGCAAATGTGAGATTTTGGATAGGAGCTTGAACTTGAGAAACTATCTAAACTTAATCCATGTGTGTGATGAAAAACATATTTATACCCAAAAATATTTTACTCCAACACTGAAATATTGAATATTTCAAAGTTTCAGAAAGAGCCAATAAATCAAAATGGGCCTTTAAGTAATGCCGCTGATTCGGAATTTCTTGTTTTCGTTTGTGCATATTCCATAATATAATAAAATTTGAGTTTGAAAACATTTGAAAAAAATTTTTTTTTGTTAAATTTTTCAATTACAATATTTTGTCATGAATTGAAAACAACGTAGCGTTTTAGAAAATATAAAATATTTTCGTTTACGCTCCAACCTGAAACGAAAACGAAAATTCGTTTTATTTTACAAAATCAGGCCATTATTTATTTTCCAATTACACTCAATTAAAAAATTCTAAAGAATATACAACTTGAGTTTTAAATTTATTAACTATATTTGAATGTTATATATTTATACTCTTCACAAAAATAAAATGAAACAGGAAAATGCAATACTTCATTTGAAAACGAGTGTGCACATTTCTGTATAAACAGCAAAACTTATTTCGTAACGCATTATTTCATCGATAGATCTTACGCATTATTTAAATACCAAATTAAGAAACATTAACTGTATGGATTGTATTGAATAAATATATAAATCAGCGCACTTAACAGCTGCGAAATGTATAGAAATGGAAATGTGTTGCAATTTCCAAACATTATAATTTTTAAAAATACATATGTATATAAAATACTGTCTACATTACTGGGAAGTAGTCGAGTAATGCCAGATAATTACACTCTGAGACATAAGTAGTTGTTTTGAAAAAACAAACGATAGTTTAGGGACAACTTTAGGATATATATTTTACATTACAGTTAATATTGATATGATTTTGTTTAAAACAAAAAATCAGTAATCATTAAATACGTAGTAGAAATTTCACTACTGAGTTCTATGAAAATCGTCTTATGAATTAAAAAACATTATTATATGTACACCCATAAAAAATATTGGTTGGAAAATGGTTATGCCAATAAAATATCATTTGCATAGACTATATTTCAATTCACGCTATCAATTTTCTATTAATCCAAAAAACAATCCATATTCATTGCCATAAGGGCATAATTGTAATAAAGATAAGATTCTGACAATTCTTAAATTAATTGCATCAACCGAGCGTATGCTTTTGTCATGACTAATTAACTGATTGGTTAACACAACCGAATAAAATATAATGAATCGGATTTTACTACCAACTTTTGGTAGTGGCAACTAAAAAATTGTCGTTCTATATTAATGTTAAAATAAACACTTTCTATCAGTTGCCGCAACTAACTAGAGGTTGAGTTTACTATCATAGTTTGTACTCGTAGCAGCAAATTAAAACTTAACTTTTGTGTCCTTCAAAGATATTATGATTTGTGAATTCTCAAATGGTTTTTGAAAGTCTGTGCATAAGATAACAGTTTTGTGGCTGTTTAATATATGCGGTTGAAGAAATTCATATAGACATGGTTCACCACCAGGAAAATAAATTTCAATTAAAATAAACTTATGGCAATATGTCAAATAATACATTTCTTAAATTGTGTATTTTTATTTGAGTTTGTTGTTTATTTTTATTTCAGCAAGGAATGCCAATTTTTCTTTCACAGGTACCAATTATGATATTGTTTTAGTTATATTAACCATATTTTCGGTAGAAAGAATAATTTTTGTTTCAAATTCCATACTGTTAACCAATTTTTTCTGTTGCTGCAACTATTTGGTTACGGATTATAATTAAAATATAGTGGTACCATTAGAAAACTGCAGTCGTTATACCAGAATTCTATGATAGTTGCAACCGCCAAAATTCGATTGTCTCAACAAATTTGTTTTCTCTGTGTAGTTATTCTAATGACTTCTTAATATGTAATGACATTTTAAACTCTATTATAGTTGCAGGGAATGGTATCGTCATGGTTATCACATTTGGTATCCATATGATATAAGAAGTTCAATAGAAGTTCATATTCGAAAAATGCTAAAATTTGACACCGTACCATCAAGGAAACTGATAACTGATTGTAATAATTCTTTGTACTCACGTTTACGTCTATGCGTTTTTTTTTCAAATTATCAGTAATATTTTAATATTAGTTTTTATACCCTTTACCAAAAAATGGAAAAGGGTATATATAGCATTGTCATTCCGTGTGTAATTTCCATAATATTCATATGCGACACATAAAATATATATATTCTGAAACCTTATGCATAGGGAAGACGAATAGGCCATGTCCGTCTGTCCGTCCGTCCGTCCGTCTGGTGTACGTGAAATCGGTTTTCCGAAGCTCCCAGAAAATCCAGAGACTTCGCTCTTGGACTGGTGTATCAGAAATAGTCCAAAATAGATTTATATTGAAAATCATCGAAATCAAGTAGACCGCTTCAGAGCCGGAAAATTTAAACTTGATTTTGCCATATAATAGTAACAGATAACACAAATTTTTTGATTTTTTGGTAAATAAACTTACACCTAATTCACACGTTGATTTTTCAATGATTTTTTAAAACACGATTTTTGTAGTTTGTAGGCGAACTGTATAGAAAAGCAAAGGGGGTAGAAAAAAAATCACATTTTCCGTTTTCCGAGTTTTTTTTCAAATTTTCTTTACACATATTTTAATTTTTGGTATGTTGCTTTATTTTATTTTTTCATTCAATGCGACAACAGCTTTTTATAATAGAAAACAGTGTTACCTGTAGGTTATTTTGTCGCTAATATAGGAGTATAGGGAATATCGGACAAATATTTTATTTTGGCCAAAATGTAGGTATTTTGTATTCTCATATTGCATTTTTTTATGCATAAATGTAAAAACGACTATACGCAAAATATATTTTTGCTCCGTTTAAAAATTTGTTTTTGCTCGTAATTACATAGACTTTTATCTAATTATTTTGGTGTAGCAGTGCCTGTATTTGGATAGGATCTTCCCTCTATTCTTCTAATGGCAAGCACCCCAAGAAATAGGAAATGAGCATCTATTAAACAATGATTTAATAATTAAGGTTATTACTTACAACTATTTAACTTAAATCTTAATAAACTCCATGATTGGAGAAACCCCAAATATAGATATGTGTTATATTTGTATTATAAGATAATTTCTGAAAAACTGTAGAAAAGTATGCATTAATTTCGAACACAGAAGTAGTCACTTTAAATATTTTAATACACAGGAACTACATATGTATGTCAAAATGAGGACTTAAATGTTTTTAATTAATCTTTTTTAAATTAAAATTAATGAAATTTGTAGATTTTCGTATGGGAACATTTTTTTAACATGTAGGGGAAATGGATTTTTTAAAATCTACTGGCAACACTGATACCATTTTTGAAGGCAAAAAAAAAAAAAAAAACAAACCTAGAAAATGGAAAAAATCATCGTATGAATGTACAATGTTTTTGGAAGCAACTTTTAAAGAGAATTTAAAATAAAACAAGATTTTAAAATCCTCGTATGAATTGGGCCTTATTTTATATTTCAGTACGAATAAAATTTGTATTCAATATATATAAAAAAAAAATAAAATAATCAAAAAGATGTTTCCAGGGTTGGGAACTTTAACTTCTTTGTTATATAAAAATAACCTACAAAAATTAATTTTTCCTTTTTATCTATAAATTTAAAATATCTTACATTCTTAAAAGAAAACAATTGGTGTAAGAAATCAGAAAAAATTAATATTATGATTCCAGGGTTCGAAAACTTACGCTTTTTGTGATATATAAAATTAACTAGGTCTAATAATTTTTTTTTGTTTTATATTTTAATTTATATATATCTTTTAAGTTTAAAATTTTTAAACGCACTAATAATCCCAAATTATTATTTTACTTATTAAGTAAAATAATAATATTTTGACCGGGTGCAGTCAAGTTAATAATTAGTGTTTTTATGGGAATTGTTAAAATTTAAGTTTAAAATTTTTAAACGCACTAATAATCCCAAATTATTATTTTACTTATTAAGTAAAATATTTTTATTCAAAAATACTTGTGTGGCAACACTCTATTCTTTAATAGCTGTTGTTGTTATTTACATTTATTTTCTTTTACATACTCTTACAACTACAATTTGAAGCTGAAAAAAAGTCAGCCAATGTAGCAATGGTAAAGTAAGAAAATAAAAAAACATGTTGATTATTGAGTTCTTGTTTCAACTTTGTTATTTGTTGTTAGGCTTCTCATTTGTTTAAATGAAAGTTTATAACATAATAACTCTAGTTGTTCTAAGAAATTTGGGTAAAGGTTCCCTGATGATCTGCATTAGCAACAGTGAAATGCGCATAGGATCCAGCTAAACCCCTCAATAATCAATTTCAATGTATTTTTAATAAAAATATTTTACTTAATAAGTAAAATAATAATTTGGGATTATTAGTGCGTTTAAAAATTTTAAACTTAAATTTTAACAATTCCCATAAAAACACTAATTAATATATCTTTTATGTTTTTGAAAAATAAGTTGGGTACAGAAAATTAGAAAAACTAAAACCACAGCTGGAACATTTAAACTTTTTTTGATATTAAAGTAATTAAAAAAAATTAGTATTTTCATTATATCTTTTTTTGTTTGTTTAGTTAACATATTTTATATATTTTTTTAAGAACAAGATTGGTATAGTGAACCAAAAAAATCCAAAAGGATGATTCCAGGGTTGGGAAAAGTACACGTTTTTGATATATAAATTTAATTAAATAAAGCTAGTTAATTCTTTGGTGATTAAATATGTTCTATATTTTATAAAGAAATAAATAAGTACTTGTATTAAAACTAGAAAAATTTAAATTACGGTTCCAGGGTTGGAAATTGAAAAGAAAAATTTGGGTAAAAAACTAACCAAAAATATTTTTTTTTTCAGTTAAACATATTTGATGTTTTAGGAAGATCTTTACCAAGCAAATTCTTTAGTCGAAAAAAACCAAGAGGTCACTTACTAAAAATTGCACTGTAACAAAAAATTATAAATTATATCACAAAACAAATATGTATGTATGTACACTCAAAAAAAAAAAAGACATGTACTATTATTAAGAAATTTTTTTCCTAAATTCAAGTAAAAAAACCTCTTAGTTTAAGTAATTTTTTCTAAGTTTAAGTAAATTTTTGCAACAATCTAGCAAAAAATTACTTAATATGACTAAAAAAATAAAAAGTTCATATACTCAAAAATAGTTCATAAAAATACACAAAAAATTTCTTGCATTTAAGGAAATGCTTGCTGACTTAAAAGAAATATTTACTAAGAGTAGGAAAATGGTTATAGACTGAAGGAAATTTTATACTAAGGGTTAGTAAATTTCGTCTTAAATCAAAAAATAAATTTAGGAAATGAATTACTCCTGAGTAGTTCATGAAATTTGACTTACTTAAAAGATGTAAAATGGTTTTCTAAATTTTATTAAAATATTTACCAGTTTTAAGTATTTTTTCTTTGAATTATAGAATTTATTATTAATTTGCATTTAGCAAAAAATCTAAGTAAATTTTTTAGGAACATTTGAGCTTGAAATTTATTTTTTGTAAATGGAATTAAATTATAAAACTCAATAATATCATTGGTTATTCAGGCTGCCTTGTTAGGCAATTGGTTAGAGTGCTTGCCTATCAATCAAAAGGTTGGTGGTTGAATTCTTGTCTCCTCTCAAGGATTTAATATGTAAATATGTATGGTGAATTAATTTAGAATATAATATGAATATATAATAAACAAGTAAGAGTGCTATATTCGGCTGTGCCGAATCTTATATACCCTTTACCAAAGTACGTACATATACATATATAGTGTACAGACACATACATACATACATATTTGTTTTGTGAAAAAATTTATAATTTTTTTCTCTGAAGCAATTAATAGTAAGTGACCTTTCAGTATTTTTCGATTAAAGAATTTGATTCAATTATTTTATTTTCGATATTAGCAATAGTTGAATATTTTACTCTACACTCTGTGGTTAAGATATATTTTACATTCACTCTTATTTCAGTCTCGTCAATACAATACCAAAAAATTGGGGCTTGTTTACTTGCTCTCGAGATGTTCAAAAACCTTGCTGCTATTTAATAACTCTAAAATATTCGTAGTATTGCACCTCCATACCAAGTAAACTAACTTGTTTTATATTTTCCCGTATTTAATAATCATTGATGTTTTGATTTAAAGTTCCCATTGCAAATGGTATACATCGTGGTATTATGTAAACGTTTTATTCCTACAGGATTTTTTTGAAATTTGTTCAGCAGAAAGGAAAGTTATCAGGAAAATGAAAGGGATGTTCCGTCTTTTAATTTATATTTAGGGATAAATTTTACTTTTATCTCCATTTACTAAAAATTAATAGTTATTGTGCTGAGATCACAATAAGCACAAACCTTCGTTTATACTTCAATTAGATTAGATATCCATAAAAAAATTAAACATCTATAAAAAATCTTGAGTAATGATTTTCCTAAAACACGAAATCTGTTTAATGGAGAAAAAAATATTTTTGGTTATTTTTTTTACCGAAACTTTTTTCAATATCCAACCCTGGAACCATATTTCTGAGTTTCTTAATACTAACTTATTTGTTCATAAAATATAGAATATATTTAATTACAAAAGAAATAATTAGTTTTATATACCAGAAAAATTTAACTTTTCCAGCTCTGGAGCTATGCATTTTATTTTTCTAATTTCTATGCCAAACTATTTCATTCTAAGTCATAAAGTATATAAAACTTGTAAACAAAAAGAAAAAACTAACTTGACCTAGTTACTTTTGTAGAAAAAACAATAAATTTACCAACCCTGGAATCAACCTTTTAGATTTTTCTGATTTAAGAAATTAATAAAGTGTGTTAAGTGAACAAAGAAAAAAAATTAATTTTATACTTTAATATTAAAAAAAAATAAAAGTTTCCATCTTTGGAGCTGTAATTTTCATTTTTCAACTTTTATACGCCAAACTTTTCTTCCAGAAGCAAAATATATTCAATTTATAAAGGAAAAGAAAAAAAATTTTACATAACACAAAAAGTGTAAGTTTTCCAACCCTGGAGTCATAATTTTGGATTTTTCTGATTACTGATACCAATCTAGTTTTTTAAAAAATACATAAAATATGTTAAGTGAACGAAGCAAAAACGAAATAAGAAAAAACTTAGTTTCATTTAATTCCTTTAATATTAAAAAATTCAGTAAAGTGCCACTTTGACTCGCGCACGAAGGGTTCCGTACATTCGGTTTTGAGCATTTTTCAATGTGGCTTTTTAACTTTTTTGAAGTTTTTTCAGTTTAAACGATTTTTTCGGTTGTGTCGCTTTTTTCTCATTTTGGCGATTTTTTTCTATTTTTTTCGGTTTTTTCATTTTGGCGATTATTTTCTGTTTTTGGAGGTTTATTTTCATTTTGGAGATTTTTTTCATTTTGGCGATTATTTTTCCATTTTGGCGATTTTTCCTATTTTGGGGGTGTTTTTCATTTTGGCGATTATTTTTCATTTTGGCGATTTTTTTTCCTGTTTTGCGGTTTTTTTTTCATTTTGGCGATTTTTTTCTGTTTTTGGGGCTTATTTTCATTTTGGACTTTTTTTCATTTTGGCGATTTTTTTTCATTTCGGCGATTTTTTCCTGTTTTTGGGTTTGTTTTTCATTTTGGCGATTTTTTTCTGTTTTTGAGGGTTTTTTTAGTTTTGGCGATTTTTTTTCACTTTGGCGATTTTTTTTCATTTTGGCGATTTTTTATCATTTTGGTGATTTTTTCCTGTTTTTGGTTTTTTTTTCATTTTAGCGATTTATTCTGTTTTTTGGGGTTTTTTTAGTTATGGCGATTTTTTCATTTTGGCGATTTGTTTCTGTTTTTTAGGTTTTTTTTTCGTTTTGGCAATTTTTTTCATTTTGGCGATTTTTCCGGTTTATGCGATTTATTTCAGTCTTAGGCCCAATAATTGACCTCCCAATTATATGTCATTTAGGTAATTGCCACTTAAATTTAGGTGGCACTTAAATGTAGCTTCATTTTTTCAGTGGTTAATTAAAAATTCTTATTAAATTTCGTTGGAAGTACAGCAGCACTACAAAATTTCCCAGTATTATGGTAGGCTTTTTTAATAACAGCTGTTTACTATAAATAAAAACGTTATGTTATCAAAATTAAGAAAACTAAAATTGCATAAAACACATTTTATGAAACGAAAAGAGCATCAGAATGCATTTTCTATTAACATATTTCATGATATGAAAGTATATATTGTATATGTTATATATATATGAAAATTAAACGAAATTCTTTTTAATACGACCACATGATGTTCATGTACATGTTTTCAATAAACACACACAAGCACAATAACATATGGTATGCTCATAAGACTTAAGTGTGATTTAAGTCCACAAGGTTGGGCATTTAAATGTCTCTCAACTTCGTACTGAAAAAATGAATTCAATACTTAAGTGGATTTTGATGATAAATGACATATAATTGAGAGGTCAATTATTGGGCCTTAGAAATTTTTTTTTAATTTGGTGCTATTTTCGTTTTGGCGATTTTTTTTTGTTTTTGGCGATTTTTTTCGGTTTGGCGATTTTATAATTTTTTGTTTTTTTAGTTTTACCGTTTTTGAAAATTTCAAGAGTTTTGCTCTTAATTTAATTTAAATTTTTGGAAACCTTAGTGTTAATTTTTGTAGTCTGTATAAAAATATACTAACCTTACAAATTTCAAGTGTATATACATACATATAATTGTATGTATATTACATGCGATTTTAAAATTTTTCGTTGCTCGTTTTAGAACACCCTTTAATTTCCAATTCTCTTGTATTTGTTGTTGTAGCGGCCAAAGGTCTACACACTGTGTCCAAATTTCAGGTCTGTAGCTCTTACGGTTCTCGAGAAACTACTAATATAGTTTTAGACATAGTTAATTTTACATAACACAAAAAGTTAAAGTTTTCCAACCCTGGAAACGTCTTTTTAATTTTTTTAATTTAAATGCCAATTTTAATTTCTTTTTGATTATCACTACTTATGTATTATTTATAACTATCACTAAGCTTATGTCCGATATTGGTCGGGCCTAATAATTATATTTAGATTTAAGATTTGATTACTTATTGTTAGTTCATTTTTGAAGATACAATAAATAAATATGTATATGAAAAAAAAAAAAAAAAAAAAAAATTTAATCGTACTGAAGTGTAAAATAAGTTTATTTATTAAAAATAATAAAAATTTGTTTTCGGTAGTTACTTTTATATGGCAAAATAAAGGTTAAGTTTTCCAGCTCTGCAATCGTCTGCTCGATTTTGCTGAATTTCAATACCAATCTATTTTGGAAAATTTCTGACACACCAGTCCAAGAACGAAGTCTCTAGCTTTTCTGGGAGCTTCGGAAAACCGATTTCACGTACAGACAGACGGACAGACGGACAGACGGACATCGCTTATTCGCCTTCCCTATGCATAAGGATCCAGAATATATATATTTTATGGGTCGCTTATTGATATTATAGAAATTACAAACGGAATGACAAACCTATATATACCCTTTTACCATTTTTTTGGTAAAGGGTATAATAAAAATTTGTTTTCGGTAGTTACTTTTATATGGCAAAATAAAGTTTAAGTTTTCCAGCTCTGCAATCGTCCGCTCGATTTTGCTACATTTCAATACCAATCTATTTTGGAAAATTTCTGACACACCAGTCCAAAAACGAAGTCTCTAGCTTTTCTGGGAGCTTCGGAAAACCGATTTCACGTACAGACAGACGGACAGACGGACAGACGGACATCGCTTATTCGCCTTCCCTATGCATAAGGATCCAGAATATATATATTTTATGGATCGCTTATTGATATTATAGAAATTACAAACGGAATGACAAACCTATATATACCCTTTTACCATTTTTTTGGTAAAGGGTATAATAACATAACATTTTGAATAAAATTTAATTAAAAATAAAAATAAATACCAGATGTAAAGACAAAAAAAAATTGGAAAATTTACTAAATTTGAGATCAAAGACGAAAAAATTTTTTTGCAAAGCCTTGAATTTTATGGTAAAATTTTACTTAATTTTAGGAACATTTTACTTAAATATGTAAATATAATTACTATAAACTAGTTCATTAATAAACTAGAAATATAGTAAGTATTTTACTGGTTTAAAGTAAAAAACAGCTTTGGCGCCATACGACAACTGTTTTTTATTCAAATTTAGAAAATTTTCCAATGTTTTAGTTAATTTTTTTTGAGTGTACGAGGGCGGTTAGGAAACTTCTTAGCCTAGCACAAAAAGCGCGGTATAAACAGAAAAAAGTTAAGTGTTTTGGAAACTTCCATCTCTGCTATGAACACATGTTAAATTTTGTTTCGATCTGGCAACTCCTTCATATAGAAACAGGTGTTCACAAAAGACGCATCCGCGATTTTTTAACAATGGAAAAATTAGAAATGCGTGGTGTCATTAAATATTTACATAAAAAAGGTTTATCGGGACAAGAAATTCATAATGATATGGTGAATGTGTTAGGTGAAAGTGCTGCTTCATATGCAACAGTAAAAAATTGGGTTGTTGAATTTAAACGTGGTCGTACAAGCGTTGAAGATGAACCACGTAGTGGACGTCCAAAAACAGCAACAACAACAGAAATTATAGCCAAAGTGCATGATATGGTATTAAATGATCGACGAATAAAAGTGCGTGAAATAGCTAATATCATGGGCATCTCAAATGATCGAGTCCATTTAATTTTGCATGAAGAACTACACATGAAAAGGCTTTCTGCAAGATGGGTGCCGCATTTGTTAACAGTCGACCAAAAACGCATAAGAATGAACATTTCTCAAGCTTGTTTGGATCGTTTTAAGCGAAATAAAATGGATTTTAAGCGTCGTTCATAACTGTTGATGGAACGTGGATCCACCATTACACTCCAGAGACAAAAGAACAATCCAAACAATGGACTGAAGCTGGAGGAAGTGCCCCAAAGAAGGCAAAAACAATTCAATCGGCTGGTAAGGTTATGGCAACGGTTTTTTGGGACTTCAAAGGTATTTTATTGATTGACTATCTGCAAAAGGGTAAAACAATAAATTCAGAGTACTATTGCAACCTTTGGATCAATTAAATGTACAAATTCGAGAAAAACGTTCTGGCTTACAACACAAAAAAATAATTGTTCATCAAGACAACGCACCAGCGCACAAGAGTGTTTTAACAATGGCTAAAATCAACGAATTAAAGTACGAGTTGCTTGACCACCCACCTCATTCTCCTGATTTGGCTCCCAGTGACTTTTACCTGTTCCCAAATCTAAAAAATTCCTTGCTGGCAAGCATTTTACCACAAATAAAGATGCAATTAAAGTTGTAAACCACTATTTTGAAGACCTTGAGGAAAACTATTTTAATCAAGGGATAGAATTGCTAGAAAAGCGTTCTACTAAGTGTATTGAAGTTTCAGGAGATTATATTGAAAAATAAAAATATTTTTGAAAAACTAACTTAGGCTAAGAAGTTTCCGAACCGCCCTCGTATGTACTTATGTATGAGTACGTTGGTAAAGGGCGTATAAGATTCGGCATAGCCGAATATAGCACTCTTACTTGTTTTAAGATTACTTTTCTTTTCAATATTAGATTTGCTACAAAAACTCTCATTTAAAATACTTTTCGGACTAGTAACTCGTATATAGAAAATATAACAAACTGCGACTTAGCTTTCCTTCAAGCAAAGCAAGGGCAGTTGTAAGAAATAAAAAAAGAGTTTGAACACGGTCAAGAATTTTATATTCTTTAAATAAATTAAACTCGGTCTCTGATATTTCCTTTCCGCTCGATGGTATTACTTTTAGAATGAGAGATCTGATAACGATTAGCAACCGATAAGTATTTTCTCTACCACAAATTTACACAATTTGGTTTTCGATTAATGGTTTAAAGTTCACTTTTAATTTTTCGGATATTTTCAGTTTGCTGACCAGTATTATACCGTTAAGGGCTCTAAATTAATAATGTTAAGGAAAACATAAGGATGATTTTTAATTACCCATATATTCATAACAATAAAGTTTGCCAACTTTGTAACTTTAAAATCACCAAAATTGGCCAATGTGTTTACTCTACAAGGCGCCACAAATGATCACACACACAAAAGGTGAGATACACAATACTCTTCGTCACGTTGAGCAGTCAAGTAATAATAAAGTATACATTACTGCTCAATTTTTTTTATGGTTTTAAGAGACTTGCCATGATACAAATATAAGTACATATACATATATATATATATATACTGATGTGTAAGAGTTAGGTCTAAGCAGATCGTTATAGAACATATAAAACACAGTTCCAGCTCTGGGGAATTGAAGCATTTTCTTGGTATATAAAAGTTACTAAAACAATTTTTTGTTTTCGTTTATTGAATTTTTTTATATTTTTTATATAAAAAATAGTTTAACCATACAAACTAGGGATGTAACGAATACCAGTTTAGCGAATGCGAATGCGAAAACGAATAATACATATTAATTTTTGCGAAAGCGAATGCGAAAGCGAATGCAAATATTACAATACGTTAAAAAAAGAAAATAAATTTGTATAAGATCATGAAGTTGTGTTGTATACATAGATCTACTTGAGTCTTGAATTCAGCAAATATTTATTAATCTATTAAAAATAAAAATTATTAAGCAGAAAGATATGTATATCGTCGTCACCTTAAGTGCAAACGGACGTAACTACACGAAAATTCGAAATCGAGTTTTTGATTGATCGTGGTTCATTTAATAAAACTACATGTTCACCCAAATATTAAGATTTCTGCAAACAAAAATGACAACTTTATTAAAGAAAGTTAAAGGTCGTAATTACCAGGACTAATTTTTCTGGCTTTTTGCCAGAAAAAGCACTTTTTGCATATTTTAGTTTTTTTGTAGAATAATGCTTATTTTGGATCACCTTGCATAAAAAAGCTTATTTTTCACTCTGGCAACGCGATTAATATATAACAACTCATATAGCTCAAACTGGTGTAAAAGAAATTCACATAAAATATATTTCTTTCCTCTTCTTGCACATGTATGTCTGCATGTTATTAATTTTTTTCTTTACTTTTCTATAACCTACCACAAAATCGAACTGAAACTATAAGCGCCGGAGGCTTATGATTGTTTGCTTGCAGATATTCGATTCAAAAATACCTTTCGTTACCCTACGTCTCCACGAGGTATCAACTTGGACATGACATGAACATGACGCCAGCAGAGCAACTGTGAAAAATTCATCAACTTCTTTGTTGTAGTGAACACGGGCAATGTCCATGTTCAGGTATATCAAAGTATTTTGCGGTAGCGCAACAGAGATAGAATATTTACTAATTTTGTTCTGTTTCTTTTCTTTCTATTGTAAATGGTTGCGTACGGCGAATCTCATGGCGAACATCGTTGCTCAGTCATATCTTGGGGCATCCATGTCAGAGCATGGACGAAACATGGACATCAGCGGTCTCCATTCACATTTAAATACGCTCCTGTTACATCTACTGATGTTGAACGCATATTTTCCATGTATTCATTTGTTTTATGTGACAATAGAAGATCATTTCTTTTTGAAAATTAAAAAAAAACATTATTGTTCATTGTAATAAATATCTCTTTGAATAAAAATACTTTGAAGTAACAAAATTGTTGATTTTATTCTTGCATATTTTGCATAGTTGTGCATATAACAGTGCATATTTTGAATTTTTTTCGTGCTACTCCTGGCGCATATTTTTAATTTTTATTTGCATATTTTAATTAGCCCTTACGAATGCATTTATTTTTTATTGCAAGGAATGTAGCTAACATAAAAGCTTAAATATATATTAAAAGGAAATAAATGGTTAAAAACATATAAGTATCCAAACACTTTATTATTATTGATTTTGAAACGTTTTGTTTTAATAATAAAAAATATTAAAGTGTAGTTACGTCCGTTTGCATTTAAGGTGACGATATGAAATCACATTAAAAAAGGTATAGATAATAATTAAAAATAAATTATGTATATGATAATAATATGAGTGGCACTTGTTTCGAGCGGAATAATATTGTTTGCATTTAAAATTTTTTGTGCTTAACATTTTTCAAGTTTGAAAAAGTAGAAATAATTTTCGCGCAAACCAAATACTACCTTTTCTTTTTCAAATGTGAAACATATTTTCAAACACCGTTGGACTTTTTTTCATTTTGATACTTATGAGAAATTATGTATTTATAGAAAATTTTTTCGCTAAAATGTTAAAGGTTTGATTAAAATGCTTTACTTGTAAGTATAAGTATGTATCTTTCTCAAGCTGGCTTAAAATAATTTTGGTGTTTTTGACGTTTATTGATTCGAAATTATTTTCGTAAAAGTACAAATTTTGTTTGTCTTTAGTATTCGCTTGAAATATTTGCATACATTTTAGCGAATGCAAAAGCGAATGCAAATAGCAAAAGTAAGCGAATAATTTGCGAATGCGAAAGCGAATGCGAACATTCGTTACTTCCCTAATACAAACATAAACTTTTGTTGGTGGTAAGTAAAATATGGGCACTCATTACTGTTAGAAAGAGCTGTAACTGAGTTCCTATTAAATTTTAGTAAATGAAATTGATATTAAATATATATATCAATGACATTAATAATTACAAAATAAATTAATGGACATGTTACATTTAATTTCCTAGAGGAAAGTTAGATTTTGCTATGTTGAAAAGAGGAGCAATCAATGTTGACCCAATCCATTTCGGATTACACTTATGCATTTATAGCATGTTGTGCCGTCTTAAGAGGAATATTTGGGTGGAAGAGCAACAAAAGCCAATCAAAATTACTCACGTTAGGAACATAGTTTCCTCAAGCAAGCAGTTGAACGACTTTGGATATCTAACTAGTTTAATTAGTATTGTTCGACTCAATAAAAATTCTACTCTGATTTTTGACAATAACTGTGTCTATTCCTAACAAAATTTTGTGTGTTAAAGTGTTTTTTTACGAATAAAACGTACTTAATATTCTGTACGAACGGACTCATCCTGTTACATATTATTAAACAGATATATTAATCAAAATGGTAGTTTTGGAGACAATAAGTTTTAAGTTTTCAATTTGCATACAGCTCAATGAAGAGTTTTATGTGAATTTTTATGCATTATTATGGTTTTTTGATGCATTATTAAATAGAAAAACTAATTTTTTGAGATATGTCTCGGCTGCAAAGAAGGAAAGATATGCGTTGGACGCTTTTTAATATTCCTCAGAAAATATAGCATAAAAGTATTAAATGCTCTGTAGAGAAAAATAAAATATTTTATGTTAAATGAAGAACAAAGATTTATTTAAATGGAAAATCTTGATGAAATCTTAGAGATATCGTAAACGCTATAGATACAAGTACTGGTAAATATTTTATTCACCAATGCTATGAAAAAGTTTAAGGCCTTAGGAAATATTGTTAATAATATGAAGTGGTACTGTGAGAATGAAATAGAGGCAAAAGTGATTTTAATATACAAGAAAGACTGTTTATATTGCGTATTTTTTGCAATATATGTATGTGAAAAACAAATGTAAAAAAATTTATTAAAAATAATCGGTTCATGCATTGCTGTGTGCTTAGTCACATTCAGCGACTGGTTTTGTCCATGCCACCCCAGTTGTGAGGTAAAAATAATAAATAGACGTCACATTGCTTGCAAATCTATAAATGTGTCCCCGATTAAAATAAAAAGTATAAGTTGTTTTTTGTCTCTTTTCCGTTTTCTTAACATCTAAAAATAAGACATTTTCCGTAGGCAACATTGTCTGACTTTACAACATTTACAACAACGCAACATAAAGTAATATCACAAATAAGCTGGTTATCACAGCAGAAACAACAACAAAAACAAAAAGTATTTATTTTTAAAAGGAAAAATAAAATTGAAGCCATTATAATGGCCACAATCATTGATGTTTATTTATTCGAATACTATGGCATGACAGTCTGTATGCACTCGTACGAGTAGAAGCTGCTGTTACCCGTTTGTCATTGTAAATGTGCCATAATTTCAATAATATACATATGTATGTATAAAACATTAGGCTGGCTCACGAAAACACAGTATGTATGCCTAAAGTATCTTAGGGTGATGCAAAGTACGAAATTGGTTATTGAAAGTTTTATTTTTTCCCCAGAAATTTAAATGTTGCCATTTTAGTTGACGTGAAACAAATAACTTAGCACACATTTTATGTACGGACCGCGGCGCCTCCAAGTCTGTTTTTAAGCTACTCAACAACAGCGATGCCAATTCAGAGCCTTTCTCGCTAGTTTTAGCGCGTTTTAACTATGCCAAACGCGCTTTTTTTCGTTTTAGCGCGTTTAATAAAAAAACGCTAAATTAGCGCGTTTTGATTAAAGTCAAAAATATCATTTCAGTTCAATATCTTTTTACTTTTTTGTATAAATTTAACATTTGTCTAATATCCAAAATTTAACTTTTTGCTTAAATTCGTTAATAATTCAGATGTTGCAAATAAAATTCCCTTGACTGTTGTTAGAATTAAAAACGCATTTTAATATTGTAAATGGCAAATATTTTGAAATTTTACAGTTGAAAATATGTACTCGTACTCGTGATCCAAAAAAAATTTTGTATAACTTATTAAGGATCTATTCTTTTTGTACTTCAAAAAGCATTTGAATCGCAACACAATTCGACAATTTATATAAGTTGTTACAAAGATTGACAAATAAAATAAAAACTAAGAATTTCGAATATTTGGAAGGCGAGACTGATTCTGAAAATAAGTTACTAAAAAATTAATTGCACTCGTATTTACTAATACATACATCGACCTTTATTGAAACTTAACTTAGCGCGTAGGAAAATAGCGCGTTTTTACTATAAATTGTTGATAATGCTGTAACTTAGCGCGTTCTAGCGCGTTTTGAGAAAGGGTATAGCGCGTTTGGGTTATAAATAGTTGGCATCTTGGCTCACCAACGACCAGAAAAGGATAACAAACAAGGCTCATTGCGCGTCTCATTGACGCAATATTTTATCGCTGCTTTAACAAATGTGGTTGCATGAAATTGGCAAAATTGTTCTTTAAACCAGAATACATATTTATTTTCGTAAAATTGATTTTTAAGATACACTCTATTTGCGGTTGGTGCTGTAAGAAGACAAAATTCTCGTTATGCCTGTGGTTTGCAATTAACCACAATTCTATTCTTAACCATAACAAATTTCAATAATTGCACCAAAATATATTGCATAAGTAGGGACTATCTTCATTATTCTGGTCCACTACAAAGGTATTTTATTGAATTTTCATTCAAAGTCTCCTGTAGTTGTCAAAGTTCTTATTAATATTTTTTTTATTAAATTACAAGTGTTAAAGAACAATTTAACAGAAGCTTTTAAATGCTTCCTGTCATTAATCGTACTTGTACTCATACTGGCGTCTTCATTTTAAAATTTCAAAAATGATTCAATAATGTATAGAATTAGTTCATGAGTTTGTTGTCTGATAATCCATTAATGTTTTTCTGTATCAGGTGAATTCATCATTTCATCGTGTCCATTTCAGTACTTGTTCACATACTCTTAATTCTGATCGTAAAATACTTCTTGTCTATAATCACATATTTAATATCAACTTATGAAAAGTACTTCAGCAAAAAATTCTGTTTTTAAAACTGAAATGGTCACTTAACACGGATTGCAAATGAGACTGACCAGCAAAGTACTCATATACTTGCACCGAACGCAAAATGTAAAATTAAAATTGCCAATAACGTTTAACTTAAATAAGGTTTTTGTTTGCAAAAAAAACGAAAAAAGTTTTGAAAAGCGTTTAACTGCACTTTGAAAAAACCACATGCTGTTAAGGTAAACGCAAACAGATGAAGAGTGTCATAATTATGTGGCAGCCATTAATGCGGGCTATTGACCAACCGCAGATAATGATGCGTACGGTTAAGATACTCGACTGTTTAATATTTTGGTAAGACATCACGAAACAAATTAAAAACTTGTACTGGCAAATTTTCCAAATTGCAGGTTACCTTTTATATATTTTTTTTTTTAATTTTTTGGCAAAAGTTTTTAATTTATTATTGAGGCGTTAAAGACATCAAAACGTTTAGTACGAAACACATAATTACAGTAAAATACTTTCATAAACTTTTAAAAAGCATTGCAGCACAAATTTTATGCACCGATGAAATATTATTTTGGGCTCGATTAAAAAGGTCAGTACTTGTATGCATCATAAGTTCAGAGTCTATTAAATCAATTTTTGAAAGACTTCTTAAATGATGCTGAGCTTTGCATAACTTTAAATACATTATACCTTGTACAGTCAGTTAGGGTTATAGTTTTCTCAAAAGGAGAAGAACAATATTGGTATATATTCTTGGGTGCCCCTGTGGCTGAGTGGTAGCGATGCTAGCCTCTCAGTCCAGAGGTCTTGGGTTCGATTCCCGCCATAGACCCTGGGTGTTTTCCGCTGACAAGCTAATCGCTTCGCGGATTGTGTTGTGTTTCTAAAAAAAAAAACTAAAAAAAATTTGTATAGTGGATTATGACATGATCACTATATATTTATTATGATTGCCCAGGTGTTTCAATAAATTCTACAATGCTTTTAATTATTTCTAATCTGAATCCCTAAGATATTCCATATGAGTCATTCCATTTTAAATCAATCTTAGAATTGAACAAAAATTTGCACGAATGTTCTATAGTACTAAGACAATATAAATTCAAAAATTCGAAAAGTAGGGAATTCATTAAAAACACATATAAGTGGTCTGTCATTATTGCTCATATCTTCAAAAGTTTTTAAGATACAGTGCCGAAATTGGTTTCATTTAAAAGGTATTGAGAATAGCTTTAAAACTCTATTTAGTTTCACTTTTTTTCTGAAAGGTCAAAGATCTCTGTCACGTGATTTAAAGTTTGGGGAACTATATCTCAAAAAATTAAATTTTTAAAATTCTAAAAAAATATATGTTAATCCTGACAGTCTCTTCTGCATTTTGTGTCAAAAAATTTGAGTGAGCTCTTATTAGTTCCTGAGATACAGACAATAACTTGAAATTATATGGGAAATATGTATACTATTTTTTTAAATTTTTTTATTCCTAGTGCACGTAGAAAAACTATTCAACATTTGTTTAATGTTTATTTAATGAATAAAGTTTTCTAATAAATCGAAAGCAGCGGCTCCGAAAAAACTGTGTGTCTTGTGTTTACCATGATCGGGAATTTTCAATTGAAAACATTTAATATTAATTCTGTGGCAAAAAGGAAAAAGTGCTTAAGTCGAGATAAGCTGATTTTGAGTTAATGGTTCCGCCATAATCTGCACACTTGAAAGTACCCTGGGCAAAATCTCAATTAATTTGAGCGATTTATGAAGAAGTTATAGCAAAATGAATTACGGCTTATCTTTTTTAGACTTCTAATCTCATTTGGAATAATAGCTTAATTAAGGTTATATTTTGGTATATTTCAACTTAAATATATTATCTAGAGTGTGTAGAACGATGTTTGCTTAAAAAAAATAAAGCTTTACAGGGAATTTCCCAACTTAACTGCAAGAGAAATTTCTGAAAATGGACTTGAACGCTTAAAAGTCCTCTCCTGCAAAACAGTAAAATATAACTTAAGCACATTTTTCTTATTACCACAAAATTAATATACATATGTATGTATGTATTTAATATCACCCAAATAAATAAAAAAAATATATAAAAAAATAAATTTGTTTCAAACAATTTCACATCGTTATCAATACCTCAGGAACTAATAAGAGCTCAATCAAATTCTTTGACACAAAATGCAGAAGAGACTGTCAGGATAACATATATTTTTTTAGAATTTTAATAATTTCATTTTTTGAGATATAGTTCCCCAAAATTTAAATCATGTGACAGTGGCATTTGACCTTTCAGAAAAAAATTTAAACTAAATGCAGTTTAAGTGCTATTAGTAATACCTATTAAACGAGACCAATTTCGACCCTGCATCTTAACAACTTTTGAAGATATGAGCAATAATGGCAGACCACTTATATGTGTTTTTAATGATTTTTTCATTTTATGACGCGCCATATATCAGGAAAAGCAGAAGCTGGAAGTCAAAAATTTTATATTTATCTTAGTTAAGTAACTTGCAAAAAGACAACTAAGTTTCATTAGATTCAAAGGTGGTCGGGAAAATCCGCTCGTCGGTTATAAAAATTTTAACCCATATGTGGTATATTTGCCAGATAAAAGATTTGTATTCTGATTTAACTCAATGCTGAACAGTGGCACAACTAGTGTTTGAGAATTTCATCATCTTCCTGGCGAACCAAGCGATACAGGGGCCTGATTCCTGCACTCGCGATCGAAATTGCATTCGAATAGAAATAAATTTCGATAGCAAGAAATTTTCCAAAGATGTCACTCGATACCAAGCGAATCTAGTTTTTGTTTCAGTGTTGTAAAAATGCAAATAAATTCATTTCGCAGCACTGAATAAATTGTAAGCAAAAACATATGTTTCCATATATATAATGTATTTGTGCAAAAACATATGTATTTACATACATACACACGAGTCCACGTACAGACTAAACGTCTGCAACGATTTTGATTTTTGCAAGGTGACTTGATCGAGAAGGTTCTTAGCTATATTTTAAGAAAAACGGTCCAGCCGGTTAGAAGATATCACATCTTTTCTAGATATATTCGGTGGTTTTTAAAATTTTTAATTTTTTTTATATTTAATTAATAACTTAATAACACTGTGTGACAAATTTTAATGAAATCGAAGTACCTGGGATGTTTCTAGCAGGTATTGTCGAGTATAACAAAAATCTGTTTTTTTCAAACACCTCCAACATTTTGAGTTACGGGTAAAAACCCTGTTTTTCGTACCCGTAGGCACTTATCAACCTCTAACTACGTTAAATATCAACCGATTTTAAATTCATGAACGGATTTAGAGAGAAAACAGTCAGACTTTTTGGTCCATATATATCCTGTTTCAGTAAATTTCAGATATATGTCTGTACTTTTTCACCAAATATGGTTGGTTGGTTGGTTTACGTGGCTGCCCACTACACGCAGGCATTCAAGTAGAATCTAGATGATTCCTTTTTAAAAGGACCACTACACTCATCGGTGTCAACCTATGTTGAACCGTATCTAAGTATTCTGATACGGTGATCGTTACTAGATCCAACCCGTTGCGTTGAGATATCTGATAAGGTCATTCAACCCAATCTCAGATAAATCTGAAAGATCATCTAGTACATGACTGTCTAAAAATTTGTGTCTCGAGAGATGCAAAGCTGGGCATTCGCAAAGAAAGTGAAAGATTGTTTCTTCTTTGCTTACTTCTCGACAACTTCGACAGAACTCATTATAGGACAGGCCTATCGTACTAGCATATTTGCCGACCGTCCAGTGCCCCGTCATGACTGCAACGAGTCTCGAGATGTCCCTGTGGTTTCTATTTGTTAATTGTATTGAGCGCCTATCGTTGTAGCAAGGCCACATTTTCTTAGCAACCTTGCACGTGACTATATTGCGCCATCTATTTTCAGCCTTATCGATATAGTGCTTGAAAATACCGCTTCTAATAGCACCAAACGGCATGGCTACCGATTCGGCATTGGAAGCATTCATAGCAGAGCCAGCTCTAGCCAGCTCGTCCGTCTGTTCGTTACCTAGAAAATTGCTATGTGCTGGAACCCAGATGAGGGTGAGGTCAGTCTGACCACCCAGCCTAGATAACAAACTCTTGCACTGCCCGACTAAAATAGGCGACGTGATATGTGATCTTAGGGATAGTAGTGCTGCCTGGCTGTCGACAAAGATACCAACTTTAACTTGTACCTGCCTGTCAATCATCATTCTAGCCGCTTCCCTAACTGCCAAAATTTCAGCCTGAAATACAGTTGCTTCGTTAGGGAGACGAAAGTAGCATTCTATCACCTGAAAAGACTCCAGAGCCAACAACGCAGATCATTCTTGATCCATCAGTGTATATACTGACGTCATATTCACCAAATATAGTTGTTTCGGTTTTTTTCGACACTTTTCTACTTTGGACTCGTTCTTAGGCAGTATTTTTGTACTGGAACCATAGTGCTTAGAACTTTATTTATGAAACATAATTATTTTAAAAAATTCCCTAGATTTGACTGAGTTATTAAACATTTTATTAGAAGACTTTTTGTTAAAAAAACTACCTGAATGATGTATATCGCGTTTTATTTATTCTTTCTTTTATTATTCTTTTATTGGTTGACCAGACAGAAGCAGTTTGTTATTTAGATTCTCCCACAGTTGATTGAATTTTTTATTTTTGCTGACAACTGTCAAATCAGTGTGTTTTGTTATATTTAAAGTCAACTAGAAATTCTTTGTAAAGGGTGGCTAAATTTTAAGGGCCGATGTCTAATGTGAACCACACCTAAACGTCAAGTTTTTTTCTGCATTTTATTTGATATTTCTCAATTTCAGACTACCTCAATTGCAACCATGGAAAGATACAAAATCGACTAATGCGTTGAAGTTATACAGGCTTATTAGAAGAAAACCATCTTCAGTGATGAGGCACATTTTCACCTCAGTGGATTCGTCATGTAAATGGTGTCCGCTATCGTGAGATGACAACGAGCTTTTTATGGCCCAAATTGGAAGATATGGATGTGGATGATATGTGGTTTCAACAGGACGGTGCCACTTGCCACATAGCTAACTAAACAATGGCTCTTTTGCGCGACAAATTCAATGGCCGTGCTATCTCACGTGGTTGCCGTCATGTGATTTGACACCGTTGGACTTCTTTCTTTGGTGTTATTTGAAAGACAAGCCAGCAACAATCAAGAGCTAAATAATGAGATAATTCGGCACATTAACGACATAGAACCTCAATTATGCCTCAGCGTCATCGAAAACTTGGACCATCGGATAGAGGTGTCCCGCCGAGGTTGCGGCGGCCATCTGGCCGATATTTTGTTCCATACGTAATTGAACCATACCATGTTATCATAATAAAAAGAAATTACAATAATTTCCTAAATAAGGGGCCGTCCATATATTACATAACGCTCGAGTTTTGTTACAATTTGTTATGGTTGGGGGGGAGGGGGTCTTTGAAAATGTTACGTAACAGAAAAATTTTAGTAATTTCGTACAAAAATAAGTATGTTTTTCTCATTTATTTAATTATCATTTATTTAATTGATCATACGTCGAACCTACATATCGTCACATAAAATCCTAAAGGCCGTAAGTTCACTTTTTACTATTTTAGAGGAGAAGCAAAAAACTTCATAAATTTAAGACTATTTATATTTTAGGTGCCAAATTGAATAATGAATAAAATCGGTATTTTTGAACATATGTAAGTAAAATTAGGTAAATATGTATTTTGATTAATCACATCATAATCAATCAAAAAGTATATGTAACGATATGTATATTATGTATGTATGTATACTATACACACATACATGTGCCGAATGCCAATTTTTTATAATCTGGAATTCGCATTCGAATATTTAAAATGATATCCGCGAATAGGAATATTTAAAACAATATTCGCGAATACGAATATCTATTGTATGTGAAATTTATAGACATATAATTGGGGGTCTATTTTATTCTGCAAAATTAAATAAAAAAATTTTTATGGAAAAGAACTTCATACTCCTGTCCGCGTACATTAAGATTTATGAAAACTATCCAAAAATTTAATGGATGTTTTTAAATAACATTTGAAAATTATACAAAGTTTTTATAATAAATTATATAAATTGTAGTCAATCTGATTACATGGTTCTCAATTATTCATCTTTATCAATTTACATTTTTAAATATTCTTAATATATGTATGTATACATAAAAACTTCATTCCATATCAAACTGCAATATATATTAAAATTTTTTTTTAAACGGGCAAATATTATGTATTGAAAATATAATGTTTAAAAAAGGAAAATTACATATCTTTCGTAATGCACATCATTTTGAGTCATTTGATATCCCAAAACACCCCCGCAATGTGTAAGTATTTTTAAAGTCCCGCTAAGTGCACTGGTAAAAGATTTTCTCTTTTAGAGAATGAAACATTTTTCACCACGGCAACCTTTATGGTGTGAATATATATGTATATATTTTTTAGTTTCACGCACAATTTAGATTTTTTTGAAAATGACCAAATGTAGTCATCTTCAAGCTCTCTGAAATACATGATGATTTCACTTATAGTGAAAGCAAAGGCTAATTCCAATTCTGATCTTGGTGTTTCCAATAGGAATGTAACGAATGTTCGCATTCGCTTTCGGATTCGCAAATAATGCGCTTACTTTTGCTATTTGCATTCGCTTTTGCTGGTATTCGTTACATCCCTAGTTTCCAATACTGCTTAGTCATCAATACGGAAAGCTTTAGCAGATTGTAATAGAAATAAATTTATTTTTTTTAATTATTACAAACTATATTTATGTGCCATTCATTTAACCCTGCTGTTAGATTAGGACCATTTGGTCCAATTTTTTTTTTGTAATCTCAATAACTTTTGAACGGTGTAATTTATTGTTTTGAGGCTTCGACTCACGTGTTTTATTTTTGTAACAATGTTATTTTTAAAATATTAGGTATTTTATGTAAAGGTGTTCGGAAAAAATTAAAAAGTTACTAATCTTTTATCAGGGACCATTTGGTCCAGTGGGAATTTCAATTTAATAAAATAAAAAATAAGAAGATCTTGTTGCGTTTATTTACAAGAAAAATATTATTTTATTGAAATTGTTTTTCGCTACATGGTATACAAAATACTTTGCGGTTTGTCTTGCAAATAAAACTTTCGCAAGTAGAGCATTTTATATCAGATTTGGCTTTACAGCAACAACAGATTCCTCGCTTTCTTGTCCCCGCTTTAGAAGAAGCAATATTTGATGAGCTCGCGGAAATTGAAGTTGAGGTTTGTATATCAGTCAATAACTTTGCTGAAAACGGTTGTTGTGGTAATCTATTTCTTTTCATCATATGCGCGTTTGCCAAACAAAGTGCTAGTTTTCGCAAAAACTCTGGTCTCCGGCGATTTCGATCAGCTGGAGCCCATGAAGCATCGATCTCAGAAAAGAGTATATATGCGTTCAAAGCAGATATATCCAGCATATTTGCGAATACAATATTTGGCCATCGATTTGTTTTACGCTTTGTTGTGTAGGAGCCAATCATTTGGTCAGCAGTATCTACTCCTCCTATAAGAAAAAAAGCATTACAAAATGTAGACCACTAACATCAAAGCATACCTTTTGTTGAATTGTAGTAAGAAACAATCTCCGGTTTTTTCTTCAATCCACTGTCGTCAACTGCAACTACTTTATGCATTGAGCTTATCAATATAGTTGCTTTATTTTTGTGGCTGACATATGACACCAATGTCGCAATATCACAGAAAGCAAACGTAGAATTGTATAAAGGGAGTTGTTTTACATTCAGCAGCTTTGGAGGTATGAATGTTTTATTTTGACGCACTGTGCCTACATACGTAAGTTTCCTTTCAAGTAATTTTTTCACTAAATCAAAAGAGGAAAAAAAATTGTCGCCAGTTATATTTTGCCCCTTTAATCCTTCCGTCAGCTCCAACACAATTCGCTGTCCTTGATTCTGTTCAGGCTTTGCATTTTTAGCTTTTCCGAGATATGGCTGTATTTTCCAGACATAGCCAGATTTTGAATCTACAGCTAACCAAAATTTCAAACCATATTTTGCAGGTTTTGAGGGCATAAATTGTCGGAAGGAACATCGTCCCCTGAATCCAACAAGCTGTTCGTCAATTGTGACATTCTCATGACAATTGTAAAACGTTTGAAGAAGCACATGCCAACAATTCCACAGCTCACGTATAGGAGCAAACTTGTCGTTACTACGCATTTGTCGTCGACTTGCAACATTATCAAAGCGGAGCGCACTTGTAATCATGTGGAAAGTACCTTCAGACATTATTGCACGGAAAATTGGGCGACCAAAATTTGCATCAAATAGACCATGAACATCTTCGTTTTTTCCACTGTCATGTTCAAATTTTACATATCAGTCATGTTACTAAATAAATGAAATAATAATGTACATACCGATATACTCCTGCAAGAATGAGAACAGCAATATAAGCACGAAAAGTGTCTTCATCAATATCTGTCCATTTGTCATCAAATTTCACTTTGCCATAAATATTTGTGTTTTCGATGATTAGTCTTTCCATTGGAGGTGGAAAAAAACACAAAAATGCTGATAGTATATCATTGCATCTAGATGTTGCAAATCTAGTTGGTCCCTGAAATAATATTCTGAGCAGAAGTTCCAATGTGTTGTTGTAATGGATTAGCACTCCACACCATTTGATTTTTTGCTATAAACAATGGGTCAGCACTAATTGAAGCAGCATCTGGTTCACTTTCTGTTTCAAAATCACTTATATTATTATTTTCTGAAACACATTCACTATCAGAGTCTGAAATATCCGAGTCACTTTCTGCATTGAGCACTGCATAAATATCATCATCATTCAAATAACGCTGTCTTTCCATTTCTTTGTAATCTATAAAAACCACGCAACTATTACGAGATCAAATCACAAACTAAACAAAACATACGTTCTCATTGACAAATGTTACAAGGGGAACCCCACAACTTTACACGAGTCAATCAAGTGAATATACTTTACAAGGTGGCTGCGTTGCAGCAGTAAAATAACACAAATAACCTGGATGTTTGAGCTAGTAAACAAATATGGCAGCACATAAACAACATACAAACGCGTTGTTAGTTAAACTATCAATGGTTTGTAATTCCGATAATAACTTGCATTCAAATATTCAATCATACTACATGCGAAAATAAGATTAAATTTATATTTATGTAATATGGACCAAATGGTCTCTTAATATAGGATTCGCATATTTTTTTTAATCTAACAGCAGGGTTAAATTTCGTTTTGGATTTATGAATTTCGAATATTTGGGAACTCGAATACGCATCATTAGCATATACATACAGTTTAGGATTGACATCATCATAAAACTATAATTTTTGGAGTTTGAGGTCACTTGGGAAGAAATTTAAAAAATTGTTTTGCCAACATTTGGAGTACGTTCATAAGTAAGCTTATTTAATTTCTGTCTACCCACGGTACTAGTCTAACAATTTAATACAATGAATTAAATTTAATTTTTTTAAATAAAAAATTTTTAAACTATTTAATTTGTTTTTGACTCATTGTTACGCTATTCCCCGGGGGGGGGGGTTCATAGTTTTGTTACGATCTGTTAGGGGGTGGGGGAATGGGGTTAAAAAAGCGGCGAAAACAGCGTTACGTAATATATGTACAGCCCCTAATTTGTGTTTTATTCAAAATTAACATCGGCTCTTAAAATTTAAGCACCCTATATTTGTATTTTTTAATTTTTGTTATTTTATACATACATATGTATGTACATATTTTTATATATACATACATATATATATAAACAAGTAAAACATTGAACTTACATTATCTTTTCGTTGGCTTTTTCTAAGTAAAACATTATTTCGATTGCCTTTGTGAATGAGAGTAAGAACACGAACTGTTGCATTCGAAGGGCTACTCGTTATCGAATGCTGTCATTAGAAATTCCGATCTGTGTTATTCGAAATCGAATGAGAAAATCCCAAAAATTAAAAAAATGGCACGTTCGAGTGGTAACTCGGTCGCAATCGAATGCGGGAATTAGGCCCCAGATGGATATTTAACTCTACACTCAAAAAACAACTTAAGCTATTAGTTTTTTCTTCTAAGTTTAAGTAAATTTTTACAATAATCTAGTATAAATTACGACATATGCGTAAAAAATTAATATAAATAATAAATATAAATATAAATACCCAAAAAATTTTTTAAATTCATAGAAATATTTACTCAAAATAGAAAAATTATTTTTAAGCTTTGGAAAAATTGTCAATTTCGTTTTAAATTAAAAAAATAAATTTTAGGAAATGAGTAAAGGCAGAATTAGTTTTTACTTTATGTTCTGTTACGAATCAGCTGACTCATTTTTGTTTATAGAAATCTTATACAAGTCGTTAGTTTTTCGGTTCCGTTCTGTTCTGTTTCGGTTCAACCTGTGAAAATCAAAAAATGGTTAAGAAATTGTAAGTGACAGCATAAATTAAATAAAATTATTTTGAAATTGTGCTTTTAGAATTAAAAAAAATATTTTTTACCAGGAAAACATAAAATTATATTCAAAGATAACAATGGACGATGCAAAACTCATCACATTAGTGGACAACTGTAACCCTTCTGGTCAGAAACAGCTGATAAGTCACTACAGAAAAAGTAAGTATTAAAACTTAGAAGCAGAACGGCACAGTACAGAACAGCAACAGAAAGTTAAGACTAATGGAGCCTTGAGAGTCTAAACACAATGTTTGCGGTGCGGTGTGATTTCTCGTTGCGGGAGAAAACAATAAACATACTACAACGGAAGACAATACTTGTCAGTGTTTGTTTAAATTTCTATTAATTTTTTTGTGGATACATTTTTATAAAATGTATTTGTTTAATATTTTGTAATGGAGGACCGACGGGAACATATATACATATGTATATATATGTATATACATACATATATAATATTTTGTAATGGCAGTAACTAAAAACAAGAAATTTTTAACATTTTATACATTGGCAGATATATTTGATATATTTTTTAAACTTTTATATTTTATGACAAAAGTTTTTGAACTTAAAAATAATTTTTTTGTTCACAATGCTGTGAACACCGCCATTTATTCAAAAACTATGGCAATATCAAAAAGAGAAAGAGAGTCAAAAATTGAGAGAATAAGAAAGTCCGCAGAGAAAATAAAATATATTTTAATCTTATACCGTTCCGCACTGCGGTTCTTTACTTCAAAATCGTATGAAAAACCGCACCGCAATAAATTATCGTTACATTGTGTTCAGACTCTTACTCCTGATTTATTTAAAGCTTTTTTGAGTGTACGTGCTTCCTGTTCTTTATGTTTAATATATTTTGAGATGAATTTTTTTTTGTCTTGAAACTAATAACTGATATGAGCTGCAGCTTGTGAATGTGAAAGGACTTCACTACACACCTGCACTAATCTAAACATGGAAAATTATTCTATATTAAATTTATGACTTTCTGAGGATAAACACAAATTACGCGCTATTGATATAAAATTAATTAACAAAAAAAGACATGTACATTCAAATCCACTCAATATTTTTTTAAGAGCATAGGATGACTTATGCAACCATATTGGAAGTTTGCGATAATTTATGTTGAAAACAAAAACAGGCCTGAAATGGGTTAATTACAATGGAATTATTAATACTGAAATATAACAAATTCTGATAAAACATTTTGAAAGCAAAATTCATTGCTTAATAGTTCTGATTATGGCTTTCTAACTAAAATGAAATTCTGTATAGAAGTGCTCACCATAATAATTTGTTTTCAGTTTACACCTGCTCTTTCAAAGCAGAAAAAGTTTACTTACATTCTCAAACCTAAATGAAATGGGTATATTTAATTTCTTACCCATCAGTCATTTTGAATACGTACAAACATAAGTACGTGATTAAAATTTTTCAGTTGGAAGTGTTTTGAATTACTTTGAATGGCTTAATTAAGAAAATTAAACAAAAACCAGTTTAAAATTCATATTATATTGCTATTATATTGTGTTTGAACTAAGCGCTGCCGAATAATTCGGCTGTGACAAATCTTATATACCCTTTACCAACATATGTATCTTTAGTATACAGATACATATGTACATAAACACATACATATGTATATATTTGTTTTGTGATAAAATTTATAATTTTTTGTTATAGTGCAGTTTTTAGTAAGTGACCTCTTGGTTTTCTTCGACCAAAGAATTTGCTTGAGTAAAGATCTTCCTAAAACATGAAATATGTTTAAATGAAAAAATATTATTTTTAGTTATTTTTTTACCAAAAGTTTATTTAAATTTCCAACCCTGGAACCATAATTTGAATTTTTCTGGTATTAATACAAGTACAAATTTATTTCTTTCTAAAATATAAATTATATTTAATTACCAAAGAAATAACTAGATTTATTTAATTAGTTTTATATATCAAAAAAAGTAAGGAAAATTATAGTTTTATTTAGTTACAGTCTTATTTAGTTATATATATATATATATAAATAAATTAAAATATAAAAAATTATTAGACCTAGTTAATATTATATATTATATATCGAACCCTGGAATGATAATTTAAAATTTTTCTTATTTCTTAAACGAATCTTTTTCTTTGAACAATTTTTAAGATATTTTAAAAACCAAAATTGGTTGGAAAATGGTTATGCCAATAAAATATAATTTGCATAGACTATAGTTCACGCTATCAATTTTCTATTAATCATAACACAACCGAATGAAATATTATGAAATGGATTTTACTACCAACTTTTGGTATTGGCAACTAAAAAATTTTCGTTGTATATTAAGGTTACCAGTTGCTGCATCTAACTAGAGGTTGAGTTTACTATCATAGTTTATACTCGTAGCCAGGGTTGTCAGATTTTTTCTGGCCTATTTCGCTAAATTGATTTTAAAAATCGCCAAAAGTCGCCAAAATCAATTTTATGTAGTTTTTCTCAATAAATATTAATTACTAAAATTGATTTTACATAAAACTATTTTTAATATAGTTTTTTAGAAAATAATCGTATAGAAACTTAGCAGAAAATCGCCAAAAGTACAAATAAAGTCGCCAAAAATTATTTTTTGTAAATTTTTCTCATCCAAATTCAGAATGAATTAATTAAAATAATTAATATAAGAAAAATCATCAAACTAAGTTGTTTTAATTTCTTGCAGACGAGTTTTGGTAGGTTTTATTTTTTTAACTAGTCGTTCAAAAAACTAATTTTCCTGAATTACAAAAATTTTCATATTCAACTTTTTTTAAAAAAATAGCCAGAACATCGCCAACGAATTTTTTTATCGCCATAAAAATCGCCATGTCGCCAAACCAAAAATTTAGACGCCAAACAAGTTGAAAAATCGCCACGTTTGGCGAGAAATCGCCACATCTGACAGCCCTGCTCGTAGCAGCAAGTTAAAAATTAACTTTTATGACTTTCAAAAATATTATGATTTGTGAATTCTCAATTGGTTTTTGAGAGTATGTGCATAAGATAACAGGTTTGTGGCTGTTAAAAATGTGTTGTTGAAGAAGTGCATATAGACATGCTTCACCACGAAGAAATAAATTTCAATTAAAATAAACTTATGATACTATGTCAAATAATAAATTTCTTAAATTGTGTATTTTTATTTGCATTTACTCTTTATTTTTATCTCAGCAAGGAAGGCCAATATTTCTTTCACAAATTCCAATTATGATATTGTTTTAGTTATATTAACCATATTTTCGGTAGAAAAAATAACTTTTATTTCAAATTTCATACTTTTAACAAATTTTTTCTGTTGCTGCAACTATTTGGTTAAGGGTTATAATTAAAATATAGTGGTACCACAAACAAATCGCAGTTGTTATACCATAATCCTATGATAGTTGGTGCAACCGCCAAAATTCGATTGGCAACAAAAAGGAAAAATTACTTTTAGTAGGTTATTTTTATATCACAAAAAAAGTTAAAGTTCCTAACCCTAGAAACGCATTTTTATATATTTTTATATATTTCTAATACAAAATTTACTTGTACTGAAATATAAAATAAGTTTATTTAACAAAAAATCAAAGCTACTTTTATATGGCAAAATCAAGTTTAAGTTTTCCAGCTCTGAAACTGTCTGCTCGATTTCGCTGATTTTCAATAGCAATCTATTTTGGACCATTTCTGATACACCAGTCCAAGACCAAAGTCTCTAGCTTTTTTGGGAGCTTCGAAAAACCGATTTCAGGTACACCAGATGGACGGATGGACGGACAGACGGATATCGCTTATTCATGTTCCCTATTCATAAGGACCCAGAATAGACATATTTTATGGGTCGCATATGAATATTATGAAAATTGCACACGGAATGACAAACCTATCTACGAGTATATCCTTTTTGATTTTTGATAAAGGGTATGTATAAAAAGAGGAAAAAAATATTTAACGTGTTACAAATACTAACTTCAGATTGCTTAAGATTCTATCGTTGTTACTTTTTTAAATAGTCACCTAGCAAAGTGTACTAGACCGTCCGTCCGTCCGTCTGGTGTAAGTGAAATCGATTTTCCGAAGCTCCCAGAGAAGCTAGAGACCTCGGTCTTCGACTGGTATGTCACAAATGGTCCAAAATAGATTAGTATCGAAAATCAGCAAAATCGAGCAGACGGTTTCAGAGCTGGAAAACTTAAACTTGATTTTGCCATATAAAAGTAACTAGATAACACCAATTTTTTGTTTTTTTTTTGTTAAATAAACTTCTTCTATATTTCAGTACGAATAAAATTGTATTAAAAATAAATTAAAAAAACGTTTCCAAGGTTGTTATTAAAAATAACCTACAAAACTACTTTTTCCTTTTTATTATTAATATTCATCACATCTTACATTCTTAAAAGAAAATTATTGGTTTTAGAAATCAGAAAAATTTTAAATTATGATTCCAGGGTTGGGAAACTTACATTTTTTGTGATACATAAAATTAACTATGTCTAATAATTTTTTTTATATTTTAATTTACATATATACATATATATATATATATATATATATATATATATATATATGTATATTATGTTTTGGAAAGAAAAGTTGGGTATAGAAAATTAGAAAAATAAAAACTACAGCCCCACAGCTAGAAAATTTAAACGTTTTAGGCTCCGTACACCAAAGGTGAAGAGGAACCCTATTGTTTTCTGTACGCGGTCCGTCCGTCTATCACAGGCTATTTTCTCGAAAACCCTTAGAGCTACGGACCTGAAATTTAGACAGAGTGTGTAGACCTTCGGTCGCTACAACAGCAAATGCACGAGTTTTAAAAATTAAAGGGTGTTTCAAAACGATCAACGAAAAATTTTAAAATCCCATGTAATATATATAGAATTGTATGAAATTTGTAAAGTTAGTGTATTTTTATACAGACTACAAAATAGGGATGGGCAAATGAAAAAAATGTATCGATATATATCGTGTCGTTATTTTTGAACAGTATCGATATATATTTTTTAAAAGCATCGATATTTCGATATATCGATATTTTTTGCCTACAAATGTTGCCAAAATATTCCAAATATAAAATAAATACACATACTATCATATCGTGCCATAACCGAGAAATATCCACTGGGCGTCTACTAAACAATAATATTTAAAGACTTAAACTCAATGATATCGAAAAAGGAAATAAATTTATCCATACATATATATGTTTAAGACCTCAGACTTCATTAGTCTTTACTTTCTGTTGCTGTTCTGTGCTGTGCCGTTTTGTTCCTGCATTTTATTAGTTACTTTTTCTGTAATAAATTATCAGCTGTTTCTGACCAGAAGGGTCACACTTTTCCCCTAAAGTAATGAGTTTTGCATAGTACATTGTTATGTTTCAATATAGTTTTATGTTTTTCGGGTAAGAAATTTATTTTTTAAATTCTTAAAGCACAATCACAGTTTATTTCGAAATGTTCTTAATTTATTTATGCTGCCACTTACAATTACTTAGAGCCTATTCACATTATGCCTTTTTAGCCTGCCTTCTTTCGACAATTTTCTTTTAAACCCCCTACGAAAAGTCAAGCACATTTACATTAAGACTTTTTTCTTCATGACTTTTTGACGTTTGTATACACTGTTAGTGCTGAGAGTACGAAAAAACAAAGAGAAATGTCAAAAATACCCTCGAATTTTCATTTCGTGCCTTTTGTTTTACTCCTCATGCCTCTCAACACCTCTCACCCACGAACTGAAAAAGCCTGCCTACACATGCAAGCAGAAAAGGCACAGTGTAAATTGCGTCTTAACAGTACACAGTGGGGACTTTTGCAAAATAAATGGTAATAAATCTGGAACTTCTAAACTACTGATTGGATTTATATAAAAATTCGAACGTCCGTAGAGGAGGACTCAGGCTTTATAACAAATGTCTTGGCAGCCGTCTGGGTTAAGCTGGACAGGAGTTACAGTGGACCTAACTTGACAACATGGGACTAAAAAAAAATTCTGAGGCTTATAACTTTTAGAAAAATTATCCGATTTTTATGAGATAAAGCGTTTTGATCTAAGCTTAACATTTTAATAAATAATGTTCATAGATGTGTTTTCGTATCTCTCATAACTTAGAAGATATTTGACTTTTAACAAAAAAAAATTTGTTTTTTGCCTTGACTTTTTTTAGTATTTTACCTACAACTTTTTAGTCAACTGTTGGATTTTAAATGAAAAGACAGCATTAAATTTCTGATCAAATTTTAAATAAAAATAAGTAAAAAACTTATTAATATCTGCAGTCGTGAAAACGGGAAAAGGCAAAGAATTCAAAGTTTTAAAATTTTTCTGAAAAAGCCACGTTTTTTTAAGAAAAAGTATCTTCATTATTTTCAATATTGTGAAAAACTTTGTTTAGCACATGCACTTTTAAACCACATAGCGCTAAAAACAATATATTCAGAATATGCTAAGAGCCAATTATTTTGTATTTTGGGCATGCACCCTACACTCAGCAGTGTCCGAAAATTACCAATTTCAAATTTTTTTTTGTGCTTATGCGCTTATAAAAAGTTGTGACGGTATATTTTGAAAGTTTTAGCTATATCATTTAATTGTTAGGATAGTTGGCAACATGTTGAACTTAAATTTTTAACAGCCTTTTCATAAATGCGAACATGCGCGGAAATTTTCTGAAAAAAGTCAAAATTTTGGAAACATTTTGTTTTGTACCATAAAAAATATATATAAAAATAATTTTCTTTTCTTATGTTGGCATTTTTAGCTTTCATGTGAGTCTTTTTACTTTGCCTGAAAAAATTATTCCAATATCATTAAGTGATCTCGAGATATTCCGATTGTAGGGTGCAATTAAAAAAATATGTAGAATGCGCTTAACTTTTTTCCCTTTATTCACACATCAGCTGTTTAAAACTTTTATGAATTCTGAAATTCAACCTAAATAGAAAAACAAAAATAAATTTGGAATGTTATCCAATAAGTCTACGTATATTTTTCGCAATAAAAAATATTTATGGTAATTATACCTTATGTTTTTCCATGTACATAAGTGTAGTTAATGTTAATAACAGGTAAGCATTTAACGAATAACAACACACATTTTTAATGGATTAAAAAAAGGTTTTCGCGGATTTTATTACAGCAACATCGGGAGGTGCTACCTGATTATGCTACTACTACTTAATAACACTTCACAGTACTAGGTAATTAGACAAAATTAGCTAAGGTGCTTATAAATTATGCTGTATTGCATAAAAAATTGGAAAAGTTTTATATGTGTGTATTGTTTTTTTATTATTAGTTACCAATAGATAATCTATTTAATATTAGGCTATAACTAAGAAAAATTTTTTAACACTAAATAATTTATTTATTTTTAAATTACATGTTTGAGCTATGTTAATTACCATAATTTTACAATTTATTTATTTCAATTATTTTTAAGAAAATAATCCGAAATATCGAAGCTTAAGAGGTTATTTATTTGAACTGCTTCACTGTCGTCTTTCTCTATTTCTTTAGTTATCTTTGGTAACCATTTCAATCGTATTGCTTGTAAAACTGGATCTGAGGATAACAATAAGTGAAGCATTAAATCATAATTTTCTGCTAATTTTGAACACTTTCGACTATTAAATAATCTGTACTGCTTTACATCTTTGTTCCTTGCTTCTTGAGCTTCTTCTGTAAGTTCTCCCAGAGGTAGGATGTTGGTTTCAATGATTTCTTTTCCATGAGATAATACCTTATGTACAGTTGGCGTCATCAATCTCCATGGATATAAATTTTTTATCAATACTTTTGTTTCATTAGCAAAAGCATCAAATTTTTCTGCATTGATTTGCTTTTTACTGTTAATAGTTGCAGTATTATTTTGAAGTTAATTATTAGTTTTTTATCCAAGCCGGTTATCAAGGATGTAGTCTCAGGATCCTCAAAAAAGCGTCTAGCAGTATTTCCATTATTCGTGCTACCATAACCGTTAGTTGGCTTATCAATTATAAGCCCATGCATTCTAAATTCATCTTGTATCCTTTTCTTCTCAGTTCTTCGTGTATCTGCTAAGTCTTTGTTGTTTCGTGAGGAGACAGTTTCATTAACTTTAATATTTCTATATTTTATATCATATGATAGATGCAAGCAATATTCCATAAATCTAATGTGAGCATGAAGTGGGGAAATTCCAAATTTAAGGGCTTCCTCTTTTATAGTTTCATTAGATTTATCTTCAAACTCAGAGCTTTTTTTCCCACATATATTGCATTTCCAGTATGACTTGGTATCCGTTAGGGCATTGGCAACTTTTCCATCTATCATAGTCAATTGTAGATCAAATGTGACATTTATAATGCAGTCAGAAATTTTTATTGCAATGCTTGGTAAGTTCTTTATTTCTTCTAATATAGTAACCACAATATTTTGAGCTTCATCTCTATTTTCTTTCATATATTCAAATTTTATTGGTCGACATAATAACTTTGATGCAGGCGTCCTATTTATCCATACGTCTTCAAATGCAGGTACAGTGGATGATGATGATGAATTTGTATATAAACGCATTCTAAGAGGTACCAACGTAGACATAAATATCGATGAAAAAGATATATTATCTTCGCTTTGTTGTCTATATTCAGAAAATCCAGTAGTCCCATCACAACCCCATTTACAAATTAATACTAGCTCGGACTTGTGGCATTTACTTATGTCTTCTTTGCTAAAGGTTGAAATTATCCTAGAAGCAGTATTTTCGAGGAGACTGCATAACTCAATAGTGGCGCTACTAACGTTCGAAACCGATGGCAAAATTACATCCTTTGTTGCCTTCAATGACTTTGTAGATGGCAAATTTCCCCATTTCTTTTCAGTCATAGCTTTTCTTAATATTTCATATTTATTCCTTGTTATACCCAAGTTTAGAATAAGGGCTAATGCATCTTCATTAGTAAAATCTGTCTTAGATTTAGGCGTTGGTATGCTTTCCACGATACGTTGTATTCTCTTTGGAGATGCTTTTGGAAGAGCATCTACAATTTGGCCAACTTCCTTCGGTTTGTTTTTGGTTAAGGCACTTCTAAAGGCATCCTTTATAAGGCCAAAAGAGTGGTTTTCAATGAGGTCTTCTTGCTTTCTTTTCTGACTTCTTGGTTGGAGTTCCTCGTATAATTTATTAGGCCTTCCCAATTGTTTCATACCAATCTGTGTAACTATCTCGGTTTTTAGCCATTGTTCATTTTGTTTTTGGAACTTAGTTTTGTTATAATTTAATTCTTTCATTTTTCTTTCGTACGCTACCAAAAAGTTCTCTATTTTTTTAGTAGCATCTTCATTTAGTTTTAATCCAAATGAGTTGTCAATTATATCTATGATTTTAGAACATTTTTCTTGGCGCAATAAACTAACAGGAACGTATTCCCATAAAAGTTTACATACCGCGTTATATTTAATACTAATCTCCATAACAGTTCAATATAGAGTGAATATTCTTATAAATGAACCTTGCGTTTTTATGCAATACAGCATAATTTATAAGCACCTTAGCTAATTTTGTCTAATTACCTAGTACTGTGAAGTGTTATTAAGTAGTAGTAGCATAATCAGATAGCACCTCCCGATGTTGCTGTAATAAAATCCGCGAAAACCTTTTTTTAATCCATTAAAAATGTGTGTTGTTATTCGTTAAATGCTTACCTGTTATTAACATTAACTACACTTATGTACATGGAAAAACATATGGTATAATTACCATAAATATTTTTTATTGCGAAAAATATACGTAGACTTATTGGATAACATTCCAAATTTATTTTTGTTTTTCTATTTAGGTTGAATTTCAGAATTCATAAAAGTTTTAAACAGCTGATGTGTGAATAAAGGGAAAAAAGTTAAGCGCATTCTACATATTTTTTTAATTGCACCCTACAATCGGAATATCTCGAGATCACTTAATGATATTGGAATAATTTTTTCAGGCAAAGTAAAAAGACTCACATGAAAGCTAAAAATGCCAACATAAGAAAAGAAAATTATTTTTATATATATTTTTTATGGTACAAAACAAAATGTTTCCAAAATTTTGACTTTTTTCAGAAAATTTCCGCGCATGTTCGCATTTATGAAAAGGCTGTTAAAAATTTAAGTTCAACATGTTGCCAACTATCCTAACAATTAAATGATATAGCTAAAACTTTCAAAATATACCGTCACAACTTTTTATAAGCGCATAAGCACAAAAAAAAATTTGAAATTGGTAATTTTCGGACACTGCTGAGTGTAGGGTGCATGCCCAAAATACAAAATAATTGGCTCTTAGCATATTCTGAATATATTGTTTTTAGCGCTATGTGGTTTAAAAGTGCATGTGCTAAACAAAGTTTTTCACAATATTGAAAATAATGAAGATACTTTTTCTTAAAAAAACGTGGCTTTTTCAGAAAAATTTTAAAACTTTGAATTCTTTGCCTTTTCCCGTTTTCACGACTGCAGATATTAATAAGTTTTTTATTTATTTTTATTTAAAATTTGATCAGAAATTTAATGCTGTCTTTTAATTTAAAATCCAACAGTTGACTAAAAAGTTGTAGGTAAAATACTAAAAAAAGTCAAGGCAAAAAACAAATTTTTTTTTTTTTTTACATAAAAAACACTAATTATTAACTTGACTGCACCAGGTCAAAAATACTTGTGTGGCAACACTCTATTCTTATATAGCTGTTGTTGTTATTTACATTTATTTTCTTTACATACTTTTTACAACTACAACTAGAGCTGAAAAAAAGTCAGCCAATGTAGTAAAGTAAGGCCCAATTCATACGAGGATTTAAAAATCTTGTTTTATTTTAAATTCTCTTTAAAAGTTGCTTCCAGAAACCTTGTACATTCAGACGATGATTTTTTCCATGTTTCTAGGTTTGATTTTTTTTGCCTTCAAAAATGCTATCAGTGTTGCCAGTAGATTTTAAAAAATCCATTTCCCCTTAAAAAAAAATGATCCCATACGAAAATCTACAAATTTCATTAATTTTAATTTAAAAAAAGATTAATTAAAAACATTTAAGTCCTCATTTTGACATACATATGTAGTTCTTGTGTATATAAATATTTAAAGTGACTACTTCTGCGTTCGAAATTAATGCATACTTCTCTACAGATTTTCACAAATTATCTTATATATAATACAAATTTAACCTAAAGCTGCATTTGAGATTTCTCCATTAATGGAGTTTATTAAGATTTAAGATAGATGGATGTAAGTGTAATTTCTTTAATTATTAAATCATTGTTTAATTAATGCCCATATTCTATTTCCTGAGGTGTCTGCCATTAAATAAAAGTCTGTGTAATTTCGAGCAAAAACAAATTTTGAAACGGTTTATGAGCAAAAATATATTTTAATTATAGTTCTTCTTTTATTTATGTACAAAAAATGCAATCTGAGTATAAAAAATACCTACGTTTTGTCAAAATATTATTAATACTTATAAATAAAGAATCGTTTTAGCCAAAATAAAATATTTGTCCTATATTCCATATACTCCTATATTAGCGACAAAATAACCTACAGGTAACACTGTTTTCTATTATAAAAAGCTGTTGCCGCATTGAATGAAAAAATAAAATAAAACAACATACCAAAAATTAAAATATGTGTAAAGAAAATTTGAAAAAAAAACTCGGAAAACGGAAAATGTGATTTTTTTTCTACCCCCTTTGCTTTTCTATACCGTTCGCCTACAAACTACAAAAATCGTGTTTTAAAAAATCATTGAAAAATCAACGTGTGAATTAGGTGTAAGAAAATAATAAACATGTTGATTATTGAGTTCTTGTTTCAACTTTGTTATTTGTTGAACTTCTCATTTGTTTAAATGAAAGTTTATAACATAATAACTCTAGTTGTTCTAAGATTTTTGGGTAAAGGTTCCCTGATGATCTGCATTAGCAACAGTGAAATGCGCATAGGATCCAGCTAAACCCCTCAATAATCAATTTAAATGTATTTTTAATAAAAAAGTTATTTTACTAATTAAGTAAAATAATAATTTGGGATTATTAGTGCGTTAATAAACATTAAACTTAAATTGTAGCAATTCCCAAAAATAAAACACTAATTATTAACTTGACTGCACCAGGTCAAAAATACTTGTGTGGCAACACTCTATTCTTATATAGCTGTTGTTGTTATTTACATTTATTTTCTTTACATACTTTTTACAACTACAGCTAGAGCTGAAAAAAAGTCAGCCAATGTAGTAAAGTAAGAAAATAAAAAACATGTTGATTATTGAGTTCTTGTTTCAACTTTGTTATTTGTTGAACTTCTCATTTGTTTAAATGAAAGTTTATAACATAATAACTCTAGTTGTTCTAAAATTTTTGGGTAGAGGTTCCCTGATGATCTGCATTAGCAACAGTGAAATGCGCATAGGATCCAGCTAAACCCCTCAATAATCAATTTCAATGTATTTTTAATAAAAAAGTTATTTTACTAATTAAGTAAAATAATAATTTGGGATTATTAGTGCGTTAATAAACGTTAAACTTAAATTGTAGCAATTCCCAAAAATAAAACACAAATTTTTTTTTGTTAAAAGTCAAATATTTTCTAAGTTATGAGAGATACGAAAACACATCTAAGAACATTATTTATTAAAATGTTAAGCTTAGATCAAAACGCTTTATCTCATAAAAATCGGATAATTTTTCTAAAAGTTACAGGCCTCAGAATTTTTTTTGAGTCCCATGTTGTCAACTTAGGGCCACTGTAACTCCTGTCCAGCTTAACCCAGACGGCTGCCAAGACATTTGTTATAAGGCCTGAGTCCTCCTCTACGGATGTTCGAAGTTTCATATAAATCCAATCAGTAGTTTAGAAGTTCCAGATTTATTACCATTTATTTTGCAAAAGTCCCCACTGTGCAGTATTTTGATTTTCATACGTTGAACCAAAACAGAACAGAACTGAATAGAAAAATTAACGGATTGTATAAGATTTCTATAAACCAAAAAGAAGAGTCAGCTGATTCGTAACAGAACAGAATGTAAAAACTAATTCTGTCCTTAAGCTTATACCCACACAATCCAAATTCGGCATTTGGCTTAGTTAGCAAATAAAAGTCACCTGGGTTAGCGGGGTCACCTTATAGATGCGCCTTGTCTTTTTTTATGAGATTTCTCTTTTTTCTTCGAATCACCAGTAGTGATGCCAATATCGTACAGTTAAAAAACGACTATAGTTCCTAAAAGTATCGATACCCGATACTCGTAAATAAGAATCGATGTATCGATATATCGGTTTTTGAAATATCGGCGATATATATATCGATAATTATTTTCGCAAATATCGATATTTCGATATATCGATATTTTTTACCCATCCCTACTACAAAAATTAACACTAAAATTTAAATTAAATGATGTTCTATCAGTTAATGTAATTTTGACTATGTAATTTGGACAACTTGCTGTATCTTGGAAACCGTAAAAGCCAAAATCTTAAAATTTTCAAAAACGGTAAGACTAAAAATCCGAAAAATTATAAAATCGCACTAAAATAGCACTCTTACTTATTTATTTTTATAATAATTTATTTTGTTTGTCCTTTGTTGTTCATAATATACTTGCATTTTGTATTATAAGCGGAATTTTTTGTTTTTTTAAGAATAGGCAAATATTTTATTAGATGAATTTTGATGCGTTTCGTTTCTTTTATTTACACTGCGACACATTTTTGAAGCCATCAACTGCAAACTCCTGCTCGTGTTAAATTTCTCGAAGTACTTAGAGAAACTAAAAAAACGCTACTGGGGTTCTGCTAGTTTGACTGCTGTTCGACTTTATGGCTTCATTTATATTTTGGGTAAAAATTTTAGCAATTTTAAGGGACTAGAAGTAGTTTATTTGGTTTAGTTTCTTACACTTTTGTATCCTGGTCTATAACTTTATTGATGCTGAAGGTGTCCGAGATATTGCCGTGAAAAAATTGCATTTTCTTCGGAAAATCAGACCCGAACAGCAGCTAAACTATAAAAACACAAAGAGCATTTTATTAGTTCCTATATGTACTTCGAGAAATTGAACAAGAGAAGGAGCTTGCATTTTTGGTGACACACAGTGTTATCATGATTGCAATTAGGGATGGGCAAATGAATAAAATGTATCGATATATATCGTATCGATATTTTTGAACAGTATCGATATATATTTTTTGAAAACATCGATATTTCGATATATCGATATTTTTTGCCTACAAATGTTGCCAAAATATTCCAAATCTAAAATAAATACACATACTAACATGTAGTGCCATAACCGCCAAAAAAAGTTTAAGCGATATAAATTTTTAACAACCATTGTGACCTTATGGGTTTTTAAGGATTTTTAAAAAAGATTAGCATAAAAAATTTTGCTGATTAAGCCTTTAGAAACCCTCAATAATTTTTATAAATAAGGATGTAATTCATTGAATAATGAATGCCCGTGTTTAACACTTCAAAGTTCATCATTGCGGGATATGAGAGATATACACTTTGCATCCCAACAAAAATATTTAAAGACATCGCGAAACTTAATGAACTCCATGAGTGGAGAAAACCCAAATTGATATTGGTATCGAAAAAGGAAATAAATTTATCCATACATCTGTATTTTTAATTTGTATTATAAAATAATTTCTGAAAAACTGCATTCATTTCGAATGCGCAATTAGTCACTTTAAGAAATTTAATACAAAGGAAATACGTATGTTAAGTTATACGTAACCTACTGTAGCCCCTTAACGCTGCCTGAGTTATTACTTTACGTTGCTGTTCTGTGCTGTGCCGTTCTATTTCTAAATTTTAATATTTACTTTTTGTGTAATAAATTAGGTGTTTCTGACCAGAACGGTCACAGTTTTCCACTAAATTGATGAGTTTTGCATCGTCCATTGCTATGTTTCAATATAATTTTATGTTTTTCTTTTAAAAATGCAATTTTTTGAATCACAGTTTATTTTATTTTATTTTATTTATGCTGCCACTTATAATTAGTTAAAATTTTTTTAATTTTCTCAGATTGAAGCGAAACAGAAAAGAATGAAAGGAAAAAACTAACGGCTTGTATAAGATCTATATAAACCAAAAAGTGTCAGCTGATTCGTAACAGAACAGAAAGTAAAAGATAATTTTGCCTTTAGGCTTATACCCACACAATCGAAATTCGGCATTTAGCTTAGTTAACAAATAAAAGTCACCTGGCTTAGTGGGGTCACCTTATAGATGCGCCTGGGCTGTTATTATGAAATGTCTCTTTTTTTTTTAATGTAAATTGCAAATTACCTAACTGCATACTTAATAATACCCAAATTGTTTACTTTCATTTTAAAAAATGCAAGCTTAGTGAATCACCCTATTGCGTATATCGAGTCGAATATTCATCTACGAGATTTTTGTCATAGAATAAAGAAAACTTATAAAAGTTTTGACTATATTGACTATGATACATATCGTCGCCTCAGAATAGGTTTATCCCAGATGCCAGAAAGTTGTAGTGGAGAAAAACAACAAAGAAGGTTTACATAAAATGTTCTCAAAATATACCCGATTGAATTTCTTTTGTATTTGCACCACTGCTTCCGATACATGTTTTGAAGAAAAATTTAAATTTATGTGAACTTTCATGAATTAAGTTAGAAATTAATATTACTTTATTGTAAAAGTAAAAATATGTTTCGTGTTCCGTACACCACTTTCCTTAATGTATTTTCAAAAAGTAGCTTTTAGTGCTCCTTACGTATACTTAACTGCTGTGTCACAGATATGCTCTAGGTTATAGTGAGTACCGGCCTTTACGGCCTAATCTCTCGGGTGGTTTAAACACCGGGTGTAGGTAAGACGCCAAACCATCGCCCCCATGCACCCTTTAGAATGAATCACTGTGTCAACTCAACAAGGCAATCTTTGAATATAGTTATCCCTGTACTATGTTCAAGTACCTTGCTGAGATACATTCAGCTATCTAAACTCTTCACCGTAATGAGTTTGTCAAAACAGTACTATCTGTTGTATGGCAACAGCACCTAGAATAGTGTCTGGCTGACTGCGTCACGCCAATCACTAGCATTGATTTAACACTGGGAAGACAATACTATTCTCCCGGCGTTTTTGATAGCAACCCAGTGGTTGCTACCAAATCGTTGTGGCTGTCCATCACGTACATACACCCAAACTCCTAGAGCAGCTCGACTGTCGGGCAACCGGCACCCGTGGAACCAGAAGTAGCCTCTGATGAGACCTCGGGATTCCACCACAAGGGCTTCACCTCTATCGTCTTTTGAACTCAGGGCCAGTTCCAGGCGACGCTGCAACTGGCTGACATAAAAAGACCTGCTTTCCTTTTATAAATATGTGCACATCCTTTGCTCTGTTGCCAGAGATCGGGTGGTAACGCATAAGTTCTATGGGTAATGTACCAAAGGTATGGCAACGGAAAAAGCCACATCACCCCAGCTGGAGCCCCGAGATTGCCACAACCGTAATCAAAAATAGATCCCCTGGGGAACTCCTGTGTCACATTTTTCTTGTTGTCCAGAGAAATAAGTTCGATCTTTTAACGCCGACCAAGAAGCCGCCGCCGTAATATTTTAACTATCGATCCGATTACACACTTACACAAGAAAAACAAGTAATTGAAGTGTATTTAATGTAGAGAATGAAATTAAATGATTTCTGTTATACTCAAACCAGCGTTGACACTTTCTGTGTAATAGTGCAAAATCTGGGGTCTAATCGTCGCTTTCGATAACGAGCTGATTCGATCATTTTTTCCAGTTTGAGATTATGGCAATCGCTATCGAACAATGTAATAAGATGGTTCGATATCGAATGCCATAATCTCAAAGTGAAAAAATGTCATCGAATCAGCTCGTTATCGAAAGCGACGATTAGACCCCAGGGGTCTAATTTCAAATTCTTTGCACTATTTTTGAACCATAAACTTTTTGTGTAATTTTGCACTATTTGATTTAAACGGAATTTATATTTCTGTACTGAAAGGCGATCACAACATAAGATGACATAGGACAAACTCGAGTTATATACATATGCTGCAAAATTATGCAAACGAAACTTCATACTTGCGTGAAATCCCAATGTCTTAAACGAAGTGTATTGTAAAGATATGTGGATATATATGAGTAGGTGAGATGCAAAACTCGTTTGTTACACGTTAACAGAATTATGGGAAAAAGCAAAAAACGTACAGCAGTTGATTAAATGGACCAAATTAGTGGAATACTTTAAATTCCCATGAAAGAATATAAAAAAGAGCATACATTGATACAATCTCTATATTGCTTGCTATAAAATTCCTGAAGAACTACTAGAATCAATCATCATCTTGATTTTTTAGGGTTCCGTACACCAAAGGTGAAATGGAACCCTATTGTTTTCGCTACGCTGTCCGTCACAGGGTATTTTCTCGAGAACCGTAAGAGCTACGGACCCTGTGTAGACCCTTGGCCGCTACAACAACAAATACATGAGAGTTGGAAATTAAAGGGTGTGCCAAAACGAGCAACAAAAATGTTAAAATCCCATGTAATATACATACAATTGTACGTATACACACTTGAAATTTGTAAAGTTAGTGTATTTTTATACAGACTACAACAATTAACACTAAAATTTCCAAAAATTTAAATTAAAGGGTGTTCCATCAGTTAATGCCATTTTGACTATGTAATTTTGATAACTTGCTGTATCTTGGAAACCGTAAGAGCAAACTTCTTGAAATTTTCAAAACCGGTAAAACACAAAAATTATAAAATCGCCAAACCGAAAAAAAAATCGCCAAAATCCAAAAAAAAAATCGCCAAAGCGAAAAAAAGCACCAAATTAAAAAAATTTCTAAATCGAAAATAAATCGCAAAAAACCTGAAAAATCGCCAAAATGAAAAAATCGTCAAAATGAAAAAAAATCGCCAAAATGAAAAAATCGCCAAAATGAAAAAAATCGCCAAAATGAAAATAAAATCGCCAAAATGAAAAAAAATCGCAAAAATTTAAAAAATCGCCAAAATGAAAAAAAAATCACCAAAATTAAAAAAAAATCGCCAAAATGAAAAAAAATTGCCAAAATGAAAAAAAATCGCCAAACTGGAAAAAAAATTCTAAAACGAAAATAAATCGCGAAAAACCGGAAAAATAGCCAACACGAAAAAATCGCCAAAATGAAAAAAAATCGTCAAAATGAAAAAATCGCCAAAATGAAAAAAATCGCCAAAATGAAAATAAAATCACCAAAATGAAAAAAAAATCGCAAAAATTTAAAAAATCGCCAAAATTAAAAAAAGTGCCAAAATGAAAACAATCGCCAAAAATTAATAAAATCGCCAAAATGAAAAAAAATTCTAAAACGAAAATAAATCGCGAAAAACCGGAAAAATAGCCAACACGAAAAAATCGCCAAAATGAAAAAAATCGCCAAAATGAAAAAATCGCAAAAATTAAAAAAATTGCTAAAATGAAAAAAAAATCGCCAAAATGAAAAAAACGCCCAAATTAAAAAAAATCGTCAAAATTAAAAAAAATCGCCAAATTTAAAAAAATCGCCAAAACGAGAAAAAAGTGAAAAATAATAAAAAAAAATTATTTCAGCTGAAAAAACGTAAAAAAACACTATATTAAAAAAATGCTCAAATCCCAACGTACGGAACCGTTCGTGCGCGAGTCAAAGTCGCACTTTAGTGAATTTATTAATTTTGTTATACTTTTTTTATATAGTAAAAAACTACATATCTCTTTTTATTTTTTAACTTAAAGTGTAAAGCTTACCAAAAAATAATAAAAAAAAATATTTTCTTGTTCCACTGGTGCCAACGCTGACTCAAACATGCATAATTAAGGTTTTTTATTTAGTTTTAGTGTTTAGTAAGTTTATATTAAAACATTTAATCGGCGGCTGCGTCTGGGTCATGATGCATTTGCTAACAGACGCCGTTGAATTTTTCGTACGGCACCTTCTTTTTTTTATTAATCATTTCTTATAGAAATGAAGCAAAACAAGAATTATCTTTACTTCAAACGTTTTTGTATGACGAATTTGACGCAATCGCCAAACAGAGGCGTGTACAGCAAAACAATATTTATTAAACCTAAAAATAGTGCAAATGGAGCAAAATGAATGCTTAATATCTCAGAAACTATAATAAATTTCGTGAAACGCGTTTTTGATTCAGAAAGAGGGTTTCAAAATATACATATGTACATATATATATACAATAGGTATACAGTGTATATTATACACATGCTTATATTCCGTACCTAACTCATTTATTTTAAGAATGGTCGGTGGAGCAAAACTATTCCGGGTCGACGATATGTAAATGCAACAACAAAAGTTGAGGAAGTATGAACTAAAAATAAAATGGTTGAGAGACACAATCTTAAATCTTATGAAATGATATATGTATGACCAAAGTGACAAACATGACCGTTGTATTTTCTTGTTTTCTTTGTAGTTGTTTTTGTCTTATGCCATGATCTTATAAAAGAATAATGTCTGCTGCGGTCAATGAGCTAATGGCAACAGAACAGCAATAAAAACTAAAATAAATTCAGGTCCATACATATCTCACACACTCATGCATACACATATACACACATTCTCTTATGTATGTTGAGTCTTTAATGCGTAGGCCATGTTGCAAAGAACCGGTACCAAGAATTTACCCTTCAATTTCTTGATGTGGCTTTCTTTGTGTAAGATTTCACTAGGTAGAAATTTGGTTTTGTTTTAAAAGTATTTAAAAAATCTTCTTTTTTTAGTTTTAATTTTTAAATCGTTTGGGTTTGCTGTTTCATAAAATCTAAGGCCCTTTAGAAACTAAGTTCTCTTCAAGTTTTACGTCCAAGCGTGAGTTTAAATTGATTTTGTTTCTTTGACAGTCTTTATAAAACTCTTTTATTTGGGTTAAGAAGCTGCATATGTACATTCATACATAGATATGTATGTACATATGTATGTATGTATATAGTATATTTAAGTAAGTATGTACATATGTATAACCTTTGTACGATTCGGTTTTACACATGGTCTAGGTAAAACGTTTGTCTTTAATTTGGGCTTAAATCATTTTTGTGACACATTTATTGCTTATATACCTATACATATATGTATATGTATGTATACACTGAACAAAATATTATCCAAACAAATTTTTATACCCTTTACCAACAAAAATGGTAAAAAGGTATATATAGGTTTGTCATTCCGTTTGTAATTTCTATAATATCAATAAGCGACCCATAAAATATATATATTCTGGATCCTTATGCATAGGGAAGACGAATAAGCGATGTCCGTCTGTCCTTGTGTCTGTACGTGAAATCGGTTTTCCGAAGCTCCCAGAAGAGCTAGAGACTTCGTTCTTGGACTGGTGTGTCAGAAATTTTCCAAAATAGATTGGTATTGAAATTCAGCAAAATCGAGCAGACGATTGCTGAGCTGGAAAACTTAAACTTTATTTTGCCATATAAAAGTAACTACCGAAAACAAATTTTTATTTTTTTTACTAAATGAACTTATTTTACACTTCAGTACGACTAAAATTAGAATTTTAAAGACGTTTCCAGGGTTACTTTAACTTTTTGTGTTATGTAAAATTAACTATGTCTAAAATTATATAGGGTATTTTCTCGAGAACCGTAAGAGCTAGAGACCTGAAATTTGGACACAGTGTGTAGACCTTTAGCCGCTACAACAACAAATACATGAGAATTGGAAATTAAAGGGTGTTCCAAAACTAGCAACGAAAAATGTTAAAATCCCATGTAATATACATACAATTGTATGTTTGTACATATATACACTTGAAATTTGTAAGGTTAGTGTATTTTTATACAGACTACAAAAATTAACACTAAAATTTAAAAAAATGTAACTTAAAGGGTGTACCATCAGTTAATGCAATTTTGACAACTTGCTGTATCTTGGAAACCGTAAGAGCAAAACTCTTGAAATTTTCAAAATCGGTAAAACTAAAAAATCAAAAAATTATAAAATCGCCAAACCGAAAAAAATCGCAAAAAGCAAAAAAAAATCGCCAAAACGAAAAAGCACCAAATTACAAAAAAAATGTCTAAGACTAAAATAAATCGCGAATAACTGGAAAAATTGCTAACATGAAAAAAAATCGCCAAAATGAAAGAAAATCACCAAAATGAAAAAAAAACCCAAAATGAAAAAAAATCGCCAAAATGAAAAAAATCGCCAAAATGAAAAAAAAAAATCGCCAAAATGAAAAAAATCTCCAAAATAAAAATAGCCCTAAAACAGAAAAAAATCGCCAAAATGAAAAAAAACCCCAAAACAGGCAAAAATCGCCAAAATGAAAAAAATCGCCAAAATGAAAAAAAGCCCCAAAAACAGAAAAAAATCGCCAAAATGAAAAAAAAAGTTTGTCCTAAGTAGAACAAAAATAAGCAAATTAACAAACATGTGCATAGTTAGTAAGGAACAAAACGACAATGGTAAGACTGTTGTAATATATATGGAAGATGGTAAATTTTGAGCCTTCATTACCTAACATATATGTATATGAGCAAATTGAAAAATGCAATGAATCAAACCAATTCACATATTCCATTTGCAATAAAGTTTCGTATATAAGGCAGACATCTACATCAACTGACACCACACACAGTGGACCAAAACACAGAAGAACGCTGATGAGGAAGGTTTGGTGGCCTTCGAAAACGGCTGGCTGTTCCGTTCAACTATGTGTTGTTGTCAGAATATTTACAACTAACTTTGATGTTATTTGTTCATTAATAATTATCACATGTAATTTGGCTTAAAAAGCGTCACGAACATTAGCCTATTCAATTCATAAGAATATAGAAAAAGAATCGCCAAAATGAAAAAAATCTCCAAAATGAAAATAAGCCCCAAAAACAGAAAAAAATCGCCAAAATGAAAAAAACCGAAACTGAAAAAAAAAACTTCAAAAAAGTTAAAAAGCCACATTAAAAAGTGCTCAGAACCGAATGTACGGAACCCTTCGTGCGCGAGTCAAAGTCGCACTTTACTGAATTTTTTAATATTAAAGGAATTAAATGAAACTAAGTTTTTTCTTATTTAGTTTTTGCTTCGTTCACTTAACATATTTTATGTATTTTTTAAAGAACTGGATTGGTATCAATAATCAGAAAAATCCAAAATTATGACTCCAGGGTTGGAAAACTTACACTTTTTGTGTTATGTAAAATTAAATAGTTCTAAAAATTTTTTTCTTTTCCTTTATAAATTGAATATATTTTATGTTTCTGAAAGAAAAGTTTGGCGTATAAAATTTGAAAAATGAAAATTACAGCTCCAAAAATGGAAACTTTGATTTTTTTTTAAATATTAAAGTATAAAATTAATTTTTTTATTTCTTTGTTCACTTAACACACTTCATTAATTTTTTAAATCAGAAAAATCTAAAAGGTTGATTCCAGGGTTGCTAAATTTATTGTTTTTTTACAAAAGTAACTAGGTCAAGTTAGTTTTTTCTTTTTGTTTACAAGTTTTATATACTTTATGACTTAGAATGAAATAGTTTGGCGTAGAAATTAGAAAAATAAAAAACATAGCTCCAGAGTTGGAAAACTTAAATTTTTTCTAGTATATAAAACTAATTATTACTTTGGTAATTACATATATTCTATATTTTATAAAGAAACTCAGAAAAATGGTTCCAGGGTTGGAGCTTAAAAAAAGTTTCGGTAAAAAAATAACCAAAATTATTTTTTTTTCAGTTAAACAGATTTCATGTTTTAGGAAAATCATTACTCAAGATTTTTTATACATGGTTAATTTTTTTATGGATATCTAAACTAATTGAAGTATAAACGAAGGTTTGTGCTTATTGTGCTCTCAGCATAATAACTATTAATTTTTAGTAAATGGAGATAAAACTAAAATTTATCGCTAAAGACATAAAGGACATGTTCCGTTTCATTTTCCTATTACCTTTCCTTTCTGCTGAACAAATTTCAAACAAATCTTGTAGGAATAAATGTTTACATAATACCACGATGTATACCATTTGCAATGGGAAATTTAAATCAAGACACTAAGCAGTTTTGCAACATCAATGATTATTAAATACGGGAAAATATAAAACAAGTTAGTTTACTTGGTATGGAGGTGCAATACTAAGACTATTTTAGAGTTATTAAATAGCAGCACGGTTTTTGAACATCTCGAGAGCGAGTAAACAAGCCGCAATATTTTGGTAATGTATTGACGTGACGTCGATGTTGACTGAAATAAGAGTGAATGTAAAATATATCTTAACCACAGAGTGTAGAGTAAAATATTCAACTATTGCTAATATCGAAAATAAAATAATTGAATCAAATTCTTTAATCGAAAAATACTGAAAGATCACTTACTATTAATTGTTTTAGAGAAAAAAATTATAAATTTTTCACAAAACAAATATGTTTGTATGTGTCTGTTTATATGAACGTACGTTGGTAAAGGGTATATAAGATTCGGCACAGCCGAATATAGCACTCTTACTTTTTAATATTAAATTTAAAATTAAATTTATATTTTTTTAATGCAACAAACTAAGTTGTTGATACGACAAACGCAGAAATTTTTTGCATATTTGATTGAAATGCCAATTAAAGTTTAAACCAATTTTATCTATGGTGTTGCGTTTGGTTCTTGATAACAGTCTTATAAAATCTTTTAAAGAAATAGAGGTTCCGAGAAAGATGTAAAAGTATAACAATGTGAAGTCATATTTTAATTTGACACCATTTTGTATGTGATAAAAGTTAAACACTCTTTTAAAGTTTACACTCTCGTAAATAAACTGTCAACTATATTATGGAAATTTATTTACACAAACCTGTTAAGTTTGCCTAACAATTTTTACTCGTAAGCTTAAGCTGTGCAATTGTGAATTTTGTAAACATCAACTTTTTCGAATAATTTAAAAAATTTGGTTTTTTTTGGCTTTCTTTCCACAATTTTAGACCAAATTCACAATTTGTTATTGGTATAGAGATATATAAATATGCATGTGCACCTAATTCTGTTTTTACACGATAAATTCGTTCTTCGAAAGCTCGCGTAAATACATTAGTACACAGAGAAAACAGATTCGTTGAGACAACCGAATTTGTTGCCAATCGAATTTTGGTGGTTGCACCAACTATATAGAATTATGGTATAACGACTGCAATTTTCTTGTGGTACCACTATATTTTAATTATAACCCTTAAACAAATAGTTGCAGCAACAGAAAAAATTGGTTAACAGTATGGAATTTGAAAAAAAGTTATTCTTGCTACCGAAAATGTGGTTAGTATAACTGAAACAATATCATAATTGGTACCTGTGAAAGAAAAATTGGCCTCCCTTGCTGAAATAAAATAAGCAATAAACGCAAATAAAAATATACAATTTAAGAAATTTATTATTTAACATATTGTCATAAGTTATTTTTAATTGAAATTTATTTATTTCAACCACACATTTTGAACAGCCACAAACCTATTATCTTATGCACAGACTTTCACAAACCATTTGAGAATTCATAAATCATAATATCTTTGAAAGTCACAAAAGTTAATTTTTAATTTGCTGCAACGAGTATAAACTATGATAGTAAGCTCAACCTATAGTTAGTTGCAGCAACTGATAGAAAGTGTTTATTTTAACCTTAATATAGAACGACAATTTTTTAGTTGCCAATAGCAAAAGTTGATAGTAACATCCAATTCATAATATTTTATTCGGTTGTGTTAACCAATCAATGAATTAGTCATGACAAAAGCATACGCTCGGTTGATGCAATCAATTTAAGAATTGTCAGAATCATATCTTTATTACAATTATGCCCTTATGGCAATAAACATGGATTGTTTTTTGGATCAACAGAAAATTTATTGTGTGAACTGAAATATAGTTTATGCAAATGATATTTTGTTGGCCTAACCATTTTCCAACCAATCTTTTTTCTGGGTGTAAAAATATCCACATTAAATGAGGGAATTGGTTCCACGCATGAAATATCAAGTAAAATAAAATAAATAATTACAGCCGTATTCATAAAAAATAGTAGATTGGGGTATAAAAAGCTTATTAGTTAAAAACCATTTTAAGGCTTAATAAGGTTTTTTAAATATTGGTATTCATAATCAGTATTTTAACTAAAAATCAATTAACTTGATTTTCTATAAATATCGTGGCAACCCTGTATTCTTTATTTGTCACTTGCATCTTAGTTCTGCACAACAGCGATTATTAATTCACAAAGTACTCGTGTTTATAATTGTTTGTTTGTCGGTTTTCAGAGAAATATTGTTTTTATAAAATAAAAAATGTGTTCCAACTTGTACCTATTTAATAAAAAATTAAAGCAGTTCACAACGAATCTTACTAAAAAGTGCTTTTTATATGAATTTTTTTATTGCAAATGAAGAAGCACTGGAATAACGAGTTTTATTGTATTTGTTTTGAGTGTTTATACATCACTAGTTAATTTTTTATAATTATTATTATTTTTGTTAACACATAAAGTTAGAAAATAATGACTGGGAATGGAAAGTGAATCGCTATTTTTCTTTTAAATAATCTTTTGGAGTCCATTTAATATTTCGGCAATAGTTTCTATAAAATAATTAAATTGTTTTTCTAGAGAACAGTGATATATACATATGTAAGTACATACATACATACACACAAGCAAAGAAAAATTACAATAACAACATCTTAAAATTGGTTTAAACATGGGGGTTGTCAATTTTAAAATTTGCTGATTTACGCAAGGTTTAAAAAACGTTTTTTAAGCTAAAAATCTATTATGAATACAATTTTAGCAAATATTGCTTAAACAACTTATGAAATGCTGTTTGAAAATTTTATGAATACGGCTGTTAACATTTATGTTGCTTTATATACAAACATACATACATTTTTTATTTAAACAAAAAATAATATAAAAAATTTTCATTTAGCAAAGTATTAACAAAAATCATAAAACTAAAATATGTATATAAAATTACTTATATAAACTAGCGGACATTCTAAATTATAATTAGTTAGCCTATAAAAATAAATAATACGCACGTAATAAATGAATTCATATAAAAAACTTTATGAATTACAGTTTATCAAATTCAGAAATATCTACTATTTATGTATATGGGAATATTTTTCATATTCGGGCCTATTCTGTAAATCACGATATGTCAAATCAGGATTTTAAAAAAATTGTTATTGTGAATTGCACTATCTATAGCGTTGGAAGTTGGATAAAATATTATGTATATTATATTATAAACACGTAAGAATGCTATATTCGGCTGTGTCGAATATACGTCGTACGTATATGGACTATATACATACATGCACACACATATACATATACATATATTTGTTTTGCAAATAAAAATGGTCAATTATTTTTGCTCTAGTGTAGTTTATAGTAAGTGACCTGTGGGTATTTTTCGACTAAAGAATTTGGTTGAAAGATTTTATTTTCGATATTAGCAATGGTTCAATATATTATGAGTATTGTGCACTCTGTAGTATATAAAGCTTAGTCTTAACGATATCATGAATCAGCAAATATGCATATGCTTATATTCATATGCTTTCAAATAACAACAAGTCTCGCTTTCAGCATATATATGTACATACATATATGTTAGGCGTGCTGAAAGTACCAAATTTCTTAAGGTCAACATATGTTAGCAAAAGTTTATAGGTATAACATATGATTTAGCATACAATTTTTGTGTCTACACAATATGTTGAATTTCGTGTGCTGATATACATATACATATGTTGAGTCATGTGAGCATTTGCTCAAATGTAAAATAAATTTGACAATTATCTTTCTTTATTAGTAATTTTTATCAATTATAACTTTTAGTGGAAAAATTAATATTTTTGGTGTATAATTTCTAAATTTAAATAAAGAAATAATTTTATATGTAGGAACCCATAGACCTTTTACGGTTATAAGTTTTATTTTAAAAATTACTTTGGAATCATTATTTCTTGAGTTTTATTTATTCCTCAGGATATAAAAGCTAGTTTTGAAGTTTTATTACTTGCTAAGAAAATATCAGTTACTTTTTGATTTTGATTGTTTTGTTTAAAAATGTTCATTTCATTTATTCAATATAACTTAATATAATTTAATCGTTAGGTTTTTTACAGACTCTGGCTATAATTTCGATTTTAAATCAATTAATATTAATTTTAGCGCTTTAGTCAGTTTCAAAATTACCATTTTTAATCAATATAAAAATATAAATTAAAAAGAAACAGTTATTTTCTAAGCAAAAAATTAAATTTAAAAAATATATATTATTTTCTGAGGAATAAAGAATAATCAAGAAATAACTTTTATTTTCTGAGGAAAATGATTTTTTTAACAAAAATTAAACAAATAAAAATCAATTAATCTATAGGTAATCCACGTAAAAAAGAGTATATTGGTGTATTCTTTGTGCACGTAGCACTTCTGTATGAGTTTGGTTTTTTAGTTTAAATTTGGAAAATAATCGTTATTTGCGATCCCTGACAAAAAGAAAACTTAATGTTTATAGATTATTTTGATTTTTATAATAATATTAGTTTTCTTTTTTAAACACAATGCCGAAATTCACAATTACTGTTTCCTTTTAACCAAGGGTGCCACAGGTATAATATGCGGCAAATTCCCAAATTTAAGAGAAAATATGGCAAATCAAGCATCACTTCTCATACATGTTACAAAGTAAATATATGGATTAATATGAATAAAAAAAAGTATTTGCTTTTTACTTAAAAATTTGTTTTAAAACCCCAAATATGTGTGTGGTTTTTGTTTTTCTAAACAAATTTTTAAGTAAAAATTAAATACTTTTTTTTATTCATACTACCCATGGTGTCTAAAGGATATGTTAAAATCGTGAACATACGTTTGTTGACAACGTTAACAAATACACTTCATATGTGGTTATACATACGTATGTATGTAGAAAAAATTTAGTGTCTACCCCATACGTTGGCACTGGTAATAAATTTTTCATCATAAATATGCTGATTCAACATATCGTCTAAAATTAGATTAACATTTGCCATATTGGTACCAAAACCGAAAACTTAGTTAAATAATTATATTATGGTACTAAACAAATTTCTGTTTTAACACATCTGCAAGCAACCTAAATTAATTAGAACAGCTGCATTCGTGTATCCCGCATCATGTATTTAAAGATTTCTCTCCGTGTTTTGGTATGCATTTTTTTTAACTTTACAAAATTAGGGTTACTAGCCTGTCGAAATCAAAAAGTCGTGCACTATTTCTCCCCTAATGTCAAGAAAATCAAAAAATAATTGTTTCTTGGATTTGGCGAAGCCGAGTATATTACTTGTATTTTATTGTACATCAAGGATGTTTTTATTCAAAATAAAAAAAGTAGTCAAATTTACAAAAAAAATTTTAACGTTCTAAAAATTTCTATAATTTACAGAAAGCAATAAAATCTTTTAAACTCACAAAGTTGCTAAACAACAATTAACTAAAAATTCACCTTTATTGTTCTCCACTGAACACAACGCAATCATATCGTGAGAATAATTGTATTACCATTGAATCAATCAGTAGTTCAGCCCCTGAGTCAGTAAAATCAATTCATTTTACGACCGTTTTATAGTTTTTACGACAGTTTCAAACACACTTGAAATTTTTTTAAATCCAAATTGATGTTGTTTACAAATGAGCAGACATAAAAACAGTCAAACCACAAATTTTAAACAAATAATAAAAACAACCATTACAGCCATTAAATGAACATAAAATTACGGAAATAAAAACTAAATATGTATGTATATACAAAACACATAATTCTGTACAATCAGTCAGTTAGTTAGTTAGACAAGCAACCAACCACCCCAGCTGTAAGCTAGACAAAATTTAGAATTTTAATATAAAACTCCGGCAGTGCAACAATCATCGAGTGGCAAAATAAGGTGTCTAAATGGGTCGTAAAAATGAACAATGAGCAAACATAAGCAACTAAAGTTTTATGTTTATTTAATTTCTTCATAACAATTTAATTTTATGGCATTTTTACGGGAATTCTTAATAAAATCAATATGAACTGAACCATTTTAAATGATGCAAGTCTCTCAACAGGTAATTGGCACACCAATCCCTAAAGGTGAAGTTACATAACACGCGTTAGTGCGCGTGCGAACTGTAGGCATCTGTCAAAAAAAGTTGAAATAGTGTTTATGCATACGACAACAGTGATGCCAACTTTTGAGAAAAAGGTCTAAAAAGGGCTAAACTTGAAAAATATACGTTTAGCGCAACATTAAGTAAAATTTTTGAAAAAAGCGCGATAAGGGGCTAGTTTTAAAGTAATCAGCACTAGTAATTTTACACAACAACTTTAAGCCTTTTTGCACTAGTTCTTGCTATTCTAGAAAATATACTAGTGTGACCTGTCCCACGATGTCAACAGAAATCGTTCGATCGAATACTTATATTGAAAACAACAACATATGTTCTAATCTTATTGTTCTTTGCAATACAAGTTTTCGATCAAACGATTTCTGGTGACATTGTGGAACAGCCCGGTAGCTTTTAGACATACATATACATACATATGTACAGGTAAGTCAATTTTAATTTGGTCGTTATTATATAAAAATCTGTTTTAGGCTATACTGAGAGTCTTTCAAAGCACAAAATATTTGGAAGAAATAGAACACTATACCTTATTGTTACTTCTTTTTTAAATTGGTAAAGCAAACTAACAGAAGAAAATGAGTAAAACAATGCTGTCACGTTATTTCATAAGTCGATATTGCTAAATTAAAGGAAAAAAAAAGTTCGTAAAAATTTAAATGTAGACATATCGAGCAAAAGTAAGAAGGGGCTAAAAGGGCTGAAAGATAATTGTAAAAAGTGCTAGATTAGCGTGTTTTTTAGTTTCGGGCCAAAAATTTTTTTCGCGTTTCCAGTGACTCAAAACGGGCTAAATCTAGCCCGAAAAGAGCTAAGTTGGAATCACTGTACGACAAGTTACATACGAAACTCTTTGACGCGTTTGCCACAGAAACTTGGTTAACTTTCAACTTTTTAACGCGTTCTGTTGTTTTGACAACTAATCAGCCGACAATAAAAAAGAAAAATATTAAAAATATTAGAATCATGAAGGAAAATCTTAATAAAGAGCTTGAATAATATACAGTATTGCACAAAAAAAAATTTAAAATGTTCCAAGAACATTTTTCAATGTAAAAATAGATAAAACAAGTAAGAGTGCTATATTCAGCTGTGCCGAATCTTATATGTATATGTAGTATACAGATACATACATAAGTACATACATAGCATATTTGTTTTGTGATAAAATTTATAATTTTTTGTTATAGTGCAATTTTTAGTACGTTATCTCTCGGTTTTTTTCGACTAAAGAATTTGCTTGAGTAAAGATCTTCCTAAACATGAAATATTTTTAACTGAATAAAAAATTATTTTTGGTAATATTTAACCCAAATTTTTGTTTAGCTTCCAACCCTGGAATTATTTAAATTTTTCTGGTTTTAATACGAGCACAAATTTATTTCTTTCTAAAATATAGAACATATTTAATTACCAAAGAACTAACTAGCTTTATATAAAAATTTGGTAAAAATACATATAACCAAAAATAATTTTTTTCAGTTAAAAATAATCATGTTTTAGAAAGATCTTTACTCAAGCAAATTATTTAGTCGAAATAAACCGAGATGTCACTTACTAAAACTTGCACTATAACAAAAAATTATAAATTTTATCACAAAACAAATATGTTATGTATGTACTTATGTATGTATCTGTATACTACATATATATACGTTGGTAAAGGGTATATAAGATTCGGCACAGCCGAATATAGCACTTACTTGTTAAATTTGTCATAGCTTCAGTATTTTCATTCAGATATTAAAGTATAATATATCGATGAGTTTGTTTGTGGCAGACAAATTTTTTTTAATTCCAAAGTTTTTGACCTCAAATAATCTTTACATCTTACCTCAAATTATACAACAAGGACTAAGCAAAAAAAGCAAAGTAAAATAATAGAAATTTTCGTCGATCATATCTAGACGTGATTCAAGTTGGCTATATTTTTCACGGCTATCGAGTTTAGAAAAAATGTGGCCCATGCGATGTACTACATGAACAAACCGCTCGTTGTTTTGTGAATGAGATGGATAGGCTGTGAAAATAATTAGGTTTAGCAAAGAAAACTATGAAATGAAGATATTTTTCTTGCGCTTACCTGTTAATTCGATTACATTTTGCGAACATTGTAATGCTTCCAGATGGTTTTGGGTATAGTTAGAACTGCAAGCATAGCGACTCTGTCAATTCGAATTTATTCCAATTTATCATATCGAACTATGAGTCACTTTCGGAGTTTATAAAATTAACAACTTGTGTATAGAACATTTGACAAATGCATCCAGTTGCATCATAACGAGCTAATAAAATTTTAGTATAGCCATCTGAACGCACATATTACACAACTGGAACTATGGTTAAACTTATGGAGAATTAAAGTAAACGAGCAAAAGTGTGTTCAGGTAACATTTACCCTGCGATGAGATACTTGTGCTCCAATTCGAATCAACAATCAAGTTGTTCCTCAACATTCACTCGTAAATACCATAAAATACGTTTATACGCAGGGCTTATTTGCAAATAAAACAGGAAATTGTTGCCATATTATTGTTTTTATTGCGACTTACTAATTCAGAAAACTATTCACGATTAACGCACTAATTGCAAATAAAATGCTTGAGGTTGCCACGCTTACAAATGTTTGATAACAAAAAACAATAAATGGATAAAAATTGCAACAAAAAACATTGATAGAAGAAAATAATGCCGATTTTAATCGTTATTTCATATTTTGTACATTTACACAATTTTTTTTTGTCAACATAAGTAAGTTTGCTATAAAAGTGTTACCAAGTTGGTGTACTTTTGCTATGCCGTATAAACAGTGAGTTAATTTATTTGCAAATAATATGGTGCTACCGTGCCACCCTGAGCAAAAAAAATCGCTATATCAAACCTTAAGATCGGACTGTAAATATGGAAGATATAACCAAAAACTAAAAAGGCGACCCCTACGTTCGGCAAAAGAAAATAAAAATTTTTTGAAGTGTCCTTGGAACAATACCTTACATTCGCTGGTGTACGGATAAATTTTTTTTGTTGCCTGTTAGGCGAGACGCTCTAGTGTACCTGTATAGCTATGTCATTCAGTGTGTATTTTCCATAATATTAATAAGCTACCCATAAAGTATATGTATTATGGATCCTTATGCAAAAGAGAAGACCAATAAGCGATGTCCGTCTATCTGTTCGTGAAATTCGTTTTTCGAAGCTCCCAGAAAAGCTATAGACTTCGGCCTTAGAGTGGTGTATCAGAAATTGTCCAAAATAGGTTGGTATTGAAAACTACCAAAATTATGTTTACGGTTTCACAGCTGGAAGATTTAAACTTTATTTTGCCATATAAAAGTGTTATTAAAAATTAAACAACAAAATAAACAAGTAACAGTGCTATATTCGGCTATGCCGAATCTTATATACCCCTCACCAACGTATGTACCATACCAAAACTCTTTAGTGGTATATATCGCGCTTATGTAAATGGTTTATTCCTAAAGAATTTTTTTCGTTTTTGTTCAGCAGAAAGGATTGGCTTCAGGTAAATGAAATGGAACATGTCCTCAATTTATTTTATAGCTGCTGTTTACCGATTTTTTTTATTTTATCTCCATTTACTATACATTAATAAGAATTCGTTACAAGCTGTCAACGAAAGACCATCGATTTGAGACATAACTGTGCTGAGCGCATAATAAGCATCATGGCAAAAAACCTTCGTTTATACTTAAATTTGATATACATATAAAAATTCAGCAAATATAAAATAAATCTTCAATAAAATTCTTCCTAAAACATGAAATACTTTTAACTGGAAAAAAGTTATTTTTGGCTATTTTTTTACCCAATTAAATTTATTTTAATTTCCAACCCTGGAACCATAATTTCAGTTTTTCTGGTTTTAATATTAATTTATTTCTTTCTAAAATATAGAATATATTTAATTACCACAGAAATAACTAGTTTTATTTAATTATTTTTATAGATCACAAAAATTGTACGTTTCCCAACCCTGGAATCATTATTTTAGATTTTTCTGATTTTCTAACACCAATATTTTTATTTTAGGAATGTAAGATATTTTTAAATTATAGACAAAAAGGAAAAATTAGCTTAGTAGGTTATTTTTATATACCATAAAGGTTAAAGTTTTCTAACCCAAACATCTTTTTAATTTTTTTCTATTTTATTTTATTTTTATTTTTTGATTATCACTACTTATGTATTATTTATAACTATCACTAAGCTTATGTCCGATATTGGTCGGGCCTAATAATTATATTTAGATTTAAGATTTGATTACTTATTGTTAGTTCATTTTTGAAGATACAATAAATAAATTTGTATATGAAAAAAAAAAAAAAAAAAAATTTATTTTATATTTGATACCAATTTTGTTCGCACTGAAACACAAAATAAGCTTATAAAAAAAATTGTTATAGTTAGTTACTTTTATATGGCAAAATATAGTTAAGGTTCTCCAGCTCTGAAACCGTCTGCTCGATTTTGCTGATTTTTAACCCTGCTGTTAGGTTTGGACCATTTTGGTCATTTTTTTTTTCTTTTTTATTTTAAATTTGAAATGGCTTATTGTATCAACTTAAAATGAAAGCTCAGGTGCTTTTTTTCTATTTTAATGCTTTTATTAAGTTTTTGGCTAGTTGCGGTAAACTAGCGTGGAAGAAAATGAAAAGTCACAAATCTTAGGTTACGGACCATTTTGGTCCATGCAATTTATTATATTTTTTATTTCAGTAAAATTACATGAATATAAGATAGAATAGTTATGGCCTATTAGTATTTTCGCAGCAAGATGTACCTATTGTTTTTCGATTAATTTTGCATATAAATCTGGTGCATATGATGCATTTGGCATCACATTTCGACTTACAGCAGTTGCAAATTCCCCGTTTTCTTGGAGCTGAAACATTTATATCACGGCTTGCAGATGGTACGCTATTTGATGACGAAGCTTGTTTTTGAGCCAACAGCTCTGTTGCCTGTTCTTTTTAGCATGTATTCTTCTGCTAGGCTCATAGCTAGCTGACGTAAAAAATCAGGTCTTCTCCGGTTTGTATCATTTACAGCCCAGGAAGAATCAATTTCTGAATATAAAATAAATGCATTCAATGCGGATGTATCAACTATATTTGCAAATACAACATTTGGCTATCGATTTGTTTTTCTTTTAGTGCTGTAATAGCCAATCATTTGATCAGCAGTATCAACGCCTCCTATAATATGTCAAGGGAACGATTATGTTATAGTGCCTGATAATAACACAAAATGATAAACCTTTTTTAGAGTTATAATAGGAAACGATTGCAGGTGTCTTCTTACGGCAATTGAAATCAACTTCGTCTGTTTTGTGCATAGTGCTCATCAACACAGTTCCTTTATTTTTATGGCTGATATACGAAACAAGTGTTGCATTTTCACAGAAAGCAAATACGGATGTATATAAAGGAACTTTTTTGAACATCAGCAATTTCGGTTGAATGAAAGTTTTGTTCTTCCGAACCGTTCCCACATATGTTAGCTTTCTTTCTAAAAGTTTTTTCGCCAAATCATAACACGAAAAAAAGTTATCAGCTGTTATATTTTGCCCTCTTAGCCCTTCTGACAACTCCAACACAACTCGCTCTCCTTGATTTCTTTCAGGCTGACCATTTTTTGGCTTCCCAAGGTACGGTTGTATTTTCCATAGGTATCCTGATTCGGAGCTAACCATAGCTAACCAGAATTTAAGCCCGTATTTGGCAGGCTTTGAGGGCATATACTGTCTAAATGAACATCGTCCTCTAAACCCCACTAGCTGTTCATCAATAGTGACATTTGCATGACAGTTATAAAACATTGGAAGAAGAGCTTCCCAATTGTCCCATAACTCGCGAATAGGAGCAAATTTATCACTGGTTTTTTGTTGTCTTCTGTTGGTAATGTCGTCAAAGCGAAGAGCACTTGCTATCATATGAAAACATAGATTGGTTGTGCACATATCTGCTTAGAGCGGGAATCCCAGAATTATAAAACTATGAAATTATTCTTACCCTAGGTCACCCAATGAAAATTGACCGTTAATTTAAATATTTAAAAATATACTGAACTTTTTATTGATATTGGTTTTAAGTTGAATATTCACAGTATATCGTTTAAAATGTTTGGTCAAAAAAGTTTAATATTAAATTACTTATGAAAAATACAAAGTGGACCAAAATGGTCCGATACCTATGATTCGTAAGTTTTTTTCAACCTAACAGCAGGGTTAATACTAATCTATTTTGGGCCATTTGTGACACACCAGTCTAAGACCGAGGTCTCTAGCTTTGCTGGGAGCTTCGGAAAACCGATTTCACGTACACCAGACGGACCAACAGACAGACTGACATCGCTTATTCGTCTTCCCTATTCATAAGGACCCGGAATATATATATATATTTAATGGGTCACATATGAATATTATGGAAATTACAGTAGTCCTAACAAACGTGGGTGACTACTTTAGAATTTTGATATAATAAATGTTTTTATTTAAATAATGAAACCTATTTGCTGGTGGTTCAGCGTTATCTATATGCATTTGATTGTTGATTTAGCAAATCCCCAGTAGACTTCAACCACACATTTTGAACCACCAGCAAATAGGTTTCAAATTAAAATATACTTTTGACTATATGTCGAATGGTGGATTTCATAAATGTTTTTAGAATACAATTTTGCCCAATTTGCTTGGCAAAGATACTTTAAGTTTTTTGCATACAGCCATAAACTTTTATGAAAAGGTCTGTCTAAGAGATGCTTCTCTGCATCTGATGTTGTTACTATTTAGCAGAATACAACTCTCATAAATAATCCTCTCTCTCGACTGGTTGAGTTCAAAGTTAAGAAGGCTGCACACCAAATAAATTTTATGTAACCTGTAATTTAAATTTATGAAGTGAGAAGTCGCTCACATGCTTGGGTTTCTCAAAAGACTGCAGGTACCTGCTGTATTTTTTTTTGGCTTTTTTTGTAAACTGTAACAGCAACAGTTAAATAGTATTTTAAAATCCATTAATGAACGCAACATATCCAAAAATACCATTAAATTAAAAATATAAGCAAACAAAAGTTTATAGGTACCTATTTATAAAAAAAATTGTTTACAAAATATCTAAAAAACTTGTCATTTTATTTCATTTAAATGCCATTCAAATTTTTCTTCTATGATTTAATGCGATTTTGCTCATAAAATCTTGTAAAACTATTTCAGGTACAAAAACAATTGATTCAAAGTTTAAATAAACCTGTCGTACAGTGCTTGAACTCTAAGATGAATCTATGAATATGCTGCATATTAATTAATCGCTTCTTTTAACCTAATGTTAGAATGATATTCGTTTTATAAATAGAGATTTTGGGTACATAAAAATAAATTTAAATAAATTTAAATACCTGATTTTAAGTTTAAAAGAGGTTACAAGTTCACATGCACACACACATAAGTGCAATATGATTTCTCCTGCAGATGATTTATAACAACATAACTTTATAATTTAGATTGATTCTATCGAATTGGAGAAGTTTCTTATTGACACCTTATGTCAGCATGCTTCCAGGTAGAGTTGTGCAAAATAGTTCATTTTACTGAATCGTTCAGATTGATACGAACGATGAAATTAACTAGTTTGTTCTCTTCGTTCATAGTTAATCGTTATTTAGTTACTCTGCATTGAACGAATTGTCAGATTTGATTTCTTTTTGTTATTATGACCGATTCTGATTTTTCAGTTTTGAATCATCATAAGTAATCTTGTAGACTCATATTTAATTAATTTTTAAACATTGCTGTTAATTTTAATATCGATTCTGACGTTTATTAATAATATGAAAAGAACGATGAACTATAAAAGAGATTACAATGATAAAGTTACAATCGTTCAATTTACTGAATCGTTCAAATGAACTTATTCGTTCATGAACTATACAACCCTACTTCAAGGAGAAGTTTCCATCCAAAGCTATGCTGATCTAAAACTCATTTAATGAAAATCTTAGAAACTATACATATTCTCTCTTAATTAAACACTTCCACACACACACACACACACACACCTTTTCATAGCGGAGCGCAAATACCGAGCAAGTACAAAACTTTTATCACAGAATAATTTTAAGATAAATTAATTATTTATGGAAAAGTTTGCAATATTATTGCATTTATTAACATTTTTGTGAATATGCAATTACTTCTTTATTTAGTATTTCTTTATATATTTCCACATTATTTCAAATATGGTATCTTTTCTTTCACAATTCATTTCTGTAAATAGAAGCTGCGTCTAAACAACCGCGAAGGTGATTTCAAACTGAGTTTTGTTTTCAAAACAGCAGACGATTTCTTCCAAAATATATAAACAGCCTGTCAAAATATGTTTTTTTTTTCAAAAATCAACACCGTGCTAAAAAATAAATTATTAAAAAGATTGGAGGAATTTTGCACACCTTCTAAAAAAAGTAACAAAAACTGAAATAAAAGTGAAAAATGAAACTGTTTTCTACTAAATATTTTCAAAGGGTCTCCATAAATCATAAATTTTTTTGTTCAAAAGAAGACCATTGAAAAAACCCAAGAAGTAAAAAAATTTATGCATATACCTATGCCCGCACTAAAGGCAAACAAATTTTTTTAAATAAAAAAAGAACATTAAAAAACTTCATGGTTATAAAATCATACTTTCAAGCATGTCTGCCTAGTGGAAAAAGAAGAATATGAACAAACAAAGATATATATATGTATGTATATGTATATATATACACATACATACATATATATGGACATATGTATTTATATATAATAAAATTATGAAAAGTCAAACACTGCAAACTAAAAAAAACAGTAAAATTGCAGTAATAAAATATTCAAGGTCGCGTCTTTAAATGCTGCCATAAAAAGTCAAATTCCTCTAAATCTACACATCGCTCTTTTCTTTTCGTGTTTATTTATACACACACAACTGTGCTCTATAGTTTTGCCAGAAAAATGTCCTGTTTGAAAGGGCAAATGTAACTATACAAAATTATTTTTTTACCTTTATTTTGAATGTGCAAATCTGACCTTTAATGCACTTGTTGTGTTTTCAGCTTAAAAACTATCAAATTCTAGCAAATTTTTTGTCTGAATCCCACACAATTGTGACCTTGTTTTAATTTTTATGTGTGTTTGAGACAATTATAATATACATATATGAATTTCATATTTTTAGGTTAAAAAGTCAAGGTCATGCAAGGCACACACATTGCTTTTTAATATTTAATAATTTCATAGATAATGCGAGTACATGCTTCAATTTCCACTTTAATGGGCGCACTGTTACAATTGTATTTAATTGATTTTTTTTTATTTAAGCAGGTGGCTTCTAATGACCTTGTGTTAAATTGGTTATTATTTAGTTTACAAAAAAAAACCTTCAGATATACATTTTGTAGAAAATGTAGAGTTTAAAATTAAACGTCATTAGACTCTTATTGTTATTTTTTTTAACATTGATAAAATTCTTATTTCAATAATTTTGTCAGAATATCTTATTTTCGGAAAACTTTTTTTTTAAATCAGTCTATTAACATAGTTTTCCGTAGAATAAGGCATACTTTAAAAGTCTTCGAAGGCTTTTGTTCGAATAAATTCAATGTACAGTGTTATAAATGTGCGCTTTCTGAATAAGATCTATTACACTAGGCTAGTTCAAAAAACCTAGTTCGAATACGCTAAATTCAGTGTTACTTTTTTTAAATTTATCTCTTGTTTAAAAAGTACTTAAGATTGAAAACTTGATTAAAAGTACATACCTAAATATCACAATTTTCCAAGTTTTCATTTTTATATCGATTAAAAGAATAATATTTGAAAAAAATTGCAAAAACAAAATTTTTAAATTGCCCAAACTAAATTTTTTTGAGAAATAATAATATCTAAGTTTTTTTTCCAAGAAATTTCCTCAGGACGCATGTTCATCAATACATGCTTTTAAGCGATATATGTCGATTTAAAGGTTAATAAATGGTAGAAAACTGGAAAAAATTATTATATTTTAAACAAGAGCTAAAAAAAATAGTTAGAACCATTGGTCCTTGGCTTGTTATAAACATAAAGTTTCCGATTCGAGTACAGTGTTATCAGTGTAATAATGTTAAAATAATCGGTCCTGTTCTGTAAACCGAATCCGTGCGAATTTCTTGTTTTCAAAACGAAAGAAAAGTATTGGTGTTCTCTTAACCGAATTCACATAATCGTACTGGTTTTTAAATCAAATAAAAATACCAGGTCCAATAAATCACTAAAGAAACGTTAAAAAAGAAATTAACATTAAGAATAACCATTACCAATTGTTTTGAGAATAAACGTGTTGATATCAAACGTTCATAACAACACAAAATGTTCGTTGTAAATCCAGTTATTACCGATTAGTTGATTTTCCAAAAAAATTTTTTGTGCAATTAAACGAAAAAATCATTTACCCAACACTCAGTTAATTTGATCCACCAACGCAATTAAAAAACCCCATTTAAATAACGCGAAACATGATTATGTATGTATGTACATATGTATGTATGAATGTGCATTAATATGCATCAGTGTTGGCAAAGTTGGTACAGTTGTACTTTTTTGGTAGTATCCAAACTTGAAAAGTACAATAGTACACCAATGGTTAATTTAGTACACTCAAGGAATGTTCCCAATTTCACTCCGCATTTATTTAAAAAAAATTCATATATCAACTTTTTCTTTGGGACAATGAAATTCATATTCTTCTTACTTGAAAAAAGTATTATAAAGAAAAAATGCAACGAAAAAAACAAAAAATGTGAACTCGTCCATTTCCAAATTATTTTTCTAGATGCAAGATCACATGCTATTAATTTTTGTATTCTTAATTTCAACGGAAACAGGTGTTGCCATATGCTTTAACTTCCGAACTTACAAGCAAATTTGTGAAAACGATTGGGTAACCGAAACATAATTGATTATTTTAATAAAAATTAATAAAACTATGTAATTTGAAATAAAATAATCTTTTAGTACAATTAAGGTCTAAAATTATAATTTTTGAAAGTTGTTGCTACAATTTAAAAAATTTCAATCCCATCCCTGGTATTCATATTATTAAATTATGTTCGTTTCAAATATAATTTATTTATTAGAGAAAAAAAAACAATCATGGTGCAATAACACTATGCAACAACACAAAATTAACCTCCAAAATTATATTTTTTCTTAACTAATTTACGGTCGCTGAACACGAATATTTTTTTATTTTTCTTAAGAAGCTTTTTCGAGATATTCGCAAAAACGCGTTTCTTAAGCTTACAAAGTTTTTTTTTTATAGTGTGTTAATCCAGTGATGGGACAAGGGTAAATACCCAAATGGTAAATTGAGTATTTAGGTGATAAACTATTTTTAAAAAGCAAGTTCCAGTTGCAATCAAAACTGCCTTATCTGAGCAAAACGCATCAAGAAATGTTTAAATAAAATACACTTAAATAAAATATGTTCAAATAAATTCGAAAATGTTCACATTTCTCTTACTCTACGTAACAACGAGTATTTATTATTCAAATGAGTATTTACCCGAAATTAGATAAATACCCGGGTATGAAAGTGGGTACAAATGGGTAAATACCCAGTGTTGGGTAAATACCCAGGTCTAAACCCATCTCTATGTTGATCGGATAAAAATTCATTGAGTTAAGGCCCTTTAGATTTAAAAAACTTTTATAATTAAATTTTGTAGCCAACTTATTAAGCGTTAAATTATTATTATCGGACAAAAAATTAAAAAGTTACGACGTATTTACTGAAAATATCGGATGTTTTCACTAAAAATTTAATTTTTTTTTAAATTTATAGGGCCGTAACTCAGTGAATTTTTATTCAATCATCACACAATAAATATAGGAGATAATATAAATACATATCTTTTCAACGGTGTAGAAATAAAATAAATGGAAGCCATATTCGTGTTCAGCAAAAACGGCAAATCTTTGTTGCATAGTGTAAAAAAAGAACTATAGTTCTTTTATTACTTATATACATATGTATATAGTTTATAAAGTTTCAAAAATGCATGTATAAAATTAGAACAATACGTACAATACGTATGTATGTACGTATGTTAGATTGTATGTATGCATAATATACATACATACCGACAACCTCGTGCATGACAGGTTTGCACACTACCCACTCGACCACAGGATCACTCATATTCCAAAAGTATAAATACCAGTTAAGCTTAGGTTAATATCTAGGTGTAATTACGGGACTGGTTCCAGTGTGACATTATTATTATAATTATATGATTATATTATTATAATATTATATTTATACTATGAAAAGTCCTTTATTCAACCATATCGAACATGTTCAGTGCCGTTTTCCACAATACTAGACCGAGTCCGAATTAAATTGGCTCAAGATCACCATACACTACTCCGTACTTTTGATAACACTCACATTTTCTCAAGTCATAGGACGAGTACGTTTGGATCAATTGTCACCAAATTTTCTGCAGGGTGTTTCTACGTTTTACCATATAAATTTTGAATTTGGGGGGGTTACTCTCTATTACGATGCGAAAGAAAAATGGTACAAAATCGAACGTTTGGTACTCTCTAATGCATTGCGCATTTATCTTTCGCATCTTTTAATTTCCCTTTCGCAAGTCTGGTATCACCGTACTCTGTAATGCGAAAGCGTCTGTCAAAATCGCGCAAATATCTTTCGATAGCTAAATACCAAACGCAAAGTGAGAAAAACATGTAAGTATGTACGTTGAAAAAAATATTTATATTTAATATTTAAATCGTAATTTTTAGGGAAAAAGCCAAAAAAATTACAAACAAAACAACGGCAGTTTGAAATTTTAGTGGATTTCTTGGTGCAACATAACGACCTACCAGTCGGCAAATAGCAAACCAGCTGCAAATAATTTGTGGACAAACTGGACAGACGACCTAAATTCTAATTTGAAGGCAGCGGCTAGTTTTATAATAGTTGGAATTGCTGTGGATCTCCTTGAAACTTTTCGTTCGTGATGAATAGTGCTTAGAACATACAGAAACGCTTCCTTACTCAAATGCAAATTTTGTACAAAGCTAAAATAAAACATCGGGTCCATGGTACATCAAAAATTCAAATATATATCGTGATTTAAATATGCAACTAGTGACTGAAGAAATCGAAAAACACGCAGGCAAATATTTAACAAAACTCGAGTCATCATAATCAGCTTGCTCGTAATATTTTGAACTTTACTGGACACATCCGCCTAAAAAAGAGGGACACAAGGGCTCTTATACTCAACACTCCAGATGGCACTGCTTGAAAATGCTTCTTTTTTTCCTTTTTGATTATCACTACGTATGTATTATTTATAACTACCACTAAGTTTATGTCCGATACTGGTCGGGCCTAATAATTATATTTAGATATAAGATTTGATTACTTATTGTTAGTTCATTTTTGAAGATACAATAAATAAATATATATATGAAAAAAAAAGATTATCCAAAATACATCAGAAAAATTACAGTTGTATCATGATTTCCATCCATGGTTATATGTGAATAAAACTTTCGACCTAGTTTTTACAAGCGGCGTTGTGTTAATTTTCATATGCTCAATGTGACGAAATTTCGAAACGAAAAACACTGAGATAGATTTATTTCTATTTTGTACGTTGACGAACAACGAAAAACAATTTTCTCTCTGCCTCTTTGCACACACAATAACCAACTTAATCAATTATTAGAGCTGAATTCGTTGAATAATTTCGTCGTTATTGTGCTTCACACAAGGAGATTAGTCAGCGAATTCTTTTCGACGAAAATTCGCCGTTCGTTCCTGTTGTTTTCTTAGTAGTATTTTTCGTTCTTAGTCACATTTTTCGAGAAGGAAATCCCGGGAAATTTGTGCGGGAATTCCCGGATTTTTTATTTTTTTATTTTATATTGGAAACTTTTGTTTGTCTGTGCATATTCATTGATGATTGTCGTAATAATTCATGTAATTTGTGAATGCGATGGTGCAATAATAAGGTGGTGGCACTAGCAATATAGATAAAGCTTTACAAGAACTAAGGCCAAGTTTACATCTGGCACACATGTGCTCTCAGACTTAGAAGCCTTTATTTGCTAAAATCAAAACGCGACGTTCAAATTTAGTTGTACAACAATTCATAAAATTAAAAACAGAAATGCGCAAGGAAATAAAAGAAAGTTTACAAAATAATTACATATTCTCTTTGATAAAAAAACGATTCTATTGATGCTTATTCTGTACTAAAGTCCTACTTCCACCGAAATGTTTTGTAACATTATTTTAATAATAGGTATATTTTTTTTTCCATTATATCAATGCATTTGGCTTTGCATTTACATATAGTATTGGTATGTATGCATAACTATTATATAAAAAACTGAAACGGTATTATTTTTTTTGACTAATGTGTTTACAAAATCGATCTAATAAGTTATAATTTGTTTCTTGTTGAAATAGATTAAATTAAAAAATATTTTGTATTGTTTTGCATTGAGCGGGAATTCCCGGGAAGTCCCGGGAAACCTAAAAGTCGTTCCAGCTTTCCCGCGAAATGAAAAATTCCAGGAAAAGAAAAACTCTAGTTCTTAGCAAAATTTTGTAAATTTCTGCTTTATTCTCTCGTTGCAAGTTTCAGCTAAGAAAGTAAACGAACAGGTCTTTTATTTATTTTGAATATATCGAACCTTTTTTCGATTTTATAGTAAGCGACATGTTATCGAAAATAGGCTTTTTTATTTAAATTAAAATTTTATGGGCCAACCCATTTTTTAGAATTATCAAAATGTCAAAATTGTTGATACACGAGCAGTAAAATTTTATCGTAATCGACCATTTACGTACAAAAACTTATTTGAGTATTTAAAAAAACGTTCTGCTGAAGCATTTTATTTTTGTCGCTTACGATTAAATCGCAAGTAAGGCTCTATACGTACATTAATTGTTTTAATAAAGAGAAAAATGTGTTTTTCATTCTATTACGAAATTATGAAAAAAAATTGTCAATGCCATACACACATCAACAAGAGGGTATTAACTCAAAATTTTAAAATTTTCAGTAGAGATGAAAAACTGTTTGTGGTTATATTAACGGCCTGGCCCACGATGTCACGAGAAATCTTTCGATCGACAACTTGTATTGCAAACAACAACAAATTTTCTAAAGCTATTGTTGTTTGCAATACAAGTTGTCAATCGAACGATTTCTAGTGACATCGTGGGCCAGGCCGTAACAATTTTATTATTTTTAACTCGAATGTAGACTCAAATCACAATACAGTACCTTTTTTATGAAAATATGCGATATGTCCACTTTTGTATGACCTCAAAATAATTCCTTTTCCATGAATAAAGAATAAGAGTTTGATTGGTACAAAAGTGAAAATTTTGTATGGATTTATAATGACAAGACCACACCGTACACAACGGTATAGATTTTTTTGTATATTTACAATATTATCACTGCAGTATTGTTTCAAACAGAAATAATTGCTTAATTTAGTTTTTAATAAGAAACGAATCGATAATTGTGTGTAATTTTGAAAGCTTATAATATAAGGTAAGAACATTTTCTGTACTATTTGTTGGTTTAATATATACAATAGAGGTATGTATTTATTTTAATTCTTAATGTCCAGTTGATTTAGCATACCGTTTAAAAAAACATGTCTGAAAATTAAAATGTATTCCTTAATTCTGTAATTGTATCTGTATTGGAATTTGTGTTAGATTTTTAAAAGTGAATTTCACCAGCTTTCGCTCCAATTTTTTTGTAGTTATATTCTATAAAATGTGAATTATTAAATAATTAAGAAATCAGCCTAAATATTTCATAGCAAATCTTTAGGTTGCAATGTCTATCACTAAATGGGATTGATTTGATCAATGTTTGGTATGCTGAAAAGGATGCATAGAAAAAAAATTATGCTGATATATTTTACATTTTCATCAGAAGTAATATACAACAAAATGGTGAAAATAATGCCTATACAAATAAACTAAAGCAAGTAGATCGAAATTTCGTAAGCAAACTGTCGAAGAAGTGGATTGAAGAAAGAATGATTTCGAGTCTACTTTAAATGGTGTTTAAATGATATTTTTCTCTTTTCCAGTAAAGCCTCGTGGATGTTTTTTTTAAGACTCCGCGGACGGACGGTCAACATCGAAAGTCGGCCGACCTTATAAATTGTTTTTAGAAGGGGGGAAAAGATCAAAACAATCGAAAATGAAATATTTTCTGAACACTTACTCCCTGGAAGAGTTAAAATTTGCTACTAATAATAGTCTTTTTACAGGGAGTTAAACGAGGTGCTGCAGACGTTATTAGAACCACAGATGTAAAATGCTATATGTTAATTATTTAAATAAATACTAAACGTCTGAAATCTTAATAAACCTATATTTTTGTGTATTTTTAAACAACTTCAGAAAAAAGAGGAGGTTAACAATTCGTCTCTATTTTTAACCCACTTCATTTTAACCGACTTCAAAAAAAAGGAGGAGGTTAACAATTCGTCTCAATTTTTTTTTTTTTAGGTGTGTAGGTTCATAACTCGGTGCATTTTAGACCGATTGTAAAAATATTTTTGTTGTCTGAGAGGGTATAGCTTCCCATTGGTCCCATTTGAAAAAAGTGGGCGGGGTCACGCCCACAATTTTTTACATTTTATTTTGTGATCTTCTACTCATTTGATTGCGGCGAAACCTAGCAAACATCTTTGGTTCTTGTAATTTCAAAATTTTTAAGTTGAAAAAATGGGCGGGGCTACGCCCATTAAAATGTATTATAACATTACACGTGGTTCTACTTAACCGATTCTTACAAAACTTAGCACACAGCTTGAGCTCTAAAATAGACACAATCTACTTTAAAAAAATGGGCGGGGTCACGCCCATTAAAATTTTACATTATATTTCACAGGGTTCTATTTCACCGATTTTTACGAAACTTGGCACACACCCTAAGCTTTAATAAAGCCACAAAATTGCTTTCAAAAAAGTGGGCGGGGCACGCCTATTAAATTTTAGTATAATATTTCATGTGCTTGTACTTAATCAATATTTACGAAATTTGGCACACATCTTGAACTCTTAAAAATACACAATCTTGTTCTAAAACAAAGGGGCGTAGCCACGCCGTATAAAATTTAATACTTGATTTCACGTGCTTTTACTTTAACGATCTGTACGAAACTTGGCACACACCTTGAACTCTTAAAAATACACAATCTTGTTTTAAAAAAGTAGGCGTTGCCACGCCCCATTAAATTTAATAATATATTTCACTATTTTTACTCAATCGATTTTTACGAAACTGGACCATATTTCTAAATAAATAAAACTTAAAAAAAATTAAACCGACTTCAAAAATAAGCACTAAAAAGATACAAACAATATAGACCTAGTTAAATAAAAGATTTTTATATATGTTACCTATAGTGCCGTTTGAAGTTGGTGCCAGTAATACTGCTACTAAACACATAGGAACATGCCCGGTAAAAAAAAACTGCAAGTAATTTTTATGTACATATGTTTGTGCTTAGTTACCAATGTTGCTGGCACCAACTTCAAACGGCACTGTAGGTTACATATATAAAAATCTTTTATTTAACTAGATCTATAGTATATTATTTGTAGCTTTTTAGTGCTTATTTTTGAAGTCGGTTTAATTTTTTTTTTTAAGTTTTATTTTTGTTTAGGTGTGTATCTGCATAACTCAGTACATTTTAGACCGATTGTAAAAATTTTTTTGTTGTCTGAGAGGGTATAGTTTCCCATTTGTCCCATTGTAAAAAGTGGGCAGATACACGCCCCTTTGGTTCTTGTAGTTACACAATTTTAAAGTTAAAAAAATGGGCGGATTCACGCCCATTATAATTTAATATTATATTTCACAAGCTTTTGTTTCACCGATTTTTACGAAACTTGGCACACACCCTAAGATTAAATAAAGGCACAATCTTGCGTTCAAAAAAGTAGGCGTACCCACGCCTTATGAAATTTAATACTATATTTCACGTGCTTTTACTTAATTGGTTTTTACGAAATTTGGCACCCACAGTGAGCTTTAAGAAATACTCAAGCATGTGTTAAAAAAAATAGCCGGGGCTACGGCTGCGTAAGTTTAGTATAAAATTAAATGTACTAAGAAGGTAAAAATAAAATTAAAATAAAAATTAAACCGACTTTAAAAATAAGCACTAAAAAGCTAAAAATAATATAGATCTAGTTAAATAAAATATTTTTATACACATATGTTACATAAAGTGCTGTTTGAAGTTGGTGCCAGTAACACTGGTACTAAACACATACGAACATGCCCAGTAAAAAAATTGCAAGTACTTTTTATGTACATACATATGTATATGTAATGTGCATATGTATGTGCTTAGTTAACAATATTGCTGGCACAAACTTCAAACAGCACTGTAGGTACCATATATAAAAATATTCTATTTAACTAGATCTATATATATTATTTTTAGCTTTTTAGTGCTTATTTTTGAAGTCGGTTTAATTTTTTTTTAAGTTTTATTTGATAACTAGCGGCCCGCTCCGGCTTCGCACGGGTATAAAATATATAGCCTATGTCATTCAATGGAAAAATTATTAAAATCGATCCAGTAGTTTTAATTTATTCATTACTTCCCGTGGCCCGCACGCGTTAAATTTAGGGTAAAACAATTCTTCTTTCCCTAAACCATGAATATTTCGTGCTATCTTTGGAATATCTAAATTCATACACTACATTTTTCTCATTTACTTTTTACGTTTTTACCTATTTATTTTATTTTTACTATAATTAACATATTACTCTTGAAAGAGCGACATACAGTTGCCCATGTGAAAAGCAATCAACGCTAAAATCGAAGCCTGCAACGTTGAAGGTTTGACCCTGCGATCTATTAATGGTCATTGCAAAACATGTATTTACCGGAAAGTGTAAACGTTTAAATTGGAAGGGTAAGTCCGATGGTATCAGAGCGATTCGGGGATCAATACATCTTCTCCGGTAACACGTCTTGTGAGTATTGTGCCCTCTATTATGAAAGTTTTCAGTAATTTTACCAAAAAAACGCGTGCCATTGTAAAGTTTAGGTGGATTCAGGTTCCTTAATAAAATAAGAGGACAACCTACTTTCAACACCATTTTGTGAGGAGGGAGTCCAGACATTGTTGACTAACTCTTGGATGTTGTCTATCAAAACATAAAGGTTTTCTAGGTTAATCCTTCCCTCACTTTTTGTTAACTCTCCATTGCCAACTTTTAGCAGCATCTCTGGAAATATCCTGTTCTCACGTGAAGATGACGAAACCCTCATATTAGTTTTAAGCTCTAATTTATTGACATGTCGCGAAAGGTTGGATGTTTTTAAGGAAGCAGTTACTTCGTCAGCACGTGTTCCTAGAGTCACAACTGGTAGAATTTGACGGAAATCTCCTGAGAACAGAATTGTACATCCACCCAGAGGTGAATTTTTGTTGCGCAAATCGCGCATTGTCCTATTCAGTGCTTCCACAGACGTCTTGTTTGCCATGGTAGCTTCGTCCCAGACTATTAATGAGCAGTCACGCATCAATTTTCCTGTATTGCTCTGCTTAGAAATACTACAGACGCTGTTATTGTCATCGGTGGCGATTTTCAGCTGGAGTTGAATGTAGAGTGGGCGGTTCGTCCTCCTTCCAAAAGCGTAGAGGCAATGCCGGATAACGCAACTGCTAACGCAATTTTTCCGATAGATCTCACCTTTTTTTAAAGCTCAGCTGTGCAAAGGATGTAGGGCCTTTTACAATATTCAGTAACATTCTATATGAAATCAACAATGTATTTAAGGAATTTAATTAGATAAGGATTAATGATGTACTGGTTAAAACCGCTTCGAAAATTAGCCATTATTTGTCGTAAAAAGTAAATGACAAAATAATTCTGGCAAAAAAAACTGACTCCAATACTAAGAATCAATCCAAAAGATTACAAAACGGACGCAAGTATGAAAATGATATTGAAACAAAAAGAAAAGAATTTTAAAAATCAGTCCATAAATAGAGAAGTTATGTAATCATCAATAAATTTTTTTTGGTGGGGGGAGGGGGGCTCAAAATATTCCAACGAAATTTGTTCTAACTTTAAGCAAAATTCTTTCAAACCAAAAAAAAGAATTTTGAAATCGTTTCACAAATAGCAGAGTTATGGAATAGGGGAGGAAATTTTCCTTGTAGACTTAAAAAAAAAATTATCGGACCTAACTGCAGGCAAACCCTTTCAAACATAAAAACAATTTCGAAAATCGGTTTAAAAATGACCGAGTTAGGCGTGTACGAACATTAAAAAAAAAGTAAAAAAATACACACGAATTGATAACCTCCTTCTTTATTGAAGTCGGTTAAAAATGTTATTGTGGGATATCCATAAGAGATAGACATATACCATAGCGGAGTTTTTTGTAGACCTTTTCAATGTATACAATACTTAGCACATTATTTGGATAAATCTCGTAGGGTTCAGCCTGTGTTTGCAATTTAAGCGGAAAAAATTTAATTATTTACGACATAATATTAAAAACCTCAAAAATAACAGTATTTCCCCCTATTTAATGGATGTTATTGTACATATAAACCTTCCTCTTCAATCACTCTATCTATTTAAAAAATCCGCATCAAAATCCGTTGCGTAGCTTTAAAGACTTAAGCAAAGACTATAAATATTTATAGTCTTTGATTTAAGCATAGGGACAGAAAAAGCGACTTTGTTTTATGCTATGTAGTGATGTCTTACTTTTTGTTTTGACTACACAAAACACAGAAATCAACTTATAGTAATGTCAGTGATTATGGATGATTTTGCAGGGCTTATGTCATTTAATTTTTATATGAAAAGTGCCACACCCATTTGTTTATTCAAAATTTTGATACTAATAGGTGTTTTTAAGAGAGAGTTACGATGGGCTCAAATGTGCTTTTCGAGGTGAAAGAGTATTCGGAATACGTTGAAATTGTTACAGTAGTTAAATATTGATGTTGTAAGTTGATTTCTTGCAAAAAGTAAAATTTAAACAATTTTGAGTTAATACTATCTTCTTGATCAAGTGCGATATGTATGTACATTAAATAAAAAATATGCAATATTTTTGGTTAGAATCGACTTATTATAATGAATCATTGCACCTGCAAATACCCTAGTCTTAGGAAGACACGTAATTCAATGAATAAAACTAAACCTTTTTGATTACAGAATTAGGCTTAAATATTATACTCGTACATACTTGTAATTAAATAATCTGAAGTTAAAATTTTTAAAATATTATTTTAATAGTTGCGAACAAAATGTAACATATTGTTGTCCCATGTGTGGTTTTCAAATAAATGATGAACATTTATACGCCGTGCTGATGGCACATTTTTGCCATAAATATCGTTAATATGTGTAGTATTTGTGCAAAATGCAAGTTTGCATGCAAACCTCAATGTTGGTCCATAGATTGTGCTGTTCTGCTTTAGTACGCTGCTGTAGCAATGGTTATAATACTGCTGCTGTTGTGGTTGCAACATCTGATTTATGTCGTGTTAAATGTAAAACACTGCATTTTATAAAATGTCCATTATTAAGGGAGCACAAGATTGTTTGGCAGGAAGGAGAAGTAGAAGTCTAGAGCAACGGTTCTCAAATGGGGGTCCGCGGACCCCTGGGGGTCCGTATGAAAATTCCTAGGGGTCCGCGAAGAGCTAAACAAATATTGTTATGATTCCTCAAAGTTAATATTAATAAGATTTAGTAATATGGCTTTTGTATAATAAATGTAAAACGTATATTTCGCATTGCGGTAGGCCGTGCTACTATTAAAATTTCTGAAGGGGTCCCCGAAGAAAGAGCTTGTGAGAACCTCTGGTCTAGAGTATGTAAATTGTTTGAACCTTTAAGCCAGGCCCAATGTTAATGTGTTGGTAGATTTTAATATGGGCGATGTTAACAGTGTATTTTTTTTTGTTGCACACTTTTGAATTGTTGAACAAATGTTGCACAAAACCACACGTTGAACATGCTTCGTACAGAATAAGTTTTATACAAACTTCTACTAGCTGTATGTTTGCTGCGGGGATCAAAACAATGCCGGTAATCGGTTGTGTCGTACAAAATGTACGCTTTTTATTTAAATGAATTTTATTTTGTAATATTAAGGAAAAATTATATTGTCCCAAGGCTGCTGCAATATTTTTAAGCCTAATTATTATTTTAGGTGTAATTTATTCCACTGAGCCCAAGTAGTGTTCTAATGTATTATTATATAACTATTAAAATTAACGTAAAGCAGGCACATTATTATCTAAAAAGGGTATTGACATTTAACTAAGCCTTTGTTTCAGTAGAATTTAAAACGAAAATACTAATTGACGAAATAATATTATTATAATGTTTAGATCGCACTTACACTGGAACTTAAAGTAGACTCTTAATACACGATTTTAAAATGCTATGTCGATAATAGCTCAATTGCCTAAAAAGAAACTGTTTCATGTCATTTGTATGCAAAATGCTCAAGTTTAAAACTGCGCCTTCATATTTCATAGCTTGTATATGTAGGAAATTTGTAGAACGTGTGATTATAAAGGTTAAAGTTCGTATCGCTATATAAACCAAATTATATGTATGTAATAATTTTTAGGGACCAAATAACGGCAAAGTTAATTCTAAATATTCCTACAAAAACGCTCACAGAACGGAACAACTAGCTGTTTTCAAAGGTTGCAACAGATTCATCATGAGCGTTCTTTGTGTTTGGTTCACTGTGTTTGGTGTCAGTTGATGTAGATTTCTGTTTTATATATGCAGTTTTCAGTGCAAATGGATTATGTGGGTTGTTTTGATTCATCGTATTGTGGCCCTAACCGCCAAAATAGCTTAAGCGACATAGTTTTCGAACTTAATTTTATTTTACCAAAATCGATTATTAGCGACACATATGTACATAAAAATTACTTGCAGTTTTTTACCGGGCATGTTCCTATGTTTTTAGTACCAGTATTACTGGCAACAACTTCAAACAGCACTGTAGGTAACATATATAAAAATCTTTTATTTAACTAGATCTATATTATTTGTAGCTTTTTAGTGCTTATTTTTGAAGTCGGCTTAATTTTTTTTTATTTTTAAAGTTTTATTTTTACCTTTTTAGTGCTTTTTTTTTAAGTCGGTTAAATTTTTTTTAAGTTTTATTTATTTAGAAATATGGTCCAGTTTCGTTAAAATCGATTAGGTAAAACACGTGAAATATAGTATTAAATTTTATGGGGCGTGGCTACGCCTACTTTTTTAAAACACGATTGTGTATTTTTAACAGTTCAAGGTGCGTGCCAAGTTTCGTAAATATTGGTTAAGTACAAGCACATGAAATATACTAAATTTTAATAGGCGTGCCCCGCCCACTTTTTTGAACGCAATTTTGTGCCTTAATTAAAGCTTAGGGTGTGTGCCAAGTTTCGTAAAAATCGGTGGGCGTGACTCCACCCATTTTTTAAAAAGAAGATTGTGTCTACCTTAGAGCTCAAGTTGTGTGCTAAGTTTTGTAAGAATCGGTTAAGTAGAACCACGTGTAATGTTATAATACATTTTAATGGGCGTAGCCCTGCCCATTTTTTCAACTTAAGAATTTTGCAATTACAAGAACAAAAGATGTTTGCTAGGTGTCGCAGCAATCAAATGAGTAGAAGATCACAAAATCAAATTTAAAAAATTGTGGGCGTGACCTCGCCCACTTTTTTTAAATGGGACCAATGGGAAGACATACCCTCTCAGACAACAAAAATATTTTTACAATCGGTCTAAAATGCACCGTGTTATGAACCTACACACCTAAAAAAAAAAATAGAGACGAATTGTTAACCTCCTTCTTTTTTTGAATTCGGTTAAAAAACGAGATCCAAAAATTGCTTCATTTAAGCTTTTTTAGTGGTAATAACTCGGTATTACAATTTTATTTTGATGCAGAATAACAATTACGGTTTTTACATAAGGTAACACAAACCATGGCAAAGGTGGAAAAGTTGACACAATCGTTTTATGTTATAGCATATGATGTTAAAAAACCGTGCTGCTATTTTATATTTCAAAGACAATTCTAGTATTGTACCTCCATATCAACAAGGTAAACTTATTACATATTTTCTGGTATTTAATAATACTTAATATTACAAAACATTGAACAAATCAAACATCCGATGGCCAATATGGCACGTTCAATTATATTGCGATGTACTAGTTATTCCCAAAGAATGTTTTGAGGGACATAACTGCTTCTATGGGTAATGATATGGTTGCTATTAAGGCAGTCAAAGGGCGTTCCTAAAATGGTGTTTTATCAACACTCCTTTGGTCAGTGGTGATGGCTTAACTTCTCATTCTTAGTGAATAAGAACGCGAAGTTATAGGGTATGCTGATCACCTGGTTGTGATGGCAACATCCTCTCAGACGCCATGAACAATGCTTTGTGTACTGTAACGACATGGTGTGGGAGATATGGCCTTGCGGTCAACTCTGGTACCTATTCTGGTACCTTTTTCTCTTCGAAGCAAACTTGGTCTAGGGGCAGTATCGTTGAATGGATGCAATATTCCTCATTCGAACGACATGTTGAATGCGTAACACAGATAGCCCTAGGGTGATCTGGGCGGTGATAAGCTGTACTGGGTGCACCTGGGGCATGAGCCCGAAAATGGTTATTTTGATCTACGCAATAATAACGTACGGCGCGATAGTTTGGTGGCAAAGGACTCGCCAGGTTGTGGCGATAACTTAAATCTGTAAAGTTCAGAGATGGGCGTGTCTTCTTGCAACAGGCGCAATGAGGTCATGTCATACTTTAGCCAATGAGGCCTTGATTGGACTTCCACTAGGGTGATCTACTAGGTTTTTCACCCGTTTTTAAAACCCAGTTTTTTCATAATACAGTTGACGGTTTTTTTAAAATGTTGATTTTTTCGAATGTCGAATAGTCCGTTTTTCTACAATTTAAAAACCCGCAGAGTCGAATACTTTTCGATTTGTTTATTTAGCAATAAAATTACTTTTTATTATATTAGAAGTTAGACCAAAGTGTGTGTTCTGTTGATTTTTCTAGTTTTTTTTTCAGTGTAAAAGCTCTCAGCGTTTTTTGAACTGGGCAACACTTACTGAAACATGACATTATAGCGAAATTTTTTTATGAGGTGGTAGCAAAGGCGAATTAAATTGGTGTCAAAATCCACTTGCAAAAAGTGTTTAGTTTTGTTGACCTTTTGCTTCATATTTCATATAGAGTTAGATATCCACCTTGTCTATACATTCATATTTATATATATTATATATATGTACTATACATAAGTACCCTGAAGGAAATGGAACTAACACAAGATTAGTCACGTGGATGGTCCACAAGTGATAGTCCGAGTTCTACCACTTCCTATGCGTGCCTGTCACTTTTACATGGGCATGGCCAATATGGGGTTAATTGATACTTTATATGCACCTTGTCACTGAACTATCTCATGGGGACGTAATCGGCGTGGAATAATTGTCATTCCGACACTTAACTGTAACAATGAAAACTTGTTACCTACTTTTTTGTAGGTAATAGTCTTATTGGTTTTTGTTACAACAAAAACTTATCAGAATACCAATTTTCTATTTTGATAACCTTGGTTACAAATTATAACCATGTTGTTTTATTATTACTGTGTCAGAATAGGCCTGTAAATGTCAATTTCTAAAGAAATTGCAATTTAAAATATCAAACAAAATACATCAGAAAAAGTACAATTGTATCATGATTTCCATTGCAAGTTTTTACAAGTAATGCTAGAAACACAACTTGGACGAACGAAGAATATTTCGGTGCGAACTTTCGTCATAAAAAATAAAACACATTTGTGCATATGAAAATGCACCCAACACGCCGTAGAACGAAATTCGTCGAGTATGACGAACTCTGAGATTTATTTCTATTTTGTACGCCGACGAACGACGAAAAAACTATTTTCTCTCTCTCTTTGCATACACAATAACCAACTTTATCAATTATGATAGCAGAATTCGGTGAGTAAATTCGTCGTTACTGTGCTTCATACGACGAATTTATTCAGCGAATTCTTATCGACGAATTCGTCAACGTGAACGAAATTCATATACATTTTTAGGGTTCCGTACACCAAAGGATTCCGTCTGTCCGTTTGTTTGTCTGTCCGTCTGTCCGTCACAGACCTAAAATTTGGACAAAGTGTGTAGAGATAAAAATTAAATGAGAGATAAAAATTAAATGGTGTTCCAAAACGAGCAACGAAAAATGTTAAAATCACATGTAATACATATAATTGTATGTACATATATACACTTGAAATTTGTAAGGTTAGTGTATTTTGATACAGACTACAACAATTAACACTAAAATTTCTAAAAACGTAAATTAAAGGGTGTTCCATCAGTTAATGCAATTTTGACTATGTAATTTTGACAACTTGATGTATCTTTGAAACCGTAAAAGTCAAAATCTTGAAATTTTCAAAAACGGTAAAACAAAAAAATGCCAAAATTATAAAATCGCCAAAACGAAAAAATCGCCAAAAACAAATCGCCATATTAAAAAAAATTTCTTAAACGAAAATAAATCGCAAAAAACCGGAAAATCGCCAAAAATAAAAAATCGCTAAAATTAAAAAAAATTGCCAAATATAAAAATTTAGCAAGAATGAAAAAATCGCCAAAATGGTGAAAAACGCAAACAAAAAATTTAAAAAATCGCCAAAACGAGATAAAAAAAAAACACCAAAAGAAATCATTTCAGCTGAAAAAACGCAAAAAACGCCATATTAAAAAAATGCTCAAAGCCCAACGTACGAAATCCTTCGTGCGCGAGTCAAAGTCGCACTTTACTGAATTTATTTATTTATTATTACAAATGCAGCGATATTTTATTTTTAATCAGATATTTTATGGCATTTGAACTGGAAACCTCATGCATAGCATGATATACTACACACGTGACCAAAGGGGCACTCATATTTCAAAAGTACAAATACGAGAGTGACTTGAGGGTCTCAGTGGAGGGAACAAGTAACATTATATTTATATTATTTGATAGGTCCTGGAGCCAACAACATTGTACATGTTCACTGCCGTTTACTAAAGAATAAGACGATATATCATGAATATTTTGAATAGGACGAGTGCGCTTGGATCAATTCTCACCAAATTTTCTGCAGGGATGTTAATAACAAAATAAATAACATTTAAAAAGTGTGTAAGCACATGTTACGCAATTTTACATACAAAACTTTAAATTAAAACAATAATATAAAGATATACATATGTATGTATGTAGCTAAATTCGTAATAATAAGATATGCTGCTCGTTTCTTATAATCATGGTCGGACATAGTTGGTGGCTGATGATATCGATACAACAGCTGTCATGTTTGTTTCAAACAAATTTCGAGATGTGCTGCAAAATATTAATTTTTTTTTAATAATTTAATAGACTTTTTATTTTTATTTAATATATTTCGCCATTTTTAGCTTGTTGAATACATTTTTTCTCTACTTTTAGCAATTTTTTTTGAGGTGTGGGGGGGGGGTGGGTGTTAAAACAGATCGACGTGATTCGTGTAAATATACAAACTGTGTGCATACGCCGGAACTTTGCTTGGCACAATAGCGTGCGCTTAGTTTCAAATTGCATGAATTCTCTGGAAAGAAAACGAAGAAATTTTTCGTCACAACTATAATAAACTATAATAATACTATTAGTAGATTATTTTTCTTCAATTATCTTCATGGCGACTAAAAAAATTCCTGAATACATTACAAGTAATATCTATTTATAATTAACTTTTATAGAAATGCGTTAGCATTTAATAATTTAATAAATAATGTGCCAATATTAACGAGACTAGCTCAGCATTTTAATGCATACTTACAGGAGCAACCATCTTACCTCTTTAATTTCTTGGCTAAACGCTGGCAAATTTAATTTAAATTCCCATATATTATTGTATAATTTATTGTTTTCCAAGAGAACATAATCTATGCAAACTATAAATTTTGCTGGCACACAAACACATATGTACATAAAAAAATGCATAAATTCACTTTCCATCAAATTCATGGAGAGCCACAAAAGCCGTATTATATGGCGTCGCATGAACTGGGTGGGGGTTTGAGAGATGCAGCTGATACTTACATATAAAAATCTGCAATTAAACTCGCAGATCCAATAGTTATTCGAACCATGTACAACTACAAAATTGATTTATAAATCGAATTGAAATTGACTTAACGACACTTTCCAATAACTCATTTAACACAACGGCCGTGATCCGCATGATAATTATGCAAATTTCATAATGCATCAAATGACAAGTTTGTGCTTCTCTACCAGTGTTTCAGTGGATGTTTGTATGTGTTGTAATGCGCACAAACAGATGTTATTTACATACATACATATTTATGCACATACAGTCACTATTTGCTATGCATAATGTGTGTATGCCTGTATCTGCGGGATGATGATAAATTTTTATAATATATGAACCATTTTTTATTGCCATCGTTGCCACTGGGGATGAGCAAATGAACAAACTGTATCGATATACATATGTATGTATATCGTATCGATATTTTTAAACATTATCGATATATATTTTTTGAAAACATCGAAATTTCGATATATCGATATTTTTTCCCAACAAAGGTTACCAAAACATTTCAAATCTAAAATAAATACATATACTAACATATCATGCCATAACAGCAAAAAAAAGTTTAAGCGATATAAATTTTGAACAACTGTTGGGGTTTTAAGGGTTTTTAAAAAATATTTCCATAAAAAATTTTGCTGATTAAGCCTTTAGAAAGCATTAATAATTTTTATAAATAATGATATTAATTATTGATTAATGAATGCCCGTGTTTAACACTTCAAAGTTCATCATTGCGGAATATGAGAAATATCCACTTTGCATCCAAATAATAATATTTAAAGAAATCGCGAACAACTAAATTAAAACTTAACGAACTCCATGAGTGGATAAAACTAAAATTGATACTGGTATCGAAAAAGGAAATAAATTTATCCCTGCATCTGTATGTTTAATTTGTATTATAACATAATTTCTAAAAAATTGCATTCATTTCGAATGCGCAATTAGTCACTTTAAGAAGTTTAATACAAAGGAACTACGTATGTTAAATTATACTAACCTACTACAGCTCCTTTACGCTTCCTTAGTTTTTACTTTATGTTTCTGTTCTGTGCTGTGATATTCCGTTCTATTTCTAAATTTTAATAGTTACTTTTTTTGTAATAAATTAGCTGTTTCTGACTAGAATGGTCACAGTTTTCCACAAAAGTGATGAGTTTTGCTTCATCCATTATTATATTTAAATATAATTTTATGTTTTTCTGGTAAAAATAATAGTTTTTAAATTCTTAAGTCTAGATACCACTATCGGCACAATGTACCGATTTTCGTCGGCTCACTGAAACAAAGTCATAAGTAGTAAGCTAAATTGGCCTTATTTCTCAACTAATTGAAACAAAAGGACATAATGGCACCACACTGCATTTGGTAATAAAGCCACATAGACTTATATGGCCTTATTTATTACTTAGAATTTTATTGCAGTGAGCCGACGAAAATCGGTATATTGTGCCGATAGTGTGATCTAGGCTTTAAAGTACAATCACAGCTTATTTCGAAATGTTTTTATTTCATTTATGTTGCTACTTACAATTACTTAACAGTTTTTTATTTTCAGAGGTTGAACAGAAAAAGAACAGGGACCCGTTTCTCAAATCTACAAGCTACAAATTTACAAGTAACATAAACAAAAAACAACAACACTTTTACAAATTTTATTGTTGTTTTGTGTGCATTTTATTTTTAGATTTGTAACTTGTAGATTTCATAAACGTGTCCCAGAACGAAAGCGAAAAACTAAGATAAGATAAGATTTCTATAAGCAAAACAGAGTTAGCTGATTCGTAACAGAACAGAGAGTAAAAACTAATTATGTGTTCAGGCTTATAACCACACAAACCAAATTTGGCATTTAGCTTAGTTAACAAATAAAAGTCACTTGGCTTAGTGGGGTCACCTTATAGATGAGCCTTGTTGTTATTATGAAATTTCTCTTTTTTTTCTTCGCATCACTAGCAGTGATGCCAATATCGCACAGTTAAAAACCGGCTAAAATTTGTAGAGCTCTTAAAAATATTCGAAACACGACTCGTAAATGAGAATGGATGTATCGATATATCGGTTTTTGAAATATCAACGATATATATCGATATTTATTTTCGCAAATATTGATATTTCGATATATCGATATTTTTTGCCCATCCCTAGTTCCCACTACCACTATGGCTTCTGTTGGATGCACAATTTTTCAATTTGTATTAAAAATGACAAATATTATTTAAAATCGCTATTAAATTTTGCGTACAAGTGAAGCGGCATAAAATAAAAACACCAGAACGAATTAAGGAACAATTTGTAATCAGTTCGAACCAAATCTATAGATACAAGAAAATGGATGTGTGCAGAATTACCATTGACAAATTTAAAAAAAGAGTCGCAAAAGGGGGATGTTACGCTAGTGCCGACATTTGATCTATTCGGAAGTTTATTTTTCAGTATTGTTAATGAAAATCCCACAACCCGCATTGAACGGAGGAACTTTATTATGGTTTTGGAGTATTTTTAGCGCATGGACCATATACGTACACTCAGTGGAAAGCTGCAACTTAAAAATAAGAACACGTAACATTAATTCAATAATTTTCAATATAATAGAACATGTACATTGAGCTACTCAAAAATAAATAAAATTAATAAATTAATACTGTAGATTAATATTTTTCCATATTGAAATAAGAAATTTCAACATGACTAGACTTTCGTTAATGTTTCTATTTAATTCAATATGGCTTTTATCGATTTTAAGCTGTATTTCTCTGGGTGTATATGTGTTAACTGTACACAGAGTGAAAAAGGTGTAGAAAAATACCAAATTCGGTACCATTTGTTTGTGTTTACCTTGATAACGGTTGGTGTAAATTGTATCACATTATTATCAACCATTATTCTTTTGTTAAAACACTATTCTTATTTTGTTACCAGTCGTTCTTATTTTTTTGCTAATCGTTATTAACTTATGCTATCTTTTACGATTCGTTCTCAATTTGATAACGCATTAAGCTTCATTTTCTACCGAAATTTAACAAAATATTGTTCATGACTCGTTCTAAACTTAATACTAACTGTTAACAATTTTAGAACGCATTTTTCCCCTTTGTGTATACTTATTAACATATAAAACATTTTGAAAGTAAATTGGGGATTTAAACGGTAGTGTAAATTGTCATAGTGTCAGAATGTCTTAAATTACTTGAATATAACTGTTTTAAAAGATTCACTCTTTATGACACTTAAAACTACCATTTGAATCCCCCAATTATTTTCTACACTGAGAAAATTAAATCGTAAAATCAAAGAAAATACACTTTTTTGCAAAGACTTTTATTGGTCAGATTGTGCCCAAAGACAAAACAACTTTACCAGAAAGACGCAAAGTTCTTTAGATTTCCATGAAATATATACTTAAAATCGAAGACTTAAAATCTTGTGGCAAGGATGTACGTCTTTGGAAACACATGAAAAAAGTCCTTAAACTAAGGAAAAAGTATTTTGGCACAAAGACTTTCATTCGTTAGTCTTAAGACTAACGTTAAGTTTTGTTATGCATTCGTAAACAAATTTAACTTTGAAGACTAAATTCTTTAAAGATACAGACTTTATCTTTATTTTTCATAACCGCTCTTGTTTACCGTTGCAAGCAAACATGTGTGAACAAGCAAAAATGTTCACTTATGCAATGAAGACAAAATTCTTTAAAGTTACAGACTTTGTCTTTGTAGCAAGGATGCTTAGCTTTAAAAAAACAAAGAAAAGTCTTTAATTTTAAATACGTTTTTCAATCCCTTATTAGCAAAGAAATTAATCGTTGTAGCAAATATTTTATCTTTACGGAAAAGATAATTTCTTTGATTAAGCTTCGTTTGTGTTAAAGACGCACCATTTGCTTGTTTAAAGAATAAATCATTGATGCAAGGATTTTTTCCTTCTAACAAAGATATTTTCGTTACAATTTTACTAAGACTTTTTTTCTTTGGTTTTAAAGCTTTTAGTTTTCTCAGTGTATTTTGGTTTTCTTATCGTATTTTTTAAAATTTGTTTTGTTGAAGAAATTAGACTCGGTTTTTGTGAATTATCACTTTAAAAATCTTTATATAATTCATTCACAATTAAAGCAATATGGACTAGAAATTTTGTATAAATTTTGCTAGTTACTGACAACTCATTGATCTAGTGTTATAAGTGATATTTCATCAAAAGTTGAGGAAAGTCCTCTTAATCAGGGACTGAAACCAAACCCGTTGAACCGAAAAAATTAGCAAGGTTCGGGCTTAAAAATATAAAAAATTAGAGAAATATTTAATAGATGAATAATAAAATCAATTACATTTCTTGCATGCAAAAAAAAAATTAAAAACAAATTCAAAATAATTTAACGACCAAGGCGGATTGAATGAACACCGGGTGTCCTTAACATGTACATATGTATGTATGTATCTGTGTAGTCTAGCTTTGATAGAAAAACAGCGTATAAGCTAATACATCTTTTACTAATGAAACACATGTAGTCCTTTTTTTTATCTTTGAACTCGAACCCTGAACCGAACCTGAACCAGTTTTTTTATTTTTATTAACCCGAACCTGAACCTTAACCCATTTTTTACATGGTTTCAGTCTCTGCTCTTAATCATTCATTCTAAAAAGGGACGTAATAATAATAATAATCCTTAAAACTATCGTTTTTTAAAATAATAATTTTGTTATGAAACCAATGTATGTACCTTGGGATATAAATATCAAAACAGGTTTTCTATTAAATACTCAGACCATTTATTCGGAATGACATTATTACGGAATATAAAACACCTAGTACACTGTTAAAAAGTTCATCAACAATTTTACAAAAAATAAACATCAAAACCACATCTTTGCACACGCTGTCAAAATCTGGAAATTTATTCTCTGTCTGTCTTCATCAATTAAACGTCAACTATTAAATTTCATATTGAAAATGTATTATTGAAATATATATATACATACATACATATGTATGAAAAGCAACAAAATATATAATGAATCATGTAAAAACACGGAATCGATATTTTTTAATAAAATAAACAAAAGGAAAAAATATGTATGTAAGTACAAAAGTAACAAAAAAAAATTATAAAAATTTGGCTGATAAATCTTTGACGTAAATCTCCCATGAATCAGATAACAAAATTCAATTAAAAATTGCTTTAGTGCATTTTTGCAGCATTCGCTGTCTTCATTCATGTTTTATGTTTTATTATTTTTTGCATCATGCCGAGAAATCGAGACTGTGTGAAAAATATTATAGTTTCATTTAATTTTGCTTATCATTATGATTGAAGTAGTTGAGAAATTTTTCATCTTAATGTTTATGAAACGCAGTTTTGCAACACATTGTTGCTACACCACACCCTAACACCTCGTATCTGCTTTGCACCATCGGTGCACTAATAAACCAGTAGGATGGATTCAAGCAGTCAACCAGGCATTCATCTATTCAACCAACCGACAAAAATACTCTCCAAGCTTGACGCGCGAATGCGTTTTTAATTGTAAAATATTAAATTGTATTGTAATCGCCTCTTGTTGTCTAACGCAGACCGATTAAATGAATATTCGTTGTGTGCTAAAATTATTTTAAGACACGCCATTCTATTTGCGTAGCATTTGCATTTGCCCTCCAGCTCTTAGTTTGACCATGATTTTCCTATAAATTTGATTAATAACTTATTCCATGAGCCAAAGATAAATAAGAAAAAGTTTAAGCGCTGCTTAAAAAAAATCTGCCAGTATTTGATACATCATGGCCGTAATTTGTGAGGAAAGTAAGTACTTATGTTTCGGTAATTGGGATCACAATTTCAAAACTATACTCAAGAAGTTAAATATAATTATTCAGCTAAGTAAAACATTTACCTATAATGCTATCCGAAGTTTAGTGCCAATCATGTTAGCATATTCTACATTTAATTTTGCAAATATTAGCGTCCGCCCACTTTTCTAAATTCAACATCGCGTCGCTTTTAGAGCTCAAGGTGTGTGCCAAGTTTCGTAAAAATCGGTCAAAGTAGAAATCGTTCGTTGCGAGAGCTCAAGGTGTCTGTTAGGTTTCGCAAAAACCGGATAAGTATATGATGATTAAATCCAAGAAAACATTTAGTGGGCGTGTTTCTCCATACTTTTTAAAGATGGGGCCAAATGAAAGCGAAATGAGACAAAAAAAGCGTTGAAAATCTGTCTAAAAGGTACGGAGTTATGAAGTAACAAACAAATAAAATATACATATACTAGCAAACCCGGCCACGCGTTGCTGTGGCTTAGTGATTCAAGACAGATTTGAATAACTATCCTATCATCTAAGTTGGACCAAATTACATATATATGGCAATTTTCATGAATAACAGTTGACTCGTTTTTGAGTTTATTCGGAAACATTTAGATTTTTATATCATTAAAAAATGGGCGTTAAAGTAGGCGTGGACGAAAAAAAAATTTCCTATTATTTATGCTGGAGTTTGAGTAACATGCTGACAAAGTTTCAGAAGGATCGGTCCAGCGGTCTAGCTTCGTATACGGTACAAACATTTTGCCACGCCCCTCCGCCCCCAGGCCATTAATTTAAATAATAACTATCCTATCATCTAAGTTGGACCAAATTACATATATATGCCAATTTTCATGAATATCAGTTGACTCGTTTTTGAGTTTATTCGAAACATACACAGTGACACGGATTTTCTATATATTAAGATAAAAGATACAGAGGTATTTATAAATTTTTTTGAGGTCTGTTATAAAAATGCTTTGAAGACATGAGAGATGTAATAAATTAAAGTCCTATTTTCTGTCTTATAAACAGAGCTTATTTGTATTATTGCGATTTAATTTGTACCTTGTGTGTTGGTAAAATATGCAAAACTAATGCCAGAACTTAGTCAATTATCTGTGGTTTTCATTAAAAACAACGTATGTTATATATTTATCATTTCGAGTTTATGATATCAAATTTTTATATTTTAAATGCTTTTTCGAAAGTTCTAAGAAATTTTTCAAAAATATAGAGTCTATATATTATAGCCACATATTCATTATATATTTCTAAAACAACCACACAACTTCTACTTCTACTTTTCTTAAATAAGTTTAAAAAAGAACTCTAATGAAGAAATTTCATTTTTGATTTCGATAATTTACATTTTTCTGGTTTTTAATACTAAAATAAAATAAATAAATACTGAAACATATATTTAATTACCAAAGAAATAATTAGTTTTATTTAAATAGTTTTATATAAAAGAAAAAGTTTTCTAACTTTTTATTCCAAGCTATTTCTTTGTATAACATAAAGTGTATTTAATTTATATATATATAGTTACTTTTATTAGCAAAAAATTAAATATTCCAACCTTGTTATCATCCTTTTTTTCTGACTTCTTATACTTATCTAGTTCTTTTAAAAATGTATAAAATATATCAAGTGAACAATGAAAAAAGGAAATAAGAAAAATTAAGTTTTATCTAGTTACTTTAATATCAAAAAAAAAAAAAAAATTAAATTTTTCAGCTCTGGAGCTTGTCTTTTTATTTTCCTAATTTTTTATACCAAACGTTTCTTTCTAGAATATAAAATATATTTAATTTATAAGGAAAAAAAAAATTATTAGAGCTAGTTACTTTTATGTATCATAAAAGGTGTAAGGTATCTAAACCTGAAATCATCCTTTTATATTTATCTGATTTCTTATAATAATATGTTTCTTTTAAGAATATAATATATGTTTAATTTATAAAGCAAAAGGAACAATTAAGTTTAGTAAGTTACATTTATATAAAAAATAAATAAGTTTTCCAACCCTGGAAACAAATTTATATTTTTTTTTTTTAATTTTTAATTCCAGTTTAATTCGTATTGAAATATAACATAAGTTGATTTTAAGAAAATAAAAATAAATAATTTTAGCTGGTTACTTTTATATGGCAAAATAAAGTTTAAGTTTTCCAGCTCTGATACCGTCTGCTCGATTTCGCTGATTTTCAATACGAATCTATTTAGCACCATTTTTGACACACCTGTCCAAGACAAATTTTTAGCTTTTCTGGGAGATTCGGAAAACCGATTTCACGTGCAGACAGAAAGACGACGGACAGACGGACATTGCTTATTCGTCTATCCTATTCATAAGGACTCATAACATATGTATATAACGAGGAGCATACATTGCGATGATACACAGGCCTGACCACATCTGTAACGCTTGCCACGCTTTGTTTTCATATTCATTGTATGCTTGGTATTATCCAATAATATTGGAATGTCGCCGGCAACATTTTCGCCTGTGTGAACGCTCGTCTAAACTCAGACTAAATTAATTACTACACTGAAGAAAGTTGTTGAAGTTCATGTGATGAAGATTTTTAGATTGTTTTAAAGGAAATGTGTGTATTGAATAAAAAATTCTTGAATTTTCTGTGATAAGTCCTAATTTACACTATGCAATTCTTATTGCTAAGCTGATTAGTTTTTTAGGGGTGAGATACGAGGGGAAAATAAACGTTTCTTTTCCCCTCGTCTTTCTTTCCCACAAACTACTCAGCTTAGCAATAAGACTTGCATAGTGTAAATTAGGACTAAAGATTTTTCCGATATTTGAAAAACAGATTATTGAAAAAAGTAAAAATGTAATGTAATTGCAATAATAGGAAACAGCTGATCGATATTGTTATGTGAAAAGTAATGAAAATGTTTATAGAGATGTAATCTAACGTAACATAATATTCATGTAAAAATATCGATCAGCTTTTTCCTACGTTGCAGTTACGTTCTATTACTGTGGGCTAACTGAGCCTTTAGACACTGTTGCAGTAATAAGGAAGGGAGAAAATATAAGATCGTTTTATTGCATATAAACATCACTTAATATGTTTATTCAATATACTACAAAAGTTAAATTATGTACATATTTATAAAAAAAAACTTTACAAAACTTTATATTTTCAAAAAACTTTTTGGCATCTCAAAAACTTAAAAAAAGGGAAAACTTGACAAATGGTAACGCTGGAGATACTTAACAGGTGACAGCCTTGCCAGACCGGAGGTTTTGAAACCACAAAATAGATAAATAATCGTTAGTTTTATACAAGCTTTTATGCACCAAATGGATACAGTGCGACACATTGGTGAGAAAAAGGGAAACAGAAATATGCGACTTATAGCTGGAAATATTGAATTAAGAAGAATCCATGTAGCAGATTTAGTAAATAGTTCCCTACTCAAATTATGTACATATCTGTGACTATTTCTTGAGAGATCGCATCTTTCAGGATGTAATATAGTGAATCAATAAACTTGTAGCAGATCATGATGAATGTACATTCAAACATATAAGAATTTTCAGCTCATCTAACTAAATTAAATTTAGGAGTATGTGGCTGTGGTGTGTCCGTACTTTAGCCATTCAACCATCGAACCGTTTATTTAATCTGCGTGTTGAGGTAACTAGTTATAGCAGTTTGTTTTTATAACTAAATTATATACGCTGAATTAAGTTTTTTCTACTTACGCTATTTAGTGTACTATAGAAAAAATTCCTCTTTCCTCTACTCTGCTTCTTCATCATTATAATATACATACTTTGCTCATTTTGTCTTGGGGTTTATCGTTCATTTTGTCGTTCCACACAACATCTGACTACAAAGATTCACGTTGTTATTGGCGAGTTTGCTATAATGTTGTATTGTTCAGCGATATTTTAGCTGTTATGGATCTTTTTTTAATGTGTCGGTGTGGCTCCAGCAGTTTCTTGTTAAATTTATGGTTACACAAGGAGCGCTAAACCATAAACAGCTTTTATAGGGTTCTACTGGATTATTGTGAAATGGCGCAATTGTTGTGATTTAAAGCTGGAGATAAATTTGGATACATTTTCAATTTAATGCCGTATAAAATACGTGCTCTTCATTTACTTAGATGTGTTGTTATGAATGTTCATTAAACTTGCTTTTTTAACACTTGATAATAGTTGTCTGGTATTTATATTTAATTTCTAGTTTTGATTAAGGTCATGTTAGGAGTTTTCTTGGCAGATAATAAACAAACAATTTTCAATTAGATTGCAACAGAAATGATGTTAAGCTCTTTAAATAAAAAAATGTGCAATTACAATGCAATAGACAACAAAAGCACTTATAAGGGTATCTCGACAACTAGTTGCATAAGAAGAAAAGATAAACTGGATACATGAGTACTGTCATAAATATATATTGGTCACAAAGAATATTTAATAAGGGCAAATTCAGAGACAATTCGATACAAGGAAATTTATAAGCGCTTTCAAAATTTATACATTACTGGAGGAAGTGTTTGCATGAGGATCTAGTCAACTTAAGGCACATCTTTCAAGTGCATACAATGCTACCTATATTTATATATGGGCCTTTCCACAGTCATGTTACATCACCCATCAACTAAGCTTGTACCTTAGAGCTATGATATTCGATTTGTTCCTATATTTTGCTAAATGTAGAACTAACTACGTTCTAAACCAATATCACAAAAAATAATATAAAACATACCTGACAAAAACTATACTTCTCTTATCATATACACATACTATACCTATATGTAAAGGGTGTTTTTTATTGAGGTATAGAACTTTAAGTTGGCATCACTTTTTTAACTGGCGGCCATTTTGTCAGCTGTCAAGTGATTAATATTTAGTTTGGTTTGCCATTTCATCATGAACAGGTTGACAAAAGAACAACGCTTGCAAATCGTGCAAATTTATTTCGAAAATAATGGTTCAGTTCGCGAAGCTTACCGCAAGCTCCGTCCATTTTATGGTCGACATAATCGTCCATCAGAGCAATTAATTCGGTTAACCATGGATCGTTTTCGCACTACGTTTACTCTATGTGATAATACGCATCCGCAGAGACGTCGAACAGTGCGCACCGAAGAAACAATTGCCGCTGTAGAGCAAAGTGTTGAAGAGGACCCGAATGAATCGATTCGCCACCGTGCACAGCAATTGGAGCTTTGTCTATCAACTTTATGGAAGATTTTGAAGATTTTGAATGTGGATGAGTTGTGGTTCCAACAAGACGGCGCTACATGCCACACAGCGCACGTCACAATCGATTTATTGAAGGAAACATTCGATGAGCGCATAATTTCGCGGAATGGACCTGTCAATTGGCCACCAAGATCGTGTGATTTGACACCATTGGATTATTTTCTTTGGGGATATGTGAAGTCGCTCGTCTACGCCAACAAACCAGAAACGTTAGGGGACTTGGAAGCCAACATTCGTGGCGTTATTGCCAACATACGGCCCCATATGCTCGAAAAAGTGGTTGAAAATTGGACCTGTAGAATTGGCTTCATTCGAGCCAGCCGCGGCGGCCACATGCCCGAAATCATATTTAAACATTAATGGCATAAAATTATCCTTCCAATAAAGCCAAATTGATGGACATTAAAACGATTTTCTTGTGTTTTATTTCAATTCGAAGTTCTATACCTCTAAAAAAACACCCTTTTATTTAATTACTAATCCCGCATAAAATACATCGTCCCTAAATTGCATGCGTTTCACAGCAAAAAAAAGTGGTCGAATCGATAAGGATTTCTTAAGAGAAATATTCATGGACATAATTTTTTTAACAACTTACGATTTTCTTTTGAATGATAACTTTAGTGTTTTGATCAGTTCTCTTAGCGAATATAACCAACAATACGAAATATTTTATAAGAGAAGATATTTGAGACTTGTCTATTTAATATTTAATTTTGAACTAGTTCATTCACATTCGAATCAAAACTTGCTTCGAACACGTTTTTGGTCTGACTTGTTTAAAGATACTGTAGTGAATAATTCTACTTATAACATTCAGACACACATGTATTTACTTCCTATAGTGTATAAAGTTGAGATAGCGCTATGCTATAAGTTTGAATACAAATTACTCATACTAAAGTTTAAAAAAATTAAATAAAATGTAGAGAAAATCCAAGGAAGGCAAAAAAATAAAAAATTTACGCACACAAAAAAAGTAAAATGAATGATCTTGTAATATTAATTAAAATATTTGTAATATCAATTAAAAAATTTATTAAATTTTCACCTATAAAGAATTTGATAATATTAATTAAGTTTTCCACTCAAATTAATAAATACAATTAAAAATTTAATTGAATTAATTAAATTCTTAATTGAAAATATTAATTGGTGAATACTTTTTTCTGTGCGGTTACTAACATCGGCTCCATTCCAGCAAAAATTACTGCTTCCCAGAAGCGTATTTGTAAGGGAGACAATGTTACAGAATCACTTGCTCTTATGCATAGATAAGGCATTTTTTTGTTCGAGATAAGCCAGCAAAGAAGCAATACATTCAGCTTCCAAAAAGCCATGAATTTTTTCTTTACCAAAGTGCTTCACAGAAGTAATACTCAGATGCAAAAGGTACTGGTTTAGGAGTACCCAATTTTCTGTGATAATTTTCTACTTTGTTGGAAAGCCCGTCCTTTAGTGCTTTCAAATTACTTTTTTTTCTGCTGGGATGGTACAAAAAAAAAAAATAACATTTACATCGTGATTTAAATATGCACGTCCTTTACTGACTGCTGAATTTGTAAAACACGCAGGCAAATATTTAACAAAACTCGAGTTATCTGCTTGGTCATAAAATCTTGAACTTTACTGAACACATCCGCTTAAAAATGGCGGCACAAGGGCTCTTATACGCAATTTTACAGATGAAACTTCTTGAAAATAATTTTTTGCTTACCACGACTCTTATTAATTACTATCACTAAGCTTACTTCCGACACCGGTCGGGTCTAAAAATTACATTAAGATTTCAGTTTTGAATACTTGTTGTTAGCTAATTTTAATATAGAGAAAAATATATCTAGTTAACGTAATAACAAAAGGGTTTTCAACAAAATTGTGGTGCTCTATTTTCATAAAAAAATTTTTAAAACATTTTTATAGGTATTGACTTTGATGTGATTTAAATGTTTTAACTTTGTGTCAAAAAAGCTTAAGCAGCATATCTTTTGACCTTAAGTTTTTGACGAAAATCGATTATGGGAAAAAAATTTAAACTTAAAAGTAATGTTGCTTAAGCTTTTTTGAAGGTTTTCAATAAAAGTCACGGATGTAATTACCCTAATGTTTTGTATGTTTTTATAGCAAAGAAACTCGGCTAATATTTAATTGTTACATTCTGTTTATTCCTTAGACAACGGCAAAGTTTGTAAAATATACTTTAGGCTGGCCTAAATATTTGCTACTAACAGCAAGCAATGCGTCCTAGTTTTGAGCATTTTTTTTTTTAGCAATTTGAAGTGTTTTCGTAAAGATGCGAACACTATTTTGTCAAAAAATAGCTGAGATGTGAAGGAAATCATCATTTCTCCGATAAAAAATTACGGCATCACTCTTGAAGATAATCCTACGTAGATATTTGAAAATAAATCAAATCAGGTTAATAAAATTCAATATCTACTAATTTGCGAAATTTGTTCACAACAAAAATTTTAGAGCCATAAGTCAGCACATTCCAGTATTGACCAACGGATTTAATTCATTGGACATAAATCTCGTCAAAAGCAACACTTTATGCAAGAACACAAACAACATCCAAACATGACCATTATTTTTCGGTTACAATAAAAAAAAATAAACAAGAATATAACATGAATTTATATCAACGAAACTTTCATTTCTATTTTATTTGCAAAATTTAATCTTGCCAGCTTTGCTGGTTACAAGTAAAGCAAAAGGACTAAATAAAAGAATAAAATTAAAGCGAACACTCTTGCAATCGTTTATTCAAACTTACTTAAAGTACAAGAACCAAAAAAAAAAAAAAAAATATTTGGACATTATACTCAAGTCAAATTATGAAAAAACAAGTAAGAGCGCTATATTCGGCTGTGGCGAATCCTATATACCCTTCCCAGACAAAGGTATATGGAGTATATACATGCATAGTATATCAGCTCATACATAAATACCCAGCAAAAAATTTCAAAAAAGGTAATCGATTTTGGAATTAAGCATTTGTGGTGGAAGCTGTTCCTTACTGGATTACCAACTTAATGATTTTAATAAGGTGTGCGACTAAAATAATCGATTATTGAGAAGTAAAGGGTGTTTTTTTAGAGGTATAGAACTTCGAATTGAAATAAAACACAAGAAAATCGTTTTAATGTCCATCAATTTGGCTTTATTGGAAGGATAATTTTATGCCATTAATGTTTAAATATGATTTCGGGCATGTGGCCGCCGCGGCTGGCTCGAATAAAGCCAATTCTACAGGTCCAATTTTCAACCACTTTTTCGAGCATATGGGGCCGTATGTTGGCAATAACGCCACGAATGTTGGCTTCCAAGTCCCCTAACGTTTCTGGTTTGTTGGCGTAGACGAGCGACTTCACATATCCCCAAAGAAAATAATCCAATGGTGTCAAATCACACGATCTTGGTGGCCAATTTGAGGGTGGCGTTGGCTGAAGTAGTTAGCACGTTGACTACAAAACCGAAGGTCCTGGGTTCAATCATTGTATCCAACAGTCATTGAATAACAACACCACGCATTTTTCTGATGTGCATTAGTGTCCCTTCGTATCAGTTGTTGCAGGGAAGTTCAAGTGATGAAGGCATAGTCACTGGTCACTGAACTATACCGACTTCAGCAGATACTAATCCTAATGTAACATCAGAGCGCCCTCCTTCGTTGTGTAGCAGAATCATCGGCGAAGTAAAATAATCAATAAAATGGCTACAAAACACAGCTTCAAAAATTTAATACGCCTTATTTGACACCAGATGGCGCAGCAAAACTGCATTATCAAAAAAGCGTGCAAAAAAAAAAAAAGCAGAGTTGTAAAAGAATGAAGCTCTCCTCTATCTCTTCCTTCACCACCTGTCTTCTCTATCACTATCCCTTTCCTAAAGAAGGTAACACCTAGTAATAGTAGTAGGCATTAATTGCCTGAGTGTTACTTCTCTTTTAGATAAAAAAAAAAAAAAATTGACAGGTCCATTCCGCGAAATTATGCGCTCATCGAATGTTTCCTTCAATAAATCGACTGTGACGTGCGCTGTGTGGCATGTAGCGCCGTCTTGTTGGGACCACAACTCATCCACATTCAAAATCTTCAAAATCTTCCATAAAGTTGATCGACAAAGCTCCAATTGCTGTGCACGGTGGCGAATCGATTCATTCGGGTCCTCTTCAACACTTTGCTCTACAGCAGCAATTGTTTCTTCGGTGCGCACTGTTCGACGTCTCTGCGGATGCGTATTATCACATAGAGTAAACGTAGTGCGAAAACGATCCATGGTTAACCGAATTAATTGCTCTGATGGACGATTATGTCGACCATAAAATGGACGGAGCTTGCGGTAAACTTCGCGAACTGAACCATTATTTTCGAAATAAATTTGCACGATTTGCAAGCGTTGATCTTTTGTCAACCTGTTCATGATGAAATGGCAAACCAAACTAAATATTAATCACTTGACAGCTGACAAAATGGCCGCCAGTTAAAAAAGTGATGCCAACTTAAAATTCTATACCTCAATAAAAAACACCCATTACTTACTTTTTTTATTTGGCAACTTGTTCACGTAATCTATTTAATCTAAAAAAATATTCCCCTCATTTAGCAACTTGAACATAATAAGTAATGAAATTTAGTAATCAGAAAAGTAAGTCAGTATATGGCAAGTAGTTCTGATGGTAATGTGTAATTTTTTGCTGGGTACATACATATTTCTTTTTATCACAAATGCATCATTCAGTATTATCTCTAGTGCAATTCATAGTAAGTGAACCATGTGTATTTTACGACTTTGGAATTTGATTCAAAGATTTTATTTTCGATATTAAAAATTTCAAAATAATTAGAGAGGACCTTAATAAAAATCAGGGGCAAATTACGGCAGTAGATAGGATTCGAAATTTTAAAATATTTCCATAAAAACTCAATTGAAATATTTCGCAAATTCGGTCGATAACGAGTGCCGTAATTTGCCCTCAGCACTTTCTAATGGCAATTTATTCACCCACGTCTAAAGAAAAATTAATGTGCATAATGTATAAGTTGAATCTTTTGTTTTCACCATATTGATACTGACACCGAAAACTGAATCAATTAAATTTCAACTACACACAAAAAAGTAATATGAATGATTTTGTAATATTAATTAAAATATTTGTAATATCAATTAAAAAATTAATTAAATTTTCACCTATAAGCAATTTGATAATATTAATTAAGTTTTTCCACTCAAATTAATAAATACAATTAAAAATTTGATTGAATCAATTAAATTTTTAATTGAAAATATTAATTGGTGAATACTTTTTTCTGTGTATGGTTTTTACAGAAAGCAACAAAAACTATGACAAGGGTGGAAAAGTTGATACAATCGTAACTTTTTTTGATAAGATATGATGTCCAAAAACCATGCTATACAATTTAGTAATCCTAAAATAATCCTCCTATTGTACCTACATACCAACTAAGCTAACTTATTTCATATTTTCCGATATTTAATAAAACTTAATTAAATTAATTAAGTAATTAATTAAAACTTAAAATGTCAACATGACTAGACTTTCGTTAATTTTTCTTATTAGTTCAGGCAGAAGTCTACATCAACTGATACCACATACAGTGGACCAAAAACACAGAAGAACGCTGATGAGGAAGGTTTAGTGGCCTTCGAAAACGGCTGGCTGTTCCATTCAACTATGTGTTGTTGTCAGAATATTTACAACTAACTTTGAAGTTAATTTAATTATTATTTTTCGAACTGTATTTGTTTCTATATTCTTATGAATTGAATAGGCTAAAGTTCGTAACGCTCTTTAAGCCAAATTACATGTGATAATTATTAATGAACAAATAACATCAAAGTTAGTTGTAAATATTCTGACAACAACACATAGTTGAACGGAACAACCAGCCGTTTTCGAAGGCCACTAAACCTTCCTCATCAGCGTTCTTCTGTGTTTTGGTCCACTGTGTGTGGTGTCAGTTGATGTAGATGTCTGCCTTATATACGTAACTTTATTGCAAATAGAATATGTGAATTGGTTTGATGCATTGCATTTCTGGCTGGCTGGCTGTTCCGTTCAACTATGTGTTGTTGTCAGAATATTTACAACTAACTTTGATGTTATTTGTTCATTAATAATTATCACATGTAATTTGGCTTAAAGAGCGTTACGAACTTTAGCCTATTCAATTCATAAGAATATAGAAACAAATACAGTTCGAAAAATAATAATTAAATTAACTAATTAATAGTCATTGGCTTGTGGCAAAAATTAAAAATAAAAATATACTTAATAGTAACAAACCAAAAAAGTTTGTCTTAAGTATAACAAAAATTAGCAAATTAACAAACATGTGTATAGTTAGTAAGGAACAAAACGACAATGGTAAGACTGTTGTAATATATATATATAGAAGATGGTAATATATATAGAAGATGGTATATATATATATATATATATAGATGGTAACTTGCGTATACATTACGAAACACATTAGCAAATTGAAATACAATGAATCAAACCAATTCACATATTCCATTTGCAATAAAGTTACGTATATAAGGCAGACATCTACATCAACTGACACCACACACAGTGGACCAAAACACAGAAGAACGCTGATGAGGAAGGTTTAGTGGCCTTCGAAAACGGCTGGCTGTTCCGTTCAACTATGTGTTGTTGTCAGAATATTTACAACTAACTTTGATGTTATTTGTTCATTAATAATTATCACATGTAATGTGGCTTAAAGAGCGTTACGAACTTTAGCCTATTCAATTCATAAGAATATAGTAACTTTGAAGTTATTTGTTCATTAATAATTATTTGGCTTAAAAAGCGTTACGAACATTAGCCTGTTCAATTCATAAGAATATAGAAACAAATACAGCTCGAAAAATAATCATTAAATTAAGTAATATTTTTATTTTTCATTATCAAAGACAACAACCATTTTTGAAGAAAATAATTCAGAGAATTCAAAAACAAGAACTCAAAAGTATTTTCAAATAAAAACGTCCTAAATCTTCTTACTGAATTAGGGTATTAGGTTTTTATTGTTTAACTATTAATACCAATTTAATTCTTAATAAAATATAAATATGTTTATTTAGCAAAAATTAGTTTAAGATAGTTACTTTTACATGGCAAAATACAGTTTGATTTTTCCAGCTCTGTGACATTGTTTTCAATTTGGTGATTTTCAATATCAACCTATTTCGGACAATTTTTGATATATCAGTTCACGACCGCAGTCTCTAGCTTTTTTGGGAGCCTCGGCAAGACGGACGAGCGGACAAATGGACATCGCTTATTCGTCTTCCCACAATCACTTACATTGACATAACTTGTTTCGTCTGAACATAGTTTCGAGGTTTATAATATTTTGAAGAAATTTATTATTTGACATATTGTCAAAAATGCGTTTATAGACATGCTAGACCACTAGCAAATAAATTTCAATTATTTTATCGTATATTGTGATTTTTTTTTAATTTATCTAGGAACGCAAAGGCGCAAATGGCTTTCGCCAACATAAAAATTAGCTTGAGCACTTCCTCATGGAAAAAAATATGGAAATAATGTTGGTCTCTGAGACTCATTTGACTTCAAGAATCTTATTTAAAATAAATGGCTACTATATATATGATTCAAATGATCCGAGAGGGAGAGCATGCGGTGGAGCAGCAATTCTAATTAAGTCAAGGCTCAAGCACTATGTCCTTGATAACATTTGTGCAGAACATCTACAAGCAACTAATATTTGTGTCGAAAATTTTTGTACAAAATTTCGTTATATCATCAATTTATACCCCTCCCAGATTCGCAATTCGTGAAGATCAATACGAGGATTTCTTCAAATCTCTTGGCCCTTGTTTCGTAGCAGCTGGTGACTATAATGCTAAATATGTATACGTTCCGGGGTTCGCGTTTTATCACACCCAGAGGTATAACGTTGTTCAACACAATTTCAAAAATGGGCTCGGACGTCATTTCGAGTGGGGAGCCCACCTACTGGCCTACTGACATACATAAAATCCCGGATGTTATAGATTTTGGAGTCATAAAAAATATTTATAGGGAATTAATTCACGTTGAATCTTCTCTAGATCTTTCGTCCAATCACTCTCACACGATCGTTACAATCTGTAGCCAACTGAGAAGTGCTTTACCTCACTCATATCTGAAGATGATCAGTCGTGTAAATTGGCTCCGATTCAAAAAATATTTTAGTAGTGATTGCACGGAAAACATTACGCTAAGAACACCCGAAGATATTGAAGCTAACATTGCCAACCTTAACGACATGATTACACAGACTGCTGAACATGCTACTGATTCCCATCCGCAGACTGGGTTTCATAGAATTTTTTCTACGGATATTGAACGTCTCATGTTTGAGAAAAGAAGAGCTAGAAGGGAATGGCAAGAGCACAGATCACCTCAACATAAAGCTAGATTTAAACGGTGCACTAAACGCCTCCAAGGGTTATTTGCATTTGAAAAAACTGTATCTCTAAAAAATTATCTGGAAGGTCTTGATGTCACACCAGCATCTAATTACTCTTTGTGGCGCGCTGCTAGAAAGCTGAAAATCCTCGTTGAGTTTAAACCATCTCTGCGCACATCTACCGGAAGTTGGGCAAGAAGCCCAAAAAAAGTAACATATTTGCTGATCATTTAAAATACGTATTTACCCCAAACACATGTCCTGGTGTTGCTGATTTGCCGAGTGTAGTTGCTATATCCCCGCAACCCATAAAGTTTAAGATGCGTGATATACAAAAACTAATTGCTGAACTTAATCCGAAAAAAATTCCATGTATTGATGGAATTAGTAACCATATGCTGATGATATTGCCTCATGTGGCAATAGGAGTCCTGCTATTTATTTTGAATACCATTTCACGAATGCAGTATTTTCCACATAACAGGAAACTTGCCAAGATCAAAATGATTCCGAAGCCGGACAAAAAGCTTACTAAGGGCGAGTCATATAGGCCTATTAGCTTAATAGCAACAATCTCAAAGCTTTTCGAAAAGCTGCTCTTGACTAAATCGTCCAAAATTTTAGCTGATAATGGGTGTATCCCGGACCATCAATTTGGCTTTAGAACTCACCATAGCTTAATTGAGCAAACGCATATATTAGTTCAAGTTATAAGGAGGACATTAGAAGAAAAGAAGTATTGTTCTGCCGTTTTTATTGATGTTTCTCAGGCATTTGATAAAGTATGGCACGAAGGCCTATTTTTAAAATTGAGGACATATCTGCCAATAAACATACAAAAACTTTTGGAAAGTTATATTATTGATAGGAAGTTCACTGCTCTGGAAGGAGACTTCATGAGTGTGCAAGAATCTATATCTTCCGGTGTACCACAGGGTAGTATTCTGGAGCCAGTCTTGTATTTATTATATACTTGTGATATGCTTGTGAGCAATAATATACACACCTCTACATTTTCCGATTAAAGAGCCTGTATGAGTATGCACGAAAGTCATAGGTATTCCGAAATCTCCAGGAACATATTACTCAGCTGGAAACATGGTTGAACTTATGGAGAATTAAAGTAAATGAAAGAAAGTGTGTTCATATAACGTTTACCCTAAGAAGAGCTACTTGTTCTCCCATTCGAATCAACAATCAAAGTATTTCTCAACATTCTCAAGTGAAATACCTCGGCATACACCTTGATCGAAGGCTTCCATTGACACCATATTGACTCTAAGCTAACTGATATGAAACTTAAGTTAGCTCAAATACATTGGTTGATTGGCAGGAATTCAACACGCATCCTAGACTTCAAACTTTTACTACATAAGTCGCTTTTGAAGCCAATATGGTGCTACGGAATTCAGTTATAGGGCACTGCTTCAGCTTTAAATGTTGAGAAAATCCAACGAATTCAAAACAAAATTTTAAGGTTAATAACATCGGCTCCATGGTATATAAAAAATTCAAATATACATCGTGAATTAAATATGCCACTAGTGATTGAAGAAATTGCAAAATATTTAACTAAACTAGAGTCACATCCTAATCCGCTTGCTCGTAATATTTTGAACTTTACTGGACATAACCGCTTAAAAAAGAAGGACACTAAGGCTCTAATTCGCAACACCGCAGATGAAACTTTTTGAAAATATTTTTGTACATCATTCTTGTATGAACAATTGCTATCACTAAACTTGTGTTCGGCATTGGTCGGGCTCATTAATTATAAATATACAGATCTAAGATTTGATTACTTATTGTTAGTTCATTTATTTTTGAAGATACAATAAATAAATATATAGTAATAAAAAAATCTAGGATCTGTGGTGCGATTCAGGAAGCTTTAACGATTCAACAATCGTAATTTTTGTCTATACATTTTGTCGATTACAATAACGATTGTGTGATTCTGTAATTTCTTGTGAACGATAGTACGCAGCTGATATTTTCTGTTGATTTTTGTCGATAAAATGAACAGCCCATAAGTTATTGTGGATTAAATAACGACTCAGCTACAACGAATATTTTTAAAAATTTTACTGGAAAGCAAATTCGATAAATTTTCCTTACAATTACTTTAATGATGCGATTAGCATAAAAAAAGTTAGTAAATTGCACTACTGATCCTTAAAAAAATGTGTTAAAAAAATTAGTTGTATTAAAATTTTATATTTCGATGTTTCGCCACTCCTTTGTGTGGCTTCTTCAGGAAATTGTTTTTTCATATTTTATTATAAAAAAACAATCAAACCAAAAACAATTTCCTGAAAAGGCCACAAAATAATAAAATTAGAGAATATTATAATTTAAAAAGAGGTCAACAAATTAGAAGAATTATTAAAAAAATATTATATCAACTAAAAATTTAATTAATGTTTTTCTAAAAATGCAATTAAAATTTCATGAAAATATTTTTAAGGATCTAATTAAAAAATGAATTAAAATTTCTCTAAGATTGAAAATGCTAATTACTCGTAAAAATTTGAAAAAATTTAATTAAAATATTAATTGAAATATTGTTATATATATTATCATAATTTTTTTGAAATCGGATTCCTTGCATATTTGGATAGAAGAACATCTAAGGTATCGAAAAATGCAAACATACCAATTTCAAAAAAAAAAAAAATAGGGCCTTTCTTACCACTTTGGTTCGTTGCTCTGTTGTTTAATTTTGCATGGTGGTGTAACACGATTCGATGAAACAAATCTAAAAGAAACAATAAATAAATTCAGTAAAATGCAACTTTGACTCGCGCACGAAGGGTTCTGTACGTTGGGCTTTGGGAATTTTTTTAATACAGCTTTTTTTCAGCGGAAATAATTATTTTTTTGATTATTTTTCGCTCTTTTCTCATTTTGGCGACTTTTTTCTTTTTGGGGATTTTTTTCATTTTGGCGATTTTTTCATTTTGGCGATTTTTTCATTTTGGCGATTTATTTTCGTTTTACAAATATTTTTGAACTTGGTGCTTTTTTCGTTTTGGCGATTTTTTTTGTCTTGGCGATTTTTTTCGGTTTGGCGATTTTATAATTTTGGGATTTTTTTGTTTTACCGCTTTTGAAAATTTCAAGAAGTTTGCTTTTACGGTTTCCAAGATACAGCAAGTTGTCAAAATTACATTGTACAAATTACATTAACTGATGGTACACCCTTTAATTAAATTTTTTTTAAAATTTTAGTGTTAATAGTTGTAGACTGCATAAAAATACACTAACCTTACAAAATTCAAGTGTATATACATATTACATGGGATTTTAAAATTTTTCGTTGCTCGGTTTGGAACACCCTTTAATTTCCAATCTCTTGTATTTGTTGTTGGAGCGGCCAAAGGTCTACACACTGTGTCCAAATTTCAGGCCCGTAGCTCTTACTGTTGTCGAGAAAATACCCTGTGACAGCAGGATGGACAGACGTACATACATACGTACAGCGTAGCGAAAACAATAGGGTTTCTTTTCAACTTTGGTGTACGAAACCCTAAAAATAGTAATAAACAAAAAAAATTTTTTTTTATTTTCATATATATATTTATTTATTGTATCTTCTAAAATGAACTAACAATAAGTAATCAGATCTTAAATCTAAATATAATTATTAAGCCCGACCAGTATCGGACATAAACTTAGTGATAGTTATAAATAATACATAAGTAGTGATAATCAAAAAGAAAAAAAAATAATAACAAAAGTGGTATGAAATTTTTAGACGCAGGGGTAACTTTTGACCCACCCATATGTATATTAAGGTAACGAAATATAAAAAATGTGATGTCATATAAAATGTCCAAAAATGGAAACATTTGTCTATTGTACCAAACAACTAATTGATGTATCCTATTGCTTTCTGAAGTTCGAACAGTATACAAAATGACAATATCCGTATTCGGCATTTGTGATAGTGCGTAAGTGTTAATGGAAAATATCGTAGCTTTTCTATGGATTGTGTGTGTATTTTGCGATTGTAGTTTAAAGAAAGGTTACGATATTTTGTATACACACTTTACCAAGAATATCTATATCGTATCCCGAATACCGCCAATGTACTTACTTTACCATCCATGTTTGGTCTATAAGGTTTTGCTTGTTGAGAAATAAGAGAACAAAATTAATTGAATTTCTGTTTTTATTTTAATATCTTATTTATTTTTAACGCATGCCAAAATTCATAAAAAAAGAACTTAAGTTGAGTAGTATATATTTTTCTCCCATAAGAAATATAAAAACCAACTAAGGGATTAATTGAGCATTTAATTGAAAATATTTTTTCAAAATAATTTTTTTTTTAAACAAAAGATATATTATTTACAATTAGTATGTAATAACTATTTACCATTTCATGCTGATTTGTGTTAATTCAACAATAGAAAATTATATTCAATTAAATTATTTATCAAAAATATTAATTTTTCTAATCACTTCATTGAAAAAAATTTAACAAAAATTTTTTCTGTGTACATGATAGTGTAAAAAAAGTTAAAAAAATTTGATACCTTGACCACAGCTTCAAAAATAACTTGTTTTGGCTCTCCTGAAAAATTAAATTTTAGGATATAGGCTGTTATTAATGAAAACCAATAAATAACTTACTGGGTCGTATATGAATATTGTTGAAGTTACACACGGAATGACAGACCTATATATTCCCTTTATTTACCATTTTTAGTGGAGGGTATAAAAACACGAGCACAATATGCTGGCTGGGATGCTGGTGGCTTCATATATATATTTATATGTAATAATAATGTACATGCATGCGAATACAGGCCCACATATTACATGATACATGATACACACATATACAGGGTGTTTTTTTTAGAGGTATAGAACTTCGAATTGAAATAAAACACAAGAAAATCGTTTTAATATCCATCAATTTAGCTTTATTGGAAGGATAATTTTATGCCATTAATGTTTAAATATGATTTCGGGCATGTGGCCGCCGCGGCTGGCTCGAATAAAGCCAATTCTACAGGTCCAATTTTCAACCACTTTTTCGAGCATATGGGGCCGTATGTTGGCAATAACGCCACGAATGTTATCTTCCAAGTCCCCTAACGTTTCTGGTTTGTTGGCGTAGACGAGCGACTTCACATATCCCCAAAGAAAATAATCCAATGGTGTCAAATCACACGATCTTGGTGGCCAATTGACAGGTCCATTCCGCGAAATTATGCGCTCATCGAATGTTTCCTTCAATAAATCCGCATTGCATGGTCTCGCGGCTTTAAGTCTTGCACAAGCTGGATCTTGTAAGGTCGCAAGCCAAGATCTTTGCGCAAAATCTTCCACAAAGTTGATGGACAAAGCTCCAATTGCTGTGCACGGTGGCGAATCGATTCATTCGGGTCTTCTTCGACACTTTGCTCTACAGCGGCAATTGTTTCTTCGGTGCGCACTGGTCGACGTCTCTGCGGATGCGTATTATCACATAGAGTAAACGTAGTGCGAAAACGATCCATGGTTAACCGAATTAATTGCTCTGATGGACGATTATGTCGGCCATAAAATGGACGGAGCTTGCGGTAAACTTCGCGAACTGAACCATTATTTTCGAAATAAATTTGCACGATTTGCAAGCGTTGTTCTTTTGTCAACCTGTTCATGATGAAATGGCAAACCAAACTAAATATTAATCACTTGACAGCTGACAAAATGGCCGCCAGTTAAAAAAGTGATGCCAACTTAAAGTTCTATACCTCAATAAAAAACACCCAATACATACATACATACTCATGCACACACAATCTACAGCCTACAAAAGCATGTAAATGGCTTAAACTTGGCTCCAATGTTTTGGCAAAGCATACCAGGCCACTCGCATGGATACTTATCAAGAACCAAAAAGCCTCAAGTCAAGCGACAAGATTTACGATTTTCTGATTTGAGTTAAATAAATTTTCGTTGTCCAGAAGGAACTGTGGGCGGAGAAAATGTGAAAATACGACTGTCTCGTTCAAGTGACGCATAAAATACATACTCGTACAACATGTAATATTTATTTACACCAAAGCGGCTAGAGTTTTTGTGAAGGAGTTTCAGGAGGTGGAAGAAGAGGAGGTGGACACACATACACATACATAAACTAGTTCAATGTGATTTATATTACAGCATTAGGGCCAGAATTTATGTGATCAAACATTTTACTTAAACTATAACAAATTTATATAATGACGGAAAAACTTTCATAATAACAGAAAAAGAACTATGAGCTTATTCCAAGTTGGTGATTAAAAATATTACGAAAATTTCTGTATTTTATAACTAAACAACACATAAGAAATATCAAAGCATACATATTTATTTGACATTAAATCTTTCAGTTCCATAATAATTGAAATAATGTTTTATTACTTAACAATTCTACAAAGTGTGAAATTTTTTCTTTCAATTAACTTTTCTAGCTCTAATTTAAATTGAACACATATAAAAACCCTTTAAGTAGATATCTTCCTTAAATATGAAATATGTTTATTAAAATTAAATTCTTTAAATTTATAGGCAGATTTTGTAAAAAATTTCGTTTCTAAACGTTTCAAGTTTGTATGAAAAATAACGAAAATTCGTTTCAAAAAATATTTTTTCCATACAAATTTCAAAACGAAAAAAACGTTTCTATTTACAAAATTTGCCTTTTAGTTAATTTTTATTTACCAAAAAAAGTTTCAGTTTTCCAACCCTAGAAATATATTTTCGATTTTTGTGATTTCTAATTCTTATTTCTTTCTTACTAAAATATAAAATTTGTTTAATTAACAAAAAAAAATTGGTTTTATTTAGTTAGTTTTTTTTTTATAATACATGATATTTATTTATTGTATCTTCCTATATGAACTAACAATAAGTATTCAAATCTTAAATCTAAAATATAATTATTAGGCCCGACCACTGTCGGATATAAATTTAGAGATAGTTATAAAAAATACATATTTAAGTAGTGATAAACAAAAGGAAGAAAATATAAATAAAAAATAAAAATTATTTTCAGTTAGTCCCATCTGGAGTGTTGAGTATAAGAGCCCTTGTATCCCTCTTTTTTAGGCGGATGTGTCCAGTAAAGTTCAAAATATTACGAGCAAGCGGATTAGGATGTGACTCGAGTTTTGTTAAATATTTGCCAGCGTTTTTTGCAATTTCTTCAGTCACTAGTGGCATATTTAAGTCACGATGTATATTTGAGTTTTTTATATACCATGGAGCCGATGTTATTAATCGCAAAATTTTATTTTGCCTTTGTTGGATTCTCTCGACATTGGAAGCTGAAGCAGTGCCCCATAGTTGAATTCCGTAGCACCTTATCGGTTTCAAAAGTGACTTGTATATCAAAAGTTTGCAATCTAGACTGAGGGTTGAATTTCTACCAATCAGCCAATGTACCTGAGTTAATTTTAATTTCATTTGGGTTAACTTAGAGTCAATGTGGTGTTTCCAAGTAAGCCGTCGATCAAGGTGTATACCAAGATATTTCACATGAGTATGTTGAGGGACAACTTGATTGTTAATCCGAATGGGTAAACACGTATCTCTTCGTAATGTATATGTTACTTGAACACACTTTTGTTCGTTTACCTTAATTCTCCATAAGTTTAACCATAGTTCCAGCTGGGTAATGTGTTCTTGGAGATATCGGGATGCGTCGTAAGGACTTTCATGCATACTAAGGCAGGCTGTATCATCAGCAAATGTGGAAGTGTGGATATTGCTGCTCAACGGCATATCACAAGTATAAATCAAATATAAAACTGGTCCCAGTATACTCCCCTGTGGTACACCGGATGAGATAGTTTCAGGCATGCTCATAAAGTCTCCTTCCACAACAGTGAACTTCCGGGCAGTAATGTAACTTTCCAAAATACTTACAACGTTAATTGGCAGGTATGTTTTTAATTTTAAAATTAGGCCTTCAAGCCACACTTTATCAAATGCCTGAGAAACGTCGATAAACAGCGCAGAACAATACTTCTTTTCTTCAAATGTTCTTCTTATAAATTGGACCAATCTATGAGTTTGTTCAATGATGCTATGCTGACTTCTAAAACCAAATTGATGGTCCGGTATGCACCCACTATTAACTAGAATTGGGGACAATTTTGTCATGAGCAGTTTTTCGAAAAGCTTTGACATTGTTGATAGGAGACTTATTGGCCTGTATGAGTCAGCCTTGGTAAGGTCTTTGCCCGGCTTTGGAATCATTTTAACTTTGGCAAGCTTCCAGCTATTTGGATAATACTGCAGTCGTAAAATGGCGTTAAAAATAAATAACAGTATTCTAATTGCAATACGAGGCAACTTTATTAGCATCTGGTTACTAATTCCATCAAAACCCGGAGCTTTCTTTGGGTTGAGTTCAGAAATTAGTTTTTGCACATCACGCGTCTTAAACTTTATTTGTTGAGGGGGTAGAGCGACTACATTTGGCAAATCAATTACACCAGTACATGTGTTTGGGGTAAATACGTATTTTAAATGGGCAGCAAATATGTTACCTTCTTCAGTATCACTTCTTGCCCAACCTCCGGTAGATGTGCGCAGAGGTGGTTTAAACTCAACGGGTGTTTTAAGCTTTCTAGCAGCACGCCATAAAGAGTAATCAGATGCTGGTGTGACATCAAGATTTTCCAGATAGTTTTTAAGAGATGCAGTTTTTTCATGTGCAAGCAGCTCTTGGAGTCGTTTAGTGCACTCTTTAAATCTAATTTTATTCTGGGGTGATCTATGCTGTTGCCATTCCCTTCTAGCTCTTCTTTTTTCACATACGAGACGTTCAATATCTGTAGAATATAGTCTATTAAACCCAGTCTGCGGATAGGAGGTAGTGGCATGTTTAGCAGCCTGCTTAATATTTTCGTTAAGATTGGCAATGTTAGATTCAACATCATCAGGTGTTCTTAGTGTAATGTTTTCCGTGCAATGACTACTAAGATATTTTTTGAATCGCAGCCAATTTACACGATTCACCAAATTGGCATATGGGTGAGGTAAATCACTTCTTAACGGGCTACAAATTGTAACGATCGTGGGAGAGTGATCGGACGAGAGATCTAGAGAAGCTTCAATTTGAATTAAATCCCTAGAGATATTTTTCATAACGCCAAAGTCTATTACATCCGGAATTTTATGTATGTCAGTAGGCCAATAAGTGGGCTCCCCACTTGAAATGACATCCAAGCCCATTTTGGAAATTGTATTGAACAACGCTCGACCTCTGGGTGTAATAAGACGCGAACCCCAGAACGTGTGTTTAGCATTATAGTCGCCAGCTGCTACGAAACAAGGACCCAGAGATTTGTAAAAATCCTTGTATTGATGCTCAGTAATTGCGAATCTAGGAGGAGAGTAAATTGATGATATGACAAAATTATTGGAAAAATTTTCAATACAAATATTCGTTGCTTGTAAATGTTCTTCACAAATGTTATCAATAATATAATGCTTGAGTCTTGACTTTATTAAAATTGCTGATCCACCGCATGCTCTTCCTCTCGGGTCCTTTGAATCATATAAGGTGTAGCCATAAATTTTAAAAAGGCTTCTCGAAGTCAAATGAGTCTCAGAGACCAACATTATGTCAATATTTTTTTCCGTGAGGAAGTGCTCAAGTTCATTTTTATGTTGGCGAATGCCGTTTGCGTTCCAGAAACATATTGTTAACGTGTTCATGGCTTATTAAGTATTGCTTGAAGCAGAGTATTCTGCATTCGCAACATTTCTTGCATCATGCTAGTCATATTTGTTGTAAAATTGTTTATAGTTTGTACAAGATTTTCAATAGTGGCTTCAAGGCGATTATAATTAAAGTTTGAGTGTGTATTTGTAGAATTATTTTGCGGTGAAACATTTTGTGTCGGAATAGAACTAGCCTTAGCAGCATCTGCATACGATACACGGGAAGTAACTGGTTGGCTCATTTGCTGAAAAGTGGCAGAGTAAACGTTTGCTGATTGAGCTGGAGCTAATTTAGGTTTTTGCACCATAGTCTTCTTTACCAAAGAGTACACACGACAACCTCTGTAGTTAGCGGTGTGATTACCTCCACAATTACTGCATTTTTTATAACTTTGATCTTTTGGTTTGTTGCAGCTAGCGGTGCCGTGTAAGTCGCCGCACAGAACACAAACAGAGGGTAAATTGCAGTATGTTTTTGTATGGCCATATTCTTGGCCATTATGGCACTGTACAGGACTTGAACGCTTATGTGGCTCTTCAACTGTGATTTTTCGGTACAAGAGGTATTTTAAATTATAAATTGGATGCGTCTCATTTTTTGTCAATTTTATATCATTAGGCTCAAGTTCAACACGAAATAGGGGTTGGGGAATCTTTTCTCTATTTATTATATTGGACACATTTTTTACCTTGAACCCCTGGAGGACGAATACATCTTTTATTTCTTCGGGGGCAACATAAGAATCTATGCCCTTCAATACGATCTGCATGCCTTTAGCGCTCTTAAGCTGGTATGTGTAGAAGCTTGTTTTACTTTTTTCAAATTCAGCAACCATTTTGCGGAAATCTTTTTCGTCATAAATTTGGATTTTAGTTTCATCGATGTTGCCATGTTTTATTGGAACAATGTGAAATTTATTCTCACCAATTACCGAAATTAATTTCTTAATAAGAGCGTTTGAATTTTTTTCTCTCAAATATATTGGTGGCGGCTTGGAGGTTTTTTTCCCGGATATATCAGGTGTGTCGTTGTCATCTTGCAATATTTGAAAACGATTAGTAGATGATGCGCTGTTATCCCTAGATACCTTTGAAGCAGATGCAATTTTAGTAGAATTAGGGCTTCGCCCGCGCTTTCCCACAATAATAGTTAGTTTCACATACCAAAATAAGTTTAAATTTTCCTGCTCTGAAGGAGTGTTTTTATTTTTCTAATTTTAACAATCCATTTCTTTCCAAATTATAAAAATATAAAATATGTATATATAATACCTATACAAAAAAAAAATAGTTTCAACATGTTGCCTTTATATATTAAAAACGTTTTAAAGTTTCCAAACTTGGAATTACCTTTTTAGAAGTTTTTGATTATTTATACAAATATATTTCTTTCTAATATATAAAATATGTATAATTTATAAATAAAACAATATTATTTTAGTAGTTTTTTTATATACCAAAAATATTTTATATTTTCCAACTCTGGAATCGTTCTTGAATTTTTTTATTTCAAATACCAATTTTATTCTTACTGATATATAAAATGGGTTGATTTAACAAAAAAAAAAATTAAATTAGTTTTAGGTAGTTACTTTTATATGGCAAAAATAAGTTAAAGTTTTCCAGCTCTGAAACCATCTTTTTAATTTCGCTCATTTTCAATGCAAATCTATTTTGAACAATTTTTGACACACCAGTCCAAGAACGAAGTCTCTATATTTTCTGATAACCGATTTCACGTACAGACAGACAGACGTACATGACTTATTCGTCTTCCCTATTCATAAGGACCCAGAATATATACATATATATATATATATATATATATATATATATATATAAAAAATTTATTGCATATATATCGTAACGTATGTGAGGTAAAAATCCAGCTGACACGTTCGCTTGCAGCCTAATGTATCTTCTAACTAACATTGAGAGTCACAATATACAAACATAATAAATGTAAAAAAATTAGAACTCTGAATAATCTTTTTCTTATGGCATATTCTTAAACGACTACTCTCTAATTTTTTTCTTTTATTTTTTTGCAGATTTGCTATAAAACTTTTTTTAAATAAAAATATCTGTTGGATCAGCAAATTTTTCAGCGATTACAATATTAAACTTCTGTTTTTGGAAATACATATGTATGTATATAGATAGTTTAGCTCACAGAAAACAAAGTGGCACTGCCAACAATTTTACTTTTCATATGTCTCGCCGTATTTCTCATTTTCTTTCAAATAAGTGCCATTAAATAAATTCATTTTGTCACTAATATATAGATAGATATAAATATATACAGTCTGTATGTGTTTTTATTGTTTCAATGTAATTTTTATATATAATTTTCAACTTGGCGCTTCAGCCAATTGAAATCCAACTGAAAATCCAATATCATCAGCAGAAATTTTTCTAATTGTTCGCACCTCTTTGCCTTGCATTAAAGTATTACTAAGTCCCAGTTCACACTAGTCAAGTCTTATTGCTAAGCTTATCACATTTTCTTCTTTGAACTTTCGGTTCATATTTTTTATGCATAGTTTTGTGTATGCATGTGTGCTTTTTTAACATTACGAATGGCAAAGCAAAACGTATTGACAGTACATGAAGCTGAGTACTCGTTTCTTTTACCCTCGTCTCTCTTTCTATAACAAAAAATATAATCAGCTTAGCAATAAGACTTGCATTGTGTAAACTAGGACTAAATGAATGGCTGGATGGCGGACGAGAACGTGAATGGATTTTCCTTTAAATAACTAAGAGCTCTTTTATAATTTATTCCTGTTTGGTTGTAATATTTTAGTCGTTGAATATTATACGAGTGCAAGACTAATGAGAGCTGCTTGGCACTGGATACTAAATTTTGTACGCGTTAAAAATTGCTGATGTTGCTGTTAACGAACGAGTATTTAGCGCAAATTGCGTGTTTGGCATTAATTATGAAATGTTAATGGCATTTAAAAATGGCAGCACCTACTAATACACACATTCATACAAAAATATCTTTGTACCATGCACTTTTGCTAATATTGTGGTAACATCTATGAATATACATATGTATGCATGTTTGTACATTAGCATGGCTGGGCATATGTAAATTCATGTAGATTGCAATTGTGAAGTAGTATCAACAGTTTTACATAGGAGTATTTTTTTTTTGCTGTTTTTGTTTAAATGATCCGCAACTTTTAAGCAATAAGTAAAACTTACAAAAGGTCGGTGTATTTGTTTTGTTATTTCTTTTGCAACTATTCACGAGTGTGTAAACCTAATGTGATAAGTTAGCCTTCCACAAGGAGTAGCATATGACGGTTCAAAAATCAGCTGAACTTCAATACGAACATCATTTTCGAGAATCGACTTCCAGGCAGCGTTACCGTTGAAAAAAGGGATTTCTAAGAAAAAAAGGAGCAACTTCAAAATCAAGAAAAATTAAAAAAACAGCATTATTTATTAAGTAATTTTTATTAAAAACAAACAAACAAACAAACGCAAACAATAAAATCAAATTTCTTATGTATAAGAATACAAAAATATTCACTATAAATTCGTTTATACTCACGTCTTATTTGCAAGTAAAACTTTTAAGTTACTAAGTCACGAAAAAAACGATAAAAGCACATTGTATGAAATTCTTTGTGTTACAGTTGCTTATTTGACGACTGTGAATATATTTCTATAATACCGGCTAGTTGAGTATTTGCAAATACAGTTTTTATTTGCAAATAAGACGAATATAAACGTACTCGTAGTATAGATAGCTACTAAATATAACACAAATCATTAAATCGATGATAATAATAAAACAGTGATAAAATTGAGACATTTGCTATCGAACGAAATTCCAATAGAAATTAAATAGAAATTTCGTATGTTATCGAATGCCGTAATTTGCCCCCGTACTTAAGATTTCCAAAAAAAATAGATACATTAAAAACATATACAGAAAAAAGTATTCACCAATTAATATTTTCAATTAAGAATTTAATTGATTCAATTAAATTTTTAATTGTATTTATTAATTTGAGTGAAAAAACTTAATTAATATTATCAAATTGCTTATAGGTGAAAATTTAATTAATTTTTTAATTGATATTACAAAATCATTCATATTACTTTTTTGTGTGTAAATACATGTTTTGGACATGGTTCATATCACTTATTTAATTAAAAACCAGCACAACTACAAAAATCTACTTTAAGGAAAAGCCATTTAAAGTTTTGATAAAAATTTGAAAAATTCATTTCTGAAGAGTTAACCTCTTATTCTTTTTAGACATTATGCATAGTTGTTAAATACCTTAAATATCCATTTTTTGAAATTGTATATCTGTATATATTAATAAGCTCTTCGCTTGGAATCCAATCTTCCAAATCGTTATTAAACAAACTTAAAACAGACAGCATGGGCTAACAAATGTCTACTTTCAGTATTTTTATCTAATTTTTCGACCTTTTTTTTCTGTGAAAATTAAACTATTTTTCCAAGCTTTAGGTCAGTTATTAAATTTTTGTATTTATTATTACGATATTTCGTAAACCTTCGGTTTTTTTTGAAAAAAAAAGAAAAAACAAAAAAACAGAAAAATCAAAATAGAATATACTATATCCTGAAGAAGTAAACCGAAGGTTTACGAAATATCGTAATAATAAATACAAGAATTTAATAACTGACCTAAAGCTCGGAAAAATAGTCTACTTTCAGTTTATTTGATAATGTTTTAGTAAGGCTTATTTATATTTATACTTTATGTTTTTTTTTTGTAAATATTATTTTATAAGGATGAAGAAATATGGTGTAATTCACCGACTTTGCAACTCGCCGGATGGTTACTGGTTCGCCGCACAGTTATTAAAAATACATTATTACTGCACAAGCCAATAACCACCCGACGAACTGCAGAATCTGGATATATTTTTGCGTTTAATTTGGCTAATTTGTCCATTGACTTAGACGACTGGTTACAACTTATCATCCTAAAAACAAGCTTCATTTCCTAAAATCGGTATTTTTTGAGGTTACGATTCAAGTATTTGTACATCTTTTTTTTGTTTTTTGCAATTGACTACATGTTTGACTGTTCTAGCATGACGTTACAAATGATTCTTTTGGCACATAAGAAACTGATTGCAGAAAACACAGAAGCCGGAAAAACAAAGCATGCAATATAAACTTCTAACATCTTACAACCTGAATAATTTTGCTATGCACAGAGAAAAAACTGCCTGATAGAATCAAGAAGATTTTCTCTATGAAACGGTTTTAGGCTAAGGGGTATCCCAGCAGAAAGAAGCGAAGATTTTTTCATAGAGATTCCTTATTGTTTTTATGTGGTAAATTTTATTCATTTTATCAAGAAGAAAACCAAACAAAATCAAGAAGAAATCTTATTATTCACAACCTTTTTTACTCAATTTCCGTTATTTTTTGCAACAAAAAATCAATCCATAGAGAAAAACTTCTTGATTCTATTTTCTATTTTTCTTATAAATTGTAAACTATAGGGATTTTTTATTGATTTTATTAGGTTACTTTATTGATTTTTTTAAAAAGGTTTTCTCCTTCATTTTATTAGAATATCTTATTGATTTTTTCAATAAGGTTTTCTTTTTGATTTAATTAGGTTCCTATATGATTATGTGTAAAGCATCTTATTGATTTTTTAATAAGAAAATCTTCTTGATTTTATGAGGTGTCTTGTTATTTCATATCTATAAATAGACATAGAGACAATTTTTTATGATCTTTTTAATTTTTATATAAGAATGTTTGCACAATAAGTTCAACGGTTATTCAGGCTGCTTGTTAGCATATTGGATAGAGTGCTTGTCTATCAGGTAGAAGTTTGCTGGTTCAATACTTGGCGAGTAAGTTAGTTAAGAATATCACATAATGTGTATGTATGTATGTATAAATAAATAACATCAACAATATATACTACATACATACATACATATATGTATGGTATAGAATTTAAATGAAAATACATAAGTACAGAGAATATAGACGCAATTTTTTTTTTATATTTTTTATGAGGTCGCCTAGTAAAAACAAGAAGAAAACCTTAATGAAAAAATCAATAAGATAACCTAATAAAAACTAGAAGATTTCTTCTTGATTTTTTTTAAAAAGGTTTTCCCTATGAAATTAATTAGATTTCCTTATTGAAAAACACCATAGAGATTTCTTATTAATTTTGTTCTATTTTATGAGGTATTTAGTAGGCACTGCTTTATCTGTGTGATTATTTGCTACATATATTATATTTTTGGATGGTTCTACATTTATCTTAACTCACTTATGTCGCCTCTCCTAATCTAAGGAATACTTTCGTGTTCCTTTTTTATTTTTTAGTGGTTTTTCCAAGGTAATAGAGTCACTTGATGATCTAATTTCATGAGAATTTATTTTAAAAGCATTACTTGATGATAACAATTCAGTTTCTTTTTTGCCTTAACGACAAACCTAGAGATACAATTAGAACAACATAAATAAGAGCGTACACCCTTAATAAAAACATCTTTAAGCTTCGTTACTTGTCCATATTATTTGTTTTTTATACAATATTTCTTTTTACATAAAGTTTTTCACATTATGTACTTTTATTAAATTTAGCTTTCACAATTGTTGCGGAAACAGTTAGAATTACCTATTTATGAGTTTATTTATATTTAAAAATCGTACACATATGAAAAGATTCATACCAAGGCCTTTTAACACCATTTACTTCCACAGAAAATAATATTGCAACACACTGGAAATGTTTCAGAAAAAAACATTATTTTATTTTTTTCAATGTTTTTATATGATGTTTGACACTGGAAATAGAATCTTGTTGTCGAAGGTGGTAGAATCTATACGAGTCCGCGTTAATTTATTGTCAAAATAAGAACGAAAGTTGACTTTGAACAAAAAGGAAAGAAAGCAAAAAAAAAAATTCTCCATACAGCTAACGGCCACTCTAATATACATATGTAACATAAGAAATAGATATATTCCTGGTAGAAAGCTTGGGGTTAAGTGTCTCCAAGCCACCACTTTCATCGACTATTTTGGTAACTTTTTGGCTACATTATCGTTGTAAATAAACAAAGGACTTTAGAAGAAGGTTACCTAGTCGTATGATGACTAAAGTTCGCCTTTTTCCCATCAGCTAACTGCTTCACTTTCTACGCGATGAGTTTGAATTACGAGTATCGGTAATTATTCACTTGTTATTGCACTTCTTTATGATTCTGTTGTTGCTTGTTAGTACATTTAGATTACCATCGTACAATTATTTGTATTACTACTATCATAATACTCATACTCGTTATCGTACTTTCAAGTACAAGTGTAAGCTAATCGCGCCTGTTTATCAGTGTAAAAGGTATTACGTCGCTAACAAAAAATGCAACATCTATTTCATCGCTTTGTTAGTTTTAAAATCAACAATTAGCGGTTATTAAAATTAATTATTGAAACTACAAAAATTTTATTAACTTTAATTAATGTATTAAGAGTTGGTTTGTTTTGCACGAATGTATGATCACTTTCAATTTGAAAACAATACACTTTTTAGGGGAAGGATTCCAAATATTTAACTCGCGTAAACAAAATAAATTCATTAAAATTAGAAAACATTTATTCTATATTGAAATCTACCAGATTAAGAATATCTCACGGATTCAGATTGTAAAAGCTTCAGAAGATATATTGATGAAACAACGTTCGTAACAAGTACATACAAACTGGTGCAATATTTTAATACATCATCAGATATTCTGTTAGAAGACACGTTTGGTATTTTTTTTATCATAAAATGTTTTATTTTAAGGAACTGTATATACCGAAGCATATAATTTAACCTTTATCTGGACCTCCGTGGGATAATAAACAATTATGTGGCTTGCATTAATAACCGCGTTTGTCCAAAAATTTAATTGTTCAGTATAGCCAAAACGAGTTATTTTTGAAGCTGCGGTCTCAGTATCAAAGTTGTTCAAAATTGTTTACACTATTATATAGATATGGGTTATGAAAATATTCCAACTACTTTTTAGGAAACATTTTCTTAAGGATTAGATCTAAGAGAAATAAAAAAAAAATATTATAAACATCGAAATTGTGTTCTGACATGTCAATGTCTGACAATTGTGGCTAGAGAAAAATAATGTCCGTGCAAGCCGTAAGAAAAAGAATGCCTAACATTTAAAATTTTTGTATGTACCTACATGCGCGATATATAGATAACATAAGAGTTAATATGAAGATAAACATCGTATAAAGCACAGTAAGGACTAAAAACAAACATACAGAAAACAAGTAAGAGTGCTATGTTACCAACGTACGTACATATATATAGTATACATACACATCCATACATATTTGTTTCATGAACAATTTTTAATTTTTTTCTCTAAAGCAATTAATAGTGAGTGACCTTTCAGTATTTTTCGATTAAAGAATTTGATTCAATTATTTTATTTTCGATATTAGCAATAGTTGAATATTTTACTCTACACTCTGTGGTTAAGATATATTTTACATTCACTCTTATTTCAGTCAACATCGACGTCACGTCAATACATTACCAAAATATTGGGGCTTGCTTACTCGCTCTCGAGATGTTCAAAAACTGTGCTGCTTTTTAATAACTCTAAAATATTCTTAGTATTGCACCTCCGTACCAAGTAAACTAACTTGTTTTATATTTTCCCGTATTTAATAATCATTGATGTTGCAAAACTGCTTAGTGTCTTGATTTAAATTTCCCATTGCAAATGGTATACATCGTGGTATTATGTAAACGTTTTATTCCTACAGGATTTGTTTGAAATTTGTTCAGCAGAAAGGAAAGGTATCAGGAAGATGATAAATTTTAGTTTTATCTCCATTTACTAAAAATTAATAGTTATTATGCTGAGAGCACAATAAGCATAAACCTTCGTTTATACTTCAATTAGTTTAGATATCCATAAAAAATTAACCATGTATAAAAAATCTTGAGTAATGATTTTCCTAAAACCTGAAATCTGTTTAACTGAAAAAAAAATTTTTTTAAGCTCCAACCCTGGAACCATATTTCTGAGTTTCTTAATACTAATTTATTTCTTTATAAAATATAGAATATATGTAATTACCAAAGAAATAATTCGTTTCATATACCAGAACAAATTCAAGTTTTCCAGCTCTGGAGCCATGTCTTTTATTTTTCTAATTTCTATGGCAAACTGTTTCATTCTAAGTCATAAAGTATATAAAACTTGTAAACAAAAATAAAAAACTAACTTGACCTAGTTACTTTTGTAAAAAAACAATAAATTTAGCAACCCTGGAATCAACCTTTTAGATTTTTCTGATTTAAAAAATTAATAAAGTGTGTTAAAAGAACAAAGAAATAAAAAAAATTTATTTTATGCTTTAATATTTAATATTTATACGCCAAACTTTTCTTTCAGAAGCACAAAATATATTCAACTTATAAAGGAAAAGAAAAAAAATTTTAGAACTATTTAATTTTAAATAACGCAAAAAGTGTAAGTTTTCCAACCCTGGAATCATAACTCAGGATTTTTCTGATTATTGATACCAATCTAGTTCTTTAAAAAATACATAAAATATGTTAAGTGAACAAAGCAAAAAGGAAAAAGAAAAAACTTAGTTTAATTTAATTCCTTTAATATTAAAAAATTCAGTAAACGATTTTTCAGTTTTGTCGTTTTTTTCTCATTTTGGCAATTTTTTTCTGTTTATTGGGGTTTTTTTTCGTTTTGGCGATTTTTTTCATTTTGGCAATTTTTTCCATTTTTGCGATTTTTTTCTCTTTTTGGGGGTTTATTTTCATTTTGGAGATTTTTTCCTTTTGGCAATTTTTTTTTCATTTTTGCGATTTTTTTTATTTTGGGGTTTTTTTCATTTTGGCGTTTTTTTTTCATTTTGGCAATTTTTTCCTATTTTTGGGGTTTTTTTCATTTTGGCGATTTTTTTCTGTTTTTTTGGGTTTTTTTCGTTTTGGCGATTTTTTTTCATTTTGGCATATTTTTTTCATTTTTGCGATTCTTCCTTTTCTGTTTTTGGGTTTTTTTTCATTTTGGAGATTTTTTCATTTTGAGGATTTTTTTCATTTTGGCGATTTTTCACTGTTTTGGGTTTTTTTCATTTTGGCGATTTTATTCTGTTTTTTTGGGTTTTTTTCGTTTTGGCGATTTTTTTTCATTTTGGCATTTTTTTTTCATTTTTGCGATTCTTTTTTTTCTGTTTTTGGGTTTTTTTTCATTTTGGAGATTTTTTTCATTTTGAGGATTTTTTTCATTTTGCCGATTTTTTTACTGTTTTGGGTTTTTTTTCTATTTTGGCGATTTTTTCCTGTTTTTGGGTCTTTTTTCATTTTTGGCGATTTTTTTCATCTTGGCGATTTTTTCCTGTTTTTGGGTTTTTTTTATTTTGGCGATTTTTTTGTGTTTTTTTTTGGTTTTTTTTTGGTTTTTGCCATTTTTTTCATTTTGGTGATTTTCTTTCATTTTAGAGATTTTTTTTCATTTAAGCAATTTTTCCGGTTATTCGCGATTTATTTCAGTCTTAGAATTTTTTTTTGTAATTTGGTGCTTTTTTTCGTTTTGGCGATTTTTTTTGTTTTTGGCGATTTTTTTCGGTTTGGCGATTTTATAGTTTTTTGATTTTTTAATTTTACCGTTTTTGAAAATTTCAAGAGTTTTGCTCTTACGGTTTCCAAGATACAGCAAGTTGTCAAAATTGCATAGTCAAAATTGCATTAAGTAATGGAACACCCTTTATTTTAAATTTTTTGAAATTTTAGTGTTAAATTTTGTAGTCTGTATAAAAATACACTAACCTTACAAATTTCAAGTGTATATACATGCATACATACAATTGTATGTATATTACATGGGTTTTTAACATTTTTCGTTGCTCGTTTTGGAACACCCTTTAATTTCCAATTCTCATGTATTTGTTGTTGTAGCGGCCAAAGGTCTACATACTGTGTCCAAATTTCAGGTCTTTAGCTCTTACGGTTCTCGAGAAAATACTAATATAGTTTTAGACATAGTTAATTTTACATAACACAAAAAGTTAAAGTTTTCCAACCCTGCAAACGTCTTTTTAATTTTTTTTATATTTTTTTAATTTAAAATACCAATATTAGTCGTACTGAAGTGTAAAATAAGTTTATTTATTAAAAAAAAAATAAAAATTTGTTTTCGGTAGTTACTTTTATATGGCAAAATGAAGCTTACGTTTTCCAGCTCTGCAATCGTCTAGTCGATTTTGCTGAATTTCAATACCAATCTATTTTGGAAAATTTCTGACACACCAGTCCAAGAACGAAGTCTCTAGCTCTTCTGGGAGCTTCGGAAAACCGATTTCACGTACAGACAGACGGACAGACGGACATCGCTTATTCGTTTTCCCTATGCATAAGGATCCAGAATATATATATTTTATGGGTCGCTTATTGATATTATTGAAATTACAAACGGAATGACAAACCTATTTTTGCGATTTTTTTTATTTTGGGGTTTTTTTTCATTTTGGCGTTTGTTTTTATTTTGGCAATTTTTTCCTATTTTTGGGGTTTTTTTCATTTTGGCGATTTTTTTCTGTTTTTTTGGGTTTTTTTTTTCATTTTTGCGATTCTTCTTTTTCTGTTTTTGGGTTTTTTTTCATTTTGGAGATTTTTTTCATTTTGAGGATTTTTTTCATTTTGGCGATTTTTTACTGTTTTGGGTTTTTTTCATTTTGGCGATTTTATTCTGTTTTTTTGGGTTTTTTTTCGTTTTGGCGATTTTTTTTCATTTTGGCATTTTTTTTCATTTTTGCGATTCTTTTTTTTCTGTTTTTGGGTTTTTTTTCATTTTGGAGATTTATTTCATTTTGAGGATTTTTTTAATTTTGCCGATTTTTTTACTGTTTTGGGTTTTTTTTTTCTATTTTGGCGATTTTTTCCGGTTTTTGGGTCTTTTTTCATTTTTGGCGATTTTTTTCATCTTGGCGATTTTTTCCTGTTTTTGGGTTTTTTTATTTTGGCGATTTTTTTCTGTTTTTTTTTGGTTTTTTTTTGGTTTTTTTTTGGTTTTTGCCATTTTTTTCATTTTGGTGATTTTCTTTCATTTTAGAGATTTTTTTTCATTTAAGCAATTTTTCCGGTTATTCGCGATTTATTTCAGTCTTAGAATTTTTTTTTGTAATTTGGTGCTTTTTTTCGTTTTGGCGATTTTTTTTATTTTTGGCGATTTTTTTCGGTTTGGCGATTTTATAGTTTTTTGATTTTTTAATTTTACCGTTTTTGAAAATTTCAAGAGTTTTGCTCTTACGGTTTCCAAGATACAGCAAGTTGTCAAAATTGCATAGTCAAAATTGCATTAAGTAATGGAACATCCTTTATTTTAAATTTTTTGAAATTTTAGTGTTAAATTTTGTAGTCTGTATAAAAATACACTAACCTTACAAATTTCAGGTGTATATACATGCATACATACAATTGTATGTATATTACATGGGTTTTTAACATTTTTCGTTGCTCGTTTTGGAACACCTTTTAATTTCCCATTCTCATGTATTTGTTGTTGTAGCGGCCAAAGGTCTACATACTGTGTCCAAATTTCAGGTCTTTAGCTCTTACAGTTCTCGAGAAAATACTAATATAGTTTTAGACATAGTTAATTTTACATAGCACAAAAAGTTAAAGTTTTCCAACCCTGCAAACGTCTTTTTAATTTTTTTTATATTTTTTTAATTTAAAATACCAATATTAGTCGTACTGAAGTGTAAAATAAGTTTATTTATTAAAAAAAAAATAAAAATTTGTTTTCGGTAGTTACTTTTATATGGCAAAATGAAGTTTACGTTTTCCAGCTCTGCAATCGTCTAGTCGATTTTGCTGAATTTCAATACCAATCTATTTTGGAAAATTTCTGACACACCAGTCCAAGAACGAAGTCTCTAGCTTGTCTGGGAGCTTCGGAAAACCGATTTCACGTACAGACAGACGGACAAACGGACATCGCTTATTCGTTTTCCCTATGCATAAGGATCCAGAATATATATATTTTATGGGTCGCTTATTGATATTATAGAAATTACAAACGGAATGACAAACCTATATATACCCTTTTACCATTTTTGTTGGTAAAGGGTATAACAAGTAAGAGTGCTATATTCACCTGTGCTGAATCTTACTTATGTAAATTAACTTTTTCGTTGGTTCTATGAACCGCCGTTTAAAAACAAAACGTGTTTTAACTTCTGTGATTCAACATAGAATAATTTTCTTTATTATTTCTTCAGCTTTTATTACAATATTGAATTTTGTTTATTAATAGTAATTTCTTAACTTAGGTTTCATGTTACAATCACCTTATTCTACCTTAAATTTCATTGGCTAAAATACAATAAATTTTAGTTAGCAAAAATTAATTACCAAGCGCTTTTAGAACAAAAAAAAAATAATAATTTGCTTAAACATAATTGTCACTTCATTTTACTTTAATTCTATTGGTTAAAATGCAATAAATTTTGATTTAACGAAATATTGATTACAAGGCATATTTTACAACTAATAGGGATATTCACTATTATTGCTTACAAATATAATTGATAATGATATTCACATCTGTTGCTAACTCCTCCCTCTGTTAAATGTCGGAACGTCCCTGTTTCGACGCAATCTCCTTTATAATTTTGTCAATATCCAGTGTTGCATTTCGTTTACATCTGTGCTGCAAATGATACCCCAGCCATACTACCAAGGGTACCAAAACGGCCAGCAGTGCCAAAGCGATTTTCTGCACGGAATTATCCCTTTTAAGCTTCTCGATGTGATTTATATTTTCTAGGTTCAGCTTGTGAATGTACTCGTATGGGAGGGTTATTAAGTCTTCGTGTCCAATGTTTCTTACATTTAACGTCTTTGGGGGGTGTGAGATGGTCTTTGTTTTAAGAGCAGTTGATTTTTCATAGCGTGTACCATTTATCATTACATTAGTTGTAAAAGTGACCATAATGGTTCCCCGCGCTTTTATTGTTTCTCCCTCGGATATGCTAGTTTATTGAACGTTATATAAAATTATAACTTCGTCACTCGCACCTACTATCTGAGGGACGTTATCCGCCGATTGGGTAGAACACGATGCCGAATTACTGTTTAAGACTTCAGATAAACAAGTATTTATAGTTTCACGACAAATTTTTAACGTTTTCATGTCGATACATTGTGACACCGGTAGAATGGAATCAAGACACTCTGCCGCTTGGTCTACCTCCAACTTAATAATAGTATTATTATGAACTACAGGAAATACTTTTATAAACTCACAAAAATGTTCAAGGACAGGAAATTTAATTATATAGAAAATTATAGAATTATTTTGGAGTACAGTCAGTGTTGTTAGATTTGACGATTTTACGTCATTTTGACGATTTTTTATAACAAATTTCCCAAAATGACGATTGACGATTTTGTTTCCAATATTCCTCATATTTTGACGATTTGTTGAAATAAGTATTAAGTAACATAAATATGCCAACAAGTCCTTGCAGAAAAGAGATTTGATTGCGATAACACAATTTTTAAAAATTTTAATTTAATTACAGCATCAGTTTTTTTAAACATGGACTCTGAAATTCTTCCTTTACCAAAAAGTTTTTTCAAATCTTGTGTCTAAGTCCCAGTTCACACCAGCCAAGTCTTATTCCTAAGCTTATCACTTTTTCTTCTTTGAACTTTCATCGGCGTTCACACAATGCAAGTCTTATTATCCAGCTCATATTTTTTATGCATAGTTTCGTGTATGCATATGTGCTTTTTTTAACATTACGAATGAGAAAGCAAAACCGAGATCTAAAATTTACTGGAAACAGAAACCCTTGAAATTATTATGTTTTCAAAAAATTATTACAAGTGTAACTGTTTGGAATGTTACATGAATTTATTTCTTTAATTTCACCCTATAGTCTTTATCTTTGACAATAAAGTCGATGAATTGTTTTTTGTTACATAAAATAGTCTTTGATTTCTAATATGGTGTATTGTTGTTCAATAAAACATATAATTCTTATATGACGATTTTTCGACGATTCTTTTTGAAAATTGTGACGATTTTGACGATTTAATTTTTAAAATTTGACGATTTTTAGAAAAAATTGTCTAACAACACTGAGTACAGTTACGTTGCTTACACTTAGTATATCATTAACGCTAACTGGTGCCGTTTCTGATTCGAACTTTGTTTCAAAATTGATATTGTCTAGAATGGCGGGATGAACTATATTCTCCCTCGCCAATACTATAGCTAATGCAAGGTGATTTAAGAAGGATATTATCTCACCATTTCTCATCACAATAGTCTCAAAAAGTATCAAATCGTCATTTTTTATTGTATTGTACGTATGCTCGTAATTCTGAATGGTATTAATTTTCTCAGTTAACTCGTTTATTCTATCCTGTATTGCCGAATTTATTATAAACTGCTTGTCATTGTTTTGCGCAAGTAAATCAATGCGAGTTTCCAGTAAATTCAAGTCGTTATGATCTGGTGTTCCAGCGACAAATTTTAAGGCGGATCCTAAGATGTCAATTGACCTCGCGGATCGTCTGTGTCTGCGTAATGTTTCTAACACCCTTTCAATTACTCTTGTTTGTTCTCGGACCATGCTAACTTCTCTTGGATCAGAAAGGTTTTTAATAAGATTTTCATTCTCCGTGATGACGTCTTCATATTCCGTCAAATTTGTCCGGTGTATAACGTAACTGTAATTCCTGATGTTGCTACTTTAGCATCCGTTATGGCTATGAAATGTGAGTTCGTATAATCGATAGTTTTTGGTGATACCCAAGGTGCCAGAATTATCAGTACTCTAAAAAAAATGGGAAGACAAAAATAAAGAAATGAATACCCTAATTATCTTAAATTATCCTTGTGGACCTTTCTTCCATTTATCAATACCGTGGTCCCCAGATCCTGCTGTACGACACCCTGCACAAAAAATTTATCAAATTTATTACCTAACCGTCTGTTTCTTTTAACAAAAACAATGTCTCCAGGTTGATATTTTTTTATGACCGCGCCTTTATTATGCGTTTGCAATAACCTTTGCTGTGCTGACATTAAATTATTTTGTACTTTTTCAAGGGTGCTTTTATTAAATTCGTTCAAAATGTCCACTGGTTTCCTTTCCGTCACTGAATGTATTGTGTCCTTGTACTTAATGGTAGACAATAATATCAGTTCAATGTTATCAGTTATGTTCTGTTGACTCCTCACGCACCGTGCTATTTCCAACAGTTTGGAATGAAAACGTTCAACCTGACCGTTACTTTTACTGTGCAAAGGGGGAATGAAAAATTGTTCTACTCCGAAGTGATCTCGGAGGAATGTGCTGATTAAATTTGATTGAAAAGCTTTCTCATTATCTGAAACCATAATTTTTACCTTTCTAAATCTACTCATAACCTGGCATAAAGCTACTTTAACATCTACACTTGATCTAGAACCGATTGGGATCACTGTTGCAAATTTGGAGAACTTATCTATGCACGATAGGAAATGCTGTTTGTCCGTTATGATTATATCTATATGCAATATTTCGCCGGGATAGGTTGGTATCGGTGTTTCCGCAATGTTGCCTTTTATTTGTTTTCTCTGATACTTGTTTTCCCTACATATTTTACAGTTACCTATGACGTATTTTAATTTCTTTTTTATACCTGGGAAATAATATTCTTCAGTTATTTGCCGAAAATTTTCCTGCAGTGCCCTATGAGACCTATTATGTTCGGAAGTGATAATTTCCCATTGATCATCTTCTCGAATAACGTCCATGACTTGTTTTTCGGTATGAGCAAATTTTGTAGATGGAAATTGCGAAACAAGACGATCTTGAAAGTCCGCTAATGTGGGTAAATGGATAGCGTTTACACCATCTGAATTAATGTTATCTTTAAGACCATTTAACAGATTATCTACTGTGTCGTAAACAATCACATGTCTTAGAAAGCGTTGAAATATTATTTTCCTCACAACAGAATAGTGGCTGCCTTTTGATATCGTAAACTGGTTTTTAAACTGATTAACCGGGAACTTAATTGATCTTATGGCATTTGTACTTGAAAGTTCGCTATGTATTGTTTGATCATCGTCGCTATTATCTGACAATTGATTAATGTACTGTCGCGAAAGAGCGTCCGCCACCACATTTTCCTTACCTGGTTTATAGAAGAATCTTGGAGAAAACTCCTCTATAAATGCTCTCCATCTCTTCATTTTTGAATTTGGGTTCTTATCGGATATCGCAAACGTGAGTGGTTGATGATCTGTATAAATATGTATTCCACTAATACCATATAAGAAATGTCTAAGGTTTTTCAGTGCCCAGACAATAGCGAGTAGTTCTCGTTCGTTTGTGGCGTAATTTGCTTCCGACGTTGACAGAGTTCTAGATATCATCGTTATAGGTCTTCCGTTTTGAAACAAAACAGCTCCCAAGGTGACGGAAGAGGCATCTGTTGTGAGTTCAAATATCTTACTGTAATCAGGATAGGCTAACAAAACATCGTCCGAGGCAAGTATTTGCTTTATCTTTTGAAAAGCTAATAAAGCCTTTTCATGGAGATTTATTTTAATATTTTTAGAACATTTAGCCTAAGTTTGTCCGTTTCCACCCTTAAGATATTCTGTTAATGGTTTGGCGATTTTTGCGTAATCTCTCACAAATCGTCTGTAGTAACCAGAAATCCCTAAGAACGATCTAAGGCTCTTCAAACTCTTTGGGGTTTCAAATTCAAGAATAGCTCTTACCTTCTCGGGACAAGTTCGAATACCATTGGTTGTCACCATAAACCCCAAAAAGCTTAATTCAGTTTGAAAAAACTTAAATTTTTTAGGCGAAATTCTCATTCCTGCCCTCTCGAGCCTCTGCATTATTGTTTCTATGTGTTTTAAATGACTATACTCATCAGGTGAGTGAATAATGATGTCGTCCATATAGACTTGGCATGTTTTACCTACTTCCGAACGCAAAACGTCATCAATGGCCCTTTGAAAAATGCTTGGTGCATTTTTAAGACCGAATGGCAATCTACAAAATTCGTACCTACCGTTATTTACGCTAAACGCCGTCTTTTGTCTGTCTCGAGCATTATTTGATGAAAACCATCCTTAAGGTCCAGGGTGGAAAAATACTTAGACTTACCTAAGTTTGCCAAGATCACAGAGATATCAGGCATTGGATATTTATCGCTAATCGTCTTTTTGTTTAGTTTCCTAAAATCGATTACCATTCTATGGTTGGGGTTACCATTTTCATCAAATCCTTTCTTTCCCACAACGTGAACTGGGGAATTATAAGGTGAAGTGGATTTCCTGATTATGTTATCTCTTAAAAGTGACTCTATTTCGTTATTAATAAATTCAGACATTGAGACTGGATATGGGTATGACCTGGTGTAAATTGGTTCGTCCGTATTAGTTCGTATTATTGCAACTACTGTAGTATTGAACGGTAATGATCTCTTCGGGTCTGCGAACGCATTTGCATTTGATATCAAAATCTGTTCGAATTCCTTCCGAACATGCACTGGAATATTTTCCGAATCTATATTGATGTGATTGACATCATTCTTGTTCTCGTATAACAGCGTAACATTTCCACTTTCAAACCTCAAAAAGTCATTGCCTATGTCCACAGTCGCCTGGATTTTTTTTAGGAAGTCGTATCCGATTATGCCGTCGAATTTTTTTAACAATGGTAAAATATAGAATGTAGTCCGATAGCCAAATAGTACCATTTCACATTTTTTGTCTATTTGATTCGTCCCGTTTATTGAATTAACTTTAAATGGTTGTCTCAGAGAAGTTACTCCCGATAAGCAACTAAGTGGCTGTATAAAATTTTTCGAAGAACCCGTATCAATAAGCAATTTAAGTCTCTTACCTCTAATAGTTTTTATTATAAATGGTAAGAGAGGTTTTACTCTAAAAAATTTAACTGTTCTAATCCTTCCTCCTCATCCGGTTCGTTTTCGAAGAGCGAACTCACGTCCTCATAATCCTCCACACTTTCAGAATCCAAATAATTGACTCTTTGAGCTTTCGGTGCAGGCGCGGTTCTCCCTGAATCTTCAAATCTCCGTTTGTTTGCAATTGTATCATTCTGTTGCAGATTTTTCTGGAGAGAAGGATGAAGTGTAGAAAGCCTAAACATTGAAGAGCCTGGATCAATATCCATTGGCCTTACTGTATCTTTTTGGTCTATTGGGTAAACATATTTATACGACGGGTGCATTGGTCGGAAGTTTGTGTTCCTTTTCTGGTTAGTTTTTACTCCATCGCCAGCTGCAAAAATTCTTGCGAATTCCTGTCGTTTTTGGTCCGATTCTAGCTCCTGAGCGGTAGCCAGGGCTGTTGGCAAATCGGCAGGCCTTGCCGAGAAAAGTATGTCACTCAAAGGACGTCGAAGTCCCGACACGAATACTCGCAGGGCATTATCCCTAGCGCGTTCGTTGAGTGCATTAGCTATGTCCTCATTATTGGAATAGCTCATCTTATTTTTATTTATGATAAGTGTCAAATGTTCGTCAACAGTATCATAAAAGTCCGTGATTGACTTATTCCCTTGTCTAAGAATACTCAATTCGTTCTCGAGTGCCTGCAGAGATCTCTTATCCGCATAGCATTGGTCTAGTCTGGCTATTATGGCATTAGCTAGTCCCATAATTTTATTGCGAAATATACCCATTGCCACGTAGTAGTTTTCGGTCCCTTCAGTATAATAATTCATGGCGAAATGCGCAGCTTCTCGCCATGCAGGGTATGTCTGGCTGTCACCATTAAATTCGGGTAAGGATTTCACTAAGTCAAGAGAAGTTCCTCTTGAAAAACGTCCTACTGTTACCGGGTCATATTGATCTATTTTTGGGGTCAGACCCTCAAACTGTTTAGTTAACTCACTTATTTTTTCTTGCAAGTTCCTAGTGAGTGCTTCCACCGAAGCAGAAACCAACTCCACGATTTGTTCCCTAGTAACAGTCGTCATCTTAAGTAATTTTCTTTTTTTTTTTTTTTGAGGTGAGAAAAGTATCAAACGAGAAATAACCCAGATACGAAAAAATAAGAAATTTAAACGATGTAAGAAAGTTCGTATCAAAAGCGCACTTACAATTTATATTTTTATTTATTACTAGAGTTAAGCAAATCTATCTTACTTCCTATATTATTAATATTTAAAAGACTTACAGTACCGTAGCAGCTTCCATTTTTTCTTGGTAAGGCCGATACGATGGTTCACAATTTAATGGATTTGTTATAGTATCTTCTTGTTTTGGCAATTAGATGGAACGGTTTTGCTATCTTTTTTATACGGCAATTTGATGAAGATGGTTATGTTATTTGCCTTGGTTTAGCTATTCGATAGGAGGTTATGTTGTCTTCTTTATGCGGCAATCTAATGTAGGTTATTGAAGTTCATTTGTGGTGTCACAAAACAGTAGCCTTTTTCTATTTAGTTTATTTAATTATCCTTTTTTAAGGATTTTTTTTTTCACGACACTGCAGCTTGATTTTTTTTCCTTTAATTTAGTTCTCAATTTATTAGCTTATCCTTTTAGAAGGATTTTTTTTATGTCGCAACACGATTTTTAATATGTTTTATTTAGTTTTAAATTTATTTTATAAGGATTTTATATCACAACACTGTGCTTTTATTTTTAAATTCAGTTTTAAATTTATTAGTTTATCCTTTATAAGGATTTTTTATGTCTCTGGACTCTAAACTCGTTGGGCGCCAATTAACTTTTCCGTTGGTTCTATGAACCGCCGTTTAAAAACAAAACGTGTTTTAACTTCTGTGATTCAACATAGAATAATTTTCTTTATTATTTCTTCAGCTTTTATTACAATATTGAATTTTTTTTATCAATAATTTTAGTTAGCAAAAATTAATTACCAAGCGCTTTTAGAACAAAAAATAATAATAATTTGCTTAAACATAATTGTCACCTCATTTTACTTTAATTCTATTGGTTAAAATGCAATAAAATTTGATTTAACGAAATATTGATTACAAGGCATATTTTACAACTAATAGGGATATTCACTATTATTGCTTACAAATATAATTGATAATGATATTCATATCTGTTGCTAACTTGTACGCGGGAAAAATAAATCCCAGGAATTCCCGGGAACTATTTTTTTACAAATGCCGGGAAATTTTCAACGGGAATTTTCGTTTTTTTATTACTTAAAAATACAACTCTGTAACGATGCATAATATCGTCGCAGTTTTAACTAACCGGCCTAACTAATTTTTAGTACCTGACCACTCGACTTTTTTCGACTAAAATATTTGATTCAAATATTTTATTTTCGATATAGGTAAATATTTTATTCTACACTCTATATTTAAGAAATGTTTTATATTCACCCTTATTAAAAAACCGTGCGAATATTTAATAACCCTAAAATAGTTTTAACCTTGTACCTGCATACCAATACTCTTTATTGTTTTAAATTATACATCCCATTGCAAATGCTATATATCGCTATATATATTTAGCGATAAATTTAATTTTTTCTCGATTTATCAAACATTAATAAGAACTCGTTACAAGCTGTCAACGAAAGACAATCGATTAGAAATAGTATATCTGTGCTGAGAACATAATAAACAACATGGCACAAACCTTCACTTATACTTAAATTAGATATCCATACAAAAATTTTGCCATTATAAAACCTTCATTAACCCCCGGCAAAAAAAAGGTATGTTATAAGTTTGCAGTGTGTGTCTGTGTATCTGTGTATCTGTGTTTATGTGTATCTGTGTGTCTATCCGTGTCCATGTACAGCCCAAACTGCTGGACCGATTTTGATTTAGTTTTCTCTGTTTGAAAGGTGACTTTATCGAGATGGTTCTTAACCATGTTTGAAGAAAATGGGTCCAGCCGCTTAGAACATGTCACGTCTTTTCTAGATATATCGGGGGTTTTTCAAATTTTTAATTTTTGTTATTAATCAAATATGAAATATTTTAATACGATATAGAATATATGTATGTATATAGTAAAATAAATTCTTACAAATTACTAAACTTCAAAAAAATGATTACAATATACCTGCCAGTTAAAATTTCAACACATTTTTGAAAAAATTTTATTTGTACATATGTAAAATATATAATAAATTTTGATTTTACATATTTTTTTTTTTTTTTTTTTTTTGTCATGTATATATTTATTTATTGTATCTTCAAAAATGAACTAACAATAAGTAATCAAATCTTAAATCTAAATATAATTATTAGGCCCGACCAGTATCGGACATAAACTCAGTGATAGTTATAATTAATACATAAGTAGTGATAATCAAAAAGGAAAAAAAAGAAGTATTAAGCAGTCCCATATGAAGTGTTGAGTATAAGAGCCCTTGTGTCCCTCTTTTTTAAGCGGATGTGTCCAGTAAAGCTCAAAATATTACGGGCAAGCGGATTAGGATGTGACTCGAGTTTTGTTAAATATTTGCCTGCGTATTTTGCAATTTCTTCACTCACTAGTGGCATATTTAAATCACGATGAATATTTGAATTTTTAACGTACCATGGAGCAGATGTTATCAAACGTAAAATTTTGTTTTGCCTTCGTTGGATTCTCTCGGCATTTGAAGCTGAAGCAGTGCCCCACAGCTGAATTCCATAGCACCATATTGGCTTCAAAAGCGACTTGTATATCAAAAGTTTGCAGTCTAGGCTGAGTGTTGAATTTCTGCCAATTAACCAATATATTTGAGTCAATTTAAGTTTCATTTGGGTTAACTTAGAGTCAATATGATATTTCCATGTAAGCCTTCGATCAAGGTGTATACCAAGGTATTTCACTTGAGAATGTTGAGGAATATTTTGATTGTTGATTCGAATGGGGGAACAGGTATCTTTTCTTAGGGTAAACATTATATGAACACACTTTTGTTCATTGACTTTAATTCTCCATAAGTTCAACCATATTTCAAGCTGGGTAATGTGTGCTATTTTTTGTAGTTCACGCATCTTAAACCTTAAGGGACGAGGGGGTAGAGATACTACACTCGGTAATCCGGCAGCACCCGTACATGAATTGGGAGTGAATACAGATTTTAAATGCTCAGAAAATAAGTTACCTTTCTCACTATCGCTCCTTGCCCAGCCTCCGGTCGAAGTACGCAGTGGTGATTTGAGATCGACGGGTCTTTTAAGATTTCTAGTAGCGCGCCATAAAGAGTAATTAGATGTTGACGTTACATCAAGACCTTCTAAATACTTTTCCAGTAATGCAGTCTTTTCCGACGATAGCAGCTCTTTGAGTCGTTTAGTACATTCTTTAAGTCTGATTTTATTTAGGGGTGATCGGTGTTGTTGCCATTCTCTCCTAGCTCTCCTTTTTTCACATACAAGACGTTCAATTTCCGTAGAATAAATTCTATTAAAGCCAGTCTGCGGATAGGAAGTAGTGGCATGTTCAGCAGCCTGTTTAATATATTCGTTAAGATTGGCAATATTAAATTCAATATCATCAGGTGATCTAAGCTGAATGTTTTCTACGCAGTGACTACTAATATATTTTTTGAATCCTAGCCAGTTGACCCTATTAATCGTTTTCGCATTTGAGTTAGTTAAATCAGTCCTTAGTGGGTTGAAAATTGTAACTATTGTGGGAGAGTGATCGGAGGACAGATCTAGAGAGCCCTCTACGTGAAGTAAGTCCCTATGAATATTTTTCGTGACGCCAAAATCTATAAAATCTGGAATTTTTCTTACGTCAGTAGGCCAATAAGTAGGCTCCCCACTCGAAATGACATCTAAGCCCATTTTTGAAATTGTATTAAACAACGCTCTACCTCTAGGTGTAACAAGACGCGAGCCCCAGTACGTATGTTTTGCATTGTAGTCACCAGCTGCCACGAAACAATATCCAAGCGATTTGTAGAACTTCTCATACTGATCTTCGGTAACTGAAAATCTTGGAGGTGAGTAAATTAAAGATATCACGAAATTCGCACAAAAATTTTCCATATAAAATTTTTTATTATAATTTGGGTTTTTTCTATATCTTTTCAGCAAGTTTATTGCAAAAGAAAAATTTCATTCATGTCTGTGACAAAAAAAAATCATCAGTTTCACAAGCTTTTTTAGTGAGTATAAAAAATTTGATTGCCATTAAAACTAAGTATTCATTTTAAAGTTGAAATATTCCATGTCAGAGGAAATGCTTGCTTGCTGTTAAAATTCTTAACGTTCTATTAAAATTCAAAAGACAATTTCGAGATTTAACATTGTGTCCAAAACAAAAACTCTTGACAATTGTTTCTAAAACTTTTAAAAAATTCATGAAATTCAGCAGTTTTTTGTTACTTTTGCAGCATGACAAAGAAAACTAAGAATGCCAGAAATTAAAATGAACAAACAAAAGACGAAAACAATAATACACAAAGGTGCTCTTCAGTGAATATTTTCCATTCTAATGAAAATTAAAAAAAAGTACAATTTCATTGAGAATGAAAAAAAAATTCAAGAAAAAAAATTGCAAGGCAAACAAAATGGGCATGACTAAAATTTTGTCTGGAAATCATACTTGTCGCAGAGTTTAAGGAAGGATGAGAACTTATTCCAACATGTGAATTTGAACCAAGAGCACGACTTTGCACTTTGATAACTTGTCTTTTTCGTTAGTTTTTATTGTCACAACTTCTTCAGCCATGATGTATTGTTGTACAAAGATGAAAGAATAAATATATTCATTCGTTATTCCAGAAGCATACATGAATTGCAGATTTTTGTCATATTTTTTTTTTTGGTGTTGAATTTGTAACAAAAGCTATATTTTTATGCACATGCTTATGCTGGCTCTTCGTAAAATGCTATACTAGACTTTTTTTTGTCATTTTAAAACAAAAAAAAACTTAAATAAGGAAATGCCTTTATTCTGAGTTAAGTAAATGCGTTGAATGTGGTAATTCAATCTCTCCACTGGAGGGGAATAAGTTTCAATCAGATTTTTATTTTACTCGTATGTTTTAGCCGAAATCCGCGGGACTGTTGTTAAAGTATATTTATATATATACATATATACATGTACATACACTCATATAAACACACATATACTTATATATACATATGTATAAATACATACCGCTGAGTCAAACAATGTCATAAGTCAAAAAAGTAGTTTGTAAGAAAACGAGTTTAAAGCTTTCAATTTATACACAATTTTATTTTCTTTTCGAGACTTGGGTAAACAATATATTTGTATGAAATTTTTTCAAAATTCCTATAGAGAATATAGAATTCTGCATCATTAACTCAAAAATTAAACTTTTTTGAGTTGTGATGTTGTTTAAGTAAATAAGTCCTAATTTACACTATGCAAGTCTTATTGCTAAGCTGATTAGTTTGTGGGAGAGAAAAACGAGGGAAACAGGAATGTTTCTTTTCCCCTCGTCTCTCTCCTAAAAAACTAATCAGCTTAGCAATAAGACTTGTGTAGTGTAAATTAGGACTAAGCGATATATTTAATCGAAGCACCGGGCTTACACCTATGTGCCATGTGCAATGTGCCACACAAGCAAAAAAAACGTAACCACTAATTACTAATGAAAACTGTTTGATTCAGACATGTATTTATTAAGTTAAACAGTATGAAACTGATAGACAATTTTATAGAATCCAACATGATTGGAAACAGTTTAAATCAGTAAATACATGTCTCAATCAAACAGTTTTTCATTAATAATAAGTGGTTACGCTTTTTTGGGCACATGGCACACAAGAAATGCCAGATATAAACTCAGCCTTATTTTGAACTATACTGTCAAATGCTAATCGAAGAGATTTTATCGTGTCACGCGTGATCGAGATCAAATTTATAATTAATCACGCGTGAGTGGGTGAGCGTGACTTAAAAAAATAGACTCGTGGGTGATCGTGCGTGAGCTATTTTTAAGAATCACGTACGAATTCTCACGCTGTCACGAGATAACATTCCTGCATAGCTACATATGTAACTGTATTCATATAAATATATGTATATATCTTTTGAAATAAATTATTCTATAATAATAATTACATATAATATATATGTATTATAATAAATACTACAATCTATGCATGGTAGTATGAGCTTACAAACATAATGAATACAAACAGCTTTGTAAAAATGTATGTATGTATGATTCAATAGTGCCTTTGTCGCCAATGCCATTTTTCTAAAAAATGAAAAAATCTTGCTTTACCCTGCGTTTACACATGCAAGTACCTTGCATGCAAGCTCTGTGTACGTAATATCAACGAAAATTTAGCACAATTGGCCGACGGTCTTGCAACTTGCATGTTTACCTTTTACTGCAGAATTGTCCATAACATAAAAAAGTTTAATTTTAAGGGAACCAGATAGTATTGAACTTTATTCGTATTGTTTCAATGTTATTTATGTCTAAAAAATTAATTAAATGCTTGATTTATAAATATTTAAGAAAAAAATTATTAAATTAGCTTTTAAATGTATTTAAAATGAGTAAAAACTCATATAACATTGCACTGAAATCCAGTTAATTTGTCCTAAAGTATTAATAGGGCAACTCTGTTAGCTAACTTTCCATTTACTTGCTACAAGTTCACCAAGTCACTGTCTTGTAAAATTCCTTGGCAGTTGAGTTGGAAGTAGACTGCAAATGCCGAAAGCTTAGATGTGTTAGTAAAAGAGTTTGAGTGTATTGAGTTTTTCGAACTTGCACTTGCACGTGTAAACCCTAGGTTAAGTAATTTGCCTCTAACTCAAGCAGTTCGTAACCGATTGGCACCTAATTACATGCATTTGAAAGCTTATTAAATTTCTTAAATCTTTTTAAAGGCAACGTTGCTATTTTGTTCAATGGTTTTTTATTCATATCATTACCAATTCAGATTTTCAAATACTAACTAATAATTATACCCTTTACCCAAAAAATGGTAAAAGGGTATATATAGGTTTGTCATTCCGTTTGTAATTTCTATAATATCAATTAGCGACCCATAATATATATATATGTACATTCTGGATCCTTATGCATAGGGAAGACGAATAGGCGATGTCTGTCTGTCTGTACGTGAAATCGGTTTTCCGAAGCTCACAGAAAAGCTGGAGACTTCGTTCTTGGAAAAAATAGATTAGTATTGAAATTCAGCAAAATCGAGCAGACGATTGCAGAGCTGGAAAACTTAAACTTTATTTTGCCATATAAAAGTAACTACCAAAAACAAATTTTTATTTTTTTTAATAAATAAACTTATTTTACACTTCAGTACGACTAAAATTGGTATTTTAAATTAAAAAAATATAAAAAAATTAAAAAGACGGTTCCAGGGTTGAAAAACTTTAACTTATTAAAACTAATTTTTCTTTTTTTCTATAAATTAAACATATCTTGTATTCTTAAAAGAAAGAAATTAGTGTAAGAGATCAAAAAAATAAAAAAGGATGATTCCAGGGTTGGGAAGCTTACACTTTTTGTGTTATGTAAAATTAAGTATGTCTGAATAATTTTTTTCTTTTTCATTATAAATTAGATATATTTTATGGTTCTGAAAGAAGAGTTATGCGTATAAAATTAGAAAAATGAAAACCACAGCTTTGGAGATGGAAATTTGGAACCTTTATTAATATGAAAGGAATTAAATGAAACTAACTTTTTTCTTATTTCGTTTTTGCTTTGTTCACTTAACATAATTTTATGTATATTTTAAAGAACTAGATTGGTATCAATAATCAGATAAATCCAAAATTATGATTCCAGGGTTGGAAAACTTACACTTTTTTATGTTATGTAAAATTAAATAGGTCCAAATAATTATTTTTTCCTTTATAAATTAAATATATTTTATGCTTCTGAAACAAAAAAATTGGCGTATAAATTTATAAAAATTAAAACCATGGCTCCAGAGATGAAAGCTTTGAACTTTTAGTGATAATAGAGTAACTAAATAAGACTAAGTTTTTTCTTCTTTCCTTTTTGCTTTGTTCACTTAACATATTTTATGTATTTTTTAAAGAACTACATTGGCTTAAGGAATTAGAAAAATCATAAATTATGATTTCAGGGTTGCAAAACTTACACTTTTTGTGTTATGTTAAATTAAATAGGTCTAAATTTTTTTTCTTTTTCTTTATAAATTGAAAAGTTTGGCGTAAAAAAAATGAAAATTACAGCGTAAAAAAATTAAAATTTCAGCTCCAAAGATGGAAACTTTGAATTTTTTTTATATTAAAGTACCTAAATAAAATTAACTTTTTTTATATCTTTGTTCACTTAACACACTTTATTAATTCTTTAAATCAGAAAAATCTAAAAGGTTGATTACAGGGTTGAAAAATCTATTGTTTATTTTTACAAAAGTAACTAGGTCAAGCTACTTCTTTCTTTTTGTTTACAAGTTTTATATACTTTATTAACCGACTTCAAAAAAAGAAGGAGGTTAACAATTCGTCACTATTTTTTTTTTTTTTTTTTTAGGTGTGTAGGTCCATAACTCGGTGCATTTTAGACCGATTGTAAAAATTTTTTTGTTGTCTGAGAGGGTATAGCTTCCCATTGGTCCCATTTGAAAAAAGTGGGCGGGGTCACGCCCACAATTTTTTAAATTTGATTTATTGCTCTTATACTTATTTGATTGCTTCGAAACCTAGCAAACATCTTTGGTTTTTGTAATTAGAAAATTCTTGAGTTGAAAAAATGGGCGGGGCTACGCCCATTCAAATGTATTATAACATTACACGTGGTTCTACTTAACCGATTTTTACAAAACTTAGCACACACCCTAAGCTTTAATCAAGGCACAAAATTGCGTTAAAAAAGTGGGCGGGGCACGCCTATTAAACTTTAGTATAATATTTCATGTGCTTGTATTTAACCAATATTGACGAAACTTGGCACACACCCTAAGCTTTAATAAAGCCAAAAAATTGTGTTAAAAAGTGGGCGGGGTCACGCCTACAATTTTTTAAATTTGATTTTGTAATCTTCTACTCATTTGATTGCTGGGAAACCTAGCAAACATCTTTGGTTTTTGTAATTACAAAATTTTTAAGTTGAAAAAGTGGGTGGGGCTACGCCCATTAAAATGTATTATAACATTACACGTGGTTCTACTTAACCGATTTTTACGAAACTTAGCACACACCTTGAACTCTTAAAAATACACAATCTTGTTTTAAAAAAAGGGGCGTAGCCACGCTCCATAAAATTTAACACTTAATTTCACGTGCTTTTACTTCATCGATATTTACGAAACTGGACCATATTTCCAAATAAAGAAAGATACTTACAAATAAATTTTTTTTGAATTGACCAGAGTTTAAAAAAATTCACTAAAAAGGTAAAAATAAAACTTTTAAAAAAAAATTAAACCGACTTTAAAAATAAGCACTAAAAAGCAACAAATAATATAGATCTAGTTAAATAAAAGATTTTTATATATGTTACCTACAGTGCCGTTTGAAGTTGGTGCCAGTAATACTGGTACTAAGCACATAGGAACATGCCCGGTAAAAAAACTGCAAGTAATTTTTATGTACATATGTATCTGCTTAGTTACCAATGTTGCTGGCACCAACTTCAAACGGCACTGTAGGTAACATATATAAAAATCTTTTATTTAACTAGATCTATATTATTTGTCGCTTTTTAGTGCTTATTTTTGAAGTCGGTTTAATTTTTTTTAAAAAGTTTTATGACATAGAATGAAATAGTTAGACAAAGAAATTAGAAAAATAAAAAAAAATAGCTCCAGAGCTGGAAAACTTAAACTTTTTCTTGTATATAAAACTAATTATTTCTTTTGTAATTAAATATATTCTATATTTTATAAAGAAATAAATTAGTATTAAGAAACAGAAAATTCAGAAATATGGTTCCAGGGTTGGATATTGAAAAAAGTTTCCGTAAAAATAATAACCAAAAATATATTTTTTCCATTTAAACATATTTCATGTTTTAGGAAAATAATTACTCAAGATTTTTTATACATGTTTAATTTTCTATGGATATCTAATTGAAGTATAAACCAATGTTTGTGCTTAATATTTTTTAATTTTATTAACTTCTTGTTGTATTTTGTCGTCAATGAAGTTAGCCACATTAAAATCAAAATACGTTCAAGAATTATTAAAATCATTTGTTGAACTTATGAATCGATTACTACGTTTATACGCAGAGCTTATTTGCAAATAAAACAGTAAATTGTTGCCATATTATTGTTTTTATTGCGAATTACTAATTCAGAAAACTATTCACGATTAATGCACTATTTGCAAATAAAATGCCTGAGGTTGCCACGCTTACAAATGTTTGATAACAAAAACAATAAATGGACAAATATTGCAACAAAAAACATTGATAGAAGCAAATAATAAAAATTAAAACAAATAATTATTTGATATTTTGTACATTTACACTATTTTTTTTGTCAAAAAAGTAAGTTTTCTATAGAAGTGCTACCAAGTTTGTGTACTTTTGCTATGCCGTATAAACAGTGAGTTAATTTATTTGCCGACAATTTTAATTGCAAATAGTGCGCGTATAAACGTAGTAACAGTTAAATTAAAAACACTATTTTCTTTTTCAAAATTAAGAGCTATAAAGTTACAACCGTTCCTCCTGATAATATCTGTTTATTAAGTAATGGAAATGTCATGATTATATCAAAAATTTTCAGTAGTAAACTTTCTGTATACAAATGTGATAATAATTACTTAAAAGACAACAAATTTAACGAAACTCTTGATTTTTTACGTATCCACTGTCATCAAGGGACGTGGGATGATTATATAGACTTAGACCACAAAAAAATTTAAATAGAGCTAAGTGTATTGTTACCAAATGCCAAAATTAAAAATTTTTAATCAGAAATAATTTCTTAATCAGGCTTGACTTCAGTAATTTCAATTCTTATGAATGAAATATTTTTATTAATTAATGTGAGTATCTAAAGAATAGAAGAAAAATTAAACTAGACACTATTAGCTGGGGGAAATACCGATATTTTTCTGTGCAGCCACGCACTTCATCAGCACCCATGTCTATCTACTGGGGTAGAGATTATTATTAACATCAGCTATTAAACTTAAATTTCTATGAAATGGAATATGAGAATTGATTGTGTATACAATTATTGATTTGCCTTTGGCAAACACATTTGTAAGTATCACTATTCATTTTCTGTTTTTCCATTTTCTATTTAGGTTAGCATGAAGTTATATCACTCTACCTATATATGTTTAACTTATTCTTACTTATCTTTTACGATCATCACATTAATTATTTTTACTTATTCGATGCACCATCGTAAAAGATAAGTAAGAATAAGTTAAACATATATAGGTAGAGTGATATAACTTCATGCTAACCTAAATAGAAAATGGAAAAACAGAAAATGAATAGTGATACTTACAAATGTGTTTGCCAAAGGCAAATCAATAATTGTATACACAATCAATTCTCATATTCCATTTCATAGAAATTTAAGTTTAATAGCTGATGTTAATAATAATCTCTACCCCAGTAGATAGACATGGGTGCTGATGAAGTGCGTGGCTGCACAGAAAAATATCGGTATTTCCCCCAGCTAATAGTGTCTAGTTTAATTTTTCTTCTATTCTTTAGATACTCACATTAATTAATAAAAATATTTCATTCATAAGAATTGAAATTACTGAACTCAAGCCTGATTAAGAAATTATTTCTGATTAAAAATTCACTATAGTTCAATTAAATCTAATAATGTCTCATTTAATTCATCATGGGCACGTGACAAAAATATGTTCACTTGGCGATCACTGTTCACTTGGCCAGAACTGCTTCAGAATGCTGGAAAGCTAAGTCAACTGTAGAAAGCAAAAACAAAGTAACATAAAGCCACTACAATAATACTTATATGTATGTACCGATGGTGCATCGAATAAGTAAAAATAATTAATGTGATGATCGTAAAAGATAAGTAAGAATAAGTTAAACATATATAGGTAGAGTGATATAACTTCATGCTAACCTAAATAGAAAATGGAAAAACAGAAAATGAATAGTGATACTTACAAATGTGTTTGCCAAAGGCAAATCAATAATTGTATACACAATCAATTCTCATATTCCATTTCATAGAAATTTAAGTTTAATAGCTGATGTTAATAATAATCTCTACCCCAGTAGATAGACATGGGTGCTGATGAAGTGCGTGGCTGCACAGAAAAATATCGGTATTTCCCCCAGCTAATAGTGTCTAGTTTAATTTTTCTTCTATTCTTTAGATACTCACATTAATTAATAAAAATATTTCATTCATAAGAATTGAAATTACTGAACTCAAGCCTGATTAAGAAATTATTTCTGATTAAAAATTCACTATAGTTCAATTAAATCTAATAATGTCTCATTTAATTCATCATGGGCACGTGACAAAAATATGTTCACTTGGCGATCACTGTTCACTTGGCCAGAACTGCTTCAGAATGCTGGAAAGCTAAGTCAACTGTAGAAAGCAAAAACAAAGTAACATAAAGCCACTACAATAATACTTATATGTATGTACCGATGGTGCATCGAATAAGTAAAAATAATTAATGTGATGATCGTAAAAGATAAGTAAGAATAAGTTAAACATATATAGGTAGAGTGATATAACTTCATGCTAACCTAAATAGAAAATGGAAAAACAGAAAATGAATAGTGATACTTACAAATGTGTTTGCCAAAGGCAAATCAATAATTGTATACACAATCAATTCTCATATTCCATTTCATAGAAATTTAAGTTTAATAGCTGATGTTAATAATAATCTCTACCCCAGTAGATAGACATGGGTGCTGATGAAGTGCGTGGCTGCACAGAAAAATATCGGTATTTCCCCCAGCTAATAGTGTCTAGTTTAATTTTTCTTCTATTCTTTAGATACTCACATTAATTAATAAAAATATTTCATTCATAAGAATTGAAATTACTGAACTCAAGCCTGATTAAGAAATTATTTCTGATTAAAAATTCACTATAGTTCAATTAAATCTAATAATGTCTCATTTAATTCATCATGGGCACGTGACAAAAATATGTTCACTTGGCGATCACTGTTCACTTGGCCAGAACTGCTTCAGAATGCTGGAAAGCTAAGTCAAATGTAGAAAGCAAAAACAAAGTAACATAAAGCCACTACAATAATACTTATATGTATGTACCGATGGTGCATCGAATAAGTAAAAATAATTAATGTGATGATCGTAAAAGATAAGTAAGAATAAGTTAAACATATATAGGTAGAGTGATATAACTTCATGCTAACCTAAATAGAAAATGGAAAAACAGAAAATGAATAGTGATACTTACAAATGTGTTTGCCAAAGGCAAATCAATAATTGTATACACAATCAATTCTCATATTCCATTTCATAGAAATTTAAGTTTAATAGCTGATGTTAATAATAATCTCTACCCCAGTAGATAGACATGGGTGCTGATGAAGTGCGTGGCTGCACAGAAAAATATCGGTATTTCCCCCAGCTAATAGTGTCTAGTTTAATTTTTCTTCTATTCTTTAGATACTCACATTAATTAATAAAAATATTTCATTCATAAGAATTGAAATTACTGAACTCAAGCCTGATTAAGAAATTATTTCTGATTAAAAATTCACTATAGTTCAATTAAATCTAATAATGTCTCAAAATTAAAAATTTTAAAAACCCCCAATATATCTAGAAAATACGTAATATATTCTAAGTGGCTGGACCGATTTTCTTCAAACGTAGCTAAAAACCCTCTCGATCAAGTCGCCTTTGAAACAGCAAAAACTAAATCAAAATCGGTCCAGCCGTTTGGTCTGTACGTGGACACGGGCAGAAACACAGATACACAGATACACATAGACACACTAAAAACTTATAACACCCTTTTTTTTGGTCGGGGGTTAAAAATTAAAAGAAATAAAAAATATAAATTTATTAAAACGCATTGGTAAATAATTTTTCAGATTGTAAACCGTAACGTTGGCAAACCGTTTGGGTTTCTTGAGTTTCTGCCTAGGTAGTGTAGTGTATTGTTGACGGTTCTTAGAAGGCAATTACACTCTCAGCAGGGTCGTTAATTACTGTTAATTTTATTGCAAACTGTTAAATTTTTTTGAGATTTTCATTTTCGCACCAACAGGAAGATGGACTTTGAATAAAGTCATAAGTTATTCCAATAATATCGACAAACATTTTTCTATTCTCTGTCATCAGTGGTGCGATTCAGTAACTTTTAACGATCCGACAATCATAATTTTTGTCTATACATTTTGTCGCTTGCAATACGATTGTGTGATTCTGTAACTTATTTTTAACGATAGTACGCAGCTGAAAGTTTCTGTTGATTTTAGTCGATAAAATTAACAGCACATAAATTAATAATATCATTAAAAATGTTACTGAATAGCAACTTCGATAAATTTTCGTTATAATAAATTTAACGACGCGATTATCGTTATAAGAATCGCACTACAGTAATGCGATTCACTAGCTTTTTTTAAAAGATAATCGCATTAAAGTAATTATGTATAACGATAATTGATCGAATTTGTTATTCAGTAGCGTTTTTAACGATTTTCGCTGTAGGTTAATGTCAGCTGTGTCGTTATTTAAGTGACATTAATTTATGTGCTGTTAATTTTATCGACGAAAATCAACAGAAAATATCAGCTGCGTAGTATCGTTAAAAAAAAGTTACAGAATCACTCAAACGTTGTTGCAAGCGATAAAATGTATAGACACAAATTACGACTGTCGGATCGTTAAAAGTTACTGAATCGCACTATAGGTCAACGATTTTGAGTTTAGCTTCTTTGAAAAAACACTTATAACGAAAGCAATTTTGCTAGTCCCTTGGACTACTTAAAGCGAATGCCATTTCGTCTAACGTATTTAGTGAATGTCTTGGATCAAAAAAAGATAAGCCATGTAATTAGCTTCAAATCCGTTATGAACTGATTGAGTTAGAGGTAAATTAATAAAGCAAGATTTTTTATGTTTTTTTTTTAGAAAAATGGCATTTTTTAAACAAAAAAATGATTTGAGAGACCACTTCCGGTCATCAATATTAAGAGTTATACACCAAAATTCTTGGTTTTTAGAGTAGATTAAGAAAGTCGATGTTCATGAAGGAATTTCGAAAAAAAAAATTAAAAGTGAGACGGTCTAATGTGCATGTTATTAAAAATCAACTACTGCTATTGGTACTATTGACTAGGTAGTTATTTTTGGACAATAAATTTTGGACTAGTAAATTTTAGTAACTCCAGTCTACATTTTTGCTAATGAAACTACATATTTTGTTAATATTTGTTGTTTTATTAAAAAAAAAGAACAAAAAATTATTTATATAGTTACATAATACGTATCGGTGAAGTAGAAGGACATGTAATAATAAATGCGGATGTAGCCGCCCACTTTTTCATATGCTAGAACGTATCATTTTTAAATATAACATTTTTAGATATTCTCATTCGTATTCGTATTCGTCGGAATTTGAAAAAAATTTCGTGTGACAAAGTTTTTAATAAATTTTTTTTCTTTAAATTGGTAGGAAGGAAGTTTATTCCAAATTTCCCTATAAAACGTATTTGATGCAAGTAGTTTGTTCAAACACAATGAGGGTTCGGCGATGGGTTTTAAGGGTATTCAGTGCAACTTTTCTAACTTTACTGGCAAATCTTAGATTTTTTGTGTTGTTCTGATGTTAAAGTCAAGTAGTGAAGAATATGTATCTGAATTAAAAAAATTACATATATGTAATATTTGTTTGTGTGTGGCTTTGCACAATTTGGCAGAAAATTTCGATGCTTTTCGCAAAATTTAATGCTGTTACCACCTAATTATGCAAGTTTGGCATTCGATACTCGATGCTTTATAGCCAGAGAACATCGAGCATCGAATGCAAGTCATTGCAATTCATATTTTAAGATTAAAATTTTTATAAAATGAGATCTAAAGTAGGTAAAAATATTTTGTAATATATTATGGTTCATTATTTCGACTCTGATTCATTTTATTAAATAAATATCTATTGCGCACATTACTCACTTAATGCAAAGTTATTGCCGCAAATAAAACAATAAATTACTAAATTAAAATTAAAACCACAAGTAACTCAATCTACTTACTGGTGATCCCTTGGATGTTGTACTCCGAGTATACGGTGACTTTGTGTATCTCTTAGTCAGCCAATAAAATGAATTTCCTGTTAGCAGGCGACTTACAGTTGGGCCACGCACAAACGAAAAATCCAAAGAAGTAAAAAAGTGAGCAGGAAAAAAACTTATTTAATTTAATGTTATTTGCATTTGAGCAAATAAAAAATGTTGTGTCTTAATCTTTTAGCGTGGTACGAGTATATGGATGGTCCTGTGGTTTCATTTAATTCGTGTATTTTTGGTACGCTGGCTGGCTGGCTGACTGTTTAACTCTCGATCTCCTGGGTTAGCATAAACTGTATGCCATAAAGGTTTCCCTTACTTACAACTATTTATATGCGCAACGTGCAATTTCATAAGAATACCATAAATACCACACTCGCACACATTTAAATGCCGCCGGAAGATTTTAATTTGAAACCACAAACACATTAAAGTTCACAAAAAACAGCAACTTCAAAAACTTGACTTTTCTTTTGTATGAAAATATATGACTTTATATAGTGTATTGTATTCAGTGGAAATGGGGAAAAAATGAACAAAAAGCGAAAAAGGATTTAAATTTATTTCTTCATTTACATATTTTAAGAAGTTGGCATTCGAATAACGAAAAACCATAATTCTTGTTACACATTTTTCTTACCTGTATCTGAAATTCAATTCAAATTCATTGTTGTCCCAGCCAAAGTTTTATTGTACATTGATAAGAAAAAGTTTACATGCATCTACGAAATTAAAAAAAAATTAAAATGAGATTCATCTTGACTAGACAAGGCATTTTATAGCCTTCAAAACATTAAATAAGTGAAGCTGTGTAAAGTTATTTATACTATATTGAAAACACAGATGCCAAAAAAAAAAAACCAAAATGGTCTCCTGGTATCAAACTCCAGATTTTATGAATTGCGTTCAGTCTATTGCACTTCTTTGTTTGCTTCTTACATATATACATACATACATATAGTGAATGTCTCAGCACGCTATTCCATTTTTAGAGGTCCACAAGCGATTATACAGTTAACTTTAATGGAATATGGGTTATGGTAAAGAGGGCTAAAATAAGTAATTCCCGATGAATAGATCGCAGTGAAATAACTCCAAAAAAAAGTATTAAATAACTACACGCAAAGAAAAGATATGGTGTAAAATGGTTGAGAAAACAATATTATGTTCTCTGAAACAAATGTGTGGTCGTTGAAAACTAGTTATTGTTACTTTAAACATTAATTTCATTACGATAAGCACAGTAATGTTTGAATTTAATAATTACATTATTATATTCACAGAAAGTGCGATATGGTTAAAATTTATCAAAATAGTTTTGTTAAAAATTTATGACTACAATATAATTTGTATTATTGTGTAAAAATAATATGATGTAAATAACATATAATGTTATCCAAAAAAAAAAATCTTTTTCAGAAACATCTTCTGTCAGTTCAGTGTTTCGTTTGTACGCTATCGGTAGTGCATGCATGTTGTTAAAAAAAAAGTATAAACAAAAGGGTAGATAAATCAAAATAATATGTACATTGTATGTATACAGATATGTCTGTATTTCGTGTATACACATATATGTAAGTATATATTTCTATACATACATACATACATTTTCTTTCAACAATATTAATTAATTTTCATTTCGGACTTACCGCACAGCTGTTAGAAACAAAAGATTTGCCATAAAATAATACTACGGTCATATTTAACAATATTATTATAATATTAGAACTTGGTATGGTAAGTCTCAATTATATTTTAGTCACATCTAACGATAGTGTTGTCTTATTTACAACAATAAGATTCGGTATAACAAAGTTAATTGGTTTTGTATATAATATTATTATTAACTCAGAAAATAATATTATTTAAACTTTACTTTTCCGTTGACAATAATATGATTTGACTGCAACCATATAATTCAATCATGGTATGTTGCTGTCTGATTATGGTCACCTCAACCATATTTTTTCTTTGCGTGTACTACTAACTACTAACTACAAATGAAGTTCGAACAATAATAATTAAAATTAACAATAATTACCAACAACATTTTATTAAATGAGGCACAAAAAAATTATACATGCTTAAGTCCCAACCTCGAAATGAAATTAGTTTCAATTAAAGGTGGGCGCGTATCGTGTTTTTTTCGTGACACGAACACGTACGACACAACACGAAGTGAATTGACAAAATGTAGTGGCGTTATAGATTTTACCATTTTAAGTAAATTTAATTAAAATTGAATAGATAAAAGTAAACGTACCGTGAGACAAACTTATTAGTTTTATACTTTAAGTATTTTTATTTATTAACGGCCTGGCCCACGATGTCACTAGAAATCGTTCGATCGACAACTTGTATTGCAAACAACAATAACTTTAGAAAATTTGTTGTTGTTTGCAATACAAGATGTCGATCGAACGATTTCTCGTGACATCGTGAGCCAGGCCGTAAGTTTGCAATTTTGTTTCTATATTTGGTTTTATTTAGGCTAAAATTCGTATTTTCAGAAAGCCAAATTACAAGTGATAAATATTTGTTCTACTGGCTAAGTAAAGCATTTTCCACGAATGGTACCTCAACAAACTAAATAAGAACCAAAAAAATGTTTTGAAATAGGTACCGAAATAATTAAATTAGTTCCAAAACTTGAAAAAAAACTAGTTATATTTTCTTGAGACTCATCTCATAATGAAATAACCATCATACTAAATGATGATCGCTACGAAAGTAAAAAAAAAAGGAAAAGAAAAAATAAAGAAAAATTTGAGGATAATTTTTAAAGTATTGAGATATATATATATATTCCTAAAGAAATCTCAATAATACATTTTAACTCGTGAAAAGTTTATTCCAATATAAATCCAAGGAAGTATTGAACATTCGTTAAAATTAGCAAATATTTCTAAGGGTTTGAATTTAATTAATATTTAATCATAATAGTATGGTTATGCTATTTACGAAATTAAAAATGTATATACATATATCTGTGGCAAAAAGTAAAAATTAGCACTCATGTAATATTAACATTCAAAAGTACCTCTGGCCGAAATCTTCATTATTTTATGCAAATTTAAGCTCAATAACTTCTTCCTTATTTTTTTTCGACATACAAATTCATATGCAATAAAAAAAGTTTAAATTTGCGCTCCCACTAAACAATAAAACATGACCTAAACACATGATCATTATTCCAACCGAGTCATTGGCACGCCTTGCAGAAATAAGGAAACAAAATAACTTTCTTTTTTAGGGTTCCGTACACCAAAGGTGAAAATGGAACCCTATTGTTTTCGCTACGCTGGAGCGCGCTGTCCGTCTGTCCGTCTGGCCGTCTGGCCGTCTGTCCGTCCGTCCGTCACAGGGTATTTTCTCGAGAACCGTAAGAGCTACGGACCTGAAATTTGGACACAGTGTGTAGAACCTTGGCCGCTACAACAACAAATACATGAGAGTTGGAAATTAAAGGGTGTGCCAAAACGAGCAACGAAAAATGTTAAAATCCCATGTAATATACCTACAATTGTATGTATACACACTTGAAATTTGTAAAGTTAGTGTATTTTTATACAGACTACAACAATTAACACTAAAATTTAAAAAATTTTAATTAGAGGGTGTACCATCAGTTAATGTAATTTTGACTATGTAATTTTGATAACTTGCTGTATCTTGGAAACCGTAACAGCAAACTTCTTGAAATTTTCAAAACCGGTAAAACAAAAAAAAAAACTCAAAATTATAAAATCGCCAAACCGAAAAAAATCGCCAAAATCCAAAAAAATCGCCAAAACGAAAAAAGCACCAAATTAAAAAAAATTTCTAAATCGAAAATAAATCGCGGAAAACCGGAAAAATCGCCATAATAAAAAAATCGCCAAAATAAAAAAATTCGCCAGTGAAAAAATCGCAAAATAAAAAAAATCGCCAAAATGAAAAAAATTGCCAAAATGAAAAAAAATCGCCAAAATGAAAAAAATCGCCAAAATGAAAAAAATCGCCAAAATGAAAAAAATCGCCAAAATGAAAAAAATCGCCAAAATTTAAAAATTTGCCAAAACGAGAAAAAAGCGAAAAATAGTAAAAAAAAAAATTATTTCAGCTGAAAAAAAGTAAAAAACACTGTATTAAAAAAATGCTCAAAGCCCAATGTACGGAACCCTTCGTGCGCGAGTCTAAGTCGCACTTTACTGAATTTATTTTATTTTAATATTTTATTTTTATTTAACGCATGTCAAAATTACTACAAGTCAAAAAGAAAATTAATATTTATGATTTGATTAGGCTAAAGTTCGTATCGCTTTGTAAACCAAATTACGTGTAAGTAAGTAAATTGTAAATATTCTGACAAGCACGTAGTAGAACGGAACAACTAGCTGTTTTCGAATGCAACTACACCTTCATTAGCAGCGATCTTTGTGTTTGGTCCACTGTTGATGTAGATTTCTACTTTACAAAACAAATTTGTAAAGTATTGTTGCACAAACGTTGGCGGAGTAACTAGACAATATGCCGAAGATATTATTAACAGTATTTTAAAAAATTTTTGTGACTAACTATACACTACCGATGCCTTCACATAGAAAGTAGCAAAGTGGTTGTCAACGAAATTCGAGAACCGCAAGATTATATGGCTATCCGTGGCAGATCAGTCAACTAGCGCGAGCGAGACTAAAAACTCTCGAAGGCCAAATAACACACTAGCCTTACCGCACTTAAGAAATAATTACGATGACGCGAGAGCTGTTCTTCAGCCCAGAGCTGCTTAATGACTGATTTATACTCAGCCGTTATTGTAAATGGAATATGTGAATTGATTTGATTCATCGTATTAGAATTTGCTGAAAGCTTTGTTTTAATGAAAGCTGAATTGTACCATCTCTAAATTTCATTAGTCCTGCCATTGTCCTTTGTTATTTACTAATTATGCACATGTTAGTTAATTTGCTTATTTTTGTTCTACCTAAAAAAAATTTAACTGAGTAGTTTTTTCTCCCACATAAAATATCAAAACCAATTAAATGATTAATTGAGTATTTTAATTAAAAATATTTTTTCAAAGGAATGTGGCATACTATAAAAAAATATACATTTTCACATATAAAAACAAAAGTTATATTATTAATATACAATTAATATGTAATAATTGTTAACCATTTTATACTATTCTAAATTAAGCTCTGTTGATAACACTTTTTTGATAGAGCAGTAAATTCAATTAATATAAAATTATATTCAATTAAAGTATTAATCAAGAATATTATTATACCCTTTACCAAAAATGGAAAAGGGTATATATAGGTTTGTCATTCCGTGTGTAATTTCCATAATTTTAATTTGCGATCAAAAAAATATATATATTCTGGGTCCTTATGAATAGCGATGACGAATAAGCGATGTCCGTCTGTCCGTCCGTCCGCCCGTCCGGTGTACGTGAAATCGGTTTTCCGAAGCTCCCAGAAAAGCTAGAGACTTCGTTCTTGGACTGATGTATCAGAAATGGTCCAACTTAGATTGGTATTGAAATTCAGAATTCAAAATCGGGCAGACGATTGCAGAGCTGGAAAACGTAAACTATATTTTGCCATATAAAAGTAACTACCGGAAACAAATTTTTATTTTTTTTTAATAAATAAATTTATTTTACACTTCAGTACGACTAAAATTGGTATTTTAAATTAAAAAAAATATAAAAAAAATTAAAAAGACGTTTCCAGGGTTGGAAAACTTTAATTTTTTGTGTTATGTAAAATTAACTATGTCTAAAACTATATTAGTATTTTCTCGAGAACCGTAAGAGCTATAGATCTGAAATTTGGACACAGTGTGTAGACCTTTGGCCGCTACAACAACAAATACACGAGAATTGGAAATTAAAGGGTGTTCCAAAACGAGCAACGAAAAATTCTAAAATCCCATGAAATATACATACAATTATATGTATATGCACTTGAAATTTGTAAGGTTAGTGTATTTTTATACAGACTACAAAAATTAACACTAAAATTTCAAAAAATTTAAATTAAAGGGTGTTTCATCAGTTAATGCAATTTTGACTATGCAATTTTGACAACTTGCTGTATCTTGGAAACCGTAAAAGCAAAACTCTTGAAATTTTCAAAAACGGTAAAACTAAAAAATCACGGAATTAAAAATCGCCAAACCGAAAAAAATCGCGAAAAACAAAAAAAAAATCGCCAAAACGAAAAATACCCCAAAAAAACATGAAAAAATCGCCAAAATGAAAAAAAACCCAAAACAGGAAAAAAATGACAAAATGAAAAAAAATCGCCTAAATGAAAAAACCCCAAAAAAGAGAAAAAAATCGCCTAAATAAAAAAAACCCCAAAGCAGGAAAAAACGACATAATGAAAAAAAACCCAAAAACAGAAAAAAATCGCCATATTAAAAAAAATTTCTAAGACTAAAATAAATCGCGAAAAACCGGAAAAATTGCTTAAAAAAAATTGCCAAAATGAAAGAAAATCGCCAAAATGAAAAAAAAATCGCTAAAATGAAAAAAATCGCCAAAACGAAAAAAAACCCAAAAAAACAGAAAAAAGTCGCCAAAATGAAAAAAAAGAAAAAAAAAACTCATAAATAAAAAAACCCAAAAACAGAAAAAAATCGCAAAAATGAAAAAAACAATCGTCAAAATGAGAAAAATCTACAAAATGAAGAAAATCCCAATAACAGAAAAAAATCACCAAAATAAAAAAAACCTCCAAAAAGAGAAAAAAATCGCCAAAACGAGAAAAAAGCGACAAAACTGAAAAAATCGTTTAAACTGAAAAAAAAACTTCAAAAAAGCCTACCTTTCGTGCGCGATTCAAAGTCGCACTTTACTGAAGTTTTTAATATTAAAGGAATTAAATGAAACTAATAAGCAGATTTTGTAAAAAATTTTGTTTCTAAACGTTTCAAATTTGTATGAAAAATAACGAAAATTCTTTTCAAAAAATTTTTTTTAATACAAATTTCAAAACAAAAAAACCGTTTGAATTTACAAAATCTGACCTTAAGTTTTTCCTTATTTCGTTTTTGCTTTTTTCACTTAACATATTTTATGTATTTTTTAAAGAACTAGATTGGTATCAATAATCAAAAAAATCCAAAATTATGACTGCAGGGTTGGAAAACTTTTTTGTGTTATGTAAAATTAAATAGGTCTAAAAATTTTTTTCTTTTTCTTTATAAATTGAATATATTTTATGCTTCTGAAAGAAAATTACAACTCCAAAGATGGAAACTTTAAAAAAATGATAAAGTTTTTCACAAAACAAATATGTATGTATGTGTCTGTATACTATATATATGTACGTACGTTGGTAAAGGGTATATAAGATTCGGCACAGCCGAATATAGCACTCTTACTTGTTTTTTCTAAGCAATCATTTAATTGAAAAAAATTCAACAATAGTTTTTTCTGTGTATTAACACAGAATAAATAATTAGTACAAGAGTGTTCGCCAAACTTTTTTTCTTCAGAACCACATTTTTCACAAAAACCAACCATATATTACCTATAATTACACCAAATTTTTATTATTACATTATAATTTCACCATCCTAGAAGAATAAACACACACAAAGCGTATAAATAGAACGCGAAATTCATCATACAGGTAGGTTTTTTTATCAAAGTCTTCTAATAAAATGTTTAATAACTCACTCACTTTCTAGATAATATTTTAAACCAAATCTGCGAATTACTCCTATTCAATTATGTTTTATAAATAAAGTTATAAGCAGTAAGGTTCCAGTACAAAAAAACTGCCGAAGAACGAGTTAAAAGTAGAAAAGTGTCGAAAAAAACCGAAAAAATTATATTTGGTGAAAAACATAAGACATACATATGTATGTATATCTAGAATTTACTAAAACCAGATATATATGATTCGAAAGGTCTTAGTCTCTTCTTTCCAAATCCGTCCATGGGTACGAAAACCAGTTTTTTTTTACCCGTAACTCAAGATTTTGGGGGTGTTTGGAATATTTCAAGTACAACTTATTGTTATGCTTCACATAAAATAAAACTTAAAAAAAAAAATTAAACCGACTTCAAAAATAAGCACTAAAAAGCAACAAAGTTGGTGCCAGCAACATTGGTAACTAAGCAGATACATACATATGTACATAAAAATTACTTGCAGTTTTTTTACCGGGCATGTTCCTATGTGCTTAGTACCAGTATTACTGGCACCAACTTCAAACGGCACTGTAGGTAACATATATAAAAATCTTTTATTTAACTAGATATATATTATTTGTTGCTTTTTAGTGCTTATTTTTGAAGTCGGTTTAATTTTTTTTAAAAAGTTTTATTTTTACCTTTTTAGTGAATTTTTTTAAACTCTGGTCAATTCAAAAAAAATTTATTTGTAAGTATCTTTCTTTATTTGGAAATATGGTCCAGTTTCGTAAATATCGATGAAGTAAAAGCACGTGAAATTAAGTGTTAAATTTTATGGGGCGTGGCTACGCCCCTTTTTTTAAAACAAGATTGTGTATTTTTAAGAGTTCAAGGTGTGTGCTAAGTTTCGTAAAAATCGGTTAAGTAGAACCACGTGTAATGTTATAATACATTTTAATGGGCGTAGCCCCACCCACTTTTTCAACTTAAAAATTTTGTAATTACGAAAACCAAAGATGTTTGCTAGGTTTCCCAGCAATCAAATGAGTAGAAGATTACAAAATCAAATTTAAAAATTTGTAGGCGTGACCCCGCCACTTTTTAACGCAATTTTTTGGCTTTATTAAAGCTTAGGGTATGTGCCAAGTTTCGTCAATATTGGTTAAATACAAGCACATGAAATATTATACTAAAGTTTAATAGGCGTGCCCCGCCCACTTTTTTAACGCAATTTTGTGCCTTGATTAAAGCTTAGGATGTGTGCCAAGTTTCGTAAAAATAGGTGAAATAGAACCCTGTGAAATATAATATAAAATTTTAATGGGCGTAACCTCGCCCATTTTTTTTAAAGAAAATTTTGTCTATTTTAGAGTTCAAGGTGTGTGCTAAGTTTTGTAAAAATCGGTTAAGTAGAACCACGTGTAATGTTATAATACATTTGAATGGGCGTAGCCCCGCCCATTTTTTCAACTCAAGAATTTTCTAATTACAAGAACCAAAGATGTTTGCTAGGTTTCGCAGCAATAAAATAAGTATAAGATCAATAAATCAAATTTAAAAAATTTTGGGCGTGACCCCGCCCACTTTTTTCAAATGGGACCAATGGGAAGCTATACCCTCTCAGACAACAAAAAAATTTTTACAATCGGTCTAAAATGCACCGAGTTATGGACCTACACACCTAAAAAAAAAAAAAAAAAAATAGTGACGAATTGTTAACCTCCTTCTTTTTTTGAAGTCGGTTAAAAATAGTAACACTTCTTAGGTATTTTTTTTTGTCAAACGGCCGATAAACAGTTTTTACAGTTTCACAATATTTACTTATCACTATTTACATAAAAAACATACTACGAGTATTGTTATTTATACATAAACTGCTTTAACATTAACGCCCTTATTTATAATATTTATAAAAATTATTAAGGATTTATAAAGTGTTTCTAACGCCCTTATTTATAATATTTATAAAAATTATTAAGGATTTATAAAGTGTTTCTAAAGCAAATATTTATAAAAAAAATTTCTTATTAATCCTTTATAAAGCCTTAATAGGTTTTATAAATAAGACTGCTAATTTTCATTAACTTAATAAACAAATATGGCTTGCTTTTATTGCAACTTGTATACTTTTACTTTTTTTGTGAAACATATTTTTTTGCGGTTTTACGCATATATAATTAATTTTCAACATTTTGACATTATTTAGACATATGTGGCTGTATTTTAAGCACACTTTGCTTAAAAATTAACCTTTTTAACAGTGAATTTGAATTTTGGTGTAAAAGAAGACTAATATTGTTATTTTGATACAAATAAGAACAACATCTATATAAATTTAGACATTAAGAATATTTCAATAATAACACTGTACAACAGCCAAAATAGCCTTTCGATAAAAGTATGCGGACTATATGGATTTCGATGCGTTAAATTCAAATCTGCTGTCAGTTTTTCTCTATCACGTAGAAATTTTTTTTATGGGCGTGGCTAATTTTGGCCCCTAAATTATTCGGCCATACTAATATATTTTACTATAACTCGAAAACCGCTATTTCGATTTTAATAAATAATATACCAAAAGACGCGCCACAAAATTGTTAAAAAATATTACTAATCATTTTTTTTACCTATCTTTTATGGTTTGGGAGTTATTCAGAATTTAAAAGAGAAAAAATTTTTTTTTTTGTTTTTTTTTTTTTTTTTTTTTTTTTTATGCAAAAATCGCGTAATTTTTTTACATCAGTTCTCGTTGTACCTTCATAGTGAACAGACGTAATAGCGGAATTTTTCTTATATACAAACTAAACAAAAAAAAAGCGTACAAAAAATATTCGTAGTACATATTAACTTTGATAAATAAGCATTTTTTTGCTTTGATAATATTTTTACATATTGAAATAACAAAAACAAAAAAAAAAAACCGTAAACAAAAACACATACAAACATACCCTTGAGGAATACTCTTTATGAGTACCCCAGAGGAAAAAAATAGTGAAGTGAGTTCTAACGGCAGAAATGCCTATTTTACTGTGAGTTTTGATGCTCATAATGATAACAATAAAAATAAAAAATCTGATAATAGACTTGCTGTGAGTTTTGAAGCTCTTAATAAAAATCAAAAATCTGATAATAGACTTTTACTAACGGCAAAACCACAGTTTCGTCAGCGATCAACTTCGCTTTGTCCAATGCCAACTAGTGAATCGTTGACATTATTGCCTAGTACTTCTACATTTAACTCAGCGATATCATCCGCTTCGGGCTCGTGGTCAACAATTAAACAAGTTGTTACTGAAGACAACAGTAGTACAAAACCAAAGGTACAAGTAGGAATGGACAGATATATAACCATTTTAAAGCGTGGGCGAAGCCCAAATTCTACTAAAATTGGATCCGCCCCAAAGATGTCTAGGGATAACAGTACATCTTCTATCAATCCTCAAAATCGTTTTTCATTATTGCAAGACAAAAACGACAAGCCCGCTGCATCATCGCAAAAGTCTTTTAAGCCACCACCTATTTATCTGAGAGAAAAAAATTCAAACGCGCTTCTAAAAAATCTACTGTCGACCATTGGTGAAAATACTTTTCACATCATTCCAATTAAACGAGGTAATATTGATGAAACTAAAATCCAAATATATGATGAAAAAGATTTTCGAAAAATTGTTAGTGAGTTTGAAAAAAATAAAACAAATTTTTATACATATCAACTTAAGAGTGCTAAAGGCCTACAAATAGTATTAAAGGGCATAGATTCATATGTTGAGACTGAAGAAGTAAAATGTGCACTTATCGAACAAGGATTTAAAGTAAAAATTGTTACCAATATAATCAATAGAGAGAAGATTCCCCAGCCTCTATTTCGTGTTGAACTGGAGCCGAATGATATACAGTTAAAGAAAAATGAGACGCACCCAATTTATAGTCTAAAATACCTTTTACACCGAAAAATCACAGTTGAAGAGCCACGTAAGCGTTCAGGTCCCGTACAGTGCCATAATTGCCAAGAATATGGCCACACAAAAACCTACTGCAAATTACCTACAGTTTGTGTTATCTGCGGTGAATTGCATGGTACTGCTAACTGTACCAAGCCAAAAGTACAAGCTGAAAAAAAATGCAGTAATTGTGGAGAAAATCACACCGCTAATTACAGAGGATGCCGTGTATATTCTTTCGTTAAACAGGCTATGGGTCAAAAATCTAAATTAGCTCCAGTTCAATCAGCAAATGCTTACTCCGCCACTCTGCCTCAAACTAGCCAACTAGTTAATTCACGTGTATCGTATGCCGATGCTGCTAAGACTAGTTCTATTCCCACACAAAATGTTCCACCGCCAAGTAATTTAACGAATGCAAACTCTAGCTTTAACTTTAGTCGTCTTGAAGCTACTATTGAGAATCTGGTGCTAACTATAAACAACTTTACAACAAATATGACTAGCATGATGCAAGAAATGCTGAGAATGCAGAATACTCTGCTTCAAGCATTAGTCAACAAACCATGAACACGTTAAAACTATGTTTCTGGAACGCAAACGGCATTCGCCAACATAAAATTGAACTTGAGCACTTCCTCACGGAAAAAAATATTGATATAATGATGGTCTCTGAGACTCACTTGACTTCGAGAAGCTGCTTTAAAATAAATGGTTACACTCTATATGATTCAAAGGACCCGAGAGGGAGAGCATGCGGTGGATCAGCAATTCTAATTAAGTCAAGACTCAAGCACTATATCCTTGAGAACGTTAGTGAAGAATATATGCAAGCTACGAATATTTTCGTAGAAAATTTTTGTGCGAACTTCGTGATATCATCAATTTACTCACCTCCCAGATTTTCAGTTACTGAAGATCAGTATGAGAAGTTCTACAAATCGCTTGGATCTTGTTTCGTGGCAGCTGGTGACTTACAATGCAAAACATACGTACTGGGGCTCGCGTCTTGTTACACCTAGACGTAGAGCGTTGTTTAATACAATTTAAAAAATGGGCTTAGATGTCATTTCGAGTGGGGAGCCTACTTACTGGCCTACTGACTTAAGAAAAATTCCAGATGTTATAGATTTTGGCGTCACGAAAAATATCCATAGGGACTTAATTCACGTAGAGGGCTCTGTAGATCTGTCCTCCGATCACTCTCCCACAATAGTTACAATTTTCAACCCACTAAGGAGTGATTTAACTAACTCATATGCGAACACGATTAACAGGGTCAACTGGGTAGGATTCAAGAAATATATTAGTAGTCACTGCGTAGAAAACATTCAGCTAAGATCACCTGATGATATTGAATTTAATATTGCCAATCTTAACGAATATATTAAACAGGCTGCTGAACATGCCACTACTTCCTATCCGCAGACTGGCTTTAATAGAATTTATTCTACGGAAATTGAACGTCTTGTATGTGAAAAAAGGAGAGCTAGAAGAGAATGGCAACAACACCGATCACCCCTAAATAAAATCAGACTTAAAGAATGTACTAAACGACTCAAAGAGCTGCTATCGTCGGAAAAGACTGCATTACTGGAAAAGTATTTAGAAGGTCTTGATGTAACGTCAACATCTAATTACTCTTTATGGCGCGCTACTAGAAATCTGAAAAGACCCGTTGATCTCAAATCACCATTGCGTACTTCGAGTGGAGGCTGGGCAAGAAGCGATAGTGAGAAAGGTAACTTATTTTCTGAGCATTTAAAATCTGTATTCACTCCCAATTCATGTACGGGTGCTGCCGATTTACCGAGTGTAGTCTCTCTACCCCCTCGTCCCTTAAGGTTTAAGATGCGTGAACTACAAAAAATAGTTGCTGAACTCGACCCTAAGAAAGCTCCAGGTATTGATGGCATTAGTAAGAATATGCTGATGAACTTGCCTCATATTGCAATAAGAATTTTGCTATTTATTTTTAATGCCATTTTACGAATGCAGTATTTTCCACATAACTGGAAACTTGCCAAGATTAAAATGATTCCAAAGCCAGGCAAAGATCTTACCAAGGCTGAGTCATATAGGCCTATAAGCTTACTTTCAACAATTTCAAAGCTTTTCGAAAAGCTGCTCATGACTAAATTGTCCACAATTTTAGCTGATACTGGGTGCATCCCCGACCATCAATTTGGCTTTAGAAGTCAGCATAGCACTATTGAGCAAACGCATAGATTGGTTCAAATTATAAGGAGGACTTTTGAAGAAAAGAAGTATTGTTCTGCCCTTTTTATTGATGTTTCTCAGGCATTTGACAAAGTATGGCACAAAGGCCTAGTTTTAAAATTGAAGACATACCTACCAATAAATATACAAAAGCTTTTGGAAAGTTATATTGCTGATAGGACATTTACCGTTGTGGAAGGAGACTTCACGAGTTTACCCGAATCTATATCTTCTGGTGTGCCACAGGGTAGTATTCTGGGGCCAGTCTTGTATCTAATATATACTTGTGATATGCCTGTGAGCAATAACATCCACACTTCTACATTTGCCGATGATACAGCCTGTTTGAGTATTCACAAAAATCCTGATGAGGCATCCCGCAATCTTCAAGCACACATTACCCAGCTTGAAATATGGTTGAACTTATGGAGAATTAAAGTCAATGAACAAAAGTGTGTTCATATAACGTTTACCCTAAGAAAAGATACCTGTTCCCCCATTCGAATCAACAATGAAAATATTCCTCAACATTCTCAAGTCAAATACCT